>CM055125.1:132044073-133337406 GCA_029206835.1 Rana muscosa | reverse complement strand
GCGGGTACACCGCCACCCACAGGCCAAGGAGAATAATACACCACCCAATCCTCCACGAATACAAAGGGGTCCAAAACCTCTCACAATTACACACCTGGGTCATACTACCACCCAGGTGTACCCCAACTAAATTTAAAGACCCCGCTACACAAACATATATCCTGGACAACCACATAATTTAAAAACACAAAAAGCTTTGCCGCTGTATGCTACCAAAGGTCCAACTGATGAGGAGCATTAGGGCCTGCGTCAATCTACCCACAAGGGGCCTGGGGTAAGCCCACTAGGTAACACACCACAGCTTTTGCAAAAGGTAAGCTCAATCTGCCAATTGAAAGCAGAGTGATCAATATCACAGTTATGAAATAGCAACTGATATACTGTAGTACACTGACACATCCAAATGTAATGCCTACCTGAGCACTGCAGTAACAGAGCTAACCAGACATGCCCAAGAATAAAACACATATAAGGGTACATGAATCCTGAAGGCTTCTAAATTTATTAAGATGCCTAAAAGACACAAGATTAAATGGAGATAAACTACTTCTACAGTAGAACTCCAAAGTGATAATATATGCATGTCAGGTTGTAAACAGCAAGGGCTTACCTAAATGTTGAAATGTCAGCAAGAGGGATTTCCAGCAGGACTTCTTACAAAATAGACATCCTGGTTTAGTTCATTGAGGGCTCCTGCTGTCTGATAGAGAGAAATCAAGACAACTAGGTATAATAACAGAGATATGTACTGTTAGCTCACATGAGCTGTTGGTAGCAAGACCCACAGGGAGAGCTGTCTCAATTTACCTTACCTCGTGTGATACCATGTCAATATTCTGGCAACCTGGAGACAGGTTGGGGGGGGGGGGGCGCTGATCGCGGGAGGGGGGCGATCGTGGGAGGGGGGGCCCCGATCGCCCGACATTAGAGTAAGTGGATAAGGGGGGGGGGATTTTGTCTTACCTCCTCCTCCCGTGCTGCTCCTCTTCCTGCTGTGCGGGAAAATTCACACTATCGCGGGACTGCTGGGGCCCCAGGCCAGCTCGGGGCCCCAAGCAGTTGCTTTGTTTGCCTCTCCTGTTCCGACGGCCCTGCCTGGACAGCGGCTTGAGCTTGACTGCCAAAAACAGAAAAGGGCGCCTTAAGTAGGCTAAAGCAAAAGGGGGGAGTATGTAAAGAGAGAACTCCCGTGCTGTCTGAACCTAATCTAGGGGACACTGCTGCAAGCACCTGTGATTCTAATCCGAAGAACAAAAGATAAGTGCAAAAATAATGGTGACTGTGCTGTGTAGTAGGGACAAGGTGGGGAGGGGGAAAGGGATGTGACTGGTAGTACAAAAAATTAAAATGAACAATGTATACAAATACCCATACATTGACTGATCAAACTATAAATCCCAATGGGTAAAGAAAGTGTATCAAGTGATCAAACTATAATAAACATCCTGTAATCAAGTGTATCAAGTGATCAAACTATAATGAACATCCAAAAACATCAAAGAAAAAATTATAGTGATGATAATAGTACTGTGAATCCAATGGGTAAATAATCCAAAAACAAAACAAAGCTGAGCTGAATTGCATATAAGAGTCTTGTGTATAGTGAGTCCCGTCACCAAAACAAGACACAAGTGCTAAAAAAGTCCTTCAGTGATAAACACCTCTGTGTCTGCAAGCAGCTCACCTCACTGCTGTTAGACAAACAGCATAGATAAACCACGAATGTGGCTGGAGGTGGTAATTGCAACGGTGTAGTAGTCTCCTTTATGTTGCTGCAATGGTCTCAGTAGCAGATGTATTCCATACATAAAAACATAAAAACAGGGAAGGCGTTCATAGCATAACTCTATATGGAAACCACAGTGGGGCAAGGACAGATCACACAATGTTTTACTCACTTTTTGAAAAGGGAGCGTGGGCATCAATCCACGAACGCAGAGTTCGTAAGCCCTGGGTTTGTTAGCCTTGATCCACTCTTGCTTCCAGATGATAGCGAATAGGGATTCGATGAGTAATAGTGAGAGTGAGAGAAAAGACACTCATAGCATAATCCTGTAATTAAAAGGCATTTATTGGCAAAAGGAAGAAAACAAACTCACATTTGCAGAAAATCTGCGGTAAAACAGTCCACAAGCGCAGAGCTCGTCTCCTGCCGTCAAGATGTGTGTGTACCTAGTGCTCCAATCCCGACACGTGTTGTCACGTCACGTGACTTCACCAGGGGATGACACTAGGTAAGGTATATGGGTTTAAATAGTCTTCATAATTGGACGCTCGTCTGCCATTTTGTTGAAGCCCGCTATTCAGGTAAACCGTCCACCATTATGCCTAGGACCCAGGCATATAGGTGTACATAGCGGGATATAGGACAGTCTAATGGGCAGAACAGAACAAAGGGGGGAGACTAGACAATAACTCCCGGATGGACAAGTATAAAAATATAGAATATAAAACAGACCGGTGAAAAGTGTACCCCTCAAGGGGGATTACAAAAAATGGGCCTGGAGATGAAAACAAGCTAAATAGCTAAATGCCAGAAATCCACGGCAGAGTAACGCCGTGACATGCAGGCAATGAAAAAATAATGATATAACAAGGTGATAGTGACACTAATGGGGAATGAATATGAAATACATAAAATATAAAAAAAACAATGTGGGAACAGAGCGATGGTGTCAGTCCTTGGGGATGAAACATGGGTGAGGCAAAAAGTGGATAACGAGGAGCCCAAGGAACACCACAAATGACTAGAAGAACACAAAGATCTTAAAATCATATAACATATAGCACATAAGTGTTGCATAATAATGGATGCTAAAAAACATGATGCCAGATGGTAGAGAATCTCTACATAAAAACAAATGCACCTGATGGGGCTATAGAAACTAAAAGTCACTCAGGAAACAGTTCAGATTAAATTCTATATTTAGTCCTTTTGGCGCAAAAGTGTCCAAGGAAAAAATCCATTGGGATTCGAGTTGACTGAGGGTCCTCACCTTATGGCCCCCCAGCCATGGTCTAGTGTATGGCACAATACCCCAGAATTTAAGGTGAGTGGGATCTTTATTGTGAACTTCTGCAAAGTGCCTGGAAACACTATGTTTTACAAAACCATATTGTATATTTTGAACGTGTTCTTTTATGCAGATTCTTAACAACCTTTTCGTGCGGCCAATATATTGTAGGCCGCAACTACACTCAAGGACATATACTGCTCCCTCAATGTTGCATCCTATAAACTCTTTAATGTCATATTTGGTGCCATTGCTATTGGACTGGAAGGAAACTATCTTTTCGTTTGGGCGCTTAGTACGGGTGCAAGCATAGCACTTTTTGCAAGGGTAAAATCGCTTACCAGTAAAGAAAGTGAACTGTTTTTTTGGAGGGTCAATGACACTTTTGACCAACTTTTAACAGAGAGTTGGGGCTCTCTTATATATACATTTTGGCCTGGCAGGTAGCACATCCTTGAGACTCCTGTCAGATCTCAGAATGTGCCAGTGGCGTGTTATAATTTTTTCTATTTTCCTATGCTGGATATTAAACTCTAATACCACATGGACCAGATCTACCTGACGTTCGGTCTTTCTGTTTACAAGCAAAACTTCTCTTTGTATATGAGTCACTTCCTCGATTTTTTATTTTATAAAGTTTTCATCATATCCTTTCTGTTTGAATTTTTCACCGATCATGTTGGCCTGTGTATGAAAGTCTCCTACGTTGGTGCAGTTGCGTCTAAGTTGCATCATCTGACCTTTAGGGATGTTAAATAGACAGTTCTTATGGTGACAACTTTTGATTGGCAGATAGCTGTTGCGATCGAAAGTTTTTGTGACAAATTTTCATGACCGCCACGGAAAGGTGGTGTCATGACGTCACTCGCCCGTCAGGAAACCATGTCAATCTTTCTGGTGAGTGTGGTTTTGGAGAGGGAGCATAAGTGCCATCACCTGTTTACCACCAGTTGTACTATGCACTAATATAAGAGCACCAGTCACAGAATGTTTGAAGATTTTTTTATGGACTTATGAATTTTTACCTTTTTATTTAAAGTGTCACGTGTATGTTGCGATTTCATTTTACTTTGTTTATATACATATGAATTTAGGGATTTTTCACTTAAGCACTTTATAATTATCCCCCGAAGGGAAGATACTTGGATACCCTTAACACTGCGGAACGAGCATTATAACACAGTTGGAGTTTTTTTTGCTGTATTTTTTGCTGGGTGTTTTTTTCACATCCCCATGGTACACATTTACAATCATCACTATAGGAGGTGTATGGTACAGTGCCTTGAAAAAGTATTCATACCCCTTGAAATTTTCCACATTTCATCATGTTACAACTAAAAATGTAAATGTATTTTATTGGGATTTTATGCGATAGACCAACACAAAGTGGCATATAATTGTGAAGTGGAAGGAAAATTATAAATCAATTTCAATTTTTTTTACAAATAAATATCTGAAAAGTGTGGTGTGCATTTGTATTCAGCCCCCTTTACTCTGATACCCCTAACTAAAATCTAGTGGAACCAATTGCCTTCAGAAGTCACCTAATTAGTAAATAGTGTCCACATGTGTCTAATTTAATCTCAGTATAAATACAGCTGTTCTGTAAAGGCCTCAGAGGTTTGTTAGAGAACCTTGGTGAACAAACAGCATCATGAAGGCCAAGGAACACACCAGACAGGTCACCAGACAGGTCAGGGATAAAGTTGTGGATAAATTTAAAGCAGGGTTAGGTTATAAAAAAATATCCCAAGCTTCTAACATCTCACGGAGCACTGTTCAATCCATCATCCGAAAATGGAAAGAGTTTGGCACAACTGCAACCCTACCAAGACATGGTCGTCCACCTAAACTGACAGGATGGGCAAGGAGAGCATTACTTAGAGAAGCAGCCAAGAGGCCCATGATCATTCTGGAGGAGTTGCAGAGATCCACAGCTCAGGCGGTAGAATCTGTCCACAGGACAACTATTAGTCGTGCACTCCACAAATCTGGCCTTTATGGAAGAGTTGCAATAAGAAAGCCATTGTTTGAAAGAAAGCCATGTGAAAGCCGTTTGCAGAGTGCGAGAAGCCATGTGGAAGAAGGTGCTCTGGTCAGATGAGACCAAAATTGAACTTTTTGGCCTAAAAGCAAAACACTATGTGTGGTGGAAAACTAACACCGCACGTCACCCTGAACACACCATCCTCACCGTGAAACATGGTGATGGCAGCATCATGTTGTGGGGATGCTTTCCTTCAGCAGGGACAGGAAAGCTGGTCAGAGTTGATGGGAAGATGGATGGAGCCAAATACAGGGCAATCTTAGAAGAAAACTTTTTAGAGTATGCAAAAAACTTGAGACTGGGGCAGAGGTTCACCTTCCAGCAGGACAACGACCCTAAACATACAGCCAGAGCTACAATGGAATGGTTTAGATCAAAGCATATTCATGTGTTAGAATGGCCCAGTCAAAGTCCAGACCTAAATCCAATTGAGAATCTGTGGCAAGACTTGAAAATTGCTGTTCACAGACGCTCTCCATCCAATCTGATAGAGCTTGAGCTATTTTGCAAAGAAGAATGGGCAAACATTTCACTCTCTAGATGTGCAAAGCTGGCAGAGACATCCCCAAAAAGACTTGCAGCTGTAATTGCAGTAAAAGGTGGTTCTACAAAGTATTGACTCAGGGGGGCTCAATACAAATGCACGCCACACTTTTCACATATTTATTTGTAAAAAAAAAGTTGAAAACCATTTATAATTTTCCTTCCACTTCACCATTATGTGCCACTTTGTGTTTGTCTATCACATAAAATTCCAATAAAATACATTTACGTTTTTGGTTGTAAAATGACAAAATGTGAAAACTTTCAAGGGGTATGAATACTTTTTCAAGGCACTGTAGCTTTATAACAGACTGGGCATAAGCTAAAACATATTCCCTTTTTCCCTTTCATGCTCGTAAGAATCTGCGCACACAAGCTGTTGCACATTTCCATGCTCGCCGGCGCTTGCGTGCACCTGTGATAGATGCTGGTGCAAAACAGACTATTTAAACTCAGCCAGTGCTCAGGATCAGTGCTGCTTTGTCTTCAGCCTCCTGTGTATCTGTGATCCTGCATCCTGCTTCCAGTTACAAACCCGGCTTGTCTTGACCATTCTCTGAACTCCACCTGCATCGACCTCGGCTAGTTCCTGACCACTCTTCTGTCTGCTCATTTGGCTCCTGTTCTACTGGTCGGTTCCAGACCCAGCTTGTCTTCTGACCACGTTCCTGTCTGTACTCTGTACCAGATGTATCCTGTCTGTGTATGACCTGGCCTGCCTGACCTTGCTACCCTGCCTGCTGTTGCCAGCACCAGCTACCTGCCTATTTGCTGAAGCCATCTGACGACTTCTCTTGCCCAGCAAGGACTCCTGCCCTGCTGCTAGCAAGACTTCCAGGCACTCATGCGACTCTGCACTCCTGCGCCTCCTGTCTATACTATCAGGGGCCTGAGTCAGAGGTGTAAGAGAGGCCTTCCTCTTTATATTAGGCTCTGCTACCAGGTACGTGATACCAGGTTTTATCCACTTTAATGAGGTGGGATGTACCCTGGGATAGGATGCCCTGCCAAACAGCATTAAAATTATATCCCTGAAAGGAAATGCCCAGAATTGTAACATCCCTTCATTCTTTATATCAGTTTACACAGGAAAGGTATTCAATAGGGTAGATTGAGGATTTCTGTAAGAGACAGTATCCCAAATTGGCCTTGGCCCTAATATCCCTCATAAAATTCTTACCTTATACGACAATCCTTCCACCAGAATCTGCTTGGACAGTCTTCTGTCTGATCCAATTCAAATATGTAATGTCATTCACCAGGGTTGTCCCTTGTTTCCCCTGTTGCACATCTTAATGACAAAACATCCAGCCAACACACTTTGTAATTACCCAAACATAAAAGAAAATCAATTGGCTGACCAAGAATATAAATTATCCATTTATGTAGACAATTCTGTTACCTAACCAATCACCTCTCTCCAGTCTAATACCAAATGATTCAAGAAGTTTGGTTCTGTGAGAAAATTCAAGGTCAACTTCAAGGGGCCTTGAACATATCTTTACAATCCAGGGAATTTTACCGCTTTAAATATATATTTTTTCTATTTAATGTATTATTAAGCCATAAAATACCTGGGTATATACATTTCTTCTAAACTGCAGGGTCTGGCAGATATAAACTTCTAGTACACTGGGTCTTTTGGTGCCTATAAGCATAAAAGGCCCATAAACTTCAACAAGATTAATATTCTCCCAAAAATTGTATTTACCTTTCAGGTCATTCATATCATCCTATATAATTACAATGACATCTGGTGTCATAACTCAGTTTAGTACTGAAATAAGCAACTTTATCTGGTGTCATAAATATAGAATAAGTAGAACAATGCTGCCTCTACCTAAACAGAAAGGTAGACTGGCTTTGCAAATATACTTCTTCATTTTCATGCTTCTCTTTCAATATTTTTATTGAAGGTTTTCACAAAGAGTAGACAAATAACAACAATGAAGATAAGTAATACACAGTTTACACAATTGAAAGTGCTTGTATATTAACCAAAGAAAGGGTTTGCATCAGCAGTCAAAGGAAAAAAACGGAAGAGAACATTCCCTCCTCCATGGGGAGGGGACCCCCTATTTTCCGTTACTAGAATTGCATATTCAAAACCTTTCAAGCACACAATTCAGAAGAGAGAGAGAAAAGTGAGGAGAAGAAGGGAAAGAAAAGAGAGGGTTGGGGAGGGAAAGACCCCACGCTCTGGCCCATGTCACTGGAAGGCATATTAGTCAGTTATAGCCTGGGGATCATTAGTCAAGTATCTGATCCACGGGCCCCAGACTTTTTTAAACACCTTCATCTTGTCATTTAAAATTGCAGGGAGTCTTTTATTGACCATGAGCCAGGAAAGTTTGTGCTTAAGCTGGTCAAATGGAATGGCAGCTTTTCGGGAATGGACATCTCCCTTAACTTGGGCATCCTTGTCGGTATGGGATAGAATGAATATAATGGGCAAATTGGCCCCGCAGACATCCCCTTTGGCCCCAATGGGAGGATATCCTTGGTTCCCCCAGGGAAAGAACTTAGATCATTGGGATTATGGGGTATAGAAGGGAATACTGCATGTGCAAGGTTTGCTCCAAGCGGTAAATTGTCTCCCCTTTTGGAGCTGACTTTGTCTCTTGGGAATATTCCTTTAACTTCATGGAGATATCACCAGATGACAGACTTTTTTGATAAGTTGAAACCCACAATAAGACCCCTGAGCTCTCTCACCACCAGGGATGAGCCGAACACCCCCCTGTTCGGTTCGCACCAGAACCTGCGAACAGACAAAATGTTTGTGTAAACTTTAGAACCCTATTAAATACAATGGACTCGAACGTTCGAAATCTAAAGTGTTAATTATAAAGGCTAATATGCAAGTTATTGTCCTAAAAAGGGTTTGGGGACCCGGGTCCTGCCCCAGGGGACATGTATCAATGCAAAAAGAAGTTTTAAAAACGGCCGTTTTTTCGGGAGCAGTGATTTTAATAATGCTTAAAATGAAACAATAAAAGTGAAATATTCCTTTAAATTTCGTACCTGGGGGGTGTGTATGATATGCATGTAAAGTGGCGCATGTTTCCCGTGCCGCATGTCTCCCGTGCTTAGAACTGTCCCTGCAAAAAATGTCATTTTTGAAAGAAAAAAATGCATTTAAAACTGACTCGCGGCTATTAATGAATTGTCGGCTCCCGGCAATACATACAAAAGTCATTGATAAAAAAAAAAAAAAAGCGTGGGGGTTCCCCAGAATTCAATTACCAGGCCCTTCAGGTCTGGAATGGATATTAAGGGGAACCCCGCCGCAAATTAAAAAAAAAATTGACGTGGGGTTCCCCCAAATATCCATTCCAGGCCCTTCAGATCTGGCATGGATTTTAAGGGGAACTCCACCCCAAATTTAAAAAAAAAATGGCGTGGAGTCCCCCTAAAAATCCATACCAGACCCCTTATCCGAGCACGCAACCTGGCCGGCCGCAGGGGAAAAGGGGGGGACGAGAGAGCGGCCCCCCCTCCCTCCTGAACCGTACCAAGCCACATGCCCTCAACATGGGGAGGATGTCCCCATGTTGATGGGGACAAGGGCCTCATCCCCACAACCCTTGCCCGGTGGTTGTGGGGGTCTGCGGGCGGGGGCTTATCGGAATCTGGAAGACCCCTTTAACAAAGGGGACCCCCAGATCCCGGCCCCCCCCTATGTGAATTGGTAAGGGGTACATTGTACCCCTACCATTTCACGAAGAAAGCGTAAAAAAAGTTTATAAAAACACACAAACACCTTAAAAAAGTCCTTTATTTAAAAAAAAAAAAACATTCCAGCGGTGAAATCCAGTGTCCCGCGGCGATCCCGATGTCCAGCGCTGTCCTTCATTGGTTGTGCCTGAGCGGACCTGATGGGGAACTCCCTCTCAGTATTTTAAATGTATAGACCCGCCCCTTCTAAAGTTCCCCATGAGGTCCGCTCAGCGGACCAGATGCGGAACATGAGAAGGGGCGGGTCTATACATGTATTACCAAAGTGAGAGCAGTTCCCCATCAGGTCCGCCCCCTCGGTATGTCGGACCCGCCTACGTCATTGGCCTGAGCAGGGAACTTCCTTCACTGTGTAATTTAAATTTACATAGTGAAGGAAGTTCCCCGCTCAAGCCAATGACGTAGGCGGGTCCGACATACCGAGGGGGCGGACCTGATGGGGAACTGCTCTCACTTTGGTAATACATGTATAGACCCGCCCCTTCTCAAGTTCCGCATCTGGTCTGCTGAGCGGACCTGATGGGGAACTTTAGAAGGGGCGGGTCTATACATTTAAAATACTGAGAGGGAGTTCCCCATCAGGTCCGCTCAGGCACAACCAATGAAGGACAGCGCTGGACATCGGGATCGCCGCGGGACACTGGATTTCACCGCTGGAATGTTTTTTTTTTTTTTAAATAAAGGACTTTTTTAAGGTGTTTGTGTGTTTTTATAAACTTTTTTTACGCTTTCTTCGTGAAATGGTAGGGGTACAATGTACCCCTTACCAATTCACATAGGGGGGGGCCGGGATCTGGGGGTCCCCTTTGTTAAAGGGGTCTTCCAGATTCCGATAAGCCCCCCGCCCACAGACCCCCACAACCACCGGGCAAGGGTTGTGGGGATGAGGCCCTTGTCCCCATCAACATGGGGACATCCTCCCCATGTTGAGGGCATGTGGCTTGGTACGGTTCAGGAGGGAGGGGGGGCGCTCTATCGTTCCCCCCCTTTTCCCCTGCAGCCGGCCAGGTTGCGTGCTCGGATAAGGGGTCTGGTATGGATTTTTAGGGGGACTCCACGCCATTTTTTTTTTACATTTGGGGTGGAGTTCCCCTTAAAATCCATGCCAGATCTGAAGGGCCTGGAATGGATATTTGGGGGAACCCCACGTCAATTTTTTTTTTAATTTGCGGCGGGGTTCCCCTTAATATCCATTCCAGACCTGAAGGGCCTGGTAATTGAATTCTGGGGAACCCCCACGCTTTTTTTTTTTTTTTATCAATGACTTTTGTATGTATTGCCGGGAGCCGACAATTCATTAATAGCCGCGAGTCAGTTTTAAATGCATTTTTTTCTTTCAAAAATGACATTTTTTGCAGGGACAGTTCTAAGCACGGGAAACATGCGCCACTTCACATGCATATCATATACACACCCCAGGTACGATATTTAAAGGAATATTTCACTTTTATTTTTTCATTTTAAGCATTATTAAAATCACTGCTCCCGAAAAAACGGCCGTTTTTAAAACTTCTTTTTGCATTGATACATGTCCCCTGGGGCAGGACCCGGGTCCCCAAACACTTTTTAGGACAATAACTTGCATATAAGCCTTTATAATTAGCACTTTAGATTTCTCCCATAGATTTTTCGAATTTGCCGCAAACACCCCAATTTGTTCACTGTTCGGCGAACGGGCGAACAGGCAATGTTCGAGTCGAACATGAGTTCGACTCGAACTCGAAGCTCATCCCTACTCACCACTTTTGAATCGCTATGTGTCTATATCCCAGAGTCTAATCCACTGTTAATACCTGGCACTTATGTTTCAACATAATAGACATGTTCCTTCTGATACATTTATTCAAATAAAATTAGTTTTTGACACTTTTAATATCAACACTTCTTGCTGCAATGCAAAGCCCCTGGGGTATCTTTCCTTTCCATAACAATTTGGAGTGTGCAGCGAATTTACCCACTGCCCAGTATCACTTTCCCTTTGCAAACAGCTCAGATATATGATCCCAAACCTTATCATATTAATGACACAGATATTCCATGGGTGACATGGTTCATGAGATCACCATGGTGAGATAAAGTATGTAAATAGTGATGCAATTGAATGTCCTGAAAGTGTTCTGAAGCTGGCAGCTGGTACTTATCCATAAGGGCCTGTTTGGTCAACAGGCCCTTATGGTCGCAAAGATCTGGTCACAAAAAGCCTTTATTAGTTCACCATTCAAATGTGTAAGTGGCATGCTGACTCTTCAATTAGGATCATGGATTGGTTCTGCTATAGAGCGGATCATGATAGAGGAAAATCTTTCATCTCCTACCCTAACCTCTGTCCTTTGGATACCTAATGAAAAAGAAACCTGCTAAACATATCCTGCCAATGGTACATTGCACATTTGGGACACCTACCTAACTAGGGGCTTTTTTTGATGAGACCTAGTCCTGTGATTGCGTTCTGTGGTAACTTAGTGCTCCTCCCAGCTATGACCCAATATCATGTCTTAGCATGGCAAAAGAAGAGTCAGCCTTAGATAATCACTTCAACATAATAGACTACATACTCTATTGAAGCTCCTACCAACCTGCAATAACCAAAAACGGCATAGATAGAGTTGTGTCAACTGACCCCTTACCTGGAATCTATCACACCACTCAATTTACTTTCCAGGGCCTATACTGGCTTTGAAAAACAACTTTTTCAAACAGATAGACCTGAACATGCAGTGTCTATCTTTTATCAGTTGCTACCCATCAATTTAAACACATCCACAGGCCTCATAGTTTCTTTTAAACTGAGAGAAAGACCTTAAAAATGCCACAAGGATCTAGACTGGCATAGACGGGATCTAGACTGGCATAAAATATTACCATTTACACACAAAATGCCTATCTTCTCCAGATCACAGGAATGCGACTATAAGATTATATCTTGATGGCACCATTGTTGAACATGCCTTCACAAGATGGACCCTTCTATCACAAGTATATGTTTAGTATGCTTGGCATCACCTGCTCAATGTCCCGTATCTGGTGTATGCGTCCCTCCATCACTCCCTTCTGGGATAAATTCCTGCAAATATATCACAAACCCACAGATAACAAGATCTCCAACAAACCTTAAATAATATTCTCTCCATGATCCTGGGCACTTACAGGCAGAGGTCTACTCTGAAACTTCTTGGCTGGCACCACTTTTTCCAGGCACTGGCACAAGACAGAACATCCCTTTCTTTCAGAGTGAGTGAGTGAGGTGGACTCCATGTACCAAATGGTACAATGCTCTTTAAGGAGAGAGAAGCATTGGACACCTTCACTATGACATGGGTTCATTTCAGGCACTTTGTAAACTTCACCTTGTACCTGTAAGGTATTCACTTAGAGCTTAGTCCACGCTTCCTGGATGTCTCCTAGGCGAGGGATGATTGGAATCAGTGCCCTGTTACAATCTACCCTTTTCTTCTCTCCCTTATACTTTCCTCTACCTCCTTTTTAATCTAGTCATATTTTCCTTATTATGCCCTTCTCCCCATCTATTTTGTTTTTCTCGTGACCAATTTGATTTACCTTTTACCTACCTAGGTCAGACCTGGTTCTCTGATTTACCGTATATGCTTTTTTTTTTTTGACTGATGGTTTTCATTTCCCTTATGGTCTATCTGCGATCTTTGCTTCTTTATGGAGAAGTTATCTTACATGAATTATCCAAAATATGTATACCTATTGTACTATATTTTGATTATATGCCTTTTTTATTGAAAACTAAATGCTAAATGTCTATGATTTATACCTTTAATATTATCTTCTGTATGTTAATAAAAGCAGATTACATGAAAAACAGTCAGCATCATAGTTTTTACTTTGCTGACAGAAAGCAAATCAAGCACAGGAAGTGTAATGTTGCCTATAGTTAATCAGATTGCATTGTGATTTGAACAAACAGAGGCAATAAATGTAAATATCCACTCACCCAGTAAGAATGTATTTGTAACCTTCCCAGATAGCAAGCAATTGTGCTGCAAGTTTGAAAATGACTTGCTAAGCTATTGCTAGACATGCCAGGCTTCCCAAGTTTGTTGCACAATTGCAGCAAGTCCGCATTGCATGACTCTAGAACAGTGATGATGAACCTTGGTACCCCAGATGGTTTGGAACTACAATTCACATGATGTTCATGCACTCTGCCAGTGTAGTTGAGCATTAGGGATGAGCCGAACACCTCCCGGTTCGGTTTGCACCAGGACATGCGAACAAGCAAAAAATTTGTGCGAACACCTAAAGTGTCTATGGGACACGAACATGAAAAATCAAAACTGCTAATTTTAAAGGTTAATATGCAAGTTATTGTCATAAAAAGTGTTTGGGGACCCGGTCCTGCCCCAGGGGACATGTATCAATGCAACAAAAAAAAGCTGTTTTTTCGGGAGCAGTGATTTTAATAAAGCATAAAGTGAAACAATAAAAGTGAAATATTCCTTTAAATTTTGTACCTGGGGGGTGTCTAAAGTATGCCTGTAAAGTAGCGCATGTTTCCCATGTTTAGAATTGTCCCTGCACAAAATGTCATTTCTGAAGGAAAAAAAGTAATTTAAAACTACTTGCGGCTGTAATGAATTGTCGGGTCCCCGGCAATACAGAGAAAAGTCCCCCCCAGTCCATTACTAGGCCCTTTGGGTCTGGTATGAATATTAAGGGGAACCCCTGCCATTTTTTTCAATGACTTTTATCTGTATTGCCGGGACCCGACAATTCATTAATAGCTGCCAATAGTTTTAAATTACTTTTTTCCTTCAAAAATGACATTTTGCGCAGGGAACCAAAATAAAAAAAAAAATGCGTGGGGCCCCCCCCCCCAAAATTCCATTACCAGGCCCTTCAGGTCTGGTATGGATATTAAGGGGAACTCCGCGCCAAAATAAAATTAAATGGCGTGGGGTTCCCCCAAAAATCCATACCAGACCCTTATCCGAGCACGCAACCTGGCAGGCCGCAGGAAAAGAGGGAGGACGAGAGAGTGCCCCCCCCCTCCTGAACCGTACCAGGCCACATGCCCTCAACATGGGGAATTTGTCCCCATGTTGATGGGGACAAGGACCTCATCCCCACAACCCTTGCCCGGTGGTTGTGGGGGTCTGCGGGCGGGGGGCTTATCAAAATCTGGAAACCCCCTTTAACAAAGGGGAATTCCAAATCCCGCCACCCCCTTGTGAATGTGAATTGGTAACGGGTACATTGTACCCCTACCATTTCACAAAGAAAGTGTAAAAAACACACAGACACAGCTGGACAAGTCCTTTATTAAAAAAAAAAAGAATTTCCAGCGATGAAATTCCATCTCCCGTCTCCCCGATGTCCAACGAATATCTATTCCAGTGATGCTGCAGTCTCTCCACTCATTCTCCAGCGAGGAACTAAACACCCATGACGCATAAGAGGGGGCGGGGAGACCCGCCCATCACCCGCACCCACTTCATTGGGAAAGTCTGGGATATTAAGTCCCCTTAATATCCATACCAGACCTGAAGGACCTAGTAATGGGATTTTGGGGGGACCCCCATGCATTTTTTTTTTTAATTTTGGTTCCCTGCGCAAAATGTAATTTTTGAAGGAAAAAAGTAATACAGATAAAAATGCATTTTTTTTCAATGACTTTTCTCTGTATTGCCCGACAATTCATTACAGCCGCGAGTAGTTTTGAATTACTTTTTTTCTTCAGAAATTACATTTTGTGCAGGGACAATTCTAAACACGGGAAACATACACTACTTTACAGGCATACTTTAGACACCCCCCAGGTACGAAATGTAAAGGAATATTTCACTTTTATTGTTTCACTTTAAGCATTATTAAAATCACTGCTCCCGAAAAAATATTTTTTTGCATTGATACTAGGGATGAGCTTCGTGTTCGAGTCGAACATACGTTTGACTCGAACATCGGCTGTTCGATCGTTCGACGAAGATCGAACGATTTGGGCCGTTCGCGCCAAATTCGAGTGACGCGAACGGCCCACAATGCACTACGCCATCGCAGTGTCATCCAGGCGCTGTGATTGGCCAAGCATGCACTGTGACCCCGCATGCTTGGCCAATCACAGCGCCGGCAGCGAGGAGAGCAATGATTGGCCACAGGCAGGATGCCTGTGGCCAATTATTCTTGAGGGGGTTTAGTACACGCCCCACACTATAAAAGGCCGCCAGCGTGGCGGCCTTGTGTAGTGTGTTCCGGAGCAGGGAAAGAGAAGCATAGGCAGGGACAGTGTCATTTTTTTTCCTTTTACTAATCCTGGATTCCTTGTGTTTAGGGACAAATAAGGATAGGTAGGGAGAGTGTCAGTGTGTTATTCTGTGCTAAACCTTGTTTGTAGGGACAGAGAGGTACAGTGAGGGAAACTGACAGTGTGCTATTCTGTTCTAAACCAATCTTGCTGAACCATATTTGAAATCCTTGAGTTTAGGGACTGAGAGGTACAGTGAGGGAAAGTGTCAGTGTGCTATTCTGTGCTAAATCTTGTTTGTAGGGACAGAGTAGGACAGTGAGTGAAACTGACAGTGTGCTATTCTGTTCTAAACTAATCTTGCTGAACCATATTTGAAATCCTTGAGTTTAGGGACTGAGAGGTACAGTGAGGGAAAGTGTCAGTGTGCTATTCTGTGCTAAATCTTGTTTGTAGGGACAGAGTAGGACAGTGAGTGAAACTGACAGTGTGCTATTCTGTTCTAAACTAATCTTGCTGAACCATATTTGAAATCCTTGAGTTTAGGGACTGAGAGGTACAGTGAGGGAAAGTGTCAGTGTGCTATTCTGTGCTAAATCTTGTTTGTAGGGACAGAGTAGGACAGTGAGTGAAACTGACAGTGTGCTATTCTGTTCTAAACTAATCTTGCTGAACCATATTTGAAATCCTTGAGTTTAGGGACAGAGAAGGACACTCGTGGAAACTCTCAGTGTGCTATTCTGTGCTAAATCTAGTTTGTAGGGACAGAGTAGGACAGTGAGTGAAACTGACAGTGTGCTATTCTGTGCTAAACCAATCTTGCTGAAGCATATTGCAAATCCTTGTGTTTAGGGACAGAGAAGGATAGGCAGGGGACAGTGTCAGTGTCATTGTTGCTAAGCCTCCTGCACAGTATACACCTGAAGGTAGCCCTTATTGCTGTTTTTCCCATCTCCCTGCAGGCCATCCATTAAAATGTCTGGAAGGCAAACAAGGAGAGGCAGACAGTCAGGAGGCAAAAAAAGAGGGCAAGCAGGCTCTGTGTCTGGGGGCAACAGTGCTGGTCGTGGACGCGGTGCATTGTCATCAGCACATGGCCATGGGACACGCTTGTCCTTCTTTTCGGCAGCTGGACATGTTGAGCCACATCATGCCGAACACTTGGTAGAGTGGATGACCAAGCCCACCTCATCCTCCTCATCCTCTCTCACCCAGCCTCAGGGTACTGGCAAAGCAGCTGCCAAAGCATCCTCTTCTCTGGTATCATTATCTTCATTAGTCAATCCTTCCCTAGACCCACCATGTCCTCCTCCTGAGAAGTCCCCCGAACTGTTTGAGCACAGTGTTGGGTACATGCTCCAGGAGGATGCCCAGCATTTCGAAGGATCTGATGATGATACCCAGATAGAGGAAGGCAGTAGCGTGAGAGCAGAGAGAGGGGATGCTCAAGAAGGACACCAATCTGGCAGTCATGCTCCAGCAGCTGCAGCATACTGCCAGATTGGCTCCAGTGATGAGGAGGGAGGGGATGATGAGGTCACTGACTCCACGTGGGTGCCTAATAGGAGAGAGGAGGAGGATGAGGAGGAGGCACATCTCCAACGAGGCAGGATGCCCTTGGGTGGCCAGCGTATGGGCAGCACACCGACGGAATCACACCGCAGAGCTCCGCCTGTGCAGGGCGCTGCCTCTGCCCGTCATTTAAAAAGTTCTTTGGTGTGGGCCTTTTTTGAGGCGAGTGCATCAGATCGCACAGCTGCTGTTTGCAACATATGTCTCAAGCGTATATCGCGTGGCCAAAACTTTAGCCGCTTGGGCACCACATGCTTGATCAGACATATGTTGACCTGCCATGCAGCTCATTGGCAAGCCTACCTTAAAGACCCACACCAAAGAACAAAGCTGACCTCTTCTTGCACCGCATCAGCTGGGATCTCCAACCCCACTATACCTTCAGTCCTCTCTGAAACCTGCTCTGAGAGGAATGAAGGTGTAGAATTAGGTGTGTCACAGCCAAGTACTTGCGGGCACTCTGCTAGCAGTACACCGACGTCCGATTCTAGCAGGCAAATTTCCCTGCCCCAGCTGCTGGACCATCGAAAGAAGTTCACTCCCAGCCATCCACATGCCCAGCGGTTGAATGCTAGCTTGGCTAAATTGCTAGTGCTTCAACTGCTGCCTTTTCAGTTGGTAGACTCGGCCCCCTTCCGTGAGTTTGTGCAATGTGCGGTTCCTCAGTGGCAGGTTCCCAAACGCTACTTTTTCTCACGGAAGGCGATTCCGGCTCTCTACAGGCATGTGGAAGGCAATGTCTTGGCCTCGCTGGACAGGGCGGTCAGCGGTAAGGTGCATATTACCGCTGACTCATGGTCCAGCAGGCATGGACAGGGACGTTACCTTTCTTTCACGGCCCATTGGGTCACTCTTTTGGCATCTGGGAAGGATGCAGGACAAGGTGCAGTATTGTTGGAGGTTGTTCCACCGCCATGCCTCCAAAATGCTACTACTGGTTGTGACACACCTCTCTCCTCCACCCCCTCCTCTTCTTCTTCCTCCATGGCCTCTTCCTGTGGTTTGTCCTCGGAACCAGCGGTGCTCCGTAGGCGTTCAAGGGGCTACGCAAGTACGCAGGCAAAAAGATGCCATGCCGTGCTTGCGCTGGTGTGTTTGGGGGACAGGAGCCACACTGGGGCAGAGGTCCTGTCTGCTCTGCAGGGGCAGGCCGAGAGGTGGTTGACGCCACGCCAGCTTAAGCCAGGAATGGTGGTTTGCGACAATGGCACCAATCTCCTCTCCGCCCTCCGACAGGGACAACTGACCCATGTGCCCTGTATGGCTCACGTCCTTAACCTGGTGGTGCAGCGGTTCTTGGGCAGGTACCCGGGCTTACAGGATGTCCTGAGGCAGGCCAGGAAAGTCTGTGTTCATTTCCGCAGATCTTATAATGCCAGTGCTCGCCTGGCTGAGCTGCAAAAGGAGTTGAACCTGCCCAAGAACCGCCTTATATGTGACATGCCCACCAGGTGGAACTCAACGTTGGCCATGCTGCAGCGGCTGCACACGCAGCAGAGGGCCATCAATGAGTACCTGTGCGACTACGGCACCAGGACAGGGTCAGGGGAGCTCGGGTTTTTTTCACCACGCCAGTGGGGCATGATCAGGGATGCATGCACTGTCCTGGCACCATTTGAGGAGGCCACGAGGATGGTGAGCAGTGACAGTGCATGCATCAGTGACACTGTACCTCTTGTCCACCTGTTGGAGCACACGCTGCGTGGAATAATGGACAGGGCACTTGAGGCAGAACAGGAGGACTTCCTTGCCTCTCAAGGCCCCCTTTACCCTGACAGTGTTCCTTCTGTCCCACCCATCGCACAGGAAGAGGAGGAGGAGGAGGAGGAGGATTGTGTCAGCATGGAGGTGGAGGCTGGCACTCAGCATCATCAGCAGCAGTCTTTTAGGGATGATTTACAGTCCCAAGAAACCAGTGGACTTGTACGTGGCTGGGAGGAGGTGGCTGCGGATCATGTCGTCCTTAGTGACCCAGAGGACTCCGGACTGAATGCCTCAGCTAACCTACGCTGCATGGCCTCCCTGATCCTGCAAAGTCTGCGTAAGGATCCTCGTATTCTTCGGATCAAGGAGAGGGACCATTACTGGCTGGCCACTCTCCTTGATCCACGGTACAAGGGTAAGGTTGCGGACCTTATGTTACCGTCGCAGAGGGAGCAGAGGATGAGACAACTCCGGGAGTCTTGCAGAAAGGTCTGTGCAACGCGTTCCCAGAGACTGGGAGGTTACAAACTCCTGGTCCTGGACAACGAGTTGCTGAGGCTTCGGGCAGTCAAAGAAGGAGCGGTGGGGAAGGTGGCCGTCTGACCGATGCGTTCAGACAATTCTTTAGTCCGCAGCCCCAAAGTATGATCGGTTCCAGCAACCATCGCCAGCGTCTGATATACATGGTGCAGGAATACCTAGGGGCAAGGTCAGACTTGGACACCTTCCCCACCAAAAATCCTCTGGCTTACTGGGTCTTGAGGATGGATCACTGGCCAGAGCTTGCACAGTATGCAATTGAGCTACTGGCCTGTCCTGCATCCAGCGTTCTTTCAGAACGCACATTCAGTGCTGCTGGAGGATTTGTCACGGATCACAGGGTGCGCCTGTCCACCGACTCGGTTGATCGACTGACTTTCATCAAGATGAACCAGTCTTGGATCACCACCAGCTACCACACACCTGATGCTGATATAACAGACTAATTGATTTTAAAATGTCACATCCCTTCAAGACTGATGCTGATGCTGAGTTCCTGTGCTGTTATGTTGACTAGCTATCCTCCTCCTCCTCAATGATCCGAATAATGATGATAGCTTGGAAGATCATTTTGGTTTATGGGTGCCGCCACCAGTGGCTAAGGCCCAATTTTTCAGCCCCTGTTTAACAGGGGCGTGTAATTACAATTTTTGATGCAATACTTTGCAACAGGCCTCATTGCTGTGCTCCAAGTACAGTATCTGTGAGGGGTTGCAGTGTTGTGCCACCAGTGCCTAAGACCCAATTTTTCAGCCCATGTTCAACAGGGGCATGCAATTATAATTATTGATCTAATAATTCACAGCAGGGCCCATTGCTGCGCCCACCAAGAGTAACTGTCAGGCCTTACAGTGTTGTGTCAACACCACCACCACCACCACCACCAAAGGCCCAATTTTTCAGCCCCTGTTCAACAGGGGCATGCAATTCTAATTATTGATCTAATAATTCACAGCAGGGCCCATTGCTGCGCCCACCAAGAGTAACTGTCAGGCCTTACAGTGTTGTGTCAACACCACCACCACCACCACCACCACCAAAGGCCCAATTTTTCAGCCCCTGTTCAACAGGGGCATGCAATTCTAATTATTGATCTAATAATTCACAGCAGGGCCCATTGCTGCGCCCACCAAGAGTAACTGTCAGGCCTTACAGTGTTGTGGCACCAGCACCACCATCAAAGGCCCAATTTTTACTACCACTGTTCAACAATTATATGTTATTACAATTCCTGATATAATAGTTGACAGCAGGGCTTTCCAGCACCCACCAAGAGTAACTGTGAGTGCTTACAGTGTTGTGCCAACACCAACACCTAAGGGGCCAATTTCTGCAGAGTATATACGGCAGGTCCCTACTTTCAAACATCCAACTTACAAACGACTACTACTTGCAAACGGAAGAAGACAACAGGAAGTGAGAGGAAATCTACCCCTTGGAAGGAAAATTCTCTCCTGTAAGAATTAATATGGGAGAAAGGTGTCTCCTCTCTACTGATGCTTTATCACCAATCCTTGTTTCAATAAAAACACCACATTTCAAAAACAGTTGTCATTGGGACGCAAAGTGAGGTGAAATGTTCTGAACAGGGGCACAGACAGCAAAAAAAATGTTACAGGGGTGATAACCCTTCCCTATGTTTTCCAAAAAGCTTAAAAATAGGTATTTGGCCTGGAGCTACACTTAAACAATGTAGCTGTTCAAAATTACAAACAGATTCTACATAAGAACAAACCTACAGTCCCTGTCTTGTATGCACCGCCTGTATACGGCTGTTCAGAGTATATAGGGCCTTTTTTATTTTGTGTGCGGGGTTCCCCTTAATATCCATACAAGACCCAAAGGGGCTGGTAATGGGCTGGGGTAGGGGGGGGGGGGGTTGATGGGGTAGCTATGCCATTTTTCTTAAAGATTTTCATCCATATTACCGGGACCAGACATTACATTAAAGCCGCAAGCAGTTTTAAATGGCTTTTTTTTCCTTTAGAAATGTTATTTTGTGCAGGGACAGTTCTAAACACGGGAACCACGTGGCACTTCACAGGCATACTTTAGACACCCCCCAGGTACAATATTTAAAGGAATATTTGACTTTTTTTTTCACTTTATGCATCATTAAAATGACTGCTCCCGGAAAACGTCCGTTTTTAAAACTTCTTTTTGCATTGATACATGTCCCCTGGTGCAGAACCCGGGTTCCCAAACTCTGTTTAGGACAATAACATGGATAATAGTCGTTATAATTAGCACTTTAGAATCCGAACGTTCGCATCCATTGTATTTAATAGGGTTCTAATGTTCGTGCGAACTTTCGGTCCGTTCGCGGGTTTTGGTGCGAACCGAACCCGGGGGTGTTCGGCTCATCACTAATTGATACATGTCCCCTGGGGCAGGACCCGGGTCCCCAAACAATTTTTATGACAATAACTTGCATACTAACCTTGAAAATTAACACTTTAAGCCCCGTACACACGGTCGGACTTTTGCACAACAAACTTCGTTTTAAGTAAGTTGGACCAACAATCCGACCGTGTGTACGCTCCATCGGACAAACTTTTTTTCGTTTGGTTTTGTTTTCATCGGACAAAAGGTGGGTCTGCAAACGGACAAATTTTGCCCAACAAAAGTCCGATGGAGCAAAGTCCTACCGTGTGTACAGAAAACCATAGGACTTTTGTCCGATGGACAAAACAACTAATGTTAAAATCAACCAACAATAGCAGAAGTTGACCAAAGGGTGGCGGTAAAGAGCAGAAAAGAGCAGAAAAACCATGTGATGTTGCAAAAAGTTTTGGGAAAGTTTGCAGAAAAGTCCTGTGGTGTGTATGCTATGGGTGTGCCCAGCCAACTTCGTTCGGACAAAAATCCACGGAAAAGTCCGATGGAAGTCCGACAGTGTGTACGAGGCTTTAGATTTCTCCCATAGACTTTTACAGACTTTTACAGGGTGTTCCGCGGCTTTTCGAATTTGCAGCGAACACTCCAAATTGTTCGCTGTTCGCCGAATGGGCGAACAGCCAATGTTCGAGTCGAACTCATGTTCGACTCGAACATAAAGCTCATCCCTATTGAGCATCATGGGAAATGTCCAAAACATCTGGGGTGCCAAAGTTCACTATCACTGCTCTACATCAACTTTCTTTGCAAACATTCTGCAAGTCTGCTGAAAGTTCTGGTTCAGTTATGTTGTGCAATAGTCATCCTACCACAGGGGTCACTGAGACTGAATTTTCATGCTGTAGACTTGCAGAGATTTTGCTGTAGACTCACAACTGCAACTTTGCTCTTGCTAGAGACTTGCCATGTAAATTTGCTGCAAATTTAAAAAGTGGCAACTAGAACTTGTGCTTCAAGTGCTCTGCAAGTGTACATCTTGCCAGTGGAAATGTGCAGCAAGTTAACAGACTTACAATTCAACACTGCCACAAATTTGTGACAGGTTATCCTTGCTATCTGGGTTGGCCATAGCTATTTTCCAGTACCAATACTTTTTATATATTACTTTGCAGATCATTATACATGGGCTAGCACAAAGGAGTCATTAATACAATAAGAGAGCAACAACCACTTATTTTCTTTCAACTATTTTATTTGTTTTGGCAAAATTAAATTTAGGCCACGGTGTTGTTCAAGGGGTAACCTGATAATGTATTAACGAAAATTTAAATATGTAAATATGAAGCCATCTTGGCTATAATACAACAACCCAAAATTTTACATGGTGTCCATCCAGACAATGCTGGATGACTATTCCCCCACTAAACAACACCATGACTGTTTCAAGAAAAATAGGGAGGGCGGGTGGGAGTCCCAGTCCTGTTCCACAGGGTCTGCAGGTAACGGTCGGACTGCCCCTTTTTATCTCCTCCAGAATCGCGTGCTTTGACACCCGCCAAATTCCTCCAATCTGCTGCTTGTTGCTGCGCAGGGAGAGCTGCTGCTGTAACCAATGGCAATCCTGCAAAACATTATAGGAAACATGCATTCCCCTTTGAGCTCTCCCATGTGGGTCCTGATTATTGCATGGACTTGTCATTCTCTGCATATCTTTGGTGCAAGAATGAACAAATTCCAGTACATATGCACAGGAGTTATGTCATCTCAGGCCAACCATTACAGATGTCCAAAGCTGCTGAACCCCAAAGATGCCCTTTTATAACTGACAATTTGTGTCCCGATTGGGGTTCTGCTTTACATTTGGTATGGCTCGATAGCCTGTATTTACTATACTGAGGTTATATAAAAACACGTGTATTATTCTTCTGGTAACTTTTATCTTATTGTTATTTTATATAAAGTGCATTTTGCTGGTATGTGACCACCTTTACCTTAAATCCTAAATTGTAATACTTAGCAAATGTTTTTTTTTTCACCTTGAAAAATATAAACTATGTATGAATAACCATTGTCCTATGAATAAATACAGGTCCTTCTCAAAAAATTAGCATATTGTGATAAAGTTCATTATTTTCTGTAATGTACTGATAAACATTAGACTTTCATATATTTTAGATTCATTACACACAACTGAAGTAGTTCAAGCCTTTTCTTGTTTTAATATTGATGATTTTGGCATACAGCTCATGAAAACCCCAAAATCCTATCTCAAAAAATTAGCATATTTCATCCGACCAATAAAAGAAAAGTGTTTTTAATACAAAAAAAGTCAACCTTCAAATAATTATGTTCAGTTATGCACTCAATACTTGGTCGGGAATCCTTTTGCAGAAATGACTGCTTCAATGCGGCGTGGCATGGAGGCAACCAGCCTGTGGCACTGCTGAGGTGTTATGGAGGCCCAGGATGCTTCGATAGCGGCCTTAAGCTCATCCAGAGTGTTGGGTCTTGCGTCTCTCAACTTTCTCTTCCCAATATCCCACAGATTCTCTATGGGGTTCAGGTCAGGAGAGTTGGCAGGCCAATTGAGCACAGTAATACCATGGTCAGTAAACCATTTACCAGTGGTTTTGGCACTGTGAGCAGGTGCCAGGTCGTGCTGAAAAATGAAATCTTCATCTCCATAAAGCTTTTCAGCAGATGGAAGCATGAAGTGCTCCAAAATCTCCTGATAGCTAGCTGCATTGACCCTGCCCTTGATAAAACACAGTGGACCAACACCAGCAGCTGACATGGCACCCCAGACCATCACTGACTGTGGGTACTTGACACTGGACTTCAGGCATTTTGGCATTTCCCTCTCCCCAGTCTTCCTCCAGACTCTGGCACCTTGATTTCCGAATGTACTTTGGACCACTGAGCAACAGTCCAGTGCTGCTTCTCTGTAGCCCAGGTCAGGCGCTTCTGCCGCTGTTTCTGGTTCAAAAGTGGCTTGACCTGGGGAATGCGGCACCTGTAGCCCATTTCCTGCACACGCCTGTTCACGGTGGCTCTGGATGTTTCTACTCCAGACTCAGTCCACTGCTTCCGCAGGTCCTCCAAGGTCTGGAATCGGTCCTTCTCCACAATCTTCTTCAGGGTCCGGTCACCTCTTCTCGTTGTGCAGCGTTTTCTGCCACACTTTTTCCTTCCCACAGACTTCCCACTGAGGTGCCTTGATACAGCACTCTGGGAACAGCCTATTCGTTCAGAAATTTCTTTCTGTGTCTTACCCTCTTGCTTGAGGGTGTCAATGATGGCCTTCTAGACAGCAGTCAGGTCGGCAGTCTTACCCATGATTGCGGTTTTGAGTAATGAACCAGGCTGGGAGTTTTTAAAAGCCTCAGGAATCTTTTGCAGGTGTTTAGAGTTAATTAGTTGATTCAGATGATTAGGTTAATAGCTCGTTTAGAGAACCTTTTCATGATATGCTAATTTTTTGAGATAGGATTTTTGGGTTTTCATGAGCTGTATGCCAAAATCATCAATATTAAAACAAGAAAAGGCTTGAACTACTTCAGTTGTGTGTAATGAATCTAAAATATATGAAAGTCTAATGTTTATCAGTACATTACAGAAAATAATGAACTTTATCACAATATGCTAATTTTTTGAGAAGGACCTGTATTTCAGTTCAGTTCACTTGTTACAATTTTTTAGTTATGGTAACTGGTGATGCAAAAAAAAAAAATGCCTATAGTGATTAAAATAAACATTTGTATGCTCAGTAGGTATAAATTTCACTGAGACAGATTTACCTGGGTGGGGATTAGGATTATCCTATTACTATGGTCTTTTTATTTAAGAAAGAAACAAAATTTAAGATGAACATATGGTTGGCTATGATAAAACCGATTTTGCATTAAGTTTAAATTACATTTGCCTGCGGGACTATATCCTGTAATTGCTGAAGTTTGCAAGCAGTGTTTGACTATGTATAATGGTAATGTACATTGATCATGTATGTATATTTTTGTATGTTTTTGATTTTGTAATGCAAAACTTGCAAACTGTAAACTATAGTCACTTTGAAAATATTACTACTGAATCAGATACTATACTTTGGTTTATACAATTTGCATTGTTTTCCTACTATTGTTTTTCTTTGCATTGATGAGTTTTTTCCTCTGTGTTCACAAGAGAATATCCTTTGCGTGTTTATGAGAGGAAGCTTGAACAATGTAGCAAGCAATACATTTGCATTGAAATAGGATGCTGAGTCTTGTCAATGGCATTTTTACTGCACAGTTTTTAAAAGCCTATGTTAAACTGCTAATCATTCAAAACCATATGTCATCTTGCGGTACTGTTCAAATTGTAATTTCATCTTTTCTTCCATTTCTTATTGGTTTTACAAGCAGAGATTCAAATTCAAAACATATTTTTTTTAATTGAAGGCTGTAACATATTTGAATGACAATTATTTTGCCTTGTGATGTTGTATCAAAAATAAATTTAGCTAGAAATCATTTATTAATATGAATTTAGCCATAGTTACTTAAAAGTAGACTGTTTATTTTCTCCACTTCTTAAATGAAAATGTAGGAAATATTTGATTTAAAAGAGGTGAAATTAAATACTGTTAGTGGAACTGAAATCATGTAAGTATTACCAAACTGAAAATTTCTCAAGGTTCACAGCATAATGTAGTAAGATGTAAAACAAAAGTAATGTCTTAATTTATATATATATACATATATATATATATATATTGTGAGGGGGTTAGCTCGGCAGCGGGTGTGTGTGACCCCCGGGATGGGCTCCCCACACAAAAACAGGCCCAGCAAACGGAGGTTGTGGTTTTCAAAATCAAAAAAAAAGGTGCGGTTTATTTTCTATTTACAGTGACAAAACACAGCAAAGCCAAAAGAAACATATAAACAAAATAAATCCTGGTCAACTTGACCTCTGACTAAACATACAGGTTTCCTAACTAACAACTGGGATCAGCCTAGTGCTGTCCTAGTCCCTAAGTCCCTGGTTTTAAATGTCCAAGCAAATAGCCACACAGGCTTTTTCTCACCGCACAGGGGTTCACTCTCCCTAGACAGTCCACACAGGTCTGGTTCCAGGCATGAGCTAACATCTAATGAAGCTGGGAGTTCTTATAGAGGCCTAAATGAGCTGACAAGCTTCAGCTGGCCTCATCAACTCCCTGCCTGCACGACGCCCAGCCCTCTCCCTAGAGGTATGAGTCATCCATGAGCCCACTAGCCTTAGCTGGGCTTATACAACTCTCCACCTAGTTGTATAAGTCGGCGTAAAGCCTGAATCTGGGCGAAATATATCTACCCCCCTGGATGCAACCAGGTGACTTTACCTTCCTGCTGTCACATACCCCCCCCTCTTGTTTTAACCTCGGGGTTGGAACACCAGCAATCAGGCATTCATGTACTCGAGACAAAGCATCCACATTCCCCATTTGAACGCCAGGGCGATGCTTTACTGTGAAGTTGAATTCCTGGAGGGCCAGGAACCACCTATTCACTCTTCTATTTGTTTCCTTGTTTTGAGCCATCCACTTTAACGGAGCGTGATCCGTAACCATGTCAAAGTGCCTACCTAGCAGGTAGTACCGAAGGGAATCTAGAGCCCACTTCACCGCTAAACACTCCTTTTCAACGGTGGCGTAATTTACCTCATGGGACTTCAACTTCCTGCTGAGGTAAATGACTGGGTGCTCTTCCCCGTTCCAGACCTGGGACAATACTGCTCCTAACCCCACATCTGACGCATCACTTTGTACGACAAAGTCTTTAGAGAAGTCGGGTGAGTACAACACTGGCTGGCTACATAAGGCTTGTTTCAAGAATTGGAATGCTGCCTCAGCCTCGGGGGTCCATTTAATCATGACCGACCCTTTCCCCTTCGTTAGGTTGGTTAGGGGCACAGCCTTAGAAGCAAAGTGGGGAATGAATCGCCGATAATACCCAGCGATTCCCAGAAAGGCTCGTACCTGCTTCTTGCTGTTGGGGCGTGGCCAACTCTGGATGGCCTCGACTTTGTTGAGTTGGGGTTTTATTACTCCCCTCCCAATGGTGTACCCAAGATATTTGGCCTCCTCCTGCCCAATGGTACACTTCTTGGGGTTAGCCGTAAACCCCGCTTCCCGAACAGAGTCCAGGACTGCTTGCACTTTTGGCAGATGTGAGGCCCAATCTGTGCTATGGACAATTACGTCATCCAGGTAAGCCGCAGCATACTTCCGATGGGGCCTCAGCATCTGGTCCATTTTCCGCTGGAATGTGGCCGGCGCATTCTGTAACCCGAACGGCATTCTTTTATATTGGAACGCCCCGTCTGGGGTTACAAATGCGGTTTTCTCTTTGGCCAATTTGGCCAGGGGGATTTGCCAATACCCTTTTGTGAGGTCAAGAGTCGTCATGTATCGGGCTGTTCCCAGCCGGTCGATCAACTCATCTATACGTGGCATGGGGTAGGTGTCAAATTTTGTAACTTTGTTCAACTGACGAAAATCGTTACAAAATCGCCAGCTCCCATCCGGTTTAGGCACCAACACAATGGGACTAGACCAATCACTTTGGGACTCCTCTATCACCCCTAAGTTCAGCATTTTCTGTACTTCCTCCCGTATTGCCTCCCGTCGGGCCTCTGGGATCCGATAGGGTTTTAACTTCACCCTTTCACCGGGCGGGGTAATGATGTCATGCTCTACCCCAAATGTTTGTCCCGGCAGCTCAGAGAATACCTCCTTGTTGCGAAGCACAAACTCCTTAACCTCCTGTTGTTGGGGTTGTGACAAGGTGGCTGCTATTCCAACCTCAGGAATCACGCAACCAGTTTGAGCTGGTGACCAAGTGTCTGCGACTAGGGACTCTCTATCCCTCCAGGCTTTCAACAGATTAACGTGATAGATCTGTTCGGGCTTTCGCCTTCCTGGTTGTCTGACCTTGTAATTCACTTCACTCACTTTTTCCATTATCTCGTAGGGGCCTTGCCATTTGGCAAGGAATTTACTTTCAACCGTAGGGACAAGTACCAGTATCCTATCCCCCGGGGAAAAGGTACGGGTCTTGGCTCCACGGTTGTACACTCTCTGCTGTGCTAACTGCGCTTGGGCCAAATGTTCCTTCACGATGGGCATTACCTGTGCAATTCGGTCTTGCATCAGGGCGACATGCTCAATCACACTCCTGTGGGGAGAACTCTCACTTTCCCAAGTTTCCTTGGCAATATCCAACAGCCCTCTTGGGTGTCTCCCATACAGTAACTCAAAGGGGGAGAATCCCGTAGAGGATTGGGGCACCTCCCTAATAGCAAACATCAGATAAGGAAGTAGACAGTCCCAATCCTTTCCATCTCTATCCACCACTTTCTTCAACATTTGTTTTAGGGTTTTGTTGAATCTTTCAACCAGCCCATCGGTTTGGGGGTGATACACAGATGTACGTAATTGCGTCACTTTGAACAATTTACACAGCTCCTTCATAACCCGGGACATAAAGGGTGTACCTTGGTCCGTAAGCAGTTCTTTACAAATACCCACCTGGCTAAACACAAGAGATAGCTCTTTGGCTATGGTTTTGGCCGAGGTATTTCGGAGAGGGATCGCTTCTGGATAACGGGTGGCATAGTCCATTATAACTAATATGTACTGGTGCCCCCTAGCGGACTTGATTATAGGACCTACCAAATCCATGGCGATCCTCTCAAACGGGACCTCAATGATGGGTAGAGGGACCAGCGTGCTACGGAAATGTGGCATCGGGGCCGACCTCTGACACACAGGGCAGGAGGAACAATAATTTTCTATGTCCTTCATCACCCCCGGCCAATAGAATCTCTGTAATACCCTCTCTCGGGTTTTCTCTGTCCCCAGATGACCTCCAAGAATGTGCCCATGGGCCAACTCCAACACCAACTTCCTGTAAGGTTTGGGCACCACAAGCTGCTCAACGGTTTCTTCTGCCCTTTTTGCCACCCGATACAGTAGGTCCTTCTCTACGCTGAAGTATGGGTAAGTGCAGGTATTATCTGGGTTCACTAACTCGCCATCTATTTTCACTACGTTTTCGCGTGCCTTTATTAGGGCGGGGTCTTTCAACTGTTCTGTGGCAAAGTTTTCCCTGTGAACCTCAAGATCAGAAAACTCCACAGACGGTAGGTTTTCGTCTGAGGAGGTGGGCTCCTCTCCAGTTTCTTGAGTCTCCCCTGCCAATACTGATAAGGGAAATTCCGGAGAGTCCTCACCACTCTCAGGGGAGTTCTGGCTATCACATTCCTGGTACATAGGGGCACCAGTGGGGGGCTCAGGATCATCCCACAGTTCCCAGAACTTCGGAAAATCCCTTCCCACAATGGCCTCATACGGTAACTGAGATACTAAGCCCACTGGATGAGAGAGGGTACCTTTGGGGGCCTCGAAACACACTGTAGTCACTGGATACTCTCGGGTGTCCCCATGCACACAAATAACAGCTACCTTGCTATTCCCAGAGACCTCTGTTTTAACTAACTCAGCCTTTATCAGGGTCACAAGGCTACCTGAATCCAGCAATACCACAACATTTCTACCATTAACACACATTTTGCATAAATGTTTCTCAATTCCTCGAATGGCAGTGCATGCGACTGTCGCACACAGCGACTGACGTCTGCCCGTCAGAAAGTCACACTGCATGGGTTCCTCCACAACCGGGCAATTGGCTGCAATATGTCCCGCTTGCCGGCAGCGGTAGCAAACGATCCTTCTTGCCGCCTCTTGAGCCGCTGATTTCCCAGGCTGTTCTCGCCAAACTTGGGGTAGAGCTCCCACCCTCTCACTCTCTCCACCCTTACCCCTTGGAATCCTCTTATCCGCCCCTGGGGATGGTCTGGTCTTAGGGTGGAAAGTCCGAGTGTCTCTGGAAGAGGCCGTCAGGTTCTCTGTAGCCAAGTATTTCTCCACACGATCCACAAGACCATCGGCCGTCTCTGGGTCTCCATGGCTTACCCAGTTTTGGATGGCAGTAGGAAGAGCTCTCAAAAACCGATCCATTACAACACGTTCCACAATCTTTGGTGCGGACAAAGTCTCTGGCTGTAGCCACTTTCTGCTCAGGTGAATGAGATCATACATTTGAGACCTGGGGGGTTTTCCAAGCTGGAAAGTCCAGTTATGCACACGCTGAGCCCGGACAGCCTGGGTGACACCCAGCCTTGCCAATATCTCAGCTTTTAGCATCACATAGTCTTTTGCTTGGTCAGGCTCTAGGTCATAGTAAGCCTTCTGCGATTCACCAGTTAACAGAGGAGCCACCAGTCCAGCCCACTGCTCCTCAGGCCACTTTTCTCTTTCAGCAGTCCTTTCAAATGTGGTCAAAAATACCTCTGGATCATCCTCTCCAGTCATTTTTGTCAATAAACGACTCACCCCAAAGGACGCGGTATTAGTGGGACGGCTTTCCTCACTGGTCTGCGGACGTTGCTGCATTACTGCTTCCATTTGTTGTAGTCTCTGCTCTTGCTTCTGTAACAGGTCTATGAAGCGGGCCTCAGATTGCTGCTGGGCTTGTTGCTGAGCTTCCAGACTCTGTTGGTGAGCTTGCTGCTGGGCTGCAAGGCTCTGTTGATGAGCTTGCTGCTGGGCTGCGAAGTTCTGTTGTTGAGCTGCAAGGCTCTTTTGCAAACCTGCATTTGTCTGCTGTTGATTGGCATTTGCTAGAGCCAGCTGCTTCAGTATCTCCTCCATGCTGGCTTAAAAAAAACTGCCACTGGTTCTCCACCAACTGTGAGGGGGTTAGCTCGGCAGCGGGTGTGTGTGACCCCCGGAATGGGCTCCCCACACAAAAACAGGCCCAGCAAACGGAGGTTGTGGTTTTCAAAATCAAAAAAAAAGGTGCGGTTTATTTTCTATTTACAGTGACAAAACACAGCAAAGCCAAAAGAAACATATAAACAAAATAAATCCTGGTCAACTTGACCTCTGACTAAACATACAGGTTTCCTAACTAACAACTGGGATCAGCCTAGTGCTGTCCTAGTCCCTAAGTCCCTGGTTTTAAATGTCCAAGCAAATAGCCACACAGGCTTTTTCTCACCGCACAGGGGTTCACTCTCCCTAGACAGTCCACACAGGTCTGGTTCCAGGCATGAGCTAACATCTAATGAAGCTGGGAGTTCTTATAGAGGCCTAAATGAGCTGACAAGCTTCAGCTGGCCTCATCAACTCCCTGCCTGCACGACACCCAGCCCTCTCCCTAGAGGTATGAGTCATCCATGAGCCCACTAGCCTTAGCTGGGCTTATACAACTCTCCACCTAGTTGTATAAGTCGGCGTAAAGCCTGAATCTGGGCGAAATATATCTACCCCCCTGGATGCAACCAGGTGACTTTACCTTCCTGCTGTCACAATATATATATATATATATATATGTATATATATACATTGTCATATGTACACAGATCAGCCATAACATTATGATGTCTCACCTAATATTGAGAAGGCCCCCTTTTGCCAAACAGCCCTTAACCAATGCCACTAGACCTCTAAAGGTATGCTGTGGTATATGGACTGTTTTCATCTGACAAACTGATTGTGTGTGGGCCCCATCAGACTTATTTCCATCAGTGAAAAAAAATAGAACATGTTTTAAATTTTTCCGATGGAAAAAAAAACGATAGGAAATTCCGATCGTCTGTGTGGAGTTCCATCGGAGAAAAAACCTACGCATGCTCAGACTGAATTAGGAGACGGGAGGGCTCGTTCTGGTAAAACTAGCGTTCGTAATGGAGATAGCACATTCCTCATGCTGTAACAGACTGACAAGCATGGAGACTGAAAAGCGCGAATCGGCTCTCACCAAACTTTTACTAACACGCGGTAACACAAAATCAGAAAAAGCAGCCCAAAGGGTGGCGCCATTGGATTTTAACTTCCCATTTATAGTGCCATCATACGTGTTGTACGTCACAGCGTTTGGGACAGTCGGAATTTTGTCTGATGTTGTGTAGGCAAGACTGATGGAAGTCAGCTTCATCGGAATTCCGATGAAAAAATCCATCGGATTTGATTCCATCAGAAATCCGATTGTGTGTACAGGGCTTAAGTGTCAGACACTTTAAGTTCTGTAAGTTGCTAGGTGGGGCCTGCATAGATTAGCCTTGTTTTTGCAGCACAACTCACAAATGATCAATGAATTGAGATCTGAAAAATTTGGAGGCCAAGTCAACACCTTGAACTCTTTGTTGTGTTCCTCAAACCATTCTTGAACTATTTTTGCAGTGTGGCAGGGTGCATTATCCTGCTGAAAGAAGCCACATCCATCAGGGAAAAAACAATGAGGTTCAGGTAGGTGGTACACGTCCAAGTAACATCTACATGAATGGAAGGACCAATGTTTCCCAGTAGAACCTTGCCTAATGCCTTCCCTGGCTTGCCTTCTTCCTTACTGCATCCAGGTGCAATCTATTCTCAAGTAAGTGAAACAAATACACACCCAGCACTCCACACTATGTAAAAGAAAATGCAATTTATCGGATCATGCCACCTTCTTCCATTGCTGTGTGTTCCAGTTCTGTCTGCAGCTGAGCATCTCTATACACAACAAACTGCAATGCCCATTTTGTAATTGTACATATTGGGCAATCTCTCTCTACCCAATTCAACTGCTTATCTCTTCCCCTTTACCATTTAACTTGAATACCTACAACACTGACAAATTTATTGTGAGACCAAATTCACTGGTCAAGCAGCAAAGCAAACCCTGAAAGTGGAACTCCAAACATTTTTTTTAGAAAGAACAGGGAAGAATGGAGAATATGTAAGCTTTTATTTGCTGTGTGTGTGTCCACTTTGTTATTCAGTGACACTAAATGAGAGCAAATTGTCACACTTATCAGTGGCACAGGTGTCCTCAGTGGTAGATTTCCCCTTACCCCCACCAGCTTTCATTGGGGAACTTCCTTCTCATTCTGCCTTGGTGATGAGTGTCAGTGAGACAGTAATTGTGGTGGTGGTGTGGTGGTGTGTGTGTGTGTGTGGGGGGGGAGAGATGGGGGGGGGAGATGGGGGGGGGGGGTCGGGATCAATTGCTTAGGGCTCCCAAGTCTCTGAGGACCCTATGATTCTACACACCCCCTGCTCAATGTGCCCACCCTATACAGACTTACACTAAGCATGTTCCAGGTGTATTAAAACCTGTTTCTTTTGCTGATTACTTATAAGAGAGGCATAATATTCAGCATACGGGACCAACTTTTTATTTTCCCTGAGCCCCATCAGTGGAGATATGGACATCAATCTAAACCTGACAGACCTTTTTATCCTTTCTCATTCTATTCATGACTGAAAAAAAAAAACAAAGTAAAAAACCTAGTAAGTTAAACCCCAGACAATTCTTCTTTATTTCTGCACGGTTAATTAGCTGTATGTGGGAAAAACTTTAGTATTGATACATTTGTGATAATATGTCAATGCTAATGTACTTTTACTTAAGTCAGCCTTTAGTCTAGGTCTGTTAGCTCTTTAGGAATTTTTATATGTAAAATCATTAGTGGTAAAAATTGCTGACACTGGGAATCATTTCACCAGTAATTAGGGGTAGAAAATATTTTGGGGTTCTTTAAACGGAGGTCCGCCAATTTTTTTTTTTTTTAAAAGTCAGCAGCTACAAATACTGCAGCTGCTGACTTTTAAAATAAGGACACTTACCTGTCCAGCACGCCTGCGATGTCGGCACCCGAGGCCGACCCATCCCTCGGTCCTTGGATGCTGCCGCCGCCATCTTCGTCAAGGGAATCAGGAAGTGAAGCCTTGTGGCTTCACTTCCTGGTTCCCCACTGCGCATGCGCGACTCGCGCTGCACAATGCCACTGGTCCCTGCTGTCTTCTGGGACCCCTGTGTCTCCCAGAAGACAGCGGGTGGGGGGAGCGGACATGATGTAGACTCCCACAGATAATGCGGGGGTCTATGCCCGGAAGTGGGTACAAATACCTGTCTTAGACAGGTATCTGCTCCCCCATCCCCCATGAAAGGTGCCAAATGTGACACCGGAGGGGGGGGAGGAATCCGGACAGAGGAGGTTCCATTTTTGTGTGGACCTCCGCTTTAATGGTTTTCTACTAGGTTAAAATTCATTAATTTAAAAACAGTAAAAAAAAATCACTGTGTGTGGCTTAATTACCAGTGAAAAGTAAAGAATGTGAGCTCTTTTAAATCATCCAGTCGTGGTTATCATTCATTTAAGATTGGTAAAAAAAAAAAAAAAAACACTGTAGTAGCTCTTTTCTGCTACATTGTCTCTTTACAGACTGAATGCTTTGTATCTTTCTGTACTTGTCCTCCTGGGAATTATTTGTACTTTTACTTTTAGGAATAAACTGTAATGCCGCATACACACGACCATTTTTCGCGACGTTAAAAATGCCATTTTTTAAACTGGGCATTAAAAACGACCGTGTGTAGGCTCCAGAGCATTTTTAACGACGTGAAAAATGGCCTAAAAAAATGAGAACCTGCTCTATTTTTTCACGTCGTTTTTCACGTCGTTTTTTTTAACAACGTAAAAAACGGTAGTGTGTATGCTTTTACGAGGGGAAAAAAAACGCGCATGCTCAGAATCAAGTATAAGACGGGAGCCCTCGTTCTGGTAAAACTAGCGTTCGTAATGGAGATAGCACATTCGTCACGCTGTAACGGACTGACAAGCACAAGGCTGAAAAGTGCGAATCGTCACTCAACAAACTTTACTAACATGAAGGGTGGTGCCAGTCGAACGGAACTTCCCCTTTATAGTGCCGTTGTACGTGTTGTACGTCACCGCGCTTTGCTCAAGCGTTTTTTTTTTTAATGAACGTGTGTATGCAAGACAGGCTTGAGAGGAAACAAGAAAAATCACGTCGAGAAAAACGTTGTTGTTGAAAATGACATTAAAAACGATCATGTGTACGCGGCATAAGGCCTCATGCCCACGGACGTTTTTACAGCCGTGTTTTTGAGCGTTTTTTACAGCTTAAAAATGCCTGTCCATGTTAGTCTATAGCTTCATGGCCACCTAGGCGTTTTTGAGCTGCAAATAGCATAGGCGTTTTTAAGCTGTAAAAAAAACCAAGGACCAGTGCGTTCTGCAGCGTCGGCGTTAGGCATAAAAAAATGAGAAGCATGCAAAAACGCACAAAACCGCGCAAAAACGCAGCAATAACATGGACAGGCATTTTTAAGCTCTAAAAAACACTCAAAAAACGTCCGTGGGCATGAGGCCTAACTGTATCAATTGATTGAAGTAGTGCTTCTCCCGAATGGTGGAAAAGCATTTGGCCCAACTTTATTTAGTTATAGCAGCAGAAAGTATGTTGTACTGCTGCCGAAACACAGCATCACATACCGTATGTAGCTAATGCTACTACAGTATATTACAGGGCACAGAGGCGGTATAATTGCAATGGAAATAATTTGGCTGGGCCAAGCTAGTCATTTTATTTTTATTTTTTAATTTTTTATTTAAAGATAAGACACAGATACAAACATAAAGACAACTTTGCATTACATATAGATTGTAGTGAGCATATTAGGTATAATACCCGTAAAAAACTGTTGCATGTGAGTTATGCCGCTCGCTGAAGTCTAATAGAGGGTAAACATAAACATCTGTGCTCATCGCATGGGCTAGTACAAAGGGTCTCAATAAAGAGACAACACAACGATAAAAGGTGCAACAAAATTTATTAATAAATAATTTTTTTAGTTTTTTTGGGCATTTTAAATGGCCACGGTGTATCCAAGGGGTAACCTGATAATTACTATAATTAAATTAAATATGAAAGCCATCTTGGCTAATAATTAAAACAAGATTAACGGGGTCCATCCAGACATGCTGGACAACTACACCCCCACTGAATACATCATGACTTTAACAATAGGGAGGGCGGGTGGGCGTTGAGGTCCGGTTCAAACGGTCTGAGGCGCCCCGCTCACTGGTCCCTTATATAAACTTTCTCCGCGCGGGCTTTTCGGTTACTGTAGCCGACCAATCCTCTTCAGATCCAGGTAACCAATCCCATGGCTGTTGCTGCCCAGGGAAATTGCTAATCTATCAACCTGGAAAATAAAGCACAATATCTGCGGTCCCCTTTGAACTCCCCCATGGTGGTCCAGCATATTGCTAGGACCTTTCATGGGCTAGTACAAAGAGACTCAATAAAGAGACAACACAACGATAAAAGGTGCAACTAAATTTATTAATAAATAATTATTATTATTTATTTATTTTTTTGGCATTTTAAATGGCCACGGTGTATCCAAGGGGTAACCTGATAATTACTATAATTAAATTAAATATGAAAGCCATCTTGGCTAATAATTAAAACAAGATTAACAGGGTCCATCCAGACATGCTGGACAACTACACCCCACCGGCTGAGGCCAGTAGGGAAACTACTGGTTGAAGCCCCCCCCACCACCGTGGCCGACTCGATTAAACTTTGCAAACCCATGCAGAAAATGTCCAAACCTATAGGGGATAAATGGATTGAATCCTCCCGGAACAACCCCGGAATGAAACCTTCCAGCTCCAAGTGCCGATACGAGACACCACCTGACGCTCTAAGAAAACTATGGATTGTTCTATTTAGGCACCTCCTTATCCTGTCCACGTAGAAGAGATTACCGGCAGGAGACCATACTAATCTCAGGATCATTTAAGAGAACGCCAAAATGGAAGAAGGAAACATCATCTTAATAGCACCTAAGTCTCTTTTTATTTCGCATAAAAGGTCCCAAGTCCTAACTTTTCCTAAGTCGTTCGCCCCTGCGTAAATCACTAAAACCTGAGGAAAGGGCCAAATGCTGGACAAATAAATCAAATGTTCCCTTAGGCCCCTCCATCTCAAACCCCGTACCCCTGACCATAAGACTAAATAAGACTTAGCGTCCAGACCTAATGTGGTGGAGTAGTTCCTGTTTCCGGCATGTTGAGCAGCCCAGAAAACGAAGGAACGACCCACTATCCAGATAACTTTTCTGGAAATATCTGAAAGAGAAAATCATATAATTAGTAGATCAGGGCGTACATAAATTCTATATCTATTACTCTCCCAGCGCCCAACTCTTTTTAACATTTCCGAAGAAAAACCCAAAGAATCGGCCGTAGTGGCTGCTCCAATCCGAAAGGAATGTGATGGAAAGCAAAAACCTGACAGATTTAAGCTTTTCAAAGAGGAAGCCAGTACGGACGAGAACTGATATCTGGTAAGGGAAGACAGGTCCTGGTGAACAAAGAATGAATCCCCTGAGGGAGGTCTGACTGCCAAATACCTCGAAACATGCCGTACAGGACAGATCACATGACTCGAGGATCTAGCTAGAGAGAACCATTGGCCCTTACCCCCAGGCTGAGACTTAGACCTAGCCAGAAAAATGTGGAGAAAATCAATGTCTATGCGAACATGGTGAAAACGCAGAAAGGCCAAAGATCTTTTATTAGCTGCTGTGAATTCACCCAGTCTCATAGCACCAAAGAAAGCCAACGAAAAGGATGCCCGGAAAAGGAGAAGCTCAAATTCTGAAAAACAGACTTCCTCTAAAACCCTTAATAAATCAATCAGCAAAGGGATCGAAATGGGACGCCGGGTATCCAAAGACAGACTAGACCTCCGAAGTCCTTTCAAAACTTGACTGACCTGAAAGAATGAGGTTAAAGCCGATAAACCCACAAACTTCAGAAAGAAAGATACTCCTGCTAAAATCCGGCTTATGGAAGCAGGACTTAAATTTGATTGAATCAGAGCGGACAAAAAGGACAAAGAGGTGTACGATGTCACAACTAAAGAATCCAAACCTGAATCCTGACAAAAAGAGCACCATCTGTACCAAGAAAGGAGATAATCTGACCAAGTCTTCTCCGAAACCGAGTTCTTGAGATACGGAAGTATCAGCTCCGGATTAAGCCCCAAAGGAAAACTGGGCAGGGAGTTCCATGCAGGTCTGCTTCCGGCGCCAAGTCCCAAAATCTTTCGAACTGTAAACGAGACAAAGCGTCGGCGATGTTATTCTTTATGCCTGCTATATGTGCAGCTTTTAACCAAATATTATAACGCATACAATGCAATACTAAAAAACGTAGTAGGTTAATTACTGGTTCAGACTTCGAGGACAAGGAATTAACCGCGAATAAAACACCTTTATTATCAGTGTAAACCAAAACTCTACTATTCGCAAAAGCCTCTTTCCAAATTACTACCGAAACCACAACAGGAAATAATTCCAAAAGCACAAGGTTATGGAGAATATCCTGGTGCAACCAATCCTGATGCCACCGCTCTGCACACCAGTGGCCATCGAGAAATGCTCCAAAACCAACAGATCCAGCTGCATCTGTGAAGAAACTCAGCTGATCACTAGAGACAAACTCCTGTTGCCAAATGGTCGTACCATTGAAATTACACAAGAAGGCATCCCAAACCTTCAGATCCTCTTTAATGTTTTTAGAGATGTAAAAGTGGGAGTACGGGTTCTTAAGACCTTTGGTAGATAAAGAAAACCTGCGGGAAAATACCCTGGCCATAGGAATTACCCTGGCTGCGAAGGCAAATAGACCCAATAATGACTGAGCCTCTTTGAGTAAAACTTTACGTTTAGATAGAAAGACAGAGATCATAGATCTCATCCTTTCTAACTTTTGCAGAGGAAGCCTAAATTCCATTGCAGAGGAATCAATAACAATCCCCAAAAACTCAATAGACATAGTTGGAAGAACTGTCTTCTCTTAGGCCAGAGGAACTCCGAAATCATCACAAATGGAGAAGAATGTTTGCAGGTAATTTAGACATGAAGGAGAACCCGGAGGGCCAACAAATAAAAAATTGTCTAAATAATGCAAAAAACCGCCTTCAGGACACTTCTGAGTCAATACCCAGTGCAAAAAGGTAGAAAATGATTCGAAATAAAAACACGACAAAGAGAAACCCATCGGCATACATTTGTCAAAGAAAAATTGATCTTTAAAATGAAAACCTAATGAATTAAAACCTTGAGGATGGACCGGGAGCAATCGAAAAGCAGACTTGATGTCTGCTTTTGATAGTAAAGCACCCCGGCCGTGTTGTTGCAAAATAACCAAAGCACTATCGAAGGAGGAGTAGCAGACTGGAGCCTCCACATCCGACACTTCATCGTTCAAAGAAAAATTTACAGGATAAGAGAGGTGATGAATTAAGCAATAACAACCCGCCTCTTTCTTGGGGACTATTCCCAAAGGAGAAAGCCTGAAGTTGGAAAATGGAGGGGATGAGAAAGGGCCCGCTACTCTACCTTCTATCAATTCCTTGGAAATTTTTTTTTGAACCACTGCATCATTCAAGGCAATTGATTTCAAATTGTTGACCATAGAACAGCCAGGACCTTTGAAAGTAGGGACCAAAAAACCATCCCGAAATCCTTTAATGAGCAGTGTTGCCATCTTGCGATCGGGGTAGCGATCTAACCACGGGAGCATGTTTGGTAAGCTCACTGGTGTCTGAGCTTTTTGGCCCAGCATCCCTGGCATGTGATTTAAAAGAGGTTGCAGTAGACTTGCGGAAACATCTGTTAGCTGCATGGCTACCATTGCAATTAGAACATTCGTGCCGATAACGGCAATTAGTCAGAAATTTACACTGCCCTTCATTAAAGGCGAAACAAAAACCTTTGCGAAAAGGGGGCTGCTGATTGGACGCTAACCGAGGAGTGAACTGAGGTTTTGGTGGTAGCATTAAATTCAACCACAATCCGACGTCCTTAGACCCCCAGTTTAGAGAGGGATGAACCGCCAATTTCTGGCGAAAATTTTCATCATAAGAGTACCAAGCCGAACCGCCAAAGTGGCGGAAAGCTTCAGCAATAATATCGACATGCTGAAATAAACCCGAACACTTGCTTGGAAAGCGTTCCCCAAAACAGCTGCAAAAATACAAAATGCCTGAAGCCAGTTTTGGAAAGTTTTGGGAATCGCTGTTCTTCTATCCTCCTCAGACCTATCACCTGACAGCTTATCACTTTTAGCCAGAAATTCCTTTGAAGCTGGCAACAATGATAATAGGTCAATGAAATCACCTCTCCAAATTTTTTCTTTCACTGTCTTTGACAAGTGAAAGCCCAAAGGTGATAATATACAAGGTAGGGGTTCTTTAAATGAGGATTCACCGACCAAAGTAGCAGAAGGTCTTAGAGGCAAGGCAGGGTTAATGAACTGTGAAGGGTTAAAGTTCTTAATATTAGGCAATAAGGTAGCATCATTATTCATAGATCGCTGCGCACTCAAACCATGCCATACAGAACCAGCGTCAGCATAATGCCCTTCATCCGAAGCACCATATAAATGTGCACCTTCATATAATTCTTTAGAGTCAGTCATATAACTGCAGCCAGCTCCAGATACCTGTGCACTCTTATTCTCATTAACCCTCATATTAGAATGAAAAATTTCATTTTCACTAGGGAATTTTGCCCATTAATGTAGCAACCTCCTCCAATGATTCAGCACCAGAGACCTGTGCTCCCTGACTCAACATAGCACCATATGAATGTGCCCCTTTCATTTTACTGAACATGTTAGATAGTGAGGTAAAAAGCGCTGACATGTCAGCCATAGATACAGAACACTTCTCACCATCTTCTGGATGCTCACTGTTTGTAGCCACTTGGGGCAGTGGAGTAGCGTCTTTTTTCTTCACAGACTGCAGGCTCCCGCCGGCTCTCTCCCTGTCAGGCACCTGAGGAGAAGCAGAAATCTTCAGTTTCTTGGCTCTGCCTGGCTGCTTGCGCGGACCGCTCTCCACCAGTACTGACTCTGGGGCTGCGATAGCCGCCTCCACAGGCAGAGCCGAACCGTGACCTTCATCCAGGCAACGAAGCAGCCACTCCTCACCGCCCTGTCCTTCTGCCTTCTCTAACAAGCGACGTAAGAGGGACTCGCGATTCACCGGAGAACTGCGCTGCATGCTGCTGCTGTTGAGGTCTGGTTCAAACGGTCTGAGGCGCCCCGCTCTCTGGTCCCTTATATAAACTTTCTCCGCGCGGGCTTTTCGGTTACTGTAGCTGACCAATCCTCTTCAGATCCAGGTAACCAATCCCATGGCTGTTGCTGCCCAGGGAAATTGCTAATCTATCAACCTGGAAAAAAAGCACAATATCTGCGGTCCCCTTTGAACTCCCCCATGGTGGTCCAGCATATTGCTAGGACCTTTCATTTTGTTATTTTTTGATTGGAAAAAAAAATTAAAAAAAAGAAGCAAAAAAAGCAAAAGCTAGAGAAGACAAAAGAGAGAGCAGAGAGAGAGAGAAGAGGGGGAAAAAAGAAAAAGGGAGGGGGTGGGGCAAATTACCCCCCAGGGAGCCCAGATTGGTAACGCTCAACTGGTAACGGGGATCCTAAATGGTGGATCCTGCCGTGTATTGGTGGAATTTGTCAGAGAAGCGAAAGAGGTTCCAGTGAATCCATCTGGACTTATGTTCTTCCGACTTATCTCGCAGTGCCGAGGTCAGATCCTCCATTTGCTCAATGTCCTTCACCCTTGCGAGCCATTGGGCCACCGTTGGCACACACTGTTGCCTCCAAAGAGGCGGGATGCTGGCCCGAGCAGCATTAAGAAGATGCTTGAGGAGGGATTTATGGTAACGTTTCCGTGATAGGGGAGTAAGGTTAAGGAGAACCGCAGCCAGGTTATCCTGAAGGGAGATGTCTGTGAGTTCCTGTATGAGCTTAAGTACCGGTTGGCAAAAAGTTTGGAGCACAGGGCAGTCCCAAAAAATGTGCAATAAGGTACCTGTGTGTAGGCCGCATCGCCAACATCGGTCAGTTTTTTTGCGGGAATATCTTAGCCAGCACGGAAGGAGTTCTGTACCATCGTGTCACTAGTTTATAGGCGGTCTCTTGATATTTGCTGCATAGAGAGGATTTCTGTGCAAAAAAGAGTATGCAGTCTTTTTGGGGTTCTGTGAAGGTGACTTGCAGGTCTCTCTCCCATTTAGCTAAGAATGGGGGGTCTTCAATGGCATGAAGGTCTAGCAAGGATTTGTAGGAGGTAGATAAGGACCTCCGGATCGGTCCCTCCCCCAAGCAGAGTTCCTCAAAGTAGTGGAGCTTTCTGACGAAGCGGGCTGGTTTGGGCAGAGAGCTGAGAAAGTGAGAAAGTTGGTTGATCCTCCAACGGTCTAATGAAAGTGGGGCCTGACCTGAGAGAAAGTTATCCGTAGTGAGCCAACCCGGTGGAACGTAAGAATGAGGAGGCCCTCATAAGTCCCCGTGGAAGCTAGTCATTTTAAACATGGAGTTCTACTTCAAGGATATGAGAATGTTCACAAAAAAAAAAAAATGTGTGAATATCCACATTAATTATTTAATTGTGCAGATGAAATAGATAAACAGGGTTTTTTTTTTTTTTTTCAATAATGAATAATAAATTAAATCTGCACCAAAGAAATCTGCGCAGAAGCTGTTATATAGCGTAAACCACAGAGCACTTAAATATATATTTCTGTGAACTTTATGTCACCTGAAGATTTATATTGGAGCACTTTATTATACATTTCTGGGACTTTTATGTCACACAAAGATTTAGACTGGACTTTGTGAATTATCTTATTGCACACTGAAGACTCATTCATTTACTTTGTATATTATTTGTATATTATATTACACAATATTCTGTGGGTGTTTGTTGAGTAATACAGTGTATCTTTGATAGCTCTGTTTATTTCTCTTTTTGTTTTAGGGATTTTCTTTTCACATAATTGGATAATCAAAGCACATTTTAACACTTTTTAATGTGTGGACATACTCAAATCCTTTAGTAAATCAGTTGAGATTTTAATTCAGTGCACATATATGTACTCTGGATTTCTGGCAGAATGCATAGGTATTTTTCTGTACTTGTAGAAACATGAGCTTAGCCTAAAAAAGACTGGTAAGGTGCAATATACCACATTTTTCGATTTTGGGGTTTAGATACACTTTAAGGACACAACTGAAAAATAAATATTTTCCCCTTGCCATTACAATGACCACAGTGTAGGTGATCATGGAATTGGATCCAAAAAATCCAAGATTATTTGGCCTACTCCTCTGGCCAACTGCGTCTTGGAGGCTGGGGTGCTCCATGCCTCATCTAGTCCATGCACCTTCTTCTGTTTCCTCTTCTAGCTCAGCACCAGAAGTCAATAAAATTCTGCTGAGGTCCAAAACAGAAACACTGAACTTGTTTCACCTTGTGGGGCTTCACTGAATCAATAAAGAATATTTGTGGACTAGAAATTAAATTTTTCATCTCTTGTTTTGTGTTTTGACAAAACACTAGGAACATCCTGTTAACTGACCTAAAGAGGTGCATTCCTGGGTCCTGGACTCTCTTTGCCTTGAGTTCATCAACATATACAGTACTACAGGTAAGGCAAGGGGAAAAATCCTGTGAAGAATATAATAATATGTATGTATCTTATTTTGAAAGTACTATATTCATGTCATTATAAGCTTTGTGGAAAATGGGGTTTAGGCATTTCAGCAAATAGTAGTCAGTGGATAGACTGCAGTTCATGTAGCTGCTTAATAAAATACCAGAAAGTACCAGCTTTGCAAGTTTGTCATATGCAGGCTAGATTAGCACATGCAAGCTAAGCAATATATGTATTAGCACTGGCCATAATCATAAATGTTGCAGCATAAAGCCAGGCCTTATTCCACACTGCCACATACTGTATCTACGCATTGCTGTTTGTAAAGTGATAATTCAGAAGCTGGTAGGGTGGGCTTCTGATCACATGATCACTTTGACAGCCAGTCACAGTGCTCACATTATTTGGAAGCCCATAAAATATTAAATGTTTCCGTTCTGCACATGTCTGTTTCATTTTGGATAGATTCATTATGTTACTAATTTCATTTCAAGTCCAATCGTTGTCAAGAGTTTTGTAGAATTCACCTCCGTAACATTTCTAAAATTCGCCCCTTTTTAACAAATGAAACCACCAAACTTCTCATTCACTCCCTTGTTATCTCTCGCATTGACTATTGCAACTCCCTTCTTATTGGCCTGCCTCTCCATAGGCTATCCCCTCTTCAGTCTATCATGAATGCTGCTGCCAGAATTATCCACCTTACCAACCGCTCAGTGTCTGCCAAACCTCTCCTCCAATCCCTACACTGGCTCCCGATCACCCAGCGAATTAAATTCAAAATACTAACCACAACCTACAAAGGCATCCACAACTCTGCCCCGAGCTACATCACCAATCTTGTCTCCAAACATATCCCAAACCGTCCTCTCCGCTCTTCTCAAGACCTCCTACTGTCAAGCTCTCTTGTCTCCTCCTCCCATGCTTGTCTCCAGGATTTCTTCAGAGCCTCTCCCATCCTCTGGAACTCACTTCCTCAACCTGTCCGGCTATCCCCTACTCTTGCTACCTTCAGGCAATCCCTGAAAACTCATCTCTTCAGGGAAGCCTATCACGTCTCCAACTAATCTTTTACCACTTCCATCAGCTCATTCCCCAAAGTTACAACCTTTTGTACCACCTGCCCCACCCTATTAGATTGTAAGCTCTTCTGAGCAGGGCCCTCTTAATCCTCTTGTATTTTATTGTATTGTAACTGTACTGTCTCCCTTTTATATTGTAAACTGTTGGCGCTATATAAATCCTGTATAATAATAATAATAATAATTTCATTATGGAATTTGTTTAGTTTGGTTTTGGAATTTGTTTAGTTTAGTTTTCGTTGAACTTTGTTTAGTTTTAGTTAAAAGTTGTGTCATTTATAAATTTTCTAACCAACCCTAACTTTTCAGAATGATTAGAATTCCCCGCGTGCGTTGATTGGCTAGCGGGGGAGCCAATCAGCGGGTTCGCTGCAGAGACAGAACGGGGATCTGCCAAAGTAAACCAGGCAGATCTCCATTCTGTCAGGGGATGACACAGAGATCCTGTCTTTCTGCTATGCCCATACAGTTAGTAAATATACCCAGGAAACACATTTAACCCCTTGATCGCCCCTGATGTCCCTTCCCTGCCCGTGCCATTAGTACAATGTCAGTGCACATTTTTAGCACTGATCACTGTAATAATGTCCCTGGTTCCCAAAAAAGTGTCAAAAATGTCAGGTGTCCGATCAGTCCGCTGCAATGTCGCAGTCCCGCTAACAATTGCAGATCACCACCACAATTACAAGTAAAAAAAAATGCCATTTATCTATCCCCTATTTTGTAGACGCTATAACTTTTGCGCAAACCCATCAATATACGCTTATTGTTTTTGTTTTTTTTACCAAAAATATGTAGCAGAATACAAATTGGCCTAAGTTGATGAATAAATTAGATTTATAAAAAATGGGGAATGTTTTATAGCAGAAAACAAAATATATAATTTTTTTTCAAAATTGTCAGTCTTTTTTTGTTTATAGTGCAAAAAAAACAAAACACAGGTGATCAACTACCACCAAAAGAAAGCTCTATGTGTGTTTAAAAAAAATACATCAATTTTATTTGGGGGTCCCTTTAGTCTATCTGCAACGTGGTGTATAACACATGCTGCAGCAAAAAATATATTTCTAAATCACATTTAAATTGACTGTGGTTGCAATTGCCCACAACCGGCTATTTAAAAAAAAAAAAAAAAGAAAGAAGAAAGAAAAAAAATGGTGTAGGCGTTTTGGGTCTGGTATGGATTTTAAGGGTAACTCCATGGCCTAAAAAAAAATTGCGTAGCCCCCCCAAATCCATAGCAGACCCTTATCCGGGCATGCAGCTTGGCAGGTCAGGAAAAAGGGGGAACGAGTGAGCGCCCCCCTCCCTCCTGAACCATACTGGGCCACATGCCCTCAACATGGGGGGTGGGTGCTTTGGGGCAGGGGGGCCTCTATGCCCCCCACCACAGAGCACCTTGTTCCCATGTTGATGGGGACAAGGGCCTCTTCCCGACAACCCTGGGCTGTGGTTGTCGGGGTCTGCAGGCCGGGGGCTTATCGGAATCTGGAAGCTCCCTTTAAAAAGGGTGCCTCCAGATCCCACCCCCATGTGAAAATAATAAAAACACTGAGACAGTTTTTGACAAATCCTTCATTATAAAATAAAAAACAGTGTCCCCTGATGTAGATTCGTTACCAATCATGCCACCCGCTGACCCGAAAAATAAAATTGCTCTGCTGGGTCCATGATGTCAGAAGGGGCGGTGCCACCAAGTAACCAAAAATGTGTCTGAATTTGTATTCGGACCGAAACAAATTGCACGGGTCTATAAAATATCCCCTCTAGGGGGTAAATTCACTAAGAAAAACATTCCACATTAATTCTAACCTTAAAATAACTTATGTGATATCTATCTCAAAAGTAGTAATTTAACTAAAAAACATACCTTCTTTAACCACTTGACCTCTGGAAGTTTTACCCCCTTCATGACCAGATAATTTTTTGCTATTCAGCACTGTGCTACTTAAACTGGCAAATGCGTTGTCATGCAACACTGTACACAAATGAAATTTATATAATTTTTCTTTACACAAATAGAGCTTTTTTCTGTGGTACAGTATTTGATCCCCACTGGTATGTCTTGCTAAATAAATGGAAAAAAAGACATTACATTACAAGCCCCTAACCTGTAACAGGCTGAATGACGTACATGTACGTGATCCAGCCTGCCTTCTGCCAGTCACATGCAGTAAATGTACTGTGGGCAGTTGGCAAGTGGGTTACAAATAAGTTAAATATTTATGTTTTGCTATATTTATCACTTTAATTTTGAGTTATTTTTTACATTGGCATATTGCAATTTTTCCCACAGGCTAACACTGCACCAGAAGAAGATGGTTGTGTGAATGAAGGTGCACAAAAATATTATGAAACTATGAAAACATCCTAGTGTGCATCCAATCACAGAAAAATCTCAATTTAGTGCAATGTCACAAATTATTTACCTTTCTGAGGTAAGGCATATTTTCCGCACTGATGTATTGCTTTTGTTTTAACACACTGGCCAGTGCAGATTTCTCATTGTAATTTTTATTTGTTTTTTTAAGTGAATTGATTATGCTGATTTATCTATTTTTTTTCATGGTATGTACCGCAAGTTCAATATTTTACGTTGCTGAATTGAGTCTTATCATGTGTGATATTTCAAAAGAAACACAAATTTCACATATACAGGTATTAGTGAATTGACTCCTGTATTCTTCATGCACACCATGCATTTACTCTAGCATTTACTCAAGCATTTACTCTATGAAGAATCTATTTAGTCAACCTATATAATATAATCTATTTCACACCACTTTTTGATCTTTTTTTTTTCCATATGAAATTTTTATTATAAGAACATGTATTGATACACAATTTCAAACAAGCAGAAGGTGATTGAATATCCTGAACGTATACATACAGTAATTCTTTTTAAACTTTTAAATGATATTGGTCTAGTTGGGTTTATTTGGTTATCTGTCAGCAAGGAGATTGTAATTCAGTCATTGGTAAGGAAGAGGGTTAAATCAACTCTCTGCTGTGCAGTGTGTCTGTTTATCCTGGACAATGATATGAACCCAGCCCCATCTGACTGATGTACACACATACCACACTCACACACGCCAGTCAAGAGGTGTAGCACTCTGGGTGTGCCCTGTCCTGTTGTATGACAATAAGGTAGTGGATCTTTGTGGGCTGTGCCCTGGAGTCTTGATACAGAGAGAGCTGTTATAGATGGACTGGAGGTGCTGCATCTAGACACCAGGGAACAGCCAGCAAGGATTCACTGCCTTCTTGTCATCCAACTCCTGGACTAGACCTTGTACATGCAGGTACCCAGCTTGTGGCTTTGTTCTTCCCATTCAGTAACACTCTTTACAGCAGGCAGGATGTGATTGGCTGCTCATATTTATCCTCCCCCAGAGCCTCCAACCTGCTTGGGACAGTTTTTTCTGCATTCAGCCTAAACTTTAAAGCTAGTTACTTTCTTCACCTGGACTGGACCCCTGGATCATAAGGTACAGCAGTGGTTATTGTGTACTGTTAATTTTTGCTGACATCCAGGGCACTTCAGGCTACGCTGACAGCTCTCCTGGCATCCTGCCCCCTTCACCCATGGCCAGTTATGATTCAAATCCCTGTTCTGATAACCTTATTGTGTAAATGATTTGTTTGCATTATTTCTTATACCGCCAGTGGTTTTGTCTTATTAATACTCTCTTAATAATGAGAAAGCCTCTGATGTCTGGATGGGATGGATCTGGATGGGATATGGATGGGGCTGCCTAAACAGGGGCTGACAACGGTACCAGGAAGTGCCTGTATGCAGCCACATTGGGCAGCACAAGTCAACAGTTGTCGGTAAAAGATAGGAAGGTTTATGAATGCCTAGATTTGACAGTTATTTTTACATTTAGCAATCCAAATAGTGCTAAATATAAAAGTTTGCTATAATTTTCATTTAAATAAAGAGTAGGTTTTTAATTTTGATCAGAATTCCACTTTAAGGAGTTAAACTCTCAGGCTTCATGATAATTGTTTTTCAAACCAGTATTTTTTTTAAATAACAATACAACATTCTTTAGTATTTCATATCCACTTGCCAACCATAAGATATATATATATATATATATATATATATATATATATATATGTTGCGATTTGTAAGTGGTTTACCGAGGGTTATGGCTGAAGCTCTCAGCCATAAAGCTGATATATTTTTTTCACCTGGTAGCTGGCTTTCTTATGAAATTGGTCCGAGCGGCTCATTAGCCGCTGGATCACTTTCAGAAGCAGCGGAAGGTGACATCACCCACCTACCGCAGCTTGTCGATTTTTCTCAGGCTTACTGTTTTTAATGGCACACCCTGAGAAACGCTCTGACGGGCTGGTCACAAAGGCAAACAGAGACCAGATCATCTCTGATTGCCTCTATAGCCTTGAAGGACATCATAACATTACTTCCGGTCTAGGGCGGAAGTAAACAATTGTTTTTTATTAAAGCAAAAGATCTATTTTTGTCCCCAGATCTCTCCATAAAGAAGACCTATTTCTATTACAAGGATTGTTAAAAAAACAAAAAATTCAAGGGACAGTGTAAAAATAAAAAATAGAATAAAGTGTGACGTTGAGTGGCGGGAACACAGCAATTGAAATGAAAGCTGTTATCGCTGTGTTCCCTGCGCTCTGATCATCCGGGTAGGTTCCTCTCCTCACCTGCACAGGTGGGTGGCATGGTGGGCAGAGGCTGCATGGTGGATACAGGCTGCATGGTGGGCAGAAGCTGCATGGTGGACACAGGCTGCATGGTGGGCAGAGGCTGCATGGTGGACACAGGCTGCATGGTGGACACAGGCTGCATGGTGGGCAGAGGCTGCATGGTGGGCAGAGGCTGCATGGTGGACACAGGCTGGATAAAGTTGTTGTTAATATTTATTTTTATAACTTAATTCTGCATAAAACATTTAAGTGTCATTTAATGAGATAGTTTATGGGTGCGTGTTTAGGGGCGGAATTAGGGGCAGGGCAGGGTTAGGGTTGGGTGGGGCAACTGGTGGCGAGTAACCCTTGAGGCCTGGCTAGTAGCTTTGGACTTAAAATATATATAAAATAATGTTTGGGGGTTATAAGTAATTTGCTAAAAAAAAATCTGCGTTAAACCTGTAAACAAAACGTGCCAGAAAAGGCTTGGTCTTCAAGTGGATATATATGCAAAGACTTTGTTTGCTGGCAGTTAGCTTATAATGTATTGAAAGTCTGACCAGTTTAAAATTGTATACATTTGCCATACGGGTTTTTTTTTTTTTTTTTTTTTTTTTTAAGAGTGCTTTGGAAAATAGATGTTCAGTGCATTTAGCTACTGTATATATAAATATCAATTTGTAGAAAGTATTGAAAGCCTTGAAAGATCACTCAGTCAGTGGCCAGCTATCAAAAATAATCACACGCAGTTCAAGTCTGTTGAGTCCATATGGCACTGAATTATTTCGCACTGGGTAAAATCCTCTGCAGCTGCTCTTCCAGCTGAGAATGTATTTGACTTCATGGGTTACTTTTGGGATCAACCCCTTTTTTGATTTAATAACTGTGCAAAGATAAAATGCTTGAAAGTCACAAAAATAAATATTAATGCATTTAAAAAAATCATAATTGATAGATAGTCAAAATGTGTTGTCTCATTATAGTAAGTCAATTTACAGAACTGGAAGACTTCTATACAAAATACTACATAAGCATTGCTACACATTTTACTAAAGGAAAGTGACCTGACTTACAAAAAATGCAAAGTGAGATGAAGTGAACTGAAGTGAAGCACACCCATATGAGCCTCAAGTATCCAATCGTGTGTAACTGAATTTAAAAAAAAAAAATTGACTTCACGTTTAAATATATTTGATGATGATGCATTTAATTTTCTAATTTTACATTTACAAATGAGGCCCTAAAAATTTACCTTTTACAAAGTTAAGGTAAGTACATTATTTAACTGTTTCCCCCTTACAGGTGTAAAAAAAATGCTACAATGCAGTGAGGGGGAGGGGGTAGGGTAATTTTGTTAGGTTGTAACAAGAGAGTTCCTAATGTGAAAAATTAAAAATGTTTTTTTTGTATTCATTTTACATTTTCATGTCATTATTTACATTGGATATGGGTGGTACTAATGTGCAAACCAAGTGGAAACAAAGACTAATAAGTAGCTGCCAACATAAAAGGTGTTCTCACACTAAAGATAAATTAAAAAATATATAAACAAATATATATAATGTGGCGCTTACTAAGTGATAATAATTATCAAAACATCACAAGAAATATAACTCGTATAAATATAAAGTGCATACCGTACAAATATGTGCAAACTTCACAAATATGTGCAAATAGCAGTGACATCAATATTTCCAAGAATTTTGTGCAAAAAAGAAAAGGTCCCATTCAAAGGTGCAAATTGAGCCAGAGTATACAATATATGAACATATCCAATCGTGTAATTATTTACATTGCCATCATATTTTTTATTATTTATTTTATTGGAGGCATAGTCAAACATGGATCAATACAACTATCATTCAAGCATCCTGACAAATCTCATAATTGCTGTATACTGGGGGAGGGGGGGGGGCAACAGCAGGGCAGATACACTGGATATGCTACATACATTCTGTGTACAATAATAATAAAAAAAAAATTCTTATAATTCTTTATTTATATATTAATATATCCAATGACATTATTACTACATCTCCAGAGCGTTACCAAACAACCTACAGAAAAATGTGGACACATTACAAGTATAAACCATGTTTACCAGTCCTTTAAAAGTTAAAGCCTATGAAACTCTACTATATAGCAAAATATCTAACTGCTATTCTCTTCAACTGCTTTACCCTAAATGTCCAAACCCTACCGAGGTAGGGGTACATGCTTTTATTCCATTTCTTTTTTTTTTGTCCCTTCCTTCACCCTCCACATAAAACCCCCCCAAAAAAACAACCCCCCCCCTCTTCTGGCTTCCCTCTCAGAACCTTACCCTCCAAGATATTACCCCCCAATTCTAAAGGGGACTGATCTTTATATAAACAATATGGTGTCCAAATCCTCCAATATTTCTCACCCTGCTCTTTACTGAACATCATAAGATCTTCCATTTCTTGAATTTCCGTAATTCTAGCCATCCATTGAGATTTAGTCGGCACAACTGGACTTTTCCAAAGTGCAGGTATACATGCTTTTGCAGTCGTTAATAGGTGTTTCAACAATGAGTTATTATAACTTTTGTTGGATAGGGGGTATTATGGAGTAAATACGCTGCAGGCTTCCTTTCAAAAGACACACCCATTAGCTATTTAACCGTGTGTCCAACCATGTCCCAAAAGTCATTCAACTTTGGGCATTCCCAAAAAATGGGAAATAGGGTACCCTTCAATTCCTGACAGAGCCAGCAGATCTCTGAGGTCACCTACGATGTAACACTAATGGAGTTTGGTACCATCTTGTAAGGAGTTTATATCCTTGTTGTTGGTATTTGCTCGCCACTGACCAAATAATAAAATGTTATCTTTTTTTGAGTTTGCGTGAAGTTAATTTGTAAGTGTCTTTCCCATTGTTGAAGAAGCAAAGAGGGGGACGGTTGGGACTTTGAATTAAGTGTGCGTGGTAGAACCAAACAAATCCACATAGGTATAAGCAACTATATGTTTATTAGTAAACCAATGATTGGCATGACATAAAACAGTATAACATGCATGAAAGCATAAAAAGTTTAATATGCATAGTAAGAAATATATCAGCATGGCACATACCAAATAGAATCATACTTTATAATCCCCCCATGTACAGGATGAGCAATGTCACAAAATTTGATCTAAGAAGAGGTAAAACCATCTAAAATTCTTAATGTAAAATTGATGGATCAGAATAGGCTCAACGCATTTTGTGGACTTTTATCCACTTAGCAGGAGAAGATGCATTGATGTTCTGAAATGGATATGGATAACCAATAATCTAATCTAACTACCAAAATGGGGAGATGGAAGTATAATTGGAAATAACTAGCCATGCTGAAAAATACTCACGTATAAACCAATAATGGGACCGAGCAATACAACATGCCAGGGGTCGTCTAATTAAGTTTAGCCCAGCAGCTGAGGAAGGGACCCAACAGGAAAATCAGGAACATGTACAAGGTCCCCCATGGAATATCATGGGGGTCTTCATTTTGTGGTAAATAGGACTTCTATAATGTATATATTGAAGTAAATGGTATGTAACCATGACAGTGTAATTCAATAAGACAAGAATAGAATACAGCCCATAACCACAATGAGAAAATGATATGGATTATAACCAAGGTGAAAAAAGGATAGTAGCCAAATCAAAGATGAGAGAAATTAAGGAGAGAGTCTCTTGAAAAAGGACATAAGAAAGAAAACTAGAGTGATTGGAATTTTTCCCGAGCAAGCATCTGCACTATTCAAAGTGAGAACAATGTGCACAAAGTGCTCACTGTGTGTCTACCTGGCTTAGTGAATCCTGGTGGAATAAAAAGCCAGGCTGAGAGAACACTGGTCTGGAAATGCATAGGATGTGCTACCTAGACAATTAACTACCAATGAATGAGGACTAGGACATAAGCCTAGCATACCCATCAGTTTCCCTCCAGCATCACACTGGCATGGCACAATAGGAGAGTCAGCCTGGCAGAACGCTGGAGTCACTCCCCACGTGTCAGCAAAGCTGAAATAACAGCGCAAGGGGCGTGGCACTGATGCAAGGTGGGAACGCCCGCCCAACCCCCCGCATCCAACTGCTGTGGGGGGGAGGGGAGAGGCAGGGGGCCCAGCGTGCATTGCAGATCTCGGGCAACCAAACCTATACTGACCCACTGGCCGCAGGACACTGAGTGAAAGCAATAAATGGCAAAAAAGTATTTATCAATGCAAACTATATTATATAAATGACATATTAAATTATGGTCTGACAGATTGAGGTCAGCCATAAGAAATTGATGGGTCCTATCCACATAACACACCTCCATCCCTATTCTATATGATCCTATGCATTTCCAGACCATTGTTCTCTCAGCCTGGCTTTTTATTCTACCAGGATTCACTAAGGTAAACACACAGTGAGCACTTTGTGCACATTATTCTGACTTTGGCATTTTTCTCGAGCAAGTATGTGCACTATTCAATCACCCTAGTTTTCTTTCTTATGTCCTTTTTCAAGAGACTCTCTCCCTAATTTCTCTCATCTTTTATTTGGCTACTATCCTTCTTTTCACCTTGGTTATATTCTATATCATTTTCTCATCATGGTTATGGGCTTTATTCTATTCTTGTCTTATTGATTTACACTGTCATGGTTACATACCATTTTCTCCATTTAATACATTATAGAAGTCCCATTTACCACAATATGAAAATCTTTCACACATGATTTTCCATGGGGGACTGTGTACATGCTCCCGGTTTTCCTATTGGGTACCTTCCTCAGCTCCCGGGCTAGACTTAATTGTCCGACCCCTGGAACGTGGTATTGCACGGTCCCATTAATTGGTTTATACGTGAGTATTTTTCAGCATGGCTAGTTATTTTCAATTTACTTCCATCTCCCCATTTTGGTAGTTAGATTAGATTATTGGTTATTCATATCCCTTTCAGAGCATCGATGCATATGTTCCTGATGAGTGGATATAAGTCCACAAAACGTGTCAAGCCTATTCTAATGCATTAATTTTGATTGAGACTTTTAGATGGTTTTAGCTCTTATTAGATCTAATTTCTTACATTGCTCACCCTGTACATGGGGAATTATAATTCTATTTGCTATGTGCCATGCTGTTATATGTCGTACTATGGATATTGAACTTCTAATGCTTTCATGCATGTTATACTGTTTTATGTCATGCCAATCATTGGTTTACTAATAAACATATAGTTGTTTATACATATGTGAATTTGTTTGGTTCCACCACACACACTTCATTCAAAGTCCCAACCCTCCCCCTGTTTGCATACAGTATAGGGATGGAGGTGTGAACCTTCCTTCACGTCCCATTTAAAGCCCCAAATGTCCCCCCCCCTTTCATTGTTGAAGAATAAGCCTGCCATCATATTAGCAACACTTTAAAACATGTATAGAATGATTTAGATGAAACTCCTCTAGGGAAGAAATTCAAGTCTAAAGTCCTTATCACAGTTCTGCATGCATACATATACTAGGATTAGTGCAATTAGACACACAATAAAGCAACAGTATGTTTTATTTCCACTGGAATTGGAATACCCAGAAAATACCCGATCAAATGTTAAGAACATATAAACTACAGTAGATGCAACAAGTAACCCTAATATTGGATGGCAGCACTTTTTCCTTGAAGAGCCGAGCTCCGTGCTATTTTGACTTTGTGTTGTTTGGATAGGATAGGATTTTTTTTAGATATTCTTATATTGTGACAAAACGCTCTCAATCTTCTAACCTTTGTTACATAGCAAATTTTTAGTGCTATTGTTTTATGTTATTGTCAGTTTCAGGCTGGATAAAAGATGACTGCAGAGTTCTTCAATGGAAATACAATAGGAAAGAAACAACTTCACCTGAAATGTCTCTAGTTCTGATAAAACCTTCCAAGATTTTTAAATACATTAAATATATTAAAAAGTATAAATATTTACATTTGAATGATATTTTATTAAATGTATAAATATAACATTTGTAAACATCCAAACATGTTAATATAAATGCATATAATCTATATTTTCCCAATCCACTAAGCTTGTATTAACTATTGTCATGTGATTTTTTTTTTATTGCTGTTGATATTACAAACATAAGCATATACTGTATACAGTAAGTGAAATGGTAAGGATAAACCTCTGCGCAACCCAAGTGCAAAAGTGAAAAACAAAACTGTGGTGTTCTAAGTAAATCAATAAATAGCTGTGCTAATATTTGAAGATGAGCTGCTGCAGCCACCCACTGTGTCCCCACAAGTATGAGTAGTATAAAGACTGGTGTTGGGCAGGCTCTACCATATATACAGTGAGTGTTTTAACAAATTATAAAGTAAACATGCCCTGTGATATATCAGAAGTGATGTAAGAGACTGGCAAGTCGCAGTATACTTATACACAACAGAGTGTTTTTTAATGTAAGAGGTACTATTTTTTTAATAAACGTATTGCTTTTAAATACTACACCATGGGGGATTACTTTCTTTTACCCCAATATATGGATTGAACATGGGAGATGGAGTTTTAAAGGGACCACCACTAATCTGGATACTTCTGAAAGACCTAGAACCAGGCTAGGCTTGATAAAACATCATCCCAAACATTAACACTTTAATCCCTTCCCGACCAGCCGCCGCAGTTGTACTGGAGTAAGTTGGCTCCCCTGGGCGAACCGACGTAACTGAACGTTGGTTCGCCTTTTGACCACTAGAGGGCATCCTCTCCCTTAGGGGAGAGGAGACAGATTGTGTGTTCATACTAAGTATGAACACCGATCTCTCCCTCCTAGTCATTCTCATCCCCCCCACAGTTAGAACAAACCTAGGAAACACAGTTAACCCCTTAATCGACCCCTTAGTGTTAACCCCTTCCCTGCCAGTGACATTTATACCATATTCAGTGCATTTTCATAGCACTGATCGTTGTATAATTGTCACTAGGGATAAGCCGAACACCCCCCCCCTCCCCCGGATCGGTTCGCAGCACAACATGCGAACGGGCAAAAAAATTTGTTCGAACACAATCGAACTCCGTTAAAGTCTATGGGACACGAACGTGAAAAATCAAAAGTGCTAATTTTAACCACTTAAGCCCCGGACCAATACGCAGCATAAAGACCACAGGTGATTTTACAATTTGGCACTGCGCTGCTTTAACTGGAAATTGTGCGGACATGCAATGTTGTACCCAAACAAAATTTGCATCCTTTTCTTCCCACAAATAGAGCTTTCTTTTAATGGTATTTGATTGCCTCTGCGATTATTATTTTTTTGCGATATAAACGGAAAAATATTGAAAATTTTGAAAAAAAATGATATTTTCTAATTTTTGTTATAAGAAGAATCGAATAAACTCAATTTTAGTCATACATTTAGGCCAAAATGTATTCAGCCACATGTCTTTAGTAAAAAAAAATGTCAATAAGCGTATATTTATTGGTTTGCGCAAAAGTTATAGCGTCTACAAACTAGGGTACATTTTCTGGAATTTACACAGCTTTTCATTTATGACAGCCTATCTCATTTCTTGAGGTGCTAAAATGGCAGGGCAGTACAAAAAAAAAAAAAAAATGACCCCATTTTGGAAAGTAGACAACCCAAGAAAATTGCTGAGAGGCATTTTGAGCCTATTGAATATTTTTGTTTGTCCCAAGTGATTGAATAATGACAACAAAAAAAAACTTACAAAAAGTTGTCACTAAATGATATATTGCTCACACATGCCATGGTTATATGTGGAATTGCACCCCAAAATACATTTTGCTGCTTCTCCTGAGTACGGGGATACCACATGTGTGGGACTTTTTAGGAGCCTAGCCGCGTACGGGACCCTGAAAACCAAGCACCGCCTTCAGGATTTATAAGGGCGCAAATTTTTGATTTCACTCCTCACTACCTATTACAGTTTCGAAGGCCATAAAATGCCAAAATAGCACAAAACACCCCCAAATGACCCCATTTTGGAAAGTAGACACCCCAAGATATTTGCTGAGAGGCATGGTGAGTATTTTACAGCTCTCATTTGTTTTTGAAAATGAAGAAAGAAAATTTTATTTTTTTTTCAATTTTCAAAACATTGCGACAAAAAGTGAGATCTGCAAAATATTCACCATACCTCTCAGCAAATAGCTTGGGGTGTGTACTTTCCAAAATTGGGTCATTTGGGGGGGGGGTTTGTGCCATCTGGGCATTCCATGGCCTCCGAAACTGTGATAGGCAGTAAGGAGTGAAATCAAAAATTTACACCCTTAGAAAGCCTGAAGGCGGTGCTTGGTTTTTGGGGTCCTGTACACGACTAGGCTCCCAAAGAGTCTCACACATGTGGTATCCTCGTACTCAGGAGAAGCAACAGAATGTATTTTGGGGTGTAATTCCACATATGCCCATGGCATGTTTGAGCAATATATCATTTAGTGACAACTTTGTGCAAAAAATAAAATAAAAAATTTCCGCAACTTGTGTCAACATATAAAATATTCCACGGACTCGACATGCCTCTCAGCAAATAGCTTGGGGTGTCTACTTTCCAAAATTGAGTCATTTGGGGGGGTTTGAACTGTCCTGGAATTTTATACACAACATTAGGAAGCTTATGTCACACATCATCCACTCTTCTAACCACTTGAAGACTTTTTGTTTACATGAAAAAAAAAATTCCAAGAAAATTACGTTGAACCCCAAACATTATATATATATTTTTAAAGCAAAGGCCCTACATATTAAAATGGTGGGTGTTGCATTTTTTTTTCACACAGTATTTGCGCAGCGATTTTTCAAATGCATTTTTTGGGGAAAAAATACACTTTTTTTAATTTTAATGCACTAAAACACACTATATTGCCCAAATGTTTGATGAAATAAAAAAGATGATATTAGGCCGAGTACATGGATACCAAACACGACATGCTTTAACATTTCGCACAAACGCGCAGTGGCGACAAACTACATACATTTTTAAAAGCCTTTAAAAGCCTTTACAGGTTACCACATTAGATTTACAGAGGAGGTCTACTGTTAAAATTACTGCACTCGATCTGACCTTCGCAGTGATACCGCAAATGCATGATGCATTTTTTTTTTTTTTTAACTATTAATTTTGCTTTTTTATTTTATTTTTAAACTGTTCCTTCCATATTTTTTTTTATCATTTTTATTGTTATCTCAGGGAATGTAAATATCCCCTATGATAGCAATAGGTAGTGACAGGTACTCCTTTTTTGAAAAAAACTGGGGTCTATTAGACCCTAGATCTTTCCTCTGCCCTCAAAGCATCTGACCACACCAAGATCAGTGTGATAAAATGCTTGTCCAATTTCCCAATGGCGCTTTTTTTTATCCGGGGGGGAACATTCCCTCCCACTGCTTGTAAAAGCAGTCCAGAGGCTAATTAGCCGCTAGGATTGCTTTTACATGAAAGCCGGCCGCTGGCTAAAAAGAATAATACCAAGATGATACTTAAACCCATAGGCATCATTCTGGTATAACCATTCAAAGTTCAACAACATACCAGTACGTTGCTGGTCCTTGTTGGACATGTATTGTAATCTTTTTTTTCATGCAGCCTGTTGGCTGAACGAAAAAAAGAGATTGATCGGTGGGTATGCCCACCATTAGAATACCTCCCTTCATCCACCCACTTCTAATGATGGGCATACATGCACCATTTATATACGCTGAAGCATGGGGGCATCCTCCCGCAAAAGTTATGCCGCGTACACACGGTCAGACTTTTCCACGGGCAAGCCTCCATCGGAATTTCGACTGTATGTACGCGGCATTAGGAGTAAAATGGCTCCCCCGCCCCTGCTGCCCCCATGCTTTGGCATATATGCTCTTTTTTTAACTGTGGTGGTGAAATCACCTCCTACAGCACTGGAGTCGCAGGGATCAGGCCTGTCTCTGCGAACGCTGCAGTTATGTGTGTTGTGTTTTGTAAGTGACAGTGATCGATCGATACTGCACTTGGGTAGCATGGGCTGGACGGAGGAGCAAAACGCAGGTGCTAGCAGGTATCTGAACTGATCCCGCTAACACTGCGTTTTTGGGAACCCTAATCTGCTGGGGACGCTAGTAGTGATGAGCCGAACACCCCCGGGTTCGGTTCGCACCAGAACCCGCGAACGGACCGGAAGTTCGAACGAACATTAGAACCCTATTAAATACAATGGATGCGAACGTTCGAATTCTAAAGTGCTAATTATAACAACTATTATGCATGTTATTGTCCTAAAAAGGGTTTGGGAACCCGGGTTCTGCACCAGGGGACATGTATCAATGCAAAAAGAAGTTTTAAAAACGGTCGTTTTTCGGGAGCAGTCATTTTAATGATGCATAAAGTGAAAAAAAAAGTCAAATATTCCTTTAAATATCGTACCTGGGGGGTGTCTAAAGTATGCCTGTGAAGTGCCACGTGTTTCCCGTGTTTAGAACTGTCCCTGCACAAAATGACACTTCTAAAGGAAAAAAAAGCCATTTAAAACTGCTTGCGGCTTTAATGTAATGTCTGGTCCCGGTAATATGGATGAAATTCTTTAAGAAAAATGGCATAGCTACCCCATGACCCCCCCCCCCCTACCCCAGCCCATTACCAGCCCCTTTGGGTCTTGTATGGATATTAAGGGGAACCCCGCACATAAAATAAAAAAGGCCCTATATACTCTGAACAGCCGTATACAGGCGGTGCATACAAGACAGGGACTGTAGGTTTGTTCTTATGTAGAATCTGTTTGTAATTTTGAACAGGTACATTGTTGAAGTGTAGCTCCAGCCCAAAAATCTATTTTTAAACTTTTTGGAAAACATAGGTAAGGGTTATCACCCCTGTAACATTTGTTTTGCTGTCTGTGCCCCTGTTCAGAACATTTCACCTCACTTTCCGTCCCAATGACAACTGTTTTTGAAATGTGGTGTTTTTCTTGAAACAAGGATTGCTGATAAAGCATCAGTACAGAGGAGACACCTTTCTCCCATATTTATTCTTACAGGAGAGAATTTTCCTTCCTAGTGGTAGATTTCCTCTCACTTCCTGTTGTCTTCTTGCGTTTGCAAGTAGGAGTCGTTTGTAAGTTGGATGTTTGAAAGTAGGGACCTGCCGTATATACTCTGCAGAAATAGGCCCCTTAGTTGTTGGTGTTGGCACAACACTGTAAGCACTCACAGTTACTCTTGGTTGGTGCTGGAACGCCCTGCTGTCAACTATTATATCAGGAATTTTAATTACATATAATTGTTGAACAGTGGTAGTAAAAATTGGGCCTTTGATGGTGGTGCTGGTGCCACAACACTGTAAGCCCTGACAGTTACTCTTGGTGGGTGCAGCAATGGGCCCTGCTGTGAATTATTAGATCAAGAATTGTAATTACATGCCCCTGTTGAACAGGGGCTGAAAAATTGGGCCTTAGGCACTGGTGGCACAACACTGCAACCCCTCACAGATACTGTACTTGGAGCACAGCAATGAGCCCTGTTGCAAAGTATTGCTTCAAAAATTGTAATGACACGCCCCTGTTAAACAGGGGCTGAAAAATTGGGCCTTAGGCACTGGTGGCACAACACTGCAACTCCTCACAGATACTGTACTTGGAGCACAGCAATGAGCCCTGTTGCAAAGTATTGCTTCAAAAATTGTAATTACACGCCCCTGTTAAACAGGGGCTGAAAAATTGGGCGTTAGGCACTGGTGGCGGCACCCATAAACAAAAATGATCTTCCAAGCTATCATCATCAATCGTATCATTGAGGACTCGGAGGAGGAGGATAGGCAGTCAACATAACAGCACAGGCACTCAGCATCAGCATCAGTCTTGAAGGGATGTGACATTTTAAAATCAATTAGTCTGTTATATCAGCATCAGGTGTGTGGTAGCTGGTGGTGATCCAAGACTGGTTCATCTTGATGAAAGTCAGTCGATCAACCGAGTCGGTGGACAGGCGCACCCTGTGATCCGTGACAAATCCTCCAGCAGCACTGAATGTGCGTTCCGAAAGAACGCTGGATGCAGGACAGGCCAGTAGCTCAATTGCATACTGTGCAAGCTCTGGCCAGTGATCCATCCTCAAGACCCAGTAAGCCAGAGGATTTTCGGTGGGGAAGGTGTCCAAGTCTGACCTTGCCCCTAGATATTCCTGCACCATGTTTATCAGACGCTGGCGATGGTTGCTGGAACCAATCATACTTTGGGGCTGCGGACTAAAGAATTGTCTGAACGCATCGGTCAGACGGCCACCTTCCCCACCGCTCCTTCTTTGACTGGCCGAAGCCTCAGCAACTCGTTGTCCAGGACCAGGAGTTTGCAACCTCCCAGTCTCTGGGAACGCGTTGCACAGACCTTTCTGCAAGGCCTCCCGGAGTTGTCTCATCCTCTGCTCCCTCTGCGACGGTAACATAAGGTCCGCAACCTTACCCTTGTACCGTGGATCAAGGAGAGTGGCCAGCCAGTAATGGTCCCTCTCCTTGATCCGAAGAATACGAGGATCCTTCCGCAGACTTTGCAGGATCAGGGAGGCCATGCAGCGTAGGTTTGCTGAGGCATTCGCTCCGGAGTCCTCTGGGTCACTAAGGACGACATGATCCGCAGCCACCTCCTCCCAGCCACGTACAAGTCCACTGGTTTCTTGGGACTGTAAATCATCCCTAAAAGACTGCTGCTGATGATGCTGAGTGCCAGCCTCCACCTCCATGCTGACACAATCCTCCTCCTCCTCCTCCTCCTCCTCCTCTTCCTGTGCGATGGGTGGGACAGAAGGAACACTGTCTGGGTAAAGGGGGCCTTGAGAGGCAAGGAAGTCCTCCTCTTCCTGCCTCTGTTCTGCCTCAAGTGCCCTGTCCATTATTCCACGCAGCGTGTGCTCCAACAGGTGGACAAGAGGTACAGTGTCACTGATGCATGCACTGTCACTGCTCACCATCCTCGTGGCCTCCTCAAATGGTGCCAGGACAGTGCATGCATCCCTGATCATGCCCCACTGGCGTGGAGAAAAAAAACCAAGCTCCCCTGACCCTGTCCTGGTGCCGTAGTCGCACAGGTACTCATTGATGGCCCTCTGCTGCGTGTGCAGCCGCTGCAGCATGGCCAACGTTGAGTTCCACCTGGTGGGCATGTCACATATAAGGCGGTTCTTGGGCAGGTTCAACTCCTTTTGCAGCTCAGCCAGGCGAGCACTGGCATTATAAGATCTGCGGAAATGCACACAGACTTTCCTGGCCTGCCTCAGGACATCCTGTAAGCCCGGGTACCTGCCCAAGAACCGCTGCACCACCAGGTTAAGGACGTGAGCCACACAGGGCACATGGGTCAGTTGTCCCTGTCGGAGGGCGGAGAGGAGGTTGGTGCCATTGTCGCAAACCACCATTCCTGGCTTAAGCTGGCGTGGCGTCAACCACCTCTCGGCCTGGCCCTGCAGAGCAGACAGGACCTCTGCCCCAGTGTGGCTTCTGTCCCCCAAACACACCAGCGCAAGCACGGCATGGCATCTTTTTGCCTGCGTACTTGCGTAGCCCCGTGAACGGCTACGGAGCACCGCTGGTTCATAGGACAAACCACAGGAAGAGGCCATGGAGGAAGAAGAAGAGGAGGGGGTGGAGGAGAGAGGTGTGTCACAACCAGTAGTAGCATTTTGGAGGCGTGGCGGTGGGACAACCTCCAACACTACTGCACCTTGTCCTGAATCCTTCCCAGCTGCCAAAAGAGTGACCCAATGGGCCGTGAAAGAAAGGTAACGTCCCTGTCCATGCCTGCTGGACCATGAGTCAGCGGTAATATGCACCTTACCGCTGACCGCCCTGTCCAGCGAGGCCAAGACATTGCCTTCCACATGCCGGTAGAGAGCCGGAATAGCCTTCCGTGAGAAAAAGTGGCGTTTGGGAACCTGCCACTGAGGAACCGCACATTGCACAAACTCACGGAAGGGGGCCGAGTCTACCAACTGAAAAGGCAGCAGTTGAAGCGCTAGCAATTTAGCCAAGCTAGCATTCAACCGCTGGGCATGTGGATGGCTGGGAGTGAACTTCTTTTGACGGTCCAGCAGCTGGGGCAGGGAAATTTGCCTGCTAGAATCGGACGTCGGTGTACTGCTAGCAGAGTGGGCGCAAGTACTTGGCTGTGACACACCTAATTCTACACCTTCATTCCTCTCAGTGCATGTTTCAGAGAGGACTGAAGTTATAGTGGGGTTGGAGATCCCAGCTGATGCGGTGCAAGGAGAGGTCCGCTTTGTTCTTTGGTGTGGGTCTTTGAGGTAGGCTTGCCAACGAGCTGCATGGCAGGTCAACATATGTCTGGTCAGGCATGTGGTACCCAAGCGGCTGATGTTTTGCCCACGCGATATACGCTTGAGACATATGTTGCAAACAGCAGCTGTGCGATCTGATGCACTAGCCTCAAAAAAGGCCCACACCAAAGAACTTTTTGAATGACGGGCAGAGGCAGCGCCCTGCACAGGCGGAGCTCTGCGGTGTGATTCCGTCGGTGTACTGCCCTTACGCTGGCCACCAAAGGGCATCCTGCCTCGTTGGAGATGTGCCTCCTCCTCATCCTCCTCCTCCTCCTCTCTCCTATTAGGCACCCACGTGGAGTCATTGACCTCATCATCCCCTCCCTCCTCATCACTGGAGCCAATCTGGCAGTATGCTGCAGCTGCTGGAACATGACTGCCAGATTGGTGTCCTTCTTGAGCATCCCCTCTGTCTGCTCTCACGCTACTGCCTTCCTCTAGCTGGGTTTCATCATCAGACCCTTCGAAACGCTGGGCATCCTCCTGGAGCATGTACCCAACACTGTGCTGAAACAGTTCGGGGGACTCCTCAGGAGGAGGACATGGTGGGTCTAGGGAAGGAGTGACTGATGATTTGTCTGACATTGATACCAGGGAAGACGACGCTTTGGCAGCTGCTTTTCCAGTACCCTGAGCCTGGGTGAGAGAGGATGAGGAGGAGGAGGAGGGCTTGGTCATCCACTCTACCAAGTCTTCGGCATGATGTGGCTCAACATGTCCAGCTGCCGAAAAGAAGGACAAGCGTGTCCCATGGCCATGTGCTGATGACAATGCACCGCGTCCACGACCAGCACTGTTGCCCCCAGACACAGAGCCTGCTTGCCCTCTTTTATTGCCTCCTGACTGTCTGCCTCTCCTTGTTTGCCTTCCAGACATTCTAATAGATGGCCTGCAGGGAGATGGGAAAAAAGCAATAAGGGCTACCTTCAGGTGTCCTTCTCTGTCCCTGGAAACAAGGACTTGCAGAGTGAAAGAAAAAAAACACTCTCCCTACCTACAGTTTTCTGTCCCTAGAAAAAATGTTTTTTTTAATCACAATATAGCACAAGGAAAATTAACTCACTGTCCTTACAGGTCCCTGGAAACAAGGACTTGCAGAGTGAAAGAAAAAAAACACTCTCCCTACCTACAGTTTTCTGTCCCTAGAAAAAAATGTTTTTTTTAATCACAATATAGCAAAAGGACAATTCACTCACTGTCCTTCCAGGTCCCTGGAAACAAGGACTTGCAGAGTGAAAGAAACTGACACTGTCCCTACCTAGAGTTTTCTGTCCCTGGAATAAATGTTTTTTTCAGCACAATATAGCACAAGGACAATTAACTCACTGTCCTTACAGGTCCCTGGAAACAAGGACTTGCAGAGTGAAAGAAAAAAAATACTCTCCCTACCTACAGTTTTCTGTCCCTAGAAAAAAATGTTTTTTTTAATCACAATATAGCAAAAGGACAATTCACTCACTGTCCTTCCAGGTCCCTGGAAACAAGGACTTGCAGAGTGAAAGAAACTGACACTGTCCCTACCTAGAGTTTTCTGTCCCTAGAATAAATGTTTTTTTTAATCACAATATAGCAAAAGGACAATTCACTCACTGTCCTTCCAGGTCCCTGGAAACAAGGACTTGCAGAGTGAAAGAAACTGACACTGTCCCTACCTAGAGTTTTCTGTCCCTAGAATAAATGTTTTTTTTAATCACAATATAGCACAAGGAAAATTAACTCACTGTCCTTACAGGTCCCTGGAAACAAGGACTTGCAGAGTGAAAGAAAAAAAACACTCTCCCTACCTACAGTTTTCTGTCCCTAGAAAAAAATGTTTTTTTTAATCACAATATAGCAAAAGGACAATTCACTCACTGTCCTTCCAGGTCCCTGGAAACAAGGACTTGCAGAGTGAAAGAAACTGATACTGTCCCTACCTAGAGTTTTCTGTCCCTAGAATAAATGTTTTTTTTAATCACAATATAGCACAAGGAAAATTAACTCACTGTCCTTACAGGTCCCTGGAAACAAGGACTTGCAGAGTGAAAGAAAAAAAATACTCTCCCTACCTACAGTTTTCTGTCCCTAGAAAAAAATGTTTTTTTTAATCACAATATAGCAAAAGGACAATTCACTCACTGTCCTTCCAGGTCCCTGGAAACAAGGACTTGCAGAGTGAAAGAAACTGACACTGTCCCTACCTAGAGTTTTCTGTCCCTGGAATAAATGTTTTTTTCAGCACAATATAGCACAAGGACAATTAACTCACTGTCCTTACAGGTCCCTGGAAACAAGGACTTGCAGAGTGAAAGAAAAAAAATACTCTCCCTACCTACAGTTTTCTGTCCCTAGAAAAAAAATGTTTTTTTTAATCACAATATAGCAAAAGGACAATTCACTCACTGTCCTTCCAGGTCCCTGGAAACAAGGACTTGCAGAGTGAAAGAAACTGACACTGTCCCTACCTAGAGTTTTCTGTCCCTAGAATAAATGTTTTTTTTAATCACAATATAGCAAAAGGACAATTCACTCACTGTCCTTCCAGGTCCCTGGAAACAAGGACTTGCAGAGTGAAAGAAACTGACACTGTCCCTACCTAGAGTTTTCTGTCCCTCGAATAAATGTTTTTTTTAATCACAATATAGCACAAGGAAAATTAACTCACTGTCCTTACAGGTCCCTGGAAACAAGGACTTGCAGAGTGAAAGAAAAAAAACACTCTCCCTACCTACAGTTTTCTGTCCCTAGAAAAAAATGTTTTTTTTAATCACAATATAGCAAAAGGACAATTCACTCACTGTCCTTCCAGGTCCCTGGAAACAAGGACTTGCAGAGTGAAAGAAACTGATACTGTCCCTACCTAGAGTTTTCTGTCCCTAGAATAAATGTTTTTTTTAATCACAATATAGCACAAGGAAAATTAACTCACTGTCCTTACAGGTCCCTGGAAACAAGGACTTGCAGAGTGAAAGAAAAAAAATACTCTCCCTACCTACAGTTTTCTGTCCCTAGAAAAAAATGTTTTTTTTAATCACAATATAGCAAAAGGACAATTCACTCACTGTCCTTCCAGGTCCCTGGAAACAAGGACTTGCAGAGTGAAAGAAACTGACACTGTCCCTACCTAGAGTTTTCTGTCCCTGGAATAAATGTTTTTTTCAGCACAATATAGCACAAGGACAATTAACTCACTGTCCTTACAGGTCCCTGGAAACAAGGACTTGCAGAGTGAAAGAAAAAAAATACTCTCCCTACCTACAGTTTTCTGTCCCTAGAAAAAAAATGTTTTTTTTAATCACAATATAGCAAAAGGACAATTCACTCACTGTCCTTCCAGGTCCCTGGAAACAAGGACTTGCAGAGTGAAAGAAACTGACACTGTCCCTACCTAGAGTTTTCTGTCCCTAGAATAAATGTTTTTTTTAATCACAATATAGCAAAAGGACAATTCACTCACTGTCCTTCCAGGTCCCTGGAAACAAGGACTTGCAGAGTGAAAGAAACTGACACTGTCCCTACCTAGAGTTTTCTGTCCCTAGAATAAATGTTTTTTTTAATCACAATATAGCACAAGGAAAATTAACTCACTGTCCTTACAGGTCCCTGGAAACAAGGACTTGCAGAGTGAAAGAAAAAAAACACTCTCCCTACCTACAGTTTTCTGTCCCTAGAAAAAAATGTTTTTTTTAATCACAATATAGCAAAAGGACAATTCACTCACTGTCCTTCCAGGTCCCTGGAAACAAGGACTTGCAGAGTGAAAGAAACTGACACTGTCCCTACCTAGAGTTTTCTGTCCCTGGAATAAATGTTTTTTTCAGCACAATATAGCACAAGGACAATTAACTCACTGTCCTTACAGGTCCCTGGAAACAAGGACTTGCAGAGTGAAAGAAAAAAAATACTCTCCCTACCTACAGTTTTCTGTCCCTAGAAAAAAATGTTTTTTTTAATCACAATATAGCAAAAGGACAATTCACTCACTGTCCTTCCAGGTCCCTGGAAACAAGGACTTGCAGAGTGAAAGAAACTGACACTGTCCCTACCTAGAGTTTTCTGTCCCTAGAATAAATGTTTTTTTTAATCACAATATAGCAAAAGGACAATTCACTCACTGTCCTTCCAGGTCCCTGGAAACAAGGACTTGCAGAGTGAAAGAAACTGACACTGTCCCTACCTAGAGTTTTCTGTCCCTGGAATAAATGTTTTTTTCAGCACAATATAGCACAAGGACAATTAACTCACTGTCCTTACAGGTCCCTGGAAACAAGGACTTGCAGAGTGAAAGAAAAAAAATACTCTCCCTACCTACAGTTTTCTGTCCCTAGAAAAAAAATGTTTTTTTTAATCACAATATAGCAAAAGGACAATTCACTCACTGTCCTTCCAGGTCCCTGGAAACAAGGACTTGCAGAGTGAAAGAAACTGACACTGTCCCTACCTAGAGTTTTCTGTCCCTAGAATAAATGTTTTTTTTAATCACAATATAGCAAAAGGACAATTCACTCACTGTCCTTCCAGGTCCCTGGAAACAAGGACTTGCAGAGTGAAAGAAACTGACACTGTCCCTACCTAGAGTTTTCTGTCCCTAGAATAAATGTTTTTTTTAATCACAATATAGCACAAGGAAAATTAACTCACTGTCCTTACAGGTCCCTGGAAACAAGGACTTGCAGAGTGAAAGAAAAAAAACACTCTCCCTACCTACAGTTTTCTGTCCCTAGAAAAAAATGTTTTTTTTAATCACAATATAGCAAAAGGACAATTCACTCACTGTCCTTCCAGGTCCCTGGAAACAAGGACTTGCAGAGTGAAAGAAACTGACACTGTCCCTACCTAGAGTTTTCTGTCCCTGGAATAAATGTTTTTTTCAGCACAATATAGCACAAGGACAATTAACTCACTGTCCTTACAGGTCCCTGGAAACAAGGACTTGCAGAGTGAAAGAAAAAAAATACTCTCCCTACCTACAGTTTTCTGTCCCTAGAAAAAAATGTTTTTTTTAATCACAATATAGCAAAAGGACAATTCACTCACTGTCCTTCCAGGTCCCTGGAAACAAGGACTTGCAGAGTGAAAGAAACTGACACTGTCCCTACCTAGAGTTTTCTGTCCCTAGAATAAATGTTTTTTTTAATCACAATATAGCAAAAGGACAATTCACTCACTGTCCTTCCAGGTCCCTGGAAACAAGGACTTGCAGAGTGAAAGAAAAAAAACACTCTCCCTACCTACAGTTTTCTGTCCCTAGAAAAAAATGTTTTTTTTAATCACAATATAGCAAAAGGACAATTCACTCACTGTCCTTCCAGGTCCCTGGAAACAAGGACTTGCAGAGTGAAAGAAACTGACACTGTCCCTACCTAGAGTTTTCTGTCCCTGGAATAAATGTTTTTTTCAGCACAATATAGCACAAGGACAATTAACTCACTGTCCTTACAGGTCCCTGGAAACAAGGACTTGCAGAGTGAAAGAAAAAAAATACTCTCCCTACCTACAGTTTTCTGTCCCTAGAAAAAAATGTTTTTTTTAATCACAATATAGCAAAAGGACAATTCACTCACTGTCCTTCCAGGTCCCTGGAAACAAGGACTTGCAGAGTGAAAGAAACTGACACTGTCCCTACCTAGAGTTTTCTGTCCCTAGAATAAATGTTTTTTTTAATCACAATATAGCAAAAGGACAATTCACTCACTGTCCTTCCAGGTCCCTGGAAACAAGGACTTGCAGAGTGAAAGAAAAAAAACACTCTCCCTACCTACAGTTTTCTGTCCCTAGAAAAAAATGTTTTTTTTTATCACAATATAGCAAAAGGACAATTCACTCACTGTCCTTCCAGGTCCCTGGAAACAAGGACTTGCAGAGTGAAAGAAACTGACACTGTCCCTACCTAGAGTTTTCTGTCCCTGGAATAAATGTTTTTTTCAGCACAATATAGCACAAGGACAATTAACTCACTGTCCTTACAGGTCCCTGGAAACAAGGACTTGCAGAGTGAAAGAAAAAAAATACTCTCCCTACCTACAGTTTTCTGTCCCTAGAAAAAAATGTTTTTTTTAATCACAATATAGCAAAAGGACAATTCACTCACTGTCCTTCCAGGTCCCTGGAAACAAGGACTTGCAGAGTGAAAGAAAAAAAATACTCTCCCTACCTACAGTTTTCTGTCCCTAGAAAAAAATGTTTTTTTTAATCACAATATAGCAAAAGGACAATTCACTCACTGTCCTTCCAGGTCCCTGGAAACAAGGACTTGCAGAGTGAAAGAAACTGACACTGTCCCTACCTAGAGTTTTCTGTCCCTGGAATAAATGTTTTTTTCAGCACAATATAGCACAAGGACAATTAACTCACTGTCCTTACAGGTCCCTGGAAACAAGGACTTGCAGAGTGAAAGAAAAAAAATACTCTCCCTACCTACAGTTTTCTGTCCCTAGAAAAAAATGTTTTTTTTAATCACAATATAGCAAAAGGACAATTCACTCACTGTCCTTCCAGGTCCCTGGAAACAAGGACTTGCAGAGTGAAAGAAACTGACACTGTCCCTACCTAGAGTTTTCTGTCCCTAGAATAAATGTTTTTTTTAATCACAATATAGCAAAAGGACAATTCACTCACTGTCCTTCCAGGTCCCTGGAAACAAGGACTTGCAGAGTGAAAGAAAAAAAACACTCTCCCTACCTACAGTTTTCTGTCCCTAGAAAAAAATGTTTTTTTTTATCACAATATAGCAAAAGGACAATTCACTCACTGTCCTTCCAGGTCCCTGGAAACAAGGACTTGCAGAGTGAAAGAAACTGACACTGTCCCTACCTAGAGTTTTCTGTCCCTAGAATAAATGTTTTTTTTAATCACAATATAGCAAAAGGACAATTCACTCACTGTCCTTCCAGGTCCCTGGAAACAAGGACTTGCAGAGTGAAAGAAACTGACACTGTCCCTACCTAGAGTTTTCTGTCCCTAGAATAAATGTTTTTTTTAATCACAATATAGCAAAAGGACAATTCACTCACTGTCCTTCCAGGTCCCTGGAAACAAGGACTTGCAGAGTGAAAGAAACTGACACTGTCCCTACCTAGAGTTTTCTGTCCCTAGAATAAATGTTTTTTTTTAAGCACACTATAGCAGAAGCACAAAACACACTGACACTCTCCCTACCTATCCTTCTCTTTCCCTAAACTAAAGGAATCCAGGTTAAGCAAGAAAGAAATAACAGTCACTGTCCCTGCCTATGCTACTCTATCCCTGCTCCGGAACACACTACACTAGGCCGCCGTGCTGGCGGCCTTTTATAGTGTGGGGCGTGTACTAAACACCCTCAGCAATAATTGGCCACAGGCATCCTGCCTGTGGCCAATCATTGCTCTCCTCGCTGCCGGCGCTGTGATTGGCCAAGCATGCGGGGTCACAGTGCATGCTTGGCCAATCACAGCGCCTGGATGACACTGCGATGGCGTAGTGCATTGTGGGCCGTTCGCGTCACTCGAATTTGGCGCGAACGGCCCAAATCGTTCGATCTTCGTCGAACGATCGAACAGCCAATGTTCGAGTCGAACGTATGTTCGACTCGAACACGAAGCTCATCCCTAGACGCTAGTATAGATTTGATAAGATCAGACATTGATCTGTTCAGATACTATATCACTAAGGGAGGTGTATGCTTCACGCGTGGGTGTTAGCGTGAGTGAGTGAGTGAGAACTTGTATAGCGCTACAATTGCGAACTAAATCGCCTCAAGGCGCTTGGCATCCAGTGTCGTTGAGATCCTTTAGAAGAGATGGGTCTTTAGTTTTTTCCGGAAGGCTCGATGGTTTTCTTCCATGCGGATGTTCATGGGTAGCGCATTCCATAGTCTTGGTCCTTGGACAGCAAACCTTCGTTCTCCCTTGGCTTTGTAGCGAGTCTTGGGGATATGGAGGAGGTTTTGGTTGGTTGATCGAAGGTCACGAGTAGTGGTGTAGTGTTTTATTTTTTCGCATAGATATTGTGGTGCCTTTCCTTGTGCACATTTGTGGGTGAGGCAGAGGGTCTTGAATGTGACCCGATCCTTTAGCGCTACTGGCACTAACCTGACACTGCCTGGGGTGTGACGCAGACCCTCTCTGACGTTAAAACCTAATTGATATCACCCGCCGGGCGATCAGGGGGTTAAACCTTTATTGGGTTATATACGGCGGGTGCCCTGACACTATAAAAAGCAAACTAACTAACCAGCGTCACCCGTAACACTTTTATGGTGATCACTGGTGAAAGGGTTAACCCTAGAGGCAATCAGGGGGTTAAAACCTTTATTAGATAATATATGGTGGTACCTGACTATATAAAAACCTGGCGGCGAACCTAAAAAAATAACTGACTACCTAGCGGCATCAGCATAACGAATACAGCGATTAGAAAAACGATTGCTTAGTGACACTGGCAAAAGGGGGTGAAAGGGTTACCTGGGGGTGCGATCAAGGGGTTAAACCTTTATTAGGTAATATATGGGGGTACCTGACGCTATAAAAACCTGGCGGCGAACCTAAAAAAATAACTGACTACCTAGCGGCACCACCGACACGAAAACAGCGATCAGAAAAACGATCGCTTAGTAACAGTGGTGCTAGGGGGTGAAAGGCTTACCTGGGGGGCGATCAAGGGGTTAAACCTTTATTAGGGGGGGTTAGGGGGCTACCGTGGACCTAAAACTAACTGCCCTGACCCTTTTACAGTTACAAATGTCACTGTTTGCAGTGATCAGTAAATAAATGATCACTGCAATCAGTGACACTGTGACTGGGGGCTGATCTGGGGGTGATCTGGGGGTGACTGGGGCGGCGATCGTGTGCCTATGTGTACCTACGTGTCAGTGTACTGTTTGTGCACTAACCTGATGTCTTCTCTCCACGGCGCTCCGGTGAGCGCCGCAGGAGAGATGACATCACTTCCTCCTGCCTGTGTATACATTACATAGGCAGAGGAAGCATTTGATTCGCCGGGAGCGATCGCGAGGGAAAACCAATGGCCGCCCCCTCATCACGGTTTGCTCCCGGAGCGATACCGACCGCTCACTGTACCAGAGGGGGGTCCGATCGGACCCCCCACCCATACGAAGGCAGTCACGTACAGGTACATGATTGTGCCTGTCCGTGCCATTTTGCCGACGTATATGTACAGTGAGCGGTCGTTAAGTGGTTAAAGGTTAATATGCAAGTTATTGTCATAAAAAGTGTTTGAGGACCTGGGTCCTGCCCCAGGGGACATGTATCAATGCAAAAAAAAGTTTTAAAAATGGCCGTTTTTTCGGGAGCAGTGAAAAGAAAAACCCGCCGACACGATCTGCCTCCATGGGTGGTTCCCCTCGAATGACACTACACCCGCCGTGACAGCTCTTATATAGCTGATTGCGGGGCCATCCGTGATGTGCGCGGGTGACCCTGCCCCCTCTAACGCAACGGGGAAATGCCGCTGGGTTACCCAGTGACATGTACGTATGACCCCACCCCCCTCTGACACAAAAGGGTTTCCTGTGGCATCAGAGGGGTGGGGTCACCCGTACATGTCACTGTGTAACCCCACAGCGTTTCCCCAATGCGTCAGAGGGGGGCGGGGTCACCCACGCACATCACGGGTGGCCCGCCTTCAGCTATTTAAGAGCTGTCACGGCGGGTGTAGTGTCATTCGACAGTAACCACCCATGGAGGCGGATCGTGTCGGCTGAGTTTTTTTTTTCTCCATATCCTCCGCTCGAGAATGGATGTACATCGCTGGAATTCATTATTATTATTTTTTTTAATAAAGGGCTTGTCCCAAGCTGTCTACTGTGTTTTTTTAACATTTTTACACTTTTTTTGTGAAATGGTAGGGTTATAATGTACCCGTTACCAATTCACATAGGGGGGCGGGATCTGGGGGTCCCCTTTGTTAAAGGGGGCTTCAAGATTTCGATAAGCCCCCCACAACCACTGGGCAAGGGTTGTGGGGATGAGGCCCTTGTCCCCATCAACATGGGGACATCCTCCCCATGTTGAGGGCATGTGGCCTGGTATGGTTCAGGAGGGGGGGCGCTCTCTCGTCCCACCTCTTTTCCTGCGACCTGCCAGGTTGCGTGCTCGGATAAGGGTCTTGTATGGATTTTTGGGGAATTTCACTTTTATTGTTTCACTTTAACCACTTCAATACCAGGCACTTTCGGCCATTCCTGCCCAGGACAATTTTCATCTTTTAGCGCTGTCACACTTTGAATGACAATTGCACGGTCATGCTATACTGTACTCAAACTAAATTTTTTTATCACTTTTTTTCCACAAATAGAGCTTTCTTTTGGTGGTATTTGATCACCTCTGGGGTTTTTCTTTTTTGCGCTATACACAAAAAATACCCACATTTTTGAAAAAAAAAAGGTTTTCTTAGTTTTTGTCATAAAATTTGGTTTCCCCCTTCACTGACTGGCACTAATGAGGGGGCACTGATGAGGAGGAACTGATATGTAGAATTGATGGGCACGGAAAGGCAGCACTGATATGCAGCACTGATGGGCACTGATGGGCACTGATAGGCGGCACTGATGGGCACTGACAGGTGGCACTGATGATGAGGTACTGATAGATAACTGACAGGTCTTACTGCTGGGCACTGATTGGCACTGTGGTGGGCTCTGATTGGCACTGTGGTGGGCACTGGCACACTTTATTGTGGGGACACTGCTGGGCACTGATTGGCATGTGATTGGCAGAACTGAGGGGGCTGTGCTGATAATCAATGTGCTGATTATCAGCACAGACCCCCCCCCTGACAGAGAGAGCCGCGGATCGGCTCCCCCTGTCAGCATGAACCGAGAAATGATGTTTACCGGCACTTACTGGTTCACGCGATGATCAGCTGTGATTGGGCCCGCGCCGGCATGTTATCCTGCTGGAAGTCATATGACGCCCAGTCAGGATATCAGAACCACTTCCCGGCCGTCATTCTGCATACGGCAGGCGGGAAGTGGTAAAGCATTATTAAAATTACTGCTCCTGAAAAAACTGCAGTTTTTAAAACTTTTTTTTTGCATTGATACATGTCCCCTGGGGCAGGACCCAGGTCCCCTGTCAGGTCACCTGAAGCCAGGTGACAGATGCACACCATTGGGGTCAGGAGTTCACCGCTAAGGTAGTGAACCCTATGGCTGACTGCTGTGGATGGAACACTGGGTGATTAAGGAAGACAGGTCCACTGGAGCACTAACAGGGATCCCACAGGGAGCTAGAGCCTAAGATTCCCCAGGGCATGGAGTCTAAGATTAAGCAGGTGTTTACCAGAGCCTCTAGTGGTGAGGATGGACTGGGCTGCAACTGGATCCAGGTCGCGGCCCCCAGAGTCCCCCAGCTCAAGCTCACAGTAGGCTATAGAGGATAGAGGGGAAGCAGCAGCTCAAGATACAAGGGGTAGTGAGGGGATAAGCCAAATGTTGGGGCGAATAGCAGACAAGGATAAACAAAGGACAAGCCAAAGGTCAAGGTCACAAGCAGACAGGGATAGTCGAGAACAAGCCAAGATCGGTAAAACAGAGACAGACGTAGCACACGGCAAGCAGGAACCGAAACATATAATAGCTTAACAAACAACATTGATCAGCACAGCTGGCTTGCAGTGCACAGGTTAATATAGTGTTCCCTGATGGGGCCTGGGGTGGAGCCATGCTTGGAGTAGAGATTATTTAAGCAGCCAGGTGAGAGTGACTGGCCTCTAAAGTGAACACATGGAGAAGGGGTAAGCTGAGAGACAACCATTACTGCATAACCATGACAGTACCCCCCCCCCCCTCTTATGTGCCCTCCCCCTCCCCTGCCTGGGCCCAGGCTTAAAGGGAAATCTCAGATGAAACCTCCTCAACAGACGAGGTGCAACCACCTCAGATGCAGCGATCCAAGACGCCTCCTCAGGACCAAACCCTCTCCAATGCACAAGGTACTGAAGAATGCCTCTGCAGAGCTGAGAATCCAGAACTTGTCTAACCTTGTACTTTAGATTATCCTCAGAGACCGGAACCGAGGTAGGGAGAGGATGAGAGGATTTATTGAAGACCAAAGGCTTTTTAGGAATAAGCAAGGGCATGAGAGGATCATCAGGAATCTGAGGAGGGTCCCCCAGACCCTTAAAGATGAACTGGGCATCTAGCACAGGACCATCAGACTGGGCAGATGTCAGTGGAACCCTGAGGTCAGGATGGTTAGAAGGTGACATGTCACAGGAGTCAAGCTGGATAGCTGAAAGACAAGCAGAATGAGGATAGATTGAACCCCTTAGACAGGTTTGAATCGACGTAACAGTATTAGGGTGAGGCGAGGTTGCAGAAGGTCCTGAATAAGAAAAGGTAGGAGGTTTACTGGGCATGGGCTGGACTGGCATAACTAGTTCAGAGGACGAATGAATAGCATGGTCAGGTGTAGTGACTACCTGAATTGCATCGCAAGGCGTATTGACTGCAGAACTTGCAGACAAGCTAGCCTGGCTGTGCGTCCAAGTGTGTTTAGGGACAGACAAAGGTAAATGGTTATGCAAACTGGAATAAAGGATTGGCTCAGGTTCACAGGTGGGCTCCTCATCCAGAGTGCCACATGACCTAGAGAGTGCAAAAGCCCGACTATTGCAGGACACAGAAATCACTATATGCAGTAGGAAGACCAAAAGATATTGGGATGGTGGCAACAGGAAGTTTCTCTTTTGGGACAACCTTGGGTAGGCAGGACGAGGAACAGGAGGAACCACCAGGCCAGGATCTGTCCAGTAGTCCAGTCAACATGCGGAGAATAGGGATGAGCCAAACACCCCCCCTTCGGTTCGCACCAGAACCTTCGAACGGACCGAAAGTTTGCGTGAACTTTAGAACCCTATTAAATACAATGGACGCGAACATTCAAAATCTATAGTGCTAATTATAATGCCTAATATGCATGTTATTGTCCTAAAAAGGGTTTGGGGACCCGGGTCCTGCCCCAGGGGACATGTATCAATGTAAAAATATTTTTTTAAAACAGTAGTTTTTTCGGGAGCAGTGATTTTAATGATGCATGAAGTGGGAAAAAAAAGTGAAATATTCCTTTAAATATCGTACCTGGGGGGGGGGTGTCTAAAGTATGCCTGTGAAGTGGCACGTGTTCCCCGTGTTTAGAACTGTCCCTGCACAAAAAGAAATTTCTAAAGGAAAAAAAACATTTAAAACTGCTTGCGGCTTTTATGTAATGTCTGGTCCCGGCAATATGGATGAAAATCATTGAGAAAAATGACATGGCTACCCCATCACCCACCCCTACCCCAGCCCATTACCAACCGCTTTGGGTCTTGTATGGATATTAAGGGGAACCCTGTACCAAAAATAAAAAAAGGCCCTATATACTCTGAAAAGCAGTATACAGGCGGTGCAAACAAGACACGGACTGTAGGTTTGTTCTTAAGTACAATCTGTATGTAATTTGGAACAGGTACATTTTTTAAGTGTAGCTCTAGCCGAAAAATCTATTTTTAAGCTTTTTGGAGAACATAGGGAAGGGTTACATAGTTACATAGTTAGTCAGGTTGAAAAAAGACACAAGTCCATCCAGTTCAACCATAAAATAAATAAATAAATAAATAAATAAAAAAATAAATAAAAAAAAAGAAATATCGTACAATCCCATATACCCAATTCTATACCCACAGTTGATCCAAAGGAAGGCAAAAAACCAGAGCAGAGCATGATCCAATTTGCTACAGCAGGGTAATTAATTCCTTCCTGATCCCCCGAGAGGCAATCGGATATTCCCCGGATCAACTTTACCTATAAATGTTAGTACCCAGTTATATTATGTACATTTAAGAAAGAATCCAGGCCCTTCTTAAAGCAATCTACTGAGCTGGCCAGAACCACCTCTGCAGGGAGTCTATTCCACATTTTCACAGCTCTTACTGTGAAGAAACCTTTCCTTATTTGGAGGTGAAATCTCTTTTCCTCTAGACGCAAAGAGTGCCCCCTTGTCCTTTGTGTTGACGTAAAGTGAATAATTCAACACCAAGTTCACTATATGGACCCCTTATATATTTGTACATGTTGATCATATCCCCCCTTAATCTCCTCTTCTCAAGAGTGAATAAATTCAGTTCCGCTAATCTTTCCTTATAGCTGAGCTCCTCCATGCTTCTTATCAGTTTGGTTGCCCTTCTCTGCACTTTCTCCAGTTCCCCAATATCCTTTTTGAGAACTGGGGCCCAAAACTGAACTGCATATTCCAGATGAGGTCTTACTAATGATTTGAACAGGGGCAAAATGATATCTCTCTCTCTGGAGACCATACCTCTCTTAATACAAGAAAGGACTTTGCTCGCTTTGGAAACTGCAGCTTAGCATTGCATGCCATTATTGAGCTTATGATCTACCAAAACCCCCAGATCCTTTTCCACTACGGATCCCCCCAGTTGTATTCCCCCTAGTATGTATGATGCATTCATATTCTTAGCCCCCAAGTGCATAACTTTACATTTATTAACATTAAACCTCATCTGCCACAGTCGCCCAATTAGACAGAGCATTGAGGTCGGCTTGTAAATTGGCGACATCCTGTAAAGACGTTATTCCACTGCATAGCTTGGTGTCATCTGCAAAGACAGAAATGTTACTTTTGATCTCAGACCCAATATCATTTATAAAGATATTAAAAAGTAAGGGTCCCAGCACTGAACATTGGGGTACACCACTGATAACCTTGGACCATTCAGAGTAAGAATCATTAACCACTACTCTCTGAATTCTGTCTTTTAGCCAGTTTTCTATCCATTTACAAACTGATATTTCCAATCCTGTAGACTTTAACTTGCACATGAGCCGTGAGCCGTTATCACCCCTGTAACATTTGTTTTGCTGTCTGTGCACCTGTTCAGAACATTTCACATCACTTTTAGAGTTGAGCGAACACCTGGATGTTCGGGTTAGACGGGTTTGGCCGAACTTCGGTAAAAAGTTTGAGTTCGGGACTGAACTTGACCCCGAACCCGAACCCCATTGAAGTCAATGGGGACCCGAACTTCTGAGGACTATTAGCGCTTGTTTCCCGTGCTTAGAACTGTCCATGCACAAAGTGTTATTTCTGAAGGAAAGAAAGTAATTTAAAACTCACTCGCGGCTATTAATGAATTGTCAGCTCCCGGCAATACATAGAAAAGTCGTTGATAAAAAAAAAAAAAAAAAAAGCGTGGAGGTTCCCCCAAATTCAATTACCAGGCCCTTCAGATCTGGTATGGATATTAAGGGGAACCCTGCCGCAAATTAAAAAAAAAATGTGTGCGGTTCCCCCAAATATCCATACCAGGCCCTTCAGGTCAGCATCAGGTGCCTGGTAGCTGGTGGTGATCCTAGACTGATTTATTTTTATGAAGGTCAGTCGATCAATCGACCGAGTCGGTTGACAGGCGCACCCTGTGATCGGTTACAAAGCCTCCAGCAGCACTGAATGTGTGTTCCGAAAGAACGCTGGATGCAGGACAGGCCAGTATCTCAATTGCATACTGTGCAAGCTCTGGCCAGTGATCCATCCTCAAGACCCAGTAACCCAGAGGATTTTCGGTGGGAAAGGTGTCCAAGTCTGATCTTGCCCCTAGGTATTCCTGCACCATGTAAACCAGACGCTGGCGATGGTTGCTGGAACCGATCATACCTTGGGGATGCGGACTAAAAAATTGTCTGAACGCATCGGTCAGACAGCCACCTTCTCCACCGCTCCTTCTTTGACTGACCGAAGCCTCAGCAACACGTTGTCCAGGACCAGGAATTTGTAACCTCCCAGTCTCTGGGAACGCATTGCACAGACCTTTCTGCAAGGCCTCCCGAAGATGCCTCATCCTCTGCTCCCTCTGCGATGGCAAGATAAGGTCCACAACCTTACCCTTGTAATGTGGATCAAGGAGGGTTGCCAGCCAGTAATGATCCCTCTCCTTGATAGCACGAATACGAGGATCCTTACGCAGGCTTTGCAGGATCAGGGAGGCCATGCAGCGTAGGTTTGCTGAGGCATTCGGTGCCGAGTCCTCTGGGTCACTGAGGACGACATGATCCGCAGCCACCTCCTCCCAGCCACGTACAAGTCCATGGGTGTCTTGGGACTGTAATTTATCCCTTGAAGACTGCTGTTGATGCTGAGGGCTAGTCTCCACCTCCATGCTGACACAATCCTCCTCCTCCTCCTCCTCGTCCTCTTCCTGTGTGATAGCCGGGCCAGCAGGAACACTGTCTGGATAAAGGGGGCCTTGAAAGGTAAGGAAGTCCTCCTCTTCCTGCCTCTGTTCTGCCTCAAGTGCCCTGTCCATTATTCCACGCAGTGTGTGCTCCAACAGGTGGACAAGAGGGACAGTGTCAATGATGCATGCACTGTCACTGCTCACCATCCTAGTGGCCTCCTCAAATGGTGCCAGGACAGTGCATGCATCCCTGATCATGGCCCACTCGCGTGGGGAAAAAAATCCAAGCTCCCCTGACCCTGTCCTGGTGCCATATTGCAACAGATACTCATTGATGGCCCTCTGCTGCGTGTGCAATCACTGCAGCATGGCCAATGTAGAGTTCCACCTGGTGGGCATGTCACAGATTAGGCGGTTCTTGGGCAGGTTGTAATCCTTTTGCAGCTCAGCCAGCCGAGCACTGGCATTATATGACCGGCGGAAATGCCCACAGAGTTTCCTGGCCTGCTTCAGGACCTCCTGTAAGCCCGGGTACCTGCCCAAAACCGTTGCACCACCAAGTTAAGGACATGAGCCAAACAGGGCACATAGGTCAGTTGTCCCTGTCGGAGGGCGGAGAGGAGGTTGGTGCCATTGTCGGAAACCACCTTTCCTGGCTTAAGCTGGCGTGGCGTCAACCACCTCTGAGCCTGCCCCTGCAGAGCTGACAGAATCTCTGCCCCAGTGTGGCTCCTGTCCCCCAAACACACCAGCTCAAGCACCGCATGGCATCTTTTGGCCTGCGTACTGGCGTAGCCCCTTGAACGCCTACGGGGCACCGCTGGTTCCGAGGACAAATCAGCACAGGAAGAGGCCATGGAGGAAGAAGAAGAGGAGGGGGTGGAGGAGAGAGGTGTGTCAGAATCACCAGTAGTAACATTTTGGAGGTGTGGTGGCGGAACAACCTCCAACACTACTGCACCTTGTCCTGCATCCCAGCTGCCAGCAGAGTCACCCAATGCGCCGTGAGAGATAGGTAACGTACCTGTCCATGCCTGCTGGACCATGAGTCAGCGGTAATATGCACCTTACCGCTGACTGCTCTGTCCAGTGAGGCCAAGACATTGCCTTCCACATGCCGGTAGAGAGCCGGAATCGCCTTCCGTGAGAAAAAGTGGTGTTTGGGAACCTGCCACAGAGGAACCGCACATTCCACAAACTCACGGAAGGGGGCAGAGTCTACCAACTGAAAAGGCAGCAGTTGAAGTGCTAGCAATTTAGCCAAGCTACCATTCAACCACTGGGCATGTGGATGGCTGGGAGCGAACTTCTTGCGGTGGTGCAGCAGCTGGGGCAGGGAAATTTGCCTGGTACAATCAGACGTCGGTGTACAGATAGCAGATTGCCCGCAAGTACTTGGCTGTGACACACCTAATTCTACACCTTCATTCCTCTCAGTGCAGGTTTCAGAGAGGACTGAAGGTATAGTGGGGTTGGAGATCCCAGCTGATGAGGAGCAAGGAGAGGTCCGCCTTGTTCTTTGGTGTGGGTCTTTTAGGTGTGCTTGCCAACGGACTGCATGGCAGGTCGACATATGTCTGGTCAAGCACGTGGTGCTCAAGTGGCTGATGTTTTGGCCACGCGAGATACGCTTTAGACATATGTTGCAAATGGCAATGGTGTGATCTGCTGCACACGTCTGAAAAAAGGCCCACACCAAAGAACTTTTGGAATAACGCGCAGAGACAGCAGTGCCCTGCACATGCAGAGCTCTGTGGTGTGATGCAGTTGGTGTGCTGCCCTTAAGCTGGCCCCTGGAGGACATCCTGCCTCATTGGAGATGTGCCTCCTCCTCCTCTCTCCTATCAGGCACCCACGTGGAGTCAGTGATCTCATCATCCCCTCCCTCCTCATCACTGGAGCCAATCTGGCAGTATGCTGCAGCTGGGGGAACATGACTGCCAGATAGCTGACCTTGTTGGGCACCCCCTCTCTCTGGGCTCACGTTACTACCCCCTCTCTCTGAGCTCACGTTACTGCCTTCCTCCAGCTGGGTTCCATCATCGGAGCCTTCAAAACGCTGGGCATCCTCCTGGAGCATGTACCCAACACTGTGGTCAAACAGTTAGGGGGACTACTCAGGAGGACATGGTTGGGCTAGGGAAGGAGTGACTGATGCCATTGAGCCGAGGGAAGAGGCCACTTTGGCAGCTGCTTTGCCAGACAAAGTACCCTGAGCCTGGGTGAGAAAGGATGAGGAGGAGGAGGACGGCTTGGTCATCCACTCTACCAACTCTTCGGCATGTTGCGGCTCAACATGGCCAGCTGCCGAAAAGAAGGACAAGCGTTTTTCCACGGCCACGTGCTGATGAGAATGCACCGTGTCCACGACCAGCATCACTGTTGCCTCTAGACACAGAGCCTGCTTGCCCAATTTTATTGCCTCGTGACTGTCTGCCTCTCATTGTTTGCCTTCCAGACATACTAATGGCCTGCTGTGGTGTTAGTATGGGAAAAGCAGCAATTGTTTTCAGTTAGTTTTAGGTGAAAACTGTGCAGAGGACACAGTACACTGAACATACTTGCAGCTCTCTGCTTGTGGTTTTATTATGAGAACACCACTATAATAGTATTAGTCACTAACTGTATTCAGGTGAGCTTTAGGTGAATGCTATGCAAAGCACACAGTAGTACACTAAGTGAAACACTGACTGTCTGCAGCTAGCACAATCACCGGCCTGCCTGTCACAGTATAGAGAATAACTGTATCCAGGTGAGCTTTAGGTGAATGCTATGCAAAGCACACAGTAGTACACTAAGTGAAACACTGACTGTCTGCAGCTAGCACAATCACCGGCCTGCCTGTCACAGTATAGAGACTAACAGGAACGGATCTAGCTAACCTCAATACAGTGTATAAATATATATACAACACCTAGGATGCATATATATCCTCTACATACTGTAACAGCAGCTAACTGACTCGCCTGCCTGCTCTATCTAACTCAATATAAATAACACTGTCTGTCTCTCTTTGTAAACTCTCTCCTTTCACAATCACAACTCAAACACACTACACAAGGCCGCCGAGCCGGCGGCCTTATATAGTGTGGGGCGTGTACTAAACCCCCTGAGCCATGATTGGCCAAAGCCACCCTGGCTTTGGCAAATTACGTCTCTCTGTACAGATGGCGCTGTGATTGGCCAAGCATGCGGGACATAGTGCATGCTTGGCCAATCATCAGCCAGCAATGCACTGCGATGCCGCAGTGAATTATGGGCCGTGACGCGCCACTCGAATTTGGCGTGAATGGACCATAACGTTCGATCTTCGTCGAACGATCGAACAGCCGAAGCTCATCCCTAGTGGAGAATGTAGCCGTAACCAAGGAAAACCCAAAATGATAGGAGTTGAGGCCTTAGGTAAGGTAAGGAAGGATATCTACTCCTGGTGGAGTCTCCCTAGCAACATCTTAACAGGTAGGGTCTGGAAGCGGATAGGACCCTCTGGGAGAACAGTGCCATCAGTCGCCAAGACCACCAATGGTGTGGTGAGGGGCAATAGGGTAAGTCTCATGGACGATGCGATTTCCCAGTCCACGAAATTGTCAGCGGCTCCGGAATCCAGATATGCTGAGACCAAATGAGAAGAAGCACCAACATGAAGGAACACAGAAAGAAGAAGACGAGAAGGTGAAGGTGATATTTCTGGGTCCAATACTCCACTTTCCAGATGTATTGGACCCAAAAGTTTTTCTGAACAAAGAGAGCAAGTGTCACGAACATGACCTTTGCCCCCACAGTAGAGACAGAGGCCTAGAATTCTGCGCCTAGCACGTTCCTCGGGGGATAGCCTGGTCCGACCCAGCTGCATGGGTTCCTCAGCTGGCAGGAGATGCTCCACGGGTCAAAGAGAAGGGAGCTCAGGCTGACTAAGAACCAAGGAGTGCTTTGCCCAGATCAGTGGGGATGGTTCTTCCTGCTAATTCATCCTTCACTCTATCAGAAAGGCCATGCAAAAAGGTTGCGACTAAGGCCTCATTGCTTCAGCTCAACTCAGCCGTCAGTATGCAGAAATGAAGAGCATACTGTCCCACAGAAGCAGACTCTTGGCGGAGACGTAAAAGGGCACTGGCCGCTGAAGAGACACGACCCGGTTCTTCGAAGATATTCCGAAAAAGTTTCAAGAAGTCAGACAGACTAGAAACCACTGGATCATTCAGTTCCCACAGAGGTACTGCTCAGGCTAAGGCTTCACCAGGAGAGGAGGGAAATGATATAGGCTACCTTTGCCCGAACAGACAGAAAGTTTTGGGGCTGGAGCTCAAAATGAATAGTGCATTGACTAAGGAACCCCCTGCAGGCCTTGGAGTCCCCAGAGAAAAGGACGGAGCTGGCAGCTGTAGTGAATGTGTGCCTGCGACCGGAATGGGTGCAGGCGCTGATAGCGGTTGAGGTTGTTGAACCGGGGGTCATAAGGAGGCCTGAACCTGTTCAAAACGGGAGGCCAAATCCTGAAGGAATCGCATCACCTGGGTCTGATTAGATTCCTGGGTCTCAAGTCTGCGGTCTATGCCCTGCAATGGATCATCTGCGGGTAGCGGCACATCAGCTGGGTCCATGGCTGATCAAACTGTCAGGTCACCTAAAGCCAGGTGACAGATGCACACCGTTGGGGTCAGGAGTGCACCGCTATGGTAGTGAACCCTATGGCTGACTGCTGCGGATGGAACACTGCGTGATTAAGGAAGGCAGGTCCACTGGAGCACTAACAGGGATCCCACAGGGAGCTAGAGCCTAAGATTCCACAGGACGCAGAGTCTAATATCCAGCAGGTGTTCACCAGAGCCTCTAGTGGTGAGGATGGACTGGGCTGCAACTGGATCCAAGTTGCAGCCCCCAGAGTCCCCCAGCTCACGCTCACAGTAGGCTATAGAAGATAGAGGGGAAGCAGCAGATCAGAATACAAGGGGTAGTGAGGGGATGAGCCAAAGGTCGGGGCGACTAGCAGACAAGGATAAACAAAGGCAAAGCCAAAGGTCAAGGTCACAAGCGGACAGGGATAGTCGAGAACAAGCCAAGATCGGTAAAACAGAGGTAGCACGGGGGCGTGGCCTGGATGTGAGTGGCGGCGGACGTTTCCTAGAGGAGCTCCAGGTACCATCCATCACCATCGGTACTCTGTATCGCCCATCCACGCTTACAAAGCATACCATCCCATCCAGCTAGACCCCCTGCAGTATCCCACACTCTTATTTTCGGACAATTCGGCCAGGGGAAACCGGAGGTCTCCCGAGATTGACCGCATCCATCTTGCAGGCCCGAGGCCCTACCGGAGGAAACCTGTTTGCGGCTGTATTTGAGGTAAGGGACCAGCTCTCGTCCCTCCCTGACACCCATCCACATACCTCCAGTGATCCGGAGCAAGAGCTACGTCTCGGGGGCATTCGTGGAGGCCGCGGTCGGTGCGGCCTAGTCAGGCCTGGGAATCCGCGGTGTTTCCTGAGGCAGTACCCCGCGGGAGCGGGCCGCGGCCGGGCCACATCTGCAGATCTCCTGTACCCAGTCACTCTTCCTGGACCCTGCCACAGCTGGGGAAACTATCCATCACTTCTCCCCAATATCTGCATAAGGCTATCTACTACCTTCTTACAAAAGTCTGTGCTGCTAGCACACGGCGGCCATCTTGGTACACCTCTGCGATCTCCATAGTCCCCCTGCAGCAGATTAAAGACCCTGTCCCTCTACCTTGGCTCACAGTTCAACAAAAGTCGGTGCTCTTGTAGAGGACTAAGGTGGGATTCCTTCCTATTAGTGGGATTCAGCTGCAGCCCGGTTCCCATAACCCTGTCAGGCGGACATCTTGCTTCACCCGGCCTCAAATTTACAGAGCTCTCCCTTATCCTTCTGCAGATGTTTCACCCCCCTCAACACTTTTAAAGTAGCCTGGCCTGAAAGAACATCCCCAGAGGTCACCATCAGTAGAGACTTCCCCCCATCCTGGTTTTTTAACTCCCCATAAGTCGTCCCCTGCCTGAACCGAGACTCCTGGCCTGCCACTAACCCCACAATCCGGTCCTCTGCCGACTTTCCCTTGGGCTGTTGGGAGAACCCAACGGGAGACAGCGCTCCATGGTTGGAGGATCCCCTCACCCCCTCACCTGTATTAAGGTGACAAGATGAACTAATAGTCACATCCTCAAGGGGGGGCGCATGCGCGGCGCGGAACTGGCAGGCAGCTAAGTGAAGGAGATCCGAGGACACCAGAGACATTAGCACTCCCAAGGGGGTTATATTGCCTGCAAATCTTACTTGAATCACCCTGAACCCCTAGAGGGACCAGTTGTGCATGCCGTCGATTAAAAAATATAATAAGCAGAAATCCGCCCAGCGGTCCTTGACAAATTATTTACTACGGGCCCGGGATCAAACGAGGATGTCCCAGAATGGCGCTGACCAGGAATCGTCCATGCTGGAGGCCCCGGAGCCCATGGCTTCCCCTTCTGCGACTTCAGAGCTGAGTGAGTACACTCCACACCTCACGAAGGCAGACTTGGACCACAGTCTGACGACAATGTATGAAAAACTTGCCCGCAAGTTTCAGGCTGAGCTTCACAAGTCCACCCATACCCTCTCCCAGGAGATCGCTTCCCTGGGTGGGAGGACAGACGTACTAGAGGTGAAGCATGATGAGCTCCAGCTCGCATACGATGACCTCCGCAAAGAACATGAATTGCTCACGGACACGGTTGTCCAGCTCCAGAATAGTATGGAAGATTTAGACAACCGGAACAGGAGGAACAATATTAGAGTGCGTGGCCTGCCTGAAACAGTCATGGATCTGCCTGATGCCACTGAGAGATTGTTTCGCTCCCTCCTCCCAGAACAACCGGTGAATGCATTCATATGTGACCGCCTCCACAGGGCCCTACGACCCAAACCGCCCCCGGAGAAGCCTCCGAGGGATGTGGTGATGTGCCTGAAGGACTACCTGGTGAAGGAGGAGATCCTGCGAGCTTCCCGCAACACCCCTCGTATACAGCTGAACGGGGTCACCATTCAGATATATCCGGACATCTCCCCGACCACACTGGAGAGACGCCGACAGATGAAAGAAATCACCTCCGTCCTTCAAACCGCTCGGATCCGCTATAGATGGGGTTTCCCATTCAAACTGACGGTCCCGCACAACGGATCCACATACACCGCCACCACGGTCCTGGAAGGTAAATCCATCCTGGTCAAATTGGGCCTCCTCGAACCTCAACAAGCACCAAGGCACCCGTCCACCCCCCGCCCGTCACCAATCTGGGCCACCCCACCTCCTCAGAGGGGACGCAGAGCCTACCGTAACCCATGACTGCAGACAGCTGTGGACGTTCTCCGCGGCTCCACCACGATCTTCCCGCAGGCTTGTGGTCAAGGTACTAAATATGATTTCGGTACCACCAGTCCCCCCCTTATTTTTTGTTCATGAGCCCCATGTCCCCTGGCCTGTCTCGCTGGACTTGTCAATTTCTGGACCCCCAAGCCTTTCGGTTCTGAACGAGCCTTTATGTCTCCGGTCCTCGTGATCCTGCCGTTTTCCACCCGGAACTTTTACCCCCCAACCACGTTAGTGTTCAATCCAAGAAACACTTCTCTCCCACCATTCCCTTTTTTGTTTTGGGAGAGACCTTGTACTGAACTCTTGCCACTCTCTCTCTCCCCCCTTCAGTGTTGGGGGAGATTGAGTGCACGTGGAAGACTGTTTTTTTTCAGTCATTTGAAATAGTTGATGCTGGCCTGGATGGCCTATCCATCCAGACCCCTGTTAGTTTGTTTGCCTTTTTTTTTCTTCCTACAATGTTCCTGTTATCAATGTTATATTATTGGTTTTACTGCTACACTTAACCTGCTGACCGTGCCCCCGATCTATGATCCAGGAGTTTGGCAACCCGCTTTGGTGCTGGGCCTTTGGGTTATGCGGCTGACATTCGCACCTATCTCACCAACCTCACTCCAAGCTAAATTTGTTCCAACCATATTATGGGTTTGAAGGTTATCTCACATAATGTCAGAGGCTTTAATTCCGCACAAAAGAGGAGGAAGGCCTTTCGAGATTATAAGCAATTGGGGGCGGACATTGTCCTCCTGCAAGAGACTCATTTTTCGGCAGTGTCTCACCCCAATTATTTTGACAAGTCATTTAAGTTACATTACCATACCACGTATAGCTCTAAAGCCAGAGGGGTAGCCATATTTGTCAGAAATAATGTACATTTTGATGTCAAACATGTTTACAAGGACCCGGATAGCAGGTTTTTGATACTCCAAGGTGATGTCCAGGGCAAAGCCTTTACAGTCGCCAATGTGGACGCCCCCAATACTGCTCAGGGTTCCTTTTTCAGGTCCTTCACCCAAATTTTGGAAAGATATACTTCTCCACACATGATAGTGGGTGGTGACTTCAATCTAGTCGCCCATTCCACACTGGACAGAAGCAAGGTTACCCACTCATCTAAGGCCTTCCCCATATCCCTAGTGAGGTCCCTGGAGACTTTCCAACTTATTGACACATGGAGGGCCCTCAATACAGGAGCTAGGGAATACACACATTACTCAGCCCCCCACGAGAGCTATGCAAGGCTAGATTACATTTTCAGCTCCCCAATTTTACTTGCCAACTCCACAGCGGCCACTATACACCCATGCCCATGGTCAGACCACCTGGTGGTCTCCTTTAAAACTTCGCATGTAGGCATTTCCCCCCTGACAGCCTCCTGGAGGCTTAATGACTCCCTATTGACAGACCCTGACATAGCCACGCAAGTAGCGAATCAGTTGGAAGAGTACTTCAGACTGAACGATGTAGAAGACACCACCCCCTCTATTCTCTGGGCGGCCCATAAGGCAGTACTTCGCGGCCGACTGATAGAGTTGGCCACCATTAAGAAGAGACAGAAGTTAGCCAAAATTAAAACCCTAACTGCAGACCTTGCAAAACTGTACCATATACACGCACAATCCCACGCCCCGGACACTCTTAGACAAATTGACCAGAAGAGGGTGGAATTGGATACTATCCTCTCAGACCACACAGAAAAATCTATTAGATGGGCCAAAGCGAGATTCCTATTGCACTCAAACGCTGCCTCGGCCATGTTCTCACGTAAACTACATCACTCCCTTCAGCCCACCCATATCTACAAATTGCGTAACACCTCGGGCCAGCTGGTCTCCCACCCCAAGGAGGTGCTTGACACTTTCACCGCGTTCTACAGCTCCCTACTATCTGCCCCAGCCTCTCCCCCCCTGCTGGAGTTGAGGACTGGTTGAACTCCATCCAACTTCCGACTTTGACACACGAACAACTGACCAACTTGAACGCCCCATGCACAGATCTGGAGGTTCTGACAGTCATTAAGTCGCTCAAAGCGTCAACAGCCCCGGGCCCAGACGGGTATACGGCGACTTACTATAAAAAATTTGCAGGTACGTTGGCCCCTAAATTGACTAAATTAATCAACCACGTATTGCAAGGCCACTCACTTCCAGAGGAAATGCTTGCAGCCAATATGACCCTAATCCCTAAACCTAACAAGGATCACTCCCTCCCCCAGAATTACAGACCAATCTCGGTTCTTAACAATGACATTAAGATTCTAGGTCGTGTTCTTGCAGATAGACTAGCCCCCATAATTTCCACCCTGGTTGGCCCCGAACAAACCGGATTCATCCCCTCTAGGCAAATCACAGACAACATCCGCTTGGCGACGGACATTATCCAGGATGCGGAGCTATTTTCCCGCAAGGTTCTTCTGTTGGGCTTGGATATACACAAGGCCTTTGATAGTGTCCTGTGGCCATATATGGACGCGGTCATGACTAGGTTTGGTTTTTCAGGGGAGTTTGTTCATGGATTTAGGGCACTGTGCCACAATCCTCACACACGCGTTAAGCTCCCAGGTTGCACTTCGGATTACTTCCCCCTGGGCAGGGGAACACGCCAGGGCTGCCCTCTGTCCCCTTTGATGTTTGCCCTGGCCGTGGAGCCTTTGGCGAGGGCGATCATCACAGACCAGAACATTAGGTGGTATGAGAAGGGGGATGGGGAGTATAAGGTGAGCCTATACGCGGATGATATCCTTGTATTCCTCCAGGACCCAGTTACTTCCCTTCCTAATTTAATCTCTACACTCCAATCCTTTCACACTTTTTCGGGCCTTGGCGTCAACCTCTCCAAGTGTTCGGCCCTCCCTGTCAATATCCCTCCCAGAGTCACCTCTGCCCTTAAATCTTCTTTTGGCTTTTCAGTATCAAATAAAACCCTCCAATACCTCGGGATTCGTCTAGCCCCCACCCTAAGAGAATTATATAACGCTAACTACCCCAGATCTTCGCCAAAGTCAGACAATGGTTACGCCTATGGTCTACATTCCACATCACCCTCCTAGGCAGAGTCACAGCCGTAAAAATGTCCATTTTACCGAAATTGCTTTACTTCTTTAGGGCTCTCCCCCTTTATGTATCACGACATACTCTGTTGCAGATCCAACGTGAGATTAATGGGTTTCTATGGAACAATAAACATCCTAGGTATGGCGGTCTTATCACACACAGACCCTCTTCACAGGGGGGGTTAGGGCTTCCTAACATCTGGTTGTATTACTTGTCAGCCAGGTTGGCCCAGACGGCACAGTGGCATGCCGCACCAGACAGCATCCCCTGGCTACAGTTTGAAATGTCCTCTGTCAGCCCATACTACCTCCCGGGACTTCTTTGGCAGACGGGCCTTAAGCCCAGGGAACTGGGCATGCTAAACATGGTAGTGGGTCAGACAATACACCTTTGGTCCCTATATCACCACAAATTTAAACTTAGGTCTGGCAGACCCCCCCTGTCCACCTTCCTGGGATCGCCCAGTTTTCCCCCTGCTTTCCGATCCCCTGAGAGCTTCCATTGGTGGGTACAAAACTCCCTCTTGACATTAAAAGCACTATCGCAAGGCACACATTTCTGTTCATTTACACAACTCCAAGAGCAGTTCGAAGCCCCGGGAATGGAATTCTTTAGATTCCTACAAATTAGGCACTTTTTCGAATCCCTATTCACATTGAACACTAGACCCAACTTATCCCAGTATGAAACAATCTGCCAGAATGGTGCTAGAGGCAAGGGAACGATCTCTACAATATATATGTCACTGAATGATTCTCAGCTTCCAGTTAAGTCCTCGGCTATGACCCATTGGGAATCAGACCTGGGTGTGGCATTCCCCCCAGAAGACTGGAGCGACATGCTACAGAATATGCACAGATGTACCCGCTCCATAGCCACTAAGGAGACAGTACTTAAACTACATACAAGGTGGTACCTCACTCCAGATAGAGTTCATAAATACTACCCTACAGTTCAGGAGACATGCTTTAGGGGCTGCCAGAGCCCTGGCACCCTTCTGCACACGTTTTGGGGTTGCCCTCATCTGAGGCACCTATGGAGCCAGGTGGCATCCAGGGTGACGCAGATTGCGGGCACCATCCTAGACCTGACGGCCCCGATGTGTTTGCTCTTTGCCACTATACCGGGTCTGCCTCCCCATACCCAGAGATTAGTGAATACCCTATTCTGTGCAGCTCATTGGGCCATAGCCTTGAATTGGCGGTCCCAGTCGGTTCCATGGACACAGGTACTCCAGCGGATGGAGTCTATCCGTCTTATGGAGAGGATCTATCACACTATCATGGACACCATGATGACCTTCCATAATAAATGGGCGGCGTGGTCGACAGGAGCGGCTATACTGTGACCAACGCACTGCCTCTGGGGAAGCCGCCTCTGTGTGGTCGGATAGGTACCCCATATTCTCCCGTTTCCTTTGGGGCCTGGGGATACTAGGAGATGGTCAGGACATGTGATCCCAGCCCAACGAGGAGTACATCCTATACTTTTTCTTTTTGTTTGATACTGGGTCGGTCGAATTATTCATACCAGAAGTAGCAGATTAAAGTTTATTTTTCAACAGGTTGTTTTCCCCTTTCTACCCATGTACCTGTCTAAGCTTTTTCTTTTCCCTAATCTTTCTTTCCCTTCGTTCTTATCCTTCCATGGAGATTCTCCCTTATTCCCCTCTAATCCTGTTTCCTTCTTGATTTCTTTTAAGCATTAATAGAATTTTCTTTCTGTTTGAACCCTGGGATGCACCCGAAGGGCCGTCACTGGGCCTGACCTCGAGTAACACATTTAGTTTCTGCCCCTGTGACTGATCCTCTTATGCTCTTTTCCTCTCGATATTACATGTTGCAATGTAATTTTTATGTTATATGTGTGGGTTGCATCCCGATAAGATATGTGCTTTTTTTTCTGTCTATACCCAATAAAAAAACGTTTGTATTAAAAAAAAACAGAGGTAGCACACAGCAAGCAGGAACCCAAACACACAATAGCTTAACAAACAACGTTGATCAGAATGGCTGGTTTGCAGTGCACAGGTTAATATAGTGTTCCCTGATAGGGCCTGGGGTGGAGCCATGCTTGGAGGAGAGATTATTTAAGCAGCCAAGTGAGAGTGGCTGGCCTCTAAGGTGAACACATGGAGAAGGGGTAAGCTGAGAGACAAACATTACTGCATAACCATGACATCCCCAAACACTTTTTATGACAATAACTTGCATATTAACCTTTAAAATTAGCACTTTTGATTTCTCCCATAGGCTTTTTAAGGGGTGATCCACAGCTTTCGCATTTGCCGCGAACACCCCAAATTGTTAGCTATTTGGCGAACTCGAACATCGGGCTCATCCCTACATAGGAGCAACAGAATGGAGTTATATATTTAAGTGTTTAATTATTTAGAGCGTCACAAGTGCTTTTGCACTGACACATGGTAGTTGGTGTATGGGGAAAAAATCCTTATACCGTATATAAACTCGAGTATAAGCCAAGTTTTTAAGTCCTTTTTTTAGGGCTGAAAGTATACCCCTCGGCTTATACTCGAGTCAGTACCTGAAAATCTTCTTATTCCGCGGCCGGCGTCCATTGTTTAAATCTCGCGGCTTTCTTCTGGTCCCTTCCGCGATAGGCGTTTCCAGCAAACACTGTGTTGAGTGTTGCGCCCATCATGGACGTTCTCTTGTCCGACGTCCGTGATTGGCGGAACACTGAACACAGTGCCTGCTGGGAAACGGAGTCCGAGAATGAGAGGATCTCCGTGATAGGCGCAACACTCAACACAGTGTTTGCTGGAAACGCCTATCACAGAAGGGACCAGAAGAAAGCCGCGAGATTTAAACAATGGACGCCGGCCGCGGAATAAGAAGATTTTCAGGTACACTGACTGACTCGGGCACAGGGAGGCTGCAATGGACACAGTAAGGTGGCACAGTGAGGTGGCAATGGGCACAGTGAGGTGGCACAGTGAGATGGCAATGGGCACAGTAAGGTTGGGCAATTGGCACAGTGAGGTGGCAATGGGCACATTTCCCCCCTCCCTAGGCTTATACTCGAGTCAATACGTTTTCCCAGTTTTTTGTGGTAAAAGTAGGTACCTCGGCTTATACTCGGTTCGGCTTATACTCGAGTATATACGGTAATTCCACAAAAAAGAAATGGTCACATCCAATGCCACTTGGGGATTTTGAAAGAAGTGGGAAGGGATAGGCAGAGGGGTAGGGAGGGAATTTTCTTTTGTTTTGTTTTTTCCTTGGTCTTTTAAAGGGTTAAACACAGGCACAATGTTTTTTTCAGAAGAAAATATGATTGGGAGGATGAATACACAGGATAAAAAAAGTGCAACAAGGCAAAGGACATTTTTGTAACACTTTATTCCCCATTTAAACATTTGGGGATTTGTACTGGTCATAGGGAGAGACAAGGGAATAAGTAGCTATGGTTCTTATAACGAAAGGTTAACCACTTAACGACCGCTCACTGTATATATACGTCGGCAGAATGGCACCGACAGGCACAATCACGTAGAGTGTACGTGATTGCCTTTGTATAGTTGGGGGGTCCAATCGGACCCCCCTCCTATACAGTGAGCGGTGGCTAAGTGTCCGGGAGCGTTCCGGGATGAGGGGGCAGCCATTCATTTCCGGCCACCCCCTCGCGATCGCTCCCGGCGAATGGAAATGCCCCCTCTGTCTGTGTCAGACAGAGGAAGCAGGAGGAAGTGATGTCATCTCTGGTGCGGCGCTCACATATACTGAGCGCCGTACAAGAGAAGACATCAGGTCAGTGCACACAACACTACACTGACACGAGGACACATAGGGACATAAATCGCCCCCCCCAGGCCCCCCCAGACACCCCAGATCACCCCCCCCAGCCCCCAGTCACAGTGTCACTGATTGCAGTGACCATTTATTTAGTGATCACTGCAATCAGTGACATTTGTGACTGTAAAAGTGTCACCAAAGTTTAGTCTTAGGTCCAGTGTAGCCCCCTAACCCCCCTAATAAAGGTTTAACCCCCTGATCACCCCCCAGGTAACCCTTTCACCCCCTATCACCACTGTCGCTAAGCGATCGTTTTTCTAAACGCTGTCTTAGTGTCGGTGATGCAGATCGGTAGCCAGTAATTTTTTTTAGGTTCGCCGCATGTTTTTATAGCGTCAGGTACCCCAATATATTATCTAATAAAGGTTTAACCCCCTTGATCGCCCCCAGGTAACCCTTTCACCCCCATCACCACTGTCACTAAGCGATCGTTTTTCTAAACGCTGTCTTAGTGTCGGTGATGCAGATCGGTAGCTGGTAATTTTTTTTAGGTTCGCCGCAGGTTTTTATAGCGTCAGGTACCCCCATATATTATCTAATAAAGGTTTTAACCCCCTGATTGCCCCTAGTTAACCCTTTCACCAGTGATCACCATATAAGTGTTACGGGTGACGCTGGTTAGTTAGTTTGCTTTTTATAGTGTCAGGGCACCCGCCGTATATAACCCAATAAAGGTTTAACCACCTGATCGCCCGGCGGGTGATATCAATTAGGTTTTAGCGTCAGAGAGGGTCTGCGTCACACCCCAGGCAGCGTCAGGTTAGTGCCAGTAACGCTAACACCCACGCGTGAAGCATACACCCCCCTTAGTAGTATAGTATCTGAACAGATCAATATCTGATCTGATCAGATCTATACTAGCGTCTAGGGATGAGCTTCGTGTTCGAGTCGAACATACGTTCGACTCGAACATCGGCTGTTCGATCGTTCGACGAAGATCGAACGATTTGGGCCGTTCGCGCCAAATTCGAGTGACGCGAACGGCCCACAATGCACTACGCCATCGCAGTGTCATCCAGGCGCTGTGATTGGCCAAGCATGCACTGTGACCCCGCATGCTTGGCCAATCACAGCGCCGGCAGCGAGGAGAGCAATGATTGGCCACAGGCAGGATGCCTGTGGCCAATTATTGCTGAGGGGGTTTAGTACACGCCCCACACTATAAAAGGCCGCCAGCACGGCGGCCTAGTGTAGTGTGTTCCGGAGCAGGGATAGAGCAGCATAGGCAGGGACAGTGACTTTTATTTCTTTCTTGCTTAACCTGGATTCCTTTAGTTTAGGGAAAGAGAAGGATAGGTAGGGAGAGTGTCAGTGTGTTTTGTGCTTGTGCTATATTGTGCTTAAAAAAAACATTTTTTCTAGGGACAGAAAACTGTAGGTAGGGAGAGTGTGTCAGTTTCTTTCACTGTCAAAGTCCTTGTTTCCAGGGACCTGGAAGGACAGTGAGGTAATTCTCCTTGTGCTAAATTGTGCTTAAAAAAACATTTTTTCTAGGGACAGAAAACTGTAGGTAGGGAGAGTGTGTCAGTTTCTTTCACTGTCAAAGTCCTTGTTTCCAGGGACCTGGAAGGACAGTGAGTGAATTCTCCTTGTGCTAAATTGTGCTTAAAAAAAACATTTTTTCTAGGGACAGAAAACTGTAGGTAGGGAGAGTGTGTCAGTTTCTTTCACTGTCAAAGTCCTTGTTTCCAGGGACCTGGAAGGACAGTGAGGTAATTCTCCTTGTGCTAAATTGTGCTTAAAAAAAACATTTTTTCTAGGGACAGAAAACTGTAGGTAGGGAGAGTGTGTCAGTTTCTTTCACTGTCAAAGTCCTTGTTTCCAGGGACCTGGAAGGACAGTGAGGTAATTCTCCTTGTGCTAAATTGTGCTTAAAAAAAACATTTTTTCTAGGGACAGAAAACTGTAGGTAGGGAGAGTGTGTCAGTTTCTTTCACTGTCAAAGTCCTTGTTTCCAGGGACCTGGAAGGACAGTGAGGTAATTCTCCTTGTGCTAAATTGTGCTTAAAAAAAACATTTTTTCTAGGGACAGAAAACTGTAGGTAGGGAGAGTGTGTCAGTTTCTTTCACTGTCAAAGTCCTTGTTTCCAGGGACCTGGAAGGACAGTGAGGTAATTCTCCTTGTGCTAAATTGTGCTTAAAAAAAACATTTTTTCTAGGGACAGAAAACTGTAGGTAGGGAGAGTGTGTCAGTTTCTTTCACTGTCAAAGTCCTTGTTTCCAGGGACCTGGAAGGACAGTGAGGTAATTCTCCTTGTGCTAAATTGTGCTTAAAAAAAACATTTTTTCTAGGGACAGAAAACTGTAGGTAGGGAGAGTGTGTCAGTTTCTTTCACTGTCAAAGTCCTTGTTTCCAGGGACCTGGAAGGACAGTGAGTGAATTCTCCTTGTGCTATATTGTGCTTAAAAAAAACATTTTTTCTAGGGACAGAAAACTGTAGGTAGGGAGAGTGTGTCAGTTTCTTTCACTGTCAAAGTCCTTGTTTCCAGGGACCTGGAAGGACAGTGAGGTAATTCTCCTTGTGATAAATTGTGCTTAAAAAAAACATTTTTTCTAGGGACAGAAAACTGTAGGTAGGGAGAGTGTGTCAGTTTCTTTCACTGTCAAAGTCCTTGTTTCCAGGGACCTGGAAGTACAGTGAGGTAATTCTCCTTGTGCTAAATTGTGCTTAAAAAAAACATTTTTTCTAGGGACAGAAAACTGTAGGTAGGGAGAGTGTGTCAGTTTCTTTCACTGTCAAAGTCCTTGTTTCCAGGGACCTGGAAGGACAGTGAGGTAATTCTCCTTGTGCTAAATTGTGCTTAAAAAAAACATTTTTTCTAGGGACAGAAAACTGTAGGTAGGGAGAGTGTGTCAGTTTCTTTCACTGTCAAAGTCCTTGTTTCCAGGGACCTGGAAGGACAGTGAGGTAATTCTCCTTGTGCTAAATTGTGCTTAAAAAAAACATTTTTTCTAGGGACAGAAAACTGTAGGTAGGGAGAGTGTGTCAGTTTCTTTCACTGTCAAAGTCCTTGTTTCCAGGGACCTGGAAGGACAGTGAGTGAATTCTCCTTGTGCTATATTGTGCTTAAAAAAAACATTTTTTCTAGGGACAGAAAACTGTAGGTAGGGAGAGTGTGTCAGTTTCTTTCACTGTCAAAGTCCTTGTTTCCAGGGACCTGGAAGGACAGTGAGGTAATTCTCCTTGTGATAAATTGTGCTTAAAAAAAACATTTTTTCTAGGGACAGAAAACTGTAGGTAGGGAGAGTGTGTCAGTTTCTTTCACTGTCAAAGTCCTTGTTTCCAGGGACCTGGAAGGACAGTGAGTGAATTCTCCTTGTGCTAAATTGTGCTTAAAAAAAAAAAATTCTAGGGACAGAAAACTGTAGGTAGGGAGAGTGTGTCAGTTTCTTTCACTGTCAAAGTCCTTGTTTCAAGGGACAGAGAAGGACACCTGAAGGTAGCCCTTATTGCTTTTTTCCCATCTCCCTGCAGGCCATCTATTAGAATGTCTGGAAGGCAAACAAGGAGAGGCAGACAGTCAGGAGGCAATAAAAGAGGGCAAGCAGGCTCTGTGTCTGGGGGCAACAGTGCTGGTCGTGGACGCGGTGCATTGTCATCAGCACATGGCCATGGGACACGCTTGTCCTTCTTTTCGGCAGCTGGACATGTTGAGCCACATCATGCCGAAGACTTGGTAGAGTGGATGACCAAGCCCTCCTCCTCCTCCTCATCCTCTCTCACCCAGGCTCAGGGTACTGGAAAAGCAGCTGCCAAAGCGTCCTCTTCCCTGGTATCAATGTCAGACTCATCATCAGTCACTCCTTCCCTAGACCCACCATGTCCTCCTCCTGAGGAGTCCCCCGAACTGTTTCAGCACAGTGTTGGGTACATGCTCCAGGAGGATGCCCAGCGTTTCGAAGGGTCTGATGATGAAACCCAGCTAGAGGAAGGCAGTAGCGTGAGAGCAGACAGAGGGGATGCTCAAGAAGGACACCAATCTGGCAGTCATGTTCCAGCAGCTGCAGCATACTGCCAGATTGCCTCCAGTGATGAGGAGGGAGGTGATGATGAGGTCACTGACTCCACGTGGGTGCCTAATAGGAGAGAGGAGGAGGAGGAGGATGAGGAGGAGGCACATCTCCAACGAGGCAGGATGCCCTTTGGTGGCCAGCGTAAGGGCAGTACACCGACGGAATCACACCGCAGAGCTCCGCCTGTGCAGGGCGCTGCCTCTGCCCGTAATTCAAAAAGTTCTTTGGTGTGGGCCTTTTTTGAGGCTAGTGCATCAGATCGCACAGCTGCTGTTTGCAACATATGTCTCAAGCGTATATCGCGTGGCCAAAACATCAGCCGCTTGGGTACCACATGCCTGACCAGACATATGTTGACCTGCCATGCAGCTCGTTGGCAAGCCTACCTCAAAGACCCACACCAAAGAACAAAGCGGACCTCTCCTTGCACCGCATCAGCTGGGATCTCCAACCCCACTATAACTTCAGTCCTCTCTGAAACATGCACTGAGAGGAATGAAGGTGTAGAATTAGGTGTGTCACAGCCAAGTACTTGCGGCCACTCTGCTAGCAGTACACCGACGTCCGATTCTAGCAGGCAAATTTCCCTGCCCCAGCTGCTGGACTGTCGAAAGAAGTTCACTCCCAGCCATCCACATGCCCAGCGGTTGAATGCTAGCTTGGCTAAATTGCTAGCGCTTCAACTGCTGCCTTTTCAGTTGGTAGACTCGGCCCCCTTCCGTGAGTTTGTGCAATGTGCGGTTCCTCAGTGGCAGGTTCCCAAACGCCACTTTTTCTCACGGAAGGCTATTCCGGCTCTCTACCGGCATGTGGAAGGCAATGTCTTGGCCTCGCTGGACAGGGCGGTCAGCGGTAAGGTGCATATTACCGCTGACTCATGGTCCAGCAGGCATGGACAGGGACGTTACCTTTCTTTCACGGCCCATTGGGTCACTCTTTTGGCAGCTGGGAAGGATGCAGGACAAGGTGCAGTAGTGTTGGAGGTTGTCCCACCGCCACGCCTCCAAAATGCTACTACTGGTTGTGACACACCTCTCTCCTCCACCCCCTCCTCTTCTTCTTCCTCCATGGCCTCTTCCTGTGGTTTGTCCTATGAACCAGCGGTGCTCCGTAGCCGTTCACGGGGCTACGCAAGTACGCAGGCAAAAAGATGCCATGCCGTGCTTGCGCTGGTGTGTTTGGGGGACAGAAGCCACACTGGGGCAGAGGTCCTGTCTGCTCTGCAGGGCCAGGCCGAGAGGTGGTTGACGCCACGCCAGCTTAAGCCAGGAATGGTGGTTTGCGACAATGGCACCAACCTCCTCTCCGCCCTCCGACAGGGACAACTGACCCATGTGCCCTGTGTGGCTCACGTCCTTAACCTGGTGGTGCAGCGGTTCTTGGGCAGGTACCCGGGCTTACAGGATGTCCTGAGGCAGGCCAGGAAAGTCTGTGTGCATTTCCGCAGATCTTATAATGCCAGTGCTCGCCTGGCTGAGCTGCAAAAGGAGTTGAACCTGCCCAAGAACCGCCTTATATGTGACATGCCCACCAGGTGGAACTCAACGTTGGCCATGCTGCAGCGGCTGCACACGCAGCAGAGGGCCATCAATAAGTACCTGTGCGACTACGGCACCAGGACAGGGTCAGGGGAGCTTGGTTTTTTTTCTCCACGCCAGTGGGGCATGATCAGGGATGCATGCACTGTCCTGGCACCATTTGAGGAGGCCACGAGGATGGTGAGCAGTGACAGTGCATGCATCAGTGACACTGTACCTCTTGTCCACCTGTTGGAGCACACGCTGCGTGGAATAATGGACAGGGCACTTGAGGCAGAACAGAGGCAGGAAGAGGAGGACTTCCTTGCCTCTCAAGGCCCCCTTTACCCAGACAGTGTTCCTTCTGTCCCACCCATCGCACAGGAAGAGGAGGAGGAGGAGGAGGAGGAGGAGGAGGATTGTGTCAGCATGGAGGTGGAGGCTGGCACTCAGCATCATCAGCAGCAGTCTTTTAGGGATGATTTACAGTCCCAAGAAACCAGTGGACTTGTACGTGGCTGGGAGGAGGTGGCTGCGGATCATGTCGTCCTTAGTGACCCAGAGGACTCCGGAGCGAATGCCTCAGCAAACCTACGCTGCATGGCCTCCCTGATCCTGCAAAGTCTGCGGAAGGATCCTCGTATTCTTCGGATCAAGGAGAGGGACCATTACTGGCTGGCCACTCTCCTTGATCCACGGTACAAGGGTAAGGTTGCGGACCTTATGTTACCGTCGCAGAGGGAGCAGAGGATGAGACAACTCCGGGAGGCCTTGCAGAAAGGTCTGTGCAACGCGTTCCCAGAGACTGGGAGGTTACAAACTCCTGGTCCTGGACAACGAGTTGCTGAGGCTTCGGCCAGTCAAAGAAGGAGCGGTGGGGAAGGTGGCCGTCTGACCGATGCGTTCAGACAATTCTTTAGTCCGCAGCCCCAAAGTATGATCGGTTCCAGCAACCATCGCCAGCGTCTGATAAACATGGTGCAGGAATATCTAGGGGCAAGGTCAGACTTGGACACCTTCCCCACCGAAAATCCTCTGGCTTACTGGGTCTTGAGGATGGATCACTGGCCAGAGCTTGCACAGTATGCAATTGAGCTACTGGCCTGTCCTGCATCCAGCGTTCTTTCGGAACGCACATTCAGTGCTGCTGGAGGATTTGTCACGGATCACAGGGTGCGCCTGTCCACCGACTCGGTTGATCGACTGACTTTCATCAAGATGAACCAGTCTTGGATCACCACCAGCTACCACACACCTGATGCTGATATAACAGACTAATTGATTTTAACATGTCACATCCCTTCAAGACTGATGCTGATGCTGAGTGCCTGTGCTGTTATGTTGACTGGCTATCCTCCTCCTCCGAGTCCTCAATGATACGATTGATGATGATAGCTTGGAAGATCATTTTTGTTTATGGGTGCCGCCACCAGTGGCTAAGGCCCAATTTTTCAGCCCCTGTTCTACAGGGGCGTGTAATTACAATTTTTTTAGCAATAATTTGCCATAGGGCTCATTGCTGTGCTCCAAGTACAGTATCTGTGAGGGGTTGGAGTGTTGTGGCACCAGTGCCTAAGGCCCAATTTTTCAGCCCCTGTTTAACAGGGGCGTGTCATTACAATTTTTGAAGCAATACTTTGCAACAGGGCTCATTGCTGTGCTCCAAGTACAGTATCTGTGAGGGGTTGTAGTGTTGTGCCACCAGTGCCTAAGGCCCAATTTTTCAGCCCCTGTTCAACAGGGGCATGCAATTACAATTCTTGATCTAATAATTCACAGCAGGGTCCATTGCTGCACCCACCAAGAGTAACTCTGAGGGCTTACAGTCTTGTGGCAACGCCACCACCACCACCACCACGAAAGGCCCAATTTTTCAGCCCCTGTTCAAAAGGGGCATGTAATTACAATTCTTGATCTAATAATTCACAGCAGGGCCCATTGCTGCACCCACCAAGAGTAACTGTCAGGGCTTACAGTGTTGTGGCACCAGCACCACCATCAAAGCCCCAATTTTTACTACCACTGTTCAACAATTATATGTAATTAAAATTCCTGATATAATAGTTGACAGCAGGGCGTTCCAGCACCAACCAAGAGTAACTGAGTGCTTACAGTGTTGTGCCAACACCAACAACTAAGGGGCCTATTTCTGCAGAGTATATACGGCAGGTCCCTACTTTCAAACATCCAACTTACAAACGACTCCTACTTGCAAACGAAAGAAGACAACAGGAAGTGAGAGGAAATCTACCCCTAGAAAGGAAAATTCTCTCCTGTAAGAATAAATATGGGAGAAAGGGGTCTCATCTGTACTGATGCTTTATCAGCAATCCTTGTTTCAAGAAAAACACCACATTTCAAAAACAGTTGTCATTGGGACGGAAAGTGAGGTGAAATGTTCTGAACAGGGGCACAGACAGCAAAACAAATGTTACAGGGGTGATAACCCTTACCTATGTTTCCCAAAAAGTTTAAAAATAGATTTTTGGGCTGGAGCTACACTTCAACAATGTACCTGTTCAAAATTACAAACAGATTCTACATAAGAACAAACCTACAGTCCCTGTCTTGTATGCACCGCCTGTATACGGCTGTTCAGAGTATATAGGGCCTTTTTTATTTTATGTGCGGGGTTCCCCTTAATATCCATACAAGACCCAAAGGGGCTGGTAATGGGCTGGGGTAGGGGGGGGGTCATGGGGTAGCTATGCCATTTTTCTTAAAGAATTTCATCCATATTACCGGGACCAGACATTACATTAAAGCCGCAAGCAGTTTTAAATGGCTTTTTTTTCCTTTAGAAGTGTCATTTTGTGCAGGGACAGTTCTAAACACGGGAAACACGTGGCACTTCACAGGCATACTTTAGACACCCCCCAGGTACGATATTTAAAGGAATATTTGACTTTTTTTTTTTCACTTTATGCATCATTAAAATGACTGCTCCCGAAAAACGACCGTTTTTAAAACTTCTTTTTGCATTGATACATGTCCCCTGGTGCACAACCCGGGTTCCCAAACCCTATTTATGACAATAACATGCATAATAGTTGTTATAATTAGCACTTTAGAATTCGAACGTTCGCATCCATTGTATTTAATAGGGTTCTAATGTTCGTTCGAACTTTCGGTCCGTTCGCGGGTTCTGGTGCGAACCGAACCCGGGGGTGTTCGGCTCATCACTACTAGCGTCCCTAGCAGTTTAGGGTTCCCAAAAACGCAGTGTTAGCGGGATAAGCCCAGATACCTGCTGGCACCTGCTTTTTGCCCCTCCGTCCAGCCCAGGCCACCCAAGTGCAATATCGATCGATCACTGTCACTTACAAAACAAAAACACACATAACTGCAGCGTTCGCAGAGACAGGCCTGATCCCTGCGACTCCAGTGCTGTAGGAGGTGATTTCACCACCACAGTTAAAAAAAAAGCAAATATGCCGAAGCATTGGGGCAGCAGGGGCGGAGGAGCGATTTTGCTCCTAATGCCGCGTACATACGGTCGAAATTCCGACGGAGGCTTGCCCGTGGAAAAGTCCGACCATGTGTGTGCGGCATATGTAAACAGCAATTGCACCATGCATGTGAGGTATCACCGCAAAGGTCAGATCGAGGGCAGTCATTTTAGCAGTAGACCTCCTCTGTAAATCTACTGGGGTAACCTGTAAAGGCTTTTAAAAATGTATGTAGTTTGTCGCCAATGCGCGTTTGTGCAAAATTTTAAAGCATGTCGTGTTTGGTATCTATGTACTCGGCCTAAGATCATCTTTTTTATTTCATCAAACATTTGGGCAATATAGTGTGTTTTAGTGATTTAAAATTAAAAAAAAGTGTATTTTTAACCCAAAAAATGCGTTTGAAAAATCGCTGCGCAAATACTGTGTAGAAAAAAAAAATGCAACAACCACCATTTTAATCTGTAGGGCCTTTGCTTTAAAAATATATATAATGTTTGGGGGTTCAACATAATTTTCTTGCAAAAAAAAAATGTTTTCATGTAAACAAAAAGTGTCAAAAAGGGCTTTGTCTTCAAGTGGTTAGAAGAGTGGATGTAAGCTTCCTAATGTTGTGTATAAAATGCCAGAACAGTTCAAAACCCCCCCAAATGACCCCATTTTGGAAAGTAGACACCCCAAGCTATATACTGAGAGGCATGTCGAGTCCATGGAATATTTTATATGTTAACACAAGTTGCGGAAAAACAACAATTTTTTTTTTTTTTTTTTTTTTGCACAAAGTTGTCACTAAATGATATATTGCTCAAACATGCCATGGGCATATGTGGAATTACACCCCAAAATACATTCTGTTGCTTCTCCTGAGTACGGGGATACCACATGTGTGAGACTTTTTGGGAGCCTAGCCACGTACGGGACCCCAAAAACCAAGCACCACCTTCAGGCTTTCTAAGGGTGTAAATTTTTGATTTCACTTCTCACTGCCTATCACAGTTTCGGAGGCCATGGAATGCCCAGATGGCACAAAACCCCCCCCAAATGACCCCATTTTGGAAAGTAGACACCCCAAGCTATTTGCTGAGAGGTATTGTGAGTATTTTGCAGATCTCGCGTTTTGTCACAAAGTTTTGAAAATTGAAAAAAATAATATATATATATATATATATATATATATATATTTTCTTTCTTCATTTTCAAAAACAAATGAGAGCTGTAAAATACTCGCCATGCCTCTCAGCAAATAGCTTGGGGTGTCTATATTCCAAAATGGGGTCATTTGGGGGGGTTTTGTGCTATTTTGGCATTTTATGGCCTTCGAAACTGTGATAGGTAGTGAGGAGTGAAATCAAAAATTTGTGCCTAGAAATCCTGAAGGCGGTGCTTGGTTTTCGGGGTCCCGTACGCGGCTAGGCTCCTAAAAAGTCCCACACATGTGGTATCCCCGTACTCAGGAGAAGCAGAAAAAAATGTATTTTGGGGTATAATTCCACATATAACCATGGCATGTGTGAGCAATATATCATTTAGTGACAACTTTTTGTAATTTTTTTTTTTTTTGTCATTATTCAATCACTTGGGACAAAAAAAATATATTCAATGGGCTCAACAGGCCTCTCAGCAATTTCCTTGGGGTGTCTACTTTCTAAAATGGGGTCATTTGGGGGGGTTTTGTGCTATTTTGGCATTTTATGGCCTTCGAAACTGTGATAGGTAGTGAGGAGTGAAATCAAAAATTTGCGCCCTTAGAAATCCTGAAGGCGGTGCTTGGTTTCCGGGGTCCCGTACGCGGCTAGGCTCCCAAAAAGTCCCACACATGTGGTATCCCCGTACTCAGGAGAAGCAGCAAAATGTATTTTGGGGTGAAATTCCACATATAACCATGGCATGTGTGAGCAATATATCATTTAGTGACAACTTTTTGTATTTTTTTTTTTTTTAGTCATTATTCAATCACTTAAGACAAAAAAAAATTCAATGGGCTCAACATGCCTCTCAGCAATTTCCTTGGGGTGTCTACTTTCCAAAATGGGGTCATTTGGGGGGGTTTTGTACTGCCCTGTCATTTTAGCACCTCAAGAAATGAGTCATAAATTTAAAGCTGTGTAAATTTCAGAAAATGTACCCTAGTTTGTTAACTCTATAACTTTTGCGCAAACCAATAAATATACGCTTATTGACATTTTTTTTACTAAAAACATGTGGCTGAATACATTTTGGCCTAAATGTATGACTACAATTGAGTTTATTCGATTTTTCTTATAACAAAAAGTAGAAAATATAATTTTTTTTCAACATTTTCGGTCTTTTTCCGTTTATATCGCAAAAAATTAAAATCGCAGAGGCAATCAAATACCATTAAAAGAAAGCTCTATTTGTGGGAAGAAAAGGACGCAAATTTCGTTTGGGTACAACATTGCATGTCCGCACAATTTACAGTTAAAGCAGCGCAGTGCAAAATTCTGAATTCACCTCTGGTCCTTTAGCTACCAAATGGTCCGGGGCTTAAGTGGTTAATAGATATAAATTTGGAAATGCACTTTTTTTTATCCACATTTTATTTATTTTTTCTTGATGAGAAAAGCAGTGTCTGTCTGTTCTTGGAGTTAATTGATTGGCTGTCTTCAGCCTTCCAGCTTCTGGCTGAAGTAGCCATACTAACATTTAAACTCACACATGGAAGCATACCAGGTGACTAAGGATGCTGCCTTACAGTACCGGACACTTACTGTATCTGTGCAACTCACAGAATCCACCCTAGTTCTGGCCCAGAAGAGCTGGGATTAATATTTGAACTTTAAGGACTCCAGAACGAGAAGAACAAATGGTCCACAGGGGGCAACTTCTTATGAAACAGGACTTTGGAAAAAGGTGATCTTTTATGCCAACCAACCACTCTTCTCCCTCCAGCTTGACACATGGACTGTGTCATCAGTCACAAGCAGTTATGGCTGCCTTTAAAAATAACTGGGATGAACCCTGGTTCTATCCCACCCTCATTTACTTAGTATACCACTTTTTGTTTTACCAAAGGCTGAACATCCCTTCCAGAGATTACAAAAAGATATATCCAGATGCCCAAGTCAGAATCTTATGCATTTTGTCTGTATGAACATGTTTTCTGGATAGCACGAACTTTGGCCAAGGGCAAATTCTACTGCAAAGGCCACAGTAAAAAGGAAAATTTATTATCAAATACTTACAGTAATTTTCCTTTCCTGATGGACTCCATGGCAGCCTGTGTGTGGGTTAACCCCGCCTCCTCTCCAATGCTATAGGACCGCATACCCATAAAAGTAAGCTCACCTCTCAGCACTGTGTTCCGTAACTATCCGACTCTTGGACACTTACTTTCTTTCTTTCATTAATATTTTCTTTCAGGGTGGGAACTCCGTCTGCCATGGAGTCCATCAGGAAAGGAAAATTACGTTAAGTATTTGATAATAAATTTTCCTTTTTCCTGACAGACTCCATGGCAGCCTACGTGTGGGAAATAACTAGCCAGACCACACGGGTGGGTATGCTGAACAGAAAAGCTTTTTTTAATTTGTCCTGTCAACCGACAGGATTCTTAACCCAAAATTAACAGAAGACAATGATGCCGGTTCAATGCAGTAATGGGCCATAAATGTATTAATAGAGGCTCATGAGGCCGCTTTACAAATGACATCTGGAGCCACATGTCGGGCCGCCGCCCAGGATGCTGCCATCCCTTTGGTGGAGTGTGCCGTCACCGCCTGTGGAGGAGCCAAGCCCTTAGCCCTGTATGCTTGCTGGATTGTTTGAACAATCCATGATGCAATTGTCCTGGTTGAAGCTTTTTTTCCTTTGTTGTTTCCAGAATGTAGAACAAACAGATGATCAGATCGTCTGAAGGAAGAAGTAATTTGCAAATACTCCTTTAGGATTTCACCTATATCCAGGGGATGAGTTTCACTGGAATCTGGAGTCTTAAATGTAGGTAGAACAATTTCTCGATTTTCGTGAAATACCGAAGACACTTTTGGATTTGAACCCAACATGGGTATAAGGACTACTCGATCCGGAAAAAATGTTAGAAAAGGTTCTTCATGACCCAGAGACCCGATCTCAGAGACCCTCTTAGCCGAGGTGATGGCCACTATGAAGGCTACTTTTGCTGAAAAGTCCTTAATGGAGGACGGGGAGGGCCCCGACGTACTGAGTCTAGTCAGTGAATCTAGAAGGAGGGGAAGATCCCACTTGGCAAATCTTGGTTTCCTTTGAGGCTTAATTCTTGATGCCCCCCGAAAGAATTGTCTGACTAAGGGATGGACTGCCCATGAGACCCCAGAGAAGGCTGACAAGGCCGAAACTTGTACTCTTAAAGAGCTAACAGATAAGGGTAAGTCTAGTCTGGTTTGCAGAAAACTAAGCACATCCTGAACTCCTGGATTTTTGAAGGACCTCCCAGAAGCAGAGGAGAACTCGACAAATTTGGCCCAGATTCTTCTATAAACCTTGTTGGTACTTGCCCTTCTTGAGCTCAACAGTGTAGACATCACTCTAGAGGCGCAACCGAGGGATTCCAGCCTCTCCCTCTCAAGAACCAGACCGTCGGTCTCATCAGTGCCGGACAAGGGTGTAGGAGTGACCCTTGAGAGAGAAGGTCCGGCCTGAGAGGAAGAGGTACCAGGTCCCGGTAGCTCAATTGGATCAGAAGGGGAAACCAAGGCCTGTTTGGCCAGTAAGGAGCCACCACTGTTACTTTGGCTGATTCCGCTTGAAGTCTCCTCAGGAATTTGAGAATTATCGGGATCGGGGGAAATGCGTATGCCCTCCTGAACCTCCATCTGTCCGTCAGGGCATCTGTTCTGACTGCCTGGCTGCAACGGCCCTGAGAGTAGAACTTCACTACTTTGGAATTGTAGAGGGAAGTGAATAGCTCCACTTCGGGATTGACCCCCAGGGACAGAATCCAGTTGAAGGACTGTACATGGAGGGACCACTCGTTGTCTAGACGAGTTTGTGAGAGGAAATCCGCCTGTGAGATCTGTACTCCCGGAATAAAAACTGCTGATATGTTGGCCAGATTTTTCTGGGCCCAAGTCATGATGGGCTCGACTTCTAAAAGAAGTGTGGAACTCCGTGTCCCCCCTTGTCTCTTCACATATGACACTGCTGTAGTGTTGTCCATCCTGATCAACACCGATTCTCCTTTCAGAAACCAAGAAAAGGATTGGAGGGCACACCAAGCTGCCGGAGCTCTAGAACATTTGAGCCTGGGTTGCGGAGGCGAGCGTCCCACCTGCCCTGAGCAAGGTTCTGACCACAGAGAGCCCTCCATCCGGAACCGCTGGTATTGGTCGTGATTGTGACCCAGGAGATGGGGGCAATGGAGTGACAGTTTTGCAATTTCTTGAGTTGGAGCCACCAGAAGAGGCTGTTCCTCATTGTTGCGGATATGTGGATGAGTTGACTCTTGTCCCCTGACTTCCAATGCCGGAGGAACCCTGACTGAAAAGGGCGTAACCTCCATAGAGCCCATTTGACCATGGGGGTCGTGGAGACCATTGTGCCAATGATGCTTAGGCATTGTGATGCTTTCAGATGAGGAGCATCCAGAGCGCGAGAAATCCTCTTCCGAATCACCGGAATCTTCTCTACCGGCAGGGAGATGGTGTTCTCCACTGTGTTGAACAGAGCCCCTAAGTAAATTAAGCGTTGGGCTGGATCCAGGTGGCTTTTTTCTAGGTTTAGAAGCCATCCAAAGCTGGAAAGGGTTGAGATCACTTGTTCTCTGTGCACCAGCAGCTGTTCTCTGTTTTGAGACAGAACTAGGAGGTAGTCTAAATAATGGTAAAGACGCACACCCTTTAACCTGATGAGGGCCACCACGGCCAAGAGGACCTTGGTGAAAACCTGAGGGGATGTTGTCAAACTGAACGGTAGGCAGATGAATTGTAGATGTTCCTGCCCAAAATGGAACCGGAGGTACTTTAAAAAGTCCTTTGCCACTGGCACGTGGAAATTGGATGATTTCGATAGACCTGAAAGATGCCTGTCGCCTGGTTGGATGGCTTGTTGGATTGTTGACAGAGTCTGCATTTTGAATTTTCCGTGCCTTATAAATTTGTTCAGGTACGTCAAGTCTATTACCGGGCGCCAGGCACCGTTTTTCTTTTGGACTAAGAAAAGGGAGGAGTACACACCCTGGAACTGTTCTTCCTCTGGGACACACACTACTGCTCCCTGGGTTTTCAGTAGATCTACGTAGGACAGTAAGGCCTGTTTTTGCTCTTCCGTACTTGGGAGTAGGGTTGAGACAAATCTGGGGGGAGGAATGCTGGAGAAGGACCATGCGTGACCTGACGACACTGTCCTGACGACCCAGAAGTCTGAGATTGAGGCCACCCAGACGCGCTGGAAGAGGAGCAGGCGTGCTCCTACCCGACCCGCCTTGGCGGGCAAAATCTCAAAAGGATTTAACCTGATCGCGACCACTGGACGCTTGGCTCTTTGCTGGCTTGCGAAAGGACGCTTGGCCTCTACTCCAGTTTCTTCTGAAGTCCCGGCCGGTTCTATAGGAGCGTGCTTCCCTCGAATGCTCCGGGCTACGTCTTCTGAACTGGGGCTTCCTTTGACCCTGTGGACGCTTGTCCTGTGGAAGAAAGACAGATTTTCCGCCTGTGGCCTTAGCTATGGCATCATCTAGTTTGTTACCAAACAGCGATGATCCTTCGAAAGGAATCTTGCACCATGTTTGCTTAGAAGACGGGTCAGCCTGCCAAGGGCGTAGCCATAGGGCTCGCTTTACTGTCCAGGATTATGCTATCCTCAGTTACAGTTGACGGAACAGATCAACTGATGCTTCTCCCAAGAAGGCCACCGCTAGTTTTAGCTCTGCTGCTGCAGAGTTACTGGCCAGCTCTTCTGAAACACCTCTAAGGAAGGAATCTACATTCTCCGTCCATGCCTTCATAGCCTTAGACATGGCTGCCAAGGCTAGGGCGGGTTTACAAGCTGTCCCAGCAAGACTGTAAATTCTTTTGAGGTCCTGATCCATTCTTCTGTCAAGACTGTCCTTAAAGGGGACTGGGTCTTCTAGAGGGAGAGTTAGGTGTTTAGCAAGACACATTACTGCTGCGTCCACAGGAGTAATATTCTCCAGGTATTTTACCTCATCTGCCTTGAAGGGATACATTCTGGAGGCTTTATTTCATCATCAAGGACTTCCTGTCCACTTTGCTCCACTCCTCGTCAAAAATGTCCTTTAGTTCCGCTAAAAGCGGAAAACTTGGGCGCTCTTTCCCCAGGCGCTTGAAAAAATGTTTCTGTTTAGCAGGGGGAGTAGATGGGTCTTCCCACATAAAGGCCTCTTTGACCGCCTTAATAAGCGGAGTCACTTGAGAGAAATCGAATTCCACACTCTCTTCATCACTCTCCAATTCTCCTTCTGAGGGAAGAGGCGAAAATGCGTAGGGCTGAAAAGACCTGGGACTTCACGGACCACATCAGCCGGGGAGCCAGGTCGAGTAGTGCTGGACTGGCTTTGTGCGTGGGAAGCATCCATCTCATTTAGAGAATGTTGCACCACCTGTTTCACTAGAGACTCGATCCATTGATCCTCTGTCTCTTTTTCACCAACCGCATGGGCATAGCAATGGCTGCATAACGATTTGCCCTCTAGGACTCGTGAGCCGCATCCCCAGCAGGCTCTCCGATCAGAATAACTGTCCTGGCGGTGGGAGCGGTGTCTGGAGGAGGAATGGGAGCTTCTCCTCTGGTGGTGAGATGCAGACGGGGAATCACGTCTGTGTTTTGATTTTGAAGTTGACGAATGCAAGGTCTGTGTCGATTTGAAGATCTGCGGAAGGGCTAAAAAGGAAAAAAGGGGATTTGGGGAAGAAAGATAAGCCGTCAAGCAACAATACTTGCGACTGAACCCCAAGCCCTCCCCTCTCCCGGAAATACCTTGTGCGTGAGGGCTGGCCACATGTAAGCGGTGAATGGTCCATAACTTCTGGACTAAGCGTCACACTAGGACAGGACTGGTAAAGAAACCTATAGTCATACAATAAAATAATGAATACCTTGCCCTTTAAGAAGGCATTTTACCAATGACAAACATATGTGCAAATGACAACAAGAAAATGTACCTAAGTAAAAAAGTGCAAAATGACAGAGCCTATTTTAAAACTCATTTATATACATGCTTAGCCATGAAGACACTGACCTGAAATCAGAAGGGCTGAATAGGTTGCCTCTGCTCGCCTGTCAGGGGAGATCCCAAATGACACAGGCGAGCAGCAGCTTTTAAATTCTCCGCCTGCCTGTGACATCACCGCCGACCACACAGCGCGCCTGCGCGGTGGAAAAGCTCTCATCTGCGCCTGCGCGGCCGCCGAGAGAACCGCTGAACCGCGCATGCGCGAACCAAGCCTCGCTCTGAGAGCGGACACTGCGCATGCGCGAACAACGGCGGCGCCCGAGATTCGGGTCACCGCTGCGAGCTGGAACACAGAGCGTTCCAGCCGCCATTGGGGAGCAGCAGGAAGCATAAGACAAAAAAAAAAACAAGACATAAACACATAATACAGATGCGACTGCCATGGAGAAATGTTGCAGACCTTGCCAGCCGAGGACGTCCTGATGCTCTGGGCACACTGCAGCAACATCCCACCGCAGGAATATGGTTGCTGCAAGCTCTCCACCCGCCCGTGGCTGGGCTCCGAGCTGCACCGCATAGAAGTGTGCCATCCAGCCATCCATCCGGAAATCTGCACGGACGTGTATGCTTTAGGTCCATTGGAGGAGGACAAAAAAGGAACACAGTGCTGAGAGGTGAGCTTACTTTTATGGGTATGGGGTCCTATAGCATTGGAGAGGAGACGGGTTAACCCACACCTAGGCTGCTACGGAGTCTGTCAGGAAAAAGTGTTATCAGAAGTAGTTTCTAAGTACAGAGTCCCAGAAGCTAGAGAGCATAACAGAGGAACTAACTTTATGGGAGAGTTCTCACAAGAAATTTTGAGGTTTTATTTACACCCCATACCATCTACAATATAGTGAAAAAAGTAGAGTAACTAAAGGGATGTCAGAAACTAGAGAAATATTGCCTGAATGTTTTCTTATATTTTATTAAGCCCATAAGGGGATATTTGACTCTCTCCCTATGAGATTTTGTTTTGGAGTGTGTTGCTCAGTTGCTTATATTTTTGTCTCAGAAGCTGAAGTCCTCCCCTCAAATCTCTAAAAGAATGTTGCTGATCTTTCAAGGTTTTTTACACACTAATGTATGTGCTTTCTCCCCATTTTCAGATCCTAAGGCCGTGTACACACGACCGGTTTTCTCGGCAAAAAACGACAAGAAAACTGCCGGGAGAGTTTTCTTGCCGAGAAAACCGGCTGTGTGTACGTGGGTTTTAGTTTTCTCGTCGAGAAAACTGCCCAGATTCCCCGACGATAAAAAAGACGACCTGCGGCCTTTTTTCTCGTCGAGAATCTCGTCGGCCTGTTTCTCAAACCCGAGCGTGTGTACACTTACCTGTCGCCGTGGAAACCCGCGCATGCTCGAAATGACTGACGCATGCGCGGTAGCTTCCTAGGCATAGGCATAGGGTGTAGCAAGATAGCGGCGACGGCATCGAATGTGACGAGCGCACGCTCGTCATAGTCGATGACGTCACCGCGTGCGTGCCATTCAAAAGAACGGCGGTTCTTTTGAATCGTACGTGTGTACACTCGGCCGGGACAAGTTTCTTGTCAAGATTCTTGTCAGGAAAAACGTTTTTTTCCTGACGAGAATCTCGGCCCTGTGTACAGGGCTTGACAGTTTGAAAGGATCTCATGAACTAAAGCCAGGTGACTTGTGGACTGTTAAGAGATATTTATTTTCAGGTGATACTCAAAAAATTTGAATATCGTGCAAAAGTTCATTTATTTCACTAATGCAACTTAAAAGGTGAAACTAATATATGAGATAGACTCATTACATGCAAAGGTGTCCGTTTATGAAGCAGTGATCAGCGGTGATCCTAAGGATCGCCACTAATCACAGTCCATAAACAGTTTATGAAATGGAGATAATCGGGGGAGAAGTGTTTGAACATGTTCTCCCGCCGATGATCTCCGCACACAGAGAATCCTCATTGAATGACACAGTAACGGCCAGTTCATGAAGCTGCGATCTCAGCGATTCACTGGCGATCTGTGTCAGAATTCACACTCCCAGATTCACCAGCTCAGAGGTGGAGAATCTGGGAGTGAAGAGAGAATCTTGGGGGGTCTGAACGAGGTAGAAGGAAGTTAATAATCTTCCTCCTTCCCCCTCAGTTTCCCCAAGACTGTAACCATGTCCCCCTGTAATATTTATGTGTATACAAATTCATACATTATATATACCGTATTTATTGGCGTATAACACACACTTTTTTCCCCTTAAAATCAGGGGAAAATCGTGGCTGCGTGTTATACGCCGATCCCTGCTGTCTCTGAGGGCAAGAGGAACGCCGCCGACATAGACCGAGCCGAGCCGAGTGTACTGTGTGCTCGGCTCCGCTTGCAGTCACGCCCAGTCCCGCCTCCTAGCCTTTACGTCCCGCCATTGGACCGGTGTTGTGTCCATCATAGGAGCTGGGCCAAGGGGTGGGACTGCGAGACGAGCCGAGAGGAGCCGAATACACAGGACATCCGGCTCTGTGTATCTCGGTGGCGCTAAATTTTAAAAGTGCAAGACTACAGATGGACGCTGTGCAAGGCTGTAGATGGACACTTATAAGGCTGCAGATGGATACTGGACAAGGCTACAGATGGACACTGGACAAGGCTACAGATGGACACTGGGCAAGACTGCAGATGGACGCTGGGTAAGGCTAGATTGATGGACATTTAAAATGTAAGTTTTTTTTTCCTTTAACTTCCCCCTAAAAGTTTTTTTCCTTAAACTTCCTTAAACTTGGGGTGCGTGTTATACGCCGGCGTGTGTTATACGCTAATAAATACGGTATATATATATATATATATATATATATATAATGTGTACATGTGTATATATATATATATATATATATATATATATATATATATATAATGTGTTGTGTATATACATGTATATAATGTGTGTGAAGTTATGTGTTACCAGAGCCAAAATGCTTTTACTAGAAAACAGTGTGCTGCAATCGAATAATGTGTGTGTATAAACATGTATATATATTGTGTGTGTATGCATATATATATTATGAAGGGGGACTCGTTATTTTAATAACATTAACCGCGCCGTCTTTCTGTGTATTGAGCGGTTATTATTTATCACTGCTTAATAAACTGACATCTTAGTGTTTCTGTGAATTTCTTGTGCTGTAATCTCGTAGAGTCTCACGAGATTCCAGTATCAGGGTCCGTTCTCCAGTGTTTGAAGCATTGGTAGATCGCTTCACTCCTCCAAGGGTGAAGCGATCTACTCTGCTTCATAAACTGGCACCCAGAGGAGAAAGATCTCCTCAGTGAATGCCAGAGAAAGAAGCAGTAAATAGATTTCACTGCTTCATAAACAGACACTAAAGCAAGATTTGACAAATCGTGGCTTGAACTAATTGTGATGATTATGGCTTACAGCTCATGAAACCCCCAAATCCACAATCTCAGAAAATTTGAATATTGTGAAAAGGTGCAATATTCTAGGCTCAAAGAGTCCCACTCTAATCAGCTAATAAAGCCATAACACCTGCAAAGGGTTCCTGAGCCTTTAAATGGTCTCTCAGGCCGGGTTCACACTGGGGCGACAAACGCTCCGACATTGGGAGCTCATGTCGCATGACGTGTGAAAATCAATGTTTCCCTATAGGAGCCGTCTTAACTGGTCCGACACATGTCGGTCCGACTTTGAAAATGCTCCCTGTACTACTTTGGTCCGACTTTGATCCGACTTCAGCCCATTGACTATCATTGAAGTCGGATCAAAGTCGGACCGCAGTCTTGCATGATCCGACTTTGGCATGCGACTTGTACTCTACTGATCTTGAGGGGGAACTCCACGCCAAATTTTAAATAAAAAAACGGCATGGATTCCCCCTCCAGGAGCATACCAGGCCCTTGGGTCTGGTATGGATTTTAAGGGGAACCCCTATGCCGAAAAAACGGCATGGGGGTTCCCCCAAAATCCAAACCAGACCCTTATCCGAGCACGCAACCTGGCCGGCCACAGGGGAAGAGGGGGGGAGGAGAGAGCCACCCCCTCCCTCCTGAACCGTACCAGGCCGCATTGCCTCAAAATGGGGGGTTTGGTGCTTTGTGGCAGGGGGGCGACCTGCGGCCCCCCACCCCAAAGCACCCTGCCCCCATGTTGATGAGGACAGGGCCTCTTTCCGACAACCCTGGCCGTTGGTTGTCGGGGTCTGCGGGTGGGGGGCTTATCGGAATCCGGGAGCCCCCTTTAATAAGGGGGCCCCCAGATCCCGGCCCCCCACCCTATGTGAATGAGTATGGGGTACATTGTACCCCTACCCATTCACCTGGTGGAAAAAAAGGGTCAATAAAAACACACACACAGCTTTTTAAAGCAATTTATTGCACAGCTCTGGGGGTCTTCTTCCGACTTCGGGGGTCTCCGCGCTCTCCGGTTCTTTCTTCCTTCTGTCGGGCCTCCGCTATCTTCTTCCAGCTCTTTTGCTAGCGGGGCCCGGTCTTCTCCGTCGTCTTCTTCTTCTCCCGCTTTCCGGTTCTTCTCTTGCTCTCCGGTTCTTTCTTCCTTCTGCCGGGCCTCCGCTACCTTCTTCCAGCTCTTTTGCTAGCGGGGCCCGGTCTTCTCCGTCGCCTTCTTCCCTCTTCTCCTCCTCGATGTTGACACGTCGCTTCCTCCCGCTGCAATGCTGGCTGTGCGGTGCGCTCCGATTTATATAGGCCTCTCATGACGTCACAAGCTCCGGGTGGCCCCGGAGAATGTGACTGTAGCGTCATGGGAGCATGTGGCTACCCGGAGCATGTGACTGTGACGTCATAAGAGACCTATATAAATCGGAGCGCACCGCACAGCCAGCATTACAGTGGGAGGAAGCGACGTGTCAACATCGAAGAGTAGAAGAGGGAAGAAGGCGACGGAGAAGACCGGGCCCCGCTAGCAAAAGAGCTAGAAGAAGATAGCGGAGGCCCGGCAGAAGGAAGGAAGAAAGAACCGGAGAGCGAGAGAAGAAGAGGGAAGAAGGCGACGGAGAAGACCGGGCCCCGCTAGCAAAAGAGCTGGAAGAAGATAGCGGTGGCCCGGCAGAAGGAAGAAAGAACCGGAGAGCACGGAGACCCCCAAAGTCGGAAGAAGACCCCCGGAGCTGTGCAATAAATTGCTTTAAAAAGCTGTGTGTGTTTTTATTGACATTTTTTTTCCACCAGGTGAATGGGTAGGGGTACGATGTACCCCATACTCATTCACATAGGGTGGGGGGCCGGGATCTGGGGGCCCCCTTATTAAAGGGGGGCTCCCAGATTCCGATAAGCCCCCCGCCCGCAGACCCCAACAACCAATGGCCAGGGTTGTCGGGAAGAGGCCCTGTCCTCATCAACATGGGGACAGGGTGCTTTGGGGTGGGGGGGCGCAGGTTGCTGCCCCAAAGCACCAAACCCCCCATGTTGAGGGCATGCGGCCTGGTACGGTTCCCCTGCGGCCTGCCAGCTTGCGTGCTTGGATAAGGGTCTGGTTTGGATTTTGGGGGGACCCCCACGCCGTTTTTTCGGCGTAGGGGTTCACCTTAAAATCCATACCAGACCCAAGGGCCTGGTATGCTCCTGGAGGGGGAACCCATGTCGGTTTTTTATTTAAAATTTGGCGTGGAGTTCCCGCTCAAGATTCATACCAAACACAGTGCCTGGTATTGGCGGGGATCCAAGTCGGATCCCCGTTCATTGAAAGTCGGACATATGTCGGCTTCATGTCGCAGGGCAAAGTCGGATCCAAAGTAGAACGGCTGTCATGTCGCACAAGTGTGAACCCGGCCTCAGTCTGGTTCAGTAAGAATCACAATCATGGCAAAGACTGTTGACCTGAAAGTTGTGCAGAAAACCATCATTGACACCCTCCATAAGGAGGGAAAGCCTCAAAAGGTAATTGCAAAGGACGCTGGATGTTCCCAAAGTGCTGTATCAAAGCACATTAATAGAAAGTTATGTGGAAGGGAAAAGTGTGGAAGAAAAAGGTGAACAAGCAGCAGGGATGACCGCAGCCTGGAGAGGATTGACAGGAAAAGGCCATTCAAAAGTGTTGGGGACTTTCACAAGGAGTGGACTGAGGCTGGAGTCAGTGCATCAAGAGCCACCACACACAGACGGATCCTGGACATGGGCTTCAAATGTTGTATTCCTCTTGTCAAGCCACTCCTGAACAACAAACAATGTCAGAAGCATCTTACCTGGGCCAAAGAAAAACAGACCCGGTCTGTTGCTTAGTGGTCCAAAGTCCTATTTTCTGATGAGAGCAAATTTTGCATCTCATTTGGAAACCAAGGACCCAGAGTATGGAGGAAGAATGGAGAGGCACACACTGCAAGATGCTTGAAGTCCAGTGTGAAGTTTCCACAGTCTGTGTTTTTTTGGGGAGCCATGTCATCTGCTGGGTTTGGTCCACTGTGCTTCATTAAGTCCAGGGTCAACGCAGCCGTCTACCAGATGATTTTGGAGCACTTCATGCTTCCTTCCGCAGACAAGCTTTATGGGGATGCTGACTTCATTTTCCAGCAGGACTTGGCGCCTGCCCACACTGCCAAAAGAACCAAAACCTCGTTCAATGACCGTGGGATTACTTGCTTGATTGGCCAGCAAACTCGCCTGACCTGAACCCCATAGAGAATCTATGAGGCATTGCCAAGAGAAAGATGAGAGACATGACACCGAACAATACAGAAGAGCTGAAGGCCGCTATTGAAGCATCGTGGTCTTCCATAACACCTCAGCAGTGCCACAGGCCGATAGCTTCCATGCCACGCCGCATTGAGGCAGTAATTGCTGCAAAAGGGTCCCAAACCAAGTACTGAGTACATATGCATGCTTATACTTTTTAGAGGTCCGATATAGTTCTTTGTACAATCCTTGTTTTATCGATTGCATGTAATATTCCAATTTTCTGAGATTGTGGATTTGGGGTTTTCATGAGCTGTAAGCCATAATCATCACAATTATGACAAATCACGGCTTTAACTATCTTGCTTTGCGTGTAATGAGTCTATATCATATATTTATTTCACTAATGCAACTTAAAAGGTGAAACTAATTAACTTTTGCACGATATTCAAATTTTTTGAGTATCACCTGTATAAGGAAATGTTTGGAGACACAATACAGCATCTATTTCATGTATGGTTTACAAAAATCACCTGAATCCACAGCAGAACCTGCAAAAATGACTAAATTAAAGAATATCTGTGTTTGATTTTTTTTCTCTTGGAATCACAGTCTGGGGTACTATTCATTCTTTTTCAAAATGTTATTTTTATTGGGTTATAAAGAACAGATATGTTTTCGTTACCAGTGCATTATGCATTATGTAACAGTTTTATAATGATATCAGAGAAAGTTTTAGAAATAATAAGTACAGGTATACAATGTCCAGAAACACAGAGCACAGGGGTGATCTGCACAGCTTATCGAAAATGTACAAAATAAACAACTCATAGGTAAATTGTAGAACTCAAAACTAGAGAGCAATCATGAAAAATAAAAAAGATAAGGATTTTTGTGGAGGGTATATGATAGATAACATAAAATCCAAGAAGGCACCTAGTGGTATACATAAATATGGGAGGGAGAGGAAGGGAGTGCGATCAAAAAAGATAGAATGTTAATATAATTTAAGGTGAGGCCGTTGGCATAGGGGTCCCATACTCTGATTGATCCCAAGGTTCCCAAACGTTATCAAATTGGGAGATGGAATCATGTACAGAGGCCATTAAATATTCCATCCTCCAAATCTCAGCTACCAAGTGAAGGAATCTGGTCCACGGAGGAGGCGTGTTGGACAACCAGCACAATGGAATAAGCCTCTTGGCAGCTAGCAAAATGTAGGAGATTAGCCAATTGACTTTTTTGGTCAAGCCTGAAAAGGTAAGGCCCAAGAGACAATTTAAGGGATCTAACAAACACATCCACCACCTTCTGTATTAGTAGCCTCACACCATGTCAAAAGGGTTGAATCAGAGAACATTGCCAGAAAATATGAAATAAAGAACCTGTGTCAGTTCCGCAACGCCAGAAGCGCGGCGAGACTAAGGAATCATATTTGTGAATGACATCAGGGGTTTTATACAAAAACATGAGAATCTTTATGGACGTTTCCCTTTGGGTTACACATTTGGAGGACTTAAAAGTAGAGGACCAAATCATTTCCCATACCTGAACCATGATAGGTCTACCTAATAAATGAGACCATTTTCTCATATAGTGGTGTGTGGTCTCAGTAAGAGGGGTCGACTCATGGAGGATACGATGGATAGAGGATATTAAATGCAGTTGGTGAGGGCCTTGAGTGCACAAAAACTCAAAGGCGGTTGGTTTATCAAGAGTCAGGGTTGGAGATTTGGAGTGAAAGAAATGTCTAACCTGTAGATAAAGGGTACTATTCATTCACATACTTTAATTATATCCCTTACAAATATATATTTTTAATGTGGTTTGAAAAGTAGTTCAGCCACGTTGAAGTCATATTGTCTTTTATATGTCTTCCATTTTAGTTAGAATTGGCTGTGTTTACCTATGCTGATATGCCAGCATTTCCACATTTAAGCCAGAAGGCCATTCTGTCCACAGTAGTCTACAGCCAATTACTCTGAAAAATAGGTCTTATCAATCATTTGTTTTTCACAATGAAAACTCATTTTTTTTAAGAATTTAGCTGCTCTCAGCTACTATATTCTCCACAATGGAGTTTGCCTCTTTGACCAGGACTACCTCCACCCTAAGCGTATGGATGTTCCAGGTTAAAGGTGATAGCAGGTATGCTTAGTGAAAAAAATATTGATCAAAAGAGGGGAGTTTGTTAAGGAAATTGTATGCTTTGCCTATATATTGCACACTGCACTCATTGTGCACAAGGCACTAATAATGTTTTTATTACATGTTGCATTCTTTCTTGTTACCATAAAAGTACAATTGTAATATTAATGTGATAGCTACGTAATCATGTGTATAAAAAACTTCAATTTCGTCGAATAAACAGAGCAGATATTTTGGAAAGATGCTGACTGTATCTTTTTGTGTCTGTTGCTTACTGCAGTAGTTATTATTCATTTGGAAGCACCAATCAATATGAGGATATGAGTTGCCTATCAATAAAATTTCCAGAACACTGCTGAATGTAATTTTAATTTTTTTAACTTTATACATGTCTTCCTGATAGTGCCCAGCTCCCCATGCCCAAAATGCCATTGTAGTTATTGGCTACCTAGCTTCATGGATAACACTTGCTATTAGCACACATTTGTGTAATCTCAAAATGCCATAGTGATTAATTCCTGCTCTTAATAATTTCCAATTAGGAAATCAGGTAAATGGTAGTAATTAGGGATGAGCTGCGAGTTTGAGTCAAACCCATGTTCGACTCGAACTTCGCCTGTTCGGCTGTTCGCCGTATTTCGAACATTATGGGCCGTTCGCGCCAAGTTTGAGTGGCGTGTCACAGCCCATAATTCACTGCGGCATCGCAGTACATTGCTGGCTGATATTTGGCCAAGCATGCACTATGACCCAGGGTGGCTTTGGCCAATCATGGCTCAGAGGAGTAGGTACAAGCCCCACACTATATAAGGCCGCCGGCATGGCGGCCTTGTGTAGTGTGTTGAGGCGTTGGTTAACTTAGAAGACAGAGAGAGAGAGAGACAGTGTAATTTGATTTGAGTTAGATAGAGCAGGCAGGCGAGTCAGTTAGCTGCAGTTAAGGTGTGTAGAGGATATATATGCATCCTAGGTGTTATATATATATTTACACACTGTATTCAGTTTAGCTAGATCCGATCCTGTTATTCTCTATACTGACAGACAGGCAGGTAATTGTGCTAGCTGCAGTATTTTCACTTAGTGTACTGTGTCCTTTGCACAGCGTGCACCTAAAGTTACCTGAATACAAATGCTGTTCTCATACTAATACCACAGGCAGGGACCTGCATTATTTTCATTTAGTGTACTGTGTCCTTTGCACAGCGTGCACCTAAAGGTACCTGAATACAACTGGTGGTGTTCTCATACTAATACCACAGGCAGGGAGCTGCAAGTATTTTCCCTTAGTGTACTGTGTCCTTTGCACAGCATGCACCTAAAGGTACCTGAATACAATTGGTGGTGTTCTCATACTAATAGCACAGGCAGGGAGCTGCATTAATTTCATTTAGTGTACTGTGTCCTCTGCACAGTGTGCACATAAAGCTAACTGAAGACAATTGCTGGTGTTCTCATACTAATACCACAGCAGGCAGTTGATTCTGCTAGCTGCAGTATAATCAGTATATATATATATATATATATATATATATATATATATATATATTGTGACAGCAGGAAGGTAAAGTCACCTGGTTGCATCCAGGGGGGTAGATATATTTCGCCCAGATTCAGGCTTTACGCCGACTTATACAACTAGGTGGAGAGTTGTATAAGCCCAGCTAAGGCTAGTGGGCTCATGGATGACTCATACCTCTAGGGAGAGTGTGGGGCGTCGTGCAGACAGGGAGTTGATGAGACCAGCTGAAGCTTGTCAGCTCATTTAGGCCTCTATAAGAACTCCCAGCTTCATTAGGTGTTTGCTCATGCCTGGACCCAGACCTGTGTGGACTGTCTAGGGAGAGTGAACCCCTGTGCGGTGAGACAAAGCCTGTGTGGCTATTTGCTTGGACATTTAAAACCAGGGACTTAGGGACTAGGACAGCACTAGGCTGATCCCAGTTGTTAGTTAGGAAACCTGTATGTTCAGTCAGAGGTCAAGTTGACCAGGATTTATTTTGTTTATGTTTCTTTTGGCTTTGCTGTGTTTTGTCACTGTAAATAGAAAATAAACCGCACCTTTTTTTGATTTTGAAAACCACAACCTCCGTTTGCTGGGCCTGTTTTTGTGTGGGGAGCCCATCCCGGGGGTCACACCCACCCGCTGCCGAGCTAACCCCCTCACAATATTTACATCCCACCTTTGTGCAGCTACATCTCACTGCAGGCCATTAGTATGTCTGGAAGGCAAACAAAGAGAGGCAGACAGTCACGAGCCAATAAAAGAGGGCAAGCAGGCTCTGTGTCTAGAGGTAACAGTGCTGGTTGTGGACACGGTGCATCCTCATCAGCACATGGCCGTGGGACACGCTTGTCCTTCTTTTCGGCAGCTGACCATGTTGAACAGCAACATGCCGGAGACTTGGTAGAGTGGATGACCAAGCCGTCCTCATCCTCCTCATCCTCTCTCACCCAGGCTCAGGGTACTTTGTCTGGCAAAGCAGCTGCCAACGCAGCCTCTTCCCTCGGCTCAATGGCAATCTGGCAGTCATGTTCCCCCAGCTGCAGCATACTGCCAGGTTTGCTCCAGTGATGAGGAGGGAGGGGATGAGGAGGTCACTGACACCACGTGGGTGCCTGATAGGAGAGAGGAGGAGGAGGAGGAGGAGGCACATCTCCAACGAGGCAGGATGCCCTCCAGGGGCCAGCTTAAGGGCAGCACACTGACTGCATCACACCGCAGAGCTCCGCATGTGCAGGGCGCTGCTGTCTCTGCGCGTTATTCCAAAAGTTCTTTGGTGTGGGCCTTTTTTGAGACAAGTGCATCAGATCACAGCGCTGCTATTTGCAACATATGTCTCAGGCGTATCTCGCATGGCCAAAACATCACCCGCTTTGGCACCACATGCTTGATCAGACATATGTCGACCTGCCATGCAGTTCGTTGGCAAGCACACCTAAAAGACCCACACCAAAGAACAAAGCGGACCTCTCCTTGCTCCTCATCCCCAACCCCACTATACCTTCAGTCCTCTCTGAAACCTGCACTGAGAGGAATGAAGGTGTAGAATTAGGTGTGTCACAGCCAAGTACTTGCGGGCCATCTGCTATCTGTACACCGATGTCAGATTGTACCAGGCAAATTTCCCTGCCCCAGCTGCTGTACCGCCGAAAGAAGTTCGCTCCCAGCCATCCACATGCCCAGCGGTTGAATGCTAGCTTGGCTAAATTGCTACAACTTCAACTGCTGCCTTTTCAGTTGGTAGACTCTGCTCCCTTCCGTGAGTTTGTGGAATGTGCGGTTCCTCAGTGGCAGGTTCCCAAACGCCACTTTTTCTCACGGAAGGCGATTCCGGCTCTCTACCGGCATGTGGAAGGCAATGTCTTGGCCTCGCTGGACAGAGCGGTCAGCGGTAAGGAGCATATTACTGCTGACTCATGGTCCAGAAGGCATGGACAGGGACGTTACCTATCTTTCACGACGCATTGGGTGACTCAATGGCAGCTGGGGAGGATGCAGGACAAGGTGCAGTAGTGTTGGAGGTTGTTCCGCCACCACGCCTCCAAAATGCTACTATTGGTGATTCTGACACACCTCTCTCCTCCACCCCCCTCCTCTTCTTCTTCCTCCATGGCCTCTTCCTGTGCTTTGTCCTCGGAACCAGCGGTGCTCCATAGGCGTTCAAGGTGCTACGCAAGTACGCAGGCCAAAAGTTGCCATGCGGTGCTTGAGCTGGTGTGCTTGGGGGACAGGAGCCACACTGGGGCAGAGATTATGTCAGCTCTGCAGGGGCAGGCTCAGAGGTGGTTGACGCCACGCCAGCTTAAGCCAGGAAAGGTGGTTTGCGACAATGTCACCAACCTCCTCTCCGCCCTCTGACAGGGACAACTGACCCATGTGCCCTGTTTGGCTCACGTCTTTAACTTGGTGGTGCAGCAGTTCTTGGGCAGGTACCTGGGCTTACAGGATGTCCTGAAGCAGGTCAGGAAACTCTGTGGGAATTTACGCCGGTCATATAATGCCAGTGCTTGGCTGGCTGACCTCCATAAGGAATACAACCTGCCCAAGAACTGCCTAATCTGTGACATGCCCACCAGGTGGAACTCTATGTTTGCTGCGTGTGCAGCCGCTGCAGCATGGCCGGGAACCATCAATGAGTATCTGTTGCAATATGGCACCAGTACAGGGTCAGGGGAGCTTGGTTTTTTTCCCCACGCCAGTGGGCCATGATCAGGGATGCATGCACTGTCCTGTCACCATTTGAGGAGGCCACAAGGACGGTGAGCAGTGACAGTGCATGCATCAGTGACACTGTCCCAATGGTCCACCTGTTGAAGCACACGCTGCATGGAATAATAGACAGGGCACTTGAGGCAGAACAAAGGGAGGAAGAGGAGGACTTCCTTACCTCTCAAGGCACCCTTTATCCAGACAGTGTTCCTGCTGGCCCGCCTATCACACAGGAAGAGGAGGAGGAGGAAGAGGAGGACGATTGTGTCAGCATGGAGGTGGAGCCTATCACTCAGCATCAGCAGCAGTCTTCAAGGGATCAATTACAGTCTCAAGAAACCGATGGACTTGTACGTGGCTGGGAGGAGGTGGCTGCGGATCATGTCGTCCTGAGTGACCCAGAGGACTCCGGACTGAATGCCTCAGCAAACCTACGCTGCATGGCCTCCCTGATCCTGCAAAGCCTGCGGAAGGATCCTCGTATTCGTGCCATAAAGGAGAGGGATCATTACTGGCTGGCAACCCTCCTTGATCCACGTTACAAGGGTAAGGTTGCGGACCTTATCTTGGCGTTGCAGAGGATGAAACATCTTCGGGAGGCCTTGCATAAAGGTCTGTGCAACGCGTTCCCAGAGACTGGGAGGTTACAAATCCCTGGTCCTGGACAACATGTTGCTGAGGCTTCGGTCAGTCAAAAAAAGAAGCGGTGAAGACGGTGGCCGTCTGACCGATGCGTTCAGACAATTTTTTAGTCCGCAGCCCCAAGGTATGATTGGTTCCAGCAACCATCACCACCGTCTGTTTTACATGGTGCAGGAATACCTAGGGGCAAGATCAGACTAGGACACCATTCCCACCAAAAATCCTCCGGGTTACTGGGTCTTGAGGATGGATCACTGGCCAGAGCTTGCACAGTATCTAATTGAGCTACTGGCCTGGCAGTGCTGTGGCACCAGTGCCTAAGGCCCAATTTTTCAGCCACTGTTCAACAGGGGCATGTAATTACAATTCTTGATCTTATATTTCACAGCAGGGCCCATTCCTGCGCCCACCAAGAGTAACTTTGAGGGCTTACAGTGTTGTGGCAACACCACCACCACCACCAAAGGCCCAATTTTTCTGCCCCTGTTCAACAGGTGCATGTAATTACAATTCTTGATTTAATATTTCACAGCAGGGCCCATTCCTGCACCCACCAAGAGTAACTGTGAGGGCTTACAGTGTTGTGGCAACACCACCACCACCACCACCACCAAAGGCCACATTTTTCTACTGCTGTTAAACAATGGCATGTAATTACAATTCTCGATATAATAGTTCACAGCAGGGCCCGTTCCAGCGCCTACCAAGAGTAACTGTGAGGGCTTACAGTGTTGTGGCAACACTAATACCTAAGGGCCAAATTTATGCAGAGTATATACGGCAGGCCCCTTCTTTCAAACATCCAACTTAAGCCCCGTACACACGGTCGGACTTCCATCAGACATTTCCGTGGTTTTTTGTCCGAACGGAGTTGGTCGGGAACACCCATAGCATACACACGATCTGACTTTTCTGCAAACTTTTCCAAAACTTCTTCCAACATCGCGTGGTTTTTCTGCACTTTTCTGCTCTTTACCACCACCCTTTGGTCAACTTCTGCTATTGTTGGTTGATTTTAACATTAGTTGTTTTGTCCATCGGACAAAAGTCCGATGGTTTTCTGTACACACGGTCGGACTTTGCTCCATCGGACTTTTGTTGGCCAAAAGTTTGTCCGTTTGCAGACCCAACATTTGTCCGATGAAAACAAAAAAAAAAGCAAAAAAGTTTGTCCGATGGAGCGTACACACGGTCGGATTGTTGGTCCAACTTGCTCAAAATGAAGTTTGTTGGCCAAAAGTCCGACCGTGTGTACGGGGATTAACAAACGACTTCTACTTGCAAACGGAAGGAGAAAACAGGAAGTGAGAGGAAATCTACCCCTAGGAAGGGAAATTCTCTCCTGTGAGGCCTCGTACACACGACCGATTTTCTCGGCAAGAACCAGCAAGAAACTTGCTGGCAGAGAGGTCTTGCCGAGTAAATCGGTCGTGTGTACGCTGCTATCGGGTTTCTCGTCGAGAAAACCGACAAGAAACCTCGACGAGAAAATAGAGAACCTGCTCTCTATTTTCTCGTCGAGATTCTCCTCGGCATGTTTCTCGACGAGAAAAGTGAGTGTGTGTACACTTACCTGTCCGCCGGGAAGCCCGCGCATGTTCGAAATGAATTCGACACATGCGCGGTAGCTTCCTAGGCATACGTAGGATATACCAAGATGGCGGCGACGGCATCGAATGTGACGAGCGCATGCTCGACGTAGTCGATGACATCACCGCGTACACTCCTTTCAAAGAACCGCGGGTTCTTTGAAACGAGCGTGTGTACACTCGGCCGGGACAAGTTTCTTGTCCAAGAATCTCGTCGAAAAAAACGACATGTTTTTTTCAACGAGAATCTCGGCCGTGTGTACGAGGCCTAAGAGTTAATATGGGAAAAATGTGTCTCCTCTCCACTGATGCTTTATCACCATTCCTTGTTTTACTAAAAACCCCGCATTTAAAAAAGAAAAATTGTCATTGGGACAGAAAGTGAGGTGAAATGTTCTGAAGAGGTGCACAGACAGCAAAACAAATGTTATAGGGGTGATAACCCTTCCCTATGTTTTCCAAAAAGCTTAAATATAGATTTTTTGGCTGGAGCTACACTTTAAAAATTAACCAGTTTAAAATTACAAACAGATTCTACTTAACAACAAACCTACAGTCCCTGTCTTGTTTGCACCGCCTGTAAACTGGTGTTCAGAGTATATAGGGCATGGGGGCCCCATGCCTTTCCTTTTTTTATTTGGGTGCGGGGTTCCCCTTAATATCCATACAAGACCCAAAGGGGCTCGTAATGGGCCAGGGGGGGGTACCCATGCCATTTTTCTCAATGATTTTCATCCGTATTGACGGGACCAGACATTACATTAAAGCTGCAAGCAGTTTTAAATGACTTTTTTTCCTTTAGAAATGTCATTTTGTGCAGGGACAGTTCTAAACACGGGAAACACGTGCCACTTTATAGGCATACTATAGACACCCCCAGGTACGATATTTAAATGAATATTTCACTTTTTTTTCACTTTAAGCATCATTAAAATCACTGCTCCCGAAAAAATGTCAGTTTTTAAAACTTTTTTTTGCATTGATACATGTACCCTGGGGCAGGACCCGGGTCCCCAAACCCTTTTTAGGACAATAACTTGCATATTAGCCTTTATAATTAGCACTTCTGATTTTGAATGTTCGAGTCCCATAGACTTTAACAGGGTTCTAAAGTTTGCGCGAACTTTCGGTCCGTTCGCAGGTTCTTGTGCGAACCGAACCGGGGGGTGTTCGGCTCATCCCTAGTAGTAATTACTTTAAACAATTTTAACGTATACTTTTTCTTGCTCCATGATTCAAAGTTCATGTTTTGCTGTACAAAAATATTACTTATATATATTTTTTTTTCCACAAAAGTTTTATTGAAAGTTTTTCATAGACAATACATATTACAAATAGTACCATAAAACATATAGGAACGGTACAAGTGCATGATTCCAACTTAAGGGGGGCATAGGATTCAACATACATGAAAATAGAAAACAAAATATACTGCCTCTAAGCGCCATTAGTAAGAAGGCCACATAAGAAAACCTCTATTGGTAAGGGGTTATCTGATAAAGAAGATACATTGCGGCGTACAACAGGCCTGTTTGACTCTTGTTGGAATGGAATACTTCAAATTAGGGTTCTCATTACAGCTTCTGGAGGTACTAAAGAGCATACAGGGAGTAGATCCGACATCCGACAACCATGTTGGTCTACGACTCCACATCCTTTTTGAGAGATAAAACAAAAACAAAAAGAAGAAGAACGGTGAAAAGAAATAAGGGAGAGAGAGAGAACAGATTGAGGGAGAGGGGGAAGGGGGAATGAGGGAGGCACCGTAGGGGGAGTATGTGAAGAGGGGGTGGGATCACCACCAGCTACCCTCCCCAGTAAACCCCCCAGTGTTCTGAGAGGTATAGCGATCTTTAATACACCTTTCAAGGGTTATCCCGGGATAAGTCCAGAAAGCGCTGCGAGTTTCGGTATTCAAGCCAGGGTGCCCATGTTGCTGAAAAGTAATCAATTCTGTCTTGGGCAGTGCAAATCAACTCCTCCATTGCTGCTATCTAGTTGACCCGCATCACCCATTCCTTTATGGAAGTGGGTGACTCGGACCTCCAGTGCACTGGCAGGCATAGCCTAGCGGCATTAGTCATATGCATGCATAGCTATTGATCTATAGTATTTCTTATGGGAAATTTTGGAGAGGTGAAGGAGGTACTGCGCTGGTGCGAACTCCAAAGCAAGTGAGGATATCTCAGTCACCACTTTGTGTACTTTATGCCAATATGGTTGGATCAGTGGGCATGTCCACCAAATATGGAGGAGTGTGCCTAGACCCTGTTCACACCTCCAGCACTGGTCTGACACCACCGGGATGAATTTGTGGATTATTTCCGGTGTTCTATACCACCTCATTTTGATTTTGTATCCATTCTCCTGAGTATGAGCATTCAAGGAGCCCTTGTGCATATACAGATGAACTCGATCCCAGGCAGTGTCAACGATCACTGTACACAGCTCAATCTCCCAGTAGGCATGTTCGGATCTCAAGGAGGCAGAGGGCTCCCTAAAACATTGTGGCATAAAGCCCTGAGATTAGATGACTCTGGGGAGAGAAGCCTGAGCACAGCGATTCCAACACCGTGGGAGTTTTCGTAAAGCGTTCTCTATTCGTTGGACTGTCCAGAAAATGTTTCAGTTGAATGTAGGCCCAGAAAGGGAAAGACTTTGTGTTTGACAATGACGCAAGCTCACTTTGTCGGAGAAACCGTCCTCTGGAAAATAAGTGTTTGGCCTGCATTTCTGCGTAAGGCCATTCTGCTGCTAGAAAGGCCCCTTCCATACCAGGAGGAAAGTCCGGATTACCTTTGACAGGCGGGATTTCACAGTGCGTGGTTGAAAGCGAGTCGACTTTTCTTGCCCTATCAAAGGCATGCAGGGTTGCTCCGACAAAAGGGTGAGAGTAAACGTTAGCGGGTATGTGTTTCTTTGAGAACCAAGGCATGAGATGAAGTTCGGTACCAGAGATCAGTTTTTCCAGCAACACACAACCCTTGTAGTTGGTATGAAGCCTCCAGTCCACTAACCTAGTCAAGTGGACTGCCCAGTCCTGGGGGTCCAATTCCGCCCCCCAACTTCAGTAGTACTAATTTGGCCCAGCCCACTCGCGCTACCTTCCCTCCCCAAAGAAAAGCTCTAGACATGCGCTTGTAAGCTGTAAAAAAGGAGGACGGCAAGTGAACTGGGATAGTCTGTAGCTTGTACAATAAGCGGGGGAGCACGTCATCTTTAAAATTGAGGCCCGCCCGAACCAGGAGATGGTGGGGGCATCCCATCTGTGGAGATCCTGCTGTATAAGTTTCGGTGCCGACAGGAAGTTCTGTATATTTGAGTCTTTAAGTTTACTAGGAAGTTGTATACCAAGGTAGTACAGCTATGTCAGGCGAACCTCCCATTCCACATTACAATACAATGACGGCGCAAGGAAAGAAACAAAAAACATAGCTGATAGATGAATCAAATAAAAACAATGGAATATGGAGTATAAAGTCTCTCTGTTAAAAAGTCCATATGATAAAAATACTAAAAGTATAAGTCTTTAGAACATAGGCACTGTTGGCAGCAATTGTAGAGCGAAGCAAACTCTGTATGCAGTAAAGGAAGAAAAACAATGCGCCTACTAAGTGCAGTATGTTAGTAATTTATTTGGAAAAAAGTTAAAATAACAGCCGAATGGCTACTCACAAGGTGGAAGTGAAGTACAGGAATTAATATACTGTATAGCTCTCTCTCTCTCTGTGAGTTGTCTGCGGTGGGCATGAGTCGATCCGTGCATCTGTGTCCTCCCAGTTGTAGAATGCTGCCAAGATGTGAAGGTGCACTGTGATATTGTTGCAGCGATGGGGAGGTTACAGTGAAGCAATAAATGTAAGGCACTGTCACTCTGTGGCGCTGTGAGAATTCAGTTCCCCGCAGCGTGCGGCGTGCGGTTCACGCTGGAGCGCAGGCAGCTTCGGCGACCGGACGTGACGTCAATAGCAGGCGATGTCTGATGACGCGTTTCAATGCTTCCGCATTTTCCTGCACTTAGTAGGCGCATTAAACTTCCCATTCCGCTGGAGAACGGACGCCATTACCTACCTTGGTAATGGCGTCCATTTTCCAGCGGAATGGGAAATTCGCAAGACATAGCTGTACTAGTTTAGGGTGCAGAGAGACATTTAGCGCGTAAGATATGGAATAGTTGATTTTCAGATTTGAGATAGTCTTAAACTGCTCTAAAACTGGCATTAGAGTGGGCAGAGATGTCAACAGGGATGAAAGAAAGAGCAAGATGTCATCTGCAAAAGCTGCGATCTTATACTCCCGTTGATGTACCTATATACCTTTTACTAGGGTTGAGCGAACCCGAACTGTAAAGTTCGGGTTCGTACCGGACTTTTGGGTTTTTGGTCCCCAGACCCAAACCCGAACAATTTACTGTATGTTCGGGTTCAAGTTCGGTGTTCCGCAATGTAATGGCACATTTTAAAAAGCTGCAGGGAAGCCAATTAACATTTGTTTAACTTGTGTGCCCTTAGAAGCCATCACAGCCATGCCTACTAATGGCATGGCTGTGATTGGCCAGTGCAGCATGTGACCCAGCCTCTATATAAGCTAGAGGCACATAGCACAGCACGTCACTCTGCATTAGATAGTGTAGGGAAAGGTTGCTGCTGCTGCTTTAAGGGAGAGAATTAGATAGGAGTCCTGATTCAGAAATCAAATTAGTCAGCGATCTACCTTGATTTTGTTGTGTGGGTGCAGTGCACAATCTTTTTACCCTGCCCTGAGCCCAGTGCCAGAGAAAAGATAACTTTTATCCATCTGTTAGTTAGGTTGGCGTCGGAGGGCATTTTATGCAAGCTCAGTGCACCAGCACTGCATATGTTACTGTGAGATACACCCTTTAGATATTGTTGGTCTTTTCTGCTATTCTAAAAACACCCATTTAGGGCAAAAAAAATATATTTTGCTGCGTTTCCTGAATATCTGTATTTAGTGAGATACACACTTTAGATACTGTTGTTTTATTCTGATATTCCCCCAAAAATTTTTTAGGGAAAATAAATAAATTTGGGTGCGTTTTCTGCATATCTGTACCTGTGAGATACACCCTTTAGATACTGTTGCTCTATTCTGCTATTAAAAAAAAAACACATTTAGGGGAAAAATCTTAAATTGCGGCCTAGTCTGTATCTGTACGTGTGAGGTACACCCTTTAGATGCTCTATTCTGGTATTAAAAAAAAAAAACATTTAGGGCAAAAAAATATATTTTTGCAGTGTTTCCTGCATATCTGTACGTGTGAGATACACACTTTAGATACTGTTGTTTTATTCTGCTATTCAAAACAAATGCAGTGGCAGCTGGGCCTGAGGCGGATAGCAGTTTGGCGCATGTCCTTCCACCACCGAGGATTGCAGGGCGCTTCAGTTTGCCTCCTGTTGCTAACTCCTCCTACTCCGCTTCCTCATCCTCTACCGCCTCCTCATCCGGTCAGCGTAAAACACCTTCACCACCAACTTCAGCACAGCCAGGGGTAAACGACAGCAGGCAGTTTTAAAACTTTCCTGTTTGGGGGAAAAAACACACATCGCGCAGGAGTTGTGGAGGGACATGGAACAACAGACCGATGAGTGGTTGCTGGCAGTAAGCCTCAAGCCTGGCCTGGTGGTGTGCGATAATGGGCAAAAACTCGTAGCAGCTCTGGGCCTAGCCGGTTTGACGCACATCCCTTGCCTGGCGCATGTGCTGAATTTGGTGGTGCAGAGGTTCCTTAAAAATTACCCTGATATGCCAGAGCTGCTGCAAAAAGTGCGGGCCGTCTGTGCGCACTTTCAGCATTCTCACCCTGCTGCTGCTCGCCTGTCAGCGCTGCAGCGTAACTTCGGCCTTCCCGCTCACCGCCTCATATGTGAGGTGCCCACAAGGCAAGAAGACAATAGTGGAGTTTTAGCTGCAGCACGCACGTGTGAGTTGCTCTGCAGAACAGCACCACTTCACCACCAATAACTGGGCCTCCATGCGAGACCTGTGTGCCTTGTTGCGCTGTTTCGTGTACTCCACCAACATGGGCAGTGCTGATGACGCCGTTCTCAGTGTTACTATCCCAGTTCTATGCCTCCTTGAAAAAACGCTTTGGGCGATGATGGAAGAGGATGTGGCACAGGAGGAGGAGGAAGAGGGATAATTTCCAAGACTTTCAGGGCAGTCATTCACAAGTGGCTCCGAGGGTGGGTTCCTGCACCAACAAACGCCAGGTACACAATTGTCTAGCAAGGGCACAGTTCTGGAGGATGACGAGGTGGAGGATGAGGAGGAGGATATGGAGGAGGAGGAACCATGTTCACAGCAGGGTGGCACCCAGACCAGCTCATGGCCATCACTGGTGCGTGGCTGGGGGGATACAGAGGACACAGACAATACACCTCCCACAGAGGATAGCTTTTTGTGGCCTCTGGGCAGCCTGGCACACATGAGCGATTACATGCTGCAGTGTCTCCGCAACGACCGCCGAGTTGGCCACATTCTAACTGGTGCTGATTACTGGGTGGCCACTCTGCTGGATCCCTGTTACAAGGACAATGTACCATCCTTAATTCCCTCACTGGAGCGTGATCGTAAGATGCATGAGTACAAGCACACGCTGGTAGACGCGCTTCTGGTGGCATACCCACCTGACAGCAGGGGCACAGTGGAAGCACAAGGCGAAGGCAGAGGAGGAGGAAGAGGTCGCCAACACAGCCGGGGCACCGCCAGCACCTCAGAAGGCAGGGTTAGCATGGCTGAAATGTGGAAAAGTTTTGTCAGCACGCCACAACAACCACTACCACCAGCTGATATGGAACGTCTTAGCAGGAGGCAGCATTTCACCAACATGGTGGAGCAGTATGTGTGCACACGCCTACACGTACTGAATGACGGGTCTGCCCCCTTCAACTTCTGGGTCTCCAAATTGGGCACATGGCCTGAGCTTGCCCTTTACGCCTTGGAGGTGCTGGCCTGCCTTGCAGCCAGTGTATTGTCTGAACGTGTATTTAGCACGGCAGGGGGCGTTATCACAGACAAGCGCAGCCGCCGGTCCAGAGCCAATGTGGACAAGCTCACGTTCATTAAAATGAACCAGGCATGGATCCCACAGGACTTGTCCGTACCTTGTGCAGAATAGACATGTATACCGGCCTTACCCAGCCATTGTTGTATTTTTGATCTTTCTCACTCTTTTGGGGTGTACCCTAATTAAAAAAACAAAAATTAAAAACAAAAACCAGTGTTGGCTACCTCGTCCTCCTCCACCGCTGCTTCCACCTACACCGCCACCGCCACCTCAACCTCCTACTTCATATGGACCTTGTCCTCCTAGGTCAAGATTATTATTTTTTATTTTTATGTATTTTATGTTATTTTAAGTTATTTCCCTATCCACATTTATTTGAAGAGCACTTGCCATGCTCTTAACATTTTGCTGCCATTTACAGCCCTCTAGCCCTAGAGCCATTTTAGTCCTTAAAAGTTTGGGTCCCCATTGACTTCAATGGGTTTCGGGTTCGGGGTCAAGTTCAGGTCAAGTTCGGGTCCCGGACTCGAACTTTTTTGCGAAGTTCGGCCGAACCCGTCGAACCCGAACATCCAGGTGTCCGCTCAACTCTACCTTTTACGTTTTGATTTGCACGGATGCAACCGAGGAGGGGTTCCAGGGTAAGAATGTATAATAAGGGAGACAGGGGACATCCCTGCCTGGTCCCATTATGGATGGGGGAGGCTTCCGACAGGTGGCCGTTGACCCGGACCCTAGCCCTGGGCACTCCAATAAAGGCCGGCATACAGCTTCCCAGGCCCAGGATTTCCAGGACCGCATCCATTACTTATATTTAATACTCTTTATGAAGAAATGTTGACATCTCTGAACATCTAGAAATACTTGCTTCTGGGCCTTTTTCGTTTACAGGTTTATATGTTATAATATTCTGTGAACAAAACAAAGGGTAGCCTTGCATTACTGAATTGCAGTAAAATGATGGGGCGTTTCTGTATGGATGCAGCTGCCTGTCATTTATTTTTATTTTAGGCATATCTGTGAATGTTACTGATGATTCTAAAAATGGACAATATTCCTTTTTTTTTTTTTTAAACAAAAAAACTTAATTGCTGTAATGTAATTTTTTTACATTTTGTAATCCAAGTTCAGGTAGAAATTGGTGATGCAGCCACAGATTTCAACAGAAAGCATTTTTATTTCCATAGAAGACAAGAAATGCAACCCATAAAAAACACAAAATGCAATAAACTGCAAATGATAGTAAAGTTTTCAATATCTAAATGAACTGAAGGGTTTTGTGGAAAGAATTCTTAAAATCCATTTGTCTTTAGAATCTAAAGTCAGTAGTATTGTCAGTTCATACTATTTTCCTAGGCTTGACAGCATTTTGTCACATATACAAATGGGGGCATGTATGCTTCATGTGCCACCTATTTGTTTTACTGCTGGTCAAACCCGTTTTTTTTAATGTTCAGAAACTAGCAACTCTACGGAGATTTGTTCATATCTTATTGCATACTGTTTTTTTTTTTTTTTTATCAAAAAGACACAAATAACTAAACCAGATCTACCTTTCAAATATATTATTTCTAGTTTTTCTTACAAAGAAAGCAGTATGCTATACAGTATGTGCACAATATTCAAGCTAATAATGTTACGTGTCTCTTCCCAAAACAAGAATTAGAAATACATTGAAATTTGAAACTGATCTTTTATGGCATTGTGCGAGGCACTTAGAGATTGAAGAAATTTAATTATGATGCTTTTAACCGCAGAGAAGTAATTATTTTATTTAATAAATCATTTTGGATGTAAGAATAGTAAGAATAGTAAGATTTCAAAAGAATCATCTAAAATGTGGCCTTGGATGCATTCGTAATAAATTGTTTATTGAATATTGATGTAATGGGTTTATTTAAAGGAGAAATAGGGCCAAAGCCCGTTTTGGCCCTATTTTTCCTGGGGATCACAGGAGTGCATGTCATTCCAAACTCCTGTGACCCCTATTCAGCCTACAGCAGGCCAAGCCTCTGCACAGCCCTGCGCTCCAGTAAGTGCTGGAGGGGCAGAGAAAAGAGCCAGTTACTGACAGTCACCAGCTCTCTGCTCACTGTAGACCAAGAACTGAGTAATCAGCAGTCTTTGATTGCTCAGTTATCGATCTTAGAGGTGGCGGGGGACAGATGCAACATTGAACGGATGCTGCATCCACTTAGATGAGTGTAGACAGGTTAATATCCCGTTTCATTTCTTGTTTTTCCTGTCTGTGCTCATGCCTTCATGTTAATTGAGCCAGTCAGATGCAAAATTTAACAATGACTTGATGTTGCACTGTGTCATCAGGTTGACTGGTGAGCTGGAGTTAAGGCTGTAGGGGTTTAACTATGTTCCTTCAGCTGAAGCCTCCTGTAAGACCCCATACACACTATTAGATTTTCTGCAGATTTTTTGTCTTCAGATTTACCAAAACCAAAACCATATAATATGAGGTCAAACCTTAAGAGTTTCAATTTGTAGGCAATCAGGCAGGCCCTTGCACTACATGATTTTGGTAAATCTGAAAACAAAAATCTGCAGAAAATCTAATAGTGTGCATGGGGCTTTAGACTATCAAAATGTAGCCTGTTAGTCTGATGGAGTGATCACCCCTTTGGAGGGTTAAGCCGCGTACACACGATCGGTTTTACCGATGAAAACAGTCCGATGGATTTTTTTCATCGGACAAACCGATCGTGTATGGGCCCCATCGGTCTTTTTTCCATCAGTGTCAAAAAAATAGGATTTTTATAACAGCTTACCTGTAAAATCCTTTTCTTGGAGTACATCACGGGACACAGAGCGGCATAGTCATTACTATGTGGGTTATATAGATACCTTCAGGTGCTGGCACTGGCAACTTCCAAAACCGGAAGTACCCTCCCCTATATAAGCCCCTCCCATCTGGGAGTACCTCAGTTTTGTAGCAAAGCAATAAGTGTCCCCAAAGAGGGGTGGGAGCTCTGTGTCCCGTGATGTACTCCAAGAAAAGGATTTTACAGGTAAGCTGTTATAAAAATCCTATTTTCTTTCTCGTACATCACGGGACACAGAGCGGCATAGTCATTACTATGTGGGATGTCCTAAAGCAATGCCCAATGAGGGGGGGGGGATACACCATACATAAGCTGAGCGCTATCAGACATGAGGATCTTTTGCGGCCGGCAACACACTGCGCCCAAAGGCGACATCCTCCTGACTTCTAACGTCCACCTGGTAGAACCTAGTAAACATGTGTACTGAAGACCATGTTGCGGCCTTACAGATTTGAGCCAGGGAGGCCTGGTGATGCACTGCCCATGAAGTTCCAACTGCTCTCGTGGAGTGTGCCCTAACTTTGAACGGAGGCGGTCTCCTTCTCAAGCCATAGGCTTGCATTATGACCTGTCGAATCCACTTGGCTAAAGTAGATTTTGACGCTGCCTGACCCTTTCTGGGGCCTTCCGGCAGAATAAACAAAGTATCCGTTCTGCGAATCTGAGCAGTGGCTTTTAGATAAGCTTTAACTGCTCTTACTACATCCAAAGAATGTAATAATTTTTCCTCTACTGAACTAGGTTTGGGGAAAAAAGAAGGAAGAACCACATCTTGGTTCAAATGAAACCTCGATACCACCTTCGGAAGAAAGGTTGGATGAGGACGTAACACTACTCTGTCCTTATGGATAACCAGATATGGCTCCCTACAGAACATAGCGGCTAATTCCGACACTCTTTTAGCCGAACAAATGGCTACTAGAAAAATCAATTTCCTGGTGAGAAGAACCAGGGAAATATGCTGTAATGGTTCAAATGGTTGTTTCTGTAGAACCGACAGAACCAGGTTTAAGTCCCATGGACATATGGGAATATTAACCGGAGGGCTAATACGCATCACTCCTTGTATAAAGGCTTTGACTAGTGAATGCGAAGCCAAGGGCCTTTGAAAAAATATTGACAAGGCCGAAATCTGACCCTTGATAGTACTCAAGGCAAGCTTCCTATCTACAGCCCACTGTAGGAAGTCCAGAATCCTACCTATTACGTACTTTCGTGGATGCCATTTCTTGGCCTCACACCAGGCGATGTACGCCTTCCAGATTCTATAGTAGATCTGCCTGGATACCGGCTTCCTGGCATTGATCATGGTAGATACCACAGGATTAGAGAGACCTCTCTTTTTTAGAATGTGGGCTTCAATAGCCAGGCCGTCAAACCTAGGGCTGGTAAGGAAGGGTGGTATATCGGTCCTTGCGAAAGCAGGTCCGGATGATGTGGGAGGGTCCAAGGACTCCCCACAGACATTTTTACAATCTCCGCGTACCATGCCCTTCGGGGCCACGCTGGAGCCACCAGAATCACTGGTTTCTTTTCTACCCTGATTCTGCGGAGTAATCGAGGTAACAATTGTGGCGGTGGGAATGCATATATCAGCTTGAACTGATCCCAAGGGAACACTAGGGCATCCGAGCCGCAAGCTAGGGGATCCCTTGTCCAAGAGACAAACCTGTCCACCTTTGCGTTGAATCTGGATGCTAGCAGATCTACATCCGGTGTTCCCCACCGCTGACATATTGTCCGAAAAACCTCGGGGTGAAGGGACCATTCCCCTGGGCATAATTGTTGGCGACTTAGAAAGTCCGCCTTCCAATTCTCCACTCCTGGAATGAATACCGCGGATATGGCTGGGACATATCTTTCTGCCCATTTCAGGATGCAATTTACTTCCCTCTGGGCTGCACGACTCCTGGTGCCACCCTGATGATTGATATATGCCACTGCCGTGGCATTGTCTGATTGAATTCTGACAGGGGACCCTTGGAGTTTGGATGTCCATGCTACTAGGGCATACCGGGCTGCTCGTATCTCTAAGAGATTGATGGGCAGGGCCTTTTCCGCATCCGACCATCTGCCCTGGAGAGACCATTGCTCCAGTACTGCTCCCCAGCCTATAAGGCTGGCATCTGTAGTGACCACCTTCCAAGAAATCGGACTGAAGGATTTCCCTTTTTCCAGATTCTGGGGAACCAACCACCAACGGAGGCTCTTGCGAACGGAAGGGGACAAGGACATTGGTAAGTCTAGGGCCTGAACTTTCTTGTTCCAGGCTGACAGTATGGCCCTTTGCAAATTCCTTGAATGGAATTGACCGTAGGGTACTGCTTCGAATGATGCCACCATTTTTCCCAGCAGCCTCATGCACAGGCGTATGGACGGCTGTCTTTTTGTACCCACTAAGTGGATCAAATCTCTCAAAGACAACACCTTTTTTCGAGGCAAGAATATTTTCCTCTGGCCTGAATCTAGCCTTAGCCCCAAGTATTCCAGACTTTTGACTGGTTTTAGGGCTGACTTGTCTCGGTTGATAATCCAACCGTGAGTTTCCAGATACTTGATTGTCTTGTGAACGACCACTTCTAGTTTTTTCACTGAGTGGTCTATCAGCAACAAGTCGTCCAGATATGCCATTATCGTTACACCTTGCGTTCTTAGATTGGCCAATAATGGGGCCAGAATTTTTGTGAACACTCGTGGTGCTGTGGCCAGACCGAAGGGTAAGGCTCTGAACTGAAAATGGCGCCCTTCTACTGCAAAGCGTAGACATTTTTGGTGGACTGGAAAGATGGGAATGTGCAAATAAGCATCTTTGATGTCGATCGAGGCTAACCATTCCTCCCCTTGTAGGGCAGTGGCCACCGATCGGATCGACTCCATCCGGAAAGTCCTGATATGCAGGAATTTGTTTAGCCCTTTTAGATTTAATATGGGCCTCACGTCCCCGTTTGGCTTCGGGACTGTAAAAGAGGTTTGAGTAAAACCCGAACCCCCATTCTTCTAGGGGAACCTCCATAATTACTCCTTGGAGCAATAGTTGTTCTAGTGCCAACAGGAGGGACTCTCTCTTCCGGGGATCCCTTGGCACGTTTGACCTCATAAAATGGGAAGGAGGAGAGTCTTTTAACTCCAATCTGTATCCCAGACTTACTGCGGAGAGCACCCATCTGTCTCTGATCGTGTCCCGCCAGGTCTCTGCGAACAACTGGAGTCTTCCCCCCACCCGATTGAGTGGGGGCAACCCTTCATGCATTTGACTTTGGGGGAGGTTTTGTACCTCTCCTGACCCAGGGTTTCTTATTACCCTGCGATTGTCCCTGATTTTTACCCCCGGGATTTGACCGAGGAGGCCGTCGGAACTGTTTCACAGCTGATGCCCCAGGGACTGGAGAAGCAGGCCTCTTAAAAGAGGGACCTCTAACTCTGTTTTTAACCGGCAAGAGTGTACTTTTACCGTTGGAAATTTTTTGTGTCATTAAGCCTGCTGTAGAAAAAGCAGATTTTAATAAGGACTCCAATTTTTTATCTATTGGGTCCTTGAACATTTGGACATTATCCACTGGACATGTCAGTGATTTATTCACACAAGAGATGGCTGCGTCCACTGTAGGGACCCTCCATTTTTTGATGAACTTATCCTCCATGGGATAGACCACCGGAAATCTCTTGGGGGGAGTAAATATTTTATCAGGATGTTCCCAATCCTGGTACATGAGCCCTTCCAATAAAGGGTGAAGTGGAAAGGAACAGACAGTCTGGGGAGCTTTTAGCGACCCCAGCGAGGAGACAGTAGTGGTTGATGGTTCCGCAAGGTGCATTTTAAATGCTGATCGGACCATGTTAGTCAAAGACTGAACCCATAATCTTTCAGCTTGAGATGCTGAGAAAGGTTCCTCCACTGTTGATTCCTCTATAACAGAATCAACCTCCTCCTGATCCCCTTCAGGCAGGTCAATCCCTGTATGGGACTGTTGCTCCGCTAACAGGTACTCTGAAGGAGGAGACGGAGATCGGGCGTGCTTTCCCTGTGACAGGGAGGCAGCGATCAATGTTGACAATCTCTCTTCTAATCCTCCCAGAGCTGAGGAAAAAACCTCCTCTGTTACATACACAGGAGCAGGTGAACTGAGGACAGCCACAGTACCAGGTACTCCTGCGGGGTCTCTACGGTCACTAACCTCTGAATTTTCAGGGGAGACTGGTGCAGCAGAAGCATGCCCAAGATCCTCAGAGCCCGATGGAGACCCCCTTCGCTTCCTGGAAGATTTAGTTCCGGAGCTTCTGGACGGCATATTCCTAAGCCCAAAGCTGAGGTATTCCAGCCGTAATACACCACTTTTACTGAGAATAGTCTAGCACAATTGCTGCTATATAACAGTTGGTGTCTACTAAAGTGCCTTTCTAGGGGATGCCTGCATCAACCGCCTCTGTGTGCCTTTTTACTGTTGCTAGCTCTGTCTGTGTACTTCAATAGCCAGCTGTGCCTTTAAACATGCTGGACGCCCGCACATGCGCAGTAGCGCCGTGGCGCACACCGAGCGTCATCCACCCGCTCCGCCCCTTTTTCCAGATCGCCTCTATATAGAGAGGCGCGTGCACGTGCACGCGCACGCCTTCGGCGCCTTTTTTGAAAAATAAGGAGCTAGATGGGAGCCAGGGTCCCTGCCGCAGGGCCCGGGGATGGATGAGCGCAGCAACAGGGCAGAGGAGACAGCTTCCCAAAGAGAACTTACCAACTGCCTGGATTTGACTTCGGAAGAAAAAAATCCACATTTACAAGAAAAAGAACCATAGCGGCCTCTAGTGTTTAACACAGGTACCGCGGTCTTACATTTTTTTTTTCTTGCCTACTATTAAAATTTACATTTTCTCAGTAGTAACAGACATGCACAGAATATTAGCGGGAATACCTTAGGTAACAGGCAGAAAGACAAAATAGGCTTGGGGTCCCCCAATAGAACCAAGTTCCTGAGGGCCCCCACTTACCTTTTCCTCGCCGCAGGACTCTGTTTGGTCCACAGAAGCCCAAACTTCACCTATCACGGCAGGCATTGTAATTAAACCTTCAAGGACCGGGTTCCCAAGGATTCCACTCCCCTGGACCTGTATAGCACCCTGCACAGAAAACATCTTGGTCGTGGGTATGACCAGAGCTCTGGATCCCAGGGTCCAGCCCTCCTAAGAGAGGCATTACAGGCAAAACCTTGCTCTTCTCTTGCAAGGCCCGGGTACCGACCGTTTAGCTATGAAGCTTTTTTGGTCGGATCCGGAATAGCTTACTGAGGCCCAAAAGAACCTGTACGCAAGCTCAGTGAAAAACACATGTTACTTCTTGGCCAACACCTTAGACACTGGCAAAAAACTGAGGTACTCCCGGATGGGAGGGGCTTATATAGGGGAGGGTACTTCCGGTTTTGGAAGTTGCCAGTGCCAGCACCTGAAGGTATCTATATAACCCACATAGTAATGACTATGCCGCTCTGTGTCCCGTGATGTACGAGAAAGAAATAGAACATGTTTTACATTTTTCCAATGGATAAAAAACCGATAGCAAATTCCGATCATCTATGGGCAAGTCCATTAGTTAAAAAACTAACGCATGCTCAGAATCAAGTCGACGCATGCTCAGAAGCATTGAACTTCATTTTTCTCGGCTCATCGGAGTGTTTTACGTCACCGCGTTTGGAACAGTCGGTTTTTTGACTGATGGTGTGTAGGCAAGACTGATGGAAGTCAGCTTCATCGGTTTTCCGATGGAAAAATCCATCGGTTTAATAACCATAGGAAATCCGATTGTGTGTACAGGGCTTGAATGGTGAGAGCCTTGAATCTGTAGACCCCCATGGACATATGCTGTAGCAGCTAATCGGAACTGACATATAAACATAGGTGGTGCCCTAACAAATTTGTAATGGCAATGGTGGTTAGTCTCTAACTTGCCTAAGAAGCCAGCTAAGTATATTAATGACAATATAGAAAGTTAATTTTGAGATTGAACTCTGGAAGGAAATAACTAAAAAGGAAAATATGCAGTATCTATGGTAGTAATGTGGAGGATGGGACTAAGTAATGATTGAAAAATACTGTAGTCTGGTGAGCGCAGGTATAGAGATTTTTGTTATTGGTGTTTTTTTTTATTTTATTATATGGGATTGGGATTTAGATGTGCACATTTTACAATGTTTTATGCATGTTTTTCTTTTGTGTTGTATAAAGTAAAAACTTAATAAAAACTATTTGATAAAAAAAATCAGAGAAGCAGCCAAGAGGCGCTTCTGCGCGTGAGCTCGTCGGAAAGGGGAGCTTTAAAAAAAAAATGTGTTTTCTTATTTATTTTACTTGATTCTATTTATTTTTATACTGTTTAAAAAAAAAAATGGATCACTTTTATTCCTATTACAAGGAATGTAAACATCCCATGTAATAGAAAAAAGCATGACAGGTCCTCTTAAATGTGAGATCTGGGGTCAAAAAGACCTCAGATCTCACATTTAGGCTAAAATGCAATAAAAAAAAAAAATGTCATTTGAAAAAATGACAAAAATTTTTTTCCCTTTAAGACGTACGGGCGGAGCTGACGTTTTGACGTCAGCGCCGCCCTGCTATGGTATGGAGACGAGTGGGGGCCATCTTCCCCTCACTCGTATCCATACCACAGAGGGAGAAGGACCTGATCGCCTCCGCCGCTGCCGACGGCACCGGTAAGAGGCGGAGGGCGCGGGAGAGCGGCGGGAGGGGGGCCCTCTCCCGCTGCCGATAACGGTGATCTTGCGGTGAATCCGCCGCAGACACCACCATTATCGTAAACAGGACCGCTCACTGAAGAGATGGATATCTCGGTTGTGGCAGCAGCTGCTGCCGTTACAGAGATATCCATCTTTAAAAAAATGACGTATATATACAATGAGCGGTCTTTAAGTGGTTAAATATGAGATCTGGGGTCAAAAAGACCTCAGATCTCATATTTAGACTAAAATGCAATAAAAAAAATTGTCATTTGAAAAAATTACAAAAAAAAATGTCCCTTTAAGTCGTATGGGCGTAGCTGACGTTTTGACGTCACTTCCGCCCTGCTATGGTATGGAGATGGGTGGGGGCCATCTTCCCCTCACTCGTATCCATACCACAGAGGGACAAGGACCTGTTCGCCTCCGCTGCTACCGACAGCTCCGGTAAGCAGCGGAGGGCGTGGGAGAGCGGCGGGAGGTAGGAGCCCCTCTCCCGCCGCCGATAACGGTGATCTCGCAGCGAATCCGCCACAGAGACAACCATTATCGTAAACAGAACCGCTCACAGAAAAGATGGATATCTCGGTTGTGGCAGCAGCTGCTGCCGTTACCGAGATATCCATCTTTAAAGTGCCGACGTATATGTTCATGAGCTGGTCGGCAAATACATAATAAAATCTGCAAACCCAATAAAGCATATTAGAATTATACATTTTCCAAAACAAAGTAGAAAATAATAATAAATATAATAGTTATACATTTAAAATACAACTGATTAGATATGACTCAAACTCAGATCACCCATAACATGGACACAGGTGCTACCCTTGTGCAAAACTGCAACTGACTTAAAAGATAAGTTCATCTTTCGGAAAATGTCACATGATGGTCAGCCCAATATTTAGTAGGTCCTCCTTTGCTGCAAAAATAGCCCTGACCTGTTGAGGCGTGGATGCCACTAAACCTCTGAAGGAATGCTGTGGTATTTGGCACCAATCTGAGACTAGTGGATCATTTAAAGTGGATGTAAACCCTAACATACACACAGTGAAGTGAACAGCTTCAGATGATACACAGAGATCAAACAAATCCCTCTACAAAAGTTGAACATGTATATCGGCTGCCTTCAGCTTTCTATATTCTTTAGAAGGTGCACATCATGTTAGAAATGTTTCTTCCTGTTTCAGCAGTGGGATGGAAGTCTTGGCATACACTGTGTGACAGCTGATTGGAGGAAAGACGCACACACCCCCAGGGCCGCTGTTAGAAATCACGGGGTCCCGGACAACCTCCCTGGCAGGCCCCCCCCTGGAAATATTAAGTTGCTAAAATGCCATGGTCGCAATGGTGTGCTTTGCAGCCATGGCAGAAATTAGAGCTATGCTACTGCCACCTCATGACTCCTGTGTTTTTTTTTTTTTTTTTACTTTTTTAAATTGCTGAATGGCAATTTTACATTGCAAGACTGCATTGCAACTGTAAAATAATTATTTGGCTTCAAGGTGCAGAGCGGCCCCATTGAACTTGATGAGAAATTTGACCGGTGGTGCTGCCTGTCAAACTCTGCAGCCTGCTTTAAAAATGTTGCAGATCTGAAGTATGTTGCAGCAATGGCATGTATACAGCCCTGTCTGACTATATGACAGCTGGCTTCTGTTGAAGGGGCATGACCAAAAAAGGTCTGTCAACCCAATCAGTGCTGTCAGCCAATGGCTGAGAGTACTGACCAGAGTGTTCTGGTGGGGTGGGGTGGGGTGGGGGGCACCCCCTTGTCAGAACACAATAGAACAACAGGGGAGATTTCAGTACTAACATCGGATTGTTAGTACAGCGGCTCCGACCTGAGATGTCAGGTTTGTTTCGTACAGCCTGCAGGGTTGAATGAAAAAAAACTAGCAGTGTATACTAGGCATTTGTCCCACATTCAGGAAACGTCAAAATGTGAATACGGCCTAAGTGCACAGGTAGCGGGCATTTTTCAGTGCATTTTGAAAATGCACTGCAAATGCACATAGCGCTTGTGGTGCCATTAATTGTTGATGGCACCCCGAATACAATTAGCAGACCTGCGTTGTGTCATGTGGAAAATCTGAATGCTTTAAAAGGTTCTAGAGCCTCTATGTTGTGTTTGTTACACAAATGGCAACCCATTCAAGTGAATGGGCTCCCCTATATGCGAAAAACAAGCAAAAAAAATAAAACACGTGCAGGAATGTGTGTTCCCGCTACATGAAGTATAAAGGGGGCCTTAGGGGTGGTGTACAGAAATGTTTTGTTCTTATGCAGTTCGGCGGCAGCGGGAGCATGGCAGCAAACAGCGGCGGGGATTCGGGGAAGGTGGCCATCGAGGAGGGCAGTTGGATGTAAAATTCCGAGGGAGAAGAGCTCCACCCCCTCCCTGACCACCGAAGAGGCAGACAGTAGCGAGCGTGGCCACTCCGGCGCTCCCAGAACCTCGATTCCTCCACCTCCTCTCTGCTCCAGGAACCATGCGGCCTGGGCCGGAGGGCAGGCTGACTGGAAGCCTGGAGGAAGAGAACATGCGCCGCTGTAAGGAGCAGAGCAGCGTGAGCACCCTCCGGATCAAGAGGGAGACTCGGCGCTGCCGCTGATGGCCATCAGGTACCTGGTATCCTACACAAACATGACAGAACACTGAGACAGCGGGGAGGTGAGCAGGGGAGGGACTGTAGAAAGAGACAGTGCTATGTGCTCTGTCTCAGCCCTCCCCTCTGTCTCTCTGCTCCCTCTGTCTCTCAGTCCCTTCCCTCTGTCCCCCCTCTTTCAGCCCCCTCCTCTGTCTCTCAGCCCCCCACTATCTCTCAGACCCCTCCTCTGTCTTTTAGACCCCCCTCTGTCTCTCAGACCCCTCCTCTATCTCTCAGCTCTCCTCCTCTGTCTCTCAGCTCTCCCCCTCTGTCTCTCAGCTCTCCCCCTCTGTCTCTCAGTTCCTGTGTCTCTCAGTCCCCCCTCTTTTAGTCCCTCCTCTGTCTCTCAGCTCCCCTCTATCTCCCAGACCCCCCCCCTCTGTCTCTCAAACCCCCCCTCTGTCTCTCAGCTCTCCTCCTCTGTCTCTCAGCTCTCCTCCTCTGTCTCTCAGCTCTCCCCCTCTGTCTCTCAGACCCCCCCTCTGTCTCTCAGACCCCTCCACTCGCTCTCAGCTCCCCCTGTTTCTCAGCCCCCCTCTGTCTCTCAGCTCCCCCTCTGTCTCTTAGACCCCCCTCTGTCTCTCAGACCCCCACTGTCTCTCAGTCCCCCCTCTGTCTCTCAGCTCCCCCTCTGTCTCTCAGCTCCCCCTCTGTCTCTCAGCTCCCCCTCTGTCTCTCAGCTCTCCTCCTCTGTCTCTCAGCTCTCCTCCTCTGTCTCTCAGCTCTCCTCCTCGGTCTCTGAGCTCTCCTCTTTGTCTCTCAGCTCCCCCCTTTGTCTCCCAGCTCCCCTCCACTGTCTCTCAGCTCCCCTCCAATGTCTCTCAGCTCCCCTCCACTGTCTCTCAGCTCCCCTCCACTGTCTCTCAGCTCCCCTCCACTGTCTCTCAGCTCCCCTCCACTGTCTCTCAGCTCCCCCCACTGTCTCTCAGCTTCCCCCTTTGTCTCTCAGCTTCCCCCTCTGTCTCTTAGCTCCCCCTCTGTCTCTCAGCTCCCCCTCTGTCTCTCAGACCCCCCTCTGTCTCTCAGCTCCCCCTCTGTCTCTCAGCTCCCCCTCTGTCTCTCAGCTCCCCCTCTGTCTCTCAGCTCCCCCTCTGTCTCTCAGACCCCCCTCTGTCTCTCAGCTCCGACTCTGTCTCTCAGCTCCCCCTCTGTCTCTCAGCTCCCCCTCTGTCTCTCAGCTCCCCCTCTGTCACTTAGACCCCCCTCTGTCTTTCAAACCCCCCACTGTCTCTCAGTCCCCCCTCTGTCTCTCAGTTCCCGTGTCTCTCAGTCCCCCCCTCTTTTAGCCCCTCCTCGGTCTCTCAGCTCTCCTCTCTGTCTCTCAGCTCCCCCCTGTCTCTCAGACCCCTCCGCTGTCTCTCAGCTCCCCCCTCTGTCTCTCAGCTCCCCCCTCTGTCTCTCAGCTTCCCCCTCTGTCTCTCAGCTTCCCCCTCTGTCTCTCAGCTTCCCCCTCTGTCTTTCAGCTCCCTCCCATTGTCTCTCAGCTCCCTCCCATTGTCTCTTAGCTCCCTCCCATTGTCTCTCAGCTTCCCCCTCTGTCTCTCAGCCCCCTCCTCTGTCTCTCAGCCATTCATTTCAATGGGCAGGAGCCGTGTGTACACCGCTCCTCCACTGCCCCAAAGATGCTGCTTGGAGGACTTTCACACTGGGACTGCAGCGGAGGCGTTTTTAACCACTTAAGCCCCGGACCATTTGGTAGCTAGAGGACCAGAGGTGAATTCAGAATTTTGCACTGCGCTGCTTTAACTGTAAATTGTGCAGACATGCAATGTTGTACCCAAACGAAATTTGGGTCCTTTTCTTCCCACAAATAGAGCTTTCTTTTAATGGTATTTGATTGCCTCTGCGATTTTTATTTTTTGCGATATAAACGGAAAAAGACCGAAAATTTAGAAAAAAAATGATATTTTCTACTTTTTGTTATAAGAAAAATCGAATAAACTCAATTGTAGTCATACATTTAGGCCAAAATGTATTCAGCCACATGTTTTTAGTAAAAAAATGTCTATAACTTTTGCGCAAACCAATAAATATACGCTTATTGAGTTTACAAACTAGGGTACATTTTCTGAAATTTACACAGCTTTAAATTTATGACTGCCTATCTCATTTCTTGAGGTGCTAAAATGACAGGGCAGTACAAAACCCCCCAAATGACCCCATTTTGGAAAGTAGACACCCCAAGGAAATTGCTGAGAGGCATGTTGAGCCCATTGAATTTTTTATTTTTTTGTCCCAAGTGATTGAATAATGACTAAAAAAAAAAAAAAAAAAAATTACAAAAAGTTGTCACTAAATGATATATTGCTCACACATGCCATGGTTATATGTGGAATTTCACCCCAAAATACATTTTGCTGCTTCTCCTGAGTACGGGGATACCACATGTGTGGGACTTTTTGGGAGCCTAGCTGCGTACGGGACCCCGGAAACCAAGCACCGCCTTCAGGATTTCTAAGGGTGCAAATTTTTGATTTCACTCCTCACTACCTATCACAGTTTCGAAGGCCATAAAATGCCAAAATAGCACAAAACCCCCCCCAAATGACCCCATTTTAGAAAGTAGACACCCCAAGGAAATTGCTGAGAGGCCTGTTGAGCCCATTGAATATAATTTTTTTGTCCCAAGTGATTGAATAATGACAAAAAAAAAATTACAAAAAGTTGTCACTAAATTATATATTGCTCACACATGCCATGGTTATATGTGGAATTACACCCCAAAATACATTTTTCTGCTTCTCCTGAGTACGGGGATACCACATGTGTGGGACTTTTTAGGAGCCTAGCCGCGTACGGGACCCCGAAAACCAAGCACCGCCTTCAGGATTTCTAGGCACAAATTTTTGATTTCACTCCTCACTACCTATCACAGTTTCGAAGGCCATAAAATGCCAAAATCGCACAAAACCCCCCCAAATGACCCCATTTTGGAATATAGACACCCCAAGCTATTTGCTGAGAGGAATGGCGAGTATTTTACAGCTCTCATTTGTTTTTGAAAATGAAGAAAGAAAATATATATATATATATTTTTTTTCAATTTTCAAAACTTTGTGACAAAAAGCGAGATCTGCAAAATACTCACAATACCTCTCAGCAAATAGCTTGGGGTGTCTACTTTCCAAAATGGGGTCATTTGGGGGGGGGTTTTGTGCTATCTGGGCATTCCATGGCCTCCGAAACTGTGATAGGCAGTGAGAAGTGAAATCAAAAATTTACACCCTTAGAAAGCCTGAAGGCGGTGCTTGGATTTTGGGGTCCCGTACATGGCTAGGCTCCCAAAAAGTCTCACACATGTGGTATCCCCGTACTCAGGAGAAGCAACAGAATGTATTTTGGGGTGCAATTCCACATATGCCCATGACATGTTTGAGCAATATATCATTTAGTGACAACTTTGTGCAAAAAAAAAAAAATTGTCGTTTTTCCGCAACTTGTGTCAACATATAAAATATTCCATGGACTCGACATGCCTCTCAGTATATAGCTTGGGGTGTCTACTTTCCAAAATGGGGTCATTTGGGGGGGTTTTGAACTGTTCTGGCATTTTATACACAACATTAGGAAGCTTACATCCACTCTTCTAACCACTTGAAGACAAAGCCCTTTTTGACACTTTTTGTTTACATGAAAACATTTTTTTTTTTGCAAGAAAATTATGTTGAACCCCCAAACATTATATATATTTTTAAAGCAAAGGCACTACAGATTAAAATGGTGGGTGTTGCATTTTTTTTTCTACACAGTATTTGCGCAGCGATTTTTCAAACGCATTTTTTGGGTTAAAAAATACACTTTTTTTAATTGTAATGCACTAAAACACACTATATTGCCCAAATGTTTGATGAAATAAAAAAGATGATCTTAGGCCGAGTACATAGATACCAAACACGACATGCTTTAAAATTTCGCACAAACGCGCATTGGCGACAAACTACATACATTTTTAAAAGCCTTTAAAAGCCTTTACAGGTTACCCCAGTAGATTTACAGAGGGGGTCTACTGCTTAAATGATTGCCCTCGATCTGACCTTCGCGGTGATACCTCACATGCATGGTGCAATTGCTGTTTACATATGACGCCAGACCGACGCTTGCGTTCGCCATTGGGCAAGAGCAGGGCAGGACAGGGGTGCTTTTTTATTTTTATTTTTTTTTTATTATTAATTTTGCTTTTTTATTTTATTTTTAAATTGTTCCTTCCAAGTATTTTTTTTTTTATCATTTTTATTGTTATCTCAGGGAATGTAAATATCCCCTATGATAGCAATAGGTAGTGACAGGTACTCTTTTTTTGAAAAAAACTGGGGTCTTCTAGACCCTAGATTTTTCCTCTGCCCTCAAAGCATCTGACCACACCAAGATCGGTGTGATAAAATGCTTTCCCAATTTCCCAATGGCGCTTTTTATATCCGGAGGGGGCATTCCCTCCCACTGCTTGTAAAAGCAGTCCAGAGGCTAATTAGCCGCTAGGATTGCTTTTACATGAAAGCCGGCCGCAGGCTGAAAAGAATGATACCAAGATGATACCTAAACCCGCAGGCATCATTCTGGTATAAACATTCAAAGTCCAGCAACATACCAGTACGTTGCTGGTCCTTGTTGGACATGTATTGTAATCTTTTTATTTCATGCAGCCAGTTGGCTGAACGAAAAAAGAGATTGATCGGTGGGTATGCCCACCATTAGAATACCGCCCTTCATCCACCCACTTCCAATGATGGGCATACACGCACCATTTATATATGCCGAAGCATGGGGGCATCCTCCCGCAAAAAAGTTATGGCCCACACACATGGTCGGACTTTTCCACGGGCAAGCCTCCGTCGGAATTTCGACCGTATGTACGCGGCATTAGGAGCAAAATCGCCCCTCCGCCCCTGCTGCCCCAATGCTTCGGCATATTTGCTTTTTTTTTTAACTGTGGTGGTGAAATCACCTCCTACAGCACTGGAGTCGCAGGGATCAGGCCTGTCTCTGCGAACGCTGCAGTTATGTGTGTTTTTGTTTTGTAAGTGACAGTGAAGTGATCGATCGATACTGCACTTGGGTGGCCTGGGCTGGACGGAGGGGCAAAATGCAGGTGCCAGCAGGTATCTGGGCTGATCCCGCTAACACTGCGTTTTTGGGAACCCTAAACTGCTGGGGACGCTAGTATAGATCTGATCAGATCAGATATTGATCTGTTCAGATACTATACCACTAAGGGGGGTGTATGCTTCATGCGTGGGTGTTAGCGTTACTGGCACTAACCTGACGCTGCCTGGGGTGTGACTCAGACCCTCTCTGACGCTAAAACCTAATTGATATCACCCGCCGGGCGATCAGGGGGTTAAACCTTTATTGGGTTATATACACGGCGGGTGCCCTGACACTATAAAAAGCAAACTAACTAACCAGCTTCACCCGTAACACTTATATGGTGATCACTGGTGAAAGGGTTAACTAGGGGCAATCAGGGGGTTAAAACCTTTATTAGATAATATATGGGGGTACCTGACGCTATAAAAACCTGCGGCGAACCTAAAAAAAAATACTGGCTACGATTTGCATCACCGACACTAAGACAGCGTTTAGAAAAACAATTGCTTAGCGACAGTGGTGATAGGGGGTGAAAGGGTTACCTGGGGGGCGATCAAGGGGGTTAAACCTTTATTAGATAATATATTGGGGTACCTGACGCTATAAAAACCTGCGGCGAACCTAAAAAAAATTACCGGCTACCGATCTGCATCACAGACACTAAGACAGCGTTTAGAAAAACGATCGCTTAGTGACAGTGGTGATAGGGGGTGAAAGGGTTACCTGGGGGGCGATCAAGGGGGTTAAACCTTTATTAGATAATATATTGGGGTACCTGACGCTATAAAAACATGCGGCGAACCTAAAAAAAAATTACTGGCTACGATCTGCATCACCGACACTAAGACAGCGTTTAGAAAAACAATTGCTTAGCGACAGTGGTGATAGGGGGTGAAAGGGTTACCTGGGGGGCGATCAAGGGGTTAAACCTTTATTAGATAATATATTGGGGTACCTGACGCTATAAAAACCTGCGGCGAACCTAAAAAAAATTACCGGCTACCGATCTGCATCACAGACACTAAGACAGCGTTTAGAAAAACGATCGCTTAGTGATAGTGGTGATAGGGGGTGAAAGGGTTACCTGGGGGGCGATCAAGGGGGTTAAACCTTTATTAGATAATATATTGGGGTACCTGACGCTATAAAAACCTGCGGCGAACCTAACCTAAAAAAAATTACTGGCTGCCGATCGGCATCACTGACGCTAAGACAGCGATCAGAAAAATGATCGCTAAGCGACAGTGGTGATAGGGGGTGAAAGGGTTATCTGGGGGGTGATCAGGGGGTTAAACCTTTATTAGGGGGGGTTAGGGGGCTACACTGGACCTAAGACTAAACTTTGGTGACACTTTTACAGTCACAAATGTCACTGATTGCAGTGATCACTAAATAAATGGTCACTGCAATCAGTGACACTGTGACTGGGGGCTGGGGGGTGATCTGGGGGGTGATCTGGGGTGTCTGGGGGGGGGGGCGATTTATGTCCCTATGTGTCCTGGTGTCAGTGTAGTGTTGTTTGCACTGACCTGATATCTTCTCTTGTACGGCGCTCGGTATATGTGAGCGCCGCACCAGAGATGACATCGCTTCCTCCTGCTCCCTCTGTCTGACACAGACAGAGGGGGCATTTCTATTCACCGGGAGCGATCGCGAGGGGGTGGCCAGAAACGAATGGCTGCCCCCTCATCCCGGAACGCTCCCGGACACTTACCCACCGCTCACTGTACAGAAGGGGGGTCCGATTGGACCCCCCAACTGTACAAAGGCAATCACGTACACTCTACGTGATTGTGCCTGTCGGTGCCATTCTGCCGACGTATATATACAGTGAGCGGTCGTTAAGTGGTTAAGGCGCTTTACAGGTGCTATTTTTAGCCCAAAAGCGCCTGAAAAAACGCCTCAGTGTGAAAGGGGTCCTACACTCACCCCCTCTCTTTTACACTCACCCCCTCTCTTTTACACTCACTCCCTCTCTCTTACACTCACCCCCGTCTCTCACTCACCCCCTCTCATCCCTTTTCCCTCAACCCTCCCTCTATCTCTCTCATTCCCCTCTCGCTCACTTTCTCATAATATACAATAACGGATGTAGGGACCTTTTAGTGGGCGTGATTTTTTGGGAGGGTGGGGGGCAGCGTTTTATTGAATTAAAGTGGGCCGGTCTGGATGAAGTCCAGGGCCAAATTTTGGTCCCAGTCCAGCCCTGTGTGTATACTGTATGTGTGTGTGTGTAGTAACATGTAACACTTAAGCTGATCATATTTTTTTGCTGGTTTTAACACTTTGGCTACTTTATTTCTATAAATAGGCATGGAACTATATCTTGAAGTGGAACTGTGAAGTAGAAGAAATTTTTATTCTGGTTTTAAATTCTATACTGTATCTGAACTCAATGACATTTCTGAAGTATCTTTGTTATACAAGGAGATCAATTTTTTTCAACTCATATCAGTAAAAGTATAGAACATTGTGTTAATGTATTTCTCTAGCAAGTGTTTTTTTTTTGCTTTGGACCCTGCAGTAAAGGTGCCACCTCAATGTTGTTCTTATTGCAGCTCCAAGTCATATATTATGAATTTGTACTGCTGTACTTGTTTCAAGTTATGAAATGTAAAATTATTTTGTGATTGCTGTAGGTTGTTGCCATTTTTATTTTGCAGTGTGATCCAACTGTGCCAATGTTACTTTTTTATTGAAAAGTGATATGACAGTATTCTGTCTTCAATTTCTACTTTAAAAGGGAGAAAATGTTTTTGGATGATATTTAGGGATGAGCCGAACACCCCCGGTTCGGTTTGCAGCAGAACATGCGAACAGGCAAAAAATTTGTTCGAACACGCGAACACCGTTAAAGTCTACTGGACACGAACGTGAAAAATCAAAAGTGCTAATTTTAAAGGTTAATATGCATGGTATTGTCATAAAAAGTGTTTGGGGATCCGGGGCCTGCCCCTGGGGACATGTATCAATGCAAAGAAAAGTTTTAAAAACTCATGTTTTTTTGGGAGCAGTGATTTTATTAATGCTTAAAATGAAACAATAAAAGTGAAATATTCCTTTAAATTTCGTACCTGGGGGTGTCTATAGTATGCCTTTAAAGTGGAGCATTTTTCCCATGTTTAGAACAGTCCTGCAGCAATATGACATTTCTAAGGCCTCGTACACACGACCGAGTTTCTCGGCAAGAACCAGCAAGAAACTTGCTGGCAGAGATGTCTTGCCAAGAAATTCATTCGTGTGTATGGTTTCTCGTCAAGAAAACCGACAAGTAATCTCGACGAGAAAATAGAGAACCTGCTCTCTATTTTCTCGTCGAGATTCTCGTCGGCATGTTTCTCGACGAGAAAAGTGAGTGTGTGTACACTTACCTGTCCTCCGGGAAGCCCGTGCATGTTCGAAAAGAATTTGACGCATGAGCGGTAGCTTCCTAGGCATAGGTAGGGTATACCAAGATGGCGGCGACGGCATCGAATGCGACGAGCGCATGCTCGTCGTAGTCGATGACGTCACCGCGTACGCTCCATTCAAAGAACCGCGGGTTCTTTGAATCGAGCGTCTGTACACTCGGCCGGGACAAGTTTCTTGTCCAAGAATCTCGTCGAAAAAAACGACATGTTTTTTTCGACGAGAATCTCGGCCGTGTGTACGAGGCTTTAATGAAAAAAATAGGATTTTTTACTCACCGTAAAATCCTTTTCTCTGAGTCCATGGACCGACACAGCTTCTCTATTGACAAAGTGGGTATTATCCGTTAATTAGGAGTGACTAGGCAGAAAAACTTGTAAAAAGTGTTGCATCACACCTTCTACAGTACCGCCCAGGGGGCGGACCCTCTGGGTATAACCTCTCAGACTGCATCTCGCAGATCAGTTCGTCAAAAAGCAGTACAAACTTAAAAGGAGGGGTGGGTGCTGTGTCGGTCCATGGACTCAGAGAAGAGGATTTTACGGTGAGTAAAAAATCCTATTTACTCTTTGTCAATAGAGAAGCTGTGTCGGTCCATGGACGAAAGTGGGACGTCCCAAAGCAGTATCAGAGAAAAAAACGAGGGGTGGTAACAGCATAAAAACAAACTTCACTCCTAAACACAAAACAGCACTCCTCCAACGGAGGAGTTGCAACTCTAAACAGCCGCTTGAAAAACCTTGCGGCCGAAAGAGGCATCCGAAGATGCACCTACATCAACTTTGTAGAATTTTGTGAAAGTGTGAGCGGACGACCAAGTCGCCACTTTACATAGTTGGGAAACAGACGCTTGATGTCGGAAAGCCCAAGAGGCACCTATTTCCCTGGTCGAATGCGCCGTGACAGGAAAGGGGGGCTCCTGACCCTTTAAGGCGTAAGCCTGGATTACTTTCTGTCGGATCCACCTAGAGATGGTGGCCGATGAGACTGCTTGGCCCTTCTTGGGACCAGCCACCGAAACAAACAGTGAGTCTGACTTCCGGAACAGGGAAGTAGCAGATAGGTATACTCTCAAAGCTCGGACAACGTCCAAGGAATGCAACGCCGACTCCTTAGGATTCGACGGATGAGGACACAAGGATGGAAGTACAATGTCTTCGTTGAGATGAAAAGCCGAAACGACTTTCGGAAGAAAGGAAGGCTGCGGCCGCAGCACCACCTTATCCTTGTGGAAAATCAAATAGGGAGCCTTGCAGGACAAGGCTGCCAGCTCAGAGACTCGTCTAACTGACGTAACAGCCACCAAAAAGACCACTTTCTGAGTAAGTGTCAACAGGGGAATATCTCTAATCTTCTCAAACGGTGCCTTCTGAAGCACCGAGAGGACCAGGTTCAAGTCCCACGGAGGTAACGGGGGACAGACCGGAGGGGCCACATGTCGAACCCCCTGCACAAATGTACTCACGAGAGAGTGAGTCGCCAGGGGTCGCTGAAAAAAGACAGCCAGGGCAGATATCTGACCCTTAATCGTACTTAGGGCAAGCCTTTGGTCCACCCCATGCTGTAAAAACAGCAGGATTCTGGAAACCAAATAGGTACGCGGATGCCATTTCATTTCCTCACACATGGAGATGTAGGCCCTCCAAGTGCGGTGATAAACCTTCCTAGAGGACGGTTTTCGAGCACTTCTCATAGTAGAGATTACTGAGTCTGACAGGCCCCGGTCTCTCAGTACCTGGTTCTCAACAGCCATGCCGTTAAAGCCAATGACTGTAAAGCAGGATGGAATATGGGACCTTGCGATAGCAGGTCCTTCCGTAGTGGTAGGCGCCAGGGGACGTCTGCTACCAGACGTACTAGATCGGCGTACCAAGGACGCTGAGGCCAATCTGGAGCGATTAGGATCATTGGAATTCCCTCTGCCTCCACTCTGCGGAGCAGAAGAGGAAGAAGCCTTAAGGGAGGGAAGGCATAGATTAGCCGATACTGACCCCACAATGCTACCAACGCGTCCGTTGCATCTGCCCATGGGTCTCTTGACCGGGCCGCAAATCTCAATACCTTCTCTTTGAGTCGGGAAATCCAGAAGATCTACGTCTGGTGTGCCCCATCTTTGGCAGAGGAGTTGGAACACCTCCGGGTGTAAGGACCATTCTCCCTGGTCCAGCATCTGGCGGCTCAGGTAGTCCGCCTGCCAGTTTTCCACACCCGGAATGTACACGGCCGATAGTGCCGGCACGCTCTTCTCTGCCCACTTCAGGATGCGAGCAACCTCCGATGCTGCAGCTGAGCTTCTTGTTCCTCCTTGATGATTGACATATGCCACCGCTGTGGCGTTGTCTGACTGGATCCTGACTGGACGCCCTTGCAGTCTCTGAGACCATTTGAAGAGGCACAGCTTGATCGCCCGAATCTCCAGGACATTGATCGGCAGGAGGGCTTCCTCTGGGGTCCAGCGACCTTGCGCCGACTGGACACCCCAGACTCCCCCCCAACCTGTAAGGCTGGCGTCCGTCGTGATCACTATCCAGTAAACCGGAAGAAATGACTTCCCGGCCCTTAGAGCCGGTGCTGTCAGCCACCATACCAGGGATCTCCTGACTAGGTGGCTCACTCGGATTTGATAATCCAGAGATGAAGGGCATCTGTTCCATCTGGACAGAACTTCCTTCTGTAACACTCAAGTGTGGTATTGAGCATATGGGACCGCCTCGAAGGAGGCTACCATGAGGCCCAACACTCGCATGCAAAAACGGAGTGACGACCAATTCCTGGAAGTCAGCTGCCGTACTGCAGCCTGGAGGGTCTGCAACTTCTCCACAGGGAGGAATACCTTTGCCTCTGAGGAATCCAGAATCAACCCCAGGTACACTAGGCGTTGAGTGGGCACCAATACTGACTTTTGCGTGTTTAGTATCCAACCACAGTCTCGAAGAGTCTGACAGGTAATGGACACGCTTACCTCTAATTCTGAGCTTGAAGGGGCCTTCAGCAGAAGGTCGTCCAAGTAACCTGTGATAGCGATACCCCGCTGTCTTAGAAGTGCCAGAATCGGAGCGAGCACCTTGGTGAACGTCCTGAGTGCTGAGGCAAGGCCAAACGGGAGGGCCACAAACTGGTAGTGGTTCTTCCCGATAGCAAATCACAGAAACCTCTGGTGTCTGGAGTATATGGGGACATGCAGGTATGCGTCCTTGATGTCCAAGGAGGCCAGAAAGTCCCCCGGATGGAGAGCCGTGACTACAGATCGAACCGACTCCATCCGAAATCTTTGTACTTTCACAAAGCAATTGAGGGCTCTGAGATCCAAGATTGGCCGAACCCCCTCCTTCGGCACAATGAACAGATTTGAGTAAAAACCCTGACCCCGTTCCTGTACTGGAACTGGAATAACTACCCCGCGTTCCAGTAGACCCTGGACCGCCCCATACAGGGCCTCCCGACGGGTCGGTAGTAGCTGGAGATTGGAGGTGATGAATCTGTCCGGTAGACAAGAGAGAAATTCTATCTTGTAGCCTGAGGAGATTACTTCGCAAACCCACCTGTCGGAGACTAGAGCAGTCCACTGAGTCGCGAATTTGTGAAGACGTCCCCCCACCCGAAAGCTGGGTGGGGGCGGACCTTCATGTGGACGCAGATTTGTCCGCAGGCTTGTTGGGTCTGCGGGACCAAGGACGCTTTTGTCCTTGGGCAGGCGCTTTATCGGCCTGGGGTCTTTTCCCTGTCGCCTTAAGGGGGCGAAATAAACGCTTGCGTGCAGTAAAGGAGGGCCCTTGCCCTTGGCGTGGCCCCTTACCCTTGCTAGTTTGGGTAAGCAAAGTGCTTTTACCTCCTGTGGCATCCTTGATGATGTCATCCAGAGAAGCCCCAAAAAGTCTGTCGCCCTTAAAAGGCAGATCCAACAGGGCTTTCTTGGAAGTCTGGTCCGCAGACCAGCCCTTTAGCCAGATCAGGCGGCGTATTGCTACTGCATAAACCGAAGTTCTTGACAGCAGGGGAATAGTATCCATGTCTGACTCGCAGACAAACTTAAGGCCCTGGACCAACTGGTCGGCCAACGTTATCTCATTAGGAGGAGCATCTCGCTCCTTTAACCCCTGGAGTAGCAATTTTGCCCATTCAGTAAGTGTCTGAGACACTAGGGCCCCCGCCAATGCCGGGCGTACTGCCGAGCCTACCACTGAGTATAGGTAGCGAGCGAGTGCTTCAGCCTTCTTATCCACAGGGTCCTTGAAAACCGGAGCCCCTTCTACTGGAATAGTGGTGGCTCTATTAAGTCTGGACACCGAAGGGTCCACTATAGGGGGAGAGGTCCATATCTTCAGAAAACTCTCCTCAAAGGGGTACCGTACTGCAAACCTCTTTGGGGCTGTAAAGACCCTCAGTGGGTTCTCCCATTCCTTGTATAAGAGTTTGTCAAAATAAGACACACAAGGGAACACCTTAGCAGTGCGTGCAGGTTTACGAAACCCAAAGGGGACTGGAGTATCTGCTACTTCTGCAGTATTTTCCAACTTTAGCGTATCCCGCACTGCAGTAATAAGGTCAGATACCAAAGCCGTCTCGCGTACTGACCTGGACTTGGAGTCCTCCTCACTGTCCGATCGGTCACGGTCTGCAGTCTCTGATGCATCAGAATCTGGGCCATGAGCCGTAGCTGGACCTGGTTCTGCATCAGAAATATCCCCAGAAGATTGCAGGGGACGGGGGCGTGTATTACCCCCTGTATTCCCATGTGCTGCTTCCACCCTGGCAGCAAACGCCTCTAGGATTGCCGACATAGCGTCCATAGACACCTCAGGGACACCAGCTGCTAAATCTGGTGTTTCAGGGGAGAAGACATCTGGCTCAGATGCCATGCTGACCACACGCTGACACCCACAGGGCTCCAGGCAAGATATCAATAGGCCACCCTCCTGTGCTGCAGAGAGGCTGGGTCACCCAGAGGACTCACCACCCTGGATAGGTACTGCTATGCTGCCGTGTGCTGCGTCTGTGATGCTGTCCTCTGCTGCTGTGTCAGTCTGCTTCTTTTATCAGCACTTCCTGTGTGAATTTTCGCTCCAGTGTAATGCACCCTAGAGGCCGGAGGCTCTCGCAAAATGGCTGCCAAAAACATCTGTATGGAAGATAATGTGGGCTCCAAGAAAATGGCCGCGGAGCCGAAGATAGAGGTCAAGCAGCCGTAGCCCACAAAAAGATGGCCGCCGAATGGCAATCTTTACATACAGGGTGGACAAACATGGCCGCCGATCACCTGATAGGGGCCAGTGGGTGTGGCCGAACCACAGGAAGATGGCTGCCGGGCAGTCACAAGAGGCCAAACTTGGCATGGACCACCTCAAAATGGCCGCCGACAGCATGGAGGAGGAAGGACACACACATACACACACAGGTAGGCAGAAATGACATTTCTTTTAAATGTTAGTTACAGCCAGCCCCGCTCCAGTGGGACCCCTTAGGTGACCCCCAGCACCCAGCAACCTTTAGCTAGAAGCCCAGGGAGGAGGGAAAGGCAGGGAGAGAGGGAAGAAAGGGGCCACAACCACTTACTTGATCTCTCCAGGAATTTCCATCTAAATCACCCAGCCGAGGCAGGGGAGTTTTACCTACCTATCCTGCATCTATTATGCTGGAAGACATTCCAAACAGATCATCATCCGCGCACGGAAGGTGACTGTTGGCCAGGCATGCTGTGATTGGACCTAAAAGGGACGATCATATGTATGCCCTGGAGCGTGAAGCTCACCGGACAGGCTGCTGCGACTCGGCCATAAGGTCAGCCGAAGCTGAGCGGTCCGATGCAAGCCTTGGAGCGTAAGCTCACCGGCCAGGCTGCTGTGACTCAGCCGTAAGGTCAGCCGAAGCTGAGCGGTCCGATGCAGGCCCTGGAGCGTAGGCTCACCGGCCACCCGTGGAGCGACGGGCATGTCGTGGAAAACCCAGCGCGTAGCTAGGGTCGGCACACGCTCGATGGCCGAAACTGGGGAGACTACAAGGATCGAGGATCCAGCCTGTCACCCAGTCGGCAGTTGATCGAAGATCGCAGGAAACAACAAATGAAAAAAAAATATATATATATTTTTTCCCCCGGACCAATGGGCCCGAAGGGAGCCATGTCCTACTCCTTGCTAGACAGAAAAAAACTGATCTGCGAGATGCAGACTGAGAGGTTATACCCAGAGGGTCCACCCCCTGGGCAGTACTGTAGAAGGTGTGATGCAACACTTTTTACAAGTTTTTCTGCCTAGTCACTCCTAATTAACGGATAATACCCACTTTGTCAATAGAGAAGCTGTGTCGGTCCATGGACGAAAGAGTAAAGTCATTTAAAACTACTTGCAGCTATAATAAATTGTCAGGTCCCGACAAAACAGTCATTGAAAAAAATGACATGGGTTCCCCCCAGTCCATTACCAGGCCCTTTGGGTCTGGTAGGAATATTAAGGGGAACCCTGCGGCAATTTTTTTTTACAAAAATGGCATAGAGGCCCCCCTCAAAATCCACACCAGACCCTTATCCGAGCACGCAACCTGGCAGGCCGCAGGAAAAGAGGGGGGACGAGAGAGCGCCCCCTCCTGAACTGTACCAGGCCACATGCCCTCAACATGGGGAGGATGTCCCCATGTTGATGGGGACAAGGGCCTCATCCCCACAACCCTTGCCCGGTGGTTGTGGGGTCTGCGGGCGGGGGGGCTTATCGGAATCTGAAAGCCCCCTTTAACAAAGGGGACCCCCAGATCCCACCCCCCTATGTGAATTGGTAACGGGGTACATTGTACCCCTACCATTTCACAAAAAAAAGTGTCAAAAATGGTAAAAAAAAACACACAAAGACAGCTTGGGACAAGTCCTTTATTAAAAAAGAAAAAAAAATTCCAGCGATGTAATCCTTCCTTGTCCCGTGATACGGTGAAACACGCCGCCACAACACGATCCGCCTCTATGGGAGACGCCCACAGAATGACGCTAGACCTGCCGTGACAGCTCTTAAATAGCTGAGGACAGGGCCACCCATGACGTGTACGGGTGACCCCGCTCCCTCTGACGCAACAGGGAAACTCCGCGGGGTTACCCAGTGACTCCGCCTCCCTCTGACGCAACAGGGGGTTCTGTGGCATCAGAGGGGGCGGGGTCACCCATGATGCTACGGGGAAACCAACGGAAATCCCTGTTGCATCAGAGGGGGGTGGGGTCACCCATACATGTCCCTGGGTAACCCTGCTGCGTTTCCCCAGTGTGTCAGAGGGGGCGGGGTCGCCCGCGCACATCACGGGTGGCCCCGTCCTCAGCTATTTAAGAGCTGTCACGGATTGTGTCGTGGCGGTGTGTTTCTTCGTATCCCGGGACGAGGAAGGATTACATTGCTGGAATTTTTTTTCCTTTTTAATAAAGGACTTGTCCCAAGCTGTATCTGTGTGTTTTTTTTAATTTTTGAAACTTTTTTGTGAAATGGTAGGAGTACATTGTACCCGTTACCAATTCACATAGGGGGGCTGGGATATGGGGGTCCTCTTTGTTAAAGAGGACTTCCAGATTCCAATAAGCCCCCCACCTGCAGACCCCCACAGCCACCGGGCAAGGGTTGTGGGGATGAGGCCATTGTCCCCATCAACATGGGGACATCCTCCCCACGTTGAGAGCATGTGGCCTGGTATGGTTCAGGAGGGGGGGTGCTCTCTCGTCCCCCCTCTTTTCCTGCGGCCTGCCAGGTTGCGTGCTCGGATAAGGGTCTGGTATAGATTTTTGGGGGGAACCCCACGCTATTTTTTTTAAATGTTGGTGCGAGGTTCCCCTTAAAATCCATACCAGACCTGAAGGGTCTGGTATGGATTTTGAGGGGGACCTCTACGCCATTTAAAAAAAAATATGGCGCAGGGTTCCCCTTAATATCCATACCAGACCTGAAGGGCCTAGTATGGAAGTTGGGGGGACCCCCACGCATTTTTTTTTTTTTGGTTTGGAGTTCCTCTTAATATTCATACCAGACCCAAAGGGCCTGGTAATGGACTGGGGGGGGGGGGGGAAACCCATGCATTTTTTTTTCAATGACTTATCTGTATTGCCGGGACCCAACAATTCATTATAGCTGTGAGTAGTTTTAAATGACTTTTTTTCCTTTAGAAATGTCATTTTGTGCAGGGACTGTTCTAAACACGGGAAAAATGTGCCACTTTACAGGCATACTATAGACACCCCCAGGTACGAAATTTAAAGGAATATTTCAATTTTAATGTTTCACTTTAAGCATTATTAAAATCACTGCTCCCGAAAAAACTGCAGTTTTTAAAACTTTTTATTGCATTGATACATGTCCCCTGGGGCAGGACACAGATTCCCAAATACTTTTTAACCTTTAAAATTAACACTTTATTTATTTTTCCCATAGACTTTTAAAGGGTGTTCGCGGCTTTCGGATTTGCCGCAAACACCCCAAATTGTTTGCTATTCGACTCGAACATCGGGCTCATACCTAGTGATATTAAAAAAAAAATTATTTATAAGTGTATAAACTTATAATTGATATAATTTTATTATTTGTTTGAAATATATATTTTTTGTTTTAAATCAAAAAGTATCAAATTTTGGAAAAGTCATTTAAAATGTGTTTGTAGTATTTTCTTTCATTTTCATGCTATTATGATGATGCAGATCTTCTGCAGCATTTTTATAGTCATTTCCCAACAGTATTCCTGTCAATAAAAGTATTCCTTTTTTTTTGGTGATTATGGTTGAGCAGATCTCCTGCAGCCTTTTTGCAGCTACTTCCCAGCTGCATACTTGGTAAAAAACAAATATTTTTGTTAACATTTTTATTTATTTATTTTGTTTTGTTGTGCCATTGTGGTGGTGCTGACTTTCTGCAGCCCTTTTTGCATCCACTTTCCATCCAAATACATCCTTGAAATGGCTACTTAGAATTTTCCCAATTATTTTGCCTGTCAATTAAAATTAAATGAGTATTTACCATTTAATTTTTTTGTACCATTATGGTGATGCAGAAATATGATGTTAAGAAATATACACAATACATTTACAGTATGTTTTTATGTTTTACACAATCACTATGCATTTTCTTATGCCTTGTACACAAGACCGGATTTTCCGATGGATCTTTTCATCAGATATTCCAACCGTGTATATGCCCCATCGGACTTTTTCTTTCAACAATTTGCAAGAAGAGAGGGGACCATAGCATAACTCCGCAACAAGTAGCATTTATTTAAAATAGTTGGTTGTACTTACAAAAATTCCAGTTTAAAATCGCATGTAAAAAGATCCCTTCCTCCTCAAGTCGATGTGGTGACATCACTGCGCGCCCTCCAGAGAGCACCAGAGAACCAAAATACTTCACCACACCAGCAGGATATCAACAAAGCCCAGCAAGACCAGGTGCTGGAGACCCCCCTCCCCAAATAGCCAGGTTTGCGGCAGAGGGTTTGTATTATGTCCAGTAAAAAAATCTATGCAAAGAAAAAGATATGCATAATCAGCAGAGGATCTATATAATGTAATAACTGCAAATTCTTAAAAACAGCAGTCAAAAAAGTATATATTAATAAAAACCTGTGTGCATCCAAATATGCACGCATAAAAGCCCAGCAACATAATAAATGTTGCAAACGTACTTCATCCTAGACCATAAAAACATTTATATATATATATATATATACACACACACATATACACACTATACATAGCCACATATACATGTATATCTACATATATACTGTATCTATATACATATATCTCGCCTGGTGCATAGCTCCCAAAAATGAAAAAATGCCGCCCTCTGCAAACGCATGGGCGGCCTATGTGCGCTGGGTGGCACACGTAGGCCATCCATGCATTTGCAGGGGGCGGCATTTGACTGAGAACCTGGCAGTGACTGAGAACCTGTCATTGTGGTACAGCACATTCTGCAAAATTACAGAAGTGGGCAGAATTCACCAGGCGGAAAGGCAGGAGTAGTAAAACCAGCAGCTTTGACAACTTGAATTTAGATGCTGGGCATGTGGGTGGCAGTGACTTTTTTTTTTCTGCTGCAGAAGATGGGGCAGAGACATTTGTCTGCTTTAGTCTACAGCTTGTGGTGTGCTACTGGCAGATGTGCTGCAAGGACCTGTGACACCCTTGGCTATACCATCATTCCTGTCGGTGGAGGCTGCTGAGATTTCATGAGGTATAGCAGGGGTAGAAATACAAAGAATAGAGCTGGCAACTTCAAACGTCCTTTTTTGCTTTTTTATTTATGCATAAAAAAAGTGAGTAAAAATATACAGGGGCTCACACATTCTGGCTTACACGCCTTGATCACAGCACAAAGTTAAAAAACAGAACATACATACCGTATTTTTCGCACCATAAGACACACCTGACCATAAGACGCACCTAGGTTTTAGAGGAGGAAAAACAAGAAAAAAAAAATTCTGAACGAAATGGTGTACTAAAATATTTTTCACTGCCCATGAAATGCAGCCTGACCATTTCCAAAGAAATGCAGAGTGGCCATTGCCATAGAAAATGCAAAGTAGCCATTGCCATAGGACATGCAGAGTGACCATTGCCATAGGACATGCAGAGTGACCATTGCCATAGGACATGCAGAGTGACCATTGCCATAGGACATGCAGAGTGACCATTGCCATAGGACATGCAGAGTGACCATTACCATAGGAAATGCAGAGTGGCCATTGCCATAAGAAATGCAGAGTGACCATTACCATAGAAATACAGAGTGACCATTACCATAGAAATGCAGAGTGTCCATTACCATAGAAATGCAGAGTGACCATGCCATAGAAAATGCAGAGTGACCATTGCCATAGGAAATGCAGAGTGACCATTGCCATAGGAAATGCAGAGTGACCATTGCCATAGGAAATGCAGAGTGACCATGCCCATAGAAATGCAGAGTGACCATGCCCATAGAAATGCAGAGTGACCATGCCATAGAAATGCAGAGTGGCCGCCGGGCACGTGCATCGGGTCCCCAGCGACCAGACGGCGCGCGCGCGCCCCCTAGCTGCTTTTAAAGGCAGGATGTGATATGACGTCCTGTCAGAATGAGAGAGTCTTCCTCCCGCCGTCATTTGACGGTGGGCGGTAGACAAGTGGTTAATTAATGGAAAGTGGTGTTTGGTGCACTTTAACTTGAGTACTGGGTACACAGACACACTACAATATACTGCAATAAAACTGCAATGATGCACTGCAATACTGTATACTGTGGTAAACGTGCACTAGTGCACTGAAATATACTGCACCCAAATAAACTGTGTTAAACGTGCAAAAACACACTGAAATATACTGCATTAAATGTGCACTGACACACTGCAATATATACGGTAAACCTGAAATAACGCACTGAAATATACTGCGTTAAACGTGCAGAAATGCACTGCAATATACTGCGGTAAACGTGCACCAATGCACTGAACTATACTGTGGTAAACGTGCACTAACACACTGCAATATACTGCGGTAAACTTGCAATAATGCATTGAAATGTACTGCGTTAAACGTGCACTAACGTACTGCAATATACTGCAGTAACCTGCAATAACGCACTGAAATATACTGCAGTAAACATGCAGTAACACACTGAAATATACTGCAGGAAACCTGCCCTGACAATATAAAATGACACTACAGTAAAAATTAATGAACTACTCTCACACTGTACTATCACTAGATTCCTACTAAACTGAAACTAAAGTAAAAATGAATGGTCGCACTACACTCATGCTGCACTATAACTAGATTCACACTAAATTGATACTTTACACTCACAATACAATCACGGTGCAAATGGCCACTATGGGAAGAATAGTTGTATAGTGTGGGGTAGGACTAAGAGTAATGAGCCATGATTGAATAGAGTCATCACGACAGTGTCCAATCATGGCTCTGACAGTGCTATGTGCCCTGATTGGGCAAAGCTTTCATTGCTTCAGCCAATCAGGGTTTCCAATGCACTGTGCGGCATCGCAGTATATTGTGGTCAATCGGTGGGCTGAACAAAAGGCAAATATATATATTTTTAAATATTCATGATCATATATGAACTTCAGCCCTGGTTCATACTGACAGCGGGAATGAAATTGTGTGAGTTCAGTTGAACTTGCACGATTCCTCCCGCATGTCAGTCCTGACTTTGTAGGCGATTTCAGAGACATCTGTGCGGGTTGCTGTCAATGGAAATTGCACCCAGGAGGTGCCAAAAGTAGTTCAGAAAATACTTTTGGGAATTGGTGTGGCGTTGCACCAATTCAGACGGTGCCATTGCTGGCAATTGCCGCCGATTTGGCATGCGATTTGACATTTCAAATAACATGCCAAATCACCCCAATGTGAACCACGGCTTAAAGAAATAATCCTTAGCTGTCATTTTACCTAAATATTATTTCAATTGAAAACTTCAGTTAATAAAATTTCTGATCCTAGAAAGTAACTTTATTGTGATTCAAATAGTGATAAGTGAATAAAACCTTGCACAGCAGAAATACAATTTCAATTATTTGGAGAAAATGTTTTCAACAGTTTTTTAGCAGCAGTAGATGTGTTAGGATGCAGTTTGATAGCAAATGATAATGTTTTGTGAAATCATAATTTAAGCTGTCATATTAGAGATGTTCTATTTTTCAAAAACAGTTTGTCATTTTTACCCTGACAGAAGTAGACATTTAAAGAAACCAAGATTCATAATCCTGATATCAACAATTTATTTTATGCTGCCTGATATCAAGAGCTATCAAAATGCATCTTACTTAGTAGAAAAGATCCATTAACTGTGTTCAATAGGATTTTCAATCCCTGAATGTCAAACCAAATTTAAAAAAGACCTTTGGAGGTAACTTGGAGATTGATTAAAAGTATTCCTTCAAGATCCAGGCTAGAGGAGAACATTAGGTTCTCTACTTGTGAGTTTAATCTAATAACTGTACATTAACACTGTTTATTGCATTGAGTAAAATAAAAAGACAATAACCTGAAATGTTTCCCTGGATAAAGGGACTCTTTCATGATGAAGGGTATGATGAAAGCACCCAACCCTCATATAATGAACTCCCTAGCATTTCCAAGGCAGTTATGCTGTTGGTCTTATTTACTCACATGACTTTACCTAACTCTACACTAGTAGATTATGTTGCACTGTCTCAGCAATAGTATGTGGCACTTGGCCTTAGCTGTTCTCAAAAAGCTGATCTAATGAGAACACAAGCTGGCTATATATAAAGGGGGGGGTTGATAAAAGTGGAGCACAGAGAACTTGGGGAACCTGTGCATAGTAACCAATCACCTTTTAACTTCAACTTGTTTAATAAGGGCTTGTCCGTAATATGAATTCCGCTTGCACAGGGGGGATCAATCCGCTGATCCCTGCTGAGCAGGCGTAAGACAGGTCCATCACGCTCACTGTGCAGAGATGGACCTGTCAGAGCCCCGCTCTCCTCTATGGGAGATCGGATGAAAATGGACCGCCTGTCCATTTTCATTTGATCCGATCCTCCAGAAGGATGGAAAATAGTGTTTCCATCCATCCATTTCACAGACAGGATCGGATCGATATTGGTGGATGTCAGCGGACATGTCACCGCTGACATCCGCCGTTCCATAAAGGTGAATGGAGAATCAGGTCAGATCCATCTGAAAAACTGACAGGCGGACCTGATCGTAGCGCCTGTTCGAAAGGGGCCTAAGGCTGGGTTCACACACATGAGAATTGGATGTGATTGAGCCCAGGTTCACGCTGATGCAGGTTAGAAATCGTGCAAGATCTGTGGAACTCGCATGATTTAAAACTGGCAATGCAGTCCGACTTTGGGGCCGATTTGACCGACATCTGTGCAGGTTCATGCACAGATGTCTATTCAAATCGGCATCAAAGTCTACAAAAGTAATACAGAACTACTTTTGGAAATCGGTGCGGTGCCGCAAAGCCAGCATCGCACCGATTTGGACAATGCCATTGCCAGTAAAAGTCGCCGATTTGGCATGCGATTTGACATGTCAAATCACCCCAATGTGAATGTGGGCTTAATGGTGGCCATGGAGTGGATTGGAAAAGGGTCCTGTTCAGGTGAAAATTCAGGCAAAAATTTGGATCTGAATCACACCTGAACCGGTGAACAGACACGCACCGGACCCCAGGCACAAACCTATGTGAACCTGGCCTAAAGCTTTGACAATAAAAATTTGAAACTGATTGCTTACTATGCACAAGCGCATAAAATTCTGTGTGCTTCAATTTTAGTAAATCTCCCCATAATATGACAAATGGTATCATATGGAATTATCTTTCTAAAGGTACAGTATTTAGGATGAATAAGACCTCAAACATATTCTTCCCTGTGCTAGTGTTTATGTTTTGATATTTGCTTGTGAAACCTTTTGTGGTACGGTGTTTCTTTTTGTCCAGTTTTCTACGCTTACTTTTTTCCTGCGATAAGAAAGGTCCTCCTTGTTATTTTTCAATGTGCTTTGCTTTGATTCATTTGTTTACTCAAATTCCCACTTATTCACAGAAAACGTTTAAATAGTGTAGTGCTACTCCCACAGAAGTTGCAGTAGATATGCACAGGTTCCTTCTATAATCAGTGCAGGCAGACAGACACACAGCAGTATCTCAATCACTTACAGTAAGCTCAATGAACAGTCCAGGGGTGTTTACTGCTAAGTAGCTGGTAACTTGGGGGGACAGTGCGGTATGAGATACTCAAAACCCCTTGATATATACATTGCAGAGGACTGAACAAGATTAGCATAAATAGGCTGAAATGGTCTAGCTTCTTGCAGCTGATGGACCACCAGACACTGCAACACATGGGGTTGGCTCTACTCAAAGATTCTATCAATGATCAGTCCAGAGATACAACCTCCAGCAAAGTAGCCCAGCTTCCAGTCCAAGAAGGGGGAGGGGGGTCTAGAGGAAAGCAGTCCTCCTGCTCTTGAGCTCATGGATCCACCCCCCACAGTGGGAGAAAGGAAAGTTTTTTCAGACTTATAGCCTGTTTAACAGTAGCCTAGCCACCACCAGGGCACACCTCCCCAGGGATTGGCTAGTCCCTATTAAATATACAGCCCAGGATTTACATTTTCCTGTCCTAAACTCCAAAAACGTCTTCTTAAGGCAAGGGGAAGCAATCAAACTCCCAGCTTGTAAAACACTGGAAGGACTACACTAAACAACTATTGCTCCTGTCTGTATACAGCAGAAGCTCAAAACACTAAATTTTCCTGACAGCCTAACTAGAAAGGTGCTATAGAAGCATTGACACTTTGTCCAGAACCATTTACAGAACATGCTAAGTTATTCTTCTTCTTATTTTTTTTAAGTCATAGTAAGTAGACAGGGTAGTATTACAAGCATATAAATGTACTGTATATATTCTGTTTATACTCTGTCTACTGCAGTGGTGGTAAGCTTGAAAATTTTAGAGGGCCTCAAGTGCCATAGTTAGGCAAATACACCTCAATGGCCAAAAAATTTTTGTTTTTCTGGACGCTATCACAATTCACACTGAAGAAGTTGGAGTAAAATACCATCAGTCAGTGGCAGTAATATTAACTCATTTTTTTTTTAAGTGAGTGCAATAATAACCATCAACACATCAGTGGTGTGGTGCCAGTGGATGCAAACACAACCCAAGAAAAATCAAGATCCCAGATCCAGTGTTGTCCTGCTGTGACCCATTGTGTCACTGTCAAAGCCTGTGTTTTGCGCTACCATCTTTGTTTCTGACATCAGGTGCCAGGTGCCTCTTCCTGTTTCAGGCAGCCTAGTCCCCTGGTTACACATGCCAAGACCACTGTCCCCCAGCTTCTGTGAATAAAAAAGTGAAGCATTCTGGTGAATGTGATGTTCATAACCCAAGAGGCTTCACAGTGCCAGACATCTCATTCTCTTCTACAAAAGAAAAATAGGAAAAAGTAAACTAACACAGAAACATTTTGCTGATTGTGAATTGTGGGGGGGGGGGGGGGGCTGGACTGAGTGTAAGCTACAGGCATCATGAATTGTGCTGTACTACATCAAAATTAATATTTACTGCAGCCAGGCACTCTCTCTCCAAGTCAATCAGTTATGCGGTTTAAATTAGGCTCACAAATTATTGGACTCTTAACTTAACTGTTAAATTGCCAAAAATAGCGTTGGACCATTTGACACTATTACATTCCCCAATTACCTAAGAGGAAATATCTGCGGCTATAAAAAAGATGGCCAATGGTAAAGCCCAAGGCCTAGACGGGTACACTCCAGAATTTTACAAAATTACTGATGACAAGTTATCCACTACCTTACTGGAGGAATACAATGGAATTTGGGAAGACGGCCCATATTTACCATCGGGACACCAGACACATATTAAACTGATCTCGAAAAAGGGTAAAGATCCCATTGATTCAGGTTCATGTTGTCCCATTTCCCTTTTAAATGTGGACCGACTGGCAAACATTATGTTATCTTTAATCCACTCAAGACAGATGGGTTTCACCAGAGGCAGATCAGCCTCCACCAACATGCGCTAGGTCTTAGCAGTGTTGGAATATGCAAAGACTCATTCACTAGAAGATTTAGCCACCCATCCTTACATTAGACGCAAAGAAAGCTTTTGATAATGTCAGCTTTCATTGGCTTCTTCCTTTTTGTCATTTTATAAACAGTGTATACTCTTCACCCACAGCTAGGGTAGTAGCAGCAGGACACCTATCTGACCCAATCAGGCTCCACAAAGGCACAAGGAAGGGCTGCCCCCTTTCCCCACTACTATTCAATCTAGTGATTGAACCCCTCTCTTGATATCTTAGTAGTAAGGCTCCTCTGCATGGTATTCTGATCTTTGCAGATGATATCTTATTTTTTTCTACCGCACCCTCATCTGATATAGCCAATATACAACAAATTTTCAACTCATTTCGTTTATGCTCTGGGCTAAAAATAAATTTCAGCAAAAGTGAGGTACTTCCCTTAAGCGCAAACAACTCACGTAAGTGGGTACTTTCCTCTTCTTTCCCCATAAATAACAAACACATCACTTATTTAGGAATCAAAATAGGCAGGCCACCTTCTTCCCTTTACTATCTTAACTATCCTTCTTTGATCTCTAAAATTGTGGGTGAATTAGAAACATGGAGGGAGCTCCCACTATCACCCTTTGGGAGATGTGCCTTGTTCAAGATGGTATGTTTTGCGTGCCTCTTGTACCCTCTTCAAACCATACCATTTCTCCTGAAGCACAAAGACATCCAATTAATAAATAAAGCGATCGCTGCTTTTATATGGTGCAACAAAAAACCTGGAATAGCTCTGAGTAAATAATACCTCCTGAGGAGCGATCAGGAGGTATAATTCCTAACATTAGAGTCTAATCTTCCTAACATTAGAGTTTATAATATATCCTGTTTACTAAGTGCAGGTTTGGATTGGTTACTCCAAGCTTCAAGGTACACAAACTTTGACCAAGAATCAACAATGGTCAAACCATACAATTTAACCGCAATCCTACACAGTTCACTGAAATTGACTCCTGCCAACATAAAGCAAAAACCTACCGATTCGAGACACAGTCATTGCATGGAGGGAAATGCAAAAGAAGCTGGGCCTCTCACCCTTTATTTCTAAATACTTACCCATCCAAGGGAACCCAATGCTCTCTCAAGGCCAACAGTAGGATGCATTCTCATAATGGAGAGATAAGGGGCTGATATCAACAGTCTCCTTATACAATTTCGACACGGTATCTCCTAAGCCCTTCACTTCTTTGGCCTAGGAATTCCGCATACCTAACCATTACTTCCTTCATGTTTTACAATTCTCAGATGTTATTTGCAAAACCTGCCTGAAAAAGCCTATCAGATTTTGAAAGTCTATCAGACATCTACAGACCACTAAATTCTCTCTTTATGAAGCCACTACACCTCACCTCAGTACAATCTTGGAGTAAATATTTATCTGGAGAGGATATCCTGGACAATATCCTGGAAGGCTATGCCATTATTCAAAAACTGGTAACAAATTAATCCTGGAGGGAAACTCAGTTCAAACTTCTACACAGAGCCTATGTTCCTTTCTCCACTAAACACTCTACACCTCCGGGAACCACTTGTCCTTGATTTTCAGTCTCGGGACCATCTTTATCTCACCGTCTCTGGACATGCTCAGCCATCTCGGACTACTGAGATCGAGTCCTAACATTTATCTTTGGAGTAACCAACTACCTAAGGACCCCTTGCTTCTCCTGTTTGGATGTCCAAAGATGTGGAACCTCTCCGATGGACTTCAAATCTTAAAGCTCCAGAACATCTACCAGTGGACTCTCATATGTTTTCTATATGCTCATAGAATCATCTTTAAGCATTGGATATCAGTAGCACCGCCCACCATCTCGGAAATCAAGACAGACCTTAAAATACTTCTATTTAGAGAAAAACCGGACACCATAATGCAAAATGTCAGATGCATCAAATGCTTTGAATCCAGGTGGCGCTCCTTCATTGATAAGACCTTAATGACATCTGAGGGATAGTCACTATAATCTCCATTCATATCTGCACCTAGTGAAATTATGACTCATACAGCAAACTCCCCATAGTTAAAGGGGTTGTAAAGGTTTGTGTTTTTTCACCTTATTGCATCCTATGCATTAGGGTGAAAAAACACCCGGCAATCACCGGCCCCCAAGCCCCCCGTTTTACTTACCTGAGCCAGTTCACCTGCTTTGATTGGATAGATTGATAGCAGCGCAGCCATCGGCTTCCGCTGCTGTCAATCAAATCCAATAACGCGGGCGCCAGGGGGCGGGGCCGAGTGTATGACACAGGAGTGCGCCTGCACGGTAACCCCCTCAGGAGAAAGCTTCCAAGAGGGGGTTATCAAATGCGGGGAGGAGCCTTGAGAGACGCAGAGGGACCCCAAAAGAGGATGTTCAGGGCCACTCTGTGCAAAACAAGCTGCACAGTGGAGGTAAGTATGATTCTTTATTTTAGTTTGTTATTTTTTTTTAAAAAGGGAACCTTTAGTATAACTTTAACAAGTTATTGTATATTTTAGGTAATCTGGTCACCCATTTATATTGGTATAAGTTTGAATGTACTGACCATTCCTTGAACTCCTGGCCACCTGGCAAACTCGGGAGACTATAGGTCCAAGGTATCCTTTCTTCTCTTCTCCTCTTCCTTCTCTCTTCTATTCTCTACTTTCATTTACTTCCTATAATTTCTGCTTTTGTATTTGTAATAATATGCCAACAGTTACTTGGTTTAGACAATAATTAACCACTTAAAGGCCGAGCCTGTTTTTCAGACTGAGGGGTTGATTTACTAAAGGCAGATAGACTGTGCACCTTGGAAAGTGCAATTGCACATTGCAAGTACAGTTGCACCAGAGCTTAGTAATGAGGTAAGGCTTCACTTTGCAAAGAATACCCAATCACATGCAAGGAAATAAAAAAAACATAATTTTTGCTTGCACATGATTGGTTGATGAAAGTCAGCAGCGCTTCTGCTCATTTACTAAGCTCTGGAGCAACTGCTCTTGCAGAGTGAAACTGCACTTTCCAAAGTGCACAGTATTTTTGCCTTTAGTAAATCAACCCCTCAGTGTTTACAAACAATTTTTTTTTGCTAGAAAATTACTTAGAAAAAAAATGTATAATGTTTTGGGGTTCTAACACCCTAGAGAATAAAATGGCGGTCATTGCAATACTTTTTGTTACACCGTATTTGCACAGCAGCCTTACAAGTGCACTTTTTGGGAAAAAATTCACTTTTTTGAATTAAAAAATAAGACAACAGTAAAGTTAGCCCATTTTTTTTTATTGTGGAAGATAACGTTACGCCAAGTAAATTGATACCCAACATGTCACGCTTCAAAATTGCGCCCGCTCGTGGAATGGCGTCAAACTTTTACCCTTAAAAATCTCCATAGGCGACGTTTAAAAAAATCTACAGGTTGCATGTTTTGAGTTACAGAGGAGGTCTAGGGCTAGCATTATTTCTCTCGCTCTGACGATTGCGACGATACCTCACATGTGTGGTTTGAATACCATTTTCATATGTGAGCGTTGCTCAAGTCTGTGTTTGCTTCTGCGCGTGAGCTCGTCGGGACGGGGCGCTTTAAAAAATATATGTATTATTTATTTGACTTTATTTTATTGATTTTAAAACTGTTTTTTTAAAGAAAAAAAATTGGGTCACTTTTATTCCTATTACAAGGAATGTAAACATTCCTTGTAATAGAAAAAAGCATGACAGGATTCTTAAATATGAGATCTGGGGTCAAAAAGACCTCAGATCTCATATTTGGACTTAAATGCAATAAAAAAACAAAAAAAGTCCCTTTAAGACGTGTGGGCGGAAGTGACGTTTTGACGTCGCTTCCGCTCTGCTATGGTATGGTGGGGGCCATTTTGCCCTCACTCGTATCCATACCCAGCCACTGACAGGTCCCGATCGCCTCCGCCGCTACCGATGGCAACCGGTAAGCGGCTGAGGGCGCGGGAGAGTGGCGGGAGGGGGAGCCCTCTCCTGCCGCCGATAACGGTGATCTTGGGGCGAATCCGCCGCAGAGACCACCATTATCATTTACAGGCCTGGCCGATGAAAAGATGGATATCTCGGTTGTGGCAGCAGCTGCTGCCGTTACCGAGATATCCATCTTTAAATTTGCGACGTATATGCACATGGGCCGGTCGCTAAATGGTTAAGGGCCTGTGGCCCCGTTTCTTTAACCTTGTGAGAAATTCATACGTTATTCTACTTTGTCATTTGAAATACCCAATAAAATATATTTAAAAAAAATGAGCATTTATTTATTTTTTGCATGTGTTCCTTTCTCCGAGTATCGTAAAATAGAAGGCAAAACAGAAATACAGTATCCTTTTTCATGTGACTTTATGATTTGATCATGTGACCTGTTTCATCCTGCACACTTCCTTTATCACTTTGATGCCAAGCTTCACTACCGACACTGTGGGGTTGATTTACTAAAACTGGAGAGTGCAAAATCTGGTGCAGCTCTGCATGCTAGCCAATCAGTTCTAACTTCTGCTTGTTCAATTAACCAGTTAGAGACCAGAAACAGCAGTTATACTGTGGCAGGTTGGCTCCCCTGGGTGCGCCATTGTAGCTGCACGTTGGCCACTTTATTGGCACTAGTGGGCGCACGCCGACGAATGAGTATGCTTGTGCCCTGTGGTCTCCGTTCTGTCAGGGGTGAGGAGACTGATCTGTTGTTCCTACTGATTAGGAACAACGATTGGTCTCCTCCCCCAGGCAGTCCCATCCCCCCGCAGTTAGAAACACTCCCTAGGACACACATTTAACCCCTTGATCGCCCCTAGTGTTAACCCCTTTCCTACAATGACATTTACACAGTAATCAGTGGCTATTTTTAGCTTTGATCGCTATATAAATGTCAATGGTCCCAAAAACGTGGCAAAAGTGGCCCATCTGTCCGCCGCAATGTCGCAGTCCCACTAAAAATCGCAGATCACCGCCATTGCTAGAAAAAAAAATTATAATAAAAATGCTATAAATCTATCCCCTATTTTGTAGATGCTATAGCTTTTGCGCAAACCAATCAATGTGCACCTATTGAATTTTTTTAAACCAAAAATATGCAGAAGAATACATATCGGCCTAAACTGATGAAGACATTTTTTTTTATTATAGCAAAAAGTAAAAAAAAAAAAATTTTTTTTCAAAATTGTCGCTCTTTTTTGTTTATAACGCAAAAAAATAAAAACTGCAGAGGTGATCAAATACCATCAAAAGAAAGCTCCATTTGTGGGGAAAAAAGGACATCAATTTTGTTTGGGTACAGCATTGCTCGATCACGCAATTGTCAGTTAAAGCGACACAGTGCCGTATCTCAAAAAATGGCCTGGCTATTAACGGGGCAAATCTTCCAGTCCTTTTTGACAAAAAAGCTAAAATAAACTGGAAGCTGATTGGTTTCTATACAGAGCTGCACCAGATTTTACACTCTCCAGTTTTAGTAAATCAACCCCTGTCTGTCATGTGACACCCCACCAATTTATATCAAATACAGGTCTTTATTTCATTCTCAAAGGGTTAACATAAATAATATTTTGTGCTTTGCTTATAGCTTCACATTTGCCATAACCAAAGTGAATATTTTCTGCTACACAATGGTATTTTATGTTACTTCCTTCTTCCAGCTCATGTTCCATCACATTTAAATCCCCCAAAAATATAGATTTTTTATTTTATTTTTACTGCATGAATCCTTGTAGGCTATTTTATTTCCCTCTTGAATGCCTGGCAGCATTTTGTTGTCTCGAAATTTTCTCTGATTGTTGTAAATAACATGATGTGGTTTATTGATTTAGTAGTAACTGAAAAACAATCTAAGCAGAGATGGGCAATATTGTACATCAATGACATCTAAAAGCAGGTATATAAATACTAGGAAGCTGAAAAGTAATTAAAGCATAGAATGTTATTGGAGATATGCTGTTTGTAGGATCTTAATCTTTAAGACCTGTGTGACTGCTGTGCATAACTTAGCAGAGCTCACTTTAGAGAGGAATACTAATGATGGCATTTTACATCTCCTCCAAAGGGTCTTCTTTAAACACAAAACTAAAAAGAATTTACAGACATTGTGCTGATTAGAGAACATATATTTTTTTTACTTTAAAATGTATTACAAAATGTAACATATTCTAAACATACTACAGATCTAAACATGCTAAGATACAATTTAATTCAGGAAATAAGACTATGTTTAGGCTGGGTTCATGCTAAAGCACCGGGCGGTTTACAGCAGGGGGTCCGGTGTGTCTCCATTCACTGGAATCTGGAAGCCCCCTTTAAAATAACATGTGAATGAGTAAGCGGTACATAGTACTCCTGGTTTCTCATTGACAAAAAAAGGATTACAGTAAATAAAAAACACAACACATCTTAAAAAGTATTTTATATTAATAAAAAAACAAAAAACAAAGCAACAAATAGAGTCCACCTGTGTGTAATTTCATCTCAGTATAAATACAGCTGTTCTGTAAGGCCCTCAGAGGTTTGTTAGAGAACCTTAGTGAACAAACAGCATCACGAAGGCCAAGGAACACACCAGACAGGTCAGGGATAAAGTTGTTGAGAAGTTTAAAGCAGGGTTAGGTTACAAAAAATTATCCCAAGCTTTGAACATCTCACGGAGCACTGTTCAATACATCATCCGAAAATGGAAAGAGTATGGCACAACTGCAAACCTAACAAGACATGGCCTTCCACCTAAACTGACAGGCCAGGCAAGGAGAGCATTAATCAGAGAAGCAGCCAATGGTAACTCAGGAGGAGCTTCAGAGATCCACAGCTCAGATGGGAGAATCTGTCCACAGGACAACTATTTGTGGTGCACTCCACAAATCTGGCCTTTATGGAATAGTGGCAAGAAAGAAAGCCAAAATAAGTCCCTTTTGCAGTTTGCGAAAAGCCATGTGGGGAACACAGCAAACATGTGTAAGAAGGTGCTCTGGTCAGATGAGACCAAAATTGAACTTTTTGGCCTAACAGCAAAATGCTATGTGTGGTGGAAAAAAAAACACTGAACATTACTATGAATACACCATCCCTACCGTGAAACATGGTGGAGGCAGCATCATATCGTGGGGATCCTTTTCTTCAGCAGGGAGAGGGAAGCTGGTCAGAGTTGATGGGAAGATGGATGGAGCCAAAAACAGGGCACTCTAATGCCGCATACACACGATTGGAAATTCCAACAAGAAAAGTTTGATGTGAGCTTTTGGTCGGAAATTCTGACCGTGTGTAGGCTCCATCTGACTTTTTCTGTCGGAATTTCCGACAGCAAAGATTTGAGAGCTGGTTCTCAATTTTTCCGACAAGAAAAGTTCTTGTCGGAAATTCCGATCGTCTGTATGCAATTCCGATGCGCAAAAAAACATGCATGCTCTGAATCAATTTGACGCATGCTCGGAATTATTGAACTTAATTTTTCTCAGCTCGTTGTAGTGTTGTACATCACCGCGTTTTTGACGGTCAGAATTTTGTGTAACCGTGTGTATGCAACACAAGTTTGAGCCAACATTCCGTCTGGAAAAAATCCACGGTTTTCTTGCCGGAATTTCCGATCTTGTGTACGCGGCATTAGAAGAAAATCTGTTCAAGGCACTGTAGCCATCAATCAAGATATACAAAAGCTGTCAACCCACCAAAGCAAAACATCATCACTAGGCGCTTCTAACAGACTCTCGGATGCAAATTACATTTTTTAGCCTAGCAGCTGAATGTAAACAATGGGACAGCAAATCCTGGCAGATGTAAAACAAAGAGGCATAGAATCCTGGGCGATGTAATTGACAAAATTTGTGTTGTCATGAATAGAGTTGAGCGGACACCTGGATGTTCGGGTTCAGGCCGAACTTCGCAAAAAAGTTCGAGTTCGGGACCCGAACTTGACCCGAACTTGACCCTGAACTTTTGAGGACTAAAATGGCTCTAAAAAAGTAATGGAAAGGGCTAGAGGGCTGCAAATGGCAGCAAAATGTTGTTAAGAGCATGGCAAGTGATCTACAAACAAATGTGGATAGGGAAATAACTTAAAATAACATAAAATTAGGGCTGTTACTGATTAAAATTTTCGTGTTCGATTAATCGATTTTTTTTAAAATCGATTAATAAACTAATTTTGATTAATTATAACGCACATAGATATCCAACTACTTTTAGCTGATCTCCTTGCAGGCCGATTCCCAGTGCAGCTACCAACCACTGGAAAATCGATAGCAGGATACAAAAAACACACAAAGGCAGCGCTCGATGGGAATAGCATTAAAACTTTTATAGTCTTCAAGTAGGTAACAAAATAAATATTGCACTGGAGATAAAATCAATGTAGCTACATAAACTGTAAAAATGGTGCGAGTAATACCAAACGGTAGCAAAAGCAGTCATAAAAACATGTAGCTAAGTATGATACTGGTATAAAAATGTGTACAACGATACCACTGCTGAATCCAGATGAGGAGGGGTTAACATCAGTCCGTCGGCATGTAGATGTCCCGTGAAGGGAACTATCACAACTCCCAGTGGATGGCTGTAGAATCCCAGGTTGATAGAGGGAAGTGTAACAGCCCTTGCGTGTGGCAGATAGTAAGGTCCCGCCGGCATGCAGATATGAAGGCACAGCAAAGGAGCACTTCAGATGGACACGGCAAGCCCAAAGAATTTTGATTGATCAAAATAATTTTGATCGATCAAAGCAATTAATCGATTCATCAAGGAATTAATAGTTAATTTCCACAGCCCTACATAAAATACATAAAAATAAAAAATAATAATCTTGACCTAGGAGGACGAGGTCCATATGGAGTAGGAGGTTGAGGTGGCGGTGGATGTGGCGGTGTAGGTGGAAGCTGCGGTGGAGGAGGACGAGGTAGCCAACACTGGTTTTTGTTTTTATTTTTATTTTTTTAAATTAGGGTACACCCCTGCATGACGTTGATTCCATGTGGGGTCGAGGACCTCATCGTCAGCAACCCAATCTACTGGAGGCACTGTCAGCAACCCAATCTACTATCGCCTGTACTTCTCCTGGCCTCAACATTCGTAGAGCCGCATTAGGCCCGACCAAATACGGCTGCAGGCTCTGTCGCCTACTCGCACCTGAGGAAGGTGTTTCACTTGTGCATGTAGCTGGCACAGATCAACCACGCCCTCTCCCTGCAACAGGAGCTCCACCAACAGCACCACGACTGGGGCCACGTCCCTTATTTGACGTTCTCCTCATATTTCTCAAATTTAGGATCTTGCCCTAAATGGGTGTTTTTTGAATAGCAGAATAGAAGAACAGCATCTAAAGTGTGTATCTCACACGTACAGATATGCAGGAAATGCACCAAAAAATGGATTTGCCCTAAATAAAAAATTTTTTTGAATAGCAGAATAGAAGAACAGTATCTAAAGTGTGTATCTCACACGTACAGATATGCAGGAAATGCACCAAAAATAATTTATTTGCGCTAAATATTTTTTTGGGAATAGCAGAATAGAAGAACAGTATCTAAAGTGTGTATCTCACATGTACAGATATGCAGGAAACGCACCAAAAAAAATTATTTGCCCTAAATAAAAAAAAATTGAATATCAGAATAGAAGAACAGTATCTAAAGTGTGTATCCCACATGTACAGATATGCAGGAAACACCGCAAAATATTTTTTTTTGCCCTAAATGGGTGTTTTTTGAATAGCAGAATAGAGCAACAGTATCTAAAGGGTGTATTTCACAGTAACATATGCAGTGCTGGTGCACTAAGCTTGCATAAAATGCCCGCGGACGCCAACCTAACTAACAGATGGCTAAAAGTTATCTTTTCTCTGGCACTGGGCTCAGGGCAGGGTAAAAAGATTGTGCACTGCACACACACAACAAAATCAAGGTAGATCGCTGAGTAATTTGATTTCTGAATCAGGACTCCTATGATAATTCTCTCCCTCAAAGCAGCAGCAGCCACCTTTCCCTACACTATCTAAAGCAGAGTGACGTGCTGTGCTATGTGCCTCTAGCTAATATAGAGGCTGGGTCACATGCTGCACTGGCCAATCGCAGCCATGCCATTAGTAGGCATGGCTGTGATGGCTTCTAAGGGCACACGAGTTAAACAAATGTTGATTGGCTGCCCTGCAGCGCGCCATTTCATTGCCGAACACCGAAACCCGAACTTACAGTTCGGGTTCGCTCAACACTAGTCATGAACTTAGCAAATTCATGACAATACAAAGCATATACCCAAAGGCACTTTAGGAGTCTCACAAATACACCACCATAGGTCATGTAGTGCACTGCCACTCTGTTCAGTATGTTTGTAGCATGTAAAAGAAAAATGGAAATATCATAGTGCAAAACTATAATTTTATTCAGCCAAATTTAAGATAAAATACTAACATACACTATATTGTCAAAAGTATTGTGACCCTGCCTTTACATGCACATAAATGTTAATGGCATTTCAGTATTAGTCTGTAGGGTTCAATATTGAGTTGGCCCACCCTTTGCAGCTATAACAGATTCAACTCTTCTGGGAAGGCTGTCCACAAGGTTTGTGTCTATGGGTATGTTTGACCGTTCTTCTAGAAGTGCATTTGTGAGGTCAGGCACTGACGTGGACAAAAAGGCCTGACTCACAGTCTCCACTCCAATTCATTCCAAAGGTGTTCTATCGGGTTGAGGTCAGGACTCTGTGCAGGTCAAGTTCCTCCACCCCAAACTTGCTCATCCATGTCTTCATGGACCTTCTTTTGCGCACTGGTCCACATTATTTGGTGGAGGGGGGATTATAGTGTGGGGTTGTTTTTCAGGGCTTGGGCTTTGGCCCTTAGTGCCAGTGAAGGGAACTCTTAAGGCGTCAGCGTACCAAGTCATTTTGGACAATTTCATGCTCCCAACTTTGTGGGAACAGTTTGGGAATGGCCCCTTTCCGTTCCAACATGCAGTGCACAAAGCAAGGTCCAAAAAGACATGGATGAGTGAGTTTGGGGTGGAGGAACTTGACTGGCCTGCACAGAGTCCTGACCTCAACCCGATAGATCACCTTTGAGATGAATTAGAGCGGAGACTACGAGCCAGGCCTTGTCGTCCAACATCAGTGCCTGACCTCACAAATTCGCTTCGGATGAATGGTCAAACACTCCTAAACCCTGTGGATAGCCTTCCACAGAGTTGAAGATTTTATAGCTGAAAAGGGTGGTCCAACACAATATTGAAACCTATGGTCTAAGACTGGGGTGCAATTTAAGTTCATGTGTGTGTAAAGGCAGGTGTCCCAATACTTTTGACAATATAGTGTAAGCGTATATGTAAAAATGCATTTATACCACCACCATCTTCAGCTACTTACAGCGGGAGAAGTGATGTCAGCGCAAGCTCTGCCCCAACACGTTTCAACCAATAAACCATTATCAAGGGGTTTAAGCTTTTAGCATTTTTTTTTATTATTTTTTTTACAGGAGACTAGAAAAAGTCATGCAAGCAGCATCTTTGGGGCGGTGGAGGAGCGCGCTCCTAAACTGCCCCTGCCCATTGAAATTAATGGGCAGCACTTCCGAAGCACCTGCAAAGCGCTTCAGCAGCGGCGCTACATGGGCATAGTTAACCGCTTCTTCAGCTGCTAGCGGCCGAAAAGTGCAGCTAAAACGACTGTAAAGCACCGCTAAATCTAGCGGCGCTTTACTGCAGACTCTCTCACGGCCCCAGTGTGAAAGTAGCCTAAACACCAAGCACAGATTTATTTGTTTTTATTGGTATCCCCTTTAAGGCGATCCCTAGCATATGTATACAAAACATCACAATGAATACTGTATTACATTAATGATGGGTATTGGAATGTATTATATTTGAAGATAGACATAAGAAATCACAGAACACCATTTGCAGTACAAAATGCAAATGTTAAGAAAGTATATACAAAATGCGTCCCGACACACTTTCAAGCTAGCCAGTAAAAAAAATAAAACTAATATTTTTCAGCAAAGGTTTTAGTTGAATACATTTGCAAATATATGTGGATGTCACATTGCCATGTCAATGCACCTTTGATGTGGTCCCTAACTGAACTGAGTTTTTCTAACTGAAAACGGATAAACTATGCACAAACAAAAAGCAGGTTTACGTGGAGGCAGCTCTTTCCTCCTTAACCACTTCAGAAGACGGCCGCATTGCGGACCTGAACTGCCGGGAGGGCGTCCCTGGACGTCCTCCTGTTTACTCCCGCGTTGCGCGCCATCGCGGAATAGCTGTGCCCGCTGTGTTACACGGGTGCCGATGTGCGTGCCTGGTGGCCGCGATGTCCACCACATTCCCGCGATCGGCAGTCACAGAGCAAGGGACGTGGATCTCTGTGTGTAAACACAGAGATCCACCTCTTGTCAGGGAGAGGAGACTGATGCTGTGTCCCTTGTACATAGGGACAACCATCGGTCACCTCCCCCAGTCAGTCCCCTGTCCCACAGTAAGAATCACTCTCAGGGAACACATTTAACCCCATGATCGCCCCCTAGTGTTAACCCCTTCCCTGCCAGTCACATTTATACAGTAATCATAGCACTATTTATACAGTATTTATAGCACTGTTCGCTGTATAAATGTGAATAGTCCCAAAATAGTGTCAAAAGTGTCCGATCTGTCCGCCACAATATCGCAGTCCAGACAAAAATCGCAGATAACCGCCATTACTAGTAAAAAAAAAAAATGTCATAAATCTATCCCCTATTTTGTAGGCGCTATAACTTTTGCGCAAACCAATCAATAAACGCTTATTGCAATTTTTTTTACCAAAAATATATAGAAGAATACGTATCGGCCTAAACTGAGAATTTTTTTTTCTTTTTTTTTTAAATTGGGATATTTATTATAGCAAAAAAGTAAAAAATATTGTGTTTTTTTCAAAATTGTCAGTCTTTTTTTGTTTATAGCGTAAAAAAAAAAAAAAAACACAGACGTGATCAAATACCACCAAATAAAGGCTCTATTTGTGGGAAAAAAAATGATAAAAATTTAATTTGGGTACAGTGTTGTATGACCGCGCAATTGTCATTCAAAGTGCGTCAGCTCTGAAAGCTGAAAATTGGTCTGAGAAGGAGGGGGGTTTAAGTGCCCAGTAAGGAAGTGGTTAAAAGGTACAATAATACCACAATACCAGACATCACCTTTACAAGACAGCTGAAGGTCTCTAGAGAGCATCTGCATCAAACCCTAAGGCTACTTTCACACTGAGGTGGTTTTCATGCGTTTTAGCACAAAAAAATAATGCCTCTCGTGATTCCCCATTGTCAAAGCCTGAATGCTTTCACACTGGAGCGTTGCGCTTGCAGGATGAGAAAAAAAGTCCTGCAAGCAGCATCTTTGGGGCAGTGTGGGAGCGATGTATACACTGCTCCCTAAATGCCCTGCCTATTGAAATGAATAGGCATCGCTGCTGAAGCGCCTGCAAAGCGCTTCGACAATGCCACAACACGGGCTCCTGTAACCCTTTCTTCGGGCGTTAGCGGGGGTTAAAAGCACCCTGTTAGTGGGCGAAAAGTTACGCTATAAGAGCAGTAAAGAGGCCTAAGTCCAACTAGCAACATAATAATCAATTTAAAGAATAAGTTCACTTTTGGAACATATTACATTTTCCACCCATTTTTAGGCATGAACATGTGACATGTTCCAGCATCTGCAACCCTCCCCTCTTCCCTGTGACAGCTGCCTGGAGCACCCGCTGTCACTATTTGAAAACAACATGGCCGTGCAGGGCTCCACCCACACGGTCACATCATTCATTAACAGTTTGCTGTGAATGAATGCCTACATTACAAGTACTGCCATCCATTGCTGCTGATGGCTTGTAGTTTTCATTGAGCTGGTGAGCATTCTTGTAGTCTATTAATCTTCCTGCTCTCATGTAACTGCCTGTATGAGCAGATAGATATCCTGGGAGTCTGCAGAGGCTTGACATTGCACCCATGCTCTGCAGATTCCTTAGGAAAAAAAAAAAGTTTGCATTTATTGTTTTTTTTTTTAAAGATTAATTCATCCTTTAGGGCTGGTTCACACCACAAAAAAGCACTCCAGATCTGTTCCGGATGTGTTTCTGCATGCATGTTTTTGATGCATTCCAGGTGCTTTTTTCACTATACTAGGGTCCAGTGCATTTATAAAGTATTCCAGTGCGTTTCTGATGAATTTTACTGAATTCCAGTACAGTCCAGTGCAGGAAAAATGCAGCATGTTCTCCTTTTTTTTCTGGAACTAAAAAGCCCTGGAACTGACTGCACTAGTGTGAACTATGTCATTGGAAACCATATAGCTTACTTTCCATGTGTTTTTGATGCAGAACAAAAACACACTGGACTGCATGTGGTGTGAACTGGCCCTTAAGGAAAATGTATACTTAGCATTCAATGAATCCTTATGGTTTGAAACAAATCCATTTTCTCATAGATGTAGTGCTTTTGGCAGCATTCACACCTGTGTTTTTACCCTGAACTGATTATATGTAAGAAAATCAGTGGGAGATCCTAGCAATTAGATGTGGAAGGCAGAACCTTTGAACGTAATGGGAGGCTGCAGGCTCTCGCGTGTCATTGCTTTGTGGCGATTGTCAGCATTTAGGACAAATCACTCCCAGGTAATCACTGTATAGTAATTACCTGTGAGTAGCTGCAGGAGCTGGGTGCCTCCCATTGCTTTCAATGGTTCTGCCTTCCACAGCTAATTGCCAGGCCCCCCAGCTGATTTTCTTGCATATAATCGGTGTTGAGCAAAAACACAGGTGTGAAAGTAGCCAATTTGCCATATACTAACCCATATTGGGAATTATACACAAAGTCCCATGATTACATGTAAAAATGTAAATCACAGTCTTTGATTAATCCATTTGTATAAAAACAGGCCAGTTTGCTTATCCACCATACCTCCCATTTCATAATGGATAAAATCCTAACCCCATCTTCTGTTTCTTTTTATCTAAAAACCAACATTTAGGCTGGGTTCACACTTGTGCGGTGCGAATTCCAACTCTCTTATCTCAGCAAAAAGATACAAGAACTGTTCAGCAGATCATCTCCGTTTTAGCTGTGAATTTGGTGACCTGGGAGAGAGGAGGGGGAGGGGGGAAGTGTAGTGAGGAGAAGGAGAGAAATCCTGATGAGAACTGAACACATCAGATGCGTGCCCATAGAAGATAATGTGCCTGAATTCGCACCTAAGCCGCACCGCAATGCCTAGAAAACGCACAAATTTTTTGGGCAATGTGCAGTGCGAATGCATCGCACATATGTGAACCAGCCTCATTAAAATCAATGTATTTTATAATGTTATGCGGTTTAAGCCGCAACCAATTTGCATAGGTGTGAACTATAAAGCATTTATTTCACTAAAAAACATCAACATATTGTAGTGGATCTCTTTACAGTTCCCTAAACACTTTTGCTAGGCCACATTTTCTGAATGAGAAATAGGCCAGGTCTTAATGAAGAAATCGAAACTACATTGTAATATTTTAAAGAAAAATTACAGAAATTGTAAAGACTCTGGCTTTGTCCCGTGGTTAAACCTGGACACCCAATAATCCACGGGGTCCACTTCTGACTTTAAGGAGTGACTTATATGTTGTATATGCATATGGCCTTTAGTCCTGCCTGAAATGATGAATACAGCGGATTGCCCAAATTTATTAGCAGATATATGACAATAAGGAGAGTGAGGACTTAACACTTGTGTGCACTTGGACACAAAACAATATGGGATTGTACATCCCATTAACACCCATCATACCATAAGAACATACCTAAAATATAAAATAAAACACACAACAAGGATTGTGGAAAAGTTTAGGCCGCGGCCCCTTTATTGGGATTAAAACAATTTTAATTATGAAATGAACTTTAACCTTTAATACCAGAATCGCTGTTAACCATTAACAGACCAACATGCTTAGTCACTAAGACTCAAGCAGCAATATCTTATACCAACCACTGTCCACCCACAAAGTGGGCGACATTACCCAAAAAAATAAGATTGACCTTCAATATCAAACAGAACTGTTGGTAAGGTAACCAATAACAGACCAACTTGCTTAGTCACTAAAGCCTCGTACACACGGTCGGACTTCCATCGGACTTTTCCGTGTTTTTTTGTCCGAACGGAGTTGGCCCGGCACACCCATAGCATACACACCACAGGACTTTTCTGCAAACTTTCCCAAAACTTTTTGCAACATCACATGGTTTTTCTGCTCTTTACCGCCACCCTTTGGTCAACTTTTGCTATTGTTGGTTGATTTTAACATTAGCTGTTTTGTCCATCGAACAAAAGTCCTATGGTTTTCTGTACACACGGTAGGACTTTGCTCCATCGGACTTTTGTTGGGCAAAAGTTTGTCCGTTTGCAGACCCAACTTTTGTCCGATGAAAACAAAACCAAACGAAAAATAGTTTGTCCGATGGAGCGTACACACGGTCGGATTGTTGGTCCAACTTGCTTAAAACAAAGTTTGTTGGGCAAAAGTCCGACCGTGTATACGGGGCTTTAGACTCAAGCAGTAATATCTTATATAAAACAAGTAACAGCGTACCGACCACTGTCCACCCACAAAGTGGGCGACATTACCCACATAAAGGGGGACCGCGACGGGGAGGGAGAAATAAAGGGGTGGGAGAGCAGGTCAAAAGATCCAGAAGGAAGGCTGAGGAGAATCCAGAGGTGAGTCCAACTGACAGACCTGAGGTAAATGCTAACTCCGCCCAGTGACAGGGGAGGATATACGTAAAAGGTTACACTCATTGGCTAGATGTTTCCCACCAAAGGATTTGTCACCAATCCAGTGCGCTACAGCTGAGGTAAATCTTCCTAGCAACAGCAGGCAGCTTGTCACCTGAAACACAAAACAGAAAGAACCAGCAAAGCAGCCATAGAGAGACATGTACTTAACAATTATCATAGCCCTCTATTAAGAGTAAAATGTATTTATTAAACAAATGGGTGTTAGGGGTGACAATCCCATGGGGCCACTTCTCTATTTTATTATTTTGTGGCCCTGACATTCTTATTCTCCAAAAATAATCAATGTTTAATCATTACTTAATAGCCCTGACATATATTTTTAGTTCAATTGTTTATTACAGTTTTCTGCCTCGTTGTAACATACTCTATGAGCTTCTGAACCCCCCCCCCCCCATCACTTCTGTTTAATTGAAATGAACAGTGCACTTTTGTTGCAGTTATGTGCACTGTTCTATGTACACTACAAATCCCATAGTCCAGTGATGGCGAACCTTGGCACCCCAGATGTTTTGGAACTACATTTCCCATGATGCTCATGTACACTGGGAAATGTAGTTCCAAAACATCTGGCGTGCCAAGGTCCGCCATCACTGCCATAGTCCCTAGGCCATCTCTGAAACAAGACCATGAGTGGCTATGTTCTTGTACACAGCAGGACCCTGGAGAAAGAATGTAGCCACCCTCTAACAGGTAGTAGGATCACGGCAGCAATTTTGATATTTTGAGTTAAGAATACATACTTGAATAGATTTTTTTAAATCTGTGTTGACTGTCCCTTTTACTATTTGATTTGGTGCACTAAACTGATGTGCTGCAAACAAAGGGCAGTTTTGCCTTTGTCAGGAAAAAAAGTGTACATTGCTGACCCTAAAAAAGACCCTTACTAAATTGCATTGCAAAAAAAACAAAAAAAACACAGAAAAAAGTATCTCTCTATCCATCTCAAACACTGTTATCTGTCCCTACCTACTCTAATGGCGCGTACACACGACCATTTTTCATGACGAGAAAATTTTCATTTTTTTATTTGGTCATTAACCCCTTGCTTACTGGGCACATAAACCCCCTTCCTGCCCAGGCGAAATTTCAGCTTTTGGCACTGCGTCGCTTTGAATGACAATTGCGCGGTTGTACGACGTGGCTCCCAAACAAAATTGGCGTCCTTTTTTTCCCACAAATAGAGCTTTCTTTTGGTGGTATTTGATCACCTCTGCGGTTTTTATTTTTTGCGCTATAAACCAAAAAAGAGTGACAATTTAAAAAAAAAACACAATATTTTTGGATTTTTGCTATAATAAAATTCCATTTTTAAAAAAAAAAAAACTATTTTTTCCTCAGTTTAGGCCGATACGTATTATTCTACATATTTTTGGTTAAAAAAAATCCCAATAAGCGTATAGTGATTGGTTTGCGCAAAAGTTATAGCGTCTACAAAATAGGGGAAAGAATTCAGATTTTTTTTTTTACTAGTTATGGCGGCGATCTGCGATTTTTGTCAGGACTACGATATTGCGGCGGACACATCGGACACTTTTGACACATTTTTGGGACCATTCACATTTATACAGCGATTAGCGCTATAAAACTGCACTGATTACTGTATAAATGTGACTGGCAGGGAAGGGGTTAACACTAGGGGGCGAGGAAGGGGTTAATATGTTCCCTAATGTGTGATTGCTACTGTGGGGGGAGGGGACTGACTGGGGGAGGAGATCGATCTGTGTCCCTATGTACAAGGGAAACAGATCCATGTCCTGGCAGGGAGAGAGGAGACTGATGCTGTGTGTTTACACACACAGATCAATGTCCTTGTCTGTGTACCGGCCTATCGCGGGTACCTGGCGGACATCGCGGCCACCAGGCACGCGCATCGGCATCTCAGTGATGCGCTGGGCACGCGCATGCCGCCGCCGGCGCGCCCCCCAGTGACCGGAGGAGTGTAGGCCGTATAAAGACGGCCTCCCGGCATTGTAGAGCCTCTTTGCGTCCGTCATTAGTCGTATGACGGGCGCAAAGTGGTTAAAAATGATCGTGTGTGGGCTCCAGAGCATTTTTCACGATGTGAAAAATTACCATTAAAAATTTGGAGCATTTTTAAAAAAATGTTCTCGTCGTTTTTCACGTCGTCATGAAAAACGGCCGTGTGTAGGCTTTAACGACGTGAAAAAAATGTGCATGCTCAGAAGCAAGTTATGAGACGGGAGCGCTCGTTCTGGTAAAACTAGCGTTCGTAATGGAGATAGCACATTCGTCATGCTGTAACATACTGAAAAGCGCGAATCGTCTCTCAACAAACTTTACTAACATGAGGATCAGCAAAAGCAGCCCAAAGGGTGGCCCCATCCAAATGGAACTTCCCCTTTATAGTGCAGTCGTACATGTTGTACGTCACCACGCTTTAATCAAGCATTTTTTTCCACGATAGTGTGTAGGCAAGGCAGGCTTGAGAAGAATCACGTCGAGAAAAACACAGTTTTTTTCAATGACATTAAAAACTGTCGTGTGTACGCGGCATAAGTGTCCGCAACACACTTATTGTAAATATAATACTTTCCAGTATCACTGCATAGAATGGCAGAAACTCTCTCTCTCCCTGAAAACCCTTTGTGATCTGTCCCTATCTTCTCATAGTCTCCCTAACATACACTGGGGTTGATTTACTAAGGCTGCATTTACACCTAAGCGTTTTGTTTTCAGGCAGAAAGTTGCTCGATTTTGCACAGGTCAAAAGGTCACCAATATAAAAAGCAGAAAACCGCCTGTAATCTGCCCAAAAAGAAGCTCATGTACTTTTTTGAGCTTCAGGGATTTTGCCTCAGGCTACAAAACGCTCAGATGTAAATAGGGTCCATTTAAATTAATGTGATTTTGCTTGTTGGGCGTTTTTCAGGCGTTTTACGAGCTGAAAACGCTCAGGTGTGAATGCAGCCTAAAACTGCGGAGTGCAAAATCTGGTGCAGCTCTGCATAGAAAGTTAGCAGCTTGCAGATTTTTTTTTTGTCAAAGCTTAATTGAACAAGCTGAAGTTAGATGCTAATTGGCTACCATGCACAGCTGCACCAAATGTTGCACTCTCCAGTTTCAAAAAATCAACCCCACTGAATTTAAATACTTGCTTACTGGGCACATATACCCCCTTCCTGCCCAGGTGAAATTTCAGCACTGCCACGCTTTGAATGACAATTGCACGGTCGTGCGACGTGGCTCCCAAACAAAATTTATGTCTTTTTTTCCCCACAAATAGAGCTTTCTTTTGGTGGTATTTGATCATCTCTGCGGTTTTTATTTTTTGCGCTATAAACAAAAAAGAGCGACAATTTTGAAAAAAACACAATATTTTTTACTTTTTGCTATAATAAATATCCCAATTTTTTAAAAAAAACTTTTTTTTTCTCAGTTTAGGCCGATCTGTATTCTTTTACATGGTTTGCGGCTACAAAATAGGGGATATATTTATGACTTTTTTTTATTTTTATTTTTTTTACTAGTAATGGCGGTGATCTGCGATTTTTGTCAGGACTACGATATTACGGCAGACACATCGGACACTTTTGACACATTTTTGGGACCATTTACATTTATACAGCGAACAGTGCTATAAATATGCATTGATTACTGTATAAATGTGACTGTCAGGGAAGGGGTTAACACTAGGGGGCGATCAAGGGGTTAAATGTGCGCCCTGCTAGGTGATTCTTACTGTGGGGGGAGGGGACTGACTGGGGGAGGTGGCCGATCGGTGTCCCTATGTACAAGGGACACACCATCGGTCTCCTCCCCACAGGAGACAGGACGTGGATCTCTGTGTTTACACACAGAGATCCACGTCCCTGGCTCTGTAACTGCTGATCGCGGGTACCTGGTGGACATCGCGGCCGCCAGGCACACGCATCGGCACCTGAGTGTCGCGGCAGGCACGCGCACCCCCTAGCGGCCAGGAGGCCCGACGACGTCAATCAACGTCATCCCGCCATTATAGAGCCACCTTGTGGCCCTCAATTTACAATGGCACGGGTCCCAAGTGGTTAAATCTAAAACTTTTCAGCAGCTTTTCCTGCTAACACGCTGTGACCTGTTCCTATCTACTTCATATCTTCTCCAAAACACACTTAAAAAAGTTGCTTTAATTGAGAGGGTGTTAGAACACAAAAAGCACAGCCCTCTAAGTCAATTGGCTACAGATCAGAGGCCAGAAAAGGTATTGCTGGTAACTGGTTGGTATAGATGAGAATGGACTCAGTAGTTCACAGATTTCCTGAGCAGGAATGTAATGCAATATAATTCTTGGAGGTGACACAGGATACCCTTCTGGTAATTTAGGACATTTCCAGCTTCTACACCTAAATTAGTAACACAGAAGAAATGAAGGCATCCTAAAAATTTTATGGAAGGATGTGGTAAACCTACAGGGGTGGAGCTAAATTCATGCAGAGATTTGTAGAACCTTATTTTGGTAAATCATTTTTTTTCTCTTTCAGGACCAATTTGATTTATGATACAGTGGAATTGTCAAGGGATCCCATGTTGCCCTATCATTTGCAGGAGCTTTCACTGATGACTTTGAAAATTCCTTTGTATTTTCATATACCTTGTTTTGCAATATTGTATAGCCTAGTAGAATTATATTCAGGACATCTTTGCTCTGTGGCAGGTTGACATTTGATCCCTGTATACATTTTAATGATGTTTTTAATTCTTAGAATCCCTCTTTTAAATTTAACATCATGGCTGATCCAAAGCTATTTTTTTTCTGGCCACAGTAGTCTGTTCGACTGTATCTGTCCCTTGTTGATATATTTATCCAAAACCTACAGTTAGAAACCAATTGTTAAGGTTTTACACTGTAGCCATCGACCACATGCAATAAATGACTCTTATCTACCGACCAAAATGCAAGTCAAGAGAATCGTTAGGCATAGCAATTAGTTAGGACTAGACTTTTATGAGATTCTTCTCATATCTAAAGAGACAGGGCATGCACAAAATATTTTGGAAGCTGAAATATATATGTAGCACCCCTTTACTTTACAGGGGTGCTATGTACTTAAATTTAGGGGTTGGTCTGAGCTAGTAGCCAGGCTCAGACCACTTTGATTTGTTAGTATTTGCTTCTGCCTATGTGATGTAGCCTGACACACAGTTCCCTGTGGCCTGTAGGTGGCACTGTCATATCAGGTCAGGGTTGAATGGTGGGTGACATTGCTATGCCTTAGGGTGTCCTCTCTCGGCAGCGGTATGGTGGGCGTGGTTGGCCTGCTGCGCATGCTGGGAGGGGATACATAAGGGGCAGATGCCATTCTTTTAGGGTGGAAGTCAGGAGTCTGGCCAGGGGTGCGCGAGTGCGTTCATCGGTCTAAGGCACCTTTAGCCTGGGGCTGCAATTCCATTAGTAGGCCCAGAACCTTTAGCCTGGGCCTATCTCTAAAAGAAGAATCCCAGGGCGCCTGGGAAAAGGTGGACCCGCTCTAAGAAGAGGAGACCGGGGGAGGACCTTTCTGATGGACCGGTGAGAATTCACGGTGAAAGAGAGGCCTGGTTACCTTCTGGAGGGATTCAAAGATCCACCACAGGCCTTGCAACGTGCTATCACTGGCACCTGTCCTTGTGTTGCAACAGCTGAGAAGTTTGGGACTTAAAGATTCTGTGACAGAGGATCTCCCGATCGTATCTCAAGGAAAACCTAAAATAAATGTTCGAGCATCACTCCGGCTGCTAGGATCCGCTCTTACAGGGGACTATCCGAGTGAGCTAAACCTACTCGGGATCGAGTAGCGACTATCGTACCAGTCTGTGCCTGGACCTATCTCCCAAACCTTGCTGTCCTTTCTCTCATCCACCTTTCCTGTCTGCTGAACTTGAACTTGCTTGTGAAATAAACTCAGCGTTGGAGTTAAAGTGGTGTGGACATTGGCCTTACTGGGGGAAAATAGAGACTTGTCCCTACACTCTAGGAGAAGAGAACCAGTCTGCTGGGAGAACTTGCTGCAGGACCCAAAATTGTTAACACCGCTCAACCTCTTCAAACAGGAGGGTACGGGCATATAGCGCGGTGTGCCTTAACCTGCGAGTGAGCCGAAGGCAGGAAAAGGTCCGTGTGCTATATATATGTATGTATGTGTATATATATATATATGTGTATATGTGTCCATTTATGAAAGAGAGAAAAGCTGAGATCGTGATGATCACAGCTGATCTCTCAGTTGTGCCAGTTTATGAAGCTGAGATGAGGAGAGGGGGACATGTTCTTTACATCTCATCACTGTCATTGAAATGGCCAATTTGTGAAGATGAGAGTTGAAGATCTCACTGGCCATCTCTGTAAAATATTTCCATCCCAGATTCTCAAGCCCAGAGCTGGAGAATATCGGTGAGAAGTTGCTGTGATGTGAGGAAGGACGCTTCTTTCTTCCTAATTTTAGCACTAGCAAGGTTAAAGATTGATATAAATAACTATAATAATGTGTGTGCGCATATATATATATATATATATATATATATATATATATATATATAAAACGTATATACTCGAGTATAAGCCGACCCGAATATAAGCCGGGGGACCTAATTTTACCACAAAAACTGGGAAAACGTATTGACTCGAGTATAAGCCTAGGGTGTGCCTCACTTTGCCTCACTGTGTCCATGACTAGACTGACGTTTAACATGGGAGTCTATGGAAGGGGTGCCCGGCTTTGAAAAATCGGTGTTCCCCGGCCGTAAGTCCCCCGGACAAGAAACTTTGCAAACTTGTAGAGGAAGAGTGGGGCTACATGTGTGCAAGGTTTGGGGTCCAGAGGACCTACGACCGGCCGGTACCGGGTTCCCAAAATCACCAGAGAAATGACCGTTTAACATGGGAGTCTATGGAAGGGGTACCCGGCTTTGAAAAATCGGTGCCCCCTGGCCGTAGGTCCCACAGACAAGAAACTTTGCACACTTGTAGAAGAAGAATGGGGCTATATGTGTGCCAAGGTACCGGCTCCCCAAAGTCTGGGAGATCAGGCGCAAAAAGGTGACTCGTGTATAAGCCGAGGGGGGCATTTTCAGCACAAAAAATTGTGCTTAAAAACTCGGCTTATACTCAAGTGTATATATATATATATAAATAAAGGTGTGTTGTCTGTGGTACTTTATCCTGTGGGCCCCATGGATTTATATCGTTAGAAGTTGGGAGCCATATCCATCTACCATAGCAGCCATATCCACAGGGAGACATCTACATCTGTTAATCGGCCACCTGTCAGCAGTTGATTTGTTTCGCTCATAACCTGGTACAATCTGGTAAGGAGATACTCTGTGGTGGATTTTTACCATTTTTATAAAATTGGTCAAGGCTTGAATTTAATATCTGTTTGGTAAGGAGATTACCTATAAGGTGGTGGCTCACTCTTACTAAATATCACACACTGGGTGTTGTTACGCTTCCTACACTCCATAGCAATTATCCCTTTTAGGATTACTTTATGTGGCAGGATTACGCTATATTTTTTTTCTTTTCTTTGTTAAAACACTTTGGATGCATATACCTACCCAGATTGTGGAGTCATCATTTTATTGCTGCAGCTCACCATCTCTGAGGAATTTAGCACTGGTGTGCTAATCAAAGGCCTGGGCTGGGTTATAGCCATCTGTCTGTTTGGCTTACTATCTGGTAAGCATATATCCACACAAGTTCATATAGGATTTATGTGCATTTTTTGGCATTTGTCTATTCCAGCACCTTTCAATTGGACTTTTTTAGACTTTGAATTTCCTTTCCTTTATTATCTTGGACTCATTTGCACAATTTTTTTCCTTTTATCTCTTTGGTGTTTATCCCACTATTATTGCTGCTTAGGGGAGTTCAAATTTATTTCACTAACAACTAGCGCAGTTTTTTATTTTTATTAATAAATATGTATATATATACACACACACACAGTATAGTTATAATGTATTATATTTAAGGACCCATTTACGTCTGAGCAATGCAGAATTGCGCAATTCTTGCCGCAATTCCAAATTGCGCTAAAATTGTGTCAAAATAGCCATTGGGCTTTGGGTGCCATTCCTTGTTAATGTCACCCCAAATGCTGTTAGCAGACATGCATTTTTCTGCACATTTTATCAATTGAAAAATACCCTACCAACACGCCAAAATGTGCATTTAAAAAACACTATGCCCAAAAAAAGGTTTAATTTGGCTTTTTCTTTTACCTTTTTTATGCGCATTTTGGTGCTGTTTCTTAACACACGTTTTGCTGCTTTTTTTCAACACACATTTTGGCGTGTTTTTAAAAAAAAAAAATTGTATGTGCTTTTTTAACATGTATTTTGGCAATTTTTTTACCTGCATTTTTGTGTGCGGCCCGGAAACACACGCAAAATGCATATTATTCTTGCGGTGTCATTAATTGTTAATAGCACCCCACAAAGGGGCTAGCAAATGTGTGGTTTGCAAAAATACGCATAAAAAAACTAATTAAAATGCACATTAAAGTGCCAAACTATGTACTAAAAGTAGTGCCAAAACAGTGTTAAAATAACCTGTGCCTAAGGTTGCTTTCACACAGAAAGCGCCAGCCGTTAGTACTAAAGTTCTGCTCGTTTTAGCGGCTGTTTAAAGAGGAAATAAACCCTCTGGAAAAAAAACTCCCTGCAAGACAAGGGCATAATGAGCTAGTATGCATAGCATGTGTCCCTTGCAGTGTTAATTTCGTCAACGAAAACGTTTTCGTCAACGATTTAGTCAGCGGCAATTTTAAAGTGACGAAAACGGAACGAAAAGTACAGCACGTTTTCGTCCTCTGACGAAAACTATGACGAAAATTTGATCCGTTTTCATTATTTCGGACGACAACGAGACGAAAATGGTAAGGAGGGATGTTTAACAACTTACGGAGCTCCGCCTACTTACGCAATCCGCGTGCCCAGCGACACCGCAAGAAGAGTCCGACGCCAGTGGTGAGACGAGGCCGCCCGCGTGAGGACACAGACAGGACACAGAGAAAGCACTCCGAGTTTCCAGACAGAGTCCCGCTCCTGACTCCCAACTACTCCGACTCCACCCGCCACTCTTCTCCCACCCAGAGAGGCAGAGAAAACAGAGTACAGACATCACTCAGCGCTGCAGCAGTCAGAGCTACACAAATTGTGGTGGTATGTACAACAGGCCTGAGGCCTCCCCCTCCCCTGACCTCACTACTAGTTAGTACAGTACTACTGCCCTTAGACGACCACTTGTTGTGTGTGTATGATGAAATTCCAGTCAGTGCTGTAGGCCTCCTCTGCTGCTCAGTGGAGTGGCACTGGCATCCATTCCAGGCCTTTTTGCAAAATATGTCTCGCTGTCGATTATAGGCCATCCCCTCAGAGTCAGACCAACATCAAGGCTCCAGGCAGAATGTGTACTGTACTGACTGCATGCCATTTATTTCCTAATTTCACAGGCCTACTCTACTCAGAGACCACCGTCGAGAAAGCACTGCACTGCCACATATAGGCTTCCCCCACCGTACAATATCCAAGACTCCAAAGTCCAAACTATTACTATAACGGAATGTCGGCTGTGATTATCACTGGTAGAAAGAGAAGAGAAGATCTATGGCTGTATTTTACATTTGATGTTAAGGACAACAAGACTCTTTGCAAACCATGTGGAGCGATACTCGCTGGTAAAAATACAACAAATTTGAAGCGTCATTTGCGGACAACTCATCCTGAAATTCATAAAAAGGTAAGCACAGCAACATGTGACAATATAAAATAAATAAAATGAATAAGAATTATTTTTTTTAAAGCGTCTCTGTCCCCACGAGCTGAAAACATAAGTGTCCCCTGCATAATGCATATGTAAATGCCAGTGTTCAAATCACACATGTGAGGTATCGCCGCGATCACGAGAGCAATAATTCTATCATTAGAACTTCTCTATAATCTGTATTAACTCTATAACCGTTTTTTTTTGTTTAGGTACAGTAGTGTAGTTTGTTGCCAATTCGCCATTACACGAGTCATGTTGGGTATTTACTCCGCGTAACATCATCTGATCTTTCACATTATACTAAACAATTGAGCTTTACTGTTTGTTTGTTTGTTTTTTTTATTCATGAAAGTGCCTTTTTTCCTAAAAAAAAAAAAAGCGTTTGAAATACCGTGTGACATAAAATATCAACGACCGCCATGTGTTTCTCTGCTATACATATAGTATATTATAGAGAGGCAACTTAGTTGGAGCTGAATGACTGTGTGGGGAGGGTCACTGGGGTGAGAGAGCACGTAAAATCAGAATAACTTTAATTTTCCCCCCTAATTCAACCCCACAGATACTGAAAACATCAAATGATGGATCAAGTCAAGCCAGTGGCAGTGCACAACCACAGCAAACTATTTGCACTACTCTTTTAGGTGCTTCAAAATATAAAATTGACTCTAAGGAACAACATGCCAGGGAGGAGGCCATAGCAAGATGGATTGGGCGCACCGGATTACCAGTCAGAACGATTGAAGATGAGGACTTTGTTAGCATGATGGAGACACTAGATAGGAAGCTGACTGTTCCAAAGAAAACTAAAATAAGCAATCTGATTGACAAACAGTATGAAGATGATAAACAAAAATTCAAAAAGAGTGGCTGCTGCTCGGAGAGTATCTATTTGCACTGATTTGTGGACCAAAAAAGGACTCTCAGCTTCATTCCTTGCCATAAGTGCATGCTACTTTTGAGTTAAACAACATAAAACTGAACACATATTGTTAGCCCTTAAAAAAGTATCCCACCCACACACTGCACAGTCAATCAAATCCTGTGTGGACAAATGCTTGCAAGACTGGGACATACCAAAGAGGAAGATCCTTACAGTGATAATGTCAGCGGGATACGCACCTGATCAGCGAGTCCGTTGGAGCAGAGAGAGGTCACCCGTACGGATCCGACTCACGGGCCCCTGGTAGTGCAGACAGGAGGCACGGGAGTGCGGAAGGGTAAGAGAGCCTGAGAACGGTTCAAAGAGAGTGGCTCCGGATCCTGGGTTCAGAAGGGTAGCAAGCCAGGCAGGCTGCAGGCAGGTAGGTAGGCAGGCAGGTATATAGAGCAGCGTAGCGGGGCAGAAGCAGAAGGGGCGGTCAGACAGGCAGGGTTCGGCAACGTTCGGGCAATGTGGCACAGCGGGGTAGGCAGGTTCAGGGTCAAAGACAGGCCGAGGTCGGGTGCAGGCGGATAGCAAGGAAAGTCCAGTAACAAGCCGGGTGGTCAGAAGGTCGGATTTCAGGCGAACAACAGGAGCAGGATACACAGGGGACTGCAGATCAGACAGCACCGGTCTGAAGTGTTCCAGGGGTTTAAATAAGCAAACCGGCGTGCGCGTGCACGCGCCCGCAATGCGTGCACATGCACCCGCGCGCACAGGCACGCGCGCCCGCGATCCAGGAAGTGTACCAGCGCGGACGGAAACATGCCAAACCACAGCGCGCATCGGCGCACGCGAACGCACACCGAAGCGACCACCGACGCGCCCGGCAAGGTACGTACACTGACAGTGCCCCCCCCTTTAGGGCAGCCTCCGGATGCCCAATTGAGCGATCTTCGTGGCGTGAGACCTCCTGAAAGCTTGCATGAGTTCCTCCGCATGTATGCCGTTTTCGGGTTCCCAAGAATTATCTTCTGGGCCGTAACCCCTCCACTTAATCAGATATTGTACCTGGTTGTGTCTCTTCCTACAGTCCAGGATTGCCTCTACCTCAAACTCCTCCTCGCCGTCAATCAGAACAGGTTCCGGTGGGCCAATGTTACAGCCAGCGAAGGGGTTAGGGACAACTGGCTTTAACAGGGTCACATGAAAGACTGGATGGACCTTCAGGGAGTTAGGTAGGTCGAGCTCATATGCTACATTGTTGATCCTCCTTTTTACCGAGAAAGGTCCCATGAACTTAGGGCCCAATTTCCTGGACGGGCAGGCCATCTTTAGGTTAATCGTGGATAACCACACCTGGTTGCCGGGCTCCAGAATGAGTTCCCCTCTCCTTTTCCTATCAAACATCCTCTTGATGTACTCCTGGGTCTTGGACATGGTCTCCTGTAGAAGTTTGTTATTGGAGAAGAAGAAATCCATTGTTTCGGACACCGCAGGGACAGTGCATTCGGGTATGGTACTTGGCAAGAAGGAGGGATGGAATCCATAGTTGGCAAAGAATGGGGTTTGCTTAGTGGCAGAGTGCAGGGAGTTGTTGTAAGCGAATTCAGCAATGGGGAGTAGGGAGGCCCAATCATCCTGGGAAAAGGAGGAAAAACAACGGAGGTACTGCTCTAATGTTTGGTTGGTCCTCTCAGTTTGGCCATTCGTCTGGGGGTGGTATGCCGAAGAGAAAGCCAACTTGATTTCCAGGGAATCACAAAGAGCCTTCCAAAATCTGGAGGTGAACTGGGCGCCTCGGTCTGAGACAATACTTGCCGGAACTCCATGGAGCCTCACTATTTCCCTGATAAAAACCCTTGCCGTTTCCATGGCGGAAGGTGTACCTTTCATGGGCAAAAAATGAGCCATCTTGGACAGCCTGTCAACGACAACGAAGACCGTGGAGAACCCTTCGGACAGAGGGAGCTCCACTATGAAGTCCATCGACACCATCTTCCAGGGTCTTTCAGGGACAGGTAGAGGTTTTAATAGACCCCAGGCCCTCATCCGGCTATTCTTGTTCCGGGAGCAGGTGTTGCATGAGTCCACGTATCTCTTGCAGTCACTACCCAGCTGCGGCCACCAGAACGTGCGCTTGATGAGCTCGGCCGTTTTCAAGGTACCAAAATGTCCGGCCAACTTGTGGTCATGGCAAAGCTCCAGAACAGCTATCCGAAGACCCTCAGGGACCAGAATTTTGCCCTCGTGCCTGATCAGACCATCTTGTGCCCTGACACAGTCCTCCGGAAGAAAGGTCAAGCCAGCAGACGCCCGCTTAATACGGGGCATAAGGTCTTCTTGAAGCAGCAGGAAGTTCCCGGCAGGGAGGATGGTGTCAACAGGTAAGTTCTCTTCAGGAGTGCTGAACATTCGGGACAGTGCGTCCGGTTTAATGTTTTTTGAGCCAGGCCTGTAGGTGATGTGGAACAAAAACCTTGAGAAAAAAAGTGCCCACCTTGCCTGCCTTGGCTTCAACCTCTTGGCTGTTCTCAGGTACTCGAGGTTCTTGTGGTCCGTGTAAACCAAAATGGGGTGTGCCGCCCCCTCGAGCAGGTAACGCCATTCTTCTAATGCGGCCTTGATAGCCAGGAGTTCCCGGTCACCCACGTCATAGTTACGTTCCGCCGTGGAAAGCTTGCGTGAGAAGAAGGCCACTGGAAAAAGTAAGGCTTTAGCCCCCTGACGCTGGGATAGCACAGCCCCCACTGCATTTTCGGACGCGTCCACTTCCAGGACGAAAGGTAATGCGGGGTCAGGGTGCTTCAAGATGGAGGCAGAGACAAATAACTCCTTCAGTTTGTCAAAGGCAGCTTGGGCTCTAGGGGACCAGTAGAAGCGGTTTCCTTGTTTGGTCAGTTCGGTAAGGGGGGCGACAATCGCAGAGAAACTTCTGATGAACTTCCGGTAGAAATTGGAGAATCCGATGAAGCGCTGGACCCCTTTTTTATCTGTGGGGGCAAGCCAGTCCAGGATAGCCGACACCTTCTGAGGGTCCATTTTAATGCCCTCAATTGAAATGATCAGACCGAGAAACTGGATGCTTTGCCGCTCGAACTCACATTTCTCTGGCTTGGCGTAAAGCCCATGTCGTCTGAGCCGAACAAGGACATTCCGGACATGCCTGCGATGGTCGTCTACAGAGGAGGAGAATATTAAGATATCGTCCAGGTATACTATGACGTACAAGTCCAGGTAATCACGGAAGATGTCATTGACAAAATGTTGAAAGGTAGCCGGCGCGTTACACAGTCCGAACGGCATAACTAGGTACTCGTAGTGCCCGAACCGTGTGCGGAAGGCCGTCTTCCACTCATCCCCCTCTCGAATGCGGATCAGGTTGTACGCTCCTCGGAGGTCAAGCTTGGTGAATATGACCGCCGTTCCCAGCCTCTGGAACAGTTCCGGCACGAGAGGTAAGGGGTAATGGTTTTTAATGGTGATCTTGTTCAACTGCCGATAATCAATACAGGGGCGTAGGGAATGGTCCTTTTTTCAACGAAAAAGATGCCCGCACCTGCAGGTGAGGTGGACGGGTGGATGAACCCTTTCTTTAGGTTGTCGTCAATGTAGACTTTCAGGGTACCCAATTCCTGCTCAGTCAACGGGAAGATCCTCCCAAAAGGTACTTCGGTCCCAGGCAAAAGTTCTATAGGGCAATCATATGGTCTGTGAGGAGGAAGGGTTTCTGCTCCCTTCTTACTGAACACGTCCAGAAAATCATGGTAGGGCTCAGGGATGGTTTTCTGAAGGTCAGGGTCTGTGCCCAGACAGAGCAGGTGAGGGTGGTCGGTAGAGGCTTGTTGCAGGCAGTGTTGCAGGCAATAATCTGAGAGGAATTTAACTCTCCCTGTAGCCCAGTCAATGTTGGGGTTATGGGCTTGCAGCCAGGGCATCCCCAGAATGACGGGGAATAGCGGAGAGGAGATGGCATCCAGACTTAGGAACTCCTGATGGTGGGTTGCCACCGAGGCCATCAAAGGGACGGTTTCCTGAGTGACGGGGCCGGATTTAATAATAGAGCCATCAGCGAGATGTACTGCAAGTACCCGGGGTTTCGGCCGCAGGGGAATGTGATGAATGGCAGCAAATGTCAAATCAATAAAGCAGCTGCATGCCCCCGAATCAATTATGGCGGGTACTAGGATTGCGGAAGTCCTTCCGGGGGGCTGTAAAGAAATGGAGAGAGCCAAGTGAGAAGTTGGGTTAGGCAACAAAGAGGCACAAGTAGAAGAGACAGGCAGGCACTTACGCATCTTAGCCGGACAGGATCTCACGTAGTGTCCCGGTTCGCCACAGTACATGCACAGATTGTTACTACGCCTATGCTGGCGTTCTTCGGGAGAGAGCGATGGGCGCAGTAAGCCCAGTTGCATGGGTTCTGGGTCATCTAACGCCGGAGACGGGGGCGCCGGAGGTGCAAGACGGGCCAGGTTTGAGACCTTGGGGAGCAACCAGGTGGGATGGAACTGACTGGAGGTCCTCTCGGAGCGACGCTCTATCAGGCGTCGGTCGATCTGAATTGCCAGATCTATTAACTTGTCCAGGGTTTGAGAAACTCCGACACGTGCTAGCTCGTCTTTGAGCTGATCCGACAGGCCCATCCGGAATTGGTAGCGCAAAGCAGCGTCATTCCACTCTGTGTCAGAGCTCCAACGTTTGAATTCTGCCGCATAGTCCTCGGCCGCTCTGCGACCTTGCAGGAGGGAGTGGAGAACAGATTCTGCAGTAGCCGCTTGTTGCGGATCCTCATAGAGTTGAGACATCGCGGCAAAGAACGTGGCAAGGGTCTCCAAGGAGGCATCTTTCTGCTCTAGAAGGCGGTGAGCCCAGGCCTGCGGCTCGTCGGTCAGTAGGGAGATGACGAAGCCCACTTTGGTTGCTTCCAGGGAAAAGGTGCGGGGTTGTAGGGCGAAGAAAAGCTTGCAAGCGTTGCGGAACGCTCGGTATTTGCTGCGATTGCCGCAAACTTCTCGGGTGTAGGGACCCTGGGTTCCGGAGTAAGCATGACGACGGAGGGTGTAGCCGGATATCCCGTGGATGTGGTGCCTTGCGGGCTGGCAGGCGAGGACAGGACTTGAACTCTTTCCTCCAACCTGGTATAGCCGGCTTGGAGGTCTTTCACGGCTTGCGTCAGCCCGTTCAGGTGCCGGCATAATTCCTCCATGGGATCCCTCCCCTGCTCGGACTCGGACATGGCTGTCTGATACTGTCAGCGGGATACGCACCTTATCAGCGAGTCCGTTGGAGCAGAGAGAGGTCACCCGTACGGATCCGACTCACGGGCCCCTGGTAGTGCAGACAGGAGGCACGGGAGTGCGGAAGGGTAAGAGAGCCTGAGAACGGTTCAAAGAGAGCGGCTCCGGATCCTGGGTTCAGAAGGGTAGCAAGCCAGGCAGGCTGCAGGCAGGTAGGTAGGCAGGCAGGTATATAGAGCAGCATAGCGGGGCAGAAGCAGAAGGGGCGGTCAGACAGGCAGGGTTCGGCAACATTCGGGCAATGTGGCACAGTGGGGTAGGCAGGTTCAGGGTTAAAGACAGGCCGAGGTCGGGTGCAGGCGGATAGCAAGGAAAGTCCAGTAACAAGCCGGGTGGTCAGAAGGTCGGATTTCAGGCGAACAACAGGAGCAGGATACACAGGGGACTGCAGATCAGACAGCACCGGTCTGAAGTGTTCCAGGGGTTTAAATAAGCAAACCGGCGTGCACGGGCGCGCGCACGCGCCCGCAATGCGCGCACATGCACCCACACGCACCGGCTCGCACAGGCACGCGCGCCCGCGATCCAGGAAGTGTACCAGCGCGGACGGAAACATGCCAAACCACAGCGCGCATCGGCGCACGCGAACGCACACCGAAGCAACCACCGACGCGCCCGGCAAGGTACGTACACTGACAGATAACAGACAACAGGAGCAATATGGTGGTGGCATTTAAACAAACCACAGCATCAGCAGAAGAACCACCCAGCTCTAGTGAGGAAGACTCCCCCATGAAGGAAAGTGACTCTGAGGCTGAGACGGAAATTGATGATCTGCGGTGAGTGAGTGAGACATTTTTATTCTTTTACATGACATGGTTGACACAGTGACACCAGTCAATTATCTAATGGCTATGAGATGATTGATATGGGGGCACAGCGCTATCTGCTCTAGTCTATGGGGTGCAGTCAGTCAGTGCACCTTTTTTATTTTTCCACTATAATTTGTCTTGTGTACTGTAAAAGTATTCCCATAAGATGTTAACTGTTAAAATAATAGAATGGAACAAACATTTTCTATAGTATACTTTATGCTTATTGGGCTGTGTGTGTGTGTTCCACTTGATAGGTACCAACAGATCGACATGGACCGGAAACCATGTGTGGTGCATACGTTGCAACTTGTGGTCCACATGGTGCATAAGGAGGCAAGTGTGAAGAGAATACTGGATAAAGAAAGATCAATAGTGCACCTCTTCTGCAAGTCTTCAGTTGCAACACAGAAGCTATTGGAGCATTGTGGCCTTATTCTTTTAAATGACTGCCTTACACGCTGGTCAAGTACATTCAACATGATCGCAAGACTCCTTAAACTGAAAGAGTCAGTCTGCCAAATTGCAAACAGCATGGGATGGGACAGCTTGCTCCCTAGTGAATGGCAAAAGCTCACATCATTGCATGACCTACTGCTGCCTTTTGCAGAACATACCAAAACCCTCCAGAGTGACACCATGTCCATGTCCCTGTCTGTTCCTGCCCTCTTTGATCTGCTCAGCCATCTTGAGGACTTTAAACAGAACACTAGCTACCAAGACCTTGCCACAATTGCACAGAAAATGAAAGGGCATGTCAACCAATGTTCATTCTTGGATCCAACTGACGAAATGTTCTCCCACTTGCAGCAGCTGCTTGTTTTGTCAACCCTATCGTCTGTGAAACCCTTGTTGATGTGGCGGATGAGAATATTCAAGAATAGGGATGAGCTTCGTGTTCGAGTCGAACGTACGTTCGACTCGAACATCGGCTGTTCGATCGTTCGACGAAGATCGAACGATTTGGGCCGTTCGCGCCAAATTCGAGTGACGCGAACGGCCCACAATGCACTAAGCCATCGCAGTGTCATCCAGGCGCTGTGATTGGCCAAGCATGCACTGTGACCCCGCATGCTTGGCCAATCACAGCGCCGGCAGCGAGGAGAGCAATGATTGGCCACAGGCAGGATGCCTGTGGCCAATTATTGCTGAGGGGGTTTAGTACACGCCCCACACTATAAAAGGCCGCCAGCACGGCGGCCTAGTGTAGTGTGTTCCGGAGCAGGGATAGAGCAGCATAGGCAGGGACAGTGACTTTTATTTCTTTCTTGCTTAACCTGGATTCCTTTAGTTTAGGGAAAGAGAAGGATAGGTAGGGAGAGTGTCAGTGTGTTTTGTGCTTGTGCTATAGTGTGCTTAAAAAAAACATTTTTTCTAGGGACAGAAAACTGTAGGTAGGGAGAGTGTCAGTTTCTTTCACTGTGCAAGTCCTTGTTTCTAGGGACCTGGAAGGACAGTGAGTGAATTCTCCTTGTGCTATATTGTGCTTAAAAAAAACATTTTTTCTAGGGACAGAAAACTGTAGGTAGGGAGAGTGTCAGTTTCTTTCACTGTGCAAGTCCTTGTTTCCAGGGACCTGGAAGGACAGTGAGTGAATTCTCCTTGTGCTATATTGTGCTTAAAAAAAACATTTTTTCTAGGGACAGAAAACTGTAGGTAGGGAGAGTGTCAGTTTCTTTCACTGTGCAAGTCCTTGTTTCCAGGGACCTGGAAGGACAGTGAGTGAATTCTCCTTGTGCTATAGTGTGCTTAAAAAAAACATTTTTTCTAGGGACAGAAAACTGTAGGTAGGGAGAGTGTCAGTTTCTTTCACTGTGCAAGTCCTTGTTTCTAGGGACCTGGAAGGACAGTGAGTGAATTCTCCTTGTGCTATATTGTGCTTAAAAAAAACATTTTTTCTAGGGACAGAAAACTGTAGGTAGGGAGAGTGTCAGTTTCTTTCACTGTGCAAGTCCTTGTTTCCAGGGACCTGGAAGGACAGTGAGTGAATTCTCCTTGTGCTATATTGTGCTTAAAAAAAACATTTTTTCTAGGGACAGAAAACTGTAGGTAGGGAGAGTGTCAGTTTCTTTCACTGTGCAAGTCCTTGTTTCTAGGGACCTGGAAGGACAGTGAGTGAATTCTCCTTGTGCTATATTGTGCTTAAAAAAAACATTTTTTCTAGGGACAGAAAACTGTAGGTAGGGAGAGTGTCAGTTTCTTTCACTGTGCAAGTCCTTGTTTCTAGGGACCTGGAAGGACAGTGAGTGAATTCTCCTTGTGCTATATTGTGCTTAAAAAAAACATTTTTTCTAGGGACAGAAAACTGTAGGTAGGGAGAGTGTCAGTTTCTTTCACTGTGCAAGTCCTTGTTTCCAGGGACCTGGAAGGACAGTGAGTGAATTCTCCTTGTTCTATATTGTGCTTAAAAAAAAACATTTTTTCTAGGGACAGAAAACTGTAGGTAGGGAGAGTGTCAGTTTCTTTCACTGTGCAAGTCCTTGTTTCTAGGGACCTGGAAGGACAGTGAGTGAATTCTCCTTGTGCTATATTGCGCTTAAAAAAACCATTTTTTCTAGGGACAGAAAACTGTAGGTAGGGAGAGTGTCAGTTTCTTTCACTGTGCAAGTCCTTGTTTCCAGGGACCTGGAAGGACAGTGAGTGAATTCTCCTTGTGCTATATTGTGCTTAAAAAAAACATTTTTTCTAGGGACAGAAAACTGTAGGTAGGGAGAGTGTCAGTTTATTTCACTGTGCAAGTCCTTGTTTCTAGGGACCTGGAAGGACAGTGAGTGAATTCTCCTTGTGCTATATTGTGCTTAAAAAAAACATTTTTTCTAGGGACAGAAAACTGTAGGTAGGGAGAGTGTCAGTTTCTTTCACTGTGCAAGTCCTTGTTTCTAGGGACCTGGAAGGACAGTGAGTGAATTCTCCTTGTGCTATATTGTGCTTAAAAAAAACATTTTTTCTAGGGACAGAAAACTGTAGGTAGGGAGAGTGTCAGTTTCTTTCACTGTGCAAGTCCTTGTTTCCAGGGACCTGGAAGGACAGTGAGTGAATTCTCCTTGTGCTATAGTGTGCTTAAAAAAAACATTTTTTCTAGGGACAGAAAACTGTAGGTAGGGAGAGTGTCAGTTTCTTTCACTGTGCAAGTCCTTGTTTCTAGGGACCTGGAAGGACAGTGAGTGAATTCTCCTTGTGCTATATTGTGCTTAAAAAAAACATTTTTTCTAGGGACAGAAAACTGTAGGTAGGGAGAGTGTCAGTTTCTTTCACTGTGCAAGTCCTTGTTTCTAGGGACCTGGAAGGACAGTGAGTGAATTCTCCTTGTGCTATATTGTGCTTAAAAAAATTTTTTTTCTAGGGACAGAAAACTGTAGGTAGGGAGAGTGTCAGTTTCTTTCACTGTGCAAGTCCTTGTTTCAAGGGACAGAGAAGGACACCTGAAGGTAGCCCTTATTGCTTTTTTCCCATCTCCCTGCAGGCCATCTATTAGAATGTCTGGAAGGCAAACAAGGAGAGGCAGACAGTCAGGAGGCAATAAAAGAGGGCAAGCAGGCTCTGTGTCTGGGGGCAACAGTGCTGGTCGTGGACGCGGTGCATTGTCATCAGCACATGGCCATGGGACACGCTTGTCCTTCTTTTCGGCAGCTGGACATGTTGAGCCACATCATGCCGAAGACTTGGTAGAGTGGATGACCAAGCCCTCCTCCTCCTCCTCATCCTCTCTCACCCAGGCTCAGGGTACTGGCAAAGCAGCTGCCAAAGCGTCCTCTTCCCTGGTATCAATGTCAGACTCATCATCAGTCACTCCTTCCCTAGACCCACCATGTCCTCCTCCTGAGGAGTCCCCCGAACTGTTTGAGCACAGTGTTGGGTACATGCTCCAGGAGGATGCCCAGCGTTTCGAAGGGTCTGATGATGAAACCCAGCTACAGGAAGGCAGTAGGATGAGAGCAGACAGAGGGGATGCTCAAGAAGGACACCAATCTGGCAGTCATGTTCCAGCAGCTGCAGCATACTGCCAGATTGGCTCCAGTGATGAGGAGGGAGGGGATGATGAGGTCACTGACTCCACGTGGGTGCCTAATAGGAGAGAGGAGGAGGAGGATGAGGAGGAGGCACATCTCCAACGAGACAGGATGCCCTTTGGTGGCCAGCGTAAGGGCAGTACACCGACGGAATCACACCGCAGAGCTCCGCCTGTGCAGGGCGCTGCCTCTGCCCGTCATTCAAAAAGTTCCTTGGTGTGGGCCTTTTTTGAGGCTAGTGCATCAGATCGCACAGCTGCTGTTTGCAACATATGTCTCAAGCGTATATCGCGTGGCCAAAACATCAGCCGCTTGGGTACCACATGCCTGACCAGACATATGTTGACCTGCCATGCAGCTCGTTGGCAAGCCTACCTCAAAGACCCACACCAAAGAACAAAGCGGACCTCTCCTTGCACCGCATCAGCTGGGATCTCCAACCCCACTATAACTTCAGTCCTCTCTGAAACATGCACTGAGAGGAATGAAGGTGTAGAATTAGGTGTGTCACAGCCAAGTACTTGCGGCCACTCTGCTAGCAGTACACCGACGTCCGATTCTAGCAGGCAAATTTCCCTGCCCCAGCTGCTGGACCGTCGAAAGAAGTTCACTCCCAGCCATCCACATGCCCAGCGGTTGAATGCTAGCTTGGCTAAATTGCTAGCGCTTCAACTGCTGCCTTTTCAGTTGGTAGACTCGGCCCCCTTCCGTGAGTTTGTGCAATGTGCGGTTCCTCAGTGGCAGGTTCCCAAACGCCACTTTTTCTCACGGAAGGCTATTCCGGCTCTCTACCGGCATGTGGAAGGCAATGTCTTGGCCTCGCTGGACAGGGCGGTCAGCGGTAAGGTGCATATTACCGCTGACTCATGGTCCAGCAGGCATGGACAGGGACGTTACCTTTCTTTCACGGCCCATTGGGTCACTCTTTTGGCAGCTGGGAAGGATGCAGGACAAGGTGCAGTAGTGTTGGAGGTTGTCCCACCGCCACGCCTCCAAAATGCTACTACTGGTTGTGACACACCTCTCTCCTCCACCCCCTCCTCTTCTTCTTCCTCCATGGCCTCTTCCTGTGGTTTGTCCTATGAACCAGCGGTGCTCCGTAGCCGTTCACGGGGCTACGCAAGTACGCAGGCAAAAAGATGCCATGCCGTGCTTGCGCTGGTGTGTTTGGGGGACAGAAGCCACACTGGGGCAGAGGTCCTGTCTGCTCTGCAGGGCCAGGCCGAGAGGTGGTTGACGCCACGCCAGCTTAAGCCAGGAATGGTGGTTTGCGACAATGGCACCAACCTCCTCTCCGCCCTCCGACAGGGACAACTGACCCATGTGCCCTGTGTGGCTCATGTCCTTAACCTGGTGGTGCAGCGGTTCTTGGGCAGGTACCCGGGCTTACAGGATGTCCTGAGGCAGGCCAGGAAAGTCTGTGTGCATTTCCGCAGATCTTATAATGCCAGTGCTCGCCTGGCTGAGCTGCAAAAGGAGTTGAACCTGCCCAAGAACCGCCTTATATGTGACATGCCCACCAGGTGGAACTCAACGTTGGCCATGCTGCAGCGGCTGCACACGCAGCAGAGGGCCATCAATGAGTACCTGTGCGACTAGGACCAGGACAGGGTCAGGGGAGCTTGGTTTTTTTTCTCCATGCCAGTGGGGCATGATCAGGGATGCATGCACTGTCCTGGCACCATTTGAGGAGGCCACGAGGATGGTGAGCAGTGACAGTGCATGCATCAGTGACACTGTACCTCTTGTCCACCTGTTGGAGCACACGCTGCGTGGAATAATGGACAGGGCACTTGAGGCAGAACAGAGGCAGGAAGAGGAGGACTTCCTTGCCTCTCAAGGCCCCCTTTACCCAGACAGTGTTCCTTCTGTCCCACCCATCGCACAGGAAGAGGAAGAGGAGGAGGAGGAGGAGGAGGAGGAGGATTGTGTCAGCATGGAGGTGGAGGCTGGCACTCAGCATCATCAGCAGCAGTCTTTTAGGGATGATTTACAGTCCCAAGAAACCAGTGGACTTGTACGTGGCTGGGAGGAGGTGACTGCGGATCATGTCGTCCTTAGTGACCCAGAGGACTCCGGAGCGAATGCCTCAGCAAACCTACGCTGCATGGCCTCCCTGATCCTGCAAAGTCTGCGGAAGGATCCTTGTATTCTTCGGATCAAGGAGAGGGACCATTACTGGCTGGCCACTCTCCTTGATCCACGGTACAAGGGTAAGGTTGCGGACCTTATGTTACCGTCGCAGAGGGAGCAGAGGATGAGACAACTCCGGGAGGCCTTGCAGAAAGGTCTGTGCAACGCGTTCCCAGAGACTGGGAGGTTACAAACTCCTGGTCCAGGACAACGAGTTGCTGAGGCTTCGGCCAGTCAAAGAAGGAGCGGTGGGGAAGGTGGCCGTCTGACCGATGCGTTCAGACAATTCTTTAGTCCGCAGCCCCAAAGTATGATTGGTTCCAGCAACCATCGCCAGCGTCTGATAAACATGGTGCAGGAATATCTAGGGGCAAGGTCAGACTTGGACACCTTCCCCACCGAAAATCCTCTGGCTTACTGGGTCTTGAGGATGGATCACTGGCCAGAGCTTGCACAGTATGCAATTGAACTACTGGCCTGTCCTGCATCCAGCGTTCTTTCGGAACGCACATTCAGTGCTGCTGGAGGATTTGTCACGGATCACAGGGTGCGCCTGTCCACCGACTCGGTTGATCGACTGACTTTCATCAAGATGAACCAGTCTTGGATCATCACCAGCTACCACACACCTGATGCTGATATAACAGACTAATTGATTTTAACATGTCACGTCCCTTCAAGACTGATGTTGATGCTGAGTGCCTGTGCTGTTATGTTGACTGGCTATCCTCCTCCTCCGAGTCCTCAATGATACGATTGATGATGATAGCTTGGAAGATCATTTTTGTTTATGGGTGCCGCCACCAGTGGCTAAGGCCCAATTTTTCAGCCCCTGTTTTACAGGGGCGTGTACTTACAATTTTTTTAGCAATAATTTGCCATAGGGCTCATTGCTGTGCTCCAAGTACAGTATCTGTGAGGGGTTGTAGTGTTGTGCCACCAGTGCCTAAGGCCCAATTTTTCAGCCCCTGTTTAACAGGGGCGTGTCATTACAATTTTTGAAGCAATACTTTGCAACAGGGCTCATTGCTGTGCTCCAAGTACAGTATCTGTGAGGGGTTGTAGTGTTGTGCCACCAGTGCCTAAGGCCCAATTTTTCAGCCCCTGTTCAACAGGGGCATGCAATTACAATTCTTGATGTAATAATTCACAGCAGGGCCCATTCCTGCACCCACCAAGAGTAAGTCTGAGGGCTTACAGTGTTGTGGCAACGCCACCACCACCACCACCACGAAAGGCCCAATTTTTCAGCCCCTGTTCAAAAGGGGCATGTAATTACAATTCTTGATCTAATAATTCACAGCAGGGCCCATTCCTGCACCCACCAAGAGTAACTCTGAGGGCTTACAGTGTTGTGGCAACACCACCACCACCACCACCACCACGGAAAGCCCAATTTTTCAGCCCCTGTTCAACAGGGGCATGCAATTACAATTCTTGATCTAATAATTCACAGCAGGGCCCATTGCTGCACCCACCAAGAGTAACTGTCAGGGCTTACAGTGTTGTGGCACCAGCACCACCATCAAAGCCCCAATTTTTACTACCACTGTTCAACAATTATATGTAATTAAAATTCCTGATATAATAGTTGACAGCAGGGCGTTCCAGCACCAACCAAGAGTAACTGTGAGTGCTTACAGTGTTGTGCCAACACCAACAACTAAGGGGCCTATTTCTGCAGAGTATATACGGCAGGTCCCTACTTTCAAACATCCAACTTACAAACGACTCCTACTTGCAAACGAAAGAAGACAACAGGAAGTGAGAGGAAATCTACCCCTAGGAAGGAAAATTCTCTCCTGTAAGAATAAATATGGGAGAAAGGTGTCTCCTCTGTACTGATGCTTTATCAGCAATCCTTGTTTCAAGAAAAACACCACATTTCAAAAACAGTTGTCATTGGGACGGAAAGTGAGGTGAAATGTTCTGAACAGGGGCACAGACAGCAAAACAAATGTTACAGGGGTGATAACCCTTACCTATGTTTCCCAAAAAGTTTAAAAATAGATTTTTGGGCTGGAGCTACACTTCAACAATGTACCTGTTCAAAATTACAAACACATTCTACATAAGAACAAACCTACAGTCCCTGTCTTGTATGCACCGCCTGTATACGGCTGTTCAGAGTATATAGGGCCTTTTTTATTTTATGTGCGGGGTTCCCCTTAATATCCATACAAGACCCAAAGGGGCTGGTAATGGGCTGGGGTAGGGGGGGGGTCATGGGGTAGCTATGCCATTTTTTCTTAAAGATTTTCATCCATATTACCGGGACCAGACATTACATTAAAGCCGCAAGAAGTTTTAAATGGCTTTTTTTTCCTTTAGAAGTGTCATTTTGTGCAGGGACAGTTCTAAACACGGGAAACACGTGGCACTTCACAGGCATACTTTAGACACCCCCCAGGTACGATATTTAAAGGAATATTTGATTTTTTTTTTCACTTTATGCATCATTAAAATGACTGCTCCCGAAAAACGACCGTTTTTAAAACTTCTTTTTGCATTGATACATGTCCCCTGGTGCAGAACCCGGGTTCCCAAACCCTTTTTAGGACAATAACATGCATAATAGTTGTTATAATTAGCACTTTAGAATTCGAACGTTCGCATCCATTGTATTTAATAGGGTTCTAATGTTCGTACGAACTTTCGGTCCGTTCGCGGGTTCTGGTGCGAACCGAACCCGGGGGTGTTCGGCTCATCACTATTCAAGAACTGCTTAAAAAGGCAGAGGAGTATGCCCTTGAGGAATTGTCTGACAATGATGTGGTAGAAGAACTATCGCAGGAAGTCGAAGAAGCACCGCCACCGGCATCCACATCTAAGCAACCAGTCTTTCGGTTTCTTTCTAAATGCCGCAGAAGACCCAACCAGAGGCTCTCCCCAAACAGCATAGAGCAGCAGTTCAGAAAATATAAGGAAGAGCTTTTGCACCAAGTTGCCATCAGTGAGGAGTACACCACCGCAACAGATTTTTGGCTGTCAAAGAGTGACACTTTGTATCACCAGCTAAAACCTTTTGCATTAGACCTGCTGGCTATGCCAGCTTCTCAAGCCTTAGCACAGAGGGTATTCAGTGTTAAAGGTGACCTCTCTAGAGGTCGGTGGAATAGAGCAAGGGTCATGTTGGCACAAAGTGCTTTCCTTAAAATGAATCGAGACAAATAGGAGTGTTTTATTATTCTCTTCAAGTATTCCTATTTACAGAAGCATACCTAATACTTGTGGGTTCTGCTTATTGCGATAGGATAGGAAGAATCAGTAGTTCAACAGTTTTAATTATCAGTCAAATTCATAGGAAAAATGCACAGGCTCAGGCTGAGGCTACAAATGCCATGCCATTAGTATGTGTATTCTGGAACAATAACAAGTCAACCACCACTTTTTATCAACCAACTTGGCCAAAATTACACCAAAATAATTTTGACAATGTCTGCTAGTGCTGCTTCAGTGTTTTAGATCTTTTTGTGTCAGTCTAAGATGTATCTGGGATACAATGATCTGACATTTGTGTCAGATCATTGTATCCAGTAAAAGCATTGCATAAGTGCCACTGTCAAATGCTTTTATTGACATTAATTTTATGCATTGCAAATGCAAAGAGTCAATATTTGCACTGCAGTCACGCAGTGTTGACTTGAGTTAGTTGACCATTCTTTTTAAAGACCTCTGCTCTGCTGCAATTTGCCCTGGGCCTGACAATCGTGGTGGCATGTTGTCATTGTCAATCAAGTTAAACTTGTCAGAATTTGTTTTTTTTTGGGTTCCCTTTCCCTCACCCTCATCACCAGCCTCTTGAGGTTGGATTGACCATGACCACCAGTCCACCAAAAGTTCAACTTGTTACTTCTCAAAGGGATTAAGGTCTAGTTTCCCTGGCCATGGACCCAAAATGATTTTTTTTTGTTCCCAGTACCGCTTACTTACTACTTATCACTTTAGCCTTATGGTAAGGAGCTCCATCATGCTGGAAAAGACATGTTGTTCTGTTTATCACCAAACTGTTCTTAGATGGTTAGGAGTAGGACTTAGGAGAAGTTGTTCTCAGAGCCTGAATAGTATGTTTTTGTACCATTTATTCATCTATATGGTAAGAATATTATTAAGTTAGTACAGAAGATAAATGTTCATGTTTAGTACTTGTTTCCACTCATATTGTTGTATAATATTATAGCATATCAAGGTCTTAATAGGGAATTGTCAGGAATCGTAGGAAGAAAATACGTCATTCAAGGATTCCATATTTTCTCAAAATTGTGTATAGTATCGTTGGTTATGGCTTCTGATTTGGAAAGGATCATTGCTTGGTTTATTCTGTTTTTAGCTTCAGAGATCATTAATGTATTGGTTTTCCAAGCTTTGGCAATGGTTTGCTTTGCGGCTGTAGTGATCTGGAGAAAGAGCCTAAATTGAATGTAAGAAATATAAACTGGTTTTATATTTAAAAGCGCAATAGTCGTGTCTGGAACAATAGCTATCTTAAATATTTTAGATACCATGAGGAAAATTTCATTCCAGAACTTTTTTGCAATCGGACAATCCCAGAATGTATGTAAGTGCATTTCCAGACCACGACAGCCACAAAAACTGAATGGGGAGCGTTGAGCATATTTTGCAATTTTAACAGGAACCAAGTACCAGTGCATGATTATTTTATAGTTTGTTTCCAAAGCAATTATATTTTGAGAAGACATTTTTGTATTGGTCCAGACTTTATTCCAGTCGGAAATGTTAATTTTAGTTCCAAGTTCTTTCTCCCATTTTTCCACAAAAGAAGGTAGCTTTGAGTTAGAAGTAGTGATCAGATGATTATATAACATTGAAATAAGACCTTTGATATGAGGGTCCTGTTTACATATACGTTTGAATTGCGACATATTACTTAATTGATTAGTATCATGTAAATAAGGTTCAAAACTATTTTTGATTTGTAAGTAGCAAAAGAGTTCAGAAGCCGGGAGTTTGTGATGTTCACATATTTCAGGGAATGTTTTGAATGAGGTTAATGTTAAAAAATCAGCTAATTGTGTTAGGCCAGCAGAAGTCAATTTTTTAAAAGTATTAGGGTATGTGTGGGCTGGGTAAAATTTGGGGTTTCTGATAAATAATATTAAAGGTGTATGTGGAGATTGCAAACCTTTTGATTATTTTAAATGTATCCCAAATGGTAATTGTATGTTTGGTTATTTTATTTTCAATTATTTTATGGTCAGAAGAGGTAGACCATATTAGATTAGGTAAGGATGTTGGGTTACTATCAATTGTTTCAATTGCTACCCAAAGAGGGATTTCATGTTTTGTATGATATTTGGGGATATTCGCTATTTGTGCGGCATGGAAATAGGTGGTAAAATTGGGAAAACCTAGTCCACCTTTCAATTTTGGGAGATATAGAGTGTGTGATGGTAAGCGGGATTTTAGAGAGTTCCATATAAATGCTTGTGTTTTGCGTTGAAGATTTCTCAAGAAGTATGAGGGTATTGGAATGGGTAAAACACGAAAAAGGTATAATATTTTTGGAAGTATAGTCATTTTTATGACATTTATTTTGCCTATTCATGATATTGGGAGAGTAGACCATTGTTTTAGATAATTAGTAATTTTCCGTAATAGTGGGGGATAGTTAGCAGAGAATATGTCGGTGAGATCAGGAGTGAGAGTAATACCTAGATAAGTAAGGTGTGTAGATGACCAAGTAAAAGGGAGAGACGTTTTCGCTTGCTGTAATGGATCTGGAGATAAAGAAATATTTAGAGCTGTAGATTTTTGTGAATTTATTTTTAAACCTGATATTCGGGCAAATTGGTCTAATTTGTTGATAAGATTAAGGGCAGCAATATGTGGGGAAGTCATAAAAATTAAGATGTCATCAGAAAATAAGCAAAGCTTATGTTGATGACCTGCTAATTCTATACCTTTTGTTTGAGGGATCTGCACGAATGGATTGGGCAAGGGGTTCAAATAATAGGGCAAATAGGAGTAGGGAGAGAGGACATCCCTGTTGAGTACCTCTATTGATATCAAACATGTCAGATTTGTATCCTGCGTATTTAGCATAAGCTTTGGGTTCATTATATAATGATGAAGCCCAGCTTAGAAAGTGGCGGCCAAAACCCCATTTTTGTAGAGCGAAATGTAAATATGACCATGATACCGTGTCAAAAGCTTTTTTGATGTCTAGTGATACAAGGCATGTAGGTATTCGTCTAGCTTTAGCTGCTTGGATCGATAGGGCTGTTCTATAGACATTATCTGAAGCTTGGCGCAAGGGGATGAAACCTACTTGATCTTTGTTGATTAGGGAGCCAATTATATTATTCAGCCGAAATGCCATAACTTTCGCTAAAGATATTGGCCTATAATTTGCACAGGCTGAGTAATCTGACTGAGGTTTAGGGATCATTGTTATTATTGCTGTAAGGGTTTCTGATCTAAAAGATTGAGGCCTCGTACACACGACCGAGTTTCTCGGCAAGAACCAGCAAGAAACTTGCTGGCAGAGATGTCTTGCCGAGTAAATCGGTCGTGTGTACACGGCTATCGGGTTTCTCGTCGAGAAAACTGACAAGTAACCTCGACGAGAAAATAGAGAACCTGCTCTCTATTTTCTCATCAAGATTCTCGTCGGCATGTTTCTCGACGAGAAAAGTGAGTGTGTGTACACTTACCTGTCCTCCCGGAAGCCCGCGCATGTTCGAAATGAATTCGACGCATGCGCGGTAGCTTCCTAGGCAGACGTAGGGTATACCAAGATGGCGGCGACGGCATCGAATGTGACGAGCGCAGGCTCATCGTAGTCGATGACGTCACCGCGTACGCTCCATTCAAAGAACCGCGGGTTCTTTGAATCGAGCGTGTGTACACTCGGCCGGGACAATTTTCTTGTCCAAGAATCTCGTCGAAAAAAACAACATGTTTTTTTCGACGAGAATCTCGGCCGTGTGTATGAGGCCTGATTGTTGAGAAGGGAGTTGAATGCTTCTGTCAGCATGGGAGTTAATACATGGGAGAATTTTTTGTAGTAGAGGGCTGAGAACCTGTCAGGTCCGGGACATTTGTTTGGTTTGAGGGATTTGATTGCCAGTTCAATTTCACTAGGGGTAATGGGATTTTCAAGACTGTCGTATTGTGTCTGAGATAGAGTTAGAGATAGAGACTTAATTGTGAGAAAAATGATTCTGCGTTGGATTGGTCAAAAGATCCTTCTTTTTTATAGAGAGAGGTGAGATGTTTATGGAAGGTGTGTAAGATTTTTATAGGATTACTTGTGTATCTATCTTGAGAGATTTTTAGTCTAATTGGTTTAAAAAGGTTATTTAGTTTTTTGAGCGCTCGGACAAGGAGGGTACCTGGTTTATTTGCTTTAAAAAAAAAAATTTGTTTAGATTTACGTAGTGTTTTGTCTACTGATTCTGATAAGAAGAGGTCACGTTTTAAGCTAGCTTTATCTAGTTGTGACTTTGGCATTTATTAATCTAACCCTACTCCAACCACATAGTATTTTTCAAACTCATTTTCTAGTTCTCGCTGTAATTTTTGCTTCTCTTTTTTAATATATGATGCTTGGCGTTTACAATAACCTCCAAGAACAGGCTTGTGTGCTTCCCATAATGTTATTGGAGATGTGTCTGGAGATTTATTGTTGCCAATGTATTCTTTTTATAGCGATTTCTAATTCAGCGGAATTTGACGGGTGAGACAACAATGAGTCATTAATATGCCAGGTGGGGTCATGTTTTTTTGGGGATTAGTGAGGTAAAAGTAGATATAATAGCACAATGGTCAGTCCAAGTATATGGTTTAATAGATGAGGCTATTAATTCTGGGGACATACTCATAGAAATTAATATATAGTCTATTTTAGCAAGTCTCCAGATAATGGTCAACATATGTTAAACTCAAATTACTGTTTTAGGGAGCTAAGTGAGGAGGGGTATGGAAAGGGGAGAGGGATTAAAGAGGGAGGAATTAGAAATAAATAAGGGATGTATGAACATATACTCTTATACTTAACCTTTGTGATTAGGAAATCTCAACTGATGTGTTTTGAGTTCAATATATAGGCCAAACTAGAGTTTGAATAATTCAATCATGAAGTTGAGGGAATTTTTTGTATAATGTAGAGATTATTCAGTCCATAGGGTCTGGAAGATCCAATTCTGGAGAGTTGAAGCGACCTCTTTTGGATGTAGCTTGTCTGGTTCCGTCAGTTTCAGGTTTTGATTAATTTTGTGGAGAGCTGGATAGCGTGTGCCGCCGAGGACTTGTAGATTTGTTGTATAGGTGGAGTTTTTGCAGTGTGGTCTGTAGTTCTTCCGTGGATCTACTTGTGTATTTGGTTCCTTGGTGGGTGAATCGAACAGCGAATGGGAATCCCCATTGATAAGGGATGTGGTGGTGTTGGAGATTTTGAAGTAGAGGTTTCATCTCACGTCGTTTGGCTATTGTTATTGGCGATAAATCTGTGAATATTTGATAAGAATGTCCTTGAAAAGTTAGTTTTTTTTTTTTAATCCTGGCTGCGGCCATAAGCTGATCCTTAGTACGGAAGAAATGGAATTTAATAAATATGTCACACAGAGGTCCTTCTGTTTTGCATGGTGCTAATGCCCTGTGAATTCTATCGAATTCCAGTCTCTCAATAGGGATGGAATGGGACAATTCCTGAAAGAGCACTGTCATGGGCGATTGAAGATCAGTGATTGATACGGGTATACCTCTTATGCGGAGGTTTGACCGCCGTGCTCTGTTTTCGAAGTCTTCCAAACGTGTTTGCAAAGTCAAATTTTCATCTCTGAGTAGCTCAAGTTCATTGTCATGGGAAACTACATTGGTTTCAATGTCATCTATTCTGCATTCTAAGTCTGCAGTACGTTGGCCTAAGTCACAAATCTCTTTAGTCAATTTCTCTATTTTGTCAGAGGTCTGTTGCAGAGCTTTATGAAGCATCTTCTCTATTTGTTTAAAAATATTTGGGTGTAATATCTCAGTTTGTTGTGTTAAATAACCGGCACTTTGTTCATATTCTGTGTAATTTGAGTCCTGTGAAGAACACAGCTGTTTTCTGTCAGCGCGGGCTTTAGCTGTGTGAGGTGAATTAGACAGCACCATTACAACAGAGCCTCTAAGCGTTTTTTCTTTGTGTGTTTTTGTCTTGGCTTTCCTGCGGGTCACTCAAAAACCATACTATTATGTTCCCAGGGCGTTAGGGAAGATTATGGAGTCGTTTTTGATTATTTACCCTGTCATTCGGGTGTCCGTGGAAGCCGTGAAGACCTGAGAAGAACAGAGCATCAGCAGGACATGTCTGACACCGTCAGCTCCGCCCCTCCTCAATATACATACATTTTTTAATAAAGATTTAATTAGGAGAATATCGCTGTCAGTTCCCTTTTCCTTTTCTGGAGTCAACTTTTGGGCTCTCCTTTCTCCCACCCCCCTTCTGTTATCTGATTGGACCAGTGAGATTGTAGGTTATCAGGATCCTGCCTGTTTTTTAAACTTTTTTGAACTAGGTATTAGGAAACAATTGTGACTACAGTGTGAAAGGGAGTGCATCATATTGAATTTCTGAAAGATAAAAAATGCCAAAGGATAAATCAGTGATCAACCAAAACTGAAAATATTTGTGATGCAGTGACCGTTTCATAGTTTGTTCTTTCAAATTGAAACTGCAGCTTAGATTTCTGGGCTCTTTAAAACATGTTTCACTGGTATATTATGAAAATCAGACATTCCAATTAGTTTTTTTTGTTCCCTCAAACAATGTTTTTTTTTTAAAGTTTGATAAGTGACCTATCATAAAAAAATGCTTCAAGCATTTGGCATTAATACAACAGTTTGACAGGTGCTCTTCTCACACAAGAACTCATTACATTCAGATAAAACTGTAAGGTTCCACTTCAAGGAAATCCTAACAAGTCACTTGTAGACGACAGATGTAGAATTTAATTATGTTTCCCATAACCATTGCTCTGAACCATTAGAACAGATGAGCAGCTAGGACAGCTCAGAATGAAATCAAATGTCAACAGTCATTAAAATGTTTTTATGTAAATGTCAATAATAAGATGATGGCAAAGAATTCATATTTGTATTAAAATAGAGAATGTGTCAAAAAGAAAAACTGCCTATAGAAGCATTTAAAACAGCTGTCTAGAAAATGTCAAAATGTAACAACATAAATAGCTAAAATCATTGACTGAAACACTGCTGTAAAAATATATACAGCAGTAATGGTATAATATCATTTTTGTTTCCTATTTAAAAAAAAAAAAAATTATTAAGCATCTTTCGAAACGAATCAGTGCCAAAAATCATTGTCTATGGGTTTTAGTTTACTGTATATACTCAAGTTTAAGCTGAGTTTTTCAGCACTTTTTTGTGCTGAAAATGCCCCCCTCGGCTTATACTTGAGTCACCTTTTTTGCGCCTGATTTCCCGGAATTGGGGACCCGGTACTGGCCGGCCATAGGTTCTCTGGACCCCAAGCTTAGCACACATGTAGCCCCACTATTCCTCTATAAGTGTGAAAAGTTTGTTGTCTGGGGGACCTACAGCCGGGGAGCACGGATTTTTCTGGCCGGGGAGCCGCCGATGATTGGTCACAATGTTGGCGGGATAAGTTTGAATTAGGTCCTTTGGCCCTGATAGGTTCAATGAGGAATTCCAAGTTCCAAAGAGAGGTTTGGTGCACAACGAGTAAGTCCTTCCAGGTCTCCATAAACATCACACATGTTTTATTGTAATGATTAACATACTGTATGTTGGTGGATATATATATATGGAAGTTCATGTATCTCCTGCTTACATTATGACTCTTAAATGCTGTGATATTTGAGAGATTGGCAGACATATGTTACTTCCTATTCTGGCCCCGCCTCTCCAGGGCGGGTCCAGGTTGTTCAGAATTTTATAAATATTGTGCCATGACAGTTTTTCGCCAGGAAAAATGGCCGAGTGTATGCTAAATTGCAGTTTTCCCGGCAGGAAAACTGCCGCGACTCGCAGTGGGAAAAAAGAGAACATGTTCTCTATTTTCCTGCCGCGATTCCCGGTGGTCTTTTTCCCGGAAGTTTCCCTATGGTGGAGCATACACACGGTGGGGATTCCCGGCCAAAGCTCTCACCACAGTTTTACCGACGGGAAAACCTCTGGTGTGTACACGGAGAAAGTTACCGAGCAGGTTCTCGGTTTTCCCCCCAGGATTCCCGGTGGACTTTTTACCGCCTGGAATCCCGGTCGTGTGTACTAGGCATAAGTGTTGTTTCTGGGTATACAAAATAGTGTAGCGCTGGAAAAAAAAACTGTGTATGTCTATACAGTGAATTAAATAAGTGAAAAAAGTATCAAAAACACAAGTAAACAGCACAAATAAAGTTCATAAATGCACGTGAAGAGCGAATAATTGAATGTGTAGTGGGTCTTCCCTCTAATTGGATGATGAAAGTTCCACAGAGAAAATATCCAATAAAACTGGTAGATATTATTCCAACAATAAGTGAAGATCCCGCCACCAAAGTGAGAAATGAAGGCTTACCAAACAGCCTGTCACCGCCCTTCTCAGGGGGTCAAAACAAGCTTAGCAGAGCGATGTTCACTCCATGGGAGGCAGGAAGACTGCAGTGGGAACACTCCATTCACAGTAGGCGAGTCTCCAGAGACGTGTCTGCACAGCTGATCCAATCCAGAAATGGGAAACACTCTTGATGAATCAGAGTGAATAATCCTCAGCAGATGAAACGAAATCCAAAAAAGAAAAAAGAACTTTCCATAGTGTAGAGTTCATCAAGGAAGTTTTAATTCGATTTAAAAAAATGTACAAGAGAAAGTACAGTTCTCCTATATGCATAAAATAATAAAAGAGAAAATCCTTGCAAGGAAGTAAATTGCTCCGAGTTTCTGTCAAAGACCATTCGCGTGTGCGCAGTGCATGTGCGTGTCGCCCTACGCCGTTTCGTCACATCTGACATCATCAGGGGCACGCCCATACAGGCGCGCACACGCTATTTGTAGCCAAAGGGCCCACTAGGGGTTCTCTCATTGGCTACATGTCAGATTGACAGACGGAGCAAATATTAGCCTCTACATTGATCTCTCAATGCATAGGTCTAAACATAGACATAGTTATACTATGACCCCTAGTGGAGCCTCCGGAAATTGCACCAATTTTAATCTAGTCTCCACAGTGACATCTTGTGGATCATAGTGTAACTGTTTTCAAAAAAACATTTGTTCAGAGATTATTCTAAAACAAGTTAACACTTGATATATATAAATCTTTTTTTTTTAAAAACTTTTGTTTCATATGTTAATTAATCGGGCCCCAAAAAAAAACATTTCGATGGATTAAAACTCAGATCATAATTGTAAAAGAATAGGAATAAATTGCGTCAGGTAGAATAGAAAATACATCACCCATTGTTAATGAAGCAATTTATATCCCATTCCACATTAAGGCCACCCGGTGTGTGACAACCTAATTTGTGTATCCAACTGGTTTCAGATCTAGGGATGCTTCTTTTGCCATTCCCACCTCTCCAGTGGGCACATATTTCTCTAAACCAATGAAAATGGTACCTTTTGTATTTCTGTTATGTACAAGATCATAATGCTTAGACACACTATGTTTGTCAAAACCATTTTTTATATTGGTGATGTGTTCTCCCAATCTAATACTCAATTTTCTAGTGGTCCGACCAACGTATTCCAAACCGCATGGGCACCGCAGAAGGTACACCACGCATTTTGTAGCGCAGGTTATAAAGGACCTGATGGGATATGTGACTCCTGTTCCTGATGAGGTGAACTCAATAGTTCTTCTACCCTGGAGAGCATTAACCTTACAGACTTTGCATCGTCTACAGGGGTAAAATCCCTTTAGGTCCCCAAAAAAGGACGGACGGGTTGGAGGATCTGGTACATTGGGTGCTATTAGGTGTCTTAGGTTAGAAGCACCCCTGAAGAGTACTCTCGGGGTATTAGACAATAGAGGACCCAGTACTCAGTCGTTCTTTAAAACCGACCAATGTCTTTTGATAATCCTTTTTATGGCCCAATGTTGGCTCAAATATGTAGTCAGAAAAGCTAAGCCAAAGTCCTCCCTATTTTCTACTTCTGGAGGTCTGTCACACAGAAGTGTCTGTCTATCTCTAAGGCCCACCTCTGTAATGACAGAATCCAATCTGGCAACATCATATCCCTTGGCTATGAATCTTTGTTTAAGTATTTCTGCCTCTTTACGATATTGTTCCAGATCGGTACAATTGCGCTTTAAACGCAAGAATTGGCCCTTCGAAACCGCCGACAGCCAGGAACTATGGTGACATGAATCCAAAGGAATATAACTGTTCCTGTCTGTCGGTTTGAAAAAGGTAGACGTGACAATCCTGTTATCCACTATTGAAACATTGAGATCCAGAAAATGAATCTGAATGGGACTGATCTCGTGATTAAGAATGATGCCCCTGTTGTTACTGTTTAAGAAAGACAGATAAGAATTAGCTGATTCAACATCACCGTCCCAGACAAACAGGATGTCATCAATAAATCTTTTCCAAAAGATTAAATTGGGTAGACTTTCACAAAGTACTACATCCTCTTCCCACTTGGCCATAAAGAGGTTGGCCATACTGGGGGAAAATTTAGCCCCCATGGCCACACCCCTAATCTGGAGATAGTGTTTACCACTGTGCCAGAAATAGTTATGCTTCATCGCGAAGTCCAGCAACTCCATCACGAAGTTACACTGCGTGACGGAGATGCTGGAGTCACGATAAAGAAAATGTCGCACCGCCTCATGACCCAAATCATGAGAGATGGCCATGTAGAGGGATGCGACATCAGCCGTAATAAGTAAGTAGAAGGCCTTCCACTCAATCTTACCAAGCAGGTTAATAACGTGCTTGGTGTCTTTGAGGAAAGACGGGGTGCCCAACACCAGTGGTTGCAAATAATAGTCAATATATTTGCCAATACGTGAGGTGATTGAATCTATACCACTGATGATGGGCCTTCCTGGGGGATTGATCAAGGTTTTGTGAATCTTGGGCAATATATACATCACTGGCAATCTAGGTGCCAGTGGCACTAGATGTTCCCTTTCCTTTAAATTTAAAATGCCCATATTGTGTCCCTTGTCAATTAGGGCTCTGAGGTCCTTCTTATATTCAACAGTGGGATCCCTGGGTAAATTTAAATAAGTCAGAGGGTCCATCACTATCCTTGACATTTCCTCAAAGTAAGAGTCCTTGTCAAGAACTACGATGGCACCCCCTTTATCGGCTGGTCGCACAACCACATCCCTCCTATTACATAGGGACTCCATGCCCAATCTGAAATTATATTGGGTACGTGCCGGTTTCACGTTTAAATTATTTAAATCCCTTAACACCGGATCACGAAATACAGTCAGGTTTGGCGCCTGGTGGATAGGGGGATTAAAAAGGGATGCATTTGACATCCCTGAATGCAAAATAACTGAGGCCTCCCTACTTGATTGCCTGGTGGGATTGCTCATAATATACCGTTTGATATTTAACTTCCTAGTGTATTTTTGGATGTCTATGAAAGTTTGGAACTTATTAAGATTCCGTGGAGGGGCAAATTTTAACCCTTTATTCAAGGTAATTAATTCATCCTTCGACAACTCCTTTGTGCTGAGATTAATAATCCCAGCACAATCTAAAACTTCCTTCTCTTTGGAGTGAAGTTTCCTCCCCCCTCTGCACCCTCTCTTGCGTCCCCATTTCTTTTGTGCCTGTTCCTGCCAGCCTGCCGAAAATCCCAACCAGAGCTGCCCCCTGGCTGTTGATTTTGGAAGGAACAAGAGGCTCCATGGTTAACATCCAAAGTGGATGCCCCCTCATTCCCAGCTAATGAAGCAAATCTATTTCTAGTGCTTACAACATTGCTGCTTCTATTGTCAACACGAGGGGAGTGATGGTTCCCATGATTCTGTTGATTGTGATGTGCATCAGGATGGCGCCAGGGTGGAGGAGAATGATGGTTGGGATAAGGGGAAGGATTCCCGGCGGTCTTTTTCCCGGAGGTTTCCCTATGGTGGAGCATACACACGGCGGGGATTCCCGGCCAAAGCTCTCACCACAGTTTTACCGACGGGAAAACCTCTGGTGTGTACACGGAGAAAGTTACCGAGCAGGTTCTCGGTTTTCCCCCCAGGATTCCCGGTGGACTTTTTACCGCCGGGAATCCCGGTCGTGTGTACTAGGCATAAGTGTTGTTTCTACCTAATGCTTTGTTCCTCTATTATCAGCATGAGTCACTGCTAAGAAGTTTTCCAGACACATGAGTTTATTTGTGATGGGGAGAAAGCTCAGCACACAGCTTGCCTATTCAGAACACAGCTCCGAATCCTTTCTTCGTTCCTGTACACTGTGTGTGGGGTGTGTCCCTTTCCTCCAATCAGCTCTCACATACTTTAACTGCAGCTCTCCACCCCTCTCTGCTCCTCACAGATGAAGAAGGATTTTATCACAAACTGCACTTTTGAAGGGATGTAGAGAGGAGAAGAATGCAGATAAATAAGTAAAATGTATGCAAGAGGATTTGTTTAATCTCTGCATATCATCTGAGTCTATTCACTTCTCTGGGTATATGAGAGGGTTTATAACCACTTTAATGCTAACTTTTTTGTGTGTGTGTTTTTGCAAGGCCAAACTTTAAAGTGTATTTTCTACAAAATAAACTTTTACGTTCTGGATAGAGGGGGTAGAAATTAGAAGCCCTGTCTGCTTTTTACTGTTTTCTGGTGTTCTAGATCACCTCACTTTCTTTCACAGAGACAGCATTTATCCCAGATAGGGGATGAGGGGAAATATGATGCAAAAAAATAGAAATTGACAGGCCTTTTATCCTTCCCCCTACTCTACATTTTTTTTCTTTTTTGTTTGTGTTGCTGCTGGAGTTTAATTCTCAGTCTCTGTTGGTGATACTGTTGTCTACAGGGCAGGATGTGAGTTGAAATCTCTCCAATGTAGTATAGCAGTAAAAGCCTGATTGTGGTTCTAATCCTTACACATATTTATATAGTATTTCATGTGTTTGTATTATCCTAAAAACCTTTTCAGGTCTTCCTTGTAGTTTTTATGCTTTTGAATGTGGATACTTGCATGTTAAAAATGAAATCTATTAAGTGGGTCAGAGATAGTAAGATTGGACAAGAAAATCCTAGATGATGCTGATGATAAGGCATGCTCTGTCTCAATTGATGTATCTTTTAATGCATACTGTGAGATGCTCACAGTGTATGTTCAGTAGAGGATAGGAGTCTAAAAAGATAAGCCTGAAGATAAGGCTTGAATTCAGCTTTAAAACTGTTGAATTCAGTTATACATTAATGAAAAAGTGATTCAATGTATTTTAAATGCAAGTTGTAAATAGTATTAAATACTGGGATATGACTTAAAGGGGTTGTAAACCTTCGTGTTTTTTTACCTTAATGCATCCTATGCATTAAGGTGAAAAAACACCTTGCAGTGTCCGGCTTCCCAGCCCCCCCGTTTTTACTTACCTGAGCCCCGAATTTCCGTGGGCGCGTCCCCGCGGTTCTTCTCTCCATGGAGTCCCGGCTTTGATTGGATAGATTAATAGAACAGGAAAGCCCAGAATCAATGGCTAGTGAATGCAGAAGGGGAACCCCTCCTGAGCCCTGTAAAAGTATTCAGACAGCTGTAGAGCTGTTCGGATTACTTTGATATGAAAGCCAATTGCCAGCTGTAATTTTTTTTACCAGGATCATGGCTATACGTATGCTGGACAGAAAGTGATTAAAGGCCAGCTACCCTCCAAACAGTAATTTAAAAAAATAAATCAATTTGTAGAGTACATGTTACATGTTCCTGATAGCAGAGCACAGCTACCCATGTCCTTTGTACCAAATGCTTTCAAATTGCTTAAAAAAAAAGGTAAAAAAAAAAATGTTAATTCACATAGATCTCATTGTGGCTGAAGTGCTATGTCGAGGTTTGTGGATTTTTTAATGTGTTTGTCAAACAGCCAGTGAACCTAACTTTGCTTGGATTGCACATCACTAAATTACACTTTTTACTGGTTCACTAAGAATAAATAGCAATTAGCGAAGCTGCAAACCCTGCTTGCAGGGTATGGGAACATTTTCTTGTATGCCTGTCATGCCTTGTTCATCCTTACAGAAATAAAAAAAATTAAAAAAATGAAAAGAGAGTAGATTAATTTCAATTGAGTAAGAACCAGGGAAGATATCTGTATGAAAGTAGGTGGATTGTAAAAAATGCAAGATTTTATTAGAGATTTATATTAACAGCATCAAAATAGCTGAGTAAATAAATGCACACTTTGATAGTATGTTTACATTTTACAAGTTAACAAACTGCAAATTTCTACCCATATAATTGCTTCAATATTTTATCATGGCTTTATCTATTGCTTGGCAAAATAATTTTCTAGTCATTAAAAATACTTCATTATACTGTTTACAGTATATAGGTCAAGTGTTCATGTACTGAATCCCTTCAAGGAAAAAAATGTACAGAACATGAAGTTAGGTTTCAGAATTATTGTGTCTATGAAATAAATGAGCAGTGAGTAGTTAACTATTATTAACAGTCTTTTGGCCCTTTTTTTTAATGAACAGTATATTGTATCAAATACACATTGCTTTAGTTACTTTGACATTTTGTGTCTGCCCATTAATTTTGCAATTTATATAATTATACAATTGTGTTGACCTTTTACCCATAACTTGAGTTCAGATGAATTATGCCTGGGTATTGTGCTTAATTTAAAGATATTTTGCTGATCTATATTGGAACAGGGAGACATTATTTGGCCACACAATGACTAAACATAAAATTTTCCGTCGGCGAACGTGAATTTCCGCAAATGTTCGCGAACGGGCGAACCGTCATAGACTTCAATAGGCAGGCGAATTTTAAAACCCACAGGGACTCTTTCTGGCCACAATAGTGATGGAAAAGTTGTTTCAAGGGGACTAACACCTGGACTGTGGCATGCCGGAGGGGGGTCCATGGCAAAATTCCCATTGAAAATTACGTAGTTGACGCAGAGTCGGGTTTTAATCCATAAAGGGCATAAATCACCTAACATTCTTAAATTGTTTGGAATAACGTGCTTTAAAACATCAGGTATGATGTTGTATTGATCAGGTAGTGTAAGGGTTACGCCCGCTTCACAGTGACAGACCAAACTCCCCGTTTAACGCACCGCAAACAACCGCAAACAGTCCATTTGCACAACCGCAAGGCTTTAATGATCACCTTAGATGATCACAAAGAAAATTAATGTTTTTTCTATGCAAAATTATCCAGCCGATCGCTTTTGGTCTGTTCACAATGAAGCAACGACCTATAATCTGGGGTGTGCCAACATTGCCATTGCCAACACACTCATAGAGGTGGTCGCTTCATTGTGATACGCAAGCCCCTTCACCATTCACCACAACAAGGTAAAGATCACGAAGGGGAATTGACACATGTATGTGCTTTTTTTTTTTTTTGTTTTTGCAACCACAATGCAGCACCAGAGGCCAGAAAAATTAGGCATGTACACATGCCTGAAAAATTAGGTATTGTTGCAGCCGCTGCTGTAGCAGCAGCCAGAAAAATTTATGTTTTCCAGGCAGAAAGTGCCCTAAAACATTGCGGCTTTGTCATGGATATGCACTAATGTCTATCTGCCATCTTACCTTTCCTCCTCATGTGTTCATCTTAGAGGCCAGACCCCTTCACCTGGCTTCCTTTATAATCTCCTCCCAGCCTGACTCCACCCCAGGCCCTATCACAGAACACTATATTAACCTGTGCACTGCAAGCCTGCTTTGCTGATCAACGTGTTTGTTAAGCATTGTGTGTTTGGGTTCCTGCCTGCCATGTGCTACGTCTGTCTCTCTGTTACGATATTGGCTTGTTCCTTACTATCCCTGTCTGCTTGTGACCCTTGACCTTCGGCTTGCCCTTCGTTTATCCTTGTCTGCTTGTGACCCTTGACCTTTGGCTTGTCCTTTGCTATTCTTGTATCCTGTGCTGCTGCTTCCCCTCTTTCCCCCTTACCCTACGGGGCGTGAGCTAGGAGACTCTAGGGGCCGCGACCTGGACCTAGCTGCAGCGAAACATCCTCACCACTAGAGGCTCTGGTGAAGACCTGCTGGGTCTTAGACTCCGCGCCCTGGGGAATCTTGGCTCTAGCTTACTGCGGATTCTGGTTGTGCTCCTCTGGTCCCGCTTTCCACAACCACCCAGTTTCCTATCCGCAGCAGTCAGCCATAGGGTTCACTATCTTGTGGTGCACTCCTGTCCTCCTACGGTGTGAATCTGTCATCTGGCCACAGGTGACCTGATAGGCTTGAACCCTAGTTGGTGGCGGATAAGTCATGCAAGTCATCCGGCATGCAGAGATAAAATACAGCAGCGTTTGGACCATTTTTAGCCCAAGGCAGCTCATCTCATCAGGCCTTTTTTAGTCAAATGTATCGCCCACTGTCAGTCCCTTCGGGATCCATGCCTCATTCATCTTAATAAAGGTGAGGTAATCTAGACATTTTTGACCTAGGCGACTTCTCTTCTCAGTGACAAAACCTCCTGCTGCACTGAAGGTCCTTTCTGAAAGGACACTTGAAGCGGGGCAGGCCAGAAGTTCTATCGCAAATTGGGATTGCTCAGGCCACAGGTCAAGCCTGCACACCCAGTAGTCAAGGGGTTCATCGCTCCTCAGAGTGTCGATATCTAGTTAAGGCGAGGTAGTCTGCTACCTGTCGGTCGAGTCGTTCTCTGAGGGTGGACCCCGAAGGGCTGTGGCGATGCGTAGGACTTAAAAAGCTCTGCATGTCCTCCATAAACAACACGTCTGTAACGCGTCCTGTCCTTTCCGGCGTGGTCGTGGTAGGAGGAGGATTACTTTCACCTCTTCCCCTGTTAGATTCCCGTTGTGCTGTGACATCACCCTTATACGCTGTGTAAAGCATACTATTTAATTTTTTTTGGAACTGCTGCATCCTTTCCGACTTCTGGTAATTTGGTAACATTTCAGGCACTTTCTGCTTATACCGGGGGTCTAGTAGCGTGGCCACCCAGTACAGGTCGTTCTCCTTCAACCTTTTTATACGAGGGCCCCTCAATAGGCACGACAGCATGTAAGACCCCATTTGCACAAGGTTGGATGCCGAGCTACTCATGTCCCATTCCTCGTCCTCACTGATCTCACTGAAGGTCTGTTCTTCCCCCCCAGCCACGTACAACACCATGGGTACCAGATAGGTGACAACGAGCACCCTGGGATGCCTGCTGTGGTTGGTCTTCCTCCTCCTCCTCAAAGCCACATTCCTCCTCTGACTCCTCTTCCTCAGACTCCTCTTCCAGCGTTGCCACAGGTCCAGCAAGCGATGCTGATAAGGCTGTTTCTGGTGGTGATGGTGACCACAACTCTTCCTCTTCACGCTCATCTACGGCCTGATCCAGCACTCTTCGCAGGGCACGCTCCAGGAAGAAAACAAATGGGATGATGTCGCTGATGGTGCCTTTAGTGAGAGTGACTAGGTTTGTCACCTCCTCAAAAGGACGCATGAGCCTACAGGCATTGCGCATGAGCGTCCAGTAACGTGGCAAAAAATTCCCAGCTGCGCAGAGGCTGTCCTAGCACCCCGGTCATACAAATACTCATTGATGACTTTTTCTTGTTGGAGCAGGCGGTCGAACATTAGGAGTGTTGAATTCCAACGTGTCGGGCTGTCGCAAATCAAGCGCCTCACTGGCATGTTGTTTCGCCGCTGGATATCTGAAAAGTGCACCATGGCCGTGTAGGAACGCCTGAAATGGCCACACACCTTCCTGGCCTGCTTGAGGACGTCCTGTAAGTCTGGGTAATTATGCACAAAGCGTTGTACAATCAGATTCAACACATGTGCCATGCATGGCACATGTGTCAACTTGACCAAATTCAATGCCGCTAACAAATTGCTTCTGTTGTCACACACCACTTTGCCGATCTCCAGTTGGTGCAGAGTCAGCCACTGATCCACCTGTGCGTTCAGGGCGGACAGGAGTGCTGGTCCGGTGTGACTCTCTGCTTTCAGGCAAGTCAACCCCAAGACGGCGTGACACTGTCATACCCGGGATGTGGAATAGCCCCTGGGGAGCTGGGGGGGTGCAGTTGATGTGGAGCAAGACGCAGCAGCAGAAGAGGACTCAGCCGAGGAGGTTATCGAAGAGGATGGAGTAGGAGGAGTAGAGGAGGTGGCAGCAGGCCTGCCTGCAAGTCGTGGCGGCGTCACCACCAACTCCTCTGCAGAGCCATGCATTACATGCTTGGCAGCCGTCAGCAGGTTTATCCAATGCGCAGTGTAGGTGATATACCTGCCCTGACCGTGCTTTGCAGACCAGGTATCAGTGGTCAGATGGACCCTTGCCCCAACACTGTGTGCCAGACATGCCATGACTTCCTTTTGCACAATAGAGTACAGGTTAGGGATTGCCTTTTGTGAAAAGAAAATTCGGCCGGGTACCTTCCACTGCGGTGTCCCAATAGCTACAGTAGGTGCCGCCGAGATTGACACCCTATGAGCTCCGTCGCGAGAGCCAGCGCCGAGCTGTCTCGTCATCGGGAAAGGAAAAATGTTCCTTTCACGATGAGCGATACGCATTGCCGATAGACGGAGATCCGACGTGGATTCCCGCCAATACCAGGCACTGCGTTTGGTATGAATCCTGAGCGGGAACTCTACGCCAATTTTGAAAGAAAAAAAATGGCATGGGTTCCCCCCCAGGAGCATACCAGGCCCTTGGGTCTGGTCTGGATTTGAAGGGGAACCCTACGCCGAAAAAACGGCGTGGGGGTCCCCCTCAAAATCCAAACCAGACCCTTATTTGAGCACGCAACCTGGCAGGCCGCAGGGGAAGAGGGGGGACGAGAGAGCGGCCCCCTCGCTCCTGAACCGTACCAGGCCGCATGCCCTCAACATGGGGGGTTTGGTGCTCTGGGGCGGGGGGGCGACCTGCGGCCCCCCCACCCCAGAGCACCCTGTCCCCATGTTGATGAGGACAGGGCCTCTTCCCGACAACCCTGGCCGTTGGTTGTCGGGGTCTGTGGGCGGCGGGCTTATCGGAATCCGGGAGCCACCTTTAATAAGGGGGCCCCCAGATCCTGGCCCCCCCACCCTATGTGAATGAGTATGGGGTACATCGTACCCCTACCCATTCACCTGGTGGAAAAAAATGGCAATAAAAACACAACACAGTTTTTTTTTAAAGTATTTTAATGCACAGATCCGGGGGTCTCTTCCGTCTTCGGGGGTCTCCAGTGTCGTCGCCGCGCTCTCCGGTTCTTTCTTCTGCCAGGCCACCGCTATCTTCTTCCAGCTCTTTTGCTAGCGGGGCCCGGTCTTCTCCGTCGCCTCGTCCGGCTCTCCGTTGTCCTTCTGCCGGCCCCTCCACTACCTTCTTGCAGCTCTTTTGCTAGTGGAGGGGCCGGTCTTCCCGTCTTCGCCATCGGCGTCTTCTTCCCTCTTCTCCTCCTCGATGTTGACTCGTCGCTTCCTCTCGCAGTAATGATAAATCTTCGGTCCGCAGAGATTTATATAGGCTTCTCATGACGTCACAGTCACATGTTCCCATGACGTCACAGTCACATGCTCCGGGGCCACCCGGAGCATGTGACTGTGACGTCATGAGAAGCCTATATAAATCTCTGCGGACCGAAGATTTATCATTACTGCGAGAGGAAGCGACGAGTCAACATCGAGGAGGAGAAGAGGGAAGAAGACACCGACGGCGACGATGGGAAGACCGGCCCCTCCACTAGCAAAAGAGCTGCAAGAAGGTAGTGGAGGGGCCGGTGGAAGGACAACGGAGAGCCGGACGAGACGACGGGAAGACCGGGCCTCCGCTAGCAAAAGAGCTGCAAGAAGATAGCGGAGGCCCGGCGGAAGAAAGAACCAGAGAGTGGGAGAAGAAGAAGGCGACGGAGAAGACCGGGCCCCGCTAGCAAAAGAGCTGAAAGAAGATAGCGGTGGCCCGGCAGAAGAAAGAACCGGAGAGCGCGGCGACGACACGGGAGACCCCCAAAGACAGAAGAGACCCCCGGAGCTGTGCATTAAAATACTTTAAAAAACTGTGTTGTGTTTTTATTGCCATTTTTTTTTCCACCAGGTGAATGGGTAGGGGTACGATGTACCCCATACTCATTCACATAGGGTGGGGAGGGCGGTATCTGGGGGCCGCAGGTCGCCCCCCCCACCCCAGAGCACCAAACCCCCCATGTTGAGGGCATGCGGCCTGGTACGGCTCAGGAGGGAGGGGGGCGCTCTCTCGTCCCCCCCTCTTCCCCTGCGGCCTGCCAGGTGGCGTGCTCGGATAAGGGTCTGGTTTGGATTTTGAGGGGGACCCTCACGCCGTTTTTTCGGCATAGTATGCTCCTGGGGGGGGGGACCCACACCGTTTTTTTCTTTAAAAACTGCCGTGGAGTTCCCGCTCAAGATTCATACCAAACGCAGTGCCTGGTATTGGTGGGAATCCACGTCGGATCCCCGTTCAATACAGTGCCGCGTCTCCTCGCTATTGCAGGGAGCACGACATGTGTCGCCATCCTGTCGCCGAGATGTCGGCACCCCTGTCGCCGAAAATCTCCGCGATAGGATCGCATTGAATATACAATGTCGGCGGCACCTACTGTACAAATTTTTGGAAGGCCTCAGACTCCACCAGCTTGTATGGTAAAAGCTGGCAGGCTAAGAGTTCGGACACGCCAGCTGTCAGACGCCGGGCAAGGGGGTGACTCTGTGACATTGGCTTTTTACGCTCAAACATGTCCTTGACAGACACCTGACTGTGGGCAGATGAGCAGGAACTGCTCAAGGCGAGAGACGGAGTGGCGGATGGTTGAGAGGGGGCAAGGAGGACAGCAGTGGTTGACGTGGCTGAAGATGCTGGACCAGCAGGAGGATGGTGGCTTTGAGCTTGTGTGCTGCTTGTACTCGTCATCATGTGTTGATCCCATAGGGGTTTGTGATGTGCGATCATGTGCCTTCGCAAAGCAGTTGTACCTAGGTGGGTGTTGGATTTCCCACGACTCAGTTTCTTTTGGCACAGGTTGCAAATGGCATCGCTGTTATCAGAGGCAGACACACAAAAAAATGCCACACTGCTGATCTTTGCAATGACAGCATTCTGGTGGTGGCAACAGCATGCATTGATTGGCATGCTGTCTGGCTGACCCCGGGTGCCGATACATGCTGTCTGACTGTGCCACTAGCTCCTTGCGATGACCTACCCCTGCTTCCAACTCGTCTCCTCCTCCTCTCTGTCTCCCCATCTGAACTTTCCCTCTGTTCTTCTTCTCTTCGAGTGGGCACCCACGTGACATCCACGGACACATCATCATCATCAACCATTTCACTTGTATCTGACAACTCAGCAAAGGAAGCAGCAGCGGGTACAACATCATCATCATCACACTGTACGTCCATGTGTGTAATGCTGCCTGACTGAGACATATCCCTTTTATCTACATCCTCTGGCAATAATGGTTGCGCATCAGTTATTTCTTCCAACTAATGTGTAAATAACTCCTCTGACAGATCAAGTGAAGCAGCTGTGGTGCTAGTGTTGGTGGTGGCGGCAGGCAGGCGAGTGGTAATTTGAGAGGTGCCCGAAGCTGAGCTGGAGAAGGATGGTGCGTCAAGGTTCCGAGCGGAAGCTGTAGAAGATTGGGTGTCCTGTGTTAGCCAGTCAACTATGTCCTCAGAACTTTTCGAGTTCAGGGTATGTGGCCTCTGAACACTGGGCATTATTCTAGGGCCAAAGGGAATCACAGCACCACGACAGCCCCTGTGGGGTGGCCTGCCTCTGCCTGTAATTTTTTTTAGATTAATTTAGTTGTACTATGCGTGCAAGCTACTGTGACACCAGATATGAGTGGCACTGTGCACTGGCAGAAGTTGGCAGAGTAGACGCTGTAGGCCTGACACATGCTGGCAGGCAACTGACTGCTATTCTATTGCAGTCAAAATTGTTTTTTTTTATTTAATCTACTGTGACACAAGATATGAGTGGTGGCACTGGGCAAGTGGGCACAGTATACGCTGTAAGCCTGACACACACACGCTGGCAGGCAACTGCAATTAGATTACAGAGGAGAAAAAAAAAAAAAGCAGACTGTTGTACTAGCCCTAAAAAGTGCTTTTTGGGGTGCTGTCAGGACGCTGTCCTTACAGCAGAGATCAGATGAGTCTTTCAGGACTGGAGTGGACACTGAATACACACACGCTGGCAGGCAACTGCAATTAGATTACAGAGAAAAAAAAAATGCAGACTCATGTACTAGCCCTAAAAAGTGCTTTTTGGGTTGCTGTCAGGATGCTGTCCTTACAGCAGAGATCAGATGAGTCTTTCAGGACTGGAGTGGACACTGAATACACACACGCTGGCAGGCAACTGCAATTAGATTACAGAGGAAAAAAAAAAGCAGACTGATGTACAAGCCCTAAAAAGGGCTTTTTGGGGTGCTGTCAGGACGCTGTCCTTACAGCAGAGGTCAGATGAGTCTTTCAGGACTGGAGTGGACACTGAATACACTGGCCTAGCTATAGATTTCCCTATTAAATCAGCAGCAGCTACACTGTCCCTCTTCTCACTAAGACTGCAGCTTCGGAATTAATCTAAAATGGATGCTGTCCAGGAGGTGGGAGGGTATGCTGCTGATTGGCTGGAATGTGTCTGCTGACTGTGAGGTACAGGGTCAAAGTTTGCTCAATGATGACGAATAGGGGGCGGACCGAACATCGCATATGTTCGCCCACCGCGGCGAACGCGAACAAGCTATGTTCGCCGGGAACTATTCGCCGGCGAATAGTTCCGGACATCTCTAATGGCAACTTGCTATATTTTGACTCATATTTCCTAGTTTGTTGTCCTGAGTCACAGATGCTCAGGCCCTTTTCTGTTGCCCAGTTTTTTGCTGCACAACTAGCGTGCTGTTTGCGCTAGATTTAGAAAAGGCATTTGACTCTGTCGACTGGCTCAATATGGAGGAGGTGTCACAATGGTACTGAAGTGATCCCACAGGCGAGCAGGTGACACGGGATCCCGCAGGGCGTGGAATCTAAGGGCCAGCCAGTATTCGGCCAGGGACCCCCTCACGAGGGTTTGGGCTTGGCTGCGTGCTGACCCCAGGTCACGACCCCTAGGTTCACCTTGCTCGCGAGGAGAGTACCAGAAGACTCAGAGGGATGGATGGACGGATGGATAAAGCAAAAGGAGAGCCGGATATCGAGCCAAGGTCGGGGCGGGCAGCAGACAACGTAAACAGGAGGACTAGCCGATTTGGTACACAAGAAGTCTGGTTAAGTAGGTTACAGGCAGGGAGCTCTGAAACAAGTGTTGCTCAAGCAACCAGAAACTGGTCTGAGTGCAATTTAAATAGTGAGGCACATGGGAGACTGGACAGGAAGTAGCAGGAAGGAAGGATATATTAAGCCACAGATGAAGCCGGTGACACCCATAGCTGCTGAGTGCAGCAGAGCTGAACACAAGCTTGTGGAACAACAGGTGCCAGCCGACCTAAAGCAGTATAGGCAAGACACAGATCAGCTCTGCAGCTGATCTGTGACAGGAGGTGCTCAAAGTGTATGGCTATTGAACCATAACTAATCTATAACTACATGAGCTATTGATATATAACTTGAGTCTTCGTGGATTCTGATACTAAATATTTAGCTATGCAAAAAAATTGTTTTTTTTTGTAAATAACTTTACATGCTTTGTACCAAAAATGTAATTTTAATGTTGCAGTAAACTAAACAATCAGCAAAATAAAATGGATGTTTTCCTCACATTAATGGTACTTATGTTCAAAATAATACTAATCAAACTTGAAATTTTTCAGATTTTTACTCTTTTGAAATGCAAATAAAATTTAAAACATTCTCAGAGGACTTTAGGGTCACGAGAAAGCCCGTTTGTCCCCCAAAAACAATATATGTAGCAATTCTTTATCATAAGTAATTACAAAGTTATAGACTCGTGAACATGTGAAATATGGTCTGGTCCATAGGGGGTATATTAATACACTGTTTAGTAGACCGAAGACTATAAGTGTCCCACCCGGGACAGAGAGATAAACCTTTAACCTGTTTACTATTACATACGTCTCTTCACTAAACATGCTTTTGTTTTCCTCTATTTAAAAAATATAATTTCTACAACTTGTCCTGTATGTGTATTACAGAAAAACTCCAATGTCTGGCCCAAATGCTATTATTAAATAAACCTGTTGGAGCGACAAATAAAACATCAATTCTATCTCATGTGAAAGTCCTTACATAAAAGTACACTCTCTCCCAATGATGTCTATAAGAGCTTCTGTGCTAATTCATCTGTAAAGTGGTGTTAAAGGCTGGAGCACATCCTTATAGAATGGGGATGTGTGTGAAACCCCAAAGGAGAGCAATTAGTCATTTGTGCAACATGAACAAAGAGAGTCATTGCTGTTTGTCACTTGGAAAGAAAGACTATTTGCTGTCTAAACTTTGCTTATGGCACATTGAAAAGACTGACGCACAGGACACTGGTCATGTAAAAAGTTGTTATAGTGAGAGCAAAACTACATATTGAAAAAGAAAATATGAAGAAAGAAGAAAGAAAGAAGAAAATGTGACTGAAATGTCCAACACACACTGTAGCAATTTTTTTTTTTATTTCATTACTTTTTATTGAGTATTTCAAATATGAACAGGTTACAAATAAGACAAGACAGTTCGATATACACAGTACACATCTGTATAAGAACTTTTGATTGGTTAACCACTTAAGGACCTAGCCTCTTTTTCAGATGTGTTGTTTACAAGTTAAAAACAAGTTATTTTGCTAGAAAATTACTTAGAACCCCCAAACATTTATACATTTTTTTTTAACACCCTAGAGAATAAAATTGCGGTCATTGCAATACTTTTTGTCACACCGTATTTGCGCAGCGGTCTTACAAGCGCACTTTTTTGGGGAAAAAATACACTCGTTTGAATTAAAAAATAAGACAACAGTAAAGCTAGCCAAATTTTTTTGATATTGTGAAAGATAATGTTACGCCGAGAAAATTGATACCCAACATATCATGCTTCAAAATTGCGCCCGCTCGTGGAATGGCGTCAAACTTTTACCCTTCAAAATTTCCATAGGCAACGTTTAAAAAATTCTACATGTTGCATGTTTTGAGTTACATAGGGGGTCTAGGGCTAGAATTATTTCTCTTGCTCTAATGATCGCAGCGATACCTCACATGTGTAGTTTGAACACCATTTTCTCACGCTTCCTGCGCACAAGCTCGTCGGGACAGGACGCTTTAAATTTTTTTTTTTTTCTTATTTATTTTACTTTATTTTATTTATTTTTACACCGTTTACAAAAAAAATAATATTTGGGTCACTTTTATTCCTATTACAAGGCATGTAAACATATAACAAAAATGTCACTGCCCCAATCTATGACTGGTCTTCACAGCAAGGAGCACTGGATGGGCGGACGCATGTCAATAAAAAACACACACAGAATGTCCAAGCTCAACTTACCAACCAATCAGCAAGAAAACAAATTCACCTGTCTAACAGTACGTTTAAAAACAGGGGTTTAGTTGCACGCATTTGCAAATACATGTGTAAGCTGCAGGCCCCGTCAAGGCTCCCTGTATGCTGCAGTCCTAACTCTAAAATTTAAGGTCTCCTCAATGGAAGCACATGTATGCTGATGGATAGATAAAGGGCAGATGACTGGGGGAGCCCACCCTCCATTAAAGGGGCAGGAGCACACTAAACACCCAGCACATGGAAGCAAAGGTGCTAGTGCGTTGCCTGACCACAATGACACCAATACATATAACAAAAATGTCACTGCCCCAATCTATGACTGGTCTTCACAGCAAGGAGCACTGGATGGGCGGACGCATGTCAATAAAAAACACACACAGAATGTCCAAGCTCAACTTACCAACCAATCAGCAAGAAAACGAATTCACCTGTCTAACAGTACGTTTAAAAACAGGGGTTTAGTTGCACGCATTTGCAAATACATGTGTAAGCTGGAGGCCCCATCAAGGCTCCCTGTATGCTGCAGTCCTAACTCTAAAATTTAAGGTCTCCTCAATGGAAGCACATGTATGCTGATGGATAGATAAAGGGCAGATGACTGGGGGAGCCCACCCTCCATTAAAGGGGCAGGAGCACACTAAACACCCAGCACATGGAAGCAAAGGTGCTAGTGCGTTGCCTGACCACAATGACACCAATACATATAACAAAAATGTCACTGCCCCAATCTATGACTGGTCTTCACAGCAAGGAGCACTGGATGGGCGGACGCATGTCAATAAAAAACTTGTTTTCTTGCTGATTGGTTGGTAAGTTGAGCTTGGACATTCTGTGTGTGTTTTTTATTGAAAGGCATGTAAACATGCCTTGTAATATATTTAAGAGGACCTGTCATGCTTTTTTTCTGAGATCTGGAGTCAAAAAGACCTCAGATCTCATATTTAGACTAAAATGCAATAAAAAAGAAAAAAAAATGGCATTTGAAAAAAATGACAAAAAAAATATGTCCCTTTTAAGAGCTATGGGCGGAAGTGACATTTTGACGTTGCTTCCACCCTGCTATGGTATGGAGGCGGGTGGGGGCCATCTTGCCCTCACTCGTATCCATACCAAGCAGGAAAGAGGACCCGATCACCTCTGCCGCTACCGATGGCTCCGGTAAGCGGCGGAGAGCACGGGAGAGCGGCGGGAGGGGGCCCTCTCCCGCCGCCGATAACAGTGATCACGCGGTGAATCTGCCTCAGAGACCACCATTATCGTAAACTGGTCCGGAAGTGGTTAATAATAACAAATCATTAGTTAATTAGTAGAACGAAGCTATAGGACGTGAGACTCAACATGTCAAGGAATCTTTACGTGGCATTGTTACTGTTTGGCCATATAGACCAATATTTGTCAAATCTGTCACAGTGCATAGAGTTGATTGCGATTAGACGCTCAAACGTGTAGTTTCTGTGGACTGCTTTCTTTTTTTTTTTTTATTGTATATTTATTGAAAAAAAAAATCATAACAAAAAAATACAAAGAGAACAGAAAGTGCATTTTGAACATAATGGTCGCCATATAAAACACTGGAGTCGTACACAGACGACCACGAAATAAACTTATAATAACATCAATATAAGAGACAATGTAATTTTGTAAAACAGATCAAAAAGGGGGGGGGAGAAAGGGGAGGATGGACCTGGAGAGCAAGCTTAACAAACAGGGAACATTATATCTCACCAAAAATAATTTTTACCCTCCAGTTCCGCGAACAGCAAAATTCCCAGGGTGCCTGAACTGAGGGACTAGGGCACCCTTGGGCAACTAGACTGAACCTAAGAAGAAAATAGGGGGGGAGGGGGGAACACCATGGAGGGAAGATTACAACATTATGCATTTTATGAAAACTAGACCAACAAAGGTCAAAAAGCTAGGCGTTGGTCATGGGGGAATTACTGGCATGTCACCTGGGTTAAAATCCCATAAATCCCAAACTAACGAAAACTTAGGAAGGGTGTCATGAATCATTGCAGCAAGATTTTCCATTCTACGGATCTGCTCTAAGATTTGTAAAACCTGTGAGTGTGGGTGGGGAGGTAGATAGCCACCGTAAGGGGAAAGCTTTTTTAGCCGCCAAGAGGATGAAGAAGTGGTTAGTTTTTTAACAATTTTTGGAGATACCCAAGAATAGCAAACCCAGAAGGAAGTGTATCGGGTCTAGGGGTAGGTTCATCTTAAGTAGGCCTTGTAGGTGTGCCTTGACATCAGACCAGAATGGCTGGACAATGGGACAATCCCAGAATATATGAAAGAGGGAGCCAACATCGCCTTGGCACCTCCAGAAAATTTGAGGGGTCTTGGGGTCATATCTATGTAAAACCTTGGGGGTCCTATACCAGAAAAATAAAATTTAATAAGCCATCTCTCTTTGCTCAACACACCTTGAGGATTTGGAAACTGCCTCCCAGATGCTCTGCCATTGAGGGAGTGAAATAGGTAATTGTAGGATCTGGGACCACTTCTGCATATATAAATGATGTGTATTAGTCAATGGGGAGGCATTGTGGAGTAACCTATAAATATCCGAGATGAGGTGGGTTTGGTGTGGGCCTTGGGCACATAAAAGCTCAAATGGAGTGGGTTTGTCTAGGATTAGAAATTGGGTCCGAGAGTGTAAATAATGTTTAAATTGAAGATATGAGTAAAAGAGATGTTTGGGGATCTGGTATTTCCATTGCAGCTCAATGAAAGGTAGTAGAGTGCGGGTGAGAGGGTGTACTGTTACGGAGCTGGAAAATTCCAGCTTGTGTCCAGGGGTACATTCGGGTGTAGGATAAACTATCTGGGATATCAGGATTAAAAAGCATGTTAAGTAGGGGTGGGCACGGGGAGGAGAGGGAAAATTGGCGGGAACATCTTTTCCATATCGAGAGTGTGAATAGCATCGGATGTAAACAAAGGTTCCGAAGTTGGGCAATGGAAGTATTTAGGGTAGACCAGAGCATGGAGCATGGATGCACCAAACTTGTTATACTCATTTCTATCTCCGACCACCTGCTTGAGGCCATTTTGGCGGACCAAGCTATAACCGGTTTAAGGTGGGTAGCAAGGTAGTACTTAAGGAGGTCCGGAGCCCCTGTGCCACCTCTGGAACGAGGAGCTAATATTACCGACTTGGCTATACAGTGTATTTTGTTGTGCCAGATAATATTTTGGAAAAGTCTCTGCGTGGCCTTGAGTTGTGACATTGGAATGGCTATTGGCAATGTTTCAAACAGATAGAGGAATCTAGGTAAGATGGACATTTTTGATCCGACCTAGGAGAGAGATAGGATAAACATCCAATTGACGCAAAAGTCGGTCAATGTCACGAAAAAGGGGGGGAAATTAGCCTGATAAAGAGTGTGATACGAGGAAGTGAGATGTATTCCTAAGTATTTGAGGGTGTGAGAGCACCAGTTGTAAGGATAATTTTGTTGCAGTATGGCCAGAGTAGAGGGGAGGATATGGAGTGGGAGAGCTTCAGTTTTGCTTGTATTGATTTTGTACCCAGAAATTTAGCCACATTTTTCTAATAAAACATGGAGATTTGGGATGGAAGTATGAGGACTGGTCAGCGTCAGTAGGATGTCGTCCGCAAACAGAGCGAGTTTATACTCCCTCTGTCGCAGCGAGACCCCACGGATGTCAGGGTGTGCACGAATAGCTTTGGCTAGTGGCTCCAGACAGAGAATGAAGAGCAGAGGGGACAGCGGGTACCCCTGCCTGGTGCCATTGCTCAGGGAGAATGATGGCGAGAGGAAAGAAGAAAGCTTAGTCTAGGAAGTGGGTCGGGAGTATAAGGCGTGTAGTGCTACCAAAAAAGGGACCCTTAAAACCATATTTGGCAAGGCAGTGACGCAACGTCGGGAGGAGGAGCTTTGTGACATTACTTCTGGTTACGGCCGTGACCAGGAAGTCCTTGAACATTTTTGGCGTTTTTAGAAAAGAGAAAAGATTGGAGAAACTGGATAAACAGCAGCAGCGATCCCTAGCTCTGATATCTGGAGGAGGATACAACAACCGTGCTCGGTGACTGATATTCCTTGATGCATCATTAGACCCATTGGGGTCTTTCCTTAAGGTAAGAGGCTAGCATTACTGGGGGAGGATCCATAGAATGATTTTTTGCACTTCCTACCTTCCATTTGTAATTTGGACTCCCTTACCCCTCCCTTTCCCCCTCATCTCTGTTTGCTTGCTTTGGAGGTGAACCTTTTTTAGATTAAGAACTGTATTGGTCAGAACTCCAGTTCATTGTTGGATGCACTTTACAAACGGACTATATCATTGTTTACTATCTATATCGTTTATAGATTCAAGATTGTTATTGTTATAATAACTTTTTTTGAATATTTCATTACCAGTTTACTTTGGATGCACCTTACATACGGACTTTAGCACTGTCACATTGCACTTGTTACACTGCGATTCATAACTATATATTTTTTCTCATTAGCACTTTAATAGTTATTGTGCACTGTTTGTGTCACATTATTTATTTAGTAGGTTTACTTTATTTATTAGGCTTACTGTACTACATATACAACACACATATAGAGCAATTAGCGCTACTTCATTATCTTACACAATTTATGGGTATTGGCAATACTACAAAAGTTTGGCTGCTGTTTGCACCTTTCACTCTAGCACTGTAGCACTTTATGTATTATTAATCACTGTTGAACACATTGCGCATTAGTACTTTACTGTTTATTCACTCTCTGCAAAGGCATATGTGAAATATAAATAGGGAGAAGCCTCATAGTGCAATATGATCCAGTGCTGTGCCTGATAGAAGCACCACTGCTCTCTTCCTTTCTCTCCTCACAAGCACAGATGTAGCACCAGGAGCCATTGGTTCCTGCTGATGTTAATCAAATCCTGTTAGGGGGGGCAGAGCTCCACACTGTGTGTGTCTATGGACATGCAAAGCCCTGCTTTGGAGTGAGCCTGCACATTTAAGTGTGTGTGTGTGGTAATTTAAATTGCATATAAAATTAGTAGAGAGATCTCTTCAAGATCAGATTTTTTAAAGTAGTATTGAAACCTAGTAGTTAAACTTTTCTTTTAATTAAGGCCCACTCAAATAGTATCAAATGCATTTTGTGTGACCTCTTTACTTACATTTTTTATGTCCCTGTTTCTTCTTGGGTCCCTCTATCTTCATCCTTGAGCTCTCCTGTGCGCACCCTTGCATTGTGCATGGGTGGCTTGTACACATTATAGAGCCACTTGAACTACTTTGAAGGGCATGTGCACAATGTGGCCACTGGTTTTCTTAAGCTCTGATACTGCTCCTGTTTGGCGCATGCATACTTAGGGCCTCAGAAATACAAAAATGTACTATGCATTTTCTGGATGTAGCTCCTACACTGTATATATGTCAGGCAAAAAAACACCAGCAGGTCCCATAATGAGAATGGCCCGGCCAAGTACAGTACATTTATTCAGCTACATTTATTCTTTGACTTTTTTGAGGGGGATTTAATATAACTTTAAATTGTGAAATTACGTGCCATAGCATTACACAAGCAAGAAAGGTGCCTCCAAGGATGGACTGAGCCAGGGGACTGGTTTTGCCAGTCCACCATTCTTCACCAGAGTGTCTCTCAAGTAGTAGGCAGGTAAGTGATGCAAAGCACCCATGGCTCTAGAGTGATTATTGAGCAGGCTATAGCAAAGCTTGAAGTGGTTGTCTAAAGGCAAACAATTGCTAGAGCAGTTTACAGTAAAGCCACTGTCTGAGGATAGTGGGCAAGAAGGTACAGTAGATGTTAAAGTAGTTGGAAGGCTGTCTAAAGGTAGTGAGCATGTGATGGGAACAAACAGCATTAGAGGGTTACATTATAGCTAGTCTGTAGCTTTCTATCCTTTCTCTATATCATCATTATCAGGTTTTATTCCAGTATGGATTGTGTTAAAGTAAAAAGGAAGTTTTAAAGACGAGCATACAATGTTCCAGGATAATTAGGGGTTGCAGTATTTTTGCACTTTGGTACAGTATTCTGCAAAATCCACTGTTTAGCCCTTCATAATGGAAGGTAAAACACATCTTAATGCCTTTTGAAATTTTAGCATGTGTTAGCAAAACTGTCCATTATTATAGCAACTGCTTTGTGTATTCAGGTGAACTATAGCTTGTTTTCTTCAGGAAAAATTGGACTTTCATTTTGTCATAAAAAGTAATGGATTTTTTATCAAAGGAAAATTGGTCCAAAATAGTAAAAAAAAAAAAAAAAAAAAATTACATTTTAAATTTTTAAATGTAGCTGTATATTTCTTGCCATTACCATAACCCATCACCAAATTCTCCTAACAATTGCAGTGATAGCACATGTATATTAGTTGTTATTTATAATAGAATCCGGAAACAACAGTGTGCATTTTGCTTTTTATTTTTTTAAACAAAAGAAAGAAAAGTGCAAGTAAACTGGTATCAATGGTTGACTAGAAAAACCAACAAAAACTCCTGTCCTTTGTGACGGTGAAGGAAGAAATGGTTGCCGTGCATGTTGATTTGATGTAAATAGATCCTGTGTTGCAACTCGCAGCACCTGGATAAATGTAATCAAAGGGGCTAGTAGCTGTCTGATATCATTGACCAAGTATTTGATCCAGGATGTGTCAGGAGTCAGCACAGGAGATGACCAGATATATGTAACTACACAAGGAAACTGGAACCAAACAATGTATAAAGTACTGTAAATGTATTAACGGCAAGCAAAAAGAAAAGCACATACCAGCAAAAAGCGAACATAAACAAGTGACCCACACAAAAAGCCTTATAACAAAAAACTAACAAACTAGCTATATACAAAATATAAACAAATGAGGGACAAGGTTAACAGGAAATACCAGGGATGCTAGGAAGGGGGGGGGGGGGGGTAATCAGGACTGGGCACAGAAACAAGTGGAGCAAGAGTAAGGCAGCAGGGTACAAAGATGCCAACTAGAGCAGGAGCAACATGGAAAGTGGCAGAGTTGAATGATCAGGAGAAAAATTCTGTTTCTTTTTTTGGCTTAGATCCTGGAGTCCTGCAAGTAATTGCATCTTACTGACCAGAGTGTACTGCTGATGGAAAAGTAGTAACAATACTGGGGAGTATAGAGGGAAGAGTAATAGAAGTACAGGAAGAGGTCTGAGAGGTTGCTATGGGTAACGGTACTGCAGGGGGAGCCTTCAATGATTACATGCAGAGGAAGTGTGGTTACTGAAAGGGTACTAATCTACAAGAGGTAAATAACACCCAGTAGCATCTGCGGTTGCTAAGGGTAACAAAAGAAGAGATTTTTTTAATGTTTAATGGCAGCTCTAACTTTGTGTGAATCTTGTAGACTTGGAGCAGAGGCTGAACTAAGGTCAGTTTGCATTTCCCTTGCTCAACCAAATAGTGCACCACAGCAACACACCCAATAGCACCAGCTGTGAATAAACTGACTACTGCTGGAGAAAGAAACCTGTACAATATTTCAGCAACCATCCCAGAAATTCAACCTGAAGCATACTTAAATTGTTACGAAACCCACAACAGTAAAATCAGTCTGTATATGCAGTAGAGCATACTTGTTATACTGACTGGGGAACCTAAGGGATTAATCCTCTGCATTGTGTAAAAAGGCTGTTCAATCCTGTCTTCTCTGATCATCTCTTTCTTCCACTGACTTTAATATATTTCCTGATATTTACAAAGCCAGGAGGACAGGCTGCACATGCTCAGTTTGCTGCATAGAGATTTTTTGCTTTGTTTTGTTTTTTTCTTGGGAGAATGCATGTGATCAGCACAGGACCAATCAGCACTGTTCAGACAGGGGGTCAGGGGTCCTGCATTCTCATAGGACAATCAGAGGAGAATAAAAATTTCCCCTACAAGCTTTTACCAGACACTGATAGAAGTCACAAGACTACTTTATACTGCTGATGAGAAAATACATTTAGCAGTTTATATTTACAGACATTGCATTTCCATGTTCTGTGTACTGTGTGAGTCCTAATATTGTGAATGCAGGGTCCTGGGTTTAGTAAAACTTTAAGGAGGGCATGAAAACATCATGGCCCTGAGAGGTAAGCAGAAATAAAAATTCAGAAAAGACCTGAACCAAAGGCTGTATTTTAGTGAAAACCTGCCCTCATCAACCAAAGCATGTGCTTTCAGAATGCTTCCCAACAGTTCCTCACCAGTGAGATCTTGCCAAAATGAGCGACAAAGATCTTAATTTCCTAATACAAGTTGCACGTGACGAATAACTTGCACTTGAAGCATCTTGACAAAAAGGAAAGCAAATCTTTCCCAGGTGTAGCTGATCTGGTTGTTAGGACATCAGTGTTATGTCAGGAGTCAGCACAGGAGATGACTAGATATATGTAGCTACACAAGGAAACTGGGACCAAACAATGTATAATGAAGTACATTTATTAACGGCAAGCAAAAGGAAATGCACACACCAGCAAATGACGAACATAAACAACAAGTGACCCACATCCAAAAAGCCTAAGTAACAGAAACCTAAACTAACTATATAAAATATACAAAATCTATACAAATGGGGGACACGGGTAACAGGGAATACCAGGGATGCAAGGAAGGGAGGGGGGGGATCAGGACTTGGAACAGGAACAAGGGGAGCAAGAGTAAGGCAGCAGGGTACAGGATGCAAGCTAGAGCAAGAGCAACTGGCATACAGAATGCAGAAGTGGGACTTAAGTACCCTCCCAGCAGCTGGGGCCAGGTGAAACTGATTGCAGGAACCTGCTGGCGGCTGGGAGACACCTGCTGATGGTCACTGAAAATACAGATTTCAGTTCAGGGACCCACCCTGCCAACAGCAGGTGAACCAGGTCCTGACAGGATGTGTCACAGGATGTCTTCCAACTTGCTTACAATCTGGCAAGCAGTGGGAGAGTGGTTTTTACTTTGTCAACAGCTGTCAGCATCTCTAGAAGTCTGATCTGTAGAAATACCACCAATTAAAAAATAATTGCTTCTGCAGAAGCAGCAAGATTGTCCATGCTGGCCAACAGGCCAAATAGTTTGGCTGTTCCACAAACATGCTATGCTTGGGTCAAGTCTACATTGGGTCAAAACCATAACTCATTCCTAATCAGGATCACCTTCTATTTCTACACATACTGATAAATACAAAGAGAAGAGGCTTGGATTTTTAAACATGTACATGGACACCAGTGATGGCCGGAGGAGTTTTTTTGGGGGGGGGGGGCGGAAAACAGTATGCCAACCCTTAGCACTTACCTCATCACCGGCAACTTTCCCTGCTCGGCGGCAGCCTCCCGTTCTCCTGCTCTCCGTGAGTCATCACGGCGACAGCGGCTTCCGTTTCCTCCCCCCTCTTCGGTGGCCAATCCTGTGTCTTCTCTTTTCGGCCAATCGGAAAATGGGTCTCGCACCCACTTCTGATTGGCCGGATTGAGGGTCAGTGTTTCAACAGCAAATATTCATTCACTGTTGTAACACACCTTGGTGGGATCGGAGTGCCCCCTCTACGACTTGAGCCCCCCCTATTTTGAAGCCTATTAGAGCTTCTGGCTCTAATCAGGTGCTTAAAAGAAAAACCTGGCCACTGTAATTCATGCACCTGGTGCCCTGAAAGAGGCCAGACACATGAAAAGGCGATGGCCGCGGCGAACATGGATAGATTCATGCTATGCATGAATCTATCCATGAATATAGGGGGTTGTGAGGAGAGGGGGGGGGCGGCTCTAATGGACGGGCCACCACTGATGGACACACAGACACATACTGTAAATGTAGCAATACATTTTTGGGTAACATACACTTTAAGCCTCATGCACACTGGACGTTTTTATAGCTGCTTCTTGGGGCATCTGGCATTTTTTTTCTGCTTCTAAACACCCCTTCATGTTAGCCTATGTGTCCATGCATACATAGGCTTTTAAAGAAAAACCCACCAGGGAGAAACCTAGAGAGTTGGACTCCCCCTGGATAAAGAAGCCACAGGTGGACCAGAGGCACGGCAATGGGTACACCCTGGGCACCCTCATATGCCTGCCTCCACCTTGGACTGTGGGAGCTTGAGGTGGTCCACACTATGCCGATGTACCTCAGCCATGCACTTCTTTGGCTGAGGTACATCGATGATGTCCTTTTGGTGTGGCAGGGCGATATGGAGCAACTACAGGAATTTCTACTTGAGCTTGGTGTTAACGATAGGAACATTAGGCTTACTTATACTGTTGACTCTAAGTCTATTTCCTTTCTGGACCTAAATGTTTCTATTGTTGATAACCGCGTGACCACATGTACTTTCAGAAAGCCCACTGCCGCCAATACCCTTCTTCAGGCCTCAAGCCACCATCCTGATCACTTGATTAAGGGCATCCCTGTGGGTCAGTTTCTGCGTTTACGCAGGAACTGTACAAGTGATAATGATTTCAAACGTGAGGCAGTCGATATGCATGGCAGATTCAGAGAGCGGGGTTATTCACAGAAATTGCTAGATAGAGCACGCAAAAAGGCTTGGAAAACCAATAGGTGTGATCTCCTTAAAACTCAATCAAAGACAGCTGTCAAAAACAAAGATAAAAATAAAAATAATTTCCCACGTCTTGTCACTACCTATGGTACACAATGGAATGATGTCAGGTTGGTCTTGGAAAAGCACTGGGGGTTACTTACAAGGTCCCCCTTGCTCCATGAAATTGTGGGACCCTGCCCACAGATGGTGGCAAGGAGAGCTCGGAATTTACGAGATACCTTGGTCCATTCAGAACACACAAGGGAGCGGACGACTAGCTGGTTGACCGATCTTCCCCCTCTAAAAGGGATGTATGCCTGTGGTCACTGTCAGATCTGCAGTCATGTTGAAAAAACAGCAGAGTTTACCAATGCGGATGGCAGCACCCGGTTTTCCATCAATAAATTTATTAATTGCGCAACAACCAGGGTAATCTATATGCTTGAATGTCCCTGTCATAAGTACTATGTTGGAAAGACCAAAAGACAGCTGCGCATTCGCATTGGTGAACATCTCCGGAGCATTAAAAACTCGGCCAAATATGTTAAAGATGTAGGTCAACTGCATTTCTCTAAAGGTAAGGCCAGAGAGGAACTGTCTCCGATAGCTTTACATTTTGCCGAGTTTCATGACAGCAATATATCTGGCTTGAGGGTCAAGGGAATCTACACTCTGGACTTGTCAGCCAGACGAGGGGACTTCGATACAGTCCTCCTACAACGTGAAAAAAATGTGGATCTTCAAACTTGGTACTATGGCCCCCATTGGCTTGAATGTTGAATGTAGCTTTCAGCCATTTCTGACCAGATAACCTACTGTATAAACTACTAGTGTCTTACCCTCTATATGATACCAGTATGTGTATGGAATATTTTAATTCACGCCATATGCACATCTAGGATGATACATACCTTTATTCCTTCCTTGAGGTTTTTATATGGCTAAATACCATTAAATGGTTACTGACTGGCTACATCCATATCGAGTCTATTGAGGTAGATTATTATGGTGGAGCCATGTCCTATACCTTTACCTATAGGGGGGTAATAAATCTTCTCCTACAAGTGCTATATTTCCCTACCTGTTTCTTTATTGGTTACTTTTTACTGCCAGTGTTCTGATTTATTTTGATTGATTTATCTATCTAATTGCCCACGTTCGTGTCTATATGTGTATCCATGGTGAACATTAACTGTTTGACTCATATTATCTGCCGTTTATTTTGCGTTCTAACCTAACAGGGGGATATACTATATTATCTAGCCCCTGTTGGCTTCTAGCAATGGGCCCCTGTTTACTATGGATGACATGTGGCAGGAATATGGGTAATGGATATTATACATACCTATAGGGGTGATATCATTATCTCTGTTTTTTTTTTTTTTCATTTTTTATATATAAAAAAATGTTTTTACTTTGAAATATTTAAATTTATTTTTATAATTTGCTATCTATCCATTGCTGATGGTGATCTCTGCGACTGGTGAATGAACTTTTACTATAACAGTGTTCTAGGGAGTGACATCTAGTGGATTCCCTTTGCAACGCAGCTGGTACCACTTACGGGTTGATTTAAACTTATGTATATAAGGACCTGGTTTATGCCCCTCCCTATCCCTTGATGAAAGCCCCTCCTATGGGCTGAAACATGTCGGATTACATGTTGTAGTAACGTTCCTCCGTTACACACAGCTACGCTGTATGGACGCATGCGCTCTGCACTGAGACTGGACTGAGCTGAGCTGAGTTGAAGCATCACGCTGTGTAGCAGGCTCTCTATATGCGGCTTGAGTGATTGTGGGAGCGGGACTTTTAGCTCTCTGTCCGATCCTGGATGACTGACGCCTGGAAGACTTATACAAGGCACTAATATTCCTCTTATCTAGGAGAATCAGCACCTTTGACCCCCGCACGGGGTGAACATGCCAATTACGGTCATATTATCTGCTGTGAATGCCTCCTATTGATACAGAGAAGACAAACCCTGCAACACAGGATGAGTGTCTGCTGCTCCCAGGCTGGGTGAGGGGACCTTCGGTCCAAGCAATGTCACTTTATTCAGGCCGCTGTCCATGCTACTGTTTCATCTAGCCACTTGATGATCACAACTGCCTGTCTTATCCACACTCAGTGTTTTTTTGCTGTCTGCTGCCAATTTGCTGCCCTGCATTGACCTGCGTTTTCTATTTTTGCTTTTTCTGCTTTTTGCTTGCTTCAACCAGTGAATAGATTGATATAATGTGACCTATCCAATTTTCATTCATCATTGCTATTTCATACCAAAATACTCAATTAGAACCGTATTTTTTGCATGGTGTCACTTTTTTATCCAAGTTTCAGCTTTTCATTGCACAGCTATATCTGCATTTTTCATGTTCCTTTGGAACTGGTCTAGCCCTATTGACTGGCCCTATTATACACAGGGCCATTACCTGGACCAATTTTCCAGTTGATTACCCTGCTCTAATGCATGCATGCGTCCGCATTTAAGTAGTTTGTGGTTTTAATATTGATGACGTCATCATATTAATTTTAATTGTCTGTGGGTGCTGGTGTGGGTCTTTTTGAGCATCAGTAATTTGTGTATTGATTTTTCTATTTAATTAATTTTTTTGTACCATTAAAAGTTATCTGTTTTCATAAGCGGCGTGGTCCACCTGTGGCTTCTTTATCCAGGGGGAGTCCAACTCTCTAGGTTTCTCCCTGGTGGGTTTTTCTTTATATATCTATCTATAGGCCACAGAGACCGCACCTGACTTGGTGAGTCCGCCATCTAAACGTCACACTGTGCTTCTGTTATTTTTCAGGCATAGTGTGAGTGTATATACATAGTGAGCACTGGGACCTCTCCCCTTCTTTTCCTGGATACATAGGCTTTTAGCAGTGTTTAGTTGCAGGAGCTTTTAGGCCTGGTTCACACCTATGCATTTTTTAGTGCGTTTTCAGTTTTGCAGAAACACACTACAGGCCATTTAACATGGTTTCCTATGGATGTAGTGCCAGGGACGTTTTTCTGGTTTTTGGTTTCATAGACTTCAATGGACTAAAACATGTTTTGAAAAACTTAAAAAACACCTGCAATATGCAAACTGCAACCTGCATAAGTGCAAATGAGGCTTAAATAGCTAGTGCATTAATTCATTTCAATGGCCAGAATAAATTGTTTTATTCTGGCCATTTAAATGAATTATCCAGCCCTTTATTCTTGCCAATTAAATGAATTAAAACCCAAAAGCCAAAAGCTTAATGCCTGTAAAAGCTTTAGACACTTTTACAAGTATCAGGCATTTTTTCTGCAAAAACACTGCTGGCTTCTAGAAGAGTTAAAACAATATCCTGTGTGCATGAGGTCTTTGAAACAAGATAAACAAAAACAAGGTTTGTTCACAATTGTTCTATTGTAAAAATAAGACATTTTTGTGTTACACGTCTGCTGCTCATCCCCATAACAATTAAAAGAAAAAGTTTTTTACTTAAAAATAAAAATTTAAAATTTAGGCTGAGCAAGAGATCAAAACCACAGAAAAAGCGTATAAAAAATAAATATACTTGAAGAAACATGATATGACCTCCATGTTTGTCTCTAATAAATGCAACCCTTTGTAAAGTGAAAAAAAGTTTAAAGTACGAACCCTGAACCCAGTAAAAAACAAGAGCCTATTAAGCTTGCTAAGTACAATCAATTATTAGTTCCCTTGCAAAATAAAGCATTTAACATGCAAACCAAGTTTCTGACTTACTCACATATTATACATTTCTAACAGCTACATCATTAGCAGCACATTTTTCATGAATAAGAACTATGAAGTACACATTGGGGGTCATTTACTATAGCGCCAATATATGATCCTGCAGTCCCAGATAATAGCACCCAAATAAGGCCAATTAGGACTTAAACTCTCAGAAACTGGGCGTACATGCAAATGGAAAGTCGCGCTATTTCCGGCGAACATGCACTTTCAGACCGGCATATGCGGGAATAGGGAAATTCACCAAAGGCTTGTTTGCAAGTTCCTTACCATAAAAAGTGTATAAGGACCTGGGTATTGCCCCAGAGGACATGTATCAATTGAAAACGACTGTTTTTTCAGGAGCAGTGATTTTAATAATGCTTAACCACTTCCCTACCCAGCCATAGACAAATGACGTCCACAGATGGGATCTCCCATCCTGGGTGGACGTCATATGACGTCCTCGGCTTTGTAGGGGGATATCTGAATGATGCCTGCAGCTAGAGGCATCATTCAGATATCCTTTTGAAGTGCCAGCGATTCTGTGCACCATAAGAATGATCATAGCGGCGGTTCCGCTGCTTGATCGTTCTTATAGGCGGCGGGAGGGGACACCCCCCCTCCAGCCGCCATCCGGTGCTTCTCCGGGCTCCCCCGTGCGATCGGGGACCCGGAGCGAATCTTCCGGCATCGTTGGTGGAGTCACGTGATGAGCATAGAGATGACTGGTGACCAGATGGTCACCAGTCATCTCTATGATCGTCGGAGGCCCGGGCGCGATGTGATGACGTCATGCCCGGGTCTCAAAAATGTAAACAAAGCCGCCGTTGCGGCTGTAAGTATGAAATCAGTGAAAAATGTTTCACTGATCTCATGCTTTCCAGCCTGGAGGAGAGATGTGGAGTCTTATTGACCCCGCATCTCTCAATAAAGAGAACCTGTCACACACATTCCTATTACAAGGGATGTTTACATTCCTTGTAATAGGAATAAAAGTGATCAAAAAAAAAAAAAAGTAAAATCATTGTAAAAAAATAAATAAATAAGTAAAATAAATAAATAAATAATAATAAAAAAAAATTAAAACGCCCCTGTCCCCGGTAGCTCGCGATCAGAAGCGAATGCACACGTAAGTCGCCCACATATGTAAACGCCGTTCAAACCACACATGTGAGGTATCGCCGCGTGCGTTAGAGTGCGTGCAACAATTCTAGCACTAGACCTCCTCTGTAATTCTAACCTGGTAACCTGTAAAAAAAATTTAAGCGTCGCCTATGGAGATTTTTAAGTACCGAAGTTTGGCGCCATTCCATGAGTGTGCGCAATTTTAAAGCGTGACATGTTAGGTATCTATTTACTCGGCGTAACATTATCTTTCATATGTTCCCAAAAAATTGGGCTAACTTTACTGTTTTGTTATTTTTTAATTCATGAAACCATTTTTTTTTTAAAAAAAGGCGTTTGAAAAATTATTGCGCAAATATTGTGCAAGAAAAAATGTTGCAATGACCGTCATTTTATTCCCTAGGGTGTCTGCTAAAAAAACATATATAATGTTTGGGGGTTCTGAGTAATTTTCTAGCAAAAGAATGATGATTTGTACATGTAGGAGAGAAGTGCCAAAATAGGCCCGGTATTGAATAGGTACAAAAAGCCCTGTATTGAAGTGGTTAAAGTGAAACAATAAAAATCAAAAATTCCTTTAAATATCATGCCTGGGGGGTCCCCTTAGTCTGCCTGTAAAATAGCACATCTGGGCGATGTGTGGAACATTGCTGCAGCAAAATTAAATTTCTAAAGGACAAAATTTCATTTAAAACTGCTCACGGCTGTAATGTATTGATGGGTCCCGGCAATATAGATTAAAAATCAAGGAAAAACAGCGTGCAGTCCCCCCCAGTTCATACCAGGCCCTTTGAATCTGGTATGGACATTAAGGAGAACTCTACGCCAAAATTAAAAAAACAAATGGCGTGGGGTCCCCCCCAAAATCCATAACAGACCCTTATCCAAAAAAGCAGCCATGGCAGGCCAGGAAAGCACCCCCCTTTTGAAACATACCAGGCTGCTTGCTCTCAACATGGGGAGGGTGCTTTGGGGTCCCCGCAAATCACCTTGTCCCCATGTTGATGGGGACAAGGGCCTCATTCCCACAAACCGTGCCCGGTGGTTGTGGGGGTCTGTGGGCGGGGAGCTTATCGGAATCTGATCTTGCCCCCCCCTTTGTGGATGGGTATTGGGTATATTGAACCCCTACTCATTCACCAAAAAAAGCAGTGAAATAAGGAAAGTGCAGCACTTGCAATATAAAGTGTACAGGGACCCTATAATGGGTCGTAACTGCACGATGTGAGAAACATAAACCTGTAATCAAAAATGAATAAATACACAGTGCTTGTGACACATTATGAGATGATGGCTGTAAAGTCCATATAAAACAAACTAAATGGTGAGTCCACACATCCCTTAATGAGGCTTCTATGGAATGTTCATAACATCAATTGGACGTCCAAAATAAGTGAAATAATAATGAACACAGGAAAGTGAGTAATCCACCACCGATAAGGTATAAGCTTATCAGATGGTTTGAACTTTTACTACCGATTTGAGCACCTAGCCCATGTCTTAGCTGTAAAAATCTATAGAAATTCTTATATTGTGTTTTAAAAAAAACAAATGAGCATATGCTCCCACTTTGATAAACCTGTTCCAGCTCCACTATACTTTTTTGCATCCAGAATTTATTATCTTGTAGTGTACTTAATTATTCCACATGGGTAGTTTGGATGGGATATCTTTGAATCTTGTAAAAATTTTTGCCTCTCGCCACATCGATCAAATCAATGGGAGCATGGGGATCTTAACCCTTGGTCGTTTTGTACCCCTTACTTCCAATCCTATCAATAAATTCTCAACCTGAATTATCTTTAACAGGTGCTTCTCCACCCTCAGACTTTGTTCTTGTATAAGCCAGTTACGCAAATGTCTTAATTGTCCCACCAGATAGTACAGATACATATCTGGCAGAGCCAATCCTGCCTCTGTTTTTGGGCGCTGTAATGTTGTAAGTTTTACTTTACATCTGCCTTTGGCCCATATAAATTTAGTGAATTGAGAGTTCAAGCTTTTAACCACTTCAGCCCCGATAGAATTTACCCCCCTTCCTTACCAGAGCACTTTTTGCGATTCGGCACTGTGTCGCTTTAACTGACAATTGCGCGGTCGTGCGACGTGGCTCCCAAACAAAATTTACGTCCTTTTTTTCCCATAAATAGAGTTTGTTTTTTTTGTTGTATTTGATCACCTCTGTGGTTTTTTATTTTTTGCGCTATAAACAAAAATAGAGCGACAATTTGGAAAAAAAACATTATTTTTTACTATAATAAATATCCCCAAAAAATCTATAAAAAAAAATAAAAAATCCACAGTTTAGGCCGATATGTATTCTTCTACATATTTTTGGTAAAAAAATCGCAATACGCGTATATTGATTGGTTTGCGCAAAAGTTATAGCGTCTACAAAATAGGGGATAGATTTATTGTATTTTTTTAATTTATTTTTTACTAGTAATGGCGGCAATCTGCGATTTTTATTGTGACCGTGACATTGCGACGGACATATCAGACACTTTTGACAAATTTTTTGGACCATTCACATTAATACAGCGATTAGTGCTATAAAACTGCACTGATTACTGTAAAAATGTGACTGGCAGGGAAGGGGTTAACACTAGGGGGCGCTGAAGGGGTTAAATATGTTCCCTAGTGAGTGATTCTAACTGTAGGGGGAGGAGACTCACAAGGAGAGGAGACCGATCTGTGTTCCTCTGTACTGGGAACACACATCGGTCTCCTCACCTCTGACAGGACGTGGATCTGACCCTATAATGGGTCGTAACTGCACGATGTGAGAAACATAAACCTGTAATCAAAAATTAATAAATATACAGTGCTTGTGACACATTATGAGGTGATGGATGTAAAGTCCATATAAAACAAACTAAATGGTGAGTCCACACATCCCTTAATGAGGCTTCCATGGAATGTTCATAACATCAATTGGACGTCCAAAATAAGTGAAATAATAATGAACACAAGAAAGTGAGTAATCCACCACTGATAAGGTAATAAGCTTATCAGATGTTTTGAACTCAAAAAGACATACATCCCATGAGTCTAACATGCTTTTTTTAAAAAAAAATACTTTTTATTTCATAAATCTGCATTTACAAAGATTAACAATATCCCATTTCATCATTATCAGTTCCTTTGTTTCTTTCATATTAATAAAGGCACATCAAAAAACAAAGAATAAATCACTATACATTTCATTTCACCCTGAAAAACAACACCAAAAAATAACAACATTTTTTTTTTTAAAGAGGATGGAGACTGGAGGGAACAAAAGGAAAGAAAAGAAGAAACAACTTCCTCCTCCCCCTTCCCCCTCCCTCCACTTCTCCCCTCAAGGAACAAGAGTTAAGATACCCAATTACCCTGGCTGCAGCCTCTACTTCCTCCACTTTTCCTAGGTTCCATAAATCAAGGAAACCTTCTGTCTATGCCCCTCTTATACATTATTCATTACCACTAAGAGTTAATAATGAGTTTAACCATCCATCCCAGAGTCTATGATATTTCTGAGGTGTTCCTCTATGCTCATACATTAATTTCTCATATGGGAGTATTTGATTTATCACTTTAAGCCATTGATCCCTTGAGGGGGATATTTGCTGCATCCACCTAAGAACGATTTGCTTGCGTGTCATAAATAACGTTTCTTGTAGACAGGTCTTGGCATATCTAGTCACCCTCTGGCTCTCCATCAGTCCCAGCAGGCAGACCTCTGGAGTAAATGGGATACATTCTCCCAGCACTTTTGACAATATATCCAAGACCTGTCTCCAATATCTACTAATGTCCGGGCAGAGCCACATTAAATGCTCAAAGTCGGCCTCTGATAAACAACACCTTGCACATTCCGCGTTCTCCGTTCTTCCCATTAAACTTAATTTGCGGGGTGTAAGATAAGCTTGATGTATTATATATATATAACTGTATCAATCTATCATTACTTGCAGGCGACACTACAAAGTGTGTTTTACACGCCTCCTTCCAAGTCTCATCTGTCATAGATGTACAACTCTATTGCCACTTCCTCTTTATCTGGAGCGGGGCATCCCGTGTCTTAACCTGCATTAAGTATGTATATAATTTTGATACTAATCCCCTTGGTCCCTGGGTTCTTAATATTCCATTTAGAGGGAATTTTGATATATTAATACTTTTACTACCGAATTGAGCACCTAGCGCATGCCTTAGCTGTAAAAATCTATAGAAATTCTTATCTGTTAGGTTATATTGTGTTTTTAAAAAATCAAATGAGCATATGCTCCCACTTTGATAAACCTGTTTCAGCTCTACTATACTTTTTTGCATCCAGAATTTATTATCTTGTAGTGTACTTAATTCTTCAAATAGCGGATTTTTCCACATGGGTAGTTCGGATGGGATATCTTTGAATCTTGTTAATTTGTTTGCCTCTCGCCACATCGATCAAATCAATGGGAGCATGGGGATATTAACCCTTGGTTGTTTTGTACCCCTTAGATAGATTTATTGAATTTTTATTTTTTTACTAGTAATGGCGGCAATCTGCGATTTTTATTGTGACCGTGACATTGCGACGGACATATCGGACACTTTTGACACATTTTTTGGACCATTCACATTCATACAGCGATTAGTGCTATAAAACTGCACTGATTACTGTAAAAATGTGACTGTCAGGGAAGGGGTTAACACTAGGGGGTGCTGAAGGGGTTAAATATGTTCCCTAGTGAGTGATTCTAACTGTAGGGGGAGGGGACTCACAAGAGGAGGAGACCGATCTGTGTTCCTCTGTACTGGGAACACACATCGGTCTCCTCACCTCTGACCGGACGTGGATCTGACCCTATAATGGGTCGTAACTGCATGTTTACACACACAGATCCACGGTCCTACTGTGATTGCGGGCAATCGCGGGTGCCTGGCAGACATCGCGGCCGCCGGGCATGCGCAACGTGTCCCGAGCAATGCCGCGGGCGCGCGCGGGCACCCCCTAGACGACCGGGAAGCCCAGGACGTCATATGAGATCCCATCTGTGGACGTCATATTACTATGGGCGGGTAGGGAAGTGGTTAAAGGTCTTTTTAGGGACTACCACTGGGGAATGTGAAAAAATATATAAACACTTTGGCAGTAAAATCATTTTAATTAAATTTATTCTACCCACCACCGAAAGTGGTAGGTTACTCCAGTTTTTCAGCTTAGATTTAATATACTCCATCAATGGATTTACATTCGCTGCCAGTGCATCCCAAGGTTGCCTTGTTATATAGATTCCTAGATACTTAAAGGAGTCCACTATTTTAAGTGGGGCATCTATCCTTTCCTCCATTTCTAGTTCTTGATGCAGTGGCATAAGGAAAGACTTCTTCCAATTACGGTAATCTTAAGCCCTGAATACTGGCCAAAGGTGTCTATTATACTTATAGCTTTTGTCAGGGTGTTCTGTGTATCCCGCAGACGCCAGAAACTGGGAACATCAACTCTGAAGACCTTTTTGTAAATTAAGCAAATCCACCAACGATCAATTGGGGTAGTAGGGTAATTCATATGAAGAAAAGGACAGGTTCTCCCATGTATGTATAATTAAAGGAAGGAGAACAAAAAAGGCACATAGCGTAACTTCGTAAAAAAAATATAGTATTTTTTTTTATTAAAGTTTAAACCTCACATTTCAGGAGAAAAAATTGGAGCTCATCCCGGGCGGGGGGCTTATCGGAATCTGATCCTGCCCCCCTTCATGGATGGGTATCGGGTATATTGAACCCCTACTCATTCACCAAAAAAAGCAGTGAAATGTGACAAAAGACAATAGCCGATTTTTGACAATTCCTTTATTAAAAATGTCTTCTTCCTTTATCTTCTTTAGGTCTTCTCCTACTTCCTTCAGCTCCTTCTTCTCCCGCTTCTTCATCCATCTTCCTCCGGACTTCTCCATCTTCCTCCGGCTTCTTGTTCCCCCGCTACATCCTCCGGTCTTCTTTCTCCACGTCTGCCGCTCCCGCCGTCCCATTCACATAGGAGGAAGTGCACACCATAATATTATTGAATAATTACATACCATTGCATGCATTTAAAGAGTTAAAATTAAATAATAATCGAAACTGATGTGCATTGGCTAATTATGCTGCTGAGTACAATGCACATTTTCAGGAGGTGATACCATTGGTGGGATTCGAACCTTTGAAGGTAGCAGGGCATACCACTACGCTACGGAGCTGAGCACAACCATTCATAGAATATACAATTACTAATGTTCGATTCTTTTTATTCTATACAATACTGTTTTGCATTTGAGGCATTAATATTATGGTACCAACCATGCTCTTGTGGCATTGGCTATTGGACATTCGCCTATTGTAAGCATATGCTGCTGATTAAGATGTAAGCTTTGCGGGGTTTTTTTCACAGTTAATAGCTGGTTGCTAAGCAAGGGGCTGTAACGCCGGCCGCCACGTCCTTAACAACCGATCCGTCCTCAGCTGTCAGCAGGGTTCCCCGCTGACAGGTGAATTAAAAAAAAAAAAACTTGCCAAACAAAATCAGCACAAAAAAAAATGGTGTGAGGTTCCTAGTATGTAATTTAAAAAAAAATGGCATGGGGTTCCCCTCAGGTCTATACCAGGCTCTTCGGGTCTAGTATGGATTCGGAGGGGACCACCCATGTCTCCCCCTTTAACAAAGGGGACCCCAGATCCTGGCCCCCCCTACGTGAATTGGTATTGGGTACATTGTACATTCACAAAAAAAAACTGTGAAATGTGACAAAAGACAATGGCCGGTTTTTGACAATTCCTTTATTGTAAAATAGCTCTAAACCATCTTCTCTCCTGAGCCATGTCTCCCACCGCCATCTTCTCCTGAAGCTCTCATGCCACCATCTTCTGTCACCATCATCGACTGCCACCGCCATCGTCTCCTGCCGCCGTCTCTCCTGCCAGCTGAATTCATTACCTGCAATTCTCCACAGCGCTTTATATATAAAGACTCCACCTAAACACCTCCTTTACTTGCAGGTGTGCTGAAGAGATTTTTTTTTTTTTTTGGTGCACAATTATGTCTTATATTTTCTATGGGTATAAGAAAGCTATTGCACTTATTACACCCAAAACCACCACCCCAAAACGAATTAGAAAGAAAAGAGAAAAAACAACAAACAAGCTCAATAATGTACTTTTATTTTGCCAACAGAAACAAAATTATGTACATTCATTTACTAGAATAAAAAAAAACATTCTACAGGATATATGGTGCTACATTTAGCAAAACAGTTAGCCATTGGGTTTTAAGGGCCCTGCTCATAGGAGCTTACAATTTAACTGCAGCTTTACTTTCAGTGTATAACAGGCAACACATTTCATAGTACAACTACTCACCCACCAACCCACATCACTTTTTTATCTGCAAGATTATAGAAACATACTTAACAGTCATTATTCTTACAAAGCATTCCAACATAATATTAGAAAAGGCACATATTCAAACGATAACACCCACCACCACCCCACAATCCACACACATACATTGGGGAGTATGTTCTGTTGGAAGCTGCATTGCTGTGTACATGATTAACCACTTTAAGACCGGGCCTATTTTTCAAACTTGTTGTTTACAAGTTAAAATCCATTTTTTTTGCTAGAAAATTACTTGGAACCCCCAAACATTATATATTTATTTTCCTAGCACCCTAGAGAATAAAATGGTGGTCATTTCAATACTTTGTCACACCGTATTTGCGCAGCGGTCTTACAAATGCACCTTTTTTGGGAAAAAATACATTTTTTTTAAATTAAAAAATAAGACAACAGTAAAGTTAGCCCAATTTTTTTTATATTGTGAAAGATGATGTTACGCCGAGTAAATTGATACCCAACATGTCATGCTTAAAAATTGCGCCCGCTCGTGGTATGGCGACAAACTTTTACCCTTAAAAGTCTCCATATGCGACGTTTAAAAAATTCTAAAGGTTGCATGTTTTGAGTTACAGGAGAGGTCTTACCCTAAAATTATTGCTCTCGCTCTAACGATCGTGGTGATACCTCACATGTGTGGTTTGAACACCATTTTTATATCCGAGCACTACTCACGTATGCGTTCACTTCTGCACGCAAGCTTGGCAGGACCGGGCACATTAAAACGTTTTTTTTTTTTCCCATTTATTTTAATCGAATTTTTATTTTTCACTGTTCTCTAAAAAAAAAAATGTGTCACTTGTATTCCTATTAGAAGGAATGTAAACAGTAATAGAAAAAAAGCATGAAAGGAACTCTTAAATATGAGATCTGGTGTCAAAAAGACCTCAAATCTCATATTTACACTAAATGCAATAAAAAATAAATAAAAAAATGTTGTTTGAAAAAATACAAAAAAAATGTCCCTTTAGGAGCTATGGGCTGAATTTTTGACGTCGCTTCCGCCCTGCAATGGTATGCAGCTGGTTGGGGGCCATCTTTCCCTCACTCGGCTTCATACCACAGAGGGGAGAGGACGCAATCGCCTCCGCCACTGCCGGCAGCTCTGGTAAGTGTCGGGGGGAACCGGAGTGCGGTGGGAGAGGGGCCCCTCTCCCACCACCGATAAAAGTGATCTCATGGCGAATCCGCTGCTGTGACACTTTTATCTGAAAGCGGACCGCCCGCTGAAGAAGAGGATACCGGGGTTATGGCAGCTAGCTGCTGCCATACCAAAAAGATATTCCTCTTCAAAGTACCGGTGTATAATGATGGCGGGCGGTCCGTAAGTAGTTAAGCGATGAGATCAAAGAGTAGAAGGTCTGCACATGCTCCCAAACCATGAATGCAATACACACACAACATTGACAGCATGGCCACATAAACCCACTTTTGATGGAAAAATGCCCAAGAATTTCAGCAAACAAACAGCCCTAGTGGGGTGTTTGTTATTATGCACAATATCATTACTTTTTCCCCACAAATCACAGCAAAAAACCTGGCTTCTTATTAGGCCAAACGAACCCCCCCCCCCTATTGCAGTCATTTATATAAGATAGGTTGTATTGTTAGCACACTGACACATGCCCAATAGAAGTACATGCCCACCATTATCTTTCACTCTGTCATTTCATGTATGTCTAAAGTGATTGTACCTGATGAGCAGGAACACATAATACTATTTGCAACTATGTTAGCCCTTGGCTAAGTGCATCAAATCTCCAACTACAGGCCAAATATTGAAGTCCATTTGCATGCACATAAACAAAGCAACAGTTTTCTAAGCATATGTACCTGTGCAGTCTAAACCCTTCAAATTTTAAATGTCCAAGTCCCTGGGCATGATTAGTGCTAACAAACATTAATATCAGACAGTCCCTTGCTGCAATGAGCTTCCAATCTAAAGTCCAAAACTAACTTTCTTACATTAGAGACTATTTCAACAGGAGACAAATATAATGCCAGCATGTCTTGGGATTGTGGTGAGAAACCCACACAGGGAGAACATATAAACTTCAAACACAAGCATTAGCATTTTGGGGATTGGACCAGCAACCCCAGTGCTGTTAGACAGAATTGCTACCCACTTAGCCTCACTCATGTAGTCTGCATCTCTGTGGTGTGAACCAGCTCCAAGTCCATAGCCATGCTCAGTGTCACAAGCAATATACAATATATTGTCCTATGTATTGGGACACCATCCTTTATATGCATATCACACTCTTAGTCTGTAGTGTTCAATATTGATTTGGCCCACCCTTTGCCGCTATAACAGCTTCAACTTTTCTGGGAAAGCTGTCCACAAGTTTTAGGAGTGTGTCTATGGGAATGTTTGACCATTCTTCCAGAAGTGCATTTGTCGGGTCAGGACGAGAAGGCATGGCTTACAGTCTCCGCTCTAATTCATCCGCAAGGTGTTCTGTTGTGTTGAGGTCAGGACTCTGTGCAGGCCAGTCAAGTTCCTTCACTTATTCATGTCTTTATGGACCTTGCTTTGTGCACTGGTCCAAATAATTTGGTGGAGGGGGGAACATGATGGGGGTTGTTTTTCAAGGTTTGGGCTTGGCTTTTTAGTTCCAGTAAAGGGAACTCTTAACGCATCCGCATACTAAGACATTTTGGACAATTTAATGCTCCCAATTTTGTGGGAACAGTTTGGGGTTGGCCCCTTCCTGTTCCACCAGTGCACAAAGCAAGAGTCCTGACCTCAACCAGATAGAACACCTTTTGGCTGAATTAGAGCAGAAACTGCGAGCCAGGCCTTCTCATCCAACATCAGTGCCTGGCCCCACAAATGAGCTTCAGGAAGAATGGTCAAACATTGCCATAGACACACTAAATCTTGTAGACAGCCTTTCCAGCCTTCCCAGAAGCTGTTATAGCTGCAAAGACTGGGCCAAATCAAATTTTAACCCTACGGACAAAGACTGGGCCGCCATTAAAGGTCATGTGTGTGTAAAGGCAGGCGTCCCAATACTTTTGGCTATAGAGTGTATCTGGCAAGATTTACAATGGTGGTGGAACCCTCCTACACATAAATACTACATTTAGACATAATTTATAAATTTAGGACCTGAGTCAGGAGTTATGTTTAACAACATAGGGAGATGAGACAACTTCTCTACATGAAGCGGCAGGTTTGGGATTTGAACCCACACCCTCAGAGATACTAATCAGAAATTCAAACCTCTAAGCCATAGAGCTGCCACATGTGGAAACCTCCTACACATAAATACACATATACTGCATTTCTTGGGACATATAGGTGGTGGAATTACATTATTCAAAATTAATTCTTCTTGATTTATTCTGTGATTTTTGGTGGTTCTTGGTGGGTAAGTGTAGAATAGTGATGTTATCCTCAGATTTTTGTGAATTACATTTTGATTTCTGATGTTGATACACATATCCAATTTTATTGGGTTTAAATTATGATTATTTGGAAATAATAAAAAACGCACAAAATTTTTAATTTGCATCAGCAATGGTATTGTTTGTGGTTTGTAAAGACACTGGTGTAAGTTTGGGTAAAGATTTTTGTGGGATGGAGAGTAACAAGTGAAAGTGACAGAGAAAATATATTTTACCAAAACATCAAAACATTCCACATTATAGCATTCTTAACCACTTGCTTACTGGGCACTTAAACACCCCTCCTGCCCGGACCAATTTTCAGCTTTCAGTGCTCTCACATTTTGAATGACAATTACTCAGTCATGCAACACTGTACCCAAATGATTTTTTTGTCCTTTTTTTCATACAAATAGAGCTTTCTTTTGGTGGTATTTGATCACCTCTGGGTTTTTTATTTTTTGCGCTATAAATGAAAAAAGACCGACAATTTTGAAAAAAAATATTTTTTTCTTAGTTTCTGTGATTAAAATTTTGCAAATTATTAATTTTTCTTCATAAATTTTGGCCACAATTTATACTGCTACATATCTTTGATAAAAATAACCCAAAATTTTTGGAAATTATTTGGTCTGTGTGAAAGTTTTAGAGTCTACAAGCTATAGTGCAAATCATAAAAAAATTATCACATCTGATGTACTGGCGGCCTATCTCATTTCTTGAGACCCTAACAAGCCAGGAAAGTACGAATGCCCCCCAAATAACCCCTTTTTGGAAAGTAGACATTCCAAGATATTTAGTAAGAGGCATAGTGAGTTATTTGAAGTTGTAATTTGTTCCCACGATTCTTTGCAAAATTACGTTTTTTTTTTCTCAAAATTGTAATTGTAATAGCTTATTTCTCTCACATGGCATGTGCATACCACAAATAACACCCCAAAATACATTCTGCTACCCCTCCTGAGTATTACGATACCACATGTGTGGGACTTTTTTACTGCCTGGCCACATACAGAGGCCCAACATGCAGGGAGCACCATCAGGTGTTCTAGGAGCATAAATTACACATCTAACTAGTTGACTACCTATTACACTTTTGAAGGCCCTGGAGCACCAGGACAATGGAAACACCCACAAAATGACCCCATTTTGGAAAGCTAACACCCCAACGTATAATCTATGAGGCATAATGACTCTTTTGAACGGTTCATTTTTTTCCAGAAGTTTTTGGAAAATGTGGAAAAAAAACTGAAAACGCATTTTTTTTACGCAAAGTTGTCCGTTTATAAGATATTTCCAAAACATAGCATGTACATAGCAAAAATTACACCCCAAAATACATTCTGCTACTCCTCCAGAGTATGGCAATACCAAATGTGTGGGACTTTTACACAGCCTGTCCACATACAGAGGACCTACATTGAAGTAGCACCTTCAGGCGTTCTAGGAGCATAAATTACACATCTCATTTCTCAACCACCTATTACAATTTTGAAGGCCCTGGAGCACCAGGACAATGGAAACACCCACAAAATGACCCCATTTTGGAAAGCTAACACCCCAACGTATAATCTATGAGGCATAATGACTCTTTTGAACGGTTCATTTTTTTCCAGAAGTTTTTGGAAAATGTGGAAAAAAAATGAAAACGCATTTTTTTTATGTAAAGTTGTCAGTTTATAAGATATTTCCAACACATAGCTTGTACATAGCAAAAACTACACCCCAAAATACATTCTGCTACTCCTCCTGAGTATGGCGATACCAAATGTGTGGGACTTTTACACAGCCTGTCCACATACAGAGGCCCAACATGCAAGGAACACCATTAGATGTTCTAGGGACACATAGCATGCACATACCAAGATATACACCCCCAAATACATTATGCTGAGCAAAGCATAAAAACAAAAGATTACCTGTGGTTTTAGTAGTACAGTTCTACACAGCAGGATAGCACTGGTCCAGGCAGCAGGTAGGGACTTGGTCATCAATGGCATACACAATTGTCCAGGCAGCAGGCAGGGATACTGTCCATATACAGTCCAGGGTCAGTGCAGGCAGAGATATTGTCAGCAGTGCCAAAAAAATTGGTCCTGGTAGTATGCAGGTCCATTTTGTGTGGTCAGTTTATGTGACAGGCAGAGGCATGATGGCATAGGTCCTACAGGCAGCAGGCAGAAGTAGGGCTTTGTTCAGGACAGAATGGGGACAGGGGTAGAGGCTTCTCCCACCCAAATCTCTTTGAAGCCTCCGAGTCTCCAGACCCTAATCGTGGATGAGAAAACAAGAAAATTGTTTTCATCATCCAGAAAAACTTTTCTGGAGCCCCTCAAATATGTGAGACCCCTGTGTTGAATCCCACTAGTCCAGTAGCAGGGTACAAGATCAATCCAAGAGGCAGGCAAAAAGCATGGTCAAACAGTCCAAGGTCAGTTACAGATCAGGCAGAGGTATGTACAGAATCGTTAGGCAGAATCATGGTCGAAAAACAGTCCAGGGTCAGCTCCAGATCAGGCAGAGGTAGTACATAATCGTTGGGCAGAAGCGTGGTCGAATAACAAGCCAGGGTCAGTTCCAGATCAGGCAGAGGTAGTACAGAATCATTAGGCATAAGCGTGGTCGAATAACAAGCCAGGGTCAGTTACAGAGCAGGCAGTGGCATAAGGGGTGTGACGGTGTGTGAAGGCAGGAACTGAGGATTACGTTTACCACACTTCACTAATAATTTAGTGAAGTATGGTAACGGCGAAAACAGTCAGTTACACAGAGGCCTGGTTGGGAAGGACACTCTGCACAATAATAAACTGTGTCTCGTCTGACTCCTCCACTGTTACACACCTTACATTTTTTTTGTCGTCGACGACCTGTTGCTGTGGGAGGGACTTTATCGGGAAAGTGACATTCGGAGAGTCGACTCATAACATCAGATCGGATGTTTTGGGGTGGGCCGTTCGGGAAAATAAGGGCAGTGATAAGGTCCTCCTGGTAGCCAAGGAAGCGTTTAGGGTTTTGGGTGGAGTTGCGGTATATGATGTACGAATTGTATATGGCCAATTGAAAAAAAAAAATTGCAACTTTTTTGTACCAATGATATGGCAAGATAGGGTTCCAGCATCTGATCATTTAAGTCGACTCCCCCCATAAACAAATTGTAGTCCTGGATGCATGTGGGCTTTCGGATGGGGCCATTCCTTCTGGGGATTTCCACGAAGGTAGCGTTGTGGATGGAAGACAACATGTATACATTTCTTCTGTCCTTCCACTTCACTGCCAGAACCTCCTTGTTTCTCAGACTTGCCGATTCTCCTCTTCTCAGCTTCTTATTTACAAGACTCTGAGGAAAGCCCTTCCGATTCTTTCTGACTGTGCCACATTTTGGCGTCTGCATCCGGTGAAGGTTATGGAACAGGGGAAGAGATGTATAAAAGTTGTCAACGTAGAGATGGTAGCCTTTTTTCAGCAGGGGGTATATGAGGTCCCAAACATTTTTCCCACTTGATCCCAAGTAGTCTGGGCAATTAGGGGGATTCAGCTGGCTGTCCTTTCCCTCGTACACTAAGAAGGCATACGTGTACCCTGTGACTCGGTCACATAGCTTGTAAACCTTCACACCATAGCGGGCCTTTTTGCTGGGAATGAATTGTTTTATTTGAAGCCTGCCACTAAACTTAACAAGGGACTCATCCACACATATGTGTTGGTCCGGGGTATAAAGCTGGGGGAATTTTTCAGAAAAATAATTCAGTAAGGGCCGAATTTCGAAAAGCCTGTCAAAATTTGGGTGATTTCGGGGAAGGCACTGGGTGTTATCGTTAAAATGTAGGAATCTCATTATCATGAAGTATCTGGTTCTGGGCATTACTTTGGAGAATATTGGCATGTGATAGATGGGGCGTTTTGACCAAAAGGAATGCAAGGTGTTTTTTGGGTTGAGTCCCATACAAAACGTGAGGCCTAAAAAAATCTTCAACTCCTCCAACGTTAGGTCTCTCCACTCGAAGGGACGGGCATAATATGATGTAGGATTTTTCAAAATAAATTGTTGGGCATATAGATTGCACTGGGTGACAATGTTGGATAGCATGTCCTCGGTAAAAAGAAGATCAAAAAAATCAATTGGGGTAAAATTCTCCGTGTTTACTTGGATTCCTGGCTGGGCAGTAAAAGGAGGAATGTTGGCTTCTCCTGAAATTAAGAGGAAGCCACAAGGGGTTCTGAAGGGCAAAGGGAAGGCTGGCATGGGTCCTTGGCCTTTGTTGCCGAGGCACCGCGGTGCTGGTGGATGGCACGACAGTGCTGGTGGATGGCATGGCGGTGCTGGTGGATGGCACTGCCTCTTCACCAGAACGCCTTCGTTTGGCGGGCCGACTAGCTTCCTCCTCTGAGTCACTCAGTGTTGCACTACTGAGGAATGGCTCGTAATTGACGTCCGACTCAGAATCGGAATTGTAAAGGGAAAGGGAATCCGAAAGAGAGAGCTCCACGTTGCTCTCGTCGGGCGTGGAAAGGATTTGATATGCCTCCTCGGCGGAAAATAATCTTTTTGACATTTTTTGGTGGTGCGACTACACAGGTGTGGGCCAAGCCTTCACTGATGGGCACTGATGAGGCGGCACTGATGAGGCGGAACAGATGGGCAATGATGAGGCAGAACAGATGGGCACTGATGAGGCGGCACAGATGGGCACTGATTGGCGGCACAGATGGGCACTGATTGGCGGCACAGATGGGCACTGATGAGACGGCACAGATGTGCACTGACTGATTGGCACAGGTGGGCACTGATTGGCACAGGTGGGCACTGAGGTGGCACAGGTAGGCACTGATGAGGTGGCACAGGTGGGCACTGATGAGGTGGCACAGGTGATCACTGACGTCACAGAATGGCACAGGTGGTCACAGACTGGCACAGGTGGGCACTGTATAGGCACAGGTGGGCACTGTAATAGGCACAGGTGGGCACTGTATATGCTCAGGTGGGCACTGTATATGCTCAGGTGGGCACTGTATGGGCACTGTATGGGTACTGTGGTAGTTGAAAAATCACTCACTGTTGAAACAAATGTAGCAGATCGCTCTCCCTCCTCACACGCTGTATCTGTGTGAGGAGGGAGAGCAGGCAATGAGAGATGATCTCATATGTTTACATTTGAGATCATCTCTCATTGGCTGCACAGATCGCATAGTAAATGGTCACTCTGATTGGCCATTCACTGCGATCTCTGATTCGTTGTGTCCAAGGGACACAGGCAGCAAAGAATTTCCCCGCTGCACGCTCGGGAGCGCGCGCGGGGAACGAGCAAAGGGGAGGCCGTATAATGACGGCCTCCCGGATTTTCAGGTCCGCGCTGAAGCCGTCATTCGGCTATAGCGCAGGCCTCAAGGGGTTAAAAACAAAATAGATGAAGAAGCAACATTGTTGCAAGGAAAATTTATTTCAGAGAAAGATACATTTCATCTCAACATTAGGGATGAGCCGAACACCCGCCGGTTCGGTTCGCACCAGAATCTGCGAACAGACCGAAAGTTCACGCAAATTTTAGAACCCCGTTAAAGTCTATGGGACTCGAACGTTCAAAATAAAAAGTGCTAATTATAAAGGCTAATATGCAAGCTTTTGTCCTAAAAAGGGTTTGGTCCTGCCCCAGGGGACATGTATCAATGCAAAAAAAAGTTTTAAAAACTGCCGTTTTAATGATGCTTAAAATGAAAAAAAAAAAAGTTAAATATTCCTTTAAATATCATACCCGGCGGGTGTCTATAGTATGCCTGTGAAGTGGCACGTGTTTCCCGTGTTTAGAACTGTCCCTGCACAAAATGACATTTCTAAAGGAAAAAAAGTAATTTAAAACTGCTTGCGGCTTTAATGTAATGCCTGGTCCTGGCAATACAGATGAAAATCATTGAGAAAAATGGCATGGGTACCCCCCCAGCCCATTACCAGACCCTTTGGGTCTTGTATGGATATTAAGGGGAACCCCGCACCCAAATTAAAAAAAGTAAAGGCATGGGGCCCCCAGGCCCTATATACTCTGAACAGCAGTATACAGGCGGTGCAAACAAGACAGGGACTGTAGGTTTGTTCTTAAGTAGAATCTGTTTAAAATGTACCAGTTCAAAATTACAAAGTGTAGCTCCAACCAAAAAATAAATTCTTAAGCTTTTTGGAAAACATAGGGAAGGGTTATCACCCCTGTAACATTTGTTTTGCTGTCTGTGCACCTGTTCAGAACATTTCACCTCACTTTCTGTCCCAATGACAAATGTATTTTTACAATTTGGTGTTTCTAGTGAAACAAGGATTGGTGATAAAGAATCAGTGGAGAGGAGACACGTTTTTCCCATATTAACTCTTACAGGAGAGAATTTCCCTTCCTAGGGGTAGATTTCCTCTCACTTCCTGTTGTCTCCTTCCGTTTGCAAGTAGGAGTCATTTGTAAGTTGGATGTTTGAAAGTAGGGGCCTGCCATATATACTCTGCAGAAATTTGGCCCTTAGGTGTTAGTGTTGCTACAACACTGTGAGCCCTCACAGTTACTCTTGGTGGGCGCTGGAACGGGGCCTGCTGTGAACTATTATATCAAGAATTGTAATTACATGCCATTGTTGAACAGTGGTAGAAAAATTGGGCCTTTGGTGGTGGTGGTGTTGCCACAACACTGTAAGCCCTCACAGTTACTCTTGGTGGGTGCAGGAATGAGCCCTGCTGTGAAATATTAGATCAAGAATTGTAATCACATGCCCCTGTTGAACAGGGGCAGAAAAATTGGGCCTTAGGCACTGGTGCCACAGCACTGCAACACCTCACAGATACTCTAGTTGGAGCGCAGGAATGAGCCCTGCTGCAAAGTATTGCATCAAAAATTTTAATTACACGCCCCTGTTAAACAGGGGCTGAAAAACTGGGCCTTAGGCACTGGTGCTGGTGCCACAACACTGCAACCCCTCACAGATACTCTAGTTGGAGCTCAGGAATGAGCCCTGCTGCAAAGTATTGCATCGAAATTGTAATAACACGCCCCTGTTAAACAGGGGCTGAAAAATTGGGCCTTAGCCACTGGTGGCGGTGCCCAGAAACAAAAATGTTCTTACAAGCTATCAGCATGATCATTGAGGAGGAAGAGGATAGTCACTCAGCATCAGCATAGGCAGTCTTGAAGAAATCTGACATTTCAAAAAAAATTACTCGGTTACATCAGCATCAGGTGCTTGGTAGCTTGGTGGTGATCAGGGATGAGCCGAACACCCCCCTGTTTGGTTCGCACCAAAACCTGCGAACAGACAGAATGTAAATACAATGGACTCAGTGTAAGGCTAAGCGGACCTGATGGGGAACTTTAGAAGGGGCGGGTCTATTCATGTATTACACAGTGAAGGAAGTTCCCCATCAGGTCCGCCCCCTCGTATGTCAGACCCCGCCTACGTCATTGGCCTGAGCGGACCTGATGGGGAACTTCCTTCACTGTGTAATACATGAATAGACCTGCCCCTTCTCACGTTCCGCATCTGGTCCGCTTAGCCTTACATCTAGTCATTGGCTGAGCGGACCTGATGGGTTACTTTAGAAGGGGCGGGTCTATACATTTAAATGGACTGCGGAGGAAGTTCCCCATCAGGTCCGCTCAGGCTCAGCCAATGACGGACAGCGCTGGACATCGGATCGCCGCGGGACACTGGATTTCATCGCTGGAATGTTTTTTTTGTTTTTGTTTTTAATAAAGGACTTTTCCAAAGTGTTTGTGTGTTTTTATTTACATTTTTTTACACTTTCTTCGTGAAATGGTAGGGGTACAATGTACCCCTTACCAATTCACATAGGGGGTGCAGGATCTGGGGGTCCCCTTTGTTAAAGGGGTCTTCCAGATTCCGATAAGCCCCCTGCCCGCAGACCCCCATAACCACCGGGCAAGGGTTGTGGGGATGAGGCCCTTGTCCCCATCAACATGGGGACATCCTCCCCATGTTGAGGGCATGTGGCCTGGTACGGTTCAGGAGGGGGGTGCGCTCTCTCGTCCCCCCCTCTTTTCCTGCGGCCTGCCAGGTTGCGTGCTCGGATAAGGGTCTGGTTTGGATTTTTGGGGGGACTCCACGCCATTTTTTTTTTACATTTGGGGTGGAGTTACCCTTAAAATCCATGCCAGACCTGAAGGGCCTGGTATGGATATTTGGGGAAAAAAATGCACGCATTTTTTTTTTAATTTGCGGCGGGGTTCCCCTTAATATCTATACCAGACCTGAAGGGCCTGGTAATTGAATTTGGGGGGACCCCCACGCTTTTTTTTATCAATGACTTTTCTATGTATTGCCGGGAGCCGACAATTCATTAATAGCCGCGAGTGAGTTTTAAATTACTTTTTTTCCTTCAGAAATGACATTTTGTGCAGGGACAGTTCTAAGCACGGGAAACAAGCGTGACTTTACATGCATATTATACCCCCCCCCCCCAGGTATGAAATTTAAAGGAACATTTCACTTTTATTGTTTCACTTTAAGCATTATTAAAATCACTGCTTCCCAAAAAATGTCCGTTTTTAAAACTTGTTTTGCATTGATACATGTCCCCTGGGGTAGGACCCGGGTCCCCAAACACTTTTTATGACAATAACTTGCATATAAGCCTTTATAATTAGCACTTTAGATTTCTCCCATAAACTTTTACAGGGTGTTCCGCGGCTCTTCGAATTTGCTGCAAACACCCCAAATTGTTCGCTGTTCGGCGAAAGGGCGAACAGGCAATGTTCGAGTCGAACATGAGTTCGACTCGAACTCGAAGCTCATCCCTAGTGGTGATCCAAGACTGATTCATTTTTATGAAGGTCAGTCAATCGATCGAGGTGGTGGACAGGCGCACCCTGTGATCGGTTACAAAGCCTCCAGCAGCACTGAATGTGCGTTCCGAAAGAACGCTGGATGCAGGACAGGCCAGTAGCTCAATTGCATACTGTGCAAGCTCTGGCCAGTGATCCATCCTCAAGACCCAGTAACCCAGAGGATTTTCGGTGGGAAAGGTATCCAAGTATGATCTTGCCCCTAGGTATTCCTGCACCATGTAAACCAGACGGCGGCGATGGTTGCTGGAACCGATCATACCTTGGGGCTGCGGACTAAAAAATTGTCTGAACGCATCGGTCAGACGGCCACCTTCTCCACCGCTCCTTCTTTGACTGACCGAAGCCTCAGCAACACGTTGTCCAGGACCAGGAATTTGCAACCTCCCAGTCTCTGGGAACGCGTTGCACAGACCTTTATGCAAGGCCTCCCGAAGATGTTTCATCCTCTGCTCCCTCTGCGACGCCAAGATAAGGTCTGCAACCTTACCCTTGTAACGTGGATCAAGGAGGGTTGCCAGCCAGTAATGATCCCTCTCCTTGATAGCACAAATACGAGGATCCTTCCGCAGGCTTTGCAGGATCAGGGAGGCCATGCAGCATAGGTTTTCTGAGGCATTCGGTGCGGAGTTCTCTGGGTCACTCAGTACGACATGATCTGCAGCCACCTCCTCCCAGCCACATACAAGTCCATGGGTTTCTTGAGACTGTAATTGATCCCTTGAAGACTGCTGCTGATGCTGAGTGCTAGGCTACACCTCCATGCTGACACAATCCTCCTCCTCCTTGTCCTCTTCCTGTGTGATCGGCGGGCCAGCAGGAACACTGTCTGGATAAAGGGGGCCTTGAGAGGTAAGGAAGTCCTCCTCTTCCTCCCTCTGTTCTGCCTCAATTGCCCTGTCTATTATTCCACACAGTGTGTGCTCCAACAGGTGGACAAGAGGGAAAGTGTCACTAATGCATGCACTGTCACTGCTCACCATCCTCCTGGCCTTTTCAAATGGTGACAAGACCGTACATGCATCCCTGATCATGGCCCACTGGCGTGGGGAAAAAAAACAAGCTCCCCTGACCCTGTCCTGGTGCCATATTGCAACAGATAATCATTGATGGCTCTCTGCTGTGTGTGCAGCGGCTGCAGCATGGCCAACGTAGAGTTCCACCTGGTGGGCATGTCACAGATTAGGCGGTTCTTGGACAGGTTGTATTCCTTTTGGAGGTCAGCCAGCCAAGCACTGGCATTATATGACCGGTGGAAATGCACACAGAGTTTCCTGGCCTGCTTCAGGATATCCTGTAAGCCTGGGTACCTGCCCAAGAACCGCTGCACTACCAAGTTAAGGACGTGAGCCAAACAGGGCACATGGGTCAGTTGTCCCTGTTGGAGTGCGGAGAGGAGGTTGGTACCATTGTCGCAAACCACCTTTCCTGGCTTAAGCTGGCATGGCGTCAACCACCTCTGAGCCTGCCCCTGCAGAGCTGACATAATCTCTGCCCCAGTGTGGCTTCTGTGGAGGGGAAAGGTGTGTTAGAATCACCAGTAGTAGCATTTTGGAGGCGTGGTGGCGGAACAACCTCCAACACTACTGCACCTTGTCCTGCATCCTTCCCAGCTGCCAGCAGAGTCATCCAATGTGCCGTGAAAGATAGGTAACGTCCATGCCTGCTGGACCATAAGTCAGCAGTAATATGCACCTTACCTCTGACCGCCCTGTCTAGCGAGGCCAAGACATTGCCTTCCACATGCCGGTATAGAGCCGGAATCGCCTTCCGTGAGAAAAATTAGCGTGTGGGAACCTGCCACTGAGGAACCGCACATTCCACAAACTCACGGAAGGGGGTAGAGTCTACCAACTGAAAAGGCAGCAGTTGAAGTGCTAGCAATTTATCCAAGCTAGCATTCAACCGCTGGGAATGTGGATGGCTGGGAGCGAACTTCTTTCGGTGGTGCAGGAGCTGAGGCAGGGAAATTTGCCTGGTACAATCTGACGTTGGTGTACCGATAGCAGATTGCCCGCAAGTACTTGGCTGTGACACACCTAATTCTACACCTTCATTCCTCTCAGTGCAAATTTCAGAGAGGACTGAAGGTATAGTGGGGTTGGAGATCCCAGCTGATGAGGAGCAAGGAGAGGTCCGCTTTGTTCTCGGTGTGGGTCTTTTAGGTAGGCCACATGAGATACGCTTGAGACATACAGTATGTTGCAAAAAGCAGCGCTGCGATCTGATGCACTCATCTCAAAAAAGGTCCACACCAAAGAACTTTTTGAATAACGCGCAGAGACAGCAGCACCCTGAACATACGGAGCACTGAGGTGTGATGCAGTCGGTTGGCTGCCCTTAAGCTGGCCCCTGGAGGGCATCCTGCCTCGTTGGAGATGTGCCTCCTCCTCCTCCTCTCTCCTATCAGGCACCTACATGGAGTCAGTGACCTCATCATCCCCTCCCTCCTCATCACTGGAGCAAACCTGGCAGTATGCTGCAGCTGGGGGAACATGACTGCCAGATTGCTGTCCTTGTTGGGCACCCCCTCTCTCTGGGCTCCCATTACTGCCCTCCCCTAGCTGGGTTCCATCATAGGAGCCTTCAAAACGCTGGGCATCCTCCTGGAGCATGTACCCAACACTGTGGTCAAACAGTTCGGGGGACTCCTCAGGAGGACATGGTGGGGCTAGGGAAGGAGTGACTGATGCCATTGAGCCGAGGGAAGAGGCCGCGTTGGCAGCTGCTTTGCCAGACAAAGTACCCTGAGCCTGGGTGAGAGAGGATGAGGAGGATGAGGACGGCTTGGTCATCCACTCTACCAAGTCTTGGGCATGTTGCTGCTCAACATGGCCAGCTGCCAAAAAGAAGGACAAGCGTGTCCCACGGCCACGTGCTGATTAGGATGCACCGTGTCCACGACCAGCACTGTTGCCTCTAGACACAGAGCCTGCTTTCCCTCTTTTATTGACTCGTGACTGTCTGCCTCTCCTTGTTTACCTTCCAGACATACTAATGGACTGCAGTAAGATGTAGCTGCACAAAGGTGGGATGTATATATATATATATATATCTATACTGATTATACTGCAGCTAGCAGAACCAACTGCCTGCTGTGGTATTAGTATGAGAACACCAGCAATTGTCTTCAGTTAGTTTTAGGTGCACACTGTGCAGAGGACACAGTACACTAACTGAAAATACTTGCAGCTCCCTGCCTGTGGTATTAGTATGAAAACACCACCAATTGTATTCAGGTACCTTTAGGTGCACACTGTGCAAAGGACACAGTACACTAAATGAAAAAAGTGCAGATCCCTGCCTGTGGTATTAGTATGAGAACACCATCAATTGTATTCAGGTACCTTTAGGCTACTTTCACACTGAGGCGCTTGATGCGCTGGCAGTATAGCGGCGCTATTTTTAGCGCCGCTATACCGGGTTTTTTTGCTGCGATTTGCGGGCGCTAGCGGGGGTAAAATACCCCCGCTAGCGGCCGAAAAAGGTTTAAAAACGCCCGCAATAATGCCTCTTTGTGGCGTTTTGCAGGCGTTTTGGAGGCGCTACCCCATTGATTTCAATGGGCAGGGGCGCTATAGGAGCGCTATTTTTAGCGCTCCTATTGCGCCTCAAAGATGCGGCTTGCAGGAGTTTTTTGACCCTCCTGCAAGCGCAACGCTCCAGTGTGCAAGCCCTCGGGCTTTCACATTGGATACCATTGAGCGGCTTTTTGGGGGCGCATTGCAGGCGCTATTTTTAGCGCAATAGCGCCTGCAAAGCGCCTCAGTGTGAAAGGGGCCTCAGGTGCACGCTGTGCAAAGGACACAGTACACTAAGTGAAAATACTTGCAGCTCCCTGCCTGTGATATTAGTATGAGAACACCACCAATTGTATTCAGGTACCTTTAGGTGCACGCTGTGCAAAGGACACAATACACTAAATGAAATTAATGCAGCTCCCTGCCTGTGGTATTAGTATGAGAACACCACCAATTGTATTCAGGTACCTTTAGGTGCACACTGTGCAAAGGACACAGTACACTAAATGAAATTAATGCAGCTCCCTGCCTGTGGTATTAGTATGAGCAAACCACCAATTGTATTCAGGTACCTTTAGGTGTACGATGTGCAAAGGACACAGTACACTAAATGAAATTAATGCAGCTCCCTCCCTGTGGTATTAGTATGAGAACACCACCAATTGTATTCAGGTACCTTTAGGTGTACGATGTGCAAAGAACACAGTACGCTAAATTAAATGAATGCAGCTCCCTGCCTGTGGTATTAGTATGAGAACAGCAATTGTATTCAGGTAGCTTTAGGTGCACACTGTGCAAAGGACACAGTACACTAAGTGAAAATACTGCAGCTAGCATAATCACCTGCCTGCCTGTCAGTATAGAGAATAACAGGAAAAGATCTAGCTAAACTGAATACAGTGTGTAAATATATATACACAACACCTAGGATGCATATATATCATCTACATACTGTAACTGCAGCTAACTGACTCGCCTGCCTGCTCTATCTAACTCAAATCAAATAACACTGTCTCTCTTTCTCTCTCTGTCTTCTAACCAACGCCGCAACACACTACACAAGGCCGCCACGCCGGCAGCCTTATATAGTGTGGGGCGTGTACCTACTCCTCTGAGCCATGATTGGCCAAAGCCACTCTGGCTTTGACCAATTTCGGCTCTCTGTACTTACGGCACTGTGATTGGCCAAGCATGCCGGTCATAGTGCATGCTTGGCCAATCATCAGCCAGCAATGCACTGCGATGCCGCAGTGAATTATGGGTCGTGACGCGCCACTCGAATTTGGAGCGAACAGCCCATAATGTTCAAAATTCGGCGAACAGCCGAACAGGCGATGTTGGAGTCGAACATGGGTTCGACTCGAACTCGCAGCTCATCCCTACTCAACATTAAAAGTATTTATTTGGGGAAGTTACAATTGTACCATTAGAATCAATAGCTAAAACTTGCACTGGACTAAATAGCGCATATTTTCTCTCTCAAAAACACATTTTAGCCCAGCGCTAATTTTGTTATTTACTATAGCACCATGTAAAAAAGCCATGGGAGTTAAAGTGAGAGTAGTTTGCATGTCTGAGCATGCTCAGTTGTGCTGGCACCAAGTTGTACAGAGACAGGAAATGTATTTCTTCTCAGACTTTTAAAGATATTTCAGAATAGAAATCCCTTTTCCACACAGTTTAAAAGCAAATTATCTTTAAACAATATACTGCATACTTCTGTACAATTTAGGCAATTATATCATGCTCTACACATTATTTCCAGGGTTAAGCAGAGAAGGGTTTTGGCGCTATTTGTTTTCAGGGAGCTATAGTAAATTAGAATTTTTTTAACCAGCACTATAGTGAATACTGTTGTAGCGCTAATTAGCACCGTGGAGCTATAGTAAATGACCCCCATTGCGTCTTATCTTTGGTTTGATAAATAGCCTACATATAGGAAATAAAATAAAATAAAATGTCTCTAAATGACCCTCAATATATTTTAGCAACAACAACAAAAAAAATAGTTTACAGTTTGTATTATTTTAGATGAAAATAATGCTTAATCGTTGACCGCATCCATACGGGAAACAGATAATTCTTGAGACACCAGACTGAATATCAATGCAACCAAAATATATTGGATAAGCCACAATAGATAACACTCATAGGCCCCATACACACTATTAGATTTTCTGCAGATTTTTGTCTTCAGATTTACCAAAACCATGTAGTGCAAGGGCCTGCCTGAAACTCTTAAGGTTTGACCTTATATTATATTGTTTTGGTGAATCTGAAGACAAAAATCTGGAGAAAATCTAATAGTGTGTATAGGTCTTTAAGATACTACCACAGACAGTAAGCATATTTCCTGTTTTGTTTAGTCCCAATCTCCTGTTTAATATATATCTACTGCTTGAATTGTTATAGTACGATTGAAGCAATCGACATAGTTATGAGGCTCTTTAATCCTCTGTACACCTTGTTCTACAGGCGAGGGAACAGTACGGTATTTGACCTGCATACCGTATCTGTAACAAAAAATGTAACTTCAGTGTTATACTTGTACTTCACCACCCACTATGTTCAAATGCATCTGATACTTCCTTTTATTGTTTATTAAATGCTTGTTTGTGCTCAATTGATATGTCTGAACACTGCATTATTACTGCTATGGCAACATACCAGACCCTTGTTCCGTATTTCTTCTACAATAAAAATTTGTTTGAAAAAAAAAATGCTTAATACAGTTCTTTTAAATTATTTCCAAGATGTGTTCCAATTTCATTATTTCTTGATAGCAGGAAATAAACCAGGACTGAATAATGTGCTTGGGTTTATTTTAACAGTTACATAAAACAATACTTTAAACCACAGTGAAATATGTGATGGGTACACATGGGGTAGATTAGCTATAATGTTTGGAGCAATCTGGTCTGAGCTTTGCATTGTGTTTCTTTATGAATATTTTTTTAATAAAAGGTCAAGTGATTTGCTAGGGGGAAACCAAGGTTCTTAAAGTCAAGAAAACAACATTTGTACTTTGCACTGTTCCCAGTATGAAAAGTCACTTCATGATTGCTACTTTATAATACAAGTGTATAAATTGCTGCCAAGCATATGACAACATCAGTAGACATCAATAAACCCTTCTGTTTCTTGTGATTTTAAACTTTTTTCATCAGTTTACGTTACTTTTTTTCTATGCAAGTATACAAATTACTTAAACTGTCCCAATGCTGTTTAAATCAAAGTAAAAAAGTATTCAATCCAGAAGGGTTAACACACAGAAGGCACATCTGGGTATCTGCACATGAGGTCAATTTTCAAAGTATAAACCTCAGTTGCTCAGAACTCTAATTCTAACTCTAATTTGAACTCTAAATTCTAATATGTAGATTCTTTTATGGTCAATGAGTCAAGAAGCAGTCCTCACTTTTTTATTGCTGATATTATGGATAGCTTCATTAGCTTTAGGGATGAGCTTGACCAACGTGAGCAAGGCTGCCAGGAAGCTGGCACTGTACTGGACCAATAATCTGCAGTTGAGATATTCCCCACTCGACAGCCATATACTGTAAACATCTTTTATACATGTGACTGTGGGACAGGTGATGCCCGGTCACAGATAATTTTCCCAGTACAGGTGACAGTTTCCTGGCAGTTTCCTGGCATGGTGGTCACTCACGTGTATTTAGAGTAGAATCTAAACATGCATAAACTCATCCATAATCTGCACAGTGAGGCTTACAATGCGGGGGGGGGGGGGGTTGAGGTGTTAGAGCCATGCTCTGTGTGTGTTTTTTTCACACGTACTGTATTGAGCGATTTAAGTACAAATTGATTGAGCAGACGGATAACCATATATAACAGCACTATTGCTACCTCTATTATACATGGCAGCTTCCCACTGTAAATGGTTGTTAAGGATGCTTGTGGGTACAAAGGAGTCATGTGATGCTGTTATTACTGACCAAATAAGGCCATGTCCATATTTGGTCAGTGATGTCACCACATTCCCTCCCCCTTGTATATAAACCTAGTGACAGCGCCAGAGAGCTGTCATTAGCACATGAGTGCAGTGTGAGTGAGTGTGTTGGCATGTCAACGGGTGCTTCATTTTTACAATCAGCAGGCCTTATTCATTGTGACCGAAGTTGGATTTACAACACTGGATTTTTTGGATGGATTATATATTTTTAATAAAGAACGTGTGTGTGTTTTGCAATTAATTAATTCATTTATTTTTTTGTGAATGAGTAGGGGTACTATACCAGATCTGAAGAGTGTGATATGGATTTTTGGAGGAATCATTTCTTTTTTTTGTTTTTCTTTTTGGGTAGGGTTCCACTTCAAAATCAAAACCAAATGTAAAGGGTCTATTGTTGATTTATGAGGAACCTCAAGTCATTTTCTTTTTTTGTTTTTTGGTGTGTGGCCCATTGAAATCAATACCAGATCCACAGGGTTGGATATTGATTTTGGGGGTGACCCTTTGTCTTACTATGAATGTAGAGCAAAATAAACATATATAGGAAAATAGTTATTTCATTTTTCGCTGCAATGTCTCTGTAGCATCATTTAATTTGTTAATAATGCAATGGGAAAATAATAAGAATTTGTTGCGCTATAGATCTTTAGTATCAGTTGGTTCAATAAGATATCAGCAGCCAGCACAATATTGAAGGAAGTCGAAAAGAAGATATATATGGTAAGTTTACAGCGCTTTAAATACCAAAAGGACAATCCAGGTACAAAAGTTCAATAGTGGTTCAATATGTGATATGCAGGGAATAAGGAGACCCATCACCAGCATCCGACAATACAGCCGCTTACCCCATGTATTGGACCCTCATCACAAAGGTCACATCAGCTTATATAAAGTAAACTCAGGTAAGAAGGAAGCCCATCAATCGTCATAGACTTAGTGGCAGCAGACTGGATAGTGGATGCAGCAAACCTGGATGTGACTCTCCTTGTTCAAAACAGGGGCGGATCCAGAGTCTAGTCTCGGGAGGGGCACTACCAGAAAATATATATTTTTTTGGTGCAATTTATCAGGGAAATTACTGGTGTTAGCGCTTCAATGATCATGGCACCATGGTTGGTATGGTGTCAGAATGATTGAAGCGCATTATTTATATTATTACATTGTAATATCAAATTAAATGGTTCAACTCACCATAATGCAGAATCAGTGGGAGCCCCGAGTGTGTCACTTGCCACGTCACCTGCCACCAGATGCAGCTTGTCACTTGCCGTCCGCTCAGACTCCCTCGCGCCCGCAAGTTCCGCAACTAAAACTAATTTCTCTCTCTTGTTAAAAATTAATTTCTCGGGGGTGGCAATTGCCCCATTGCCCCCCCCCCTGCCCTGGTTCAAAAATTTACCTCCAGCGGTAATCATCAAATATATGTCATCCCATGCAGACAAAAGGAGATAAACCTCCTCTTTGAACTCTAATGATAGGGACATTTGTCTCCAGCACGAATCAAGTAAATCTAAGGTCCACTTTGTGGACTTAAAAATTGCGGTGCAGGATGGAACCATTGTCACGTCAACCTTTTTTAAGGAGACGGACAGAAATGGTGTCATCTGCACCAAGAGTTGTCATCATCCTGCCTGGCTAAGATCTGTTCTGGTGGGCCAATTTCTACGTCTTATGCCCTGTACACACGAGCGGAATTTCCGTCAGAAAAAAGTTGGATGGTTTTTCCGACGGAATTCCGCTCAAGCTTGGCTTGCATACACACGGTCACACAAAAGTTCTCGGAACTTTCGAGCATTAAGAACGCAGTGACATACAACACTACGACGAGGCAAGAAAAAGAAGTTCAATGCTTCCGAAGTTCATTTTTTCCCGTCGGAATTGCATACAGAGTTTTTTGTCAGGAATTCCGACCGTGTGTATGCTCCATCACACTTTTTCTGTCAGAATTCCTGCCAAGAAAAAAGAGAGCAGGTTCTCAATTTTCGTGACAGGAAAAATTCCTATCAGGAATCGCGCTCGTCTGTATGCAATTACGACGCAAAAAACCACGCATGCCCAGAATCAAGCAGAAGAGCCAAACTGCCTATTGAACTTAATTTTTCTCGGCTCGTCGTACGTGTTGTACGTCACCGCGTTCTTGATGTTCGAAATTTCAGACAAGATTTGTGTGACCGTGTGTATGCAACACAAGTTTGAGCAGTTTTCCTGTTGGAAAAAAAAAACAAGATTTTCCTGTCGGAAAAACTGATCGTGTGTACGAGGCATAAGTCCGTTGGAAAGTCCGACAGAAAAAGTCCGATGGGGCATACACACGGTCGGAATATCCGACGAAAACCTCCCATCTGACTTTTTCTGTCGGAAATGCCGACCGTGTGTACGCGGCATAAGGAGGAATTGCACGAGGTCTGAAGATATTGTGCGAGAGGCCTCTGCTCTTAAGTTAAAATTCCTTGAGAAGGTGAGGTGGAACTCGAACAAGCTTTAGATCGTGCAACTAAGAAGAACAGAGAGGAACTGTTAGTTCCAAGAGAGGCGATACCCAATGACAGCTATAAGCATGCCTTTTTTTTACCACCTTCTCTACACAGTAATATGCTATTAAAAACATCTTGCGTAAACATTGGAATGTCCTTAGGAATGACAGAGTCTTAGGACCTCTTCTGGAAGTTCTAGCTGTGTTATTTAGGGGTCTAAGTAGCTTCAAGTAGCCCCAAACGTTAAAGATCCCCCAAATAGGATCTCCTTTTTTCACAATATGGGGGGTTTCTTTCCATGTAGGAAGTGCTACATATGCCATATTAATGTAGAGAGACGTCGCAAAATTGGTTCCTACACATCCAATTTGACTGGAGAATGTTTTACTATAAAGCCCTTTATAACATGCACTACTGTGCATGTAGTGTATGTTATTAGGTGCCCGTGTTTGTTAGAATATATTGGCCGAACTATACGACAACTCCATGGTTGAAAGAACACGTCACTAACATTAAAAATGGTTACCCAAAACATAGTTTGTCCCACCATTATGCTACCCATCACAATAGAAGCCTAAAGGGTACAGTTTTTTTGGCATTGATAAATTTATAGGAAACTGGAGAGGTAGCCATATGACCAGGGGGGTGTCCAAATTGGAGACCCAATGGATCTATAAGGCCATAACTTACAATCCTCACGGTATGAACGTGGAATGGGATGTTAATGCATTCATCAGTAATTCATGATGAATGGTTTAATGGGTTGATGCTGAAACATCCCATTCTTGTACTTGTCTGAATACAGAATCGGAGGAAGAGGAACGTTTGCCCATAAAACAAAGGCATTCTAGCAAGGAGCAGCAGGTTACTACAAGTAGCGCAGTGCCATCCACCTGTATCGCAGTGTCATCCTCCTTTAGTGCAGTGCAATCCACGAGAAATGGAGTACCACTGCAACAAAGGCCAAGCACTAGTGGGGTATCATCTCAGCCCCAAAGGGATAGGTCCCATGCCAGCCTTCCCTATGCCCTTGAAAAACCCTCTGTAGCTTACCCCCAATTGAGGAGCAGCAAACATGCCCCTTTCACCGCCCAGCCAGGTGTCCAGATGAACACCGATAATTTTTTTAATACAATTTTTACTGAAGACCTACTATCTTCCATTGTGGCCCAGTGCAACCTCTATGCACAAAAGTTCATAGAAAGCAACCCTGGTTCTAGTTACGCTCGTCCCTTTGAATGGAGATAACTTACTGTGGAGGAATATAAAAAAAAATAGGCCAATTTCGGCTATTTCTTAATTATGTCTCTGAAAAATTCCCCCTGTAATATACCCCCGACCAAAAAATCCCTGTAGATGAGTCCCTTGTCAAATTCACAGGCAGGCTGGACTTCAAACAGTTTATCCCTAGCAAAAGGGCCCGATATGGGGTTAAGCTCTACAAACTTTGTGGGTGAGCCACAGGGTACCTCTACGCCTTCCTGGTATATGAAGGGAAGGACACCCAGCTACATCCCCCTGAATGCCCAGAGTACATTGGAGCCAGCAGAAAAGTTGTTTGGAAGCTTGTCTATCCACTACTTGGAAAAGAATAGCATCTCTATGTAGATAATTTCTACACAAGCTTGCCTCCTCTTCTGCAATCTTTACCAAAGGAAGACTCCAGCATGCTGTACAGTGAAAGCCAATAGGAAGATATCATCTTTGTGGAATGATGAGCTTTTGGCTGTCAGGTGGAGGGACAGACGAAACGTGCACATGCTCTCATCAATCCATGACGACACCTACATGGAAATCCCCAGAAGAAACGGGCCAATTCGGAAATCAGCTTGTGTCGACGACTATCAATTGTTCATGGTGGGGTCGACTTCAATGATCAGATGATCGAACCCTACCTTTCCACAAGAAAATCCCGCCATTGGTACAAAAAAGTTTCTATTTATTTTTTCAGTTTGGCCATGTATAACAATTATGTTATTTACCAAAAATCTACCAAGACCCCTGTATCCTATCTTCATTACTAAGAAGAAATTATCACTAACCTATTGTACCCTTAACCGCTTGCCGACTGCCGCACAAACTTATACGTCGACAGAATGGCACGGCTGGGCAAATGGGAGTATATATACGTCCCCTTTAATTTGCCGCTGTGTGGTTGCATGCGCCACTGCCAGTGTGCTCGCGACCCTGTCACGAGCTCCGTTACCATGCCCGCGGGACCTGTGGACTCGATGTCCGCCGGTGTCCCGCGATCGGGTCACAGAGCTGAAGATGGGGGAGATGTCAGTGTAAACACAACATGTCACTGATCGTCTGTTCCCTCTCATCGGAAACAGTGATCAGGGATGCGTCACTCATAGCCACGCCCCCTAACAGTTATAATCACTCCCTAGGACACACTTAACCCCTTTAGCGCCCCCTACAGGTTAACCCCCTTACTGCCAGTGTCATTTTTACAGTAATCAGTGCATTTTTATAGCACTGATCGCTGTAAAAATGACTGGTCCCAAAATGGTGTCAAAAGTGTCCGATGTGTCCGCCATAATGTCACAGTCATGATAAAAATCGCTGATCATCGCCATTACTAGTAAAAAAAAAATATTAATAAAAATGCCATAAAACTATCCCCTAATTTGTAGACGCTATAACTTTTGTGCAAACAAAATAAAAAATCGCAATATGCGTTTATTGATTGATTTTTTCTTACCAAAAATATGTAGAAAAATACGGGCTAAACTGAGGAAATTTTTTTTTTTTTATATATTTTTGGAGGATATTTATTATAGCAAAAAGTAAACAATATTGCATTTTTTTCAAAATTGTCGCTCTATTTTTGTTTATAGCGCAAAAAATAAAAACTTCAGAAGTGATCAAATACCACCAAAAGAAAGCTCTATTTGTGGGAAAAAAAAGGATGTCAATTTTGTTTGGGAGCCATATTGCACGACTGCGCAATTGTCAGTTAAATTGACGCAGTGGCGAATCGCAAAAAGTGCTCTGGTCTTTCGCCAGCCAAATGGTCCTGGGCTTAAGTGGTTAAGGTCCAACAGAAAATATTCGCTCTGATTCAGTGAGCAGACTCCAAGAACACCATTTTCCTGAGAAACTCCCCCTCCGTGAAACAGGCCAAAGACGTCAAAAGACAGGTTAGAAGAGACACTGTGTATTATTGTCCCCACTGTCCTTCCCAACCAGGCTTCTGTATAGGTGACTGTTTCTGCCATTACCATACTTCTCTACATTATTATGGAAGAATGGTACACATAATTGTCATTTACTTCCACACTTTTTATGCCACTACACTAAACTGTACATACCACTGCCTTCTCCGAAACTGTCCATGGCCTACTATATGACCATGCTTCTGCCCAACGCTAAACTGTACCTACCTCTGCCTGCTCTGGAACTGACGCTGAACTGTTTGACCATATTTTTTGTCTGCCTCTTGGACTGATCTTTTACCCTGCTACTGGAGTAGTGGGACTCATAACACAGGGATCTTACATATGTGAGGGACTTCAGAATTGTTTTTCTGGATGAAGAAAACTAATATTTTAGTTTTCTCATTCCCGAATTAGGGTCTGGAGTCTAGAGGCTTCATAGAGATTTGGGTGGGAGAAGCCCCTACCCCTGTTCCCATTATTTTCTGGCCTGCTACCTGTACTATGGACCATGTTCCTGCCTACTACCAGGACCAATATTTTGGCACTGCTGGCAATATCTGCACCTGCACTGACGCTGGACTGTATATGGACAGTATTTCTGCCTTTTTTGCAAAATTTTATAACAGATTTTTTTTTTGTTTATTTAGCAAAAAATAGAAAACCCAGCGTTGATTAAATATCACCAAAAGAAAGCTCTATTTGTGTAAAAAAATTATAAAAATGTCTTATTGGTCCAGTGTTGCATAACCGTGCAATTGTCATTCAAAGTGTGACAGCGCTGAATGCTGAAAAATGCCCTGGGCAGGAAGGGGGTAAGGGTGCCCAGTATTGAAGTGTTTAAAAAAGATTCAGCTGAACAAAGAGGCTAAACCCGAAACCACAGGGAGATATGAGAAAGGCAAAAAAAATCTGTAATATGTTCTTCATATATATGTTGTTCTTTAACACGTGCAGTCTGTTGTAAAGTAAAGGGGGGGAAAAAAAGTTTTAAGCAGGAACTCCAAACCCAATATAAAGCAAAATGATTCTATGTAATATTAGAATCTCTAAAGCTTGTTTAACCACTTGCCGACCGCTCACTGTATATATACACGTCGGCAGAATGGCTCGTACAGGCACAATCACGTACCTGTATGTGGCCCTTTAACTGCCGACGTCGGGGTCGCGCATGCACCGCCGCCGGCGCGCTCGCGACCCCCTGCCTTCCCCATGAGTCAGACCGTGGGTCCCGCAGACTCGATCGTCGCAGGGATCCCCGTGATCGTCTCACAGAGGCATGGAGCGGGGAGATGTTAGTGTCAGTAGAGGAGCAGGGAGATGTTGTGTTTACACTGTCAGCGATCTCCGCTCTGTGTAATCAGAGCGGAGATCGGTGACGTGTCACTCATAGCCACGCCCCCCCTCAGCTAGAAACACCCCCCTAGGCACACTTAACCCCTCCAGCGCCCCTAGTGGTTAACCCCTTCACTGCCGGTGTCATTTTTACAGTAACCAGTGCATTTTTATTGCACTGTTCGCTGTAAAAATGACAATGGTCCCAAAAATGTGTCAAAAGTGTCCGATGTGTCCGCCATAATGTCGCAGTCATGAAAAAAAAAAAACGCTGATTGCCGCCATTACTAGTAAAAAAAAATTATAATTAATAAAGATGCCTTAAAACTATCCCCTATTTTGTAAACGCTATAATTTTTGCGCAAACCAATCAATAAACGCCGATTGCGATTTCTTTTTATTTTTTTACCAAAAATATGTAGAAGAATACGTATCGGCCTAAACTGAGGAAAAACATTTTTTTTATATATTTTTGGGGGATATTTATTATAGCAAAAAGTAAAATATATTTTTGTTTATAGCGCAAAAAATAAAAACCGCAGAGGTGATCAAATACCACCAAAAGAAAGCTCTATTTGTGGGAAAAAAAGGACGCCAATTTTGTTTGGAAGCCACGTTGCACGACCGCGCAGTTGTCAGTTAAAGTGACGCAGTGCCAAATCGCAAAAAGGGGCCTGGTCATTATGCTACGTATTGGTCCGGGGCTGAAGTGGTTAATACAAGCCATCATTGATTGTTTTGCAAAAACAAAGCATTTAACATGCAAAGCAGGTGTCTGATTTAATACCATATTACTGTATGTATTAATAACAGCCGTATATTAGCAGCACATTTTACATAATTAAGAACTATGAAGTACATATTGCATCATGAATGACTTATCTGTGACTTGATAAAGCAAAAGCCACAGAGAGTAGCTAAAATAAAAAATGCCTCCAAGTGGCCTTCAATATATGGCAATACAAAAAAGATTTCATTTACATTTTGAGCCATCTTAGATACTGTACAAATAATGCTTAATGCAGTGCTTTTAAAAATGTTTTCAAGTTGTGTTACAATCCCATACTTTTTTGAAAGCATGAACCTAGAGAGACCTCGTATATTGCTTGTGGTTATTTTATTAGTTACATAAAATAATACATTTCAACCATAATGAAATATGTGAAGGGGTGCACGTAGGGTAGACTGGCTTAAATGTTTGAAGCAATCTGCTCTAAGATTTTCATTCTGTTTCTTCATTAATTATTTAACTAAAAGGTCAAGTATTTTGCTAGGGGGCAACCAGAATTCTGAAAGGCAAGAAAACAACATTTGTACTTTGCACTGTTTCCCATATGAAAAGTCACTTCATGATTGCTACTTTATAATACAAGCATACCACTCGCTGCCAAGCTTATGACAACATCAGTAGACATCAATAAACCCTTCTGTTACATATTTGCTTGCAATTTAAACTTTTTTCTTCAGTTCTTATTTTACTTTTATCTTATGTTAGTACACTATATTACCAAAAGTATTGGGATACCTGTCTTTACACGCACATGAGATTTAATGGCATCCCAGTCTAAAGCCTCGTACACACGGTCGGACTTCCATCTGACTTTTCCGTGTTTTTTTGTCCGAACAGAGTTGGTTGGGAACACCCATAGCATACACACGCTCTGACTTTTCTGCAAACTTTCTTAAAACTTCTTACAACATCACGTGTTTTTTCTGCTCTTTTCTGCTCTTTACTGCCACCCTTTGGTCAACTTCTGCTATTGTTGGTTGATTTTAACATTAGTTGTTTTGTCCATCGGACTAAAGTCCTATGGTTTTCTGTACACACGGTCGGACTTTGCTCCATCAGACTTTTGTTGGGCAAAAGTTTGTCCGTTTGCAGACCCAACTTTTGTCCGATGAAATCCAAAACCAAACGAAAAAAGTTTGTCCGATGGAGCGTACACACGGTCGGATTGTTGGTCCAACTTGCTCAAAACGAAGTTTGTTGGGCAAAAGTCCGACCGTGTGTACGGGGCTTTAGTCTTTATGGTTCAATATTGAGTTGGCCCTCCCTTTGCAGCAATAACAGCTTCAACTGTTCTGGGAAAGCTGTCCACAAGGTTTAGGAGTGTGTCTATGGGAATGTTTGACCATTCTTCCAGAAGCACATTTGTGAGGTCAGGCACTGATGTTGGATGAGAAGGCCTGGCTCGCAGTCTCCGCTCGAATTCATCCTAAAGGTGTTCTATCGGGTTGAGGTCAGGACTCTGTGCAGGACAGTCAAGTTCCTCCACCCCAAACTCGCTCATCCATGTTTTTATTCACCTTGTTTGTGCACTGGTGTGCAGTCATGTTGGAACAGGAAGGGGCCAACCCCAAACTGTACCCACAAAGTTGGTAGCATGAAATTGTCCAAAACGTCTTGGTATGCTGATGCAGAGTTCCCTTCACTGGAACTAAGGGGCCAAGCCCAACCCCTGAAAAACAACCCCACATCATAATTCCCCCTCCACCAAATGATTTGGACCAGTGCACAAAGCAAGGTCCATAAAGATATGGATGAGCAAGTTCGGGGTGGAGGAACTTGGCTGGCCTGCATCTGAGTCCTGACCTCAACCCGATAGAACACCTTTTGGGATGAATTAAAGTGGCCAGGCCTTCTCATCCACATCAGTGCCTGACCTCACTAGGGTGCTTCTGGAAGAATGGTCAAACATTCCCATAGACACACTCCTAAACATTGTGGACAGCCTTCCCAGAAGAGTTGAGGCTGTTATAGCTGCAAAGAGTGAGCCAACTCAATATTGTACCCTACGGACTAAGACTGGGATGCCATTGAAGTTCATGTGCGTGTGTAGGCAGGCATCCCAATACTTTTGGTAATATAGTATATACTCATTTATATAAACTGCCCAATGCTGTTTGACCCAGTTAGAGTGCATGCTGTATGTGTTTTTTTTTTTCTCTTGTCTATTTCTCATACACAACTAGCATAATATATTTAAAGTACTTCCAGGCAAAGGGTATAGGTGTGCTAATAAGGAAGAGTTCAAGGCCCCATTTGCATCTTTGCATTGCAGAAATACATGTATTAAAGAGTGTGCTGCCACAACAAGGGCCATCGCATGTTACATGTGTTGCAGTGTTGTCGTGTCCTTCATTTTGAATGGCATCCCAACACACAAGCCAAAATATACATGAATTACAGCACTCTGCAAGGCACAACAATGACCCATAGTGCATTGCAGTGCATTCACAGTTTCGTGACAGGTTCAATTTTTTAGATGTTGTGGGGCATTGGCAACTTATTTCTTTAAATGGACTTCCTTACCGCTAAGAAGAGTAACATGCAGCATAACATATTAATGTGCCACATAAATGTAAATGGGCCTTAAAGAGGAAGTAAACCCTGATGTCTTTTACTTCCTCTTTATTCCCCTGCAAAGTAAAAGCCTAATGGGCTAGTATGCATCGCATACTAGCCCATTATGTGTCACTTAGCTGCAAACGAAGCCCGTGATGTCTACAATGTCTGCGCTGGGGGAAGCATCCATCTTCACTCCTATTCCTTCCTGGGCAGCGGACTCCTGCTCTGTGACTGGTCGGAGACGTGTGACGTCACTCCTGCGCATGAGTGCGGGAGCCGCCAGTCACGGCACTTGCTGGGGAAGAAACGGTACGGAGGGCTGTTTTTTCACTGAGCATGCATCAATGACATCATCGGCGCACTTCAAGGTAAATATCTCCTAAACGGCGCATGTTTAGGAGATTTTTTTTTACCTATATGCAAAAATGTCACTCTGCTTGCTTTAACCACTTCGTATCCGGGCCATTGTAGTTTGACGGCCACAAGGTGGCTCTACAATAATGGGAGACCGTCTATTGACGGCCTCGGGCCGCGCGCTGCTGGGGGGGTGCGCGCCACCAGCGGGACGCGCGCCCGCTGCGTCACTCAGGTGCTGATGCGCGTGCCTGTGTGTAAACACAGAGATCCACGTCCTGTCAGGAAGAGGAGACTGATGGTGTGTCCCTTGTACATAGGGACAACTATCGGTCACCTCCCCCAGTCAGTCCCCTCCCCCCACAGTAAGAATCACTCCCAGGGAACACATTTAACCCCTTGATAACCCCCTGGTGTTAACCCCTTCCCTGACAGTCATATTTATACAGCAATCAATGCATTTTTATAGCAGCGATCGCTAGACATGTGCACTGCCGAAAAATTTTTTGTTTTTTGTTTTTTTTTGTTTTTTTGCTTTTTTCTGAAATTTGGAAATTCACAAAAATTAGGTTTTTTTGCTTTTTTCGAAAATTCAGGAAATTCGACAAATTTGTTTTCGTTTTTTTGCTTTTTTCGATAATTCAGAAAATTCGGAATTCCGAATTTTCAAATTTCCGAATTTCCAAAAAAACTAATAAAACGAAAAAAAAACTAATTTACGGAAATTCGGAAATTCTAAAAATTCGGAAATTCAACTTTCCAAATTTCCCATTTTCGAATTTTAGATTTTCGAATTTCCAATTTTCAAATTTTCGAAATTCCGAATTTCCGAAATTCGGAAATTCGAAAATCCAAAAATTAAACATTTTGGAAATTCTGAAATTTCGGAATTAACAAATTTCTCTAAATTCGTGAAAAAACGAATTAGAGACTAAACGAATTGCACATGTCTAGCGATCATAGTATAAATGTGAATGGTCCCAAAAATATGTCAAAAGTGTCCAATGTGTCCACCGTAATATCGTAGTCCTGACAAAAATCGCAGATAACTGCCATTACTAGTAAAAAAAAAAAAATAGAAAAAAATTGCATAATTCTATCCCCTATTTTGTAGACGCTATAACTTTTGCGCAAACCAATTAATATACGCTTATTGTTTGTTTTTTGTTTGTTTTTTACCAAAAATATGTAGAATACGTATCGGCCTAAACTGAGAAAAAAAAATGGGATATTTATTAGACATGTGCATTCGTTTTCGTCCGAAGCATTTTCGTCCGAATTTCAGCTATTTTCGTTATCGTTTTAACAAACGAAAACGAAAGCACAGAATCCGAAAACCGAAAGATCCGACATAAACAAATGCTTTATTTTCGTTTTTGTTGCTACAACAGTTCGATATAGATAGGAGATTCGACGTGACTCTGACAATAACAATCTGTGTCTATCGAACCTGTGGTCGAATGTGCCTAACCTTAACTCTATTAGTCCAAGATTATTCTACATAGGAGAGAAAAGATTTGACATTATAGAGAGAAAAGATTCGACATAGGAGAGAAAGATTCGACATAGGAGAGAAAAGATTTGACATAGGAGAGAAAAGATTTGACATAGGAGAGAAAAGATTTGACATAGGAGAGAAAAGATTCGACATAGGAGAGAAAAGATTCGACATAGGAGAGAAAAGATTCGACATAGGAGAGAAAAGATTTGACATAGGAGAGAAAAGATTCGACATAGGAGAGAAAAGATTCGACATTATAGAGAGAAAAGATTCGACATAGGAGAGAAAGATTCGACATAGGAGAGAAAAGATTCGACATAGGAGAGAAAAGATTCGACATAGGAGAGAAAAGATTCGACATAGGAGAGAAAAGATTCGACATAGGAGAGAAAAGATTCGACATAGGAGAGAAAAGATTCGACATTATAGAGAGAAAATATTCGACATAGGAGAGAAAAGATTCGACATAGGAGAGAAAAGATTTGTTATTATAGAGAGAAAAGATCACTTTTGGAATTGGGTGGGGGAAGTAAAATAAAAATAAAGTTGATGATGAATGTTATTGGCTGATTGTAACCAAAGAGGAGGAGCAGTAAAATAGCTAGAATGACGAAGATTCGACAAAGCATCGAAAGTTAGAAGATTCGACGGTGCAGCAAAACTGTACGACGCTGCAATCGTACATTTCCGGTCAAATGCATCCGCCCATAGGCTATAGAAGAATTCTAATGTTGGTTGACTAGTAATAGTAATGAATAAATATAGTTATTACTAGTCATACAACATTAGATTTCTACTATAGCTTGTAGGCGGAACATTCGACCGGAAATGTATGATTGCAGCGTCGTACAGTTTCGCTGCTCCGTCGAATCTTCTTTGAACATTCGACAGACACCATAAGCCTTCAATGAAAGATTCGACCTTAATTAATTCAGATTTTCGGACGAATGCAATTTCTAACGAAAAACGAAATAAATAAAAACGAATTTCGGGAGTAACTAAATAAATTTATTTTTCGGACGAAAACGAAATTCCGAAACGAAATATTTCAGTGTGCACATGTCTAATATTTATTATAGCAAAAAGTAAAAAATATTGTGTTTTTTTCAATGTTGCCGGTCTTTTTTTTGTTTATAGCGCAAAAAATAAAAACCACAGAGATGATCAAATACCACCAAAAGAAAGCTCTATTTGTGGGAAAAAAGAGACGTCAATTTTGTTTGGGAGTCACGTTGCACGACCGCGCAATTATCAGTTAAAGCGATGCAGTGCCGAATCGCAAAAAAGTGCTCTGGTGTTTGGGCAGCCAAATGGTCCGGGGCTGAAGTGGTTAAAGGGACTTTAAAGCATTCCTATCACGTACCTGGTAGCAGAGCCTGATATGATGAGGAAGGTCGCTCCTTTATCTCTGACTCAGGGCCCCTGATAGTGTGTGCAGAGTGGCATGAGTGCCTGTAAGTCTTGCTAGCAGAGCAGGTGTCCACACCCACCAGGCAGGGGTAGTTGCTAGAGGTCTTTAGTGAACCAGACAGGCTGGGTGGCAGTTGGTGAGCAGCAGACCAAATCAGGCTGGTACTGGCAATAGCAGGCAGGTGAGGCATATACTGGTAGCAGACAATGGGTAAACAGCCACAGCCGGTCAATAGGTAGGTCCTGGCGACAGAAGGACGAATAGCAGAGTCAGGCAAGCCATCATACGCTATGATGTAAATCATTATAGCATTATATCAGAGATCAACATGTTTCACAGAACTTGCTTCCTCAGGATCCATGCTTGAACACAAGTAGAGATGGGTCGAACACCCCCTATTTAGTTAACATCATAACTCCCGAATGGGGCAAATGTTCTGACCCGAATGGCGAACCCCATTGAAGTCTATAAGAGCCGAACAGGAAAAATCTAATCTGCCCATGTTGAAGGCTTATATGAAAATAATTGGCCATAAAAGGGGTATGGGTGTCTGTGTACTGCACTGAGGGATGTGTATCATTTTTTTTAAAACAATTGTTTTTTTAGGAGCAGTGATATTAATGATGCTAAAAGGCCAACAATAAAAATAAAAAAATCCTTCAACTATAGTGCCTGCGGGGTCCCCTTAGTCTGCCTGTAGCAAAAATGACGTTTCTAAAGAAAAAAAAATATATAGTCAAATCAAATTTAAATTGACTCGTCGCTGCAATTGCCAGCACCTGGCTATAAAAAAAATATAAAGAAAAAAAAACAGACCATTATCCGAGCATGCAGCCTGGCAGGTTAGGAAAGGGGGGTTGAGCAAGTGCCCCCCCTCCTGAATCATACCATCCACATGCCCTCAACTTTCTGGGGGTGCTTTGGGGCAGGGGGGCTCTGGGTGCATGCTGGTTTAGTGATGTCACAAGGGGTGACTTTGCCAGGTGGCCTTGCCCTTACTTATAGAAGAACTGTCAAATGGCAGAGTAGGCATTCGGCGGTCGGCCGTCAATGAGTGCGGAGCATTTGTTTTTCCTTTTTTGGGTGTGGCGGGGGCATGATTGACGATGGATTTACATTGGGGGACACAGTTTTTTTTAGATTTTAACATTTTTAATAAAGGAATTGTCAAAAACTGTCTCTGTGTTTTTATTGCTTTTTGACACTTTTTTGGTGAATGGGTAGGGATACTATGTGCCCCATACTCATTCACAAAGGGGGGTGAGATATGGGGGCCCACTTGCTAAGAAGGGTTTCCAGATTCCAATATGCCCTTTCCCGCAGACCCCCACATCCACAGCCCAGGGTTGTGGGAAAGAGACTCTTGCCCCATCAACATCAAGCACCCGCCCATGTTGAGGGCATGTGGCCTGGTATAGTTTAGGAGGGGGGGCACTCGCTTCCCCCCTTTACCTGACCTGCCAGGCTGCATGCTTGGATAAGGGTTTGGTGTGGAATTTATGGGGGACCCCACGCCATATTTTTTTCATTTTGGCATGGGGACCCAAAGGTTCTGGAATGAACTAGGGAGGACCCCACACCATTTTTTTTTTGCTATTTTTTTATTTTATTTTTTTACTATTTTGGGCGGGGAAGCCCATTAACAGCTGATGACTCAGCTTCCCGGTCCTGCTCATTAACAACCAGCTTTCACTGCGCCCTGATTAGGCAAAGCTTTGCCCAATCAGGGCACAGAATGCACTGTGCAGCATGCAGTAAATTGCCGGGCGTTCAACGGGGCGAACATCCGCCAAACACCCAAATTTGGGTTTTCCCCAAACGGGGCGAACAGCCAAAGTTCGGCCCAAACTTATGCTTTGGCGGAACATAAGTAAAGTAAGATTGTGCCTACAGGTAAAAGATTGTGTCTACATGCAATTACTTGCTTTGATCATGTAAATGTGTCAGGTACACATACAGGGGAGGCTAGAGCACTTGGCCATAAGCCAACAAGGTAAAGTAGCCCACCATGGAACATATCTATTCAAGTTAAAATCAGCAAAACAAGCACTGTAACTTCAACAGACACATATTCCCAGAGCCATAGTTGCAGAAGGTGCGCTACCTATGCAGATTATTACAGGTTGCCAGTGAAAATCATGCTACTTGATAGGTACAATTATAGAAGCAAATATTACCATCTGTCAGACCATGAAATTCCCATTTTGGGTGAATTTATATGTCGCAAATGTTTTTCTATGTAATTCAAGTAGAGTCTATAGGAGTTTTTAGTCAGGCTTTAGGAGGTATGTAAATGGCCTACACTTATAACAGGGGCATTATTCAACTTTAGTCTAAGCTGAAAAGTTTGTTTTTATCTGCAGGTGACCTTTACCTGCATAGGCAGTTTTTGGTAAAGGTGAACCATGCTTTGAATTATTTAAAGTGGAGTTCCACCCTGATTTTTCTTCTTTTTTTTTAACCAAAAATCCCCCCCAAAAATTGAAAAAAAAAAATTGAAAAAAAAAAATTGAAAAAAAAAAATGTTTTACTTCATCATCCGTGGCTGGTCTTCTTCCTCCTGCCAGGATCAAGGGATCGGCCTTGGGAGGGCTGACATCGCTGACACTCACGTGGAGTCAGCATCTCACCGAGCCGGTCTGGCAGAAGCCGCGGCTGTGTGTTTTTGAAACTTTAATCGCTTGTTGTGAAACAGCATTTTGTATGTCCAATTTAAACCTTACACTGACCTGGGGAGACTACCGCTAAAGTGTGGAGGAATGCATTGAAATAGGAGCTCATTGCAATGCCAGCGAGATATCCCATAGGAGGAATCCTAGGATGGTCAGCCGTGGACGTTTGAGTGTTTCCTGATATGCTTCATATTGTCTACAATCTGGTAAGCGGCGGTGTTCACCTTTTTTTTATTCAGATGAACAGAACATCTTGGTGATTTGATTTACCTGCAGTCAAGCCGTTCTTTCCCTTTTCTTACATTTTATTTCACTGTCAGCATAGACGGACTGTGATACTGTTGGCTTTTATTAACAGATGATTCTTTCCTTTGATGGACTCACATATGTTTATTTATGCAAATGAACATTTTTTGATGTGGTTTTCTTTCATTTACCGTATTTATCGGCGTATAACACGCACATGCTTATAACACGAACCCTAACTTTAAGAGGGAAGTTTCAGGGAAAAAAAATTCCACAGCCCCCTGCGTATAACACACAGGCACAGTTTACCCTCTACTTTCAAGGTAAAAAAGTGAGTGTTATACGCCAATAAATACAGTATTTATTTTTTAATCTTTGGTTGATTGCACATCCTCTTGGTTCACTAATTAATCAAGTGACATGTTTGTGAATTCCAATCTTTTTGGGTGGTAGCGCAGCTAATTTTTTTATATACATCTTGCACGGACTGAAGATTTAAGGTTTTTTTAGTTGCAGCACCACGTTTCTCCCTTTTTTTTTTATGTGAATTTTTTCACAATTTATATTACTTTCTCACTTATTCATGTACTATTGTCACATTATATTGATTTAGTAAGGGGTTTAGTGCAGATTTTTTTCACCTTTACAATGGTGCTATTTAGTCACTTCCTTTTTCCTGTGTGAGACATAAGGGTGTGATCCGCACAGCCGGTGATGCCTAATGAGCTTGATTGGAAAGGGAGGAGATAGTGCACTTTACCAAGGGATACCAGCGTATATAAGGACGTCCAGTCTCTGCCCCTTACTGAAAAAGTCACGCCCATTTGATGTAACAAGTATAGGGGGAGGAGTCGCTGTGGTGATGTCATTCCGCAAGCATCTCATTGTTTTATGTATCCTAAACCCGCACTGCCTAAGTGCCTCGTTTGTGAGTAATGTTTTACTGTTTTTATCGATGAAATAAACCTTTGGCATACAGAGAGCACTAGATTTGGTGTTTTTTATTCCTATGTTTACCGGATATATTTGAGGGAGGTTTCAGACTGGTTGATAGCCAGATTAAAGGCCTATGGTTACACAGACGGAATAGGAGCTCCATGCCAGGCTGATCCACTTATTACCCTGAGAGGGAATCTGCTTTATCTGACCTGCTGGTAAAACAGGGGTCAGACTTTGAGGTGAGTGGCTAGGATATTGAGGTGGAGGAGAGTACCAGCACTTTATATTATTTTGCACTGATCGGTGAAGTCTTCATTTGGAAGTTATTGAGGAAATTTTTTGGACTTTAATCTTATTAACGTCACGATGATCATTTATGTCACGATTTAAATGTTTGAAATTTTTTATTCTCAGTGTTGTGCCATTCAAATTAAGGGAATAGGTATTGTTAACATTGTGGGGGAGGTTTATAGTAACACCCTATCTGAATAATTGATTGTGCACTGTGTAACTTGCTTATTATTGCAGGTTTGATCACTTATTAATTTGAATATCAGCATCCAGTAATCATTAGTTATTATATTGGCAGCACTGCACTGTTTTGCTATCTATTTTATATATTTGAAGTGAACACATTTTCTGTGCTCGCAGCAGCCAGGTGTGGGGGGGGGGTATTTTGTAATATCACTCACGATTTTTGATTATTTATATAATTTTACTATTTATCATATTTGCGCTGATAGGAACCAGTTGTTTATAAGACTCTGAAGAGATAAAAAAAAATCAGCAGAATAGCCATCTTGATAACATTTGTTTTGCCTATCCAAGAGAGAGACAAGGAGGACCACTGTGTCAGGAGGTCAGTAACCTATTTCAGGAGAGGAGGGAAATTGGCTGCAAAGAGATCTTGGGTGTTAGCCATGAGACGAATAAAGATTAGAATGTTGTCTGCAAACAAGCACATTTTGTGATGATGACCCCCCAATTCTATACCTTTGACATTTGTGTCTGATCGTATTAGGCAAGCCAATGGTTTGATGAGGAGAGCGAACAAGAGGGGGAAAGTGGGCACCCTTGTTGTGTGCCTCTCCCTATACTGAATTAATCCTATTTATAACCAGAATATTTAATAAGAGCCTTTGGTTTGTCGTAAAGAGTGGAGATCCAACCCATGAAATCTGGGCCAAATCCCTGTTTCTGAAAGGTATAGCGTAGATAAGACCATACAACAGTGTTGAATGCCTTCCTGATGTCCAGAGAGAGAAAACAGGATGGAATGAGTCGCTGCCTAGCCGCACGTGCAAGAAGTGCGGCTCTGCGAAAATTATCCCCAGCTTATCAGATCGGGATAAATCTGACCTGATCACAGTTTACAAGGTCTCCAATAATTTTATTTAGCCAAGTTTCCAATATTTTGGCAAGAAGCTTGGAGTCCAGATCAAGCAAGGAAATAGGACGATAGTTTGTCTATGACGTATCGTCCGATTGGGGCTTTGGTATCATACATATTATCGCGGTTAAAAGAGTGTCCACCGGGGGCGTGTCTAGCCAGCGGAGCGTATGGCTGCTTTCTAATACAGCTCCTCTCCACAGCGGGCCAACAGAGTCTTTTAGAGCGACTAGAAGCCTTGTTTCAGCACAATCGGAGGCACTACAAGGCACAGAGGACCTCCGTGATGACATCTCGCAAGAGAAAAGACGTGAAACAACCGTGAAAAATCCTCTATTTCTTTGATCTGCAGCGCCGTACACAGACCAAGATGGTGGCGACAGGCAGTGGGGGAACACACGCGGCTCCTATTCACAGCATGGCGTGCCTTCAGGCTCTCATCCCGGCCGCAACAACAACAAGCAGGGAAAGGAGATCTTCTCACCACCTCCATCAGCATCATCTAGCCCAGCTAAGAGTAAGCAGAAGATGCATGACACACCAGAGGCGGTCGGCCTGGAGGTAAGCCTGGATTCATCTTTGGATAATACTAGGGAACTACAAGACTCCATATCTGACTTCCCCACTGATAACAAGCCTGTCAAGGACACCACATTAAAAGACATGCTAGTTTCCTTAAGATCTACTCTGCACACTGATATTATTGCACTGAATAGCCAGTTTAAATCAGAAATCTCTGCAGTTAACAAGCGGGTCTCCCACGTGGAAACAAAAATGGGCGAATTCACCTCCACATTTAATGAACTGGTCGATGCCCACAATGATAGAGATGACAAGTTATTACAGATACAAAAAAACTGGCAAATTTAGAAGACAGATCAAGGAGGAATAATATTAAAATAAGGGGATTACCTGAGACAATCAAACCTCCTGACCTAAAAGAGTACTTTGTTAATGTCATGAAAGCAGTCCTCCCTGATGCACCTCTGGAAGATCTTATTGTGGATCGTATTCGCAGGCTTCCCAAGCCCAAACATATTGCCTCACACTTGCCCAGAGACACTATAGTCAGAATCCATTTTTTTCATACCAAGGATCACTTCATGACTGCTGTTAGACACCGTGACAATTTGCCTTCTGACCTGCAGGATCTTTCATTTTTCATCGACCTATCAGCGTTCACTATGCAACAACGCAGACAATTGGCTAGCATTACAAAACCTCTGTATAACCACAAGATAGTGTACAGGTGGATTTATCCAGCGAAGCTGTTGATAACTAAAGATGGCAACAATCACATAATTGCTAGTGTCAAAGAAGGTATGCGCCTCATGCGAGAATGGCAAATCATTCCTCCTGGAGCTACAGAAGGGAACCGTGCTGGAACACCTGTATCAACTCGAGATGATTCAGATGCTGAGACAGGCTAATACTTGGGCTTACATGCCACACTCACTTTTATCTCTGTTGGCCCAGGGGATGGCCGTGTTGATTTATCCCTTCACCCGAACCCCTAAGTTGAGCGGTTGTTCTACCGCACAGATTCTAACCAGAATCGCAATCTGTTCTTCTGTGTTATTGCTATTTTCTTTTTTTTTACTTTCTCTTCCTCTTTCTTTTTATGACTATTTTCAACAAGGTTGTTCCAACAGAAACATCAGTATTCTTTATTGGACTCAACAGACTGCAACTCAGCACCTACCAGAACCCTACCTTCTGTGAAAAACCCAGCAAATCATTTTGTGACAGGTAACTTACACAACACCAGCATATTCTTATTCACTGCAAGTTCAGTCTCATACACTGATTCAGGATGCCCATCATAATATCTTCTCTTAATGTTAAAGGACTGAACAGTCCTCAAAAAAGAGAGGTGGCATGGAAGGAAGATATCAGACTCCACAGCGATGTCTTTTGCATCCAGGAGACGCATTTTAATTCTCTCAAGCCTCCTACCTTTCGGCACCGCAAATTCTCTCATGTTTATACTGCCAAGGGTCCCACAAAAAAAGGGGGAGTGGCAATAGCTATTAAAGACTCTATTCAATTTAAAGAACTGGATGTACACTTGGACAGCGTGGGCAGATATATAATCTTAGTATGTGAACTTGAAAATACCATATACATTGTGGTCAACATATATCTTCCCAACACAAAACAACTAAAATTTTTGAACAAGATTTGGAAAAAAGTATCCTCAATGAGACAAGGAGCTACTATTTTGTGTTGAGACTTTAACACGATTCCTGACAGGGATATGGACTTATCCAGTGGGACCAAGTCCCGACATCGAAGAGCCTCTTTGGACCATTTCATCTCCTTGTCAGGCCTATATGATGTGTGGAGATGTCAGCACTCCTCAGAAAAGGACTTTACATTCTTTTCCAATGTGCATAACTCTTATTCTCGCATTGATTTGTTTTTAGTGGACAAATTTCTCTTACAAAAAATTGTCAAATCAGACATACATTGTATTACGTGGTCTGACCACGCACCAATTTCCATTAGATGTGGGGGATCGTCGCACCGAAACTAGGGCAAACAGATGGCGAAATGATATTTACACACTGTCCCAACCTAAAAATTTTGAAACAATACATTCAGCACTTGTGGAGTTTTTTTCTATTAACGCCCCCACGGTCGACGATCCCTTCACGCTGTGGAATGTTCATAAAGTGTACATTAGGGGACTACTCATACAGATGAACGCTAAACTTAAAAAACAGAAATCGAAAAAACTTAACGATTTACTGGCCAAAATAAGTCAATTAGAAACTCTTAATAAGCAAAATACCATCCAAAAAACAAGAGATGCTCTATTCATCACTAGACAAGACCTAAGAACCCACCTGATAGCCCAACACGACTACCAGCTGCGTTCCTTAAAAGCCCAATCTTACAGATGTGGGAATAAGGGAAAATATTAGCCAATCAACTAAAAGAAAAAGTAGTTAAACAGAAAATATCTCACATCTTGAACCCAAAAACTAAAGTGAAAATCAAAAATCCTAAAGAGATTGTGGATGCATTTAGTGACTATTACGAAGCACTCTACAACCTCAAAAACGACCCTGACACTTTCCAACCTAATGATGACATAATTACAGACTTCCTCACATCCGTGAACCTACCCACTACACCACAAACAGATCTAGACCGACTGAACCAACCAATAACGACTCAGGAAATAGAACAAATAATAAAGACTCTTCCCCACAACAAGTCCCCAGGTCCAGATGGTTATTCATCAGAATACTACCAATTATTTAGCACTATCTTGTCACCACATCTACAACGAGTATTTGATACTGCAACAGCGGAAGCTGGTTTTCCTCCGGAAATGCTTACCGCCACGATAATCACCCTACCTAAGCCAGGTAAAGAGCCTAACTTACCTCAAAACTTCAGGCCCATTTCCTTATTGAATGTGGATGTGAAGCTGTATGCTAAGTTATTGGCATACAGGTCGACGAATATATTGCCCCAATTGATAAACTATGACCAGATAGGTTTCGTGTCGGGCCGACAGACAACAGTTGCTACTAGAAGAATGATCAATCTTCTGTACATTTGGATGCAGAGAAGGCTTTCGATAAAGTTCATTGGTGGTACCTCAGAGGGGTACTAGATAAATTTGGATTCTCCGGCCCGATACAAAATGCGATATTGGCATTATATTCCTCTCCGTCAGCTTATGTATTTACAGAGGGAATGTTCTCCAAGAAATTTCATATTACGAATGGAACAAGACAGGGATGCCCCATGTCTCCACTAATTTTTGCACTAATTATGGAACCCCTAGCAGAGAGAATCAGATCTGACTCAACCATTCAAGGCATCACATCACAAACACACCAACATAAAATTTCACTGTTTGCTGACGATGTCATTTTATCTCTTTCCAACCCGGCCATGTCCCTGCCTGCTGCCCACAACGTTCTCCAATTATTTAGTTGAGCGTCCTACTACAAGGTTAACGCAACAAAATCAAATGTACTGGTCATCGCAATAGCCAAAAATGTAGAAAATCAATTACAAAGAGTACTCCCATACCCATGGACCACAAAGTCCATCATGTATTTAGGTATCAAACTCCCCTCCCCTCTTTCAAATTCATACCATGTAAACTATGTCCTACTCATTGATCATTTTCAAAAAGAACTTTCAAGAATCCAAAAGTTTTGTTTATCTTGGTCTGGACGTTTAGCAGCGTACAAAATGCTAATATTGCCAAAATTTATTTACGTTTTCAGAGCACTACCAATACGAATACCCACCATTTTTTTCATGACAATGCAAAAACAATTGTCGAGATTTGTGTGGGGGCGGGGAGCAGAGCAAGATGCTCGCCTCTCATCCAAAATAAACATAAATCTGCCGGGGGTATGGGCCTACCGATACTAAAGGACTACTTTACAGCAGCAGTCATTGACCAGATTAAAAACTGGTTTATAAAACCAATTACCAAACCTTGGTGCCAACTGGAACTTGCTAGGTTCCGTACACCACTTTCCCTCCTTATAGCTTCTGCCATTCCTGCAGATAGTCAATTTGAGTATCATCCTACAATCCAAGCAACATGTAGGGCCTGGCCTGAGATTGACTGTTGGGTAATATGCACTACCCTTCAAGCTAATGTCCCCATCCCCTTGGAGTCTATTCAGTGGATAATTCCCAACATGAAGTTAAATAAATGGCATGAGAATAAGATATTAAATTTAGTAGATATTACCACAGGAAACAAAATTATGCCCTTTGCATCTATTCAGCAAAAATATCAAATCCCAAAAACAGAAGGCTTCACATATAAACAGATAGCATCCTTTTTCCAAAATGCGAAAGTTACACATCTCCCTATCGTAGAAAAAGTGTGGAATTTTCTTCAGTCTCGCAACCCCAAGTCAAAAGGTATACAATTCTCTGAATTCTAAAGACGTCTTTAATAAATACAACCCCTTACTAAGATGGGAAAAAGAACTAGGTAAGGAATTCTCAGAACTTCAATGGAAAAATGCAATTAAATGCAATTATAAGTTCTCCAGATGCTCGAACTATGAGGAACTCAATCAGAAACTCATCTTGAGGTGGTATTTCACTCCTTACATTGAAGCCAAATTTTCTAGGGATAATTCCAATTTATGCTGGAGGGGCTGTGGGCAGGTGGGCACTCTATCACATATGGTTTGAGCATGCCCTCTGCTTCGTAAATTGTGGTCAGATGTATTTAATCTGATATCAAAAGTGACGGGTGTTTTCATTAGACCAAATATAGAACAGGCCATTTTGAGTTTAAATATAGTGGACCATCCCCGCTCAATTAGGTCTATAACTACCCATATTCTGTTAGCAGCATGATCAGCAATAGTAGGCAGATGGAAATCTAGTGAAATCCCCAGATTGATTGATGTATCAGTAAAAGTGAACATGATCGCTGAGTATGAAAAAAATCCTAGCTAATAGAGACGGCACCTACTTAGCGTATGAGTCCAATTGGTCTACATGGAACACCTTCTCCAAGGTCCAGTAAGGGCCCAATTAGAAGCAAACTATGTTGAGTTTTGTTTTTTTCTTTCTTCACTTTCTATTTTTCTTTTTGGTGCTATCCTGAACCATCCGAACTGGGTTTGTTTATTCTTATGTTGTGTTTTTGTTGTTATAACATCACTTTAATAAGAAGTGTGGTGGGAGGGCAGCTCTCCTCCAAGGACACAGTGTGCTCCCAAGGGGGTGTCTGGGGGGAAGTTTTTCCATCCTTGGGCCACTAGATATAGTACTGGTCATTTCTAAAGCAGTTGAACCCATGGTGGAGTGATGGTATTTTACACCCAATTTAATTTTGTCACTTAAGGTAATTTATAATGTGTTACATTATAATCTGTTCTATTCCTTTTTCTGACAAGATTGTGAATAGGGATGAGCTCGGTGTTCGAGTCGAACATAAGTTCGACTCGAACATCGGCTGTTCGACCGTTCGGCGAACATCGAACGATTTGGGCCGTTCGCGCCAAATTCGAGTGACGCGAATGGCCCACAATACACTGTGCCATCACTGTGACCCCGCATGCTTGGCCAATCACAGCGCCGGCAGCTAGGAGAGCCATAATTGGCCACAGGCAGGTTGCCTGTGGCCAATTATAGCTCAGGGGGTTTAGCAAACGCCCCACACTATAAAAGGCCGCCAGCGCGGCGGCCTTGTGTAGTGTGTTCCGGCGCAGGGAAAGAGTTACATAGGCAGGGACAGTGTCAGTGCTATTTGTGCCTCAAACTTGTGTGTAGGGAGAGAGAAGGATAGGCAGGGAGAGTGTCAGTGTCATATTTTTTGCTAAACCTTGTGTGCAGGGAGAGAGAAGGATAGGCAGGGGACAGTGTCAGTGTCACATTCTTTTCTAAACCTTGTGTGCAGGGAGAGAGAAGGATAGGCAGGGAGAGAGTCAGTGACATATACATTGATAAACCTTGTGTGCAGGGAGAGAGAAGGATAGGCAGGGGACAATGTCAGTGTCATATTCTTTGCTAAACCTTGTGTGCAGGGAGAGAGAAGGATAGGCAGGGAGAGTGTCAGTGTCATATACTTTGATAAACCTTGTGTGCAGGGAGAGAGAAGGATAGGCAGGGGACAGTGTCAGTGTCATATTCTTTGCTAAACCTTGTGTGCAGTTAGAGAGAAGGATAGACAGGGAGAGTGTCAGTGTCATATACTTTGATAAACCTTGTGTGCAGGGAGAGAGAAGGATAGGCAGGGGACAGTGTCAGTGTCATTGTTGCTAAGCCTCCTGCACATTATACACCTGAAGTTAGCCCGTATTGCTGCTTTTTCCTGGTGTGTTACACCAACAGGCATTTGCAGCACTTACAGTGGGCAGAGTGTGCCTCCTGATCATATTACACCTGAAGTTAGCCTGTATTGCTGCTTTTTCCTGGTGTGTTACACCAACAGGCATTTGCAGCACCTACAGCAGGCGTAGTGTGATTCCTGCAAAATTACTCCTGAAGCTAGGCCTTATTGCTGGTTTTCCCATTTCCCTGCAGGCCATTAGAATGTCTGGAAGGCAAACAAGGAGAGGCAGACAGTCAGGAGCCAATAAAAGAGGGCAATCAGGCTCTGTGTCTAGAGACAACAGTGCTGGTCGTGGACGCGGTGCATCGCCATCAGCACGTGGCCATGGGACACGCTTGTTCTTCTTTTCGGCAGCTGGACGTGTTGAGCCGCATCATGCCGAAGACTTGGTAGAGTGGATGACCAAGCCCTCCTCATCCTCCTCATCCTCTCTCACCCAGGCTCAGGGTACTGGCAAAGCAGCTGCCAAAGCGTCCTCTTCCCTGGTATCAATGTCATCAACAGTCACTCCTTCCCTAGACCAACCATGTTCTCCTGAGGAGTCCCCCGAACTGTTTGAGCACAGTGTTGGGTACATGCTCCAGGAGGATGCCCAGCGTTTTGAAGGGTCTGATGATGATACCCAGCTAGAGGAAGGCAGTAGCGTGAGATCAGAGAGAGGGGATGCTCAAGAAGGACACCAATCTGGCAGTCATGTTCCAGCAGCTGCAGCATACTGCCAGATTGGCTCCAGTGATGAGGGGGGAGGGGATGATGAGGTCACTGACTCCACGTGAGTGCCTAATAGGAGAGAGGAGGAGGAGGAGGATGAGGAGGAGGCACATCTCCAACGAGGCAGGATGCCCTCGGGGGGCCAGCGTAAGGGCTTCTGCCCGTTATTCAAAAAGTTCTTTGGTGTGGGCTTTTTTGAGTCGAGTGCATCAGATCGCACAGCTGCTGTTTGCAACATATGTCTCAAGCGTATATCGCGTGGCAAAAACATCACCCGCTTGGGCACCACATGCTTGACCAGACATATGTTGTCCTGCCATGCAGCTCGTTGGCAAGCCTACCTTAAAGACCCACACTAAAGAACAAACCGGACCTCTTCTTGCACCGCATCAGCTGGGATCTCCAACCCCACTATACCTTCAGTCCTCTCTGAAACCTGCACTGAGAGGAATGAAGGTGTAGAATTAGGTGTGTCACAGCCAAGTACTTGCGGGCACTCTGCTAGCAGTACACCGACGTCCGATTCTAGCAGGCAAATTTCCCTGCCCCAGCTGCTGGACCATCGAAAGAAGTTCACTCCCAGCTATCCACATGCCCAGCGGTTGAATGCTAGCTTGGCTAAATTGCTAGCGCTTCAGCTGCTGCCTTTTCAGTTGGTAGACTCGGCCCCCTTCCGTGAGTTTGTGCAATGTGCGGTTCCTCAGTGGCAGGTTCCCAAACGCCACTTTTTCTCATGGAAGGTGATTCCGGCTCTCTACCGGCATGTGGAAGGCAATGTCTTGGCCTCGCTGGACAGGGCGGTCAGCGGTAAGGTGCATATTACCGCTGACTCATGGTCCAGCAGGCATGGACAGGGACGTTACCTTTCTTTCACGGCCCATTAGGTCACTCTTTTGGCAGCTAGGAAGGATGCAGTACAAGGTGCAGTAGTGTTGGAGGTTGTTCCACCGCCACGCCTCCAAAATGCTACTACTGGTTGTGACACACCTCTGTCCTCCACCCCCTCCTCTTCTTCTTCCTCCATGGCCTCTTCCTGTGCTTTGTCCTCGGAACCAGCAGTGCTCCGTAGGCGTTCAAGGGGCTACGCAAGTACGCAGGCAAAAAGATGCCATGCCATGCTTGCGCTGGTGTGTTTAGGGGACAGGAGCCACACTGGGGCAGAGGTTCTGTCTGCTCTGCAGGGGCAGGCCGAGAGGTGGTTGACGCCATGCCAGCTTAAGCCAGGAATGGTAGTTTGCGACAATGGCACCAACCTCCTCTCCGCTCTCCGACAGGGACAACTGACCCATGTGCCCTGTGTGGCTCACGTCCTTAACCTGGTGGTGCAGCGGTTCTTGGGCAGGTACCCGGGCTTACAGGATGTCCTGAGGCAGGCCACGAAAGTCTGTGTGCATTTCCGCAGATCTTATAATGCCAGTGCTCGCCTGGCTGAGCTGCAAAAGGAGTTGAACCTGCCCAAGAACCGCCTTATATGTGACATGCCCACCAGGTGGAACTCAACGTTGGCCATGCTGCAGCGGCTGCACACGCAGCAGAGGGCCATCAATGAGTACCTGAGCGACTACGGCACCAGGACAGGGTCAGGGGAGCTCGGTTTTTTTCACCACGCCAGTGGGGCATGATCAGGGATGCATGCACTGTCCTGGCACCATTTGAGGAGGCCACGAGGATGGTGAGCAGTGACAGTGCATGCATCAGTGACACTGTTTCTCTTGTCCACCTGTTGGAACATACGCTGCATGGAATAATGGACAGGGCACTTGAGGCAGAACAGAGGCAGGAAGAGGAGGACTTCCTTGCCTCTCAAGGCCCCCTTTACCCAGACAGTGTTCCTTCTGTCCCACCCATCGCACAGGAAGAATAGGAGGAGGAGGAGGATTGTGTCAGCATGGAGGTGGAGCCTGGCACTCAGCATCATCAGCAGCAGTCTTTTAGGGATGATTTACAGTCCCAAGAAACCAGTGGACTTGAACGTGGCTGGGAGGAGGTGGCTGCGGATCATGTCGTCCTTAGTGACCCAGAGGACTCCGGACCGAATGCCTCAGCTAACCTACGCTGCATGGCCTCCCTGATCCTGCAAAGTCTGCGGAAGGATCCTAGTATTTTTCGGATCAAGGAGAGGGACCATTACTGGCTGGCCACTCTCCTTAATCCACGGTACAAGGGTAAGGTTGCAGACCTTATCTTACCGTCGCAGAGGGAGCAGAGGATGAGACAACTCCGGGAGGCCTTGCAGAAAGGTCTGTGCAACGCGTTCCCAGAGACTGGGAGGTTACAAACTCCTGGTCCTGGACAACGAGTTGCTGAGGCTTCGGTCAGTCAAAGAAGGAGCGGTGGGGAAGGTGGCCGTATGACCGATGCGTTCAGACAATTCTTTAGTCCGCAGCCCCAAGGTATGATCGGTTCCAGCAACCATTGCCAGCGTCTGATATACATGGTGCAGGAATACCTAGGGGCAAGGTCAGACTTGGACACCTTCCACACCGAAAATCCTCTGGCTTACTGGGTCTTGAGGATGGATCACTGGCCAGAGCTTGCACAGTATGCAATTGAGCTACTGGCCTGTCCTGCATCCAGCGTTCTTTCAGAACGCACATTCAGTGCTGCTGGAGGATTTGTCACGGATCACAGGGTGTGCCTGTCCACCGACTCTGTTGATCGACTGACCTTCATAAAGATGAACCAGTCTTGGATCACCACCAGCTACCAAACACCTGAAGCTGATATAACAGACTAATTTATTTTCAAATGTCACATCCCTTCAAGACTGATGCTGATGCTGAGAGACTGTCCTGTTATGTTGACTGACTATCCTCCTCCTCCTCAATGATCCGATTTGATAATGATAGCTTGGAAGAACATTTTTGTTTCTGGGTGCCGCCACCAGTGGCTAAGGCCCAATTTTTCAGCCCCTGTTTAACAGGGGCGTGTTATTACAATTTTTTATGCAATGCTTTGCAGCAGGGCTCATTCCTGCACTCCAATTAGAGTATCTGGGAGAGGTTGCAGTGTCATGGCACCAGCACCAGTGGCTAAGGCCCAATTTTTTCAGCCCCTGTTTAACAGGGGCGTGTTATTACAATTTTTTATGCAATGCTTTGCAGCAGGGCTCATTGCTGTGCTCCAAGTACAGTATCTGTGAGGGGTTGCAGTGTTGTGGCACCAGTGTCTAAGGCCCAATTTTTCTGCCCCTGTTTAACAGGGGCATGTAATTACAATTCTTGATCTAATAATTCACAGCAGGGCCCATTCATGCGCCCACCAAGAGTAACTGTGAGGGCTCACAGTGTTGTGGCAACACCAACATGTAAGGGGCAAATTTCAGCTGAGTATATACGGCAGGCCCCTACTTTCAAACATCCAACTTACAAACGACTCCTCCTTGCAAACTGAAGGATACAACAGGAAGTGAGAGGAAATCTACCCCTAGGAAGGCAAATTCTCTCCTGTAAGAGTTAATATGGGAAAAAAAGTGTCTCTTCTCCACTGATGCTTTATCACCAATTCTTGTTTCAATAAAAAACCCAAATTTTCAAAAAACATTTGTCATTAGGACGGAAAGTGAGGTGAACTGTTCTGAACAGGTGCACACTGCACAGACAGCAAAACAAATGTTACAGGGGTGATAACCCTTCCCTATGTTTTCCAAAAAGCTTAAAAATAGATTTTTTGGCTGGAGCTACACTTAAACAATGTACCTGTTCAAAATTACAAACAGATTCTACATAAGAACAAACCTACAGTCCCTGTCTTGTATGCACCGCCTGTATACGGCTGTTCAGAGAGTATATAGGGCCTTTTTTGTTTTGTGTGCGGGGTTCCCCTTAAATATCCATACAAGACCCAAAGGGGCTGGTAATGGGCTGGGGTAGGGGGGGGCTGTGATGGGGTAGCTATGCCATTTTTCTTAAAGATTTTCATCCATATTACCGGGACCAGACATTACATTAAAGCCGCAAGCAGTTTTAAATGGCTTTTTTTTCCTTTAGAAATGTAATTGTGTGCAGGGACATTTCTAAACACGGGAAACACGTGGCACTTCACAGGCATACTTTAGACACCCCCCAGGTACGATATTTAAAGGAATATTTGACTTTTTTTTCACTTTATGCATCATTAAAATGACTGCTCCCGAAAAACGGCAGTTTTTAAAACTTTTTTTTGGATTGATACATGTCCCCTGGTGCAGAACCCGGGTTCCCAAACCCTTTTTAGGACAATAACATGCATATTAGTCGTTATAATTAGCAATTTAGATTTCGAACGTTCGCATCCATTGTATTTAATAGGGTTCTAAAGTTCGTGCGAACTTTCGGTCCGTTTGCGGGTTCTGGTGCGAACCGAACCCGGGGGTGTTCGGCTCATCACTAATTGTGAATGGAATTTGTATATAATAGGTAAATCTCTAATAAAAAGATATCAGGGCCAGGTCGTTTGTTAAGTTTCAAGGCCTTAATGGCTATAGAAACTTCCTCTTCAGTGATTTTCGAGTCAATCATGGTGGGATTGAGATAGTGCTGGAAGGATTATATTGGAACAAAGGGTGTCTCCCTTGGATCTATACAGTTCGCAATCCAACATGTATAATGAGGCTAGGTGAGAGCTGAAAGTTTGATTAAAACTGTCATGGGACACTTACACAAGCAATCCTGTCAAGATTCTTCAAATAGGTTTGGAAGGTTTGTTGAGAGATTTAGAGGTCCATGAAAGCATCGTTTCTGGTTTATTGGCTTTGAAATAATGGGTGTGTCTCCCACGTCGTATCGCTTTGTCGGCCACTTCTGTTAGGACCAGGACGTGCTCTATCGAGATTCAGCTTCTTAGTGGGAGATAGGTCCAGCTGAAACGCTGCATAGCGCATGTATTGAAGTTGGTTTCGAGTTTTTGACAGAAGAGTTTGCATTCCATCTTAAACGCCACCAGGCTAATGAATGTACCGCAAATCACAGGCTTATGTACTTCCCATAGGGTAATCAGTGAGATGTCTGGGATGACATTGTGTGCTAAATAATCCTTAGGGGCGGACGCAATATCTGTATGATGCTACAGATGTGTCAAAAGGGTGTCGTTAATACACCAGGATGTGTTCTGCGATTTTGGAATGGGAGAGGCGATAGTAGTAACAACTGCATTATAATCAGTCCAGGTAAAAAGGTATGATTGTAGAGATAACAATTTTGGGGACCTTCCCTATGGTTTGGAAAATGTGATTGATTCTGGAGAACGACTTGTGCGGCTTGGAATAGTATGTGTATTGTCTCTTACTCGGATTATGTTTGTGCCAAGAGGCAACTAGAATGTGTTTAGCGAGAAGTCGTTGGAAATTCATCTTATTAGGACTAGCATCAGGGGAGGGAGAAGATTTGCCAAGGAAGCAGAAAAAAAAACTTGATTAGAGTCTCCGCATGGTATAACGGTACCTATTTTGTGAGAGTCAACTACCCGAAAGAGATGTGAAAGGAAAGATGTGGGTCTTTTGTTGGGAGCCTAATAGGACACAAGGGTAACACCGACATCTGAGAGGTGGCCTGTAATGATTAGATATTGACCCTCTGCGTCTTTGGTTTGGGGATAAAGTGACACCACTTGTAAGAGCTTTGACGACCCCTATTGCCAGTGGTAGAAGCAGTTTTTCATGGGGAGCTGGAGGCTGAACGTCAACGGGAGCCTGATTGGTTCAGAGGAGGATCCACAAGTTTTAGATCTTGTAGGGCATGTTGTAATTCCTCAGCTGAACGGCTAACATGTTTTGAACCCTTGTGCGAAAAGCGGACCGAAAATGGGAAACCCCATTGATAAGTGATCTGATGGCTTTGCAAGACTTGAAGCTGTGGTTTTTAGAGCTCTACGTTTAGTAATAGTAAGCTGAAATAGATCAGAAAATATTTGATAAGTGTATCCCTGGAATGACAGGTTATCTTTCTGTCTGGCAGCAGTTAGCAGTTGTTCCTTTGTATGGTAATAATGAAATTTAGCGATTTATATCCCTGGGTGGAACTTCCGATTTTCCTGAGGTATAGTTTTCCAGGTCATCTACTCTTAGTTCAAGTTCTTCTGTACGGTTGCCTAATTCCTGAATTTCATGGGTAAGTCTGTCAGTGATGTGATCTGAGGTTTGTTTTAAGGCTCTATGTAGCATTTTCTCCATTTTTTTAAGCAAAGCTAGGGGATCTGTGTATTGTGATGGCACTACATCAGAATCAGACTCACCCTATGTCTCTGTCAGCATCTGCAGATGCTGTGAAGAGCATGCTGAGCTTGCCTGGGAAGATAACGATGGCGTCATCTTGTCCGGGACGCGAGCCAGGGCGTCCTTTACTGTTTTGGTACTCATCTTCGGGTTTTGTGCCCCCTAGAACCATGATGCTGGCGCCAGGTGGTTCACTTGCAGTGCGGGATGCAGTGGAGGGGGAGCCGATTGCTCGTGCTGTGCAGCTTTTAAATCCCCCTGAGAGCGGAGCTCTAGACAGGCATGTCCGCTTTGCTTTAGACCTCGTCCGCTTTAGACCTTGCGCATGCCCCCCCTTTCTCTTAGGTCACTGCATGGGTAGAGCCTGATGGGAAACTGAGTAATTTCCCAAATATGATCTTTGTAATGTAAGAGTACTGAACCTTATGCAGATGCATTTTAATGTAATGGGTGGTTTGTGTTCAGCAACTGTGGGGTCTTGCTGGATCCCCAGAGGAGTTTTTTGACATTTTGAAAGGATTTTTCAAAAACAGGGTGATGCAGGCACTTTTCAAATCCATGTGCCTGCATCCTCTTGTTTTTTGCCCTGATTAAGGGGGAGTGCTGAGCCCCCGAAACACATTTGCTGTTACAAAATAAAAATATTTTAAAAATTCTGTAAAAGCTGGTGTGGCGGTCTGATCCTTTTCAAAATGTCAATATTTCCCAAATATGGGCATTGCAGAGCTGGTCTTAAAGGGGTCGTAAAGGTTTGTTTGTTATTTTCTAAATAGGTTCCTTTAAGATAGTGCATTGTTGGTTCACTTACTGTACCTTTTCCTTCTAAATGTTTTTTTTCTTTGTCTGAATTTCTCACTTCCTGTTTCTCCTCAGTAAGCTTGCCCCCATCAAGCTTGCCCCCCTGTTCTGGCTGACTAACCCAAGCTGTTCTGGCTGGAGGTTAGTCAGCCAGAACAGCTTACTGAGGAGGAACAGGAAGTGAGAAATTCAGACAAAGAAAAAAACATTTAGAAAGGAAATCGAAGGAAAAGGTTAGTGAACCAACAATGCACTAGCTTAAAGGAACCTATTTAGAAAATAAAAAACGGACCTTTACAACCCCTTTAATTGCCACCAGTTTGTAATTATGAAAATCTGCCATAGCGAAATGTTCTTGAAGTGGGGTAATTAGAACTACGTGAATTTGATGCCTGTGTCGGTAATGTTACAGAATCTGGTGCAATTGCCTGCCTAAACTAGGCACAGTTCGTTTTAGAGGCAGCTACCTGTTGTTATTGATACTTCACTTAATTCCTCAGACTATATTTATTTGCAAAAGAGCACAGTTTTTTTTGTCAGTCTTCTTGATATGATGCATAATGTATTAATTCAGTCTGATTGCCATGTCCTACTGAAAACAGCATCTCATATTATGATTATACTCTTTACTTCTTTATTTTATATTCATTTTCTGATTAGAGATGATGGATTGCCAGCTGTGCATGGTTCAATATGTCCAGACACTTCAACAAATGATAGGTGTAGGTGCAAAGATGCTTCTTTGACAAACTAGATGTGTTAATGATTATTTGATTACTTTTGAGAGCATTGTAAAATGAAAAAAAAAAAAAAAGAATGATTATTATAGTCTCATATGCCTTTAGGACAGATAATGCATTCAACAGTGGACCAAAAAGCAAAACATTAAATAAGTTAATGAATCTACTCTTAAGTAGCAATGTGTAAAAAAATTTATCAACCAGAATGGTGAATTTTAGGACATTTTGGATAAATGAAAAAAAAACTGTGTTTCCAGACCCTGCTGCCTGTTCATTGGTGGATTGTGCAATATTGCTTGTACCATAGTGCCAGAATTACTTAGTAGGTGAAGCTAAAAGTCATAAATGTAATTGTAGCTGCCAAACCATGTATTGTAGAGCTGTGGTAGTTGTGCCCCAGGGAGGGGGTCACAAACAAATATGAGATATGCTTTTGAAAAGAGAAATTGCTGTAAATGCTTTCACAACTGCAAAAGACTGCATAGGCTTACAATAATAAATGCACTATACCTACCTAATGCCTAGATGATCACCAAGTCAAAATAATTAAATTTATTTTTCTGAATTAACATTATTTAATGATGTAAGTACATTGTTCTTACCTCTGGGCCTAAGGTCATTTTGCACTTAAATGTGCATTCATTTCACTGCTAATAGGCATTATAGAACTTTTGACGTATTGTCTGTCTGTAGTACAGATCTTACTGACAGGTATGCTGCACTTTCTCTATAAGTAATCTTGACACAGGTTACTATCAGTCTATTTAAAACTACATTTTAAGCTCAAACTACCCTGTCCACAAATGGAATATTTTTTGTCAGACCGTATTTGCGCAGCGGTCTTGAAAGCACACTTTTTTGAAAAAAAATAATAATTTTTTGAATCGAAAAATAAGACAACAGTCAAGTTAGCCCAATTTTTTTTAATATTGTGAAAGATATTGTTACGCTGAGTAAATTGATACCCAACATGTCACGCTTCAAAGTTGCACCCTCTCGTGGTATGGCGACAAACTTGTACCCTTAAAAATCTCCATAGGCAAAGTTTGAAAAATTCTACAGGTTGCATGTTTTGAGTTACAGAGGAGGTCTAGGGTGAGAATTATTGCTCTTGCTCTAATGATCGCGGCGATATCTCACATGTGTGGTTTGAACACCGTTTTCATATGCGGGCGCTGCTCACGTATGCGCTCATTTCTGTGCACGGGCAGGGCGCTTTAAATTTTATTTAATTTTTTCTTATTTATTTTACTTTATTTTTTTATTTTGACACTGTTCAAAAACAAAACAAAAAAACATCCATTGTAATAGAAAAAAGCATGACAGGTCCTCTTAAATATGAGATCTGGTGTCAAAAAGACCCCATATCTCATATTTAGACTAAAATGCATTAAAAAAAAATATATTTTTTATGTCATTCTAAAAAAAGGAATTAAAACAAATGGCCCTTTAAGAGCATTGGGTGGAAGTGACATTTTGATGTCGCTTTCGCCCTGCAGTGGTATGGAGACGGGTGAGGGCTAGGGATGAGCTTCGAGTTTGAGTCGAACAGCGAACAATTTGAGGTGTTCGTGGCAAATTCGAAAAGCCACGGAACTCCCTGTAAAAGTCTATGGGAGAAATCTAAAGTGCTAATTTTAAAGGCTTATATGCAAGTTATTGTCATAAAAAGTGTTTGGGGACCTGGGTTCTGCCCCAGGGGACATGTATCAATGCAAAAAATAGTTTTAAAAACTGCCATTTTTTCGGGAGCAGTGATTCTAATAATGCTTAAAGTGAAACAATAAAAGTGAAATATTCCTTTAAATTTCGTACCTGGGGGGGGGGGGGGGTGTATAGTATGCCTGTAAAGTAGCGCTTGTTTCCCGTGCTTAGAACTGTCCCTGCACAAAATGTAATTTCTGAAGGAAAAAAAGTAATTTAAAAGTACTCGCGGCTGTAATGAATTGTCGGCTATCGGCAATACAGAGAAAAGTCATTGATAAAAAAAAAATGCGTGGGGGTCCCCCCAAATTAAATTACCAGGCCCTTCAGGTCTGGTATGGATACTAAGGGGAACCCTGCACCAAATAAAAAAAAATGGCGTGAAGTTCCCCCCAAAAATCCATACCAGACCCTTATCCGAGCATGCAACCTGGCAGGCCGCAGGAAAAGAGGGGGGACAAGAGAGCACCCCCCCCTCCTGAACTGTACCAGGCCACATGCCCTCAACATGGGGAGGATGCTTTGGGGGTCTGTGACCCCTCAAAGCACCATGTCCCCATGTTGATGGGGACAAGGGCCTCATCCCCACAACCCTTGCCTGGTGGTTGTGGGGGTCTGCGGGCATGGGGCTTATCAGAATCTGGAAGACCCCTTTAACAAAGGGGACCCCCAGATCCCGGCCCCCCCCTATGTGAATAGGTAAGGGGTACATTGTATCCCTACCATTTCACAAAGAAAGTGTAAAAAATAAAAAACAAAACACACACAGACACAGTTGGGATAAGTCTTTTATTCAAAATAAAAAAAATAAAAATAAAAAAGATTCCAGCGGTGGTAATCCATTCTCGATCTCCACTCCAGTGATGTCGGTATCCAGCGACGGATGATCTGCAGGCTCCAGCGATGATGTCCAGCGAGGAACAGGACACGATCCTGTCTCCACTGGAGACACCCCGGGAATGACGTTGCGGCAGCCTGACAGGTCTTATGTAGCTGAGGACGGGGCCACCCGTCACGGGACCTCGTCCCCCTCTGACGCAAGGGGAAACCCAGGCTTTCCCAGTGACGTGCGGGTGACCCCACCCCCCTCTGATGCAACGGGAAACCTGTGTTACATCAGAGGGGGCGGAGTCACCCGTCACGTCACTGGGAAAGCCCCGGGTTTCCCCTTGCGTCAGAGGGGGGCAGGGCCACGTGACAGGTGGCCCCGTCCTCAGCTACATAAGACCTGTCAGGCTGCCACGACATCATTCCCGGGATGTCTCCGGTTCACATAGGGGGGCCGGGATCTAGGGGTCCCCTTTGTTGAAGGTGTCTTTCAGATTCCGATAAGCCCCCCGCCCGCAGACCCCCACAACCACTGGGCAAGGGTTGTGGGGATGAGGCCCTTGTCCCCATCAACACAGGGACATGGTGCTTTAGGGTCAAGACCCCAAAGCATCCTCCCCATGTTGAGGGCATGTGGCCTGGTACGGTTCAGGAGGGGGGGCGCTCTCTTGTCCCCCCCCCTCTTTTCCTGCGGCCTGCCAAGTTGCGTGCTCAGATAAGGGTCTGGTATAGATTTTTGGGGGGAACTCCACGCCATATTTTTTTTACATTTGCCACGGAGTTCCCCTTAAAATCCATTCCAGACCTGAAGGGTCTGGTATGAATATTTGGGGGGAACCCCACGTAATTTTTTTTTCATTTGGCGCAGGGTTCCCCTTAATATCCATACCAGACCTGATGGGCCTGGTAATTGAATTTGGGGGGACCCCCACGCATTTTTTTTTATCAATGACTTTTCTCTGTATTGCCGGGAGCCGACAATTCATTACAGCCGCGAGTACTTTTAAATTACTTTTTTTCCTTCAGAAATAAAACATTTTGTGCAGGGACAGTTCTAAGCACGGGAAACCAGCGCTACGTTACAGGCATACTATGCACCCCCCAGGTACGAAATTCAAAGGAATATTTCACTTTTATTGTTTCACTTTAAGCATTATTAAAATCACTGCTCCCGAAAAAAACGGATGTTTTTGAAACTTTTTTTTTTTGCATTGATACATGTCCCCTGGGGCAGGACCCGGGTCCCCCAACACTTTTTATGACAATAACTTGCATATAAGCCTTTAAAATTAGCACTTTAGATTTTTCATGTTCGTGTCCCATAGACTTTAAAGGTGTTCGGATGTTCGAACAAATGTATTGCCTGTTTGCATGCTCTGATGCAAACCGAACTTGGGGGGGGGGGGGGTTCGGCTCATCCCTAGTGGGGGCCATCTTCCCCTCACTCATCTCCAGGCCACTGACAGAGAAGGATCCAATCGCCTCCGCCGCTGCCGATGGCTCCGGTACGCGGCAGAGAGCACCAGAGACCGGCGGGAGGTGATCACACCGCAGAGACCACTTTTATCTGAAAGAGGACCACCCGCTCTTGAAGAGGGTACCGGGGTTATGGTAGCTAGCTGCTAACATAACAATGGTATTCCTCTTCAAAGTAGTGACGTATAACGACCGCGGGTGGTCCGTAAGTGGTTAAGCAGGATACAAGCTATACAATTTTCTGTAGATTTTTTCCTTCAGATTTACCAAAACCATAAAATATGAGGTCAAACCTTAATGCCGCGTACACACGACCATTTTTCTCGTTGGGAAAATTAAATTTTTTCTCTTTGACGAGAAAAACGACCGTGTGTGGGCTGTTCATCATTTTTTTAGAACATAGGGAAACACTGCTAGGGAGCCTACACACAGTCGTTTTTCTCGACCAAGAGAAAAAATGTCAGGAAAACCGGCCGTGTGTAGGGGAACAAGCCATTCCTCGTTTTTCCCGTCTATTTTCTCGACTGTGTTTTCACGTCGAGAAAATCGATCGTGTGTACACGGCATAAGAGTTTATTTTTATGCAATCAGGCAGGCCCTACATGTACTACATGGTTTTGGTAAATCTAAAGGAAATCTGACAGCACAAGTTGTATAGTGTGTATGGGGGTCTTAGTTGCAGTCAGATGTATGGTGGCAGTGTAGAATATTTATCTATAGTCAGACAATAAAAGTAACAAAGAGAAACAAAAAAAAAAAAAAAAAAAAAATGGGCAGACTTAGTCTTTTTCATGTAAGGAAAAAAATGGTAGGGGGAGGCGCTGACCTGAGTGTAGTATTAAAATGATGACTTTAATGCATGCTTGTCAAAGTAAAGTGCAGTCCACATGGCTCTGCGGGTCTCACCGCTGTTCCGGATAGCTGGAAAGGATTGGGCAGCTGGCTGGAATGGATCACAGTGTTTCTCCAGACTGGCATCTGATTGGACCAAGGCAGGGCTGGAATCTTGTTAATCAGGGCTGCAGTGGTGAAGGCTATGCGCTCAAGGCTGGCTGCTCCTTCTATTGGCCTCTATAGAAGCCAGAAGCCAGCTCCGAGCCCATAGCCTTTATCACTGCAGCCCTGATTAACAAAAGGCTATGGGCTCGGAGCTGGCTTCTGGCTTCTATAGAGGCCAATAGAAGGAGCAGCCAGCCTTCAGCGCATAGCCTTCACCACTGCAGCCCTGATTGACAAGATTCCAGCCCTGCCTTGGTCCAATCAGATGCCGGTGACATCACTTCCTGTTCCACGGTCCATGCTGGTCAGTGGGGAGTTTCCTGGTTCTTGGAGAAACACTGTGATCCATTACAGCCAGCCAGTGCTGGGACAAGGCCATTTGGTGCCCAGGACGAGGATGGCAAACTGCGCCCCCCCCCATAGCGTCGGCGGTAAAACGCCCCTATTTTTACCGCCGACGCTATGGGGGGGATTTGTGGCGCAATTCGGCCACTAGCGAGGCAGTTTTACCCCCCGCTAGTGGCCGAGAAAGGGTTTAAAACCGCCCACAATGCGCTGCTGAAGCAGTGCATTGCGGACAGTATAGCCGCACTGTCCCATTGATTTCAATGGGCAGCAGCGGTGGAGGAGCGGTAAACACACCGCTCCTTCACCGGTGCAAAGATGCGGCTAGCAGGACTTTTTCTAACTACCTGCTAGCGCAACGCTCCAGTGTGAAAGCCCCTCGGGCTTTCACACTGGAGACAATGGAGCAGCTTCTTAAGGGCGTTTTGCAGGCAAAATTTTTAACGCTATAGTGCCTACAAAATGCTCCAGTGTGAAAGGGGTCTAAAAGTTTTCAGTAATTAATATATTTTTATCAGTTGTCTCCATGGTATGTTAATAATCTCCTCAGACCCCTTTCACACTGGGTCGCTTTGCAGGCGCTATAGCACTAAAAATAGCGTCTGCAAAGTGACCTGAAACAACGGCTGCTGTCTCTCCGGTGTGAAAGCCCTGAGCGTTGCGCAAGCAGGACGGTAAAAAAAGTCCTGCTAGCAGCATCTTTGGTGCGGTGAAGGAGCGGTGTGTATACCGCTCCTCCACCACTCCTGGCCATTGAAATCAATGGGATACCGTGGCTATACCGTCGGCAAAGCGCCAATACAGGGGCGCTTTGCGGGCGGTTTTAAACCTTTTTTGGCCGCTAGCGGGGGTTAAAAGCGTCCCGCTAGCGCCCGAAAAACTTCACAAAAACGGCGGTAAGGCGCCACTAAAAATAGCAGCGCTTTACCGCTGACGCCGCCCCCGCCCCAGTGTGAAGGAGGCCTAAGAGGTACAATTAAAGTCCCACATCTTTTTGCACATTCCTTTATGGAGTGAGCACTTGTTTAATTCACATACAGTTCATACTCCAATTTTATCTCTGCACTTTCACAGTGGGGGTGACACTTTGGGAACACATAAACAGGTCAGAGATGGCAAGTATGGCTCATTTAAAATAATGCAAAACCATTATTTTATCTGCTGTTTTTTCTTAATACACACAGTGGTCATTATTAACCTTGCCTCAGTCAGCCTCAGTCAGCCTCCTCCCCTCCCCCCATCCAGTCATTTATTTATCTCCTCTAAGTTGAAGTAACTTCTTCTTACTTTACAAGTAGTCCGTCTGCTCTGTAGCACAGTGCAGGCTTCCAGATAGAGCCAGGCAGGCTCGTCGAGATGAGTCCTCGGCTCCTCTAGCTCACAGGCTGTGAGTCACAGCACCGCCGACACAGCTCCCTCCCTGTGCGCTGCGCACCTCTCCCGCTCCCACCTCCGGCCGTAAGTGGAGTGACGTCACGCCGCTGGCAGGGACTAGTCTACGACACTCCTCCATAGGGGAGACAGTAAAATTTACAGTGAAGGGAGGCGGCCGCGGGAGGTGACTGTCCGGTGCAGTCGGCATACAATTTGTACAGTGCCGCTGCCCGCTCGCTATGACACACTGGCGGGCGGCCGTGGCAGAACTTCACCTGCAGCTGCGCCCCCCCTCCTATATTAAATGGTACCGCCCAGGGCACTCGCCCCTCCCGCCCCTGCCTTGTAACGGCCCTGCAGCCAGCTGCCCAATCCTTTCCAGCTATCCGGTACATCGGTGAGACCCGCAGTGCCATGTGGAATGCCAGGACTGCACTTTACTTAAATAAGCATGCATCTTCCATCATCTTGAAAGTGTTTTTTAATCTTATCCTATTAAAGTTATTATTTTAATACTACACTCAGGTCGGCGCCTCCCCCACCTGTTTTTTCCTTACATGTCTTGCAGAGTTCTGGACACATTCTGAAGGATGGCTGCCTTCCTTTTTAACCCTTAATACCCCTTTCTTTTCCAACTGCCCAACCTATGGATACATCACCATCCAGCTATAACAGCCACAGACTATACCCCTAAGGATTACTTAATTTGGTGCACCAGATAACACTGACTATACTGCAACTTTGTCTTTTTCTGCCATCACTTTTCTACGTTTCTATGTTTTCTAGAATGGTAATTCTAAGCTTGTGCTGCATATACCTCTGTGTCAGGTCTTAAAAGCATAGAGGATATGGAAACCAGTTCAGGGATACTATAAGTAGACATCAGAAGAATGCATAGGAGGCACAATTTTTTTCTGGTGTTTCCCCATAGTAAAAAAAAAAGTAGTAAATTGTTTGTTTGTTTTTTCCCCCTAAAGTGATGCTTACGTGTCTGTAAGAAATGTGGTAAGTGCATTAAATTGTGAGCTCCTTTTTGTTAAATGTTTTTTTATTGGTTTATTTTTAATGCTAACAAAGAGTAAAAAGGTAAAAGTTGGTACATTCCTTGTGGTACATTATAAGGCCTCGTACACACGACCGATTTTCTCGTCGTAAAAAACACGTCGTTTTTTTCGACGAGATTCTTGTTAAGCTTGTCGATTTTCTTGTCAAGCTTTCTATGCGTACACACTGTCATTTTCCAATTTCCTCGTGGTTCTCTGCGCTCACGTCCAGCACGTACGACGGCACTATAAAGGGGAAGATCTTTTTTCTTGGCGCCACCCCTTGGGCTGCTTTTGCTGATCTCGTGTTACCGCGTGTGAAGTAAAAGTTTGGGAAGAGACGATTCGCGCTTTTCAGTCTTCGTACTTTTCAGATCGTTTTCTGCCGTTCAGTTTGTGCTTGTGGGTTCGTATCTTGACTTTCAGGGCGTCTAGGCAGGTCGTATCTGTTTTACAGTGCGTTCTTGCCTGTTCGTTTCTGAATTTCAGTTCGTTATTCATAGGCCTTGCTGTTCTAAAGTGCGTTCTGTACGTTCTGATTAGACGACCATTTCCTAGGCATGTCGCCTGGACGTTCTCGTCGTTGAGTTCGTGCTGTGCGTGCGCTTGGTGTTGGTCTGCTTGTTTTGGACCAAGACCAGTCCATGAATGGTGTGAGGAGGAGTTCATGGACCAAGAATTGGTTGCTCCAGCGGGACCAATTCTGCCACATGCCTCTGCTGCGGGAGATCATCGAGAATAATCCTGAGGACTACAGGAATTTTCTGAGGATGTCTGACCCCGTTTTTCAGGAACTGTTGGCTTTGGTGTCCCCCTATATTACCAGGAAGGACACCGTTATGCGGGAAGCCATCAGTGCGGAGCAGAGGCTAATCGCCACGTTGCGTTACCTGGCGACAGGGAGAAGTCTTCAGGACTTGAAGTTCACCACAGGCATCTCCCCCCAGGCTCTGGGCCTCATAATCCCAGACACCTGTTCTGCCATTATACAAGTCCTGCAGGAGGACTATATTAGGGTAAGTTTTCTCCCTTAACATCACATTTTATGTATTACATGTATGCTAATGTATTGTATTTCTTTCATCCTTCCCTAATTACCATGATTGTAATATGCTGAGAATGTCCCCTTTGTCCCCATGCATGTTGGAAGCTTTAGATTGCCCCTTATTTATCCTCCCTAAATATTTCCCCTCACTAACTTTTCCAGCAGGGGCGCCTGTTGCTCCAAATGTTGGGGGGTTCCAACCCCAATTTCGGAAATAAACTTCCTCCTTTTTTGCTCTGTTGCCTAATAAACGCCCCCAGTTGTCCCCTCCAATGCAGCCATTTTGTTCCCTCAAATGCAGCCATTTAGTCCCCTCTAATGCAGCCAGTTTCCCCCCAGCCCTGCACTTACCTTCTTGTGGTCAGCGCCATCCTTCTTCTGTCCTTGATGTCTTCTCCTTCCCTTCATGTTGCATCAGCCAATCATGTTACCATTAAACAGACTTGGTGAACATGATTGGCAGAGCAGCCTGTCAGTGTTTACACAAGGAATGCCCCCCTCCTTGCGTCCCCGATTTTTCTTTGAGGAAGCCAATTACATCCCTCAGGTTGTAATTTGCAAGACTATTTTAATACCTGTTTCTGCTCTGCAATTTTAACCCCCTAAATGCCGCAATTATTCATATGTCGGTCGCTTTACAAGAGGCCATCCACCTGAATAGTGTGCGGCATAGACAATACATAGGTTCATGCAACGCATGAACCTATGTATTGTTCTGAGTGATGGGCACAGGAGAGAGGGGACAGTGCTCCAGCGCCCACTCTGGATGCACCGCCACTGCAATGCTATCCTGTGGCCAAACACATCTCCCCCCCCCAAAATAATTTAGTAATGGCCCATCAGAGGGGGTGATGAATATGATAAATGAGCCTTCCATTATACTTTTTTTACACACCTTAATAAACGTATAATTAGATTGATGTTGGTCTCTAATTTTTTGGGATAGAATTTCCTTGTAATGTATGCCTTTGTTTTTCTAATATTATTTCATCTTGTTTCACTCCACAGCTTCCTTCCACGCCACAGGAATGGCAGACTGTGGCATCGGAGTTTGCCACGCGGTGGGACTTCCCCAACTGCAGTGGTGCCATAGACGGGAAGCACGTCCGCATCGTGCCGCCACCCCGTTCTGGGTCCTACTACTACAATTACAAGGGGTTTCATAGCATTGTGCTGATGGCGGTGGTGTCAGCACGGTATGAATTCCTCTATGTTGATGTAGGGAAGAATGGCCGGATGTCCGATGGGGGATCCTTCATCCAGACGGAGTTTGCCCTCCGTCTCCAGAGTGATGACCTTGCATTGCCACCGGATGCAGGGAATATTGAAGGACTCCCCTTTGTTTTCTTGGCTGATGAAGCCTTCGGACTCGGACGGCATCTTATGAGGCCATTTCCACAGAGGACCCTGACCCCAGAGAAGAGTGTGTTCAATTACCGGCTGGCCAGGTCCCGAAGAGTCGTTGAAAATGCCTTCGGCATAATGGCCAGCCGGTTCCGCCTTTTTATGACTTCCATCCACTTGGCGGACTACAAAATAAACTATGTAGTGTTATGCTGCTGTGTGCTACACAACTTTCTGAGCCAAAAATCTAATTCCTATATGGCCTCAGTTTTGCCAGAGGCTGGACTTTCCCCTGCAAATCCCCTTCCGGGCCTGGAATCTGCCCGTCTTGGCTTGCCCCCCAAAATGCCCGTGTGGTTCGGGACAAATACATGGAGTATTTCACGGGTAGGGGGGCAATTCCTATGCCAGCCTATGTCTAAGTATCCCAATAAAAATCTTGTTTAAACCTTTAATTATTTGTTCTTTCCTGTCTCCTAGTTTGTCTTTGTGCATTTGTAGTGGCAAGTGTATTTTACTTTAGTAAATAACAACCAATTTCACTATGTTACCTTACAAAAGAACCAAATAAGCTTAGAGAGTATTATAAAAAGAAGCTACACGTTGTTTGTGGTCAAATATTTTACTCTCTGCACATTCTCTTTTTTAATTTTTTTTTTTGTTTTACTTTGGGGTTGGCCTGGCCACAACCCGGCAAATTTTGGCTTATGAAAATACAAAAATATCACTTGCATTTCTAAAATTACAACATTGGATACCTCTGAGCAATCTGAGACATTCAGTTACACAAACTATGTCTCTATGTGCCCGTCCTAATATGGGGTCCTGCCACCCCTTGCCCAGCCAAAAATTCAATATGCACACATTTTTACTTTTTGGCAAATAGGAAGTTTACAATCCTGATCCCTATTGTCAACATGTGCTATCTGCCATCAGGGGTGATCAATGGACGTGTTTTGGGGGTGCATCCCCTTCCTCAGTTCACCGACTTTTGATACGAGGAAGGGGTTGCACCCACAAAAGACGTACATGGATATCCCCTGATGGCAGATAGCACATGTTCACACACTGTGTGCATATTCAATTTTTGGCTGGTTTGTTACTCAAAAAATTATAAAAAAATATAAAAACAAACATGTAAAAACAAATGTGTTTGGATGGCTTATTGAATTCTCCCCAAAACATCGCGAATGTCTTTAAATGTTTGTTCCATCACATGGATTCTTTGTTTAATTAGGTCCAGTTCCGTGCTACATTCCATCACTTGCTGGATGAGGCGGAGGGCACTGTCAGCAGAGAACCGTGTGCTATCCTTCACAACATTTCCATCCCCTAAAAACCAAAAAAATAAATTAATAAAACTCTGCAGGCCTACCTCGCTTACCTTAAGCTGTGGTGTCAGATACTGACCTGTTGAGGTGACCAGATCCACAACGTCATCCACCTCTCCTTCCTGCACTTCTCCTTCCTCCACCTCAACTTCCTGCACATCTTTCGGTTGTGGATCTTTGGGGTTGCTTGGAAGTTGTGGGGTGCATGTGCTCCCTGGAGTGTCCTCCTCCCAGTCTTCTCTCCCCTATGAGAATAAAACCAAAGGTCTATTTATCGCACTGTAAAAATCTCATTGTTAAACTAAAAACAGGCTAAATTGTTTGGAAGTGGGGTACAAGTGTGTGTTTGTGCGGAATTTAAAGAAGAATGCATTATTTATGACCCCAAATATGTTTAGTATTCACATTTGGATGTAATTTTTTGGACATGGAGGCACCACAAATAAACTCTGATGCACCTGTGTGGGACACCCAAAAAAGGCGGGTCTGGTGGCCCACACTATAATGCTCCAAAGTACAGATGTGGAAGCAGCTGCTGAGTGTCCTCTCCTTTACACTGATAAAAGTTTGCATTTCATTCTCCTTACAAACACATCATCTAGACTTAAAAATTAACCACAATACTTGATCAAAAATGGCAGATGTCTAATTACTTTTGTGGCTCTTAAATAAGCCAAAACCGCGGATAGTGGCCGAACGAAGTGTCGGTAACGTAGCGAACGATTACTGTGCCCAACCTAGTTCAAAATATTACATTTTGGAAGGGAGTCCAATATGATAAAAAAAAAAATGTCAGTTTCTAAAAAGATTAATAGCAGAAAGGTCGTCATTTTACTTACTTTTAGCGAGCATCCTCTTTATGATCCTCAACTGGTCTGGCTCCCTCAGTTTGAGGTCTGACCACCTCTTTCTGAGCTGCTCATTTGAGCGTTTCACCCCGAACTTCGCCCTCAGACTCTTCACAACTTTAGTGAGGATTTTGGCCTTCCTTCTATTTGGTTTGCTATACGGCCCATGCTTGGCATCATAATCAGCCTTGACCAAGATGTCCACCATCTCCGCCAAAGACATATTCAATGCCTTGAATCTCCTCCTTGATCGTGACGTGTCCTCGGTCTCCGGGCTTGTCTCCTCGCTAGTTGCGGAATTATCAGACACCTGCTGTAACTCCGCCATATCTGTCTGCGCGCCGAAAGAGAAGGGGCGGGGAAAAGATGTTAGTTAGAACGTCATGGGCGGGCGACGTGTGCGGAGCGACGTGTTCGAATTTTGACGCATGCGTGGTGTGTATATAGCAAACACACATGTGACTATAGTACGTTCGGTGTGCGGAGAGAGGAGTTCAAGTGACGGACGTGCGAACGAAGGTATGTGATTTTGTGAGACTTGTAAAAATTGTTGGCCTATACTGTCTTGAGATTGGTGGAGGATATATATGGTGACTAGGATGTGAAGGAGGTTAGACTGTTTGCCTCACATTATTTAAATATAATTTATTTTACTTGCAGATAGAATATGAATGTCTTTATTAGCGACAAAGAGTTCCTGGCGGAATTTATTGACCGGGTAAGGGAGCTGCCGGCTCTGTGGGAGACCAAAAACCCCATCCATAAAAAAAAGGGGTGAGAAAAGCAGCGCTGGAGAAGCTGCTCCCATTTGTGCATACCAAGGTGCCCACAGCCACAGCAAAACAAGTGGACACTAAAATTGGGAGCTTGAGAGGTACCTACAGGACTGAACGCTCTAAGGTGCTGGCTTCTCAGAGGTCAGGAGCAGCAGCAGATGATGTTTATGTCCCGATTTTGTGGTACTACAGCAGGATGTCCTTCCTGGATGACCACATTGAGCCAAGGCCATCACTCTCCACTCTTCCCCCCAGACTTCCCTGCAGCCAACCTGAGCCTTCTCTGGAGCAAGAGGAGGCAGCCATCCTGGATGATCCTGATTTGTCCATCTGGAGCCAGGTATAGTATTAACTGAAAATGTAGTGGGATAAAATTAATGTTTCCCAAATATGTCAGGATGAGAAACATACATTATTTTGTATTCCACAAGTGAAATCATGATCTGTAGACATTATTCTGCACTTAATTGTGTGGTAAATAGTCAAGCTGATGTAGTGGTAAATTTAAAGCAAGGATTTATGCATTTACATTCTAATTGCTTCCATCAGGATTACAAAGTTTGATGCAAAGATTAAACCAACATATTAAACTATGTTCCTTTTTCATACACAGGATGAAATCAGCCAGGAGGAGGGTCTGGAAACTGTCAGGCAGGAGGAGGAAGGGCCCAGTGGCAGCCAGGAGGTGGCAGGGCCCAGTGGCAGCCAGGAGGTGGCAGGGCCCAGTGGCAGACAGGAGGTGGCAGGGCAAAGGAGAAGCACCAGATCCCAGGTGTCTCCCATCCGGCTTCACAAAAGAGGCAGGAGGGACAGGACCACCAGTGAGGCAGCAATGGCCCTTATTAAAGAGGCCCATGCCACCCTCAAGGAGCCCACATCCCCTGAAGAGGCCATTGCCGGCCTAGTGGAGGCTAAGTTCAAGGTGATGAGCATGGAGCAACGCCTCCTATGCGAGCCCCTGCTCATCACCTTGCTCAACAAGGGGGTGATGGAGCAAATTACCCCCAATACCGCCATATGTGAGGTGGCCCAACTGACCCAACCTCAACCTCCACCTTCCTCTTCTGCCCCACCCCCTTCTGCTACACCTCCACCTTCTGCCCCACCCCCTTCTGCTACACCTCCACCTTCTGCCCCACCCCTTCTGCTACACCTCCACCTTCTGCTACACCTCCACCTTCTGCCCCACTCTCTTCTGCTACACCTCACCTTCTTCTTCTGCCCCACCCCCTTCTGCTACACCTCCACCTTCTTCTTCTGCCCCACCCCCTTCTGCTACACCTCCACCTCCTCCTCCTGACAGGAGTACCCCTCCAGTGGGCCAGCCTCCAGGCTGCAGGAAAGGCTTCAGGAAAGGCTTCAGGAAAGGCTGCAGGGAAGGTTGCCAGGAAGAAGAGGAAGTGATGGCCTTGCTTCATTGTGGTCGGACAGAAGGCAGCCTGTTGTAGTACCACACACTTGGGACATATATCTCACCTGCTGCTGTTCCTGACCTCTGGGAGGCCAGCATCAGATTGTGTTCGGAAATGTGGGCCTTCTCAAGCTCCCAATTTTAGTGTCCACACAGGGTTGCTGTGTGCTCTGGGGTCCCTGGGATGCACAAATGGCAGCAGCTTCTCCAGCGCTGCCTTCTCTTTATTTAATTTATAAACATGAATAAATGTGTTTTTTGTTTAAGTTCATACTTGACTATGTGTATTTTTAAATAAAAAAAATCAAGCTTTGGAGTAAGCAGATACATTTGACTGACAATAAAAGGCACAGATATCACCCCCCAAAAGAATAACTAAATCTGATTAGCACAAAAACATGGTGTGAAATTTTAATAATATAGATTCCAAAATTAAATGGGAGATCGCTATCAAAACATTGAGAAATTATAATTAACATCATTTTGAAAAATCTAACCATTTAAATTATTCCTAAAAACTTGCACGATATAATACACATAAATCTTATAAAGAGCAGCATGAAAAATGTTAAAAATAAGGCAGAACTCATGTGAATATCAGCAGCAAAAGAAGGTCACTCGTTTTGATTAATGTAACATTCTAACGAAGATTTCAATGCAGAACATTTAAACTATGAAATATTTATGAGCGTGACGAATGTGCTCTCTCCATTATGAAGGCTTGTTTTACCAGAAGATGCGCTCCCGTCTCATAGTTGCTTGTGAGCATGCGCGCTTTTGGAAGAGTCGTAAAAGCATACACACAAACCATTTTCTCGTCACAAAACAGGCCGACGAGAAACACGACGAGGAAATCTGGAATCCTGACGAGAAAATAGAGAGCAGGTTCTCTATTTTCTCGTCGAGATTCTCGTCAAGTTTCTCGTCGTAAAACCATACACACAAACGTTTTTCTAGACAAAAAAACTCTCGCGGCACTTTTCTTGACTGTTTTGGACGAGAAAATCGGTCGTGTGTACGAGGCCTAACATTCAGAAGTTCACCATCCTCACATTAAAAATCAGTAGTATACAGTAATGATAGATTAACATAGCACTCAAATAGAAGTGCCATGAAAAGAAAAATCGAATATACCGGTACCAGGTTGCAGGATAGAATATAAGACTTTGGTAGTGCAGAAAGGGAAACAAGTTTGAAAGAAGAGGAAAAAAGTGCAAGTAGTGTGCTAATTCACAGATGCATTTTTATTAAAACAAATTGAAAGTGATTGTAAAGGCACAAGGTTTTTTACCTTCATGCATTTTATGCATGAAGGTAAAAAAAAACTTCTGTTTGCATCCCTCATACTGTTCAAAAACTATGAGGGATATTGTCAATTCCTATGCTCAGGAGATCTAGTTTGGGTGTATGTGTAATAAATAAAGTTGCACCGATAGTGATACTAAGCATTTACATGAGTATAATAGGTAGTCTTGCAAGCAACTCGAATACAATCTGTGTAATATATGCAAGCAACAAGTAACACACTCCCAATATAAAAGTGCAAATAAAACTCAAAACAAATAATGCTGCGCTGGTGTTAATAAATGTATCCAACCACTAAAGCCCTGTACACACGATCGGATTTCCGATGGAATAAAATCCGATGGATTTTTCCATCGGATTTCTGATGAAGCTGACTTCCATTAGTCTTGCCTACACACCATCAGTCAAAAATCTGACCGTCTCAAACGCCGTGACGTAAAACACTCCGACGAGCCGAGAAATTAAGTTAAATGCGTCTGAGCATGTGTCGACTTGATTCTGAGCATGCATGTGTTTTTTCTCCGATGGAGTTCCACACAGACGATCGGAATTTGCTATTGTTTTTTTTTCCATCGGATAAATTTAAAACATGTTCTATTTTTAATCACTGATGGAAAAAAGGCAGATGGGGCCCACACACGATCGGTTTGTCCGATGAAAAAAGTCCATCAGACTGTTTTCATCGGTAAAACCGATCGTGTGTACAGGGCTTTAGTGTCTCAATTCTCCTGTGCCAATATGAGTGCCATAATGCTTGATCACTACCTGCTACTGTACTCCAGCTTTCCCAGGATGATTTTTGGGTGACTCGCTAGCCACTGTATTAGGTACACCTTGCTAGTACCGGGTTGGACCCCCTTTTGCCTTCAGAACTGCCTACATTCTTTGTGGAATAGATTCATCAAGGTGTTAGAAACATTCCTCAGAGATTGTATATTGACATGATAGCATCACGCAATTGCTGCAGTTTTGTCAGCTTCACATCTATAATGTGAATCTCTCATTCCATCACATCCCAAAGGTGTTCTATTGGATTGAGATCTGGTGACTGTGGAAGCCATTGGAGTACAGAAAAGTGAACTCATTGTTATGTCCAAGAAACCAGTTTGAAATGATTTGAGCTTTGTGACATGGTGCATTATCATGCTGGAGTAGCCATTAGAAGATGGGTACACTGTAGTCATAAAGGGATGGACATGGTCAGCAACAATACTCAGGTAGGCCATGGCATTTAAACAATGCTCAATTGGTACTAAGGAGCCCAAAAAGTTCCAAGAAAATATTCCTCACACCATTACACCACCATCATAAGCCTGAACCACTGTTGTTTATGCCAAATTAGGAAATTACAATTATTTCATATACCTGTTTTATTTTTATTTTTATTAATAAAATGTGTGATAAAATCTTTACTAATGTGTGCTAGTATTCTTATTAATTCATATGTATTCACACTTTGTATTTTAACTGGTGTGGGAGATTAGCTTGTGGGGATCAACTTTCTGAATCACAGTCCGCAAACAGGCACTTTCTTAAAAATCTGGCGGATGCCAGGTTTTATTTATAATAGGTTTGCATGTATAAATAAACAAAAAACAGTAAATAAATCCTTGCCGTCCGGCGCTAAACTAAACAAAATAGTATCCTCTCTATACAGTGCGGGGCTGGTCCCCGTCATCCACAAAACATGCGAAAAAGCAAACCTTTACTTTTAGTCCACTCCAACAGAGCTCTCACTCAGGTTTCCTCCTGAGTCTCCAAAACCAGAGCAATGCTGTGCTCTCTTCCTGGATCTTTAAAGCCCAGCTGACTGTGGATTCCAGTGAACCCGAACAACTGGACCGGAACCCAGCCGACCACAGAGGCTGGAAAAACCTGGGCCGGATTCTGGTTCAGTCCCTTACAATGGACCGAATGCGAGGTGAAATGTAGCGATTATCATGTATCTCACCTCGCATACCGTCACATATCCTCCCCCTCTGCTCAAGCCCCTGCGGCTGAGCACTTGACCCAGCCATACAGTGCACACGGGAGAGGGCATCAGCATTATCCTGGAGTTTGCTCGGCCTGTGCTCAACTGTGAATTTAAAGGGCTGTAAAGCCAGGAACCACTTTGTCACACGGGCATTTTTTTCCCTGTTGTCACACATCCACTTCAGGGGAGCATGGTCAGTGACCAGCCTAAATGACCTCCCGAGTAGATAATACCTCAGGGAGTCTAAGGCCCATTTAATGGTGAGACACTCCTTCTCCACAATGGCATAGTTCCTTTCGTGTTTGTTCAGCTTTCGGCTCAGGTAAACAACCGGGTGCTCCTCACCATTCCTGACCTGCGACAGTACGGCCCCTAGGCCCACCTCAGAGGCGTCTGTCTGTACGACAAACTCCTTTTTGCACTACCGGTGCTGGTGACCCTGGACTTCACAAAGGGCCTGTTTTAATTTTTGAAACGCCTTCTCTGCCTCAGGGTTCCATTTGACCATGACCGACCCTCTGCCCTTCGTCAGGTCAGTCAGAGGGGCGGCAATGGTGGCAAAGTCAGGTATAAACCATCGGTAATACCCTGTAATGCCTAGGAAGGCCCGAACTTGTTTCTTGTTTACGGGTTGGGGCCACTTTTGAATTGCCTCAATCTTATTGGTCTGAGGCTTGACAAGTCCCCGGCCAATAACGTAGCCAAGATACTTGGCCTCCTCTAGGCCTATGGCACCCTTCTTTGGGTTAGCCGTGAGGCCTGCTTCCCTAAGGGAATCTACTACCGCCTGTACCCGGGGCAGGTGCGATTCCCAATCTGGGCTGTGGATGACCACATCATCCAAATAAGCAGCCGCATACGGGCGATGTGGTCTCAAAGTTTTGTCCATCATTCGTTGGAATGATGCAGGGGCCCCATGCAGACCAAAAGGTATCCGCTTGTACTGAAACAAGCCCTCAGGTGTGGAAAAGGCAGTCTTCTCCTTGGCCGATTCAGTTAGCGATATTTGCCAATAGCCTTTTGTTAGGTCTAGGGTCGTTATATAGCGAGCCTGTCCCAACCTGTCCACAAGTTCGTCGACCCGGGGCATCGGGTATGCATCGAACTTGGATACACTGTTGAGTTTCCGAAAGTCATTACAAAACCTGATAGTGCCATCAGGTTTTGGGACCAGCACTATGGGGCTCGACCACTCACTGTGGGACTCTTCTAACACATCCAACTCCAACATAATTTTAATCTCTTTCGCGACTGCCTCACGCCTGGCTTCTGGGATTCTATACGGCTTCACATTTACCCGAACCCCTGGTTCCGTCACAATGTCATGTTGGATCATGTTGGTCAGTCCGGGTAAGGGGGAGAAAAAGTCTCTATTTTTATGCACAAACGTCCTAACGTCACTTTGTTGCGCCACGGACAGGGTATCTGTGATGGGAACATCAGGTGTCACGGGTACCCGGTCGGTTGGAGGTGGGGACGTGGCCAGTAAAGTCTCTCGGTCCTTCCAGGGTTTTAAGAAATTCACATGGTAAATTTGGTGTGGTTTCCTTTTCCCTGGCTGGTAGACTTTGTAGTTTACCTCCCCCACCCTTTCGACAACCTCAAAGGGACCCTGCCACTTGGCTAAAAACTTACTTTCCACCGTGGGAACCTATACCAACACTCTGGAGACAGACGGATTTGGGATCACATTCTCCTTACCAGCAAGTGGCATCTTGCAATCAAGCGCTATTTGACCCCCTTTTAGTTAAGAGGGTCAACATCTTGGGGTAAGCGGCCATCCATCCTTAGCACTTCGGTGATTTATCTGTGTTAGTGAAGGTGTCACTTCTAAGAACACACTGGATATTTTTTTATGGACTCACTTTTGGATTAGCTACGTTTTTCACCAATTGGATGTTCTTATATATTTTCTGCTCTCAACTGTTGTTACCATACATGATTTGATTCATTATTTGATTAGGTACAGCAGCATATGACGTTCATTGTAATTGCACGTAATTTAACATTTTTCATTTGTTAATCACTGTATTGAAACTATATATCAGTTGTAATTATCCTACTCACCAGCGCCCCCTTTGTATACATTTTCACTTTGCACTTTATGGGACACTCATTCAGTTTTTTAGGGGTGCAGCTTTCACTATTATATTATTCTATATTGTTTGGCGCGAGGTTCCACTTAATAATAACTCCTTGACATCTGCATGCAACCCGGGCCAGAAAAATCTCTGGGTGATTCTCTCCCTGTTTTTTTCAACACAGAGGTGCCCCCCCATTACATGACCATGGGCCAGGTCTAGCACCAGCCTGTGGAAGGGTTTGGGAACTAGTAGCTGTGCTACCTCGTCCCCTCCATATTTTATCACTCTATACAATAAGTTGTTCTTAATTGCCATGTAGGGGAAACGGGGTGGCTTGTTGCTGGAGTAGGACCAGTGATGCACCCGCTGGGCCCGGATTGCCATGGTGACACCCAAGCGTGCGAGTATCTCTGTCTTTAGAGTCTCATAGTCCTGGGCCTTATTGGGTTCTAAGTCAAAATAGGCCTTTTGGGGTTCTCCTGTTAGAAATGGGGCCAAGAGACCCGCCCACTGCTCTTTTAGCCATCCTTCGGGGTCAGCAAGGTATGCCTCAACATCATCAGCAGATGTCATTTTTTGTAGGTGGTAGGATGCACGTACGATCTTTGCTTCCACTGGCACAGGAGGTGTGGACCCCTTTTTCAGTTCCACCAGAGCCTCTGCGAACTGCCGGTTCATCTCCTGCTGGGCCGCCTGTTGTGCTGCAGCGGCCTCTGCGACTTGGCGGCTCATCTCCTGCTGAGCCTCCCGTTGTGCTGCAGCAGCCTCTGCGACTTGGCGGTTGGTTTCCCGCTGAGCTGCATTGGCCTGTAGCAGGGCCTTTTAACATTTCCTCCATCTTCAGAAAGTGCCCGCATTCTCCATCATGTGTGGGAGATTAGCTTGTGAGGATCAACGTTCTGAATCACAGTCCGCAAACAGGCACTTTCTTATAAATAAAACCTGGCATCCGCCAGATTTTTAAGAGGTTTGCAGGTATAAATAAACAAAACAGTAAATACATCCTTGCCGCCCGGCGCTAAACTAAACAAAATAGTATCCTCTCTATACAGTGCGGGGCTGGTCCCCGTCACCCACAAAACATGCGATAAAGCAAACCTTTACTTTTAGTCCACTCCAACAGAGCTCTCACTCAGGTTCCCTCCTGAGTCTCCAAAACCAGAGCAATGCTGTGCTCTCTTCCTGGATCTTTAAAGCCCAGCTGACTGTGGATTCCAGTGAACCCGAACAACTGGACCGGAACCCAGCCGACCACAGAGGCTGGAAAAACCTGGGCCGGATTCTGGTTCAGTCCCTTACAATGGACCGAATGCAGGGTGAAATGTAGCAATTATCAAGTATTTCACCTCGCATACCGTCACACTGGATAATGAGATATGAGTGATAGAACATAAGTCAGTGATTTCTTCCATAAAAAGCACAAGGTAACTGGTGTCATTTGGACAACTATGAATTAGGTTTCTTGTGAATCATTTTATTTATTCTAGAAACATTCTCTTGGAAAATAGCTGTGAATGAAGGTCATTGTAAAGAAGTAACATAAACAGTAATGCACCTCTGCCATATCACTCTTTTTGATTGAGAAGGTGAGAAAAGGACACTATGCTGAAAAGCACTAAAACAAAACTGTGTCTATTTCCATTAATCTTTTCAGGGCAGCCTCTCATTTTCACATGAAAATGAAAATATTAACATGCAGCGTGCTTTGCGTTTGTCCTCTCCAGTATTTCAAGTAGAGATATCATGTCCTCTCCAGTATTTGAAGTAGAGATATCATGATCCATATATCAATTAAATGCAGTTAGGATATGCTTTAGATTGAACCTGTCAGGACAGCTGTTACCTAGCACAGCTAAAACCCCAATTCAGTGCTGGTGGTTGCTTTTGTCTGAATTGTGCAACATGCTATACAGATGTTCTATGCCCCATAAATAGCTGGGAGTTAGGCATTTAAGAATGGTCAGACCTAAGAGCATTAGACAAAATCACATAATCATGTTATATGTAGTTATCACATGCACTAACCCTATACCTCAGCTACTGTAGTACTGTAAATCGTTATTATTGACCAATCTTACCAAATATATACTCTATATACAGAGCTTGTGTAACTATATACCTATTAATGTTTAAGGTGCTCCATCAATTTATATTTGCATTTATACCAAACAATTCATATACCTATATACACAAATAAAGTGCAATTTCTAGATCAAGTTCCTATATCTATACAAAAATAAAGTGCAATCCATAGAATCGATGCATTAACAAAAACATCCCATTAAAATGCTGAAATCACAAGTGTCCAGTTTCAGTTTAACAGTGCACATTACAATTTCTGTGCTATTTCTGTGTCTTAACTTCCTTTAGGCTGGGTTCACACTAGAAAAAGCAGCGGCTCACAGCAGGAGTCCGGTGGGTCTTCATTCACCGCTTCAGGTCTGATTTCAGACCAAATTTTGGTCTGAATTCGGACCTGAATTGGCCCAAAAGACACACTGGACTCCTGTGCAGGTCACACCGGGGCCGCTGTGGAGATGTCTTCTGCTATGTGAATTGGATGCAGGGAAACCCTCATCCAATTCGCAATAGAGTGAACCCAGCCTTAAAACACCATCACAATGTCAGTACCTTCACCTAGTCCTAGGTCACCTTGCACTCAAAATTCCAACACTCCTCCCCTCTATATCCACCTGGGTAATCCACCACAGATTAAGATTTCTCAGGATCGGCCACCTTCACATAAAAAAAGATTCCTCTTCTCCACCTCTTAGACTCATTCACTCCTGCAGGCCATAGGAGAAAATAATAAAGAGTGCCATAGCATAAAATCTTTTTTTAATAAATGAAAGCTCGTAAAACCATAAAGACTCACATTGTCACGTGTCTCCAAGCACTCAGATAAACCACTGTGTTATTTGTTTAGTACCAGGTCCACCGCTTAGCCTGGTGGGAGATTGTGATGTGTGCGGTATGATGTCATGTAAAGGAAAGAAGTGTGGGGCTTGGGGATATAGGTAATAGAGAAATAATTTATACAACATAGATGGCACATTCGTAGGTCTCTGCTGATGCTGTTGTAACTGTAAGGATCTTATGGGTACCGAAGCAAAGATTATAAAGGGGGAAGTTTTCTATTAAACAATAGAAAATAAATGTATGTCCCTGCGCTACTTCCTAATACTCAAAAACGTACACAAAAAAATTATTTATATATATATATATATATATATATATATATATATATACACAGTATATATTTCATATATATTGTAGAAAGCAGCTACAGTACCACCCAGTACTACACCCAGCAGAGAGTCAAAAATCAAATACTAGTGAAGCGCTTTCAATTAGACAATATAAAGTGCCCTTTGCAATAAATAAGCAACATGCATATATATATTAGGCTTGTGCACAACGGAAAAATTCGGTTAGTTTCGGTTCGTTTCTTTTCGGTCCTGTTGATTCGTAATCATTCGTAATTTTGCTAGACGGGATTTTTCGTGTTCGGACTAATTCGTATTTTCGCAAGCGACATTTTTCGTTGAATTTTTAGTTGATTTATAATTCGTACTTTCGGTAGAGTACATTGTTTTTCGTTGATTCTGGACACAACTCCTACTTTCGTAACTTTTTTTGGGTTCGTTGATTCGTAATTTTCTGTGTCTCTCTCACGACGATGCTGCCTATTATGCCTAATGTGCTTCGAATGGATTTGTACTTTTCTAAATACATAGCGGTTATTTGTAACGATTCGAAATCTCGTATTTTACTTTCGTTTTTTACATGCGGCTATAGCCTCCGCCCCTGTACACCATTTTGAGAGGGAGTTCAGCACGGTGTGGGAGAAGCAGAGAGCAGAGCAGAGTGAGTGTTATTGTGCTTCGTATGGATTCGTACATTCGTAACTTTTTCATAACAAATTATGCCGAAGACATTCGGGCATTCGCTATTTGCGGTATAATTTATTTCGGATTCGGTCTTATTCGTAATTGCTTTGTTCGGAAATTCGAATGCTTCCGAATGTCCGAAAGTTGCTAAATTCGGACGAATTTCGATTCGTTACGAAACGAATTGCACAAGCCTAATATATATACATACATATATATATACACACACACATACAAAATAGTATGTGTATCTTGTTAGCAGTGTGTAAGATGTGCCATAAAAAAACAAAGTGCAAGAAATATTGTATATATAGTGCCCAGCAGATCTTCGTGATCAGAATAGTCCCATAGACCATACAATGTCCGTGCAATTAATAGCAAAAAAAAACAAAGAACGTCATCCAATCCAAAGTTTCTTTAGAAGTATGAAAACACCACTGCAGTGCCCTTCACCACCCATATGGGTATTCGCTCACCTAATACTGTGGACCCCACTGCTATGTGAGATCATATGCACGTTGTGAGTAATGACTCAAACCTTCTTCTTTCCATAGTGCTGACCATCAAACTGCAGGAATTCATATGTAAGGTCGGAGGGAGGTAAAACCACATGGTTGTGAAGCGCTACAATCAATCCTACCTGATATCCCAATTTCAAACTGGATACATTAAGGAATTACTACCATCAGAGATCTCTACCACGACTCCCTGCTCTTACCCTTTCAGCAACTACAAAAGACCTACCACATTCCAAGACGACACTGGATACAAAGCGCCTTGAGGCGATTTAGTTCGTATTTGCAGCGCTATACAAGTTACTCACTCACTTTTTTGTGTACCTCAGAATCCGCTCAGTGCTCTCAAAAGTGACCTGGTCTAAAAATCCTTCCATCTGGCTCCTACTAAAATTCTACGACACAGGACTTCCCCGTATAAAGGGCATCTCCGATATTTACAAGCTCCTCACCGACCCAATATCGGACACTAACACACCTGCTATGTTGAAATGGGAGCCCCTACTCAAATGTACCTTTACCCACCAGCAATGGTACAGCGCCCTCAGAAGACCACTAAATTTCTCCCGATGTATCACACATTGGGAATCGGTACAAAAAAATCCTTCATATCTGGTACCTTACACCGTCTAAACTGGCGAAGATATACCCAAACACATCCGACTCCTGCTGGAGAACATGTGGCCAATCAGGCACAACACTACATATATGGTGGTCTTGCCCCAAACTGAAACCCTTCTGGGATGCCCTATCAAAGCACCTTTCCTCCATCCTATCTACTACTATCTCACTCTCCTCGCAATTGATCCTTTTGGGTTTAGGCTTAGACTCCTGGCTTCCAGCCTCTCACCCCATTCTAACTCACGTCCTTATTGCTACCAGGCTGACAATTGCCAAAAAATGGAAAACTACTGAGCCCCCCTCACTCACAGAAGTGATTCAGTCGCTCAACAACCATTGTTTCATGGAATTCATGTATGCCAGGGCCCATCTGATATTGAGGCCATTTCAATGAGGCTGGTTCACATATGTGCAATGCATTCGCACTGCGCATTGCCAAAAAAGTGTACGTTTTCTAGGCATTGCGGTGCGGCTCAGGTGCGAATTCAGGTCCATTATCTTCTATGGGCTCGCATCTGATTCGCAGATGTGTTTAGTTCTCATCAGGATTTCTCTCCTTCACTTCACTACACTTCCCCCCTCCCCCTCCCCTCTCCCAGGTCTCCAAATTTGCAGCTAAAACTGAGATGATCTGCTGAACAGTTCTCTTATCTTTTTGCAGAGAAAAGAGAGCTGGAATTTGCACCACACAAGTGTGAACCCAGCCTCACTGCAGCTGGCAATATGTGGGGAACCGCTGCCAGTTTTCATTCCCCCATGCTGTGCTCGCTGCCCCCCTGCATCACTGTAGATTGTGGTGGAGACCTGTGTGCCCTGGAAGCTCTGTCCTCATGCGGCCATCTTCTCTGGCTGCTGGCTCCAACCCTGTCTTTTGTCTTTTTAAACCTAACTAACAATAAAACCTTTTGATAAATAGTAGCACAATTATCGTGTAACATACAAAAATTTAAACTGGCACAATTATATTCTCCAGTGTCTTTATTTTCAATAAATAATGTTTTGGTTGTTTTAAGTTATCTTCAGACCAAAAAATGTGCACCTGGAGGTCTGTTCTGTGATAAAATAAGGTGTACAAAATGTGCTAAATACCGCAAAAAAACTGCCCATGTTTTTTTACAGGATTGTTTGCTTCTGAGATCAATTCTGCATGTGATATTTTGAAAAAAAAATCATGTTGTATTTAGCCCTTAGTGAATTGAGCACTTATGTGACAAAAAAACCTAAAAAAATATTTGACAAGGATAACCATAAAATAAATGTAACACCCGGCCCTTTTACTCCCGTCCTTGGCTCACTCACAGGAGGAAAAGGCGCACAATGCCACCGTGCCCGTACCCTCTGGTTTGCAGAGGTTAAGCACACTTATAACTTACGGGTCTTGCAGCAAGGTTCTCCTTCAAAGTTGGTTCCTGTTCCTAGAATGTAAGGGACAAGTCTCTATACCCCAAGTAACTCCAAAGTCCACACCAATAGCAACTCCAACGTAGAGTTTATTTTCTTTATGCATGATTAACCACAAGTTGAGAAGAGAGAAAGGTGTTAGGAAGACAGATTAGATTCAGCCACTCCTGGCTTCCTCGCCACCCGATCCCGAGTGGGCACAGCTCACCCGGATAGTCACCCAAGGGCACCAGCAGCCGGCATGTAGCTCGAACAGTCAATCAGATTCCCTTGATGGATGCGATCGGGAGATCCCCTGCCACAGAATCTATAGTGTCCTGAACCTCTTAATGGTTTCACTGTTTAAATCCCTTTTCGGATGGATGGCATCCCTCCAGAGAGTTACCGGGCCCCTTCCTTCACCGTGATCTCTCACCAGTCCCTCGGAACGGTTCTCCCCCAGCCTCCTCTTCCAGATACGGGTCCCCTAGCCAGGCGGCACCCTGAGATTCCTCCTCCCCGAAGTGGGCTCCAGCTAAAGGTGCTGGGCCCCGGATTGCAGTTGCAGTCCCAGGACTAAAGGTGCCTGGGACTGAGGCGCATGTGGCCCCATGGCCTAGAGGGACATGCACTTGAACTTGGACTGTAGATTCTCCCTCCGGGCATGGGCCCCGGAAATTGCTCACTCTCTAATGGCGTCCGCCCCTTTTGTACCCTCTCCCGGCATGCACAGTGGGTAGACCACGCCCACTGCACGGCTGCCGAGAGAGGACACCCAATCGCCACTCCATCACCTGTGGTTCAACCCTGAGTACAAGTGACAGCGCCACCCATACTTCCAAAGGGGAACTGCACGCCAGGTGAAAACAGTAGCAAGGCAGAGTCCAACAAATTGGAAGATCCGAGCCAACTACCACTCGAATCACCCCTAAATTTTGCATAACTTCCCCCTAAATTGGGACCCCCGCTACATAAAATATTCAATTCAAATGCTGAAAGTGTATCAGATGAATAGCTTGCCTTTATAAAACCTTCAGAAAATAAAATACAGAAAGAATGATCATTTTGTTTTTAAATTAACATGTCTGTAATTCACCTTTTATGGTATGCAACAAAACAATACTAAAGTTATTCTTTGCATTTCAAAAAGACAATGGCATTTAAATTGTGCTGTCAACTGTAGAAATACAGGCAGATCACCGAATCTGTTTTTATCTGATTTATCTTGGCTAATAATATAAGTGTAATAGAATTGCCTATGCCTTTTGGAAATAAATATTGAAGATTACCTTTTGATTGTTTTATTGCTTTTTCAAAGTAAAGGCCTAATGCAAAATGAAATGAGACTTGTATGGAGCTGCTTTCTCAGTGATAGTAACCAGTAGTGTCACATTGAGCACCTCCTGCTTAAATGTACAACATGTATATTAGCTAATGAATCAAGCAAAGCCTAGGTTCCATAATAACGTTCAGCCTTACCTACAATCCCACTCTGAGTAGCACAGAGTAAAAATATAGAAAATAAGAAAGATTGTCCATACTGTAATAATTTCAGTTATATTTGTATTGTGCTGAATACAGTATTAAAACTTTCATCCAACTGTTTGTCATGTCTGGGCAACACTGTCTATTATATGATTGTTATCTTTGTTAAACAGAATTGTGCAAATACTGTGTATTTGCTTGCGTATTAAAGTAATGCTATCACTAATGAAGTCCACAATTAGACAGAAGGTTGTCTTACAAAGTACGGCAGGTGATGAAATTCCTCTTTATTTTTCAGCCCGTTGGACCCATCATAATTTTGCATGCAATTTAATTAGTGTATACATGTGACACTTTTAAAGTTAAAGTTAATGTCAGGATCCACTTTCTGCATGGAACAAAGATTAGTGCAGTAGGTAGAAAGCTGTTATATTGGTATCACGATTTGGCTGTATATGGTCTCCTTAAAGAACTTACAATGTAGCTGTAAATTTTTGATAAACTTTTAATTATATTGTTAATAATTTATAACTAATTTCAATGTATACATTACATCCAAGTATAACTATTTGTATCTATCTATTTTAATATGTATGTGGATAAGCAGTGTTGAATGTATTATATCAGGTTTTTTTAAATATAATTTTTATTGGTTTTACAATTCCAGTAGAGGAGTAACAAGCGGTTTTAGTAAAAACAACATTTGTATGTATAGCGTATACATAAGCAAAATAACTAAAGCAGTAAAGAAATTTATACAAGTCCGGAACTCGCATGACATAGGAGAATCAGTATCACAAAGGTTACAATAACAAGATTGAGAGTGTAGAGTATGCTCACCAATTTGTATAATGCCCAAGTGTTTTACACATCTACATTTGGAATCTGAAGGAAAGGTTTCCAGTCATTTGCGAATCTTACTTGTGAATTGGTGTGTAGGGCAGGACAGTACGCAAAACTAGTTTGCGTTGTTGTTTAACGTCTGAAATGTTTGGGACTAAGGCTGAATAGAGCTAGTGATGGAGTAGGTTTTGTTATAACACCTGTGATTTCTGAGAAAAAGGTAAATACCTTATTCCAGAAGGGATAGATATGAGGGCACTCCCATAGTATATGTGGGAGAGTACCTATGTGGGAACATGCCCACCAACAATGGTCCAGATTAGCAAATTTGTACATTTGAACTGGAGTGAGGTACCATCCATGATGTATTTTTTGTGACAATTCCCAGTAATTAACACATTTGAATACTTTATAATTGTAGGTAATGGCTTGTTGCCACTGGTAGTCAGAAAAATTGGATTGTAAGTCTCTTTCCCATCTTTTAAGTGCTAGAGTCTTGATAAATGTGGATTTGTGGTGGAGAAGGTTATACAAAAGAACCTTTCAATTTAGGGGATTCTGATGTCCACAAGCTTCAAGCCTTGTCTGGTAGGAGAAGTGTCGGGATGGGGTTTTTGCAAGGCCAGTTGTCTATATGGTAATGACCCCTGTGGGGGAACTAGGTGTTTGGTTTGTATGGACGAGAAAGGAAGAAGTTGGTAATTTTGCATGATTAATGTTATTGGTCGGTTTTTTAGTTGTGACCAATGTTTAAGGGATAGATCTGGGAGTATGAACCTAAATGTTTCTGTGTGGATGGAAATGCGTTTCCCACATTCTGTCAGATTGATATTTAGGGGGAAAAAATCCATGCCAATAGGGCAGCAGATATTGTAGTGTGTTCCAATTTTTTGGAGACAGTTCCTACAGATTGAACTATTAGTAGAGAACTTAAAGGAGAAGTATGGAAATCAGGGTTATTGCAGTTTTATACTTACCTAGGTGGATGCTTCATTAGACCGATGTTGCAACTGTCCCAGGCGTCTCTGCACTGAGAACCGAGCCATCGAACACCGCCGATGGCTTGGCTATCTCGGCTCCCCGAGCAGAGAGCTGCTGCCTGTCAATCAGCAGATCTCCTGCTATCCCAAGCTGAGACTGCCACCCGAGCTGAACCGGACTGCCTCCCGCCCGTCCCAAGATAAAACGCTCATCCTCAATGTTTTTCCACTCGCCAAATGCGAGCAAGCGAGTGGAAATTTTGAGGGCTGAGTTAAACATATTCAAAGTTTCACACACTGTAGCCATGGAAAAAGACGTTTGCATTAGGGTGAGGATTATGTCATCCACAAATAGCGTTTTGAATTCTTTGTCTTTAATTTGAATACCTGAAATAGAGATGTTGCCACAGATTTTTTGAGCTAAAGGTTCCATTATTAGTGTGAAAATAATGGGGGCACCCTTGCCTTGTGCCATTTGTGATGGCAAATGGGTCTGCGAAGACACTTTCCAAGAGTACCCAGGCAGTGGGTTTAGAGTATAGCGCTAGTACTGCTGACAGGATGTTGCCTTGAAAACCAATTATTGAGAGAGTGTGCTTCAGGTATCCCAAATGTATCCTGTCAAACACTTTTTCATCATCAAAGGTTACAAACAGAGTCGAGATATGGTTGGACTTAGTGTAGTGCAATAAGTTTAGAACTTTACGTGTGGCATCAGGCACTTGTCTACCTAGTGTGAATTCAACTTGATCAGGGTGTATAAGGTGAGACATAATGGGGCTAATCTTTGAGCCACTAGTCTTGCATATAGTTTTAGATCTATATTTAACAGTGAAATCAGACGAAAGTTTGAAGGGGTAACCGGCTCCTTCCTTGGTTTAGGCAGGGTTACAATATTAGCAGAAAGCATTTTGTTTGGAAGCTCGACAGAGCTTTGAACGTCTGACACATGTGCGGTGCTAGTGTGTTAGAGAACAATTTGTAATACACGGCCAAAAAGCCGTTTGGGCCTGGGGCCTTACCATTTGGGAGTGTAGAGGTGGCTCTTAAAATTTCTTCAGTGGTAAAGGAGGTATTAAGAATAGATAGCTGGTCCAGAGAGTTTGGGTAAGTTTAAAAGAGAAGTATGGGTTTCGAGTTTTTCCCATATTCATACTTACCTCGGTGGATGGAGCATCAGACCCCCGGCATCTGTGCACTGAGAACCGAGCCACCGAACATTGCCGTTGGCTCAGTTCTCACAGATCCCAGAGAGGAAAGAGGCTGACGGTAAGTCAGCCTCTTTCCTCTCTGCTTCTCCACGCTCATTGGAGCGCTGAGCCATGGAGGGGCGAGGAGAGGCTGTCCCAGCATCTCAGCGGCTCGCTGATATGCTGAGACTTCCATCAATCAGTGCAGCTGGCGGATCCCAACTTGGAAGTCATGATGACGCGCTGCCCCGACTGATGGCAGTGACGTCAGCGGAGAGCAGACTTCAGACTGATCTCCGCTGAAAACGGGTCACAGGAGTGCAAAACGAATTGCACTCCTGTGACCCAGAGGAGAAGCCCAGCCTAAAAAGCTCAGGCTGGAAATCTCCTTCAGGGTTTCCAAGAAACCTGATATGCCCATCTCTGTAGGCTGTGTCACTGAGGGGTCGTCTTTTAGATTGTACATTGCACTATAGCGCTGAGGTAATTTCTGACTTGAAAGATGTTATCACTGGTTGAGGGTGTAGGGTTAGATTTGTAAAAAAAATTCAATTTGTCTATGGTGTCTAGGAGTTCTGTCAACAGCTGTGTCCTTTGGTGTTTGGCTTGAGAACTGAGCTTGAGGAGGAGCCCTCGGATGTAGGCTTTATGTCCATTCAGAGCAAAGTAGTCCTGAAATCGATCTTGAATTAAGGATTTGTTTTCTGGGCAAGTCATTGGGTGTGGGTCATTCCTCCAACTGGGTATTAACCCTCTTGTCGACCAGGAGGATTGAAATGGTTGTGTGATTCGACCATGATATCACATGACTATCCGAGGACAGGGTTTCTTGGAGGAGTTGTAGGTCGCCTACGAAAAAGGATGTGCAACGTGGCTAAGAAAAAAAAAGTAAAGACACTCTCCATGGCATGATGATATCTCCATATATCAAATAGGTCATTGGCTTGGAGAAACAAGTTTAATGCAGAGCAGCAGGCTTATTTCGGTCTGGGACCTTTGATTTCGATAGGTACATCAGGGGCCAAGTTAAAGTCTCTGCAGTAGATAGTCTGACCTTGTTTGAATCTGTTAACTGTTTTTAGAAGCTTTCAGAGAAAACATATTTGACCTGCATTTGGGGCATAGATGTTCACAAGTGTGTAAGTGATGGTATTAATTTCACAAACTAGGATGATATATCTCCCTTGTGGGTCAGCAATGGTGGAGATCTGTTTGAAAGACACTATCTTTTATAGCTATGAGTACTCCTTTTGTTTTATTTGGTGAGTTTGCATAGAATATGTGTGAGAAGTCTTTGTGGGACAAGTTTGGTTCTTTATCTTGGCAGAGGTGTGTCTCTTGGAGACACAAAATTTCGCAATGTAGCTTGCGGGCTTCCATCCATAGAGAGTAGCATTTACTTGGGTGCTTCAAATCTTTGACTTTCAGGGAGGATATCTTGAACAGCATTTTCAGTGTTTGTTGTGTTTGGGATATAAAAAAGGGCAGGAGGAGAGCACTGATGCTGGGGCTGTTGGGTCAGTGAGCTTGGGATAGGGGATTAAACAATGGCCTTGGTCAGATGGAAAGTGTATGTATTTGTGTAATAATGGAGAACTTACAGTTTGAAGCTGTGCACTTGGGAATTCATCTCTTAGCAATCACACAGAAGAGGTTGCACTAAATCTTCACGGCTGGTAGAGATATGTGGTCAAAGAAAGAACTGTAAAATATAAACGTTAATGCAGTAGCGAATGAAAATAGACAAAGTCTCAGTGTTTAGAGGGGAAACAAAAGAACTAAAATAATAGCAAGGTGTAGCAGAACTCTGCTTGAGCGGTCAGTACCACAACTTTTATCGGGGGTATGAGGCTGCTGAGCTGGGCTTGGGCTAGCATACCAGGGCTTTGATATTTCAGTATAAATACCCTGACAACTCAAACAGTATTATATTTATGGAAATAAGCAAGAATCTATGATTTAGGAGCTGTCCACATATTTCCACAAATCAACCCAATAACTCAAATTTATTTATCTGTGCTAACTTGAAGACAGCAAGGAAGAAGATATTGTGCAAAAATATATATATTTATTACTAAAATCAGTGCAAAATAATATCAAAACATAACTGGTGATAAACACAGAATATAAATCCAAATATCAACAATATGGGTATTACAGATGCTGAGAAGAGAAGATAATCACAAGCTCTCGTTACAAAATACCAATGTCTTAAAACTTAGTAACTGCTTTGTAAATTAGTTAACAGTTTCTCAGTGGCTCCACAGACTAAAAAAAAATAAAACATACAAGTGTTGATTTTGACACATGACTTCTCTAAAACAAACAGACCTTGCAAGCCCAAACTTCTCTTAATGGTATATGAACGAATTTGTTATACCATATACAAACTTTGGTAATCTAACAAAGACTTATATTTAAGTAAAGATAAATCACTGATGAATTTTATGTTTAAGCATACATCACAACTAAACCATTGATAAGATTTTGAACTCAGCTTTGTTGAGATATACCAAATGTGTATTTCTCTTTACTTGGAACAGAATGATATCATACTGCAGTTAGAAATAAAACAATTTCAATATTAATGAAACAAAGATTAAATGGTTTAGCTATGTATATGTTAAAATAATTCAATTACCAATAGGCAGAAGAAAATTATATCTCAAACAAAAGATTCTTATATTTCTGGTAAAGTATATCAGCTGTGTATCCCGAGGGATCTTTCTATCCTTCTTTAATTTTCCCATCTCCCCTCGTCCTCCTTTCCTTCCAATCTTAGCTCTCCGTTCTCTCGGCTCCCCCACTGCTAATTTGTATCCGATCTTTACCCCCCCCCAGAAAGTGGGTGTGTACTGTATGTCTCTTTCACGTAAATAATGATGTCAAATGATGTGTTATTTACTATGTAACCATGATATCACTGTCTAGGAGGCCATTTTGGACTTTTAACATAATTAGCAACAGGGGGAAGTTTTGTATTAAAAATTATGATTTTTGAATATTATTTGGAATGTCAAAATATTCCTCTAAATAACCTTTGACTTAAGCTTAAAAGAAAACTGTAAACTATGATAAGATGTCATTTATATGTCAGAGTTTGATAGACTTTTGTCTCTTCGTGAGATATATGGCTTTAAGAAAGTTTAGATAAGGTCATTAACTTAACTTCTCATATATCTTGAAAGTTAAGTCATGGTTATGAGAAACACACTGGCTACTCATAAATATTACCACTAACAAAATTCCTATACATATTTCTTACACATAGTACTCCGTGATCTCCAGTTTTACGGGGTGACCCTATTTGTATGGGATCTGATGGTTGCAGAGGGGTTTGGTTATAGTAGAAAGATTCTTTCATTGAAGCATAGTATATTTTAACAGGTCAGCGAAGAAAGCTAGATTGGCAGATGGTTTGGGGTAAGCAGGAGGATTCCTTGTGACACTAATAAGGTTTTCTTTCATGTGGTAAAAGTGAATACCACGCCTCTGATGATATCCACATAGGATGAAACATGTCAGGCTGGCAGATGCAAGCACGCTGAGAGCCGCGGAATTGTTTTATGTCATGATGATCTCTGTATACCTGTAAGTAGACTACAATAAAATCGTATGTTTTCATCTTACGGGCTTCACTATGCTGGTTTCTTTCTTTACATTGGGTAATACTTCCTGTTGAGGACTGCATAGTTTTCATATTCATTACCTGAGTCCTGGTGGTCGCTTTGATGCTGGTGATGCTGGTTATTCCTGTGATTGATCGAATTTGGAGTGTTGTATTCATTTTGACCCTCTGCATCGTATGATTACATCGCTGGTTTATTTTTACTTTCTGGTAAGCAGATTGTGAAAACTTTGGTGTAGTGTGCTTTTTGTCCTTGCACACTGAAGCTTGGTGGTGGTTTCACATCAATCTTACATCTACCTCATCTTATATTGATTTTTTTTTCACCTGGACTGTCACGCATTTATATTTCACTGAAGCGCTGCATTTTTGTATACCAAAAGTGAATACGGACTATTGTGTCCCTTGGGATGGTTTCTGGTAGATGAGGCGGTTTTGGTAGTCGGTGTATGTAATAAATGATCAGTTCTCTCAAAGGAGTGTCAGGGAGGATTGCCTTCATGAGTTGGCTTAAATATTCCTTTAAGGCGGGGGGCTGGATTGACTCTGGTATGCCTCCTGATTTTTAAATTATTCCTTCTGGAACGGTCTTCTAAGTGTGCTATTTTGTCTTTCATCCATTCTATATCTTCTGCTTCCTCACCATGTGCATCCACTAAATCATTAAAAGATGATGTTACCTCTCCTATTTTAGCCTTATAGTAGTAACTCTCTCCCCATGGGAAGATATTTCAGAGGAACAGTGATGCATCATTCTGGATATGTCAGAGTGGATGGAGGTTTGTACAGTAAGCAGCATGTCTCTAGTATCCAGAACTGGCTGGTTAGATGTAGGATAGGCTGAAATGGAGTTGTGCAAAGCAGGCATCTATGGAGAAGAATAAGTGATAGGGCTTACCTCATCCACCAGAGCTATGTCCTGAGACAGCCTCAGCTTTGATTTTACTGGGCTAGTGGATGGTGTAGAGGATGGGGAGCCACTGCCTGTCAGATGACGGTGCCCTGATGCTCCTCCTGCAGAGATGCCTTGCTGCTGGTATGAGACCTCGGTGCCATGGGCCACAGCCATCTTGGAATGCTGGTTTGCTGGGCCACGGTAAAACTTGGTCAGCTTGTGTGGAGCCGAGCACTCCTTTTTTCACTTTGACATGGCCCCTGTAGTTGCAGGGACCTGATGGGATGGCTGGCTGTGTTGTTTGGTTGTTTTCCCCATCACTAGTGCCCTGGAATGCCACAAGCGTTCGCCGAACATGTCTGGTATGGATATTAAGGTGAACCCTACGCCAAATTTAAAAAAATGGCGTGGAGTTCCCCCCAAAAATCCATACCAGACCCTTATCTGAGCACGCAACCTGGCAGGCCGCAGGAAAAGAGGGGGGACGAGAGAGTGCCCCCCCCTCAACCGTACCAGGCCACATGCCCTCAACATGGGGAGGATGCTTTGGGGTCTGGACCCCAAAGCACCATGTCCCCATGTTGATGGGAACAAGGGCCTCATCCCCACAACCCTTGCCCGGCGGTTGTGGGGGTCTGCGGGCGGGGGGCTTATCGTAATTCATTACAGCCGCGAGTACTTTTAAATGACTTTTTTCCTTCAGAAATTACATTTTGTGCAGGGACAGTTCTAAGCATTGGAAACCAGCGCTACTTTACAGGCATACTATACACACCCCCAGGTAAGAAATTTAAATATATAATATAATATTTCACTTTTATTGTTTCACTTTAAGCACTATTAAAATCACTGAAAACGGCCGTTTTAAAAACTTTTTTTTGCATTTATACATGTCTCCTGGGGCAGGACCCGGGTCCCCAAACACTTTTTATGACAATAACTTGCATATAAGCCTTTAAAATTAGCACTTTCGATTTTTCGTGTTCCATAGACTTTAACGGTGTTCGGATGTTCAAACTAATTTATTGCCTGTTCGCATGTTCTGATGCGAACCGAACTGGGGGGTGCTCGGCTCGTCCCTACTCACAGTTAGAGATGTCCCGAACTATTCGCCAGCGAATAGTTCCCGGCGAACATAGCTTGTTCGCTGCGGCGGGCGAACATATGCGATGTTCGGTCCGCCCCCTATTCGTCATCATTGAGCAAACTTTGACCCTGTAACCCACAGTCAGCAGACACATTCCAGCCAATCAGCAGCATACCCTCCCTCCCAGACCCTCCCACCTCCTGGACAGCATCCATTTTAGATTCATTCTGAACCTGCAGTCTTAGTGAGAGGAGGGACAGTGTAGCTGCTGCTGATTTAATAGGGAAATCTATAGCTAGGCCAGTGTATTCAGTGTCCACTCCAGTCCTGAAAGACTCATCTGATCTCTGCTGTAAGGACAGCGTCCTGACAGCACCCCAAAAAGCCCTTTTTAGGGCTAGTACATACATCAGTCTGCCTTTTTTTTCCTCTGTAATCTAATTGCAGTTGCCTGCCAGTGTGTGTGTGACAGGCTCACAGCGTATACTGTGCCCACTTGCCCAGTGGCACCACTCATATCTGGTGGCACAGTAGATTACATTTAAAAAAACAAAAAATAAAAATTTTGACTGCAATAGAATAGCAGTCAGTTGCCTGCCAGCGTGTGTGTCAGGCCTACAGCGTCTACTCTGCCAACTTCTGCCAGTGCACAGTGCCACTCATATCTGGTGTCACAGTAGCTTGCACGCATAGTACAACTAAACTAATCTAAAAAAAATGACAGGCAGAGGCAGGCCACTCCGCAGGGGCCGTCGTGGTCGTGGTGCTGTGATTCCCTTTGGCCCTAGAATAATGCCCAGTGTTCAGAGGCCACGTACCCTAAACTCGAAAAGTTCTGAGGACATAGTTGACTGGCTAACACAGGACACCCAATCTTCTACAGCTTCCTTTCGGAACCTTGACGCACCATCCTCCTCCAGCTCAGCTTCGGGCACCTCTCAAGTTACCACTCGCCCGCCTGCCGCCACCACCAACACTAGCACCACAGCTGCTTCACTTTATCTGTCAGAGGAGTTATTTACACATGAGTTGGAAGAAATGAGTGATGCGCAACCATTATTGCCAGAGGATGTAGATAAAAGGGATATGTCTCAGTCAGGCAGCATTACACACATGGACGTACGGTGTGATGATGATGATGATGTTGTACCCGATGCTGCTTCCTTTGCTGAGTTGTCCGTGGATGTCACGTGGGTGCCCGCTCGAATAGAAGAAGAACAGGGGGAAAGTTCAGATGGGGAGACAGAGAGGAGGAGGAGACGAGTTGGAAGCAGGGGAAGGTAATCGCAAGGAGCTAGTGGCACAGTCAGACAGCATGTATCGGCACCCGGGGTCAGCCAGACAGCACGCCAATCAATGCATGCTGTTGCCACCACCAGAATGCCGTCATTGCAAAGCTCAGCAGTGTGGCATTTTTTGTGTGTGTCTGCCTCTGATAACAGCGATGCCATTTGCAACCTGTGCCAAAAGAAACTGAGTCGTGGGAAATCCAACACCCACCTACTGTAGGTACAACTGCTTTACGAAGGCACATGATCGCACATCACAAACGCCTATGGGATCAACACATAATGACGAGTACAAGCAGCACACAAGCTCAAAGCCACCATCCTCCTCCTGGTCCAGCATCTTCAGCCACGTCAACCACTGCTGTCCTCCTTGCCCCCTCTCAACCATCTGCCACTCCGTCTCTCACCTTGAGCAGTTCCTGCTCATCTGCCCACAGTCAGGTGTCTGTCAAGGACATGTTTGAGCGTAAGAAGCCAATGTCACAGAGTCACCCCCTTGCCCGGCATCTGACAGCTGGCTTGTCGGAAGCCATCAACGAGTATTTGTATGACCGGGGTGCTAGGACAGCCTCTGCACAGCTGGGAATTTTTTTGCCACGTTACTGGACGCTCATGCACAATGCCTGTAGGCTCATGCGTCCCTTTGAGGAGGTGACAAACCTAGTCAGTCGCACTGAAGGCACCATCAGCGACATCATCCCATTTGTTTTCTTCCTGGAGCGTGCCCTGCGAAGAGTGCTGGATCAGACCTTAGATGAGCGTGAAGAGGAAGAGGAAGAGTTGTGGTCACCATTACCACTAGAAACAGCCTTATCAGCATCGCTTGCTGGACCTGCGGCAACACTGGAAGAGGAGTCTGAGGAAGAGGAGTCAGAGGAGGAATGGGGCTTTGAGGAGGAGGAGGAAGACCAACCACAGCAGGCATCCCAGGGTGCTCGTTGTCACCTATCTGGTACCCGTGGTGTTGTACGTGGCTGGGGGGAAGAACAGACCTTTAGTGAGATCAGTGAGGACGAGGAATGGAACATGAGTAGCTCGGCATCCAACCTTGTGCAAATGGGGTCTTTCATGCTGTCGTGCCTGTTGAGGGACCCTTGTATAAAAAGGCTGAAGGAGAATGACCTGTACTGGGTGGTCACGCTACTAGACCCCCGGTATGAGCAGAAAGTGCCTGAAATGTTACCGAATTACCAGAAGTCGGAAAGGATGCAGCAGTTCCAATATAAAATTAAAAAGTATGCTTTACACAGCGTATAAGGGTGATGTCACAGCACAACGGGAATCTAACAGGGGAAGAGGTGAAAGTAATCCTCCTCCTACCACAACCACGCCGGCAAGGACAGGACGCTTTACAGACGTGTTGTTGATGGAGGACATGCGGAGCTTTTTAAGTCCTACGCATCGCCACAGCCCTTCGGGGTCCACCCTCAGAGAACGACTCGACTGACAGGTAGCAGACTACCTCGCCTTAACTGCAGATATCGACACTCTGAGGAACGATGAACCCCTTGACTACTGGGTGTGCAGGCTTGACCTGTGGCCTGAGCTATCCCAATTTGCGATAGAACTTCTGGCCTGCCCCGCTTCAAGTGTCCTTTCAGAAAGGACCTTCAGTGCAGCAGGAGGTATTGTCACTGAGAAGAGAAGTCGCCTAGGTCAAAAAAGTCTAGATTACCTCACCTTTATTAAGATGAATGAGGCATGGATCCCAAAGGGACTGACAGTGGGCGATACATTTGACTAAAAAAGGCCTGATGAGATGAGCTGCCTTGGGCTAAAAATGGTCCACACGCTGCTGTATTTTATCTCTGCATGCCGGATGACTTGCGTGACTTATCCGCCACCAACTAGGGTTCAAGCCGCAATTTTTTAGGGCACTTTCTGCCTGGAAAACATAAATTTTTCTGGCCGCTGCTACAGCAATACCTAATTTTTCAGGCATGTGTACATGCCTAATTTTTCTGGCCTCTGGTGCTGCACTGTGGCTGCAAAAACAAAACAAAACAAAAAGCACATACATGTGTCAATTCCCCTTCGTGATCTTTACCTTGTTGTGGTGAAGGGGCTTGCGTATCACAATGAAGCGACCACCTCTATGAGTGTGTTGGCAATGGCAATGTTGGCACACCCCAGATGATAAGTTCGTTGCTTCATTGTGAACAGACCAAAAGCGATCGGCTGGATAATTTTGCATAGAAAAAAAAAATTTCTTTGTGATCATCTAAGGTGATCATTAAAGCCTTACGGTTGTGCAAATGGACTGTTTGCGGTTGTTTGCGGTGCGTTAAACGGGGAGTTTGGTCTGTCAGAGTTTGGTCTGTCACTGTGAAGTGGACGTAACCCTTAAACTACCTGATCGATACAACATCTTACCTGATGTTTTAAAGCACGTTATTCCAAACAATTTAGGAATTTTAGGTGATTTATGCCCTTTATGGATTAAAACCCGACTCTGCGTCAACTACGTAATTTTCCATGGGAGTTTTGCCATGGATCCCCCTCCGGCATGCCACAGTCCAGGTGTTAGTCCCCTGGAAACAACTTTTCCATCACTATTGTGGCCAGAAAGAGTCCCTGTGGGTTTTAAAATTCGCCTGCCTATTGAAGTCAATGGCGGTTAGCCCGGTTCGTGAACATTTGCGGAAATTCGCGTTCGCCACTCGCGAACGGAAAATTTTATATTCGCGACATCACTACTCACAGTGTGAAATTCTTTACCCTGTATTGGTAAGCAGATCATTTATCAGGAACATTAATGTTCACAAACATGCATGCCATTGTGCTGTATACAATATTAGCATACCGTATGCATTACTCTAAAAAAATACTTATTTAATACATTACATTTTTTTGTTCTAGCAGTCAAATGGCTGGGCTTTCTTTCTTTCACTGATCTCTCTGTAAGATTGGGGCTGTGGGCGTGGAGAAACTGCAATATATTTACACTTCTTATTTTATTGTAGCAGATTCAGAAAGTTTCAGCACTTTGAAGACCCCTCTGTTCATTTGAAAAATAAAGTCCCTGCAGGAGTCACTGTCAGCCAAGCAAGTCTAGTGCAGAACCTTGGCTGACAAGTGTTAATGCAAACAAGTGTTACACTGCTAAAGCAGCATTGGAACATTGTCACCCTGCTACAGAAATCCCCTAATGGTAATTATTGCAGCATTATTTGTAGCATAAGAAAATATCATTTAGTATTTAAAAAGTTATTTATGTAACCTCACTTTTTGGATTTACATACTTTTAATACTTGGAGGATTGTTGAAATTTGTGTTGAACATTGGCTTTTAAGTCCATGAACCTTCCATGAGATAAACATAGAGGCTGCAAATGCTGACAAAACTTTAAAAACATCTTTATGTCTACCTTTAATTCTGCAGACTTCAGTTAAGTTGCTGTCTTCACAGGACATCTTTCTCCTCACTTTAACAGTGGGCAAGTCCTGAATAATGCAAGTTGCTCCATGTCTTGGGAGTTGTGCAGGGGTCAAAACCATAGAAAAGTGGGTATTGCAGCGAGAGATGATTTTTTTATGGGGACAGGGCAAATAAATAAAATAGAAAATTTAAGTTAGTCTTTAACAAGAACCTTCGGGTCAATTCACTAAGAGTTAAATAACGGCCAACAAAATGCAGTAAAATACCACTTGCAGTAAATCAGTTTTGTATGTGCAATTTACTAAGAATTTTGCGTTAAATACCGAATGCGGTATTTGTTCGATTTAGTGTAGTAATTTATTGCGCTGAGCTGGTTGCTACGGAGTGGCCCATGACTCATCAGTGGCCCATGACTCAACACGGATGACTCATCAGCTGTCAGAAGGTTCCCTGCTGACAGCTAAATGTAAGAAAAATATGCCGGCAATTAAAAAGTATGAAAAAAACAAAACAGTGTGGGGTCTCCTCCATGCATACCATCTGTAGCTTGTAAAGAAAAATTCAGCAGCAAAAATTTAATTTAAATTGCAGGCAATACAATACCATTGCCGGTAATATACCCTCCTAAACCATACAAGGCCAAATGCCCTCAACATGGGAGGGTGGGTGCTTTGGGGTGGGGGCTCTGGTCCTGCCCCAAAGCACCTTGCCCCCATATTAATGGGGACAAGAGCCTCATCCCAACAACCCTGGCCATTGGTTGTGGGGGGTCTGCAAGCAGGAGTCCTCTCTGAATTGTACACATTGTACCCATGCACAAAAAAAGGGTCAAAAAGTAATTAAAAAAAAAAGGAATTGTCAAAAACTTTCTCTGTTTTTTTTTAACTAAAAAAACAGTGTCCCCCAATGTAAATCCACTGTCAATCATGATGCCCATGCACCGCCATAACCCTAAAAGAAAAGAGCATGCAAGGTCCGTAACATCACAAGGAAGGCAGTGCCAGCAGGTGAAGTCGCAAGGTGGCTCTTTCCTTACCTATATAAGAACCGTCCAATGGTGGAGGAGGCATTTGGTGGCCAACCAAGGTTGTGGAGATGAGGTCCTTGTCCCCATCAACATGGGGATAAGGTGCTTTGGGGCGGGGGGACACCAAAGCATCCACCCCCATGTTGAGGGCATGTGGTCTTGTATGGTTCAAGAGGGGGGCACTCACTCACCCCCTCTTCCTGACCTGCCGGGATGCATGCTCGGATATGGGTCTGGTATGGATTTTGAGAAGGTCCTCATGCTGTTTTTAAAAAAAAATTGGCATGGGGTTCCTCTTAAAATCCAGAAGAATAGGAAGCTTCCCCAAGGGGTTTTTTGCAGCAAAATTCCGAAAATGATTTACAATAATGCATGTTAACAATGTATTGTGTATACACATTAAGTACAGTCCCAACACGTATATACTCCGGTAAAAACATGTATATAATAACCACACAGATTTAAGACACAACATTGCCATACAGTTTTACATTTCACATGCATCTGTATATGTTCCTGAAGCGTTTCGATCCCAATGGATCTCTTCAGAGGATGGGTGGTTTGTTGTGGGAAATATATATATTAGATTTCAATTCTCTACATGGGTGCAGGCCCAATGGTAAAAAATAAAGAGTGTATGATTACCAGTCAACTGTGTGTTAGAACCATGGTTTCTAACCGGAGTTCCATCACTGGCATCTCAAGGGGGATGAGCAGCCTCCCGGACATTTGACACCCAAAAGTAGGGCGCCACCAAGGCATGTGCGACCTGCAAGGAGTCATATGGAGGGGGAGAGACCCGAGAGGGGGCGCTCACGGACGGACAGCCGGCACCTGTAATGAAACACCAAGGGCATCAATGTAGGATGCATCCATCATGCATCCATATACACTATGTGGTTAATGAGTATTAAGTGGACAGACTAGAGGTCAGCAGTGGTATGTCCTTAAATATATATATTTATATTTGTCAATGTACTTCTGTAGTAATATTTAGCTAATAAGGTATATTTGTCATATTCTAAGCATAAAATCCATTCCCTTTAAAATTCCATACCATTTTAATGGTCAGAATGTTTTTTCTACATTCAGCTGTCAGTGGGGAACCCGCTGACAGCTGATGAGTCATCCCTTGTCAAGGACGTGGCGGCCAGCTTCCCCGCCTATCCTTAGCAACTAGCTATTTGTCAAAAAAGAATGTGGGGTCCCCCCGACCCCCACGCTCTTTTTTGACAAATAACGCATGTAAAACTGCCAGCAAAACTGTGGTGGTAAATATCACTTTTTTTTTTACTCCCTGGTCCCTTTGTAAATATAGTTTAAAAAGCTCTTAAGTCCAATTCACAAACACATTTTTAGTTTTGCGGTTAATACCTTATAATCGTTATTATTTATTTATTTTTTATGAATTGGACTTAATTTACCCCATCCAATAATTTATGCAAATTAGTCATGTGACCACATTACCGTATGCGTTAAACGTTGTGAATTGACCCCCTAATCTCATACTACTGATCTCTCTTACTCATAAGCACCCCATATGGTGCTATGAATATACAGAGACTGAATGTTTTTTCCTTATTCTTTGTATTTATCCTCCATGAGAATAATTTGTATATAATTTCTCCTCAGTGAACATATAGATTAATAAACTTTTCCGTGAACATCTCAATATTTTCCAATATTCTAATTTTCCATGTTGTTTTTTGCATGTCACATACATGTCTGCAGTCCTTTGTATTTTGCCAGTGGGATGGCTAGATATATGTCATATTCTGCAGTACTTGACAACTCTGTCTGCGAGCCACTGTCATTTAATTCAGTCTCTTGCAAATCATCTAAGTCAAACATAATTCACTAATTTATGTTTTCTTCCTGTCCCCAATCTCTCCTTTGTAATTTAATTTTGATTAATTTATCTGACTGAAACACAGTTGATGTCCTTGTCTAGTCAAGGTTACAAACCTTGGAAAGTAAGCAAAGCCAAAGTTAAGTGAAGGATTTAGAAATGCCTTGTTTTAATTCAGTTAATACATACTACAGTTATATTAAATTCAGTTTTGCAGTGGAACAATTAGGTCTTTGTCAATTATTTTTGAAATATAATGAATTTTCTTCAGAATTTCTGGCTCTGAAGTGCTTTGCATTGCTCATTTGGATGAGGATTGCAATCCATAAACCACTGAACTGGAAAGAGCAAGGGATAAGTAAATTAGGGTGAACCCCAGTATACTTCTTAGTTTACCAATAACTATGTTAAAAGGAATGTATGGTAACTTGTGTATATGTTCTGTATTTTTTTATTATGGTAGGAAAAAAATAAGATGTAAAACTTTAGAACATTAGGTATAGTAATCAAGATTGGAAAGGCGAAGGGCCAAAAAAGATTTGATAACTTACCGGACCAGGAGTGTCGTCAGAGCATAGCCTAGCGTCGCCTTGACAGCTGTTTCATATTGCACGTCTTCAGACAGCGTCCTGAAGACGAAACAGCTGTCGAGGCGACGCTAGGTTACGCTTTGATGACACTTCCGGTCCCGCTGGCTCCCCGCCTGTTGCAGGTGGAACGCACGCCGGATCATCTCCACTCAGGACATCCTCTCCGCTCCATCCACGCTATCCAGCCTCAGTGCCGGGTCTGTGGCACCTTCCAAGTAAGGGGGCATTTGGCTGTTTGTTTTTATGTTCATGGTTTTAGAATTAAAAGGAATTACACTATTGCCGTTCCATTTCTTTTGTGTTCCGCATATTCCCATCTGAGCCTCCATGAGACAGGGATCTTATACAGTATTGACATCCGCATCCATGTCAGCAAGTGGAACTTGCAAAAAGCGCAATTGACTTTTTTTTAATTAAAAGGGTCAATCACCTCTGGTAAGCTGCCACCTTTATCTTGAGCACTATCGGATGTTATTAGGTCTAAGTTGGTGAAGGCACATACCACAGGTCATTACGTCTGGATTCAGTTTTTACAAGACGTCTTTCTGGAATTTATCACATCACCTTTGTTTGAATGATATGCATGGATTATTGGGACTCTAAAGCCCTGTACACACGATCGGATATCCTATGGATTTTCGTCCGATGGATTTGTCCATCGGATATCCGATTAAACTGTTTTCCATCAGTCTTGCCCACACACCATCAGTCAACACTCCGACGAGCCGAGAAAAATGAAGTTTAATGCTTCTGAGCATGCGTCGACTTGATTCTGAGCATGTGTGGGTTTTAGATCTGATGGACTTGCCCATAGACGATCTGAGTTTTCGATCGGTTTTTTATCCATCAGAAAATTTTTAAACATGTTCTATTTTTTAAAACCGATGGAAAAAAGACCGATGGGTCCCATACACGATCGGTTTGTCTGATGAAAAGAATCCATCGGACGAAAATCCATAGGATATCCGATCGTGTGTACAGGGCTTTATATCCACTATCAATTTGGACATTGCTTCTGATTTAATGATTTTGGCACTATTATCACCAATATCCACAACAGGGGTCATTGTGGAATTGTTATTTTCTGTATATTTTCTAACGTATGGTGCAACCGACTTGGTTATTCCAAGTTAGGACGCACCAGCTACGTTTACTAGGTTGTTTAGGCAGGCTGGTGTTTTTTGTTATTTGTCACAATACTAGTATATTCATTAACTTTTTTGTTATTAGTAATTTATTATTTAGGTGTTATTTAATTTATCACCAACTTTAGCGCCCCCACCTTATATGCACGGTGTGTATATATAATTTATCCACTTAAGGACCTTGCCTGTTTTTCAGACTCTGTGTTTACACGTTAAATAAAAAAAATTTTTGCTAGAAAATTACTTAGAACCCCCAAACATTATATATTGTTTTTTTTTAACACCCTATAGAATAGAATGGAGGCCATTGCAATACTTTTTGTCACACTGTACTTGCGCAGCGGTCTTACAAGCGCACTTTTTTTGGAAAAAAATCACTTCTTTTAATAAAAAAATAAGACAACAGTAAAGTTAGCCTAATTTTTTTATATTGTGAAAGATAATGCTATGTCAAGTAAATTGATACCCAATATGTCACGCTTCAAAATTGCGCCCGCTCGTGGAATGGCGTCAAACTTTTACCCTTAAAAATCTCCATAGGCGACGTTTAAAAAATTCTATAGGTTGCACCTTTTGAGTTACAGAGGACGTCTAGGGCTAGAATTATTGCTCTCACTCTAACGATTGCGGAGATACCTCACTTGTGTGGTTTGAACACCATTTTCATATGCGGGCGCTACTCATGTATGCGTTCGCTTCTGCACGCGAGCTCGTCGGGACGGGGTGCTTTAAAAAAAAAAATAGTTTTCTTATTTATTTTACTTGATTTTATTTATTTTTACACAGTTTAAAAAAAAATGGGTCACGTTTATTCCTATTACAAGGAATGTAAACATCCCTTGTAATAGAAAAAAAAAAAAATTGTCATTTGAAAAAATGACAACAAAAAAATATGTGCCTTTAAGATGTATGGGCGGAAGTGACGTTTTGACGTCACTTCCGCCCTGCTATGGTATGGAGACGGGTGGGAGCCATCTTCCCCTCACTCGTCTCCATACCCAGCTAGGAAGATGACTCGATCGCCTCCGCCGCTACCGACGGCTCCGGTAAGTGGCAGAGGGCGCGGGAGAGCAGCGGGAGGCCCTTTCCCGCCGCCGATAATGGTGATCTTGCGGCGAAATCCGCCACAGAGTACAACATTATCATTTACAGGACCAGCGCCTGAAGAGATGGATACCTCGGTTGTGGCAGCAGCTGTTTCCGTTACTGAGATATCCCTCTTCAAAAAGAGGACGTATATAGTCATGCGCAGGTCCTTACGTGGTTAATCTTGGATGCTCCTCCTATATCAGATGGCAAGACTACAATGCAAGCTTCATCTGTTATGCTGTCTCTTTAGGTCTCTTCAGACCAATATTGCTCTTGGAACTTTTTGTCATGTATTAAAAGTTTACTTGAAAAACAAACATTGTATGTAGCTAGGTAAAATCAGACATAATTATGTCAGTTTAAAAATATATAAACATTAATTTAAAAATAAATAAATTAAATGTATCAAAAACTATTACAGTTCCCTATAAAGGAAATCCACTTTCTAGTGTCTTCTTTATTTATTTTTTCTATTTCATCTAATCTAGAAGTAAACAAAGTTCCATAAAACCTTTAGGACTGTATAAGCACATTTAGGGGGCCACTGTGTTCACAGATTTGGGTGGTGAAAGGATTCAACACAAGTGAAACCCTTAAAAAAAAATTGCGTGACATTTCAAAAATTAGTTACCAATGAAATAATATTATATGGTAAAATGTAAAATATCACACAATACCACAGTTTTGGGCACTGCTACAGACTACTGTCTGCCCATTATTTCATAGCTGAGCCAATGTGAGTTTCCAAATGAACTTTGTGCAAAGAGTGGTAAAATATAAGAACCTTTCAGTTTTAAACACAGTCTCTCTCTCTCCATTGAAAAAGTTTTCCCCTTCACATATTGTCTTGTAAACTACAGAGGATGTGTCAAAATATTTTTTTAAAATTCTTTTATGTACAGTGGAACCTAGGATTGCGAGTAACGCGGTTAACGAGCGTTTCGCAATACGGGCACTGTATTTTTAACAATCGTAACTCGGTTTGCGAGTGTTGTCTGGCAAAACTAGCACGATTCAGGCCAAAGCGGTGTGCAGTACCGCGTTTGGCGTGAGGTGGGGGGGCGCCGGAGCCAAGCAGAGCCGAACGCCGCTGATCACAGCGATCGGCGCCGTTCGGAAATGCACGGAAAGGCCCGAGGACAGCACGGCTGACCTCGGCAAATCTCGGGAACAAAGTCTTTCCAAGGTTTGCTGAGGTCAGCCGAGGTGTCCTCTGGCCTTTTCGGCCGTTTCCAAGGCTCTACGACGCGTCCTGCCTCTGGCTGCATGTGGTATTGCATGCCATTGAAGTCACTGCCAAAGTATTTTTTTTTGTTTCCATTGACTTCAATAGGGAAACTCGCTTTGATATGCAAGTACTTTGGATTACGATCATTCTCCTGGAATGGATTATGCTCATAATCCGAGGTTCCACTGTACTGCTGTTTCACATTTGTTTTGGATATATTTTATATGTAACTTTCTCATTTTACAATATATTTTTGTATTTTTGAAAAGCTGCACATAAACCATACCCTGGCCAGTGGTTTTGGGGGGTCTGCAAGCAGGGGTATTATCGGAAATTGTACATATTGTACATTGTACCCCAACCCATGCACAAAAAAAGTGTAAAAAAGTAATAAAAACACAGAGAAAGTTTTTGACAATTCCTTTATTTAAAAAAAAAAAAGTGTCCCCCAATGTAAATACATCGTCAATCATGATGCCCGCACACCGCCGGAACCCTAAAAACCCCCAGCATGCACCGGTCCGTAACATCACACGGAAGGCATTGCCACCAGGTGATGTTGCTAGGTGGCTCCGCCTTTACCTATTTACGAACTGTTCAATGACAGAGAAGGCATTTGATGGTTAGACATCCTCGCCAGTGGAGCTGGGTGGGGGTACAATGTTCCCCATACTCATTCACATAGGGGGGTTTGGTGGGATCTGGGGGCCCCCTTGTTAAAGGGGGCTTCTATTTTCCGATAAGCCCCCTGCCCACAGACCCCCCAACCACCGACCAAGGTTGTGGAGATTAGGTCACCAAAGCGCCCACCCCCCATGTTGAGGGCATGTGGCATTGTATGGTTCAGGAGGGGGGCGCTGAACCCCCCTCTTCCTGACCTTCCGGGCTGCATGCTCAGATATGGGTCTGGTATGGATTTTGAGAGGGGCCTCATGCTGTTTTAAAAAAAAAAGAGGCATGGGGTTCCCCTTAAAATCCATTCCCCTTAACCACTTAAGCCCCGGACCATTACGCAGCTTAATGACCAGAGGTGTTTTTACAATTTGGCACTGCGCTGCTTTAATTGGAAATTGTGCGGACATGAAATGTTGTACCCAAACGAAATTTGCGTCCATTTCTACCCACAAATAGAGCTTTCTTTTAATGGTATTTGATTGCCTCTGCTTTTTTTTTTTGCGATATAAACGGAAAAAGACCAAACATTTTGAAAAAAAAAGATATTTTCTACTTTTTGTTATAAGAAAAATCGAATAAACTCAATTTTAGTCATACATTTAGGCCAAAATGTATTCAGCCACATGTCTGTAGTAAAAAAAAATGTCAATAAGCGTATATTTATTGGTTTGCGCAAAAGTTATAGCGTCTACAAACTAGGGTACATTTTCTGGAATTTACACAGCTTTTAATTTATGACTGCCTATCTAATTTCTTGAGGTGCTAAAATGGCAGGGCAGTACAAACCCCCCCCCCCAAATGACCCTATTTTGGAAAGTAGACACCCCAAGGAAATTGCTGAGAGGCATGTTGAGCCCATTGAATATTTTTTTTTTGTCCCAAGTGATTGAATAATGACAAAAAATTAATAAAATTACAAAAAGTTGTCACTAAATGATATATTGCTCATACATGCCATGGTTATATGTGGAATTGCACCCCAAAATACATTTTGGTGCTTCTCCTGAGTATGGGGATACCACATGTGTGGGACTTTTTAGGAGCCTAGCCGCGTACGGGACCCCGAAACCAAGCATCGCCTTCAGGATTTCTAAGGGAGCAAATTTATGATTTTACTCCTCACTACCTATCACAGTTTTGAAGGCCATGAAATGCCAAAATAGCACAAAACCCCCCCAAATGACCCTATTTTGGAAAGTAGACACCCCAAGCTATTTGCTGAGAGGCATGATGAGTATTTTACAGCTCTCATTTGTTTTTGAAAATGAAGAAAGAAAATAATTTTATTTTTATTTTGAATTTTTTCAATTTTCAAAACTTTGAGACAAAAAGCGAGCTCTGCAAACTACTCACCATACCTCTCAGCAAATAGCTTGGGGTGTCTACTTTCCAAAATTGGGTCATTTGGGGGGGGTTTGTGCCATCTGGGCATTCCATTTACACCCTTAGAAAGCCTGAAGGCGGTGTTTGGTTTTTGGGGTCCTGTACGCGGCTCCTGAAAAGTCTCACACATGTGGTATCCCCGTACTCAGGAGAAGCAACAGAATGTATTTTGGGGTGTAATTCCACATATGCCCATGGCATGTTTGAGCAATATATCATTTAGTGACAACTTTATGCAAAAAAAAATAAAAATAAAAATAAAAATGTATTTTTTCCGCAACTTGTGTCAACATATAAAATATTCCATGGACTCAACATGCCTCTCAGCAAATAGCTTGGGGTGTCTACTTTCCAAAGTGGGGTCATTTGGGGGGGGGGGGGGGTTAACAGTCCTGGCATTTTACACACAACATTAGGAAGCTTACATCCACTCTTCTAACCACTTGAAGACAAAGCCCTATCTGACACTTTTTGTTTACATGAAAACATTTTTTTTTTTTTTGCAAGAAAATTACGTTGAACCCCCAAACATTATATATTTTTTTTAACGCAAAGGCCCTACAGATTAAAATGGTGGATGTTGCATTTTTTTTTCACACAGTATTTGCGCAGCGATTTTTCAAATGCATTTTTTGGGGAAAAAATACACTTTTTAAATTGTAATGCACTAAAACACACTATATTGCCCAAATGTTTTATGAAATAAAAAAGATGATCTTAGGCCGAGTACATGGATACCAAACACGACATGCTTTAAAATTTCGCACAAACGCGCAGTGGCGACAAACTACATACATTTTTAAAAGCCTTTACAGGTTACCACATTAGATTTACAGAGGAGGTCTACTGCTAAAATTACTGCCCTCGATCTGACCTTTGCACAAGAGCAGGGCGGGACAGGGGTGCTTTATTTTGATTTTTTTTATCATTAATTTTGCTTTTTTATTTTATTTTTAAACTGTTCCTTCCATTTTTTTTTATCATTTTTATTGTTATCTCAGGAAATGTAAATATCCCCTATGATAGCAATAGGTAGTGACAGGTACTCTTTTTTTTGAAAAAACTGGGGTCTATTAGACCCTAGATCTTTCTTCTGCCCTCAAAGCATCTGACCACACCAAGATCGGTGTGATAAAATGCTTTCCCAATTTTCCAATGGCGCTTTTTATATCCGGGGGGGGCATTCCCTCCCACTGCTTGTAAAAGCAGTCTAGAGGCTAATTAGCTGCTAGGATTGCTTTTACATGAAAGCCGGCCGCTGGCTGAAAAGAATGATTCCAAGATGATACCTAAACCCGCAGGCATCATTCTGGTATAACCATTCAAAGTCCAGCAACATACCAGTACGTTGCTGGTCCTTGTTGGACATGTATTGTAATCTTTTTTTTTCATGCAGCCTGTTGGCTGAACGAAAAAAAGAGATTGATCGGTGGGTATGCCCACCATTAGAATACCTCCCTTCATTCACCCACTTCTAATGATGGGCATACATGCACCATTTATATATGCCGAAGCATGGGAGCATCCTCCCGCAAAAGTTATGCCGCGTACACACGGTCGGACTTTTCCACGGGCAAGCCTCCGTCGGAATTTCGACCATATGTACGAGGCATTAGGAGCAAAATCGCTCCTCTGCCCATGCTGCCCCCATGCTTCGGCATATATGCTCTTTTTTTTAACTGTGATGGTGAAATCACCTCCTACAGCACTGGAGTCGCAGGGATCAGGTCTGTCTCTGCGAACGCTTCAATTATGTGTGTTGTGTTTTGTAAGTGACAGTGATCGATCGATACTGCACTTGGGTGGCCTGGGCTGGACAGAGGGGCAAAACGCAGGTGCTAGCAGGTATCTGGGCTGATCCCGCTAACACTGCGTTTTTGGGAACCCTAAACTGCTGGGGAGGCTAGTATAGATCTGATCAGATCAGATATTGATCTGTTCAGATACTATACCACTAAGGGAGGTGTATGCTTCACGCGTGGGTGTTAGCGCTACTGGCACTAACCTGACACTGCCTGGGGTGTGACGCAGACCCTCTCTGACGCTAAAACCTAATTGATATCACCCGCCGGGTGATCAGGGGGTTAAACCTTTATTGGGTTATATACAGCGGGTGCCCTGACACTATAAAAAGCAAACTAACTAACCAGCGTCACCCTAACACTTATACGGTGATCACTTGTGAAAGGGTTAACTAGGGGCAATCAGGGGGTTAAAACCTTTATTAGGTAATATATGGGGGTACCTGACGCTATATAAAAACCTGACGGGGAACCTAAATAACGAAATAACTAACTGGCTAACCAGTGTCACTTATACAGTGATCACTGGTGAAAGGGTTAACTCTAGGGGCAATCAGGGGGTTAAAACCTTTATTAGATAATATATGGGGGTACCTGACACTATAAAAACCTGGCAGCGAACCTAAAAAAATAACAGACTACCTAGCGGCACCAGCATACCTAATACAGTGATCAGAAAAACGATCGCTTAGTGACACTGGCAAAAGGGGGTGAAAGGGTTACCTGGGGGGCGATCAAGGGGTTAAACCTTTATTAGGTAATATATGGGGGTAACTGACGCTATAAAAACCTAGCGGCGAACCTAAAAAAATAACTGACTACCAAGCAGCATCACCGACGCTAATTCAGCGATCAGAAAAACGATTGCTTAGTGACAGTGGTGCTAGGGGGTGAAAGGGTTACCTGGGGGGCGATCAAGGGGTTAAACCTTTATTAGGGGGGTTAGGGGGCTACCCTGGACCTAAAGGGACCTACACTAACTGCCCTGACACTTTTACAGTTACAAATGTCACTGTTTGCAGTGATCAGTAAATAAATGATCACTGCAATCAGTGACACTGTGACTGGGGGGTGATCTGGGGGTGACTGGGGGGCGATCGTGTTCCTATGTGTGCCTATGTGTCAGTGTAGTGTTTGTGCACTAACCTGACATCTTCTCTCAACAGCGCTCGGTATATGTGAGCGCCGCAGGGAGAGATGACATCACTTCCTCTGCCTGTGTTTACATTACACAGGCAGAGGAAGCATTTAATTCACCGGGAGCAATCGTGAGGGGGTGGCAAGAAACCAATGGCCGCCCCCTCATCACCGATCGCTCCCGGAATGATACCGACTGCTCACTGTACTGGAGGGGGGTCCGATCGGACCCCCCACCCATATGAAGGCAGTCACGTACAGGTATGCGATTGTGCCTGTCCGTGCCATTTTGCCGACGTATATATACAGTGAGCGGTCGTTAAGTGGTTAAAATTCCATACCATTTTAATGGTCGGCATGTTTCTTCTACATTCAGCTGTCAGCGGGGATCGCTTGTCATCCATTGTCAAGTATATTTTACAATATATTTTAGTATTTTTGAAAAGCTGTATATAAACCATGTTTTAGTGAATATACTGTATATGAAAAACAATTTTTTTTTTCAAATATTTTTGTTTTTATATATTCCAAACATCTCATTATAAGGAAGCCAAAAAAAGAGGAAAGACACACGGTACTGTCACCCTCTGCAAAGAAATTCATTGACCTGCAACGGTTATACATTAAATTGAGTTGGGATTGCAGCTTCATTAACACATAATAGAGTTTGATCAATAGTTTTTCAGTTTTGTAACAACTGGGTGCCTTGTTGTGTTCTGCTGTGAATGGAGCTGCACACCAGTACACATTACTTTCTGAAATTGTGAATTCATATGTTCATTAAATGTTGGAAGTTCCCAGATAAAAGGAAACAGGCTTTGCTGAAAACATTAAATTATGTGGATCTCCATATATGTAATGGTTAATTATGGAAACAACACTGGGTCCTTCATTGTAAATACACTCAAGTAGGATGAATTACAATTCAACTTTTACAATTAAAAACAAAACATCTTGATTAGATCTTACATACTGTACATGTATTACTAAAGATGAGCAAGCTAATTGATATTTGCTCAACTTATTTATATTACAGAAATCAAACCCAAACTTGCTCCACTAGCAAGTGTCCATCCAACAAATGACCAAAATAACATTTTGTGGCATTTTAACCATTTCAGCTCCAAGCAATTTCTGACACTTCTCAAATACAATTGTAGCGATACCCTCAACTAAGAGGGCCGCAGATTTGGTTTGGGCCCTGAATACAGCTCTGCCAACCCCCGGCAATCTACTCAACCATTTCTGGCACAGTTAGTCTAGGGGTATACACATATAATACTTATGCTTTATGAGAGACTCAGACACAGAACAGTAGTAAGGGGATAACAGATTTTACTTCCAGCTATGCAAAGAGAATGAACAGTAATGACAACTTGACTTTTAACTTGTATGCAGAACCCTGCAATAGCAGTCACACTACACCATAGAGAAGGGGGGGGTGGGAAAGGAAACGCCACGTGGGGAGACCGTTAACCCTGTGGCGCAACAGCTAAACTGGATACCTAATGAATCAGGCCTGATCCCTAATTCTAGAACTCAGTCCTGTAAGGATGATGGATTCTTCACCGGCAATCTGTAGAGGTGGTGCACATAAGAATAAACAACATTTGTATTCCAAAAAAGGGGAATCTTGATAACTGACAACACTTCACTGGAGATCCTCTGGATCAGTCCTGCTGTGGATCTCCAGTGAGAGTCTTTAACGTGAGATAGTAGGCCTCGGCAGTCTATAGGTACAGTACTATCAAACAGGTTATGGAATGAGCTTACGCTCGCTCACCCTCCGGACGTGATCTCAGTCTGGGACTTCCACCGGCTGTGTCTTCACTCGCACACAGCGGTTGCTGCGATCGGGTCCCCGATCCAATCTAGACTGTAGGTAAGAGATGTCGGATGCCACCCAGGCTCGCAGTGGGGTGGAAGGCTCTTTGGTCAGCTGCAAAAGGCCCCAGGCTTCAGGCCTTACACAGCACAGGTCCGCACAGGTGTATCAGTCTCTGACGTCCCATGTCCAAAGAGGCCGAGACAGACCTCGCCCCTTCCTTATATCTCTCCACCCATGAGTCTCTGGGGCAAAAGCAAAACATCCTGGGAACCAGTGGGGTTCTGGGAACAGTAGTTCAAGAGTCTTTAAAAGGAACCCCGCTACACAATATATATAAAAATCTATTTATTTTTTTTCAAAAATTACCGGTACTTAGAACCTCAAGATTATATATTTTTTATCAAAGACTCTGGAGCATAAAATGGTTGCAAATGTTTATGTCACATGGTATTTGCACAGAGGTTTTTCAAACGCATATGAATATGCATCAATTAAATTGACATCAAACCGAGTTAAATGATTTTACCAAATTCTATTTTTTTATTATTTAAAGAAAAGGGGACATATGCATGGGCACATAGTCCTAAACTGGGAAAGCACAAGCATATCATGCTTATAGGGAATGAGCAAAAATTGAGAATTATCCTTTCCCCCAAATTTTGTCAAATACAGTATGAGATGATCACTGTGATTTTTTTCCCATTTTGGCAAAATGCATCTTTGACATAGGGGAAGGTGAACATTCTGTGTTTTTTTGGCTATTTTATAGGGTACAACTGACTTGATAAGTTTCCTGAGGGGCACAAAAGCTAATTTTAACAATCCTGGACATGTTCTTGTGCCAAAATGGCTCAAAAATAGCCTTATTATTTTACTGTTTTTTTTCAGCAAAAGAAAGAAGTGAACAATTAAAGAGTAACTCATCCCCTCTGGGTGATCTATGTACATTGCAAGGATTTTAACACACTTTGTTGCAGATTCACACTTTTTGTTATTGTGAAGAAATCTCTGTGTGTTTGTGTCCATGTAGAAATTGAATCTAATAGGAGTGGTTTCATAATTATCAATCAGCTGCTGCACTTGTATGACTCTAATGAGGAAAATCGCAGGGTCTGCAGACTTTTGAGAAAATCAGTGAGCCAATCACACAAGCAGGAAATTATGTTTCTGGGAGGCGTTCTGTACATATATTGTGTACAGAACACCTCCAGGTAGCCATAAGGCATTGCATTTCACAGAAAATTACAGAGCTGCAGATTGAAAAGGAAAGGTAATTTTTAATAACATTCAGTTACAATATACCTTGAGTCACAATTATATATGCTATATTATTATTTTTTATTGCTATTTTTAAGTGTAGTTACCCTTTAAATAATAAAAAAAAAAGAAAAAAGAAAAGTAAAAACAGAACTAAACTTTTATTTTTTTGAAACCTCTGTTGCATATTTGTAAAAAAAAATCCATGTAGGCAAACCCAAACTACATCTTTCCTTAGCTTGTTTCAACAGATGAAAATATGATGTGCATGTGCTGCAGGAGGATTCAGTGATCTCTATGACCACTGGATTGAGCTTCACTGGCAGGAAGTCCCCAGAGGACATTGACGTGTCCTCAGCTTTTTTTGAGTCTTTTCTGTGCCTTCTGACATGGTAAAAATTGGAGTGTACTTTGCTGTGTAGCCCTTTTTGATTCCTGCTACCCTTCCCTGCAGCTGATGGGTACCTGCTCATTTTAACACCACTTACAGTGTGGGGAAGTGTATGGTACTGCTGTGCAGCCTGCAGCTAGAGAAAAAAGGTTTTGCCCCAAATATTCATGAATCCCTCTTTTTGCCTCTGCCTTTCTGACAGCTTTATTTGTTCCCCTAAAACATGTAAGTACTTGATGGAGATGGTGGGTTTTTGATACAGCCACAAGTAAGAAAGGTTTTCAGGTATGAAAGAAAAGTTTAATTCTTCTTTAAAAAGACAATATTCAAATACACAAAAAAAAGGAAAACTACACAAATTTAAAGAACACCAGTTTATATGAACTACACTAAAGAAAAAAAGTAGATTTTTTTTTCAAGAAAATTTCAAATAATCAGCTTTGTGAGAAAAACTGGGAGTTTACACTTAGTAGAACTTTTTTCACTGCAAAATTGATAATTGTATTCTGTAACCAGTGTTGCCTAAAGCAGACCCCTCATCCCTCATACTTACCTTAATAAACCCTTTAGAGTACCTGCTACATTCCCACAAATAATTTTTTTGCTATCAAAACTTCAGCTTTAATTATTCAAAACTCCCTTACTGTCTGTCTCTTCCCCCCCCCCCCCTCTCTATCTCTCTTACTCCAAGTTGTTTTCTTTCCTAATAAGCAGAAGCACACAATACATGAAATTTGCTTAATAAAAATATATTTTATACAGGTTTTCTCACAAACACATTTTGCAAAAATGTGAGCATGATTTAGAGCTACCATACACTATAGATATCTTTTTGACTGTGAACAGAATAAAAATGAGCCTTAAAAATAAATTCAAATGACAGTATACTGAAAAATGGTTAAATTAGTAAAGAAACACTCTATAAATACAGTTCATGTTCATGTTATTATGAGATTGTCATTCAATATAACCTGTTCAATTCTTGACAGCATTGTGTGTTGTGGGATACCTTTGTCAATTATAGATTAGCTTCTCTGGGTTTAATAAAGCAATTTCTCACTTTTAGAAAATTTGATTTTAAGACATTGCACTTGCACATATTTTTACGAGAATATTAATAGAACCACATTTTAAATTAAAATATTATTGAGGGCATTAAATTGTCAAAAATTGCTTAGCAAAATAAAATTTAATAGAGAAGTGTGGGATATGATAAAAACATACTCACCTAGGTGGATGCAGCATCGATCCAACATCACCCATAGCATTTCTTAGCACAGCCATTGTAGAAGCTCCCTCCTCTCCCCCACAGCAGCCACTCACTGATAGAGGGGAACTGGAGCTGCAGGATTGTGTGATTGGACTGGAGTGGAATAGGAGAGGGGGAACAATTAGTTACCCATCAAATGGGAATGAGACAGAATAAAAGAGGAGGAGTAAAGTTTTATTATTAAAAAAACAAAACAAATATATAGGACAAACGTTTTAAAATGATTGGTTACTTACCTTATGCAGGAGCCCTTTGACAGTTGGAAGCCGGAGTGCCTATAAATAAGAGTGGACGAATACAGTTTTTAGCAGAGCGGCGGTGACATTTCAGAAGACATGCTCTCTGCGCTTTTAGAATGGAATTTTACCTGCGTCAGCTGATGGAGCGGGCAGCGGCGCCCGGCAGGGAAGAATGGGTTCAACGCTGTCTGTCTCTCTCTCTCCTCCATCTCCCGTGGCTTTCCAGGAAGTTGATGTGGCGGTGCCCTCAGCTTTGTTATCCCTTCCTGCTGCGGCTCCGTCTCCGGTACCCGTACTCATTCCTCCCTCACTGGCGTCAGACTCTCGGCAGATTCCTCCGCCTTCTGCTCCTTCTGATGCCCGCCCTACTGCGTCATCGGCTCCCCCTCTTCAGGCCACTCTTTCCAGGGAGACTGTGAATGCTGGCACTAGCGAGGAACGATCGGGCAGGTCTCTGTCTGCCAGGTTACAAAGAAATCGCAGGTTTCATTCCCCATCACCACCTGCAATAAGTAGAAAGGGTAAGGGTGCTAAAAAGGCTCCTTCCCTGCTTAATAAAACCTCTTTTTACAGTAGCTTTTTTCTGTTTAACAATGTTACTTGCTCTGATACATGTATTCCTGTTATTGCTTCTGATCATGCTGATTTTCCTGCTGCCTCTAATATTTTGTATCATGCAGGTCAAGCTGATCCTCCTTTGTCTCAGTACCAGCAGCGCAAAGTCCAATACCTGTGGTACCAATTGATGCAGCTTCTCTACAAAATCTGGGAGGTGAGTCTCAGAATAATGCTGCTTTGTCTAAATTGATATTTAAAATGTATCTTTACTTGCTGACCAATGTCAACAATTAGTGTCTAATGTTACTTTGCCAACTGTTGATATTTCACACGCTTGGTTTGGTCAGCAGACTGCGCAATCCTCATCTATTATGCATCCTGTTGCTCGTGACGAGCTTACTTTACATGCTTTTGAACTTCCTATGGTACCTGAGAGTTGCTTTAGAGAAGCTATGGCTTGTGAAATGTCCCCTTTTGGGCTTTCATCTGTCCGCTAATGTTAAGTCTAAAATTTGGAAGGGTGACTATATTGATATATTGTCTATTTTGCCAGTGTTTGATGATAGATCCCTCAAAAGAGAACAGGATAAGAGTGCTGATGATAGGCGTAGATTTGTGCCTCGCACTTTCAATAATTGGCTACAAGCCTTCTGTATATATGCTAGTGTAATGGGCGAAAGGCATCCTGAAATTTGTTGTAGGATGTTTCATCATGTTGAGATTATATTGGAGGCATATAAGAATTTTTCAGGTTTGACATGGTTTTCTTATGACGAATCATTTTGTCAGAAACTGGCTGTTCATGGTTCTTTGAAGTGGGGCTCTAAGGACGTTGGGTTGTGGCTCAATTTGTTATTGCCTCAGAAATCTTTTCCTAGATCCCCTTCTGTTAAGTCTGGGCCTGTCCGCAAAGGTCTTTGTTTCAGTTTTAACGAAGGGCAATGTAAATGGCCTCAAACATGCCGATTTAAGCATGCATGTTCTACTTGTTCTGGAGTTCACCCGGCCTCTAGATGTTTTAAAAAGATGGCTTTGAATGCGCATCCTCCTTCTAAGGATAATTTTCGTAAAGGCGGTAACACCGGTGAAGCTAGTAGAAATGTTACCATATCTCCGCATTTGGCCTCGGCCTCAGGCAGCGGACTTGTTAATTAATGGTTTTCAATTTGATTTCTTATTACCTTCGTATTCTGGAGTAGGTTGTTTTATTGTTGAAAATTTGCCCTCTGTTAATAGATAAGGATATTGTTAAGCAAAAAATTTATAAGAAAGTGCATGCAGGAAGGGTTACAGGTCCTTTTTTCTTCTCCACCATTCACAAATTTCAGGATATTCCCATTGGGTATTATTCCTAAGAAGGATGCTCAGAGTTTCAGATTGATTAATCATTTATCCTTCCCAGCTGGTGATTCTTTAAATGATGATATTGACCCAACTGTTTGTTCAGTGTCTTACAGTTCATTCGATGATGCGATCTCTATAGTGCGTGCTGTTGGTTGTTCAGCTTTATTATCTAAAGCTGACATTAAATCAGCATTTCGTTTGTTACCAATTCACCCGTCTGCGTTTAATTCGCTGGGGTTTTATTTAATGGCTATTTTTATTTTGATTGTTGTCTCCCGATGGGATGTTCTGTTTCTTGTTGCTACTTTTGAAGACTACTACCCCTCTGGAATTCTTTGGTATCACTATTGATACTGTAAAGATGGAATTCCGTTTGCCTCCTGAGAAGGTGTGTCGTATGTGTTTCTTGGTTTCCTTTGTCATCAGCAAGAAAAAAGTTACACTACGCACTTTGCAATCCTTATTAGGTTTGTTGGCCTTCGCTACTAGGGTTATAGCAGTTGGTAGAGTTTTTTCTAAAAGGTTTTACAAAGCTTTGGCCGGTTTTAAAAATCCTTGCCATTTTGTTAGGATTTCTTCTGATTTGAGAGGCGATTTAAGAGTCTGGGAATGTTTTTTGGCGTCTTTTAATGGCTGTTGCTTTTGGCAGTCTCCTTTTTGTGATGCTTCAGCAATCTCTCTTTTCACTGATGCTTCAGGATCTTGTGGTTATGGTGTTTACTGGAATGGGCATTGGTCGGCTTCTCCTTGGCCTTCATCTTGGATTGACAGGGGTTTGACATTGAACATTGTTTTTCTAGAAATTTTTCCTATTTTGGTTGCCCTCGAATTATGGGGTGAGAGATTTCGCAACTCCAGATTGCTTTTTCATTCGGATAATAAAGGTGTGGTTTTCGCCATTAACTGTATTTCTTCCAAGTCTCCACCTGTAATTGCTATTCTTCGCCAACTCATTTTTAAATGTCTTGTTTCAATATTTGGATTAAGTCTAAATATGTTCCAGGTGATTTTAATAATATTGCTGATTTGTTATCTCGATTCCAGCAGGAGCATTTCAGAACATTGGTACCAGACGCGGATCTTCTTGGTCATCTGTGCCCTGTCCGACTTTGGTCTATCGTCTAAAGAATGTTCAAGCTGCGGTCCGTTATTCTTTGGCTCCTGCCACGTGGGCGAACTACAATGCCGCATGGAATAGCTGGTGCTCGTTCTTGAGTTCAGCTGGTCATCACCCTTCTGCTTACGGTGAACATCTGGTTCTTTCCTTTCTTGATTCGTTAATGTGTTCAGAATATTCTTATTCTCGTATTATTAAAATCTTGGCTGGAGTTTCTTTTTTTGTTAAATCGCATAATTTACCATCTAGCGCTAGTTTTTTTTCAGTCCAGCAAGTACTGAAAGGATATCGAAAAAGTACTTATGCTGTTGATTCAAGGATTCCTGTTACTATTAATTTGCTGCGGGCTTTAATTAATTTGACTGATGCTGTCTGTTCTTCAGCTTATGAAGCGGATCTCTTTAAGGTTTCTTTTAGTGTGTGTTTTTTTGCTGATTTGGTGCTTTCCGTATTTCGGAGTTGGTACCTAGATCTTCTTTTGCCTCTAATGGTCTCTTTTACTCGGATTTGTCTTTAGGTGATACTTATCTTCAGTTTCTTTTGAAGCGTAGTAAAACTGATTAGTTGGGTAAGGGTCGATTGATTGGTTTTCTGCAGTTCTGAAGAAGAGTTTGGTCTTATTAAATCTTGACCATTCACATATTACGACACATTCGTTCAGGATAGGTGCAGCTACCGAAGCATCCAGGCTTGGCATGTCTGACACTGCGATTCAGGACCTGGGTGGTTGGAAGTCTCATTGTTTTAAGACCTATGTTAGACCTAATCTTTTCTCTTTCTGAATTTACAGACACGTCAAAGCATACAATATGGATATTAGGACATTCTTATGTATTCTGGGCTAAACATCGTGCATCAGTTCGTTCTTATGGTGTTAATTTGGGGTTAAAGAGTGATGAGTTTTTTGTTTGTTGGTATGGCAGACGCGGAATGTCATGGTTTGACTTGCACCCTGCTTTAAATAGTTTATATTCCTCATGGTCCCCTCCTGATGTTATTATTTTTAACCTTGGGGGTAATGACTTAGGTCATTATAAAACTTTGGATTTGCTTAGTCAGATAAAAATTGATCTGTTTCAATTACATTTATTTCTTCCACAAACAATTAAATTTTTTTCCGAACTTATTCCAAGAATAGCTTGGTTATTGTCTCCTATTTTTGGAAAAGATCAGAAAAAAAGTTAATAGGGATGTTGCGAAATGTATGCTCTCAGTTGGTGGTCAGTCTTTTTGACATGTTGATATGGAGGGTGGGCTTCCTGGATTTTACCGTCCAGATAATGTTCATTTATCGGATGTGGCTCTAGATCTGTTTAATTTAGACTTACAGACTAGTGTTGAGTTGGCCGTAGCCATGGTGGGGTGATAGGCTCTTAAATAAGGCCTGGAGGGTGGGGATAGTTTGTTGCATAAATATAGTTGTTTAGTTTGAGCTGTGATGGCTGGACTAAATTATGGATAAATACTATTCAGAGTATTATTAAGTACAGTTATGGATATATATATATATATATATATATATATTTATTATTAAATATCAACAATAAAAGAGCTACAGCCAATTCATACCAACAAATACGTTTTTAGTCTTGTGGTCATTATTTTAATTTAGAATAATTATTTCTGTATTCATTCCCATAAATATAGGTAAGCACACAGATCTTTTTTTTTTATACAAGGTATGCAGGATAGGTAGGGGGAGGAAGGAGGGAACCTTTGTAAGAATAGGTGTTGGGCTTTTCTCCCATGTTAAAGATTGTTTTAAGTGATGCTTGAATCTTTGTCTTAGGCCTGGTTCACAACTTTACAGTTTGCAGTTGATGCATATTCCAGGAGCTTTTTGCGTTTTTCAATACACATTTTTGATCAATTGAAGTCTATAGAACCAAAAACACAACCTGCTGGTCCCTGGCCCTTTCCATAAAAAGCAGAGAAGTGAACATGACCCATAGGAAACCATGTTAAATGGACTGTAGTTTGTTTCTGCAAAACTGAAAACGCACTCAAAAATGCATAGGTGTGAACAAGGTCTTATAGATATAAATTAACCAACACAGGGAAAATTATCTGTATAACCTTTTTCTGAGCTATATCAAAAATAAAAAATATGTGAAGTGTATGACGACCAATGCGATTTACTATTGCACGTCTTCTCAGTTAATATCAACAACATATATATTCGTAACTTTTTCTACAGCAAGAAAATATGTTTGTGTAGGTTAACCAAATGTATTACTCAAATTAATGTGTAATACATTCTGTGGTTAAAAAGAAAGAAATACAAAAATTAGTTGAATGAAGGAAATGTTTGTAAAGCTTAATCACATGTACATTTTGTGATTCATGTTATCACCTAATCATTCTCCCAAATTAAATAATTTTGCTTTGTTGAATCTTCAAGTGAATTTAAGTTGGCTGTACGTGTGTACTTAAGTACTAGCTATTTTACTACTCCTCCTCGGTTACAATCAGCCAATAACATTCATCATCATTATCATTTTACTACCTCCACCCATTCCAGAAGCGACCACTAGCAGCTCTTTTACTATTGTCTCTCTAATGTCAAATATTTTCTCTCTATGTCGAATAATCTTGGACTAATAGTGTTAGGTTAGGCACATTCGACCACAGATCACCATTGTCACCATCATTTCAAATCTTCTATCTACCTACATGGAACTGTTGTCACAACGATACGAAAATATAAAGGATACGAAAATAAAGCATTTTTTATTTCGGATTTTTGGGATTTTGGATTCTGCGCGTTTGTTATTGTTTTGTTAAAATGAACACGAAAATCCCCAGAATGCAGACGAAAATGCATTTGGACGATAACGAATGCACATGTCTACCCCATACACCTTATTTTCTAACTGCACCAAACTGCTAGGCAAAGTTGCTTTCAGATGTGATCAGGGAAAAGATACTTTTATTGCCTTCATTGGCACTTTTTAAAATTAAATACAATTAATACTTTTTAAGAAAAAAGTTTATTTGCTAGTCCTGATTTTAGTTTGTGCAAATGATTGACCACCTCAATACTGGGCACTTTCACCCCCTTCCTACCCAGACCAACTTTTGTCTTTCAGTGCTCTCACATTTTGAATGACAATTACTCAGTAATGCTTCATTATATTTAAAATTATTTTTTTATCATTTTGTTTCTCACAAATAGAGCTTTCTTTTGGTGGTATTTATTCACCACTGTTTTTTTTTGTTTTTTTTGGTGATATAAGCAAAAAAAAGAACAAACATTTTTGAAAAAAGCAATATATTCTACATTCAGTTTTTTTTTAAAAATCCAATAAAATCTGATTTCGTCATAAAGTACTTGGTAAGTATAAGTATATGGTAATTAATTGGTTTGTGTGAAAGTTATAGTGTCCACAAGCTATGCTATGTATCACTGAAAATTTATAGAATCCTAATGTACTCACTGCCTATCTAATTTCTTGAGGCCCTAAAATATCGGACAGTACAAATACCCCTTTTTGTAAAGATGATAGTCCAAGGTATTTATAAGAGGCATAGTGAGTTTTTTGAAGTTGCCATTTTTTGCCCATAATTGTTTGCAAAATAAAAGTATTTTTTTTCCACAAAATTGTCATATTAACAAGTTATTTCTCACACATGGCATAGGTAAACTTGCAATTACACCCCAAAATATATTATGCTACTCCTCTTGATTATGGTGATACCACATGTGTGAGACTTTTCCACAGCCTAGCCACATATAGAGGCCCAACATCCAAGAAGCACTGTCAGGCATTCTAAAGGCATACGTAAATTACACATTTAGTTTCCTGACTAACTATCACATTTTTAAAGGCCCTGGAGCACCATTACAATGGAATTACCCACAAAATGACCAAATTTTGGAAAGAAAACACCCCAATGTACATTCTATGAGGCATAATAAGTCTTTTGAACATATAATTTTTTTCCACAAGTTTTTGGAAAGATTAAAGTGCACATTATAACAAAGCTTTTTTTCATTTTGGAAAAAGTAGGGAATGGTTATTCACCGTATCATTTTTTTCCACAAGTTTTTGATAAATGTGGAAAGAAAATGAAAACATATTTATTTTACACAAAGTTGTCAATTTATAAGATATTCCTAACACATAGCCTGTACATAGAAAAAATGACACCCCAAAATACATTCTGCTACTCCTCCTCAGTATGGCAATACCACATGTGTGGGGCTTTTCCACAGCCTGGCCACATACAGAGGCCCAACATCCAAGTATCACCATCAGGCATTCTAAAGGCATAAATTACACATTTAGTTTCCTGACTACCTATGACATTTTTGAAGGCCCTGGAGCACCAGGACAATGGAATTACCCACAGAATGGCCCCCTTTTAGAAATCAAACACCCCCATATATATTCTATGATGCATAATAAGTCTTTTGAACATATAATTTTTTTTCCACAAGTTTTTGGAAAGATTAAAGTGCACATTATAACAAAGCTTTTTTTCATTTTGGAAAAAGTAGGGAATGGTTATTCACCATCTGCATGGATGTTTTTCCATGCTGCAGATCATAGTGGCAGTAATCTACTGATTCTTGCTGCTGGGATCGACAGCTGTGTGCAGATAGCATGGGCCACAAAGCCCATGTCAAGCTGTTAGCATTTGCAGGTGTTCATGCCTGTTTGCACAGCAAACTTTAGACTTTGTGAACAGGCATGACTAGCTGCGGCCACCGACAGACATTGCAGTGTATGGACTCGGCCATTGCTTTCCATGTGCAGCTGTCAATCCCAGCAGCAGGAATCAATAGATTGTGATTTACAGCGTGGGAAAATGCCCATGCAAAAAGTGCTTTAAGGTTGTGTATTTTTGCCATTTGTGTGCCATTGGAAAGATTTTTACTTCAAGTCCTGTACACATAAAATGTTTAAATATGTCATAAACAAGTGCAGCGCAACTAAATTAAATGCAATATAGTGCAAAATGTGACGATAACATAAATATTGTGATATTCTTTAACAGAACAGCTTTATATACATAAGTCCCATACAATTTGGACACACACCACTGTGTGAAAAGTGATTAAAAAATTCTTCACTCTTCATTAAGTGACAAGTGCACCTCCACCTCCGGGTGAAAAACCTGCTCACCTCCAAACAGGACCCCACTATAGGGTCAATCTCACTTGAAATAATATTTTACTATCCTGGGAATCTGCTCTACACTCCACCTGGATCTGGATGTAAACTTTTCTCTCTCCCTACTCCATATTCAGTCCAAGACAAGACCACATGATAAAAAAAAACACAAGAGGGAGATCCATAGTACTCACTATCTCACAATTTAAAATGCAGACAAAGGGATTAAAAACACTTACAAAAATATTTTTTAACCCCCTCCTGTCCCCACTATAGTTGAAATATGGCTACAGCGTGGGCTCTAATTGCTGGGAGGACGTCCATGTATGTTCTCCCAAGAATGCGCCACCTGCATGCCCGGCCCCTTACCACGTGATCAGCTGTCAGCCAATGACAGCTGATCACGTGATGTAAACAGAAGATCGTAATCAGCTTTTTTTCTCCTCATGCTGACCGCATGAGGAGAAAAAAAAAAAACAGATTAGCGGCTTCTGTCAGAGGGACATCTGTCCCGATCACAGAGAGCAACTTCTGCTATGCAGTGCCACCTGCCAGTGCCCACCAGTGCCACCTACCAGTGCATATAAGTGCTGCCTGTCAGCGCCCACCAGTGCCCCTATCAATGCCCACCAGTGCCACCCATCAGTGCTGCCTATCCGTGTCACCTACCAGTGCCTATCAGTGCCACCTATAAGTGACCTTCAGTGCTGCCTATCATTGCCCATCAGTGCCACCCATTAGTGCCACCTCTCAGTGCGACATATCAGTGCCCACCAGTGCCACCTATCAGTGCCCATCAGTGCTGCCTTATCATTGCCTATCAGTGCCGCCTCATCAGCACACATAAATGAAGGAGAAAAATTACCTGTTTTCAACATTTTATCACAAAACTATGAAACAACAGTGATTAAATACCACCAAAATATAGCTCTATTTGTGTGAAAAAAAAATGATAAAAACGTTATCTGGGTATAGTGTTGCATGACCGCTCAATTGTTTTTCAAAGTGTGAGAGTACTAAAATCTGAAAATTGGCCTGGGCAGGAAGGGGGTTTAAGTGCCCAGTAAGCAAGTGGTTAAAAGCAAGAACTGAGTTATAATCTGAACCACGGCTCATTACACATCCAAAATGGCCATGGCCTGATGTTACAGGCTCGGCTCCTACCACCTATATGCATTACACCCATGATTAGGCTTCCTCAGTAGGCCATAGTAGTAGCAAAGGCTACATATATCTAAAAAAAAAAAAAAAAACATTCCTTCACACCTTCTCCTATTTATCCTGCTACATATCTTTTTATAATCATGTATGGTCCAGTCCTGATTCAGCATCTCTAGTTCCCTGTGTGAGCAAGTGCTCAAAAGTGGGTATGCATTCCCGGATCCATGATGTCACCCAAACGCTCCCAGAGACAACTGTTGTTGTCACCCCCTCCTCTCCCCCAAAGAAGCCACTCCCTGACATAGGGAAGCCAGAGTTGCAGGATCACGTGACCAGACTTCGGAGGATTAAATATAGATAGAAACATAGATCTTTTTATACAGGGTATGAAGGATATGGAGAAAGAGGAGAGAGGGAGCATTTTTAAGTATACTTATTATTAGTCTTATCTTCCACTTTAAGCATGGCTAACATCAGGATAAAAATTGCCTGCAAAACAAAATTTGGATGTAATCTAGATTTTAGGTATTAGAATCATTCTGAGGGTTTGCCAGGACCAAGTTTCAATGCTATGCCTTTAACCACTTCAATACAGGGTACTTTCACCCCCTTCCTGCCCAAGCCATTTTTCAGCCTTCAGCGCTGTCACAATTTGAATGACAATTGCGCAGTCATGCAACACTGTACCCAAATGAAATTTTTATCATTTTTTCCCCACAAATAGCGCTTTCTTTTGGTGGTATTTGATCACCTCTGCGGTTTCTATTTTGAAAAAAACACAATATTTTTTACTTTTTGCTATAATAAATATCCATTTTTTTTTAAAAACAAAATTTTTCCTCAGTTTAGGCCGATATGTATTCTTCTACATATTGATTGGTTTGCGCAAAAGTTATAGTAGCTACAAAATAGTGGATAGATTTATAGCATTTTAATTTTAATTTTTTTTACTAGTAATGGCAGCGATCAGCGATTTTTATCGTGACTGCAATATTGTGGCGGACACTATTGACACATTTTTGGGACAATTCACATTTATACAGCGATCGCTGCTATAAAAATGCATTGATTACTGTATAAATATGACTGGCAGGGAAGGGGTTAACACTAGGGGGCGATCACGGGGTTACATGTGTTCCCTGGGAGTGATTATTACTGTGGGGGGAGGGGACTGACTCGGGGAGGTGACCGATGGTTGTCCCTATGTACAAGGGACACACCATCAGTCTCCTCTCCCTGACAGGATGTGGATCTGTGTGTTTACACACACAGATCCATGATCCTGCTCAGTTACTGGGCAATCGCGGGTGCCCGGTGGCCATCACGGCCACCGGGCACGCGCATCGGGTCCCCAGTGACGCGGCGGTTGCGCGCGCCCGCGTCACTAGTGGCTTGGGAAGGCGATCACGTCATATGACGTCCGCCCAGAACAAGAGAGTCTTCTTCCCGCTGTCATATGATGGTGGGCGGTAGACAACTGGTTAAAGGACACTTATTGTGCTACCCTCATTTTCTGTGATTTTTTAAACTGTACCAGACATACATGAATAAACACAGTCTCATGTAATCAACATGTTCCAAAACTGATTGGCATTATAATGTTCTTTAATGTTCCATCCATGTACACTAACATACAAAACTATCTGATGCATATTACTTTAGGACAACAGCTACATGAACAAAAACTGCTGTATATGTAAACTAATTTTACATATCATTTTGTAACACTGGGTTTAATTTACTAAAACTATAGAGTGCAACATCTGGTGCAGCTCTGCATAAAAAACAGCTTCCAGGTTTTTTGTCAAAGCTTAATTGAACAAGCTGAAATTAGAAGCTGATTGGCTATCATGCACAGCTGCACCAAATTTTACACTCTCCAATTTTAGTAAAGCAACCCCACTGTATAGCCAGCAGAGTGATATCTGCTTTTACTAGTGTTCCCTTGCAGCTTTCTGTGTCAAATGCCTATTAATTGGACTATAATCAGGGTTGGATTTCTGCATAGCATACCATGACATAAGATGACAGGTCTGCTAGAGTGAGAGACAGTAACTAGCACATCATCCCTCTTTTAGGAATACTTTCATATAAATTGTGAAAGGTTCCAGACTGCCATCCTGCGTTCAGATCAGGCTAGGTCAATATTGTTGTTGTCCCTGCAAAAATTTTAGATTTTTGTTGTTAGACTAAATTGTGCACTTACAGTCTGTACATTAAAGCTGCACTGCTAGTAGAGTTGGGTGACAGTTTACCCTATTTTTTTAGTTGTCAGTTTTAAAGTTAGTGTGGCCTCAAGTGAACAAACTGTGTCTTTTAACAGTTTTAGGTCTAGCCTAAGTGTACCTTGTGTGGCTATGATGTCTGATCCTGTTAAGCCCCGTACACACGATCGGTTTGACTGATGAAAACCGTCCGATGGATGGTTTTCATCAGACCAACCGATCGTGTATGGTACCCATCGGTCTTTTTTCCATCGGTTGTAAAAAATAGAACTTGTTTTAAAATTTAAAAAAATTAAAAACCAATGGGAATTTCCGATTGTCTATGGGCAAGTCCATCGGATCAAAAACCCACGCATGCTCAGAATCAAGTCGACGCATGCTCAGAAGCATTAAACTTAATTTTTCTCGGCTCATCGGAGTGTTTTACGTCACCGCGTTTGGAACGGTAAGTTTTTTGACTGATGGTGTGTGGGCAAGACTGATGGAAAACAGTTTCATCGGATATCCGATGGACAAATCCACCGGACGAAAATCCATAGGTTATCCGATCGTGTGTACGGGGCTTAAGTGTGAACTAAAGCTGGATATAGAGGATTTTTTTTTCATTCATCCCCCTGTTGGTGGATAGAGGTATCATCCCGGCTGGGAAATTGTATTCATGGGTCAGTGGCTGCAGATAGCTGATCGAGAAACATTTTCCAGCAAGTCTGTTCAACAGAAGTCAGTCTGTTAATTTATTTCTGTATAACAGGCACTGCCACACATGGGTCATGTTCACAGCTGAATCGAACAAATTTCGATCCACCTATTACCAGCTTAAAACTAGCCAGTCAACTGAGGTTAGAGGGACACTGCACAGGAAACACGACACACTGAAATGCTGACTATACACTAGTCGATTTTTAAATAAACATTTGAATAAGAATTTGTACATTCATTGAAAAATCTTGTTTGACAGTACTTCAAAGTTTTTTTTGCTTTTAACATTTGATTTTAGAATGAATGCAATTTCCCAAACTAATACCACATATATTGTTAGAAATTCTTTCATTCAAGAAAAAAATTCCATCCTGCTCCTTTAAATTTTCTTGTAACTGTGCTCAAACACATATGCCATTTTGACCCCAATAATGATTAGAAAATTGAATCCTATTAGAATTCTACTAGTGTCTAGTCATATTTACCCACACTACATAAACTTTCTTTCTAACAGCCTTATCCACCTCCTTAAAATCTTGTCTGCTGTGGCCAAGTAGCCTTTCTACAGATTTGGGTTTGATTAATCTGTTTCTCATTATAGAATATGCCCTCATTGCATCTTTAGAAAAAAATGGCATGATCTAAGTCCACTTTATGCCAAAAGGAGTGAGAAGGTTTTCCTCTAACAGCTACTAAATGACATACAGTTTTGCTTGGAGCGAGGAATATACCTTTGTGTGTTTTTTTTCTATAGCCATATCTCTCTCAGCAGGATAATCTTTAGGGATCTCTACAGCTTCACACCGGAGGAGTTTGGAAAAAAAAGGTGAAACAGTCAAGAAATAACAAGTACATAAAACAAGTGTGCTAATAATAGACATACCATGCCACAATAAGCAAGAGTAAAAAAATAAAAGCTTAACAACAGTGTCAGAGAGTTACACCAACAGCATGCACACATGGTTATATAGCTTTGCCCACATGTCAAGCATGTCGAAAAGCATCATAAGTGTATGTACATGTAGAAGGCCTTTTTTATTTATGAAGTGAACTAAGCTGTCATACACATAGAGAGAAGGCCATTGTTGCAATACATTATTGTAAGTCAATACTTTAAGCATGTCGAGGTGCAACTATACAACAAGGGTCCCCTTTACCATTTTTTTTAGGTTTCCCCTCTTTTAAGGTAATGCGTAAGTGGTATGCGCAACAAGCATGATAAATGTTACTTTTAAATAAAAGGTAAAGGTAAACTTTTACGCCAAGACATTACCCTAGAGAAACACAACCGTTTTTCTCGGCAAGAAAACAGCTGGGAGAGCTTTTTGCCGAGAAAACCGTTCATGTGTATGGTTTCTCAGCAGGAAAACTGCCGGGAATCTCAATGAGAAAAATAGAGAACCTGCTCTCTATTTTTCTCATCGGGATTCTCAGCAGAGTTTTTCCTCCTAAAAAACCCAGTCGTCTGTATGCTTACCTGTCCAGAGAAACCCGCGCATGCTCAATGAGACTTTGATGCATGCGCGGTAGCATGCAAGGGTAGTGAAGGGTGTGGCGACGGCATCGAATGTGACGAGCGCCGGCTCGTCGTAGTCGATGACGTCACCGCGTTCTTGCCATTAAAAAGAACGGCGGTTCTTTTGAATGGCGCGTGTGTACACAGGGCTTGCCTTTCAGAGTTGCTGTGTGGAAAGACAGACAGAAGAGAATGTGAAACTGAGATTGCCTAAGAGAGTGTGAAAGACCTGTGGAGAGTCAGCCTGGGGCAGGTTCAAGAGGGAGTTAACTTTAAAGGGCAGGTATTTCCTCTGAAGCCCTGCTTCATATTCTGGTGAACAGAGGGAGACCAAGACCAAGTAGACTGGGCCTGTTTGTGTTTGCTGAAAAAAAAAGAAGCAGATTTTAAGTTTTTAGAACTGTCTAACAAACATCTGTTTCCCCTCTGATCCTGGCAATGGGTGGAGGATTCCTTGGTCAGTGTGGTGGGTGTAGGCCAGTTATGTGTCTTGGGTTAAATCTGCACAGGCATTGAAAAAAAATCAGAAAACACAATGGATGATTTGAATAAAAAATTAACAGTGACTAATATGCAGGCACGGGCACAGGCCCGCCATGAGCAGGCAACATTCGCAAAGCAACAGGACCAGCAGCAACCAAAGGCCTACCATGACCAAGCATTAGTGGCACAACAGCAGACCCTTGAGAAAGCACAGGCCCGCCAGGAGCACGTAACGTCAGTACAACAGCAGGTCCTGGCACAGGCAGTCGCTGCTCAACCAGAGATGATCCACCTGCTAATGGAACAAATGGTGGGTCTATGGGTGGAAAGCAGTAATCCAGCAACCTGAAAGGTTCAAAGATGGGTCCGAAGGGTGACTCGCAAAAGGCTGTGCAGCGGTCCCTAGAAAAGATGACTGCTGCATATAACATTGAAGTTTATTTGGTGCTTTTTGAGCAGGTTGCAACAAGGGAAGTTCTGCCAGAAAATGATTGGGTGGATATGCTGGCACCTTTTCTTACTGCAGATCCCAAGCAGATGTACTGTGACTTGGCCCAGGAATCAGCACAGGATTATACCTGGTCAGGTGTCTGCTGGGACTTTCCAAGGAGCTGCGACATGGCTGGTCCAATAGGAGCCCCAGTCCCTTGGTCAGATTGCAGCTGTGGTTGAACAATACAACTGAGCAGAAAGCATCTTTGGGAGTCCTCCAGCAACCTTAGAGTTTATCTGGAGCGAGAAGGCACATACCATCACCAAGCTGCTGAATGTTGACTTCATTGTGTCTGCTCAGGCCCATAACACTACCACCAGGAGCAAACCAGCACATAACACTCCCAAGAGCTGGTGCTGGAAAGAGAACCCTTTAAAGTTTGGTGCTGGTACAGCCATCACCTAGGTCATGTGTCAGTCCAGTGTCCAATGCAGGATGAGCCAATAGAATGCAACATGGTTCAATATCGCTTTATTTATGATTATGTATGTGCTTAGTAGGGATGAGCTTCGTGTTCGAGTCGAACATACGTTCGACTCGAACATCGGCTGTTCGATCGTTCGACGAAGATCGAACGATTTGGGCCGTTCGCGCCAAATTCGAGTGACGCGAACGGCCCACAATGCACTACGCCATCGCAGTGTCATCCAGGCGCTGTGATTGGCCAAGCATGCACTGTGACCCCGCATGCTTGGCCAATCACAGCGCCGGCAGCGAGGAGAGCAATGATTGGCCACAGGCAGGATGCCTGTGGCCAATTATTGCTGAGGGTGTTTAGTACACGCCCCACACTATAAAAGGCCGCCAGCACGGCGGCCTAGTGTAGTGTGTTCCGGAGCAGGGAAAGAGCAGCATAGGCAGGGACAGTGACTTTTATTTCTTTCTTGCTTAACCTGGATTCCTTTAGTTTAGGGAAAGAGAAGGATAGGTAGGGAGAGTGTCAGTGTGTTTTGTGCTTGTGCTATAGTGTGCTTAAAAAAAACATTTTTTCTAGGGACAGAAAACTCTAGGTAGGGAGAGTGTCAGTTTCTTTCACTGTGCAAGTCCTTGTTTCCAGGGACAGGGAAGGACAGTGAGTGAATTCTCCTTGTGCTATAGTGTGCTTAAAAAAACATTTTTTCTAGGGACACAAAACTCTAGGTAGGGAGAGTGTCAGTTTCTTTCACTGTGCAAGTCCTTGTTTCCAGGGACAGGGAAGGACAGTGAGTGAATTCTCCTTGTGCTATAGTGTGCTTAAAAAAAACATTTTTTCTAGGGACAGAAAACTCTAGGTAGGGAGAGTGTCAGTTTCTTTCACTGTGCAAGTCCTTGTTTCCAGGGACAGGGAAGGACAGTGAGTGAATTCTCCTTGTGCTATAGTGTGCTTAAAAAAAACATTTTTTCTAGGGACAGAAAACTCTAGGTAGGGAGAGTGTCAGTTTCTTTCACTGTGCAAGTCCTTGTTTCCAGGGACAGGGAAGGACAGTGAGTGAATTCTCCTTGTGCTATAGTGTGCTTAAAAAAAATATTTTTTCTAGGGACAGAAAACTCTAGGTAGGGAGAGTGTCAGTTTCTTTCACTGTGCAAGTCCTTGTTTCCAGGGACAGGGAAGGACAGTGAGTGAATTCTCCTTGTGCTATAGTGTGCTTAAAAAAAACATTTTTTCTAGGGACAGAAAACTCTAGGTAGGGAGAGTGTCAGTTTCTTTCACTGTGCAAGTCCTTGTTTCCAGGGACAGGGAAGGACAGTGAGTGAATTCTCCTTGTGCTATAGTGTGCTTAAAAAAAAACATTTTTTCTAGGGACAGAAAACTCTAGGTAGGGAGAGTGTCAGTTTCTTTCACTGTGCAAGTCCTTGTTTCCAGGGACAGGGAAGGACAGTGAGTGAATTCTCCTTGTGCTATAGTGTGCTTAAAAAAAACATTTTTTCTAGGGACTGAAAACTCTAGGTAGGGAGAGTGTCAGTTTCTTTCACTGTGCAAGTCCTTGTTTCCAGGGACAGGGAAGGACAGTGAGTGAATTCTCCTTGTGCTATAGTGTGCTTAAAAAAAAACATTTTTTCTAGGGACAGAAAACTCTAGGTAGGGAGAGTGTCAGTTTCTTTCACTGTGCAAGTCCTTGTTTCCAGGGACAGGGAAGGACAGTGAGTGAATTCTCCTTGTGCTATAGTGTGCTTAAAAAAAACATTTTTTCTAGGGACAGAAAACTCTAGGTAGGGAGAGTGTGTCAGTTTCTTTCACTGTGCAAGTCCTTGTTTCCAGGGACAGGGAAGGACAGTGAGTGAATTCTCCTTGTCCTATAGTGTGCTTAAAAAAACATTTTTTCTAGGGACAGAAAACTCTAGGTAGGGAGAGTGTCAGTTTCTTTCACTGTGCAAGTCCTTGTTTCCAGGGACAGGGAAGGACAGTGAGTGAATTCTCCTTGTGCTATAGTGTGCTTAAAAAAAACATTTTTTCTAGGGACAGAAAACTCTAGGTAGGGAGAGTGTCAGTTTCTTTCACTGTGCAAGTCCTTGTTTCCAGGGACAGGGAAGGACAGTGAGTGAATTCTCCTTGTGCTATAGTGTGCTTAAAAAAAACATTTTTTCTAGGGACAGAAAACTCTAGGTAGGGAGAGTGTCAGTTTCTTTCACTGTGCAAGTCCTTGTTTCCAGGGACAGGGAAGGACAGTGAGTGAATTCTCCTTGTGCTATAGTGTGCTTAAAAAAACATTTTTTCTAGGGACAGAAAACTCTAGGTAGGGAGAGTGTCAGTTTCTTTCACTGTGCAAGTCCTTGTTTCCAGGGACAGGGAAGGACAGTGAGTGAATTCTCCTTGTGCTATAGTGTGCTTAAAAAAAACATTTTTTCTAGGGACAGAAAACTCTAGGTAGGGAGAGTGTCAGTTTCTTTCACTGTACAAGTCCTTGTTTCCAGGGACAGGGAAGGACAGTGAGTGAATTCTCCTTGTGCTATAGTGTGCTTAAAAAAAACATTTTTTCTAGGGACAGAAAACTCTAGGTAGGGAGAGTGTCAGTTTCTTTCACTGTGCAAGTCCTTGTTTCCAGGGACAGGGAAGGACAGTGAGTGAATTCTCCTTGTGCTATAGTGTGCTTAAAAAAAACATTTTTTCTAGGGACAGAAAACTCTAGGTAGGGAGAGTGTCAGTTTCTTTCACTGTGCAAGTCCTTGTTTCCAGGGACAGGGAAGGACAGTGAGTGAATTCTCCTTGTGCTATAGTGTGCTTAAAAAAAACATTTTTTCTAGGGACAGAAAACTCTAGGTAGGGAGAGTGTCAGTTTCTTTCACTGTGCAAGTCCTTGTTTCCAGGGACAGGGAAGGACAGTGAGTGAATTCTCCTTGTGCTATAGTGTGCTTAAAAAAAACATTTTTTCTAGGGACAGAAAACTCTAGGTAGGGAGAGTGTCAGTTTCTTTCACTGTGCAAGTCCTTGTTTCCAGGGACAGGGAAGGACAGTGAGTGAATTCTCCTTGTGCTATAGTGTGCTTAAAAAAAACATTTTTTCTAGGGACAGAAAACTCTAGGTAGGGAGAGTGTCAGTTTCTTTCACTGTGCGAGTCCTTGTTTCTAGGGACAAAGAAGGAAAGTGAGGGGAATTCTCCTTGTGCTATAGTGTGCTAAAGCATTCCTCATCAACCATCTTTGAAATCCTTGATTTTTGGACAGTCAGGGAAATTGTCGTTGTGCTATTCTGTGCAAAAGCAATCATCCTCAACCATATTTAGAAATCCTTAAGTAAAGGGACAGAGAAGGACACCTGAAGGTAGCCCTTATTGCTTTTTTCCCATCTCCCTGCAGGCCATCTATTAGAATGTCTGGAAGGCAAACAAGGAGAGGCAGACAGTCAGGAGGCAATAAAAGAGGGCAAGCAGGCTCTGTGTCTGGGGGCAACAGTGCTGGTCGTGGACGCGGTGCATTGTCATCAGCACATGGCCATGGGACACGCTTGTCCTTCTTTTCGGCAGCTGGACATGTTGAGCCACATCATGCCGAAGACTTGGTAGAGTGGATGACCAAGCCCTCCTCCTCCTCCTCATCCTCTCTCACCCAGGCTCAGGGTACTGGCAAAGCAGCTGCCAAAGCGTCCTCTTCCCTGTTATCAATGTCAGACTCATCATCAGTCACTCCTTCCCTAGACCCACCATGTCCTCCTCCTGAGGAGTCCCCCGAACTGTTTGAGCACAGTGTTGGGTACATGCTCCAGGAGGATGCCCAGCGTTTCGAAGGGTCTGATGATGAAACCCAGCTACAGGAAGGCAGTAGGGTGTGAGCAGACAGAGGGGATGCTCAAGAAGGACACCAATCTGGCAGTCATGTTCCAGCAGCTGCAGCATACTGCCAGATTGTCTCCAGTGATGAGGAGGGAGGGGATGATGAGGTCACTGACTCCACGTGGGTGCCTAATAGGAGAGAGGAGGAGGAGGATGAGGAGGAGGCACATCTCCAACGAGGCAGGATGCCCTTTGGTGGCCAGCGTAAGGGCAGTACACCGACGGAATCACACCGCAGAGCTCCGCCTGTGCAGGGCGCTGCCTCTGCCCGTCATTCAAAAAGTTCCTTGGTGTGGGCCTTTTTTGAGGCTAGTGCATCAGATCGCACAGCTGCTGTTTGCAACATATGTCTCAAGCGTATATCGCATGGCCAAAACATCAGCCGCTTGGGTACCACATGCCTGACCAGACATATGTTGACCTGCCATGCAGCTCGTTGGCAAGCCTACCTCAAAGACCCACACCAAAGAACAAAGCGGACCTCTCCTTGCACCGCATCAGCTGGGATCTCCAACCCCACTATAACTTCAGTCCTCTCTGAAACATGCACTGAGAGGAATGAAGGTGTAGAATTAGGTGTGTCACAGCCAAGTACTTGCGGCCACTCTGCTAGCAGTACACCAACGTCCGATTCTAGCAGGCAAATTTCCCTGCCCCAGCTGCTGGACCGTCGAAAGAAGTTCACTCCCAGCCATCCACATGCCCAGCGGTTGAATGCTAGCTTGGCTAAATTGCTAGCGCTTCAACTGCTGCCTTTTCAGTTGGTAGACTCGGCCCCCTTCCGTGAGTTTGTGCAATGTGCGGTTCCTCAGTGGCAGGTTCCCAAACGCCACTTTTTCTCACGGAAGGCTATTCCGGCTCTCTACCGGCATGTGGAAGGCAATGTCTTGGCCTCGCTGGACAGGGCGGTCAGCGGTAAGGTGCATATTACCGCTGACTCATGGTCCAGCAGGCATGGACAGGGACGTTACCTTTCTTTCACGGCCCATTGGGTCACTCTTTTGGCAGCTGGGAAGGATGCAGGACAAGGTGCAGTAGTGTTGGAGGTTGTCCCACCGCCACGCCTCCAAAATGCTACTACTGGTTGTGACACACCTCTCTCCTCCACCCCCTCCTCTTCTTCTTCCTCCATGGCCTCTTCCTGTGGTTTGTCCTATGAACCAGCGGTGCTCCGTAGCCGTTCACGGGGCTACGCAAGTACGCAGGCAAAAAGATGCCATGCCGTGCTTGCGCTGGTGTGTTTGGGGGACAGAAGCCACACTGGGGCAGAGGTCCTGTCTGCTCTGCAGGGCCAGGCCGAGAGGTGGTTGACGCCACGCCAGCTTAAGCCAGGAATGGTGGTTTGCGACAATGGCACCAACCTCCTCTCCGCCCTTCGACAGGGACAACTGACCCATGTGCCCTGTGTGGCTCACGTCCTTAACCTGGTGGTGCAGCGGTTCTTGGGCAGGTACCCGGGCTTACAGGATGTCCTGAGGCAGGCCAGGAAAGTCTGTGTGCATTTCCGCAGATCTTATAATGCCAGTGCTCGCCTGGCTGAGCTGCAAAAGGAGTTGAACCTGCCCAAGAACCGCCTTATATGTGACATGCCCACCAGGTGGAACTCAACGTTGGCCATGCTGCAGCGGCTGCACACGCAGCAGAGGGCCATCAATGAGTACCTGTGCGACTACGGCACCAGGACAGGGTCAGGGGAGCTTGGTTTTTTTTCTCCACGCCAGTGGGGCATGATCAGGGATGCATGCACTGTCCTGGCACCATTTGAGGAGGCCACGAGGATGGTGAGCAGTGACAGTGCATGCATCAGTGACACTGTACCTCTTGTCCACCTGTTGGAGCACACGCTGCGTGGAATAATGGACAGGGCACTTGAGGCAGAACAGAGGCAGGAAGAGGAGGACTTCCTTGCCTCTCAAGGCCCCCTTTACCCAGACAGTGTTCCTTCTGTCCCACCCATCGCACAGGAAGAGGAAGAGGAGGAGGAGGAGGAGGAGGAGGAGGATTGTGTCAGCATGGAGGTGGAGGCTGGCACTCAGCATCATCAGCAGCAGTCTTTTAGGGATGATTTACAGTCCCAAGAAACCAGTGGACTTGTACGTGGCTGGGAGGAGGTGACTGCGGATCATGTCGTCCTTAGTGACCCAGAGGACTCCGGAGCGAATGCCTCAGCAAACCTACGCTGCATGGCCTCCCTGATCCTGCAAAGTCTGCGGAAGGATCCTCGTATTCTTCGGATCAAGGAGAGGGACCATTACTGGCTGGCCACTCTCCTTGATCCACGGTACAAGGGTAAGGTTGCGGACCTTATGTTACCGTCGCAGAGGGAGCAGAGGATGAGACAACTCCGGGAGGCCTTGCAGAAAGGTCTGTGCAACGTGTTCCCAGAGACTGGGAGGTTACAAACTCCTGGTCCTGGACAACGAGTTGCTGAGGCTTCGGCCAGTCAAAGAAGGAGCGGTGGGGAAGGTGGCCGTCTGACCGATGCGTTCAGACAATTCTTTAGTCCGCAGCCCCAAAGTATGATCGGTTCCAGCAACCATCGCCAGCGTCTGATAAACATGGTGCAGGAATATCTAGGGGCAAGGTCAGACTTGGACACCTTCCCCACCGAAAATCCTCTGGCTTACTGGGTCTTGAGGATGGATCACTGGCCAGAGCTTGCACAGTATGCAATTGAGCTACTGGCCTGTCCTGCATCCAGCGTTCTTTCGGAACGCACATTCAGTGCTGCTGGAGGATTTGTCACGGATCACAGGGTGCGCCTGTCCACCGACTCGGTTGATCGACTGACTTTCATCAAGATGAACCAGTCTTGGATCACCACCAGCTACCACACACCTGATGCTGATATAACAGACTAATTGATTTTAACATGTCACATCCCTTCAAGACTGATGCTGATGCTGAGTGCCTGTGCTGTTATGTTGACTGGCTATCCTCCTCCTCCGAGTCCTCAATGATACGATTGATGATGATAGCTTGGAAGATCATTTTTGTTTATGGGTGCCGCCACCAGTGGCTAAGGCCCAATTTTTCAGCCCCTGTTTTACAGGGGCGTGTACTTACAATTTTTTTAGCAATAATTTGCCATAGGGCTCATTGCTGTGCTCCAAGTACAGTATCTGTGAGGGGTTGTAGTGTTGTGCCACCAGTGCCTAAGGCCCAATTTTTCAGCCCCTGTTTAACAGGGGCGTGTCATTACAATTTTTGAAGCAATACTTTGCAACAGGGCTCATTGCTGTGCTCCAAGTACAGTATCTGTGAGGGGTTGTAGTGTTGTGCCACCAGTGCCTAAGGCCCAATTTTTCAGCCCCTGTTCAACAGGGGCATGCAATTACAATTCTTGATGTAATAATTCACAGCAGGGCCCATTCCTGCACCCACCAAGAGTAAGTCTGAGGGCTTACAGTGTTGTGGCAACGCCACCACCACCACCACCACGAAAGGCCCAATTTTTCAGCCCCTGTTCAAAAGGGGCATGTAATTACAATTCTTGATCTAATAATTCACAGCAGGGCCCATTGCTGCACCCACCAAGAGTAACTGTCAGGGCTTACAGTGTTGTGGCACCAGCACCACCATCAAAGCCCCAATTTTTACTACCACTGTTCAACAATTATATGTAATTAAAATTCCTGATATAATAGTTGACAGCAGGGCGTTCCAGCACCAACCAAGAGTAACTGTGAGTGCTTACAGTGTTGTGCCAACACCAACAACTAAGGGGCCTATTTCTGCAGAGTATATACGGCAGGTCCCTACTTTCAAACATCCAACTTACAAACGACTCCTACTTGCAAACGCAAGAAGACAACAGGAAGTGAGAGGAAATCTACCCCTAGGAAGGAAAATTCTCTCCTGTAAGAATAAATATGGGAGAAAGGTGTCTCCTCTGTACTGATGCTTTATCAGCAATCCTTGTTTCAAGAAAAACACCACATTTCAAAAACAGTTGTCATTGGGACGGAAAGTGAGGTGAAATGTTCTGAACAGGGGCACAGACAGCAAAACAAATGTTACAGGGGTGATAACCCTTACCTATGTTTTCCAAAAAGTTTAAAAATAGATTTTTGGGCTGGAGCTACACTTCAACAATGTACCTGTTCAAAATTACAAACACATTCTACATAAGAACAAACCTACAGTCCCTGTCTTGTATGCACCGCCTGTATACGGCTGTTCAGAGTATATAGGGCCTTTTTTATTTTATGTGCGGGGTTCCACTTAATATCCATACAAGACCCAAAGGGGCTGGTAATGGGCTGGGGTAGGGGGGGGGGGTCATGGGGTAGCTATGCCATTTTTCTTAAAGATTTTCATCCATATTACCGGGACCAGACATTACATTAAAGCCGCAAGCAGTTTTAAATGGCTTTTTTTTCCTTTAGAAGTGTCATTTTGTGCAGGGACAGTTCTAAACACGGGAAACACGTGGCACTTCACAGGCATACTTTAGACACCCCCCAGGTACGATATTTAAAGGAATATTTGACTTTTTTTTTTCACTTTATGCATCATTAAAATGACTGCTCCCGAAAAACGACCGTTTTTAAAACTTCTTTTTGCATTGATACATGTCCCCTGGTGCAGAACCCGGGTTCCCAAACCCTTTTTAGGACAATAACATGCATAATAGTTGTTATAATTAGCACTTTAGAATTCGAACGTTCGCATCCATTGTATTTAATAGGGTTCTAATGTTCTTACGAACTTTCGGTCCGTTCGCGGGTTCTGGTGCGAACCGAACCCGGGGGTGTTCGGCTCATCACTAGTGCTTAGTATGTGCTGCAAAAAGTCAATCTGCATGAGTATGCAGTGTGGATCAATAGGCAAGAGGTCGTTGCACTCCTTGAATCTAGGAATGTACTCCCCCTGCTATAATCAGACAGAATTCAGGGAAAGCTGATATCTGGTGGTAGAGTCTGATATGCAGAGGGAGGCCTCTCTTATACCTCTGACTCGAGGCCCCTGGTAGAGTAAACAGGATAAGAAGTGCAGAGTCGCGCGAGTATCTGGCAGAGGAGCTGGACCGGAACTGATGGTAGAGCCAGAGAGGAACACTGACACAACAGGATAACCAGGAATGGCTGTTACTCATTATGCAATCTTTTCTTTGTCCAATTCCTACTGCTTACTCCCTCCTGCTTAACATGAGAGTAACCTCATAAAATATAAAAGGTCTCCAATCCCCCATAAAGCAGTTGAAAATCCTTGGGCACCTTAAACGTCTAAAAACTGATATTGCCCTGCTACAAACAACACATCTCCAATCCTAGGACTTCTTCTGTATGAAAAAACTTTGGGTATGCATGGTCACAGGGTCCGACACAACCAGCCAGAAAGCCGGTGTCCTTATTTGGATCCATAAAAACTTCTCTTGTGCGATAAAATCTATAGACGCTGATGACCAGGGATGCTTTGTCACTGCTCATCTCCTTGTAGCCTCCCGGGAGCTCCAGATTACCAATGTATATGCCCCAAATTCACAGAGTAAACAATTCTTCCCCTATATCACCATGAAACGCCTACATCCTCCCCTCATCCCACATTTCATAGGTGGTGACTTTAACACAGTCATGCATAATCTCGAAGATAGATCCCCTTTGGGGAAAGCCCCACCACAGGCATGCAAAGCTTAGCCAACTAACTTTGCCCTCACAATGGAACACCTCAACTTGGTCGACATATGGCGACTGATCCGGCAGACAGGGAATTTACCTTTTTCTCCCCCCTCACAACATATTCACCAGACTAGACTTTTTTTTCTGCACTGCTGCATTCGTACTACTTATCAATGAGGCGGAAATGCACAACATAGCAAATTTAGATCACAGCCCAGTCGTAGTGACCCTTGAAGCCCCAGGTTCCCAACCCAACTTACTCCTGTGGTGCTTCTGATCATGTTTTTTTCAATGCTTTATCAGTGAGGCCTGGTCCGAATTTAAACATTCAATTCCTCTCATAAAAGCAACCCCAACTTTTTTTTGTAGGTGGGAAAAGCCTTCCTTAGAGGCCATATTATTATGTATTTCATCTACAGCCTCCTTTAGGAAACACACCATGGCAAATACATGCCTTAGAACTACACAGAGAACCCTCATATCCCACAACACCCCTGACCACAGGACCATATGGCACAGAAAAGCTGTAACTCATTATTCATTCCTATGCAGACTTATTATTACACAAATTTGATAACAAATAGCCAGTAAATTATTAGCAAGACTGATCAAAGGTCCCCATCAACCTACTCATAATAACTGTTCCGCTCTAAAAACACTGACTATGTGTGGTTCTAAACAGATAGCTAAACACTTGTCAAAGACTCCAGTAAACGGAAGCCCAATGCTTGATTTGTCTACCGAAGTAATCCAACTTTTATTTTACTTCTTTTATTTTTTATATTGTGAAACTCCAATACAATACAACGACATGATATCAGTACACATAGGGGCTGATTTAAGAAAATGTTGGCGCATTTGCGCGGGCAGGAATAATTATTGCGACATGGCGCATGCTGTCGACTTGCGTCGGATTTGCATAATAGTTGCGCGTACGGGCGCATACACATTCTTAAATATGAAACAAACATCGGGCACTTGCTCATTGTAATGCTGATCATGTTAATGAGCTTTTCCTTATCACATGGAGAATATTGCTTCCACTTTTATTCCTTTCATTCATTTCTTTTTGAAACAACTCAATATTCATTCTAGAGATCTTCCTCCTATCAACAATTGTACAGATGTTTACTGGACTTGTAATTGTGCATTTTATGGTGATAGTCTATAATCATTGGTGGAGCCAAAACTTCCATGAAAACATCTTCTCTACACATGTTTGTGTATTGTGCATTCTGGACAATTCTTTCCCCATACACTGTCCAATCTGATTGGATGACATTTACATCCACTCATTTCTCTGAGCAATTAATTTCCCTTACACACTGTGCAATCAGATTGCACAGTGTATGGGGAAAGAATTGTCCAGAATGCACAATACACAGACATATGTTGAGAAGATGTTTTCATGGAAGTTTTGGCTCCATTGATTATAGACTATCACCATAAAATGCACAATTACAAGTCCAGTAAACATCTGCACAGTTGTTGATAGGAGGAAGATCTCTAGAATGAATATTGAGTTGTTTCAAAAAGAAGTGAATGAAAGGAATAAAAGTGGAAGCAATATTCTCCATGTGATAAGGAAAAGCTCATTAACATGATCAGCATTACAATGAGCACAAGCTCAATGTATAAGCAGTTGTGCACTCTGGAGAACGCAGATGCGCCCGTGTGCAACACACATATTTATCAAGCTAAAGCGAGTGCGCCCTGTCAGGCGAGCATAAAATGGTGTTCTTTGTCAATGCACATGTGCAGTTGAGTAAGCTGAAAGAAGGGTGTAAAAAGGCTTGATTAGTTGTAAGACAGATCTACATGTTCTGGACAGAATTTATGCATTTAAACCAGGGGTCTCAAAGTACCGGCCCGCGGGCCATTTGCGGCCCGCGGAGCGGTTATAAATGGCCCTCAGGCAGCGCGGGGGTGCCGCGGAAGGGGGGGCACAAATTGGCAGTGTTCTACTGCCAGGCATGTACTGGCCGGAGATCCGCAGCAATTTACCTGTCAATCGCCTACTGCTGGCGCCTGACGGGTAGATCGAGATGCATGCAGAGTAGCGCAGGAAGCGTCTGTCATAAGTTCACTTCTCTCTCACGTCACGCTGTTGCTCCCCGGCGGCCCCTCCTCTCTTCGTCCATCCCCATTTGCTTGTGACATCATCTGGGATGGACGAACAGAGGAGGGGCCGCCGGGGAGCAACAGCGTGACATGAGAGAGAAGTGAACTTATGACAGACGCTTCCTGCGCTACTCTGCATTTGAAGAAAACGACAACAAGTAAATGCTGACCTGTGCCCCATGTACCCTGATTGTGCCCTGATGTGCCCCATGTACCCTATGTACCCTAATTGTGCCCTGATGTGCCCCATGTACCCTGATTGTGCCCTGATGTGCCCCATGTACCCTGATTGTGCCCTGATGTGCCCCATGTACCCTGAATGTGCTCCATGCACCCTGATTGTGCCCTGATGTGCCCCATGTACCCTGATTGTGCCCTGATGTGCCCCATGTACCCTGATTGTGCCCTGATGTGCTGGGCTCTGTGCCCTAATGGTGAGTGGTCAGTGTGCAGTGTAGTGGTCAGTGTGCAGTGTAATGTGAAGCGTAGTGGTCAGTGTGCAGTGTAGTGGTCAGTGTGCAGTGTAATGTGAAGTGTAGTGGTCAGTGTAGTGGTCAGTGTGCAGTGTAATGTGAAGTGTAGTGGTCAGTGTGCAGTGTAGTGGTCAGTGTGCAGTGTAATGTGAAGTGTAGTGGGCAGTGTGAAGTGGTCAGTGTGAAGTGTAGTGGTCAGTGTGCAGTGTAGTGGTCCGTGTGCAGTGTGTAGTGTAGTGGTCAGTGTGCAGTATAGTGGTCAGTGTGCAGTGTAGTGGTCAGTGGGTAGTGGTCAGTGTGCAATGTAGTGGTCAGTGTGCAGTGTAGTGGTCAGTATGCAGTGGTCAGTGTGCAGTGTAGTGGTCAGTATGCAGTGGTCAGTGTAGTGGTCAGTGTGTTGTGGTCAGTGTGCAGTGTAGTGGTCAGTGTGCAGTGTAGTGGTCAGTATGTAGTGTAGTGGTCAGTGTGCAGTGTAGAGGTCAGTTTGCAGTGGTCAGTGTGTATTGTTCAGTGTGCAGTGTAGAGGTCAGTGTGTAGTGGTCAGTGTGCAGTGTAGTGTTCAGGTTTAATAATGCATTTGCTGACACCAGTGCTGGGGGTTAATAGTGCGTCTGCTGACACCAGTGCTGCTGTTTTTGAAGTTTGAATGTTTGCATGCGGCCCCCCATGGGATATGAAAACTTGTCTTGTGGCCCTCAGGTAATTTGAGTTTGAGACCCCTGATTTAAACAATATTATATACATACTTTTTAGCCTGGTAACAGAAGATAGTAAACTAGTAAAATTATCTACAGTATTCAGACAAAAATGTTGAAGATTACATTGGCTGCGCTTGCTAATGGTAGGCGCAAAATATTGCGCAAGTGCGCAACAGCGCTTCCTATGTAAATATGGTTTGGTGCATATAAGTGCACCATAATTTTTGATAAATGTTTTGAGTCCCCTTTTTTGTGCAATTGCTCCAATTTCTCCACTGCATTACAGGCGCAGGTCTTTAGTAAATCACCCCCATAGAATCACTAGTCTAGCATAAATGACAGATGACACAACAGAAAGGCAATTACAGGTGATGATGTCTCAAGCCTCTTGGGAGAGAAACAGACATGCTGCATTCATGGAGAATGACAATCTAAAAATGGCTGAAGAACTTCCTAGAGCAAAGTGTAACTTCCTGTCTGAGAAATTTATATAACTAGAGATAAAGCTGCTACAGACTTTTGCCACTAGATGGCAGTGGTAAACTACACATTCTATATAAGTAACTATAACTAAATTAGCCTATAAAGGCAGCACACTCCCTGCCTCATATAATACATTATATCACTACCTATACATATCTACTGTAGAGGGAAAAACACACTAATAAGAAAATACATTCCCGTCTAGAACTAATAACATAAACTATAACATGAGTCCACAATATCAGTGTCTCTTGGCTATGGTACTTTAAGCTGGTAGCCTACATAAAGAAATAGTTTTGTCCATAAACCAGGGTTGCCAACTTTCAGTAAATTTACAAACAGTTTGTAAAATCCATAATTGTTGCATCTGTCCATGAATGTCAGTTACGGACATGCAACCTACATGTCCGTAATGGACATTCAAGGACAGATGCAAAAAGTACAGATTTTACAAACTGTTCGTAAATTTACTGACAGTTGCCAACCCTGCCATAAACTTATCTTCAGATTGGAGAAGCCGCGCTAGGCCAAACTATCTCCAATGCCAATTGTAATCCACAGGATGTAATTTAACTCATTGCGAATGTCACGTTTGAAAGCCGTCAGTGACAAGCTCTATGTTATGTATTGTGCCAGCAACATAATAGAAATACCTATTCAAAGGAGAACAATGACATCCGAAACTGGTCTGGCGTACACTTTAGCAGTCCCTTGTTTTGTCACTTTGACTTCAACCTTTCTGACATTACCAACTTTACTTGGCAACGTATTTGTGACAATTCCCATAGACCAGTTGTTTCTGCTTTCTTGACTATCTTTCAACAACACCACATCTCCAACTTTAACATTGGGACTGGTCTTAGCCCATTTCCTGCGACTTTGTAAGGTAAACAGGTAGGTAATCCCTCCTCCATCTCTTCCAAAACTTATCAGCCAGACACTGGACTTGTTTCCATTGCTTTACATGAAGTTCTGTTGTACTAAAGTCTCCACAAGGGGCCGACAAAGAGTCTACCTTTTGGGTCAAGAGCATAGCAGGAGTAAAAATTGTTTGATTATCTACAACCGTCTGATACAGAAAAGGTGGGCCTGAGAACCATATAGAGTTCTGAAGGCAAGCTATCTGTGTAGGCCTGGTAGCATAATCTGCAGGATTTTGTTTTGAGGGCACATAGAACCATTGCTCTGGACAGGTTGCTTGTCTGATCCTATTCACCCGATTGGAAACATATACTGTAAGAAGAATCTATATGTAGTGTTGCAGATATAGCCTAATGCCACGTACACACGATCATTTTTCCCGTCGGGAAAAATGTCATTTTTTCCTTTGGACGAGAAAAACGATCGTCTGTGGGCTTTTTGCAGTTTTTCCCGACGGGAAAAACGGCATTAATCACGATGAGAAAAATTAGAACATGTTCTAACATGTTTTAAAAAATGACGAGAAAAATGACCGTGTGTGGGGAACAAGCTGTTCCCTCGTTTAAAATGTCATTATTCACGGCAGTTTTTAAACCGCCGTGAATAATGATCGTGTGTACGCGGCATAAGACTGTTTTACTGTCTGTAAAGAATTTCACAGCATCTAGGCGTAGGTCCATCTCATCTCTCACTAACTCATACAGTTCAACCGCTAGTACAGCTGCACATAACTCTGGGCGTGGAATTGTATGTGCCGGCCTAGGGCAAAGTTTGGATTTTCCCATAACAAATCCAACATGACAGACATTTTCTGCATTGATTACCTTCAAGTATGTGTAGCACACGGACCCTTTTCTCCTGCCTACCTTCTCCTTGCAGGGATAAAGGCACACTGTGCCACATGCCCGGATCCTCCTGGTTTAGAAGGTTGAGCGGTGTTCTTTATTTTTGGGTCCTGCAGTGAGTTACCTCCCGTTCACTGGTTCTCGTCCCTAGAATGTAGGGAAAAGTCTGTGTTCTTTCCCCAAAGAAACTCAATGTCCAAACAGTGTTCAAACTCCAAACAGCCGAGTTTATTTTTATCTTGCTCAAACAGATTTGGAAACAGGTTGAAGATAGCGACAAAGTAGGCAGGGAGATAGGTTCAGGCATGCGACACCCAGTTACCCTATTCTTTACTCAAGCCTGAGTATGAATTTTGCTCACCCGGATAGATCCCTCTCACAGTTCTAGCAGCCGGAGTGAAGCACAAACAGTTGCTATTTGAATTTAGTCCCCTTCACGGACAAGTCCTAGAGATCCTGTGCCACAGAATCCCTAATGATTGAATTATGACTTCTGAACAAAAACCCTGTAGATTAGTAGAGACCATAGGTGTCAGTGGGACACACTACAGGGGCTATACTGCAACTCACGTATTCTTCCTCTGATAGGTAACCAGGCCTCTCCTTCATCGTGAACTCCATCACCGATCCATCGGACAGGTCCTCCCCCGGTTTCCTCTCTTTTAGAGTGGGCCACCCTCACATGGGCTCCCTGGGACTCCAGTGTGTTGGCTGTAGACCCAGTTGAAGGTACTGGGCCTACCTGGAACATTGTAGCCTCGGGCTAAAGGTGCCCGAGACTCCTCGGCCAGTTCACGCACCCCCCAGCCAACAGGGCCTAAGGGCACTACTTTGCCACCAGGGGTCCTCCTTGGAATCCCCCCGGCACACCACCCCCATGGGGCACACTCTCCAGCTTCTCTGGCATCTGCCCTTTATGTACCCTCTCCCAGCATGCACAGCATGCAAAACCCTGCCCACCACACGGTAGCCGAGAGAGGACACCCAATCACACCACAACGCCACCTACGGTTCAACCCGAGACCTGGGCAACAGTGCCACCACAGGACAAGGGGAACCATACACCAGGCAACAACATGGCAGAGCAGAGTCCATACCTAACAAATTAGAGAACCTGAGCCAAATATGGCTCATACTACCCCTAAATTTAGAACATAGCGACACCCAAATTTGGGGTACCCGCTACACAAGCAACTGCACCTATTGCTGAAACAGATGCATCTGAAAAAATTTATAGTTCTCTTTTGCAGGCTTGTGACAATGAAACAGGAATGTAACATATGGGTATTTGTAAACATTGTAAGGCTTGTAAAGACTCTGTCCATTGGACCCACTCATGGAGTCTCTCTTGTGGAAGTAAGGCATCCCACTCACTTTCTCCACTTGACAGTTCACGGACTAAGGCCTTACCTTTCATGGTGATAGGTGCTACAAACCCAAGAGGATCATAGAGGCTGTTCACAGTAGATAGAATTCCTCTTCTCGTGAATGGCTTTTCTGCTGAAGAAACCTGAAAAACAAAACAGTCTTTCTCTATATCCCAGCCAGTGGCGGGATTTTCAGGGTTGCAGAAGTCGCAGTTGCGACTGGGCCCTGTAGTTCTGTGAAGTCCGGGGGGGGCCCGCCCACCGCCCGCCAGTGGATGCAGGGGTGGCACCGCGGCAACCCCCCAAGACATCTCCCCTGCCTGCATCTCTGGCTGCCCGTTTAGAGTGCAGTGGGGAGATTTGGAAGGAGGTGGAAGGCTGCGATCGGCAGCTCTATGGTGCCTGTGTGGGCAGGGATCTCCCTGGGGCTTGTAGTGCTCTGAGTGTCAGTGTGTATACAGAGGAGAGGGGAGGGGAGGGGCCTCTGACCCAGGCAAGTATTAGTTTCACTTTCACACTGCTGCTTGTACAATGTTGCTGATGCCCGGGTCAGAGGCCCCTCCCCCCTCTGCTGTATACATGATGGATATAGAACTACTAGCCCCAGCAAGACCCCCCTGCCTGTGGACACCATAGAGCTGCCGATCGCCACCTCCCACCTCCACCAGCCAGGTACAGGGGAACCCCTGCAAGGGGGAGTCAGCTGTTTGGGGACCCTGATGTAAGAGGGGGGGGTCTTTCTGGGGACACTAATGTACGGAAGGGAGCCTCTGGGGACACTAATGTTAGGGGGGGCTCTATGTGGACCCTGGTGTAAGGGGGGGCTCTCTGGGGACTCTGGTGTAATGTGGGGCTCTATGTGGACCCTGGTGTAAGGGGGATCTCTCTGGGGACCCTGGTGAAAGGGGGGCTCTCTGGGGACCCTGGTGTAAGGTGGGCTCTCTGCGGACTCTGGTGTAATGTGGGGCTCTATGTGGACCCTGGTGTAAGGGGGGCTCTCTGGGGACCCTGGTGTAAGGGGGGGCTCTATGGGGACCCTGGTGTAAGGGGGGGCTCTATGTGGACCCTGGTGTAAGGGGGGGCTCTCTGGGGATCCTGGTGTAAGGGGGGCTCTATGTGGACCCTGGTGTAGGGGGGGCTCTCTGGGGACCCTGGTGTAAGGGCGGCTCTCTGAGGACCCTGGTGTAATGTGGGGCTCTCTGGGGACCCTGGTGTAAAGGGGGCTCTCTGGGGACTCTGGTGTAATGTGGGGCTCTATGTGGACCCTGGTGTAAGGGGGGCTCTCTGGGGACTCTGGTGTAATGTGGGGCTCTACGGGAACCCTGGTGTAAGGGGGGCTCTATGTGGACCCTGGTGTAAGGGGGGCTCTCTGGGGACCCTGATGTAAGGGGGGCTCTCTGGGGACCCTGATGTAAGGGGGGCTCTCTGGGGATCCTGGTGTAATGTGGGGCTCTATGGGGACCCTGGTGTAAGGGGGGGCTCTCTGGGGACCCTGGTGTAAGGGGGGCTCTCTGGGGACTCTGGTGTAATGTGGGGCTCTATGTGGACCCTGGTGTAAGGGGGGCTCTCTGGGGACTCTGGTGTAATGTGGGGCTCTATGTGGACCCTGGTGTAAGGGGGGCTCTCTGGGGACCCTGGTGTAAGGGGGGCTCTATGTGGACCCTGGTGTAAGGGGAGCTCTCTGGGGACCCTGGTGTAAGGGGGGCTCTCTGGGGACCCTGGTGTAAGGGGGGCTCTTTGGGGACCCTGGTGTAAGGGGGGGCTCTCTGGGGACCCTGGTGTAAGGGGGGGCTCTCTGGGGACCCTAGTGTAAGGGGAGCTCTCTGGGGACCCTGGTGTAAGGGGGGGCTCTCTGGGGACCCTGGTGTAAGGGGGGACTCTCTGGGGACCCTGGTGTAAGGGGAGGCTCTCTGGGGACCCTGATGCAAGTAGGGAGGCTCTCTGGCGACCCTGATGTAAGGAGGGGCTCTCTGGTGACCCTGATGTAAGGAGAGGCTCTCTGGCGACCCTGATGTAAGGAGGGGCTCTCTGGCGACCCTGATGTAAGGAGGGGCTCTCTGGCGACCCTGATGTAAGGAGGGGCTCTCTGGGGAACACTAATGTAATGTAAGAGGGGAGGCTCTCTGGGGACACTAATGTAAGGGGGGCTCTCTGGGGACCCTGATGTAAGTAGGGAGGCTCTCTGGGGTCCCTGATGTAAGGAGGGGCACTCTGGGGACACTAATGTAGGAGGGGAGGCTCTCTGGGGACACTAATGTAGGAAGGGAGGCTCTCTGGGGACACTAATGTAAGGGGGAGGCTCTCTGGGGACCCTGATGTAAGGGGGAGGCTCTCTGGGGACCCTGATGTAAGGGGGAGGCTCTCTGGGGACCCTGATGTAAGGGGGAGGCTCTCTGGGGACCCTGATGTAAGGGGGAGGCTCTCTGGGGACCCTGATGTAGGGGGGGCTCTCTGGGGACCCTGGTGTAAGGGGGGGCTCTCTGGGGACCCTGGTGTAAGGGGAGCTCTCTGGGGACCCTGGTGTAAAGGGGGGACCCTGGTGTAAGGGGGAGGCTCTCTGGGTATCCTGGTGTAAGGGGGGGCTCTCTGGGGACCCTGGTGTAAGGGGAGCTCTCTGGGGACCCTGGTGTAAGGGGGGGGGCTCTCTGGGGACCCTGGTGTAGGGGGGGCTCTCTGGGGACCCTGGTGCAAGTAGGGAGGCTCTCTGGGGACCCTGATGTAAGGGGAGGCTCTCTGCGGACCCTGATGTAAGTAGGGAGGCTCTCTGGGGACCCTGATGTAAATAGGGAGGTTCTCTGGGGACACTGATGTAAGGGGAGGTTCTCTGGGGACCCTGATGTAAGGGGAGGTTCTCTGGGGACCCTGATGTAAGGGTAGGTTCTCTGGGGACCCTGATGTAAGGGGAGGTTCTCTGGGGACCCTGATGTAGGGGGAGGCTCTCTAGGGACCCTGATGTAAGTAGGGAGGCCCTCTGGGGACCCTGCTGTAAGGGGAGGTCCTCTGGGGACCCTGGTGTAAGGGGGGACTCTCTGGGGACCCTGATGTAAGGGGAGGTTCTCTGGGGACCCTGGTGTAAGGGGAGGCTCTCTGGGCACCCTGGTGTAAGGGGAGGTTCTCTGGGGACCCTAATGTAGGGGGAGGCTCTCTAGGGACCCTGATGTAAGTAGGGAGGCTCTCTGGGGACCCTGATGTAAGAGGGGCTCTCTGGGGAGTCCCCCCATGTGATGGTGTGTGTGGGGGGGCGGCGGTATTGAAGGATCTGGCCTTGGGGCGACAAAGGGAGTAAATCTGGGCCTGGGCAGAGGCAGCGCTGAGACTGGGGGCAGACACTGAAAAATGAAGTCAGCAGACATGCTGACACCAATGAGAGAAGGCGAGGGAGGAGCTTTCCTCTCTGCGTGGAATACCTGTACCGTCTACCCATGAGGCAAGAAGGCATCCTGGCGGGAGATTAGAAGGCACGGTGACGGTGACCGATCGAACGGAATTCCCGGGGAATCGATTTAATGACGGTAAGTGACATTTTGCAGAGCTGAGCAATCGATGCCAACCTCCACCACCTGTGCCTCTTACTGATCCCATCCCTCCACCACTGATCTCATCCTTATCCCCCCATTACTTCTATAACAGAGGTGATGGGGGGGATAGGGATGAAATCAGTGGTGGGAGGATGGGATCAGTAAGAGGCACAGGTGGTGGTGGGAGAGGATGGCACCACCACTGCCACCGCAGCCACCCCCCCTCAAGTACCACTGCAGCCACCCCCCTCAAGTACCACAGCTGCCATCCCCCCTCAACTACCGCCGTTGCCACCCCCCTCAAAAAAAAGTATCAAAATCATGCTTTTTCGGGGGGGGGGGGCCTTCGTGATTTCTTGCACCAGGGCCCAGAGGTTTCTAGTTACGCCTCTGATCCCAGCTTAGGCCTAAACTCTTCTGTAAACAAAGGGTGTCTGTTCCCAGGCAAAGGTCTTTGAGATCTTTAGCTGTCTTCCGCGGTGAAAGCTTCCATGACTTGTTTGCTGTTAGAGGCTATCTTATGTAGTCGCAGATTCTTTACCTTCATCCAGTGATGGTGCTACTTCAGCATGATTATTGTCGAGCATCCTTTTGATGAATTCTGTAAAGTATTTTTTCACTACAGGTTTTCTTTGCAAAGTTTTACGTAGTGTGTTCTGGTGCTTCATGGCTTGCTCTCTGTTACTAGGTAAATAACACCTGGGAGTCCGAAAGGGTAAAGGGGCTACCCAATTGTTGTTTTTATCTTGGAAATTCTCTTTATCCACGATATTGAGAAAGGCTTGATCATCTATAGAGATTGCTTGACTAAGAAGGGACGTGCGCCCATTCACTAGCACAGATGTCTTTGAAGTGTTGACGCTGTCAGGCCGATGTGCTGCTCCTAGACAAACTTCTCCTAATATAACTCACCCTAGTTCAAGTCTTTGAGCATAGGGGGCATTAAAGTGCCCATTAATTTGTTAGCGTACCTTATGTACCTGTAGAATGTCTCTTCCAAGAAGTAGAAGAATAGAGGCATCTTTCTGGATAGCTGGAATAAGGTGAGATATTGAATTGAGATGAGGATGATGAAGGGCCACTTCTGGTGAAGGGATCTCTGCTTTATCGTCTGGAATCATATCACACTCTATCAGATTGGGAAGTGAGAGATGGACTCTCTTGTCAAGAGACTCAATAGCAAAGTCAGTAGCTCTTCTTCCTGAAGTTTCTATCACTCTTGCACAAGTGCACATGTTTTTTAGGGTGTATGGAACTGCACTCAATGTAATGTTGAAGTCATCAAAAAAGTCTGACCTTGCCAGTGACCTGTTACTCTGTTCATCCAGAACCACATACATCTTAACTGCCTTTTGCTTTTATTCCTGTGGGGTACACTGTTGCTACGCAGATCTTGGAACATGAACGTGGATTTGTACTGTCACCACAGATTTCAGTGCATTTGGACATTACTGGGGTAGATGAATTATCTTTTTGCTCCCTGCCCTCATCTTTTGGGGCTTCAGTGACATCTATTGGTTGATGCTAGGGATGAGCTTCGTGTTCACGTCGAACACACGTTCGACTCGAACATCGGTCGTTCGATCGTTCGACGAAGAACGAACGTTATGGTCCGTTCGCGCTAAATTCGTGTTGCACGACACGGCTCATAATTCACTGCGGCATCGCATTGCATTGCTGGCTGATGATTGGCCAAGCATGCACTATGACCCGCATGCTTGGCCAATCACAGCGCGGAAAAAACGGAGAGCCGTAATTGGCCAAAGCCAGGGTGGCTTTGGCCAATTATGGCTCAGGGGGTTTAGTACACGCCCCACACTATATAAGGCCGCCTGGAAGTCGGCCTTGTGTAGTGTGTTGGCGTTTGTGAAAGAGGCAGTTTCAGAGAGATAGACAGTGTCATTTATATTGAGTTAGATAGAGCAGGCAGGCGAGTCAGTTAGCTGCTGTTACAGTGTGTAGAGGATATATTAGCATCCTAGATGTTGTATATATATTGTAACAGCAGGCAGGTAAAATCACCAGGTTGCATCCAGGATGGGAGATATATATGTCCTAGATTCAGGCTTTATGCCGATTTATACCACTAGGGGGAGTGCTGGGAGTCTTGCAGGGGAAGAGTTAATGAGCCCAGCTGAAGTAAGTGGGGCCTCTACAAGAACTCCCAGCATGCTAAGGGAGATGCTCCAACCTGGAACCAGATCTGTGTGGATAGTCTGGGGAGTGTGATCTCTGTGCGGTGAGCCAAAGCCTGTGTGGTTATTGCTAAGAACTTTAAAAAGCAGGGAGCTAGGGACTGGGACAGCACAAGGCTGTACCCAGTTGTTAGTTAGGGACACCAACGTGTGTAGTGAGCGGTCTAGTTGACCAGGATTTATTTTCCTGTTTCTTTTGTTTTTGCTGTATTTTTTTGTCTGCATATAGTTCAAATAAAACCACACCCTTTTGTTTTCTCCTACCACTGTCTGCTGTGCCTGTTTTTGTGTGGTGAACCCATCCAGGGGGTCACACACACCCGCTGCTGAGTTAACCCCCTCACAATATTTATACACTGTATGGAGTTTAGCTAGATCCGTTCCTGTTAGTCTCTATACTGTGACAGGCAGGCAGGTGATTGTGCTAGCTGCAGACAGTCAGTGTTTCACTTAGTGTACTACTGTGTGCTTTGCATAGCGATCACCTAAAGCTCACCTGGATACAGTTATTCTCTATACTGTGACAGGCAGCCCGGTGATTGTGCTAGCTGCAGACAGTCAGTGTTTCACTTAGGGCTCTTTCACGCGGACAGACCGTTCAGGTCTGCCTGTCAGTTTTTTAGGCGGACCTGAACGGATGCTCCATGTACCCCTATGGAGCCACGGATGTCAGCGGTGACATGTCCGTTGACATCGACCCGCTCCGATCCGCCAAAGTGTGACGGAGGAAAACCCTACTTTTCCATCCGTCTGCGGATCGGATGACAACGGACTCTGCGGTCTGTCGTCATCCAATCCCCCATAGGGGAGAGCGGTGCTCTGACAGGTCGGTCCCTGCACAGTGTGCGGAGACAGACCTGTCATCTGCCTGCTCAGCGGGGATTGACGGAGCGATCACCGCTAAGCAAAGCGGAGCCTGCACACGGACACGGATCGTGTGAAAGGGGCCTTAGTGTACTACTGTGTGCTTTGCATAGCATTCACCTAAAGCTCACCTGGATACAGTTATTCTCTATACTGTGACAGGCAGGCCGGTGATTGTGCTAGCTGCAGTCAGTGTTTCACTTAGTGTACTACTGTGTGCTTTGCATAGCATTCACCTAAAGCCTAAATTTTTGATGCAATACTTTGCAACAGGGCTCATTGCTGCGCTCTAAGTATAGTATCTGTGAGGGGTTGCAGTGTTGTGGCACCAGCACCAGTGCATAAGGCCCAATTTTTCAGCCCCTGTTCAACAGGGGCATGCAATTACAATTCTTGATCTAATAATTCACAGCGGGGCCCATTCCTGCACCCACCAAGAGTAACTGTGAGGGCTTACAGTGTTGTGACACCAGCACCACCACCAAAGGCCCAATTTTTCCTACCACTGTTCAACAGTGGCATGTAAATAAAATTCCTGATATAATAGTTGACAGCAGGGCGTTCCAGCGCCCACCAAGAGTAACTGTGAGGGCTTACAGTGTTGTGGCAACACCAACACCTAAGGGGCAAATTTCTGCACAGTATATATCGTAGGCCCCTACTTTCAAACATTAACTCTTACAGGAGAGAATTTGCCTTCCTAGGGGTAGATTTCCGTCGTTTGTAAGTTGGATATGTGAAAAGGTGTCTCCTCTCTACTGATGCTTTATCACCAATCCTTGTTTCAATAAAAACCCCAAATTTTCCAAAAACATTTGTCATTGGGATGGAAAGTGAGGTGAAATGTTCTGAACAGGTGCACAGACAGCAAAACAAATGTTACAGGGGTGATAACCCTTCCCTATGTTCTCCAAAAAGCTTAAAATTAGTTTTTTTTGGCTAGAGCTACACTTAAAAAATGTACCTGTTCCAAATTACAAACAGATTCTACATAAGAACAAACCTACAGTCCGTGTCTTTTTTGCACCGCCTGTATACTGCTGTTCAGAGTATATAGGGCCTTTTTTTATTTTGGGTGCGGGGTTCCCCTTAATATCCATACAAGACCCAAAGGGGCTGGTAATGGGCTGGGGTAGGGTGGGGGGGGGGTGATGGGGTATTGCCGGGACCAGACATTACATTAAAGCCGCAAGCAGTTTTAAATGGCTTTTTTTCCTTTAGAAATGTCATTTTGTGCAGGGACAGTTCTAAACACGGGAAACACATGCCACTTCACAGGCATACTTTAGACACCCCCCAGGTACGATATTTAAAGGAATATTTCATTTTTTTTTCACTTTATGCATCATTAACCACTTGTTTACTGGGCACTTAAACCCCCTTCCTGCCCAGGCCAATTTTCAGCTTTCAGCGCTGTCACGCTTTGAATGACAATTGCGCGGTCGTGCGATGCGGCTCCCAAACAACATTGGCTTCCTTTTTTTCCCACAAATAGAGCTTTCTTTTGGTGCTATTTGATCATCTCTGCGGTTTTTATTTTTTGCGCTATAAACAAAAAAATAGCGACGATTTTGAAAAAAAACACAATATTTTTTACTTTTTGATATAATAAATATCCCAATTTAAAAAAAAAATATTTTTTTTTCTCAGTTTAGGCCGATACGTATTCTTCTACATATTTTTGGTCAAAAAAATTGCAATAAGCGTTTATTGATTGGTTTGTGCAAAAGTTATAGCGTCTACAAAATAGGGCATCGTTTTATAGCATTTTTATTAATCTTTTTTTTTTTTTACTAGTAATGGCGGCGATCAGCGATTTTTATTGTGACTGCGACATTATGGCAGACACATCGAACACTTTTGACACCATTTTGGGACCATTGTCATTTTTACAGCGATCAGTGCTATAAAAATGCACTGGTTACTGTAAAAATTACACTGGCAGTGAAGGGGTTGACACTAGGCGGCGAGGAAGGGGTTAAATGTGTGCCCTTGGAGTGATTACTACTGTGGGGGGAGGGGACTGACTGGGGGAGGTGACCGATATGTGTCCCTATGTACAAGGGACACAGCATCGGTCTCCTCTCCCTGACAGGACGTGGATCTCTGTGTTTACACACAGAGATCCACGTCCTTGTCTGTGTAACGGCCGCTCGCGGGTGCCTGGCGGACATTGCGGCCGCCAGGCACGCGCATCGGCATGTCAGTGGCTGGAGGAGCCGAGGACGTCTATTGTCGGCCTCCCGGATATCTAGAGCCACCTTGAGGCCGTCATTCGTCTATGGCCCGGGCTCCATCTAGTTAAAATCACTGCTCCCAAAAAAACAACCATTTTAAAAGATTATTTTTACATTGATACATGTCCCCTCGGGCAGGACCCGGGTCCCCAAACCCTTTTTAGGACAATAACATGCATATTAGGCGTTATAATTAGCACTTTAGATTTTGAACGTTCGCGTCCATTGTATTTAATAGGGTTCTAAAGTTCGTGCGAACGTTCCGTCCGTTCGAAGGTTCTGGTGCAAACCGAATGGGGGGGGTGTTCGGCTCATCCCTAGTTGATGCAAAGTATCAGGGTATAAAGCTGTGATGTATCTGTTACTGCCACATTCGGAGCAATCCACTTGTATTTTGCAGTCTTTGGCTACATGCTTATTGGATTCACAACACTTGAAGCAGATGCCGTTTTGTCTAAGAAAGGTTATCCTTTCCTTGATAGGTTTACTTTTGAACCCTTTGCACTTGTTCAGGGAATGGGGCTTTTTATGAAGTGGGCAAAGTCTGTCAGGGCCTTCAAAGGTGTTTACCTTGTAGCTGCTTAGACAGTCTGGGTCTTCAGAGGGTACAGTTGTCTTATGGGCGCTCACTGAAGTCCTATTGTAGGCTCTAGGTGGCTTTTCTGCTTTTTGGCAGATGACTGCTGGTGATGAAGGATCACACCTGATCTTAGCTTGCTGCTGCACAAACCTAGAAAACACAAATAATGGGAGGAAAGGGACATCATGTTCTTCTTTATATTTGGCTCCAACACTCACCCATTTTTCTTGTAGGTTGTGAGGTAGTTTCTCCACTATAGGCTTAGTACCACTGGCGGTAACTAAATGTGCAAGTCCCCTTAAATAGCCTTCTTCTTTGGCACACTGGACTTCCAAAAGAATATCACCCAGCTCTTGCAGTTTCCAATTGTCTCTGCTGTTTAGCTTAGGGAAAGACTCCAGTCTTTTCATTAGAGCACCTTCAATTGCTTCTGGTGATCCATATCTTTCCTCTAGCATTTGCCAGGCCATATCAAATCCTGCTGAAGGGTTAAATATGTGTATCCTGCGCATCCTTCTTGCATGCTCTGCTGACTCAGTCCCAAGCCATTTTATCATCAGGTCTAGCATCTCAGCTGCTGGTATATCTAATGCCCCATACACACAATCGTTTTTCTTGCCATTTTTTTTCTTGCCGTTTTTCACATCGTTTTTTTTCATGTTTCCTCTCAAGCCTGTCTTGCGTACACACGATCATTTAAAAAAACGATCAAGCAAAGCGCAGTGACGTACAACACGTACGACGGCACTATAAAGGGGAAGTTCCGTTCGAATGGCGCCACCCTTCATGTTAGTAAAGTTTGTTGAGCGACGATTCGCTCTTTTCAGTCTCGTGCTTTTCAGTCCGTGACTGCGTGCTATCTCCATTACGAACGCTAGTTTTACCAGAACGAGCGCTCCTGTCTCATACTTGATTCTGAGCATGCGCGTTTTTTTTCACGTCGTTAAAGCATACACACTATCGTTTTTCACGTCGTTAAAAAAAAACGACATGAAAAACGAAGTGAAAAAAGAGAGCATGTTCGAAATTTTTAATGGCCGTTTTTCACGTCGTTAAAAATGCTCTGGAGCCTACACACGATCATTTTTAATGGCCATTTTTTTTAATGGCATTTTTAACGGCATGAAAAACGATCGTGTGTATGGGGCATAAGTCTTTGACTGCATTCAGAAAGGAAGACTTCCATGCCCAGTAATTCTCGGGGCAGTCATCACACTTGAGAAAGCCTGAAATAACCATTTTTTTTACGGATAAGATATTTAGTGACATCTTGTGTGCTCTGTTGTTTGGGTTGCTGTAGTAAGGATTCACTTGGCCTGTTCCTATATGTCTCTAATGGTTCATCTTTAATTGTTCTGGCATTGCTGACTTCATGGGTTTGTTTTCCTACATTCAGGGGTTCTGCTGGTTCTGGTTTAAATTCAGCTGACTCTGGATTGGGAAACTGATTTGTTGCATTTCTGTTTAAAAGTTCTTGGACATACCCCCTTGTACGTTCTACTGAGGAACGGGGCTTCTCAGGCACATCTGGGCCTTCGTGGATAGATCCACTTCCAGACCGCTCAATATCAGCATAAGTTGCGACCTCTGCTTCTCCAGCGGCGGCTGCACACTGACGCTGAAGAATATGCAACTTTGCTTCCTGTTCTGATTTTTCTTTCATAATGGCAGCCTCTTTCTCAGCAAATTCTAGCTGAACACGAGCTGCCTCTGCTTTGGTGCGAGCTCTGACTAAAAGGGCACTTGCTGATGAAATCTGACTGGACCTTGTTGATTTACACGAGTGTGAGGCGTGTATATTCTTGCTAGACACTTGGCATGCTCTCCCTGCTTTGATGTGTCCCGGGTAGCTGATCCTCAGTCTTATACTGTTTTCCTGATCTTAGACTCATTCTGTCTGTGCAGAGACTAATATCTCCAGGCTTGTTGCGCTACACCTTTTCACTGTTCCGCTCTCAAAACATTGACTATGTGTGGTTCTAACCGGACAGCTAAACACTTGTCAAAGACTCCAGTAAACAGAAGCCCAACTTTATTTTACTTATTTTATTTTTTATATTGTGAAACTGCAATACAATACAATGACAAGATATCAGTACACATAGAATCCCTAATCTAGCATAAATGACAGATGCACAATAGAAAGGCACTTACAGGTGATGACGTCTCAAGCCTCTTGGTAGAGAAACAGACATGCTGCATTCATGGAGAATGACAATCTAAAAATGGCTGAAGAACTTCCTAGAGCAAAGTGTAACTTCCTGTCTGAGAAATTTATATAACTAGAGATAAAGCTGCTACAGACTTTTGCCACTAGATGGCAGTGGTAAACTACACATTCTATATAAGTAACTATAACTAAATTAGCCTGTAAAGGCAGCACAGTAACCATATTCGTGATGGAAAGCTAGTCATAACTTATTTACTTTAAATATAAATAATTTTAAATAAAAAACCCAAATACTATTGCATGTGGATGTAATGGCCGCGGCCTTTATTATTGGTATAGATAAATATTTTATCAATTATAAATATATCAATACTTATATCACATTGGATATATAATTCAACAAAAAATGAATACCATATATATATAAAGCTTAGCTATTTAAAGCTCAAGCTACATTACACAACATTAAGTCCCTTTTCAAACAGAAAAGGACAACAACCACATAATAAAGCCGCGACAAGGGAGGGTGGGAGGGACAATCTTCTTCTCTGTAGATCACCGCCGGAGTGTACTAATGTGACGCATTTTTTTCTTTTTATAGGAAAATACTCGTGCCAAGAAGACCGTTACCATTTCAACCAATTACAGGTAAGTGCATAAAAACGGTTAATAACTGCCTTAAATTAGAAATTTTTTGTCTGACAGCTTTCCATGTGTGATGGGCGGGGACATTTCATGCCCCTCCCCTCACCTTTATGGAAAGCTAGTCATAACTTATTTACTTTAAATATAAATAATTTTAAATAAAAAACCCAAATACTATTGCATGTGGATGTAATGGCCGCGGCCTTTATTATTGGTATAGATAAATATTTTATCAATTATAAATATATCAATACTTATATCACATTGGATATATAATTCAACAAAAAATGAATACCATATATATATAAAGCTTAGCTATTTAAAGCTCAAGCTACATTACACAACATTAAGTCCCATACGCCGAGCTTATGGACAATAAGCACGGCACCCCCACCGGCCCACGGCCCATTCCACACTATTTTGCAAACCTAAATTAAAAATATCTAGAGCAACATCAGACAAATGGATACTGTCAGGGCGGTAAAAGCCAGGCACACCACCCTCCAGATCAATATGTCTATAAGATAAACCGTCAAACAGAGGCATGAATTTTGCAATTGCCCTATTAACATTTTTTCTCATTTTTTCAAAATGTTTCCATTTGGGGGAACACCAAAGTAGACGAGGGACAATCTCCGAAAACACCAATACACATTCAGGCAATACGGCATGAATATGCACAAAATCATTCTTTATACTAGAAATAACATCTAAAGTCCTTCGGCGTCCAAGGTCGTTCCCAGCCAAATGGAAAATGATAATTTGAGGCAGAGGCCATTTGGAACACAACAATGTCAAAACTCTACTCAAACTAGCCCAAGTCAATCCCCTATGCCCATACCAGAACAATTTAACATTAGCAGAATCCAGGCCCAGATTACTACCATAACATCTTTTTTCTGCTCTTCTATGTGCCCAGTAAACGAATGAGTGACCAACGATCCAAGTAATAAGTGCAGAATCTGTAATTAAATAGAACAATTAGGGCGAACATATGTACTATAGCATTTAGAAGACCATCTACCAATTTTTTTAATAGCAGCAACGTCCAAACCTATATTATTAGCAGTTGTCGCCGCCCCAATCCGAAATGAATGAGAAGAGATCGGCAGATGCCCCAAACCCAAATGAAATAAACATTTCTTCAACACAGAATTAAATTGATAAACGGTCAATGGCGTATTATCAGAATGAATGAGGAATTGCTTATCACTAGACGGACGAACAAGCAGGTAACGGTGAACAAGTACAACTACACACATAGACGAATCAGTATGTTTGTGAATGGTGATCCACCTACCCCGACCAAACTGATCAGTTTTATTCTTGCGTAAAAAACAGACGAATAACGTCAGAATGAACAGACACCGCTGCCCAAGGAAGACCCAAACAAGTTAATCCTTTAGGAGGAAGCAATTCAGATATTCTGAAAGCACCATAAAAGCACAGACAAAAAGTAAGCTTGAACAACAAAGCCTCAAAAGTCGAGAAACAAACAACATCAGTAGCTGCACAAATTTTTTGTAGTAAATCGATAGTAATCGGTAATCTCCTATCAGGTAACACATGTCGTTTGCGATAACCTTTTAATGCCTGTTTGACAGTGAAAAAACTAATACACGGAGCCTCACCATTCAATTTCTTAAAAAATGAAACTCCCGCCAATAATTTAATAATATGAGAATAAGAAAAACCCTTTTTCATCAAAGTATTTAAGAAAAATAAAACTAAATCCTCAGAACTCAAAGCGTCCGAAACTGCAAAACAGCCTAGACAGGAATGCCATAAGTCCCACGCAGCTTCATAACATGCTCGCGTGGACGGTGCTAAAGAATTCTTTAAAGCAGTCATCACCGGACTCATACTATTAACCAAAGATGAGGAGGACAGGACAGCCCAATTTCGTCCGCATCTGGAACCAGCTCCCGAAACCTTCGTGACTGTTGACGAGATAATGAGTCAGCAATATCATTAAAACTACCAGGTACATATTTCGCTTTTAACCAGATATTTAATTCCAAACATTGAAAAACTAAAAAACGAAGAACAGAAATAACGGGAAGTGACTTAGAAACTAAACAATTAATTGCAAAAACAACACCCTTATTATCTGAATGAAGCAGTATCCTCCTATTTCGAAAATGATCACCCCACAATTCCAAAGCAACAACAACAGGAAACAACTCCAACAGAACAATATTAGAAACCAGACCTCTCACAATCCATGAAGAATGCCAAAGATCAGCCGACCAATGTCCCTGCCAAAAAGCGCCGTAACCTAATGAACCAGCAGCATCAGTAAACAACTCTAGAGCAGAAGCCACACAAAAAGGATCCTGCCAAAGTGAACAACCGTTAAATGAACTCAAGAACTTACGCCAGACCAATAAATCGTTGCGTATATCTGTGGTGATACGAACAAAATGTCTAGGTGATTTTATTCCAGAAATTGCTCTATAAAGACGTTTTGAAAAAATTCTGCCCATGGGCACAACTCTTGAAGCAAAGGCCAACAAACCCAACAAAGACTGAATTGTACGCAATTGTACCTTTCGTTTCGATAAAATTAAATCTAACAACAACCGAATCTTAACAATTTTATTCATAGGAAGCCTAAAAACCATGGATACCGTATCAATCTGAATACCCAAAAAGTCTAAACAAGTGGTAGGAGAAACCGATTTTTCAGGGGCTAAAGGGACACCAAACAAACTACACATCAATTTAAACTCTGTAAAAATGTATAAGCAATCCAAAGTATTCGCTCTACCCATAAATAAAAAATCATCCAAATAATGAACGCAAAGTTCAAAACCTGAACGGCGACAAACAACCCATTCAAGAAAAGAAGAAAAAATTTCAAAATAACGACACGACAAAGAACAGCCCATAGGCAAACATTTATCAAAATAATATTTACCGTCGAAAACAAAACCTAAGGAATTAAACGCCGAAGGGTGAATAGGCAATAATCTAAACGCAGATTTCACGTCAGCTTTTGCCAACAAAGCCGAATTACCTGCAGAACGAATTTTTGACAACGCATCATCAAAAGAAGAATAAGACACCGAACACAATTGCGAATCGATGTCATCATTCAAAGAAAAACCTTCAGGGAAGGACAAATGATGTATAAGCCTAAAAGAACCAGCCTCTTTTTTGGGGATAACGCCAAGAGGGGATATCCGAAAATTAGAGAATGGAGGGTGATCAAAAGGGCCAGCAATCCTACCATCCTCTTTTTCTTTCAAAATTTTTTGTCGCACAACATCCTTATGAAAAACAACAGAGGCCAAATTATCAAACACTTCGCAACCAGAACCCGAAAAAGATGGCAGTAGAAAACCATAACAAAATCCACTAATTAACATGTCTGCATTCATGCTGTCCGGATACAGAAGGAGCCAGGGCAACATGTTTTCCAGTATCACTGGCGTAATTGCTTTTAAGAAATGTATTATCCTTGGAAACAGCAGGGGTGAGATGACCCGATTTTTTAAAACACCGAGCTGCAGGATGAGTACCAGCACAATGAGCACATTCATGCTTATACCTACAGCTAGCAAGCCATTTACAATGACCTTCATTAAAATTAAAACAAAGCCCTTTACGATAAGGACCAACAGCAGGAGCAACAGTTTTAACAACCTGTTTCTGAGGCAATAGCAGATTTAACCATAGGCCTACATCCTTCATACTCCACTTTAGATTTCTATGTACCGCAAGCTTTTGTCGAAATGACTCATCATAGTAGAACCATGATAGACCTGGAAAATTCTTATAAGCCTCCAATATTATCTCAACATGTTGAAAAAGGCCACTGCATAAGTCAGGGCGTTTTTCACCCATAACACCTGCAAAAATACAGAATGCTTGTAACCAATTATTAAAGCTTCGAGAAACAAATTTACGTTTTTCGTCATCAAATTTTTCGTCGTCCTTCTTCAACCTATGATCTTTAGTAGAAGGCAACAACGAAAGCAAATCAATATATTCTCCTTTCCATATTCTGTCTTTTACGGCATTACTTAAATGGAAACCTAAAGGAGAAAGTTCACAAGAAAGAACTTCTTTCATATAAGCTTCAGGCACATCAGGATTAGACAAAGCCATTTTTGGCGTAGTTTGCAGGACAGGAGAGTGGGTAGCAACCTCTTGAACAATCGGCGTAAAATTATCAACAGACAAATTATCTCTCCATACAGAAGCAAGAGGGTTCAAAGTAGGTACAACATTTCGCTTAACAGGTAACAATTGTGACAACAAATTCGACATAGACATAACAACATTTTTTAATACAGAGGCATCCACATGCTCACCTCCTTGCTGCACAGCCGAGTTTGAAGCGGAAGAAAATGTACTGTTTTCAGGAATCAAGTCAAATTCGGCAGTACCCGCATTAATCAATCCATCCTCACAATCAGCAACCTGGATTGCAGGCAAAATAACAGGAGTGACATTAGACCGAGGAGCAGCGTCAGTAACCATAGCAGCAACCGCTGCAGCTTCAGCACGCGTAAACCCGGGTGCCATAGCAACCACATCACCAGCCGGTACATCTTGTAAACTGTCACCAGCAAGCGAAGGGTTAACCTTACCGCTATCCATAGCCGAACCTTGAAATGTGTCAGCATTCCGAATGTCCGATGCTGCCCGTCCATTTCCCAATGTCTTCTTCTTCAATCTTTTGTTTGCATTATCCCTGCGCTGTGGAGGAGATTCATATTTGCCGGGCTTCTTGCGTTTTCGCTTTGAAGGGACCTCCGGGCGAACTGCGCATGCGTCCTCAGAAATCGGAGAATATCCGCCGTCATTACGGAGATTACCGAATGACGCAAGCCGATCCCCGGGGTCAATAGGAGGACACCAGATGGAGGAAGCGGAAGCAGCCGTCAGAGGAAGATCCGGGGCAGGCGACGAAAGGGGAACAACATCATGGCGGAGACCAGCATCAAGAACAGCCGGAGCAGATGAAGTGGACGGAACCACCGGGAAGCCGCACACAGACGGAGGAGGAGGTAACGACAAGCACAATTGAAGCCAGCGCTCACCCTCTTCGGTACCGGCCCGTTCAAGAACTCGACGCAGCAATGACTCCATGATCGAGAATACAATCTTCTTCTCTGTAGATCACCGCCGGAGTGTACTAATGTGACGCATTTTTTTCTTTTTATAGGAAAATACTCGTGCCAAGAAGACCGTTACCATTTCAACCAATTACAGGTAAGTGCATAAAAACGGTTAATAACTGCCTTAAATTAGAAATTTTTTGTCTGACAGCTTTCCATGTGTGATGGGCGGGGACATTTCATGCCCCTCCCCTCACCTTTATTATAAAGAGGGCATTAAAACATCCCCCAAGAATTTTAATAAAATCATGGTGGATTTACTCATCAATTGTATTATGATCATAGAGTGAGAAGTCCTGCGCTGTAGCATTCCTAAAAAAAAATGTAACTTCCAACCATCACACCTTCCCAACTCAAATTTGTAAATTTGATTGCACCCATGGATTACAAAATGTCCAGCGGTCTACATGAAGCTGGAAAAAGTGACCGTATGCTACAATGTCCTGCTGAGAACTGTAAAGAGTGCACTAAAATTTTTGCTGTTGCCCATGGTAGTTGGGGTAAGTCAGTGGGTATCTGCAGGAGGGGGTCCATCAGTCGCCTAACCATGGCTTATGTTAAGGACTGTCCTAACTAGGGATGAGCCGAATACCCCTCGGTTCGGTTCGCATCCAGAGCATGCAAACAGACCAAAAGTTCACGCGAACATTCAAACACCATTAAAGTCTATGGGACTCGAACGTGAGAATTCAAAAGTGTGAAGTTTAAAGGCTAATATGCAAGTTATTGTCCTAAAAAGTGTTTGGGGACCCGGGTCCTTCCCCAGGGGACATGTATCAATGCAAAAAAAAAGTTTTAAAAACGGCCGGAGCAGTGATTTTAATATTGCTTAAAGTGAAACAATAAAAGTGAAATATTCCTTTACATTTCATACCTGGGGGGTGTTTATAGTATTCCTGTTAAGTGGCACGTGTTTCCCGTGCTTAGAACTGTCCTTGCACAAAATGTAAATTTTAAAGGAAAAAAAGTAATTTAAAACTACTCGCGGCTATTAATGAATTGCCGGGTCCCGGCAATACAGATAAAAGTCATTGAAAAAAATGGCAGGGGTCCCCCCCCCCAGTTCGTTACCAGGCCCTTTGGGTCTGATATGAATATTAAGGGCAACCCCTGACATTTTTTTCAATGACTTTTATCTGCATTGCCGGGACCCGACAATTCATTAATAGCCAATGTTCGAGTCAAACTTATGTTCGACTCGAACATAAAGCTCACCCCTAGTCCTAACCCTGATAAAAACAGTGAGATGTGTGTTACAGACTTTGCTTTTGCTCATGGCAACCACAGTGAACACTTGCTGCCATCTGCTCTCAGTTGCTCGGGCATAGTCGGTGCCGAGCGATATCTCCTGACAAGTTCTGCAAGTGTCAATATGTACATCATAGCCATCAGTGTACTGCCTGTGTCTGCAAACTTCAGTCCAGCTAAGGAGGGATTACAGCAGAGCATGCAGGAACATGTCTGCTTATCAGAACTGTGGGCGTCAGTCTGGAGGATTGTGAGAAGAAGTTAGCCTGGAGGGCTATTGAAAGGGGCAGCTGCAGCCAGGTGGATTGGCAGTGCCTGGAGAGTAGGGAAGGGTTGCAAACACTCCCGGGGTGGTTCGCACCAGAACAACTCGAACAGGCAAAAAGTTCTAGCAAACATGCAAACCCTTTTAATGTCTATGGGACACGAACATGAAAAATCAAAAGTCCTAATTTTAAAGGCTTATATGGAAGTTATTGACATAAAACGTGTATAGGGACCCGGGTACTGCCCTGGGGGACATGTTTAAATGCAAAAAAACGTAGGGTCCCCCCCTACGCAGCGTAGGGTCCCCCCCATTACATACCAGGCTCTTCGGGTCTGGTATGGATTTTAAGGGGGACTCCACGGCAAAACTGAAAAAAAAATTGGCGTGGGGCCTCTCCCAAAATCCATACCAGACCCTTATCTGATCATGCAGCCCGGAGGTCTGGATGGGGGGGGGACGAGTGAGTACCCCTCTCCTGAACAATACCAGGCCACATGCCCTCAAAATGGAGGGGTGGGTGCATTGAGTCAGGAGGGGCTTTGTGCCCCCCACCCCAAATCACCTTGGTGGGGAAAAGGGCCTCTTCCCGACAACCCTGGCTGGTGGTTGTCAGGGTCTGCGGGCTGGGGGCTTATTGAAATCTGAAAGCCCCCTTTAACAAGGAGGCCCCCAGATTCTGCCACCCCATATGTGAATGGGTATTGGGTACATTGTACCCCTACCCATTAACCAAAAAAAGTGTCAAAAAAGTAAAAACTGTTTTTGACAATTCCCTTTATAAAAAAAAAATCTCCATTCATTCACTGTATATGGCCGCAGTGTAAGCAGCACCCTTATATAGTGTGGGGCATGGACTTAGCCCCTGAGCCATGATTGGCCAACGACACCCTGCCTTTGTCCAATCATAGCTCTCACAGCACATTGCGCTGTGATTGGCTAAAGCATGCAGGTCAGGTGCATGATTTGGCCAATCAGCAGCCGTCAATGCACTGCGATCTCGCAGTGCATTATGGGACGTTCCGGGTTGGCGAATTTGCAGTGAACTCCCCAAATGTTCATTTGTTCTACGAACAGCTGATGTTTGAGTCGAACTTACGTTCGACTCGAACATCCAGCCCATCCCTACTGAAGAGGTGGTGCTGGAATCAGTAGCCACAGGAGTGATGCAAGCTGGACACTGAAATTCTACTACACAACAAGGGGCCTTGGGTTCCTGCCTGTAATGAGCCATTTTCTTCATCTGACTGTCAGATATTCTTAGTGTTCCAGCAAGGTTCTGCAAGCAAGTGTATGCTGAAGGAGGAAGAGGAGCTGTATATAGAGACTGTATATAGTAAGAGTTGTCCCTTTAGTTGTTGTTGAAGACAAATAGGCCTCCCAACACTTCCCATCCATATCCAAGTTTATTACCCTCAATAAAACAAAAGAAAAACAAAGTCACTGACTGTTCTCTGACTCAAGAGTTCCTGTGAAAATTCGGTGTGCCTGGCTGTGCAGGGTGGGGATCCCATTCTACTCGCCGCTCCTTATGGGGTGCGGTACATAAAGGAAAAGGATGATTTGCTTTTACCACATGGCTGGCTGGTGATCTTTGGCTATATTTTATATATATATATATATATATATTATTTTTTTTTACACACACACACTGCCTCCTCTGTACACTCATGTGTTTCTTACTTTTATGGCAGGTGAAACTGCTCTCATATACTGTATGTATCTCAACTGAATAAACAGTGTTTAGCTTTAAATAAGCCAATAAATATTAATTTATGGTCAATTGGTAATTGGTGTAATATGAAAAATATACATTTGTTTCATTCACGCATGGTGACAAACGAACTCTCTATCTGTATTCATATTAACGTATCCCATTATTTGTGGATTTTTACAAATTTTATTTCCTAAGATTTACCAGTTAACATTGTTAACGCAGATCTATTTTCTTTACTCTCTCCTATGGAATATCTGACCTATGAAGAGATAAAATAAATATCCCTAGTTTTGTGGTCAACAAGATTTATTCTTAAGCACCAATTACTGTGTAAACCTTTTTACAGATCTGTAGACTTTGGTGACTGAATTTTTATTGCATGCTTTCTTGTTGTGCTCTCATGTACCTTATCATAAACAAAAATGTCAGCATGATAAATTAACACAATTTTCTTTCAGATTCTTGCAAAATCTTTAATCTAAGAACATGAATATAGATATAACTGTACAAAATACATCTTACCATGTGCAGTAAATAGAGAAACAATCATGAGTTGTGATATAAGCAGCGTTACCACTCCAGGAAGTGGTTTAGAGCTGCAGTACACCTCCCTCTCTCCTCCTCTCTGTAAAATTGGCTAGGTGTTCTGCAGTTTACATAGGTGAACCAGACAGGACTGCTGATAACACTGTTTGATATAAAATTGTACTGGAGCTTATGAGATTACAGGATTTCTTGCAGGATCAACATTTTTTTTTCACTCAACATACAGATAAAATAAAAAAAATTCAATGGTATATTTAATTGACCAAAATTGAGAAAATAAGAGAAGTTTATTGTTAGATTTTACTTAAATTTTAAATCTTTAATTTACATGGACATTGCTCACAAATATAAAAACCAGTCTTCCCAATTTTCAACCCTCTTATGAGCCTCTATACTGCTTTGTAAGAAAACATTATAAATATGATTAAGAAGATAATAGCAAGATTGTTTTAGAGAGACATTAAAAGAAGATATATATACAGTGGAACCTTGGATTACGAGCATAATTCGTTCCAGGAGAATTCTCGTAATCCAAAGCACTCGCATATCAAAGCGAGTTTCCCCATATAAGTCAATGGAAACGAAAATAATTTGTTCTGAATTGACTTCAATGGCATGCAATACCGCATGTGGCCAGAGGTGGGGGGTGCCAGAGAGCCTCGGAAATGATCGGGGACAGCTCAGCTGACCTAGTAAACCCTCGAAAAGGCTCGGAAACACCCGGTAAAGGAGTATATTTTGAGTATTTCCGAACGGTTCTGATCTGCTCTGGTGCCCCCACACCTCAGGCTAAATGCGCTACTGCACACCCCATTAGCTTTAATTCTGCTCGTTTTGCGAGACAACACTCGCAGACCGAGTCAGAATTTAAAAAAAAAGTTGCTCGTCTTTCAAAATGCTTGTTAACCGCGTTACTCGTAAACCAAGGTTCTACCGTATATATATTTTTTCTGTAGTTTTCTCTTTTTTAGCCAGTGCAGTAATAAATTAAGACAAATGAGGGTAGAGTGGGGCATATAATAGACCTAAAGTGATTGTAAAGTCAGAAGGTTTTTTATCTTAATGCATTCTATGGGGTTGGGGGTAAGGAGGATATCTGTAAGTGAATGTGAAACTGCAGCAGATGAGTTCAGGTTTCCTCCCTTGCCAATCTAGGCTGTGCTTTGTGTTGAGTAAATCTCAGTTTTGTAGGGAGCATGGGGGGGCTTTACAAGGATAAGGGGTGTTAGGCAGGGGCCTATCTGTCGTAAGGCAAACTTGGCGTTTGACCAGGCTGGGGCCCCATGAAAAATGCCACCAAAAGCACACATTTATCCAGCACTGGGACTAGGGGGTGCGGAAGGGGCAGAAGCTCTGGGCATAAAAGTTAGACATGTGCAATTTGTTTAGTTCCAAATTAGTTTTTTAAAGAATTCTGACAAATTTGCTCATTCGGCAATATCCAAATTAATGAAAACCCGTAAATTCATATTTCAAAATTTGAAATTCTAAAATCTGAAAACCCCCAAATTTTTTAATCTGAATTAATAACTAACTAATAATAACTTAACTGTTACTAACTATTAAATTATAGGTATTGGGAATTAAAAAATTTGGCTGTTAGTGAACGTAACAAATATGAATTTATCCGAAGATATGAATTATCCGAAATAATGAATGCCATATCCAAACGAATGGAACTTAACAAATTAATAATAATAAATAACAATAATAATAATAAAAACGTTTTATTATTATTATTATTTATTATTATTTTTTTCCGTTCCATCTTTTTAGATGCGGCATTCGTTGTTTCGGATAATTCGGAAAGATTAGTATTTGTTTACAAATTTGAAAATAAATCCAATATCTAAAATGTAATAGTTAGTTATTATTAGTTAGTTAGTTAGCTAGTTAATTATGCTTTCGAATTTTCGGATTTTTGTCCTTATTTTCGGATTTTCGAATTTACGAATTGCGATCATAACGAATGACCCGAAAAACTAAAAAAATTATGAAATGAAAACGAAAACAAACAAATTTTTCATCAGTGCACATGTCTAATAACAATTTACTGGAGGAAAAAAGGGGGGGGGTGCAGATGAAGTGCTGTGTTCAGGCAGCGCCAGCACTAAAGTCTCCCAGCTGAAGATGCACAGACACAAAGCAGAGCTGCAGCGGGGTGTTGAGTGCGCTCCGGTACAGTCTAAACTACTGTACATACATTGCCTTCTCTGTCAGGTGGAGATCATCCCACTTGACAGGTGACTTCTAGTCCCAGCCTCTGACGTGATGTCATTAACCGCTTGCCGACTGCCGCATGCCGATGTACGTCGGCAGAATGGCACGGCTGGGCATATTGGCGTACAGGTACGTCCCCTTTAATATGCACAGCCGTGGGTCGCTCGCGCGCCGCCGACGGCGCACTTGCGACCCGGTCGGGTACTCCATGACCGCGCCTGCGGGACCCGCAGACCTGATTGTCGCTGGTGTCCTGCGATCGGGTCACAGAGCTGAAGAACGGGGAGAGGTAAGTGTAAACAAACCTCTCCCTGTGCTTCCTAGTGAGCCTGTCACTGATCGTCTGTTCTCTGTCATAGGGAACGACGATCAGTGACGTCACACACCAAGCCACGCCCCCTACAGTAAGAATCACACATTAGGTCATACTTAACCCCTTTAGCGCCCCTACAGGTTAACCCCTAAACTGGCAGTGTCATTTTCACAGTAATCAGTGCATTTCTATAGCACTGATCGCTGTAAAAATTACAATGGTCACAAAATAGTGTCAAAAGTGTCAGATGTGTCCGCCATAATGTCGCAGTCACAATAAAAATCGCTGATCGCCGTCATTACTAGTGAAAAAAAGTATTAAAAAATGCCATAAAACTATCCTCTATTTTGTAGACGCTATAACTTTTGCGCAAACCAATCAATAAATGCTTATTATGATTTTTTTTACCAAAAATAAGTAGTAGAATACGTATCGGCCTAAACTGAGGAAAAAAAAAATTATATATTTTTTGAGGATATTTATTATAGCAAAAAGTCAAAAATATTGCATTTTTTTCAAAATTGATGCTCTGCTTTTGTTTATAGCGCAAAAAATAAAAACCGCAGAGGTGATCAAATTCCACCAACAGAAAGCTCTATTTGTGGGGAAAAAAGGACATCAATTTTGTTTGGGAGCCACGTCGCACGACCGCGCAATTGTCAGTTAAAGCGACGCAGTGCCGAATCGCAAAAAGGGGCCTGGTCCTTTAGCAACAAAATGTTCCGGGACTTAAGTGGTTAAGACGATACAGGAAGGGAGCATGGCGCCAGTGAATGTAAAGAATGCCTGTCAAGTTTAAAACCCAGTTATAACTCCTGTAAGCACAACTTCAGAACAAAATAACCTGTGAATGTGCAGACCAACAAGTCAACAACACTGATGGCTGGAGTCCACATTAAGACTTTGGTGCATTGGAAGTGGAGAGGGTGGGTATAAGGAATGGGCCCTAAGTTGAACCATTAAAGTATTACTAAACCCACAACAGTAAAATCAGTCTGTATATGCAGTATGCTTGTTAAACTTACTGTGGAACCTAAGGGGTTAATCCTGAGCACTGTGTAAAAAGGCTGTTTGATCCTGTCCTCTCTGATCCTCCCCTTATTCCACAGTCCTCAATCCATTTGCTGATATAACAGAGCCTTGGGGGACACTCTAGCAATGAACACCAAACTGGGTATGTGCAGAGATTTTTTTTTTTCTTGGGAAGGTGCATGTGATCAGCACTGGGCCAATCAGGACTATCCAGGCAGAGGGTCAGGGGTCCTGAAGCCTCATAGGACAGTCAGAGTAGTATGAAAATGCCTCCTACAAGCTTTTAATAGACACTGATAGAAGTCACAAGATTGCTATATACTGATAATGAGAAAAGGTATTTAGCAATTCATATTTACTAAAATAATTGCATTTCCATGTTCTGTGTACTGTGGGAGACCAGATATTGTGAATGCAGGGTCCTGGGTTTAGTAACACTTTAAGTATAGCATAACAAAATGAAAGCTTTCCCTGGAACCGCTCCACTGACTACTATCTGTATATCAATAGATTAGTCTCCCCATGTTGACAAGGTATTAGGCCAAGCTCAAACAGAAGGAGGGTAGTGTTAAGTTGTCAGAGGACAAGTAGGTGGTCCCTCATCTCCTGTGGTAAAATGCATAGCATTTTCTGGAGAAAAAACATTATACTGCAGCTTACCATTCATTAGATGTGCTGGCTGCACACATTTTTTGCTTTTATTGTTGTTTTTTTCCTTCTGTTTTCACCTGGTGATTTAGCCATTAACACACCCCCTGTATTAGAGTGCCCCCACTCTGGATGAAGGAGTACAGAGACATCTTTTGATAGCAAAATTGTCAGTCTAATTGAAGCCAAACTCCAGATAACACTTGTTACAGTTACAGCAAACAGTTTTTCCCTTTTGAGATAAAGGTTTTTTTTTTTCTTATAAGAAACCCTGTCAGTGTTTAATGGTTTATCTCAACCCTCTAACAGGCCAATGAGCTTGGTCTTTATACTCTCTATGGCGGGGATATGCAATTAGCGGACCTCCAGCTGTTGCCAAACTACAAGTCCCATGAGGCATAGCGAGACTCTGACAGCAGCAAGCATGACACCCAGAGGCAGAGGCATGATGGGACTTGTAGTTTTGCAACAGCTGGAGGTCCGCTAATTGCATATCCCTGCTCTATGGGATTAGGAGATGAGGTACAGGTGCACACAGCACCTGGGTATACTTATCCCCGCCCCTCTCTCCCTCTATACATATGTGGGCTGTTGAACACACAGAGTGAGGAGCTCCCCCATTAGGGAGCATAATAGAAAGATAGATGCTGGTCTGAAAGGCATTATCTCCCCTTTTTTCACTGCACAAGGTATGGTTTTGAAGCTTGGCAGCTTTTACTTTATTTTTATCATCTTTTTCATTATTTTTTATTTATTTTTTTCCCATTATACTATTATATATATATATATGTAGTGGCCTCACCCCGTCCTCTTTAGCTAGGGGTATGTCACGCAACAGAGTGAGGTGCGCTACGGCCCATGTCCTCCCCATGGCTGTGGGTGAGGTGAAGGCCAATACCAATCTTTTCCTCGGGCCAAATGTGTGCTGGTTATGAGGGTCAGTCCTTCCGCGCCAGAGTCTCCTTTTGCTCCCATTAACAGAGTCCATACACCCATCAAAGTCAAACTCAGGTTTATTGCGTATCTCCACATACAGTCAAATGCAACGGTATGATACGATGGGGAAACAGGTCGAGGCACTGTACAGGTTCCTAGTCCCTACACTCCCTGTGCTATGACCAGGGGTTGCAGGAGCCTTGATTAGAGCTCCTCCGCTGCGATGTAGCCCCTATCAGGGGAAGATGTCCTCCAAGGGAGTTACCGAAGGCCCATCCGTCACCGGGTTGACACTGCCCCGGGTCTTCGGACGGGTGACCTCCCCAGCCTCCTCACCTCAGATGCGGGTCCCCTCGCAAGGAGCGCCCTGGAGCAACTTCACCCTCGCGGGACCCAGTCGGAGTCACCGGGTCCCAGGCCTCCTCAATAGTACCTCAACCCAGGCTGAAGGTGCCTGGGATGGACTCCATCTTCATTCCGGCCAGGCCTAAGGCGCCTAGGCCAGAACCTTGAACCGCCCGCACCCAGGCCTAAGGTGCCTGGGTGCGTGAAGAGATGATCCCCGAAGAAAAAGACCTTGTGGCGAGGGCGTCTCCCCCTTTTATATCCTCCCATCGACACCACGGCGGGTTCCCCGCCCCAGCCGTACCATCTCCAAAAAGGGACAAAAAGGGGTAGCACTGTGGTAGTGATTCTACCCTGAGCCAGTAGGTACACTGACACCCACTGGTCAAGGAGAATATCGCACCACCCAATCCTCCACGAATAACAAAAAGGGGTCTGAACCCTAACATAACTACACACCTGGGTCACACTACCCCCCGGTGTACCCCACTAAATTGAGGACCCCGCTACATATATATATATATATAATTTTTTTTTTTTTTCATGCCCTCAGCTTGCAGTTTTGGAACAACTGCTCCCTCTTGTATTCAAAGTACAGCCCTACATTTGAGGGCTAAAAATACACCAAAGAATCCCCATATAGAATGATTTAAAGCGCTCTTGTTGAAAATCCACCTATGCGCCTTCCTTGGTGGAAGTACTGGAGCTCTGACATACTTATCAATGTTTGTAAGTGTGTATATATATATTTGATATGATGCAATGCATATGTATACATATAAAGAGTGTTATTGTCAGGGACATACTGGGCTTGAACCTGGGACCTCTTCTGTGTCTGGCATTGACTCTTCCCACTGAGCTATCTGGGATGCTGGACAGTTCCCTGCCTGATCTGCTGGATAACCTATCTAATCCATTAGACTACTCTGCTTGGTGTCTTGATTGCTGTGAACCCTGAACCCCTTGCTCCTCCCATGAACTTCCTATAAAAGATGTTCCAGAGATGTTGCCCCTTTGCGGTTTGATCTGCTTCTGTTCCCTGCGTCCCTGACTCTGTGCCTGTATCGTATTCCTGTGTTTGACCCGGCTTTCTGACCTCGCTCCTATCTCCAGTCCTGACTCTGGCTTGTTTGACCCTGCTCAGTTACCTGTCTGATCATCTGTTGCCAAGACCCAGCCTGGACTCTGACTACTCTCTGCCTGCCGTTTACCCTGATGTGAATGAACTGGCTTGTCTGACTCCGCTGCTCTGCATACCTACACCTGCTGACCTGCATCCGCGGTCCCCCACACCTGCACCTGCTGACCTGCATCTGCTGCTCTGCATACCTGTGCCTGCTGACCTGCATCCGCTCTGCATACCTGCACCTGCTGACCTGCATCCGCTGCTCCCGGCTCCAGCTGTTTCAGCTTTCGCTTGGCTTTACTACACCCAGCCAAGAGGACCAAGCAGGCACCCTTACCTCACCGCGCTCTTACCACCACTGTCCCCACTGCAGTGGTCTCCGAGCCGGGGTTGTACGGGAGGTCTCCCTCTGCACGTCAGGCTCACACCGAAGGTACGTGACAGTTATATTATGGTAGGATTCTCTGATTTTAGAGTGGTGATTCATATCCCTGAAGAAAATAACCGAAACGTTGTTGGATATTAGACATGTGCACACTGAAATGTTTCCTAATTTCGTTTTCGTCCGAAAAATGAATTTATTTAGTTACTCCAGAAATTCGTTTTTATTTATTTTGTTTCGTTAAAAATGCATTAGTCCGAAAATCCGAATTAATTAAGGTCGAATCTGTCATTAAAGGCTTATGGTGTCTGTCTAATTACAATACAAATGATGGCGCAAGAAAAAGAAACAAAAACCTAACTGGTGAATAAATCAGATAAAAATCAATGAGATAAAATCTCTCTATTAGGAAGTCCATATAATGAGAATACTAAAATTCAAGTCCTTTAGAACATATGCACTGTTGGCGGCAATTGTAGAGCGAAGAGGACTCTGTATACAGTAGAGAAAAGAAAAACAATGCGCCTACTAAGTGCAGTATGTTAGTAATTTATTATTAAAAAAGTTAAAATAACAGCCAAATGGCTACTCACAAGATAGAAGTGGAGTACAGGCATAGATATGTTCCTCAATTCACAGAGAGTAACATATCTATGCCTGTACTCCACTTCTATCTTGTGAGTAGCCATTTGGCTGTTATTTTAACTTTTTTTTAATAATAAATTACTAACATACTGCACTTAGTAGGCGCATTGTTTTTCTTTTCTCTTATGGTGTCTGTCGAATGTTCTAAGAAGATTCCACGGAGCAGCGAAACTATATGACGCCGCAATCGTACATTTCCAGTCGAATGTTCCGCCTACAAGCTATAGAAGAATTTTAATGTTGTATGACACTAGTACTAACTATATTTATAAATCATAATTACCGTATTTATCGGCGTATAACACGCACCCCAAGTTTAGGAGGAAATTTTAGGGAAAAAAACTTTTAGGAGGGAAGTTTAAGGAAAAATAACTTACATTTAAATGCAGCCTTGTCAGTGTCCATTGCAGCCTTGTCACAGTGCAGCCTTGTCAGTGTCCATTGCAGCCTTGTCACAGTGCAGCCTTGTCAGTGTCCATTGCAGCCTTGTCACAGTGCAGCCTTGTCAGTGTCCATTTCAGCCTTGCCCCAGAGTCGCCGTGCAGCCTTGCCCCAGAGTCGCCGTGCAGCCTTGCCCCAGAGTCGCCGTGCAGCCTTGCCCCAGAGTCGCCGTGCAGCCTTGCCCCAGAGTCGCCGTGCAGCCTTGCCCCAGTGTCGCCGTGCAGCCTTGCCCCAGTGTCGCCGTGCAGCATTTTAAAATTGGCGCGAGACTGTGCGGACGCCGCCGAGAACCCCGGGGACGCAGGGACTGGGCGGAGCCGCCGCCGAGATACACATAGCCGAGTGTACTCGGCTATACTCGGCTTTTCTCGGCTCCGCTCAGAGTCACGCCGAGTCCTGCCCTATGATGGACATAACACAGGTCCAATGGCGGGACTGGGCGTGACTGTGAGCGGAGCCGAGAAAAGCCGAGTATAGCCGAGTATATTCGGCTATGTGTATCTCGCTCCGCTCCGCTCAGTCAGCGGAGACAGCTCAGGGATGTGAGTATCGGCGTATAACACGCACCCACGATTTTCCCCTGATTTTCAGGGGAAAAAAGTGCGTGTTATACGCCGATAAATACGGTACTAGTCAACCAACATTCAAATTCTTCTATAGCCTATGGGCCGAGCATTTGACCGGAAATGTACGATTGCGTCGTCGTTTAGCTGCTTGTCGAATCTTCTTAGAACTTTCGACAGACACCATAAGCCTTCAATGACAGATTTGACGTTTGTATGTTTTTCGCTGCTTCGTCAAATTTTCATTGTTCATGTCAAATGATTTACCCCAACACTGTCTCTATAATGTCGAATCTTTTCTCTCTTTTCTCTCTATGTCGAATCTTTCCTCCCTATGTAGAATAATCTTGGACTAATAGAGTTAAGGTTAGGCACATTCGACCACAGGTTCGATAGACACAGATTGTTATTGTCAGCGTCATGTCAAATCTCCTATCTATATCGAACTGTTGTAGCAACGAAAACTAAAATAAAGCATTTTTTTTTATGTCGGATCTTTCGGGTTTTGGATTCTGCGCGTTCGTTTTTGTTTGTTAAAACGATAACGAAAATACCCGAAATTCGGACGAAGATACATTTGGACAAAAACAAATGCACATGTCTATTGGATATGGTACCAAATCCATGTCATTGCTGTAGTACAATCAATCAGCTATTGAGTTTGGGTATCACCACTTCTTATTCCCATGTTTTGTATACAAAATTGTTTTTCATTTCCCATGTGGGAATTTTTTACTTGTGTTTCAATAAATCATACTTTTTTATTATATATTGTTATGTTTGGTTGCCTTTAAGAAAGTCCCAATTTAGAGATTGCTTATGTACAACCCTCTAACACCTGCATCTTCAGGATAGCTTGATCTGTAGAAAAACAACCGACCAGGTGAATATAAAAGAAAGAAAGCCTTAAAAAGAAAACTAATGCAGTTATTACATCCATTGGTAAGTCTAATGTAATAAATGTTTTTTGGGTTTAATTTTTTTTAAACAAAGACTTGGATGATGATAGTCCCAGGCAGAAGAAGAAAGTTCCTTTAGGGCAAATGGGAGATATCACAGAGAAAGACTAGGCTATGAGTCTTAGACAATTCTGTGTTGTAGGGAAGGCAAAAACGTAAAAAGCATAAAAGGAAAGGTGATCACTAGGGATGAGCTTCGTGTTCGAGTCGAACATACGTTCGACTCGAACATCGGCTGTTCGATCGTTCGACGAAGATCGAACGATTTGGGCCATTCGTGCCTAATTCGAGTGACACGAACGGCCCACAATGCACTACGCCATCGCAGTGTCATCCAGGTGCTGTGATTGGCCAAGCATGCACTGTGACCCCGCATGCTTGGCCAATCACAGCGCCGGCAGCGAGGAGAGCAATGATTGGCCACAGGCAGGATGCCTGTGGCCAATTATTGCTGAGGGGGTTTAGTACACACCCCACACTATAAAAGGCCGCCAGCGCGGCGGCCTTGTGTAGTGTGTTCCGGAGCAGGGAAAGAGAAGCATAGGCAGGGACAGTGTCATTTTTTTTCCTTTACTAATCCTGGATTCCTTGTGTTTAGGGACAAATAAGGATAGGTAGGGAGAGTGTCAGTGTGTTATTCTGTGCTAAACCTTGTTTGTAGGGACAGAGAGGTACAGTGAGGGAAAGTGTCAGTGAGCTATTCTGTTCTAAACCAATCTTGCTGTACCATATTTGAAATCCTTGAGTTTAGGGACAGAGAAGGACACTCGTGGAAACTATCAGTGTGCTATTCTGTGCTAAATCTTGTTTGTAGGGACAGAGAAGGACAGTGAGTGAAACTGACAGTGTGCTATTCTGTTCTAAACCAATCTTGCTGAACCATATTTGAAATCCTTGAGTTTAGGGACAGAGAGGTACAGTGAGGGAAAGTGTCAGTGAGCTATTCTGTTCTAAACCAATCTTGCTGTACCATATTTGAAATCCTTGAGTTTAGGGACAGAGAAGGACACTCGTGGAAACTATCAGTGTGCTATTCTGTGCTAAATCTTGTTTGTAGGGACAGAGAAGGACAGTGAGTGAAACTGACAGTGTGCTATTCTGTTCTAAACCAATCTTGCTGAACCATATTTGAAATCCTTGAGTTTAGGGACAGAGAGGTACAGTGAGGGAAAGTGTCAGTGTGCTATTCTGTTCTAAACCAATCTTGCTGTACCATTATTGAAATCCTTGAGTTTAGGGACAGAGAAGGACACTCGTGGAAACTATCAGTGTGCTATTCTGTGCTAAATCTTGTTTGTAGGGACAGAGAAGGACAGTGAGTGAAACTGACAGTGTGCTATTCTGTTCTAAACCAATCTTGCTGAACCATATTTGAAATCCTTGAGTTTAGGGACAGAGAGGTACAGTGAGGGAAAGTGTCAGTGAGCTATTCTGTTCTAAACCAATCTTGCTGTACCATATTTGAAATCCTTGAGTTTAGGGACAGAGAAGGACACTCGTGGAAACTATCAGTGTGCTATTCTGTGCTAAATCTTGTTTGTAGGGACAGAGAAGGACAGTGAGGGAAACTGTCAGTGTTCTATTCTGTGCTAAACCAATCTTGCTGAAGCATATTGCAAATCCTTGTGTTTAGGGACAGAGAAGGATAGGCAGGGGACAGTGTCAGTGTCATTGTTGCTAAGCCTCCTGCACAGTATACACCTGAAGGTAGCCCTTATTGCTGTTTTTCCCATCTCCCTGCAGGCCATCCATTAAAATGTCTGGAAGGCAAACAAGGAGAGGCAGACAGTCAGGAGGCAAAAAAAGAGGGCAAGCAGGCTCTGTGTCTGGGGGCAACAGTGCTGGTCGTGGACGCGGTGCATTGTCATCAGCACATGGCCATGGGACATGCTTGTCCTACTTTTCGGCAGCTGGACATGTTGAGCCACATCATGCCGAAGACTTGGTAGAGTGGATGACCAAGCCCACCTCATCCTCTCTCACCCAGGCTCAGGGTACTGGCAAAGCAGCTGCCAAAGCGTCCTCTTCTCTGGTATCATTATCTTCATTAGTCAATCCTTCCCTAGACCCACCATGTCCTCCTCCTGAGGAGTCCCCCGAACTGTTTGAGCACAGTGTTGGGTACATGCTCCAGGAGGATGCCCAGAGTTTCGAAGGATCTGATGATGATACCCAGATAGAGGAAGGCAGTAGCGTGAGAGCAGAGAGAGGGGATGCTCAAGAAGGACACCAATCTGGCAGTCATGCTCCAGCAGCTGCAGCATACTGCCAGATTGGCTCCAGTGATGAGGAGGGAGGGGATGATGAGGTCACTGACTCCACGTGGGTGCCTAATAGGAGAGAGGAGGAGGAGGAGGATGAGGAGGAGGCACATCTCCAACGAGGCAGGATGCCCTTGGGTGGCCAGCGTATGGGCAGCACACCAACGGAATCACACCGCAGAGCTCCGCCTGTGCAGGGCGCTGCCTCTGCCCGTCATTCAAAAAGTTCTTTGGTGTGGGCATTTTGAGGCGAGTGCATCAGATCGCACAGCTGCTGTTTGCAACATATGTCTCAAGCGTATATCGCGTGGCCAAAACATCAGCCGCTTGGGCACCACATGCTTGATCAGACATATGTTGACCTGCCATGCAGCTCGTTGGCAAGCCTACCTTAAAGACCCACACCAAAGAACAAAGCTGACCTCTTCTTGCACCGCATCAGCTGGGATCTCCAACCCCACTATACCTTCAGTCCTCTCTGAAACCTGCTCTGAGAGGAATGAAGGTGTAGAATTAGGTGTGTCACAGCCAAGTACTTGCGGGCACTCTGCTAGCAATACACCGACGTCCGATTCTAGCAGGCAAATTTCCCTGCCCCAGCTGCTGGACCGTCGAAAGAAGTTCACTCCCAGCCATCCACATGCCCAGCGGTTGAATGCTAGCTTGGCTAAATTGCTAGCGCTTCAACTGCTGCCTTTTCAGTTGGTAGACTCGGCCCCCTTCCGTGAGTTTGTGCAATGTGCGGTTCCTCAGTGGCAGGTTCCCAAACGCCACTTTTTCTCACGGAAGGCGATTCCGGCTCTCTACAGGCATGTGGAAGGCAATGTCTTGGCCTCGCTGGACAGGGCGGTCAGCGGTAAGGTGCATATTACCGCTGACTCATGGTCCAGCAGGCATGGACAGGGACGTTACCTTTCTTTCACGGCCCATTGGGTCACTCTTTTGGCAGCTGGGAAGGATGCAGGACAAGGTGCAGTAGTGTTGGAGGTTGTTCCACCGCCACGCCTCCAAAATGCTACTACTGGTTGTGACACACCTCTCTCCTCCACCCCCTCCTCTTCTTCCTCCATGGCCTCTTCCTGTGGTTTGTCCTCGGAACCAGCGGTGCTCCGTAGGCGTTCAAGGGGCTACGCAAGTACGCAGGCAAAAAGATGCCATGCCGTGCTTGCGCTGGTGTGTTTGGGGGACAGGAGCCACACTGGGGCAGAGGTCCTGTCTGCTCTGCAGGGGCAGGCCGAGAGGTGGTTGACGCCACGCCAGCTTAAGCCAGGAATGGTGGTTTGCGACAATGGCACCAACCTCCTCTCCGCCCTCCGACAGGGACAACTGACCCATGTGCCCTGTATGGCTCACGTCCTTAACCTGGTGGTGCAGCGGTTCTTGGGCAGGTACCCGGGCTTACAGGATGTCCTGAGGCAGGCCAGGAAAGTCTGTGTGCATTTCCGCAGATCTTATAATGCCAGTGCTCGCCTGGCTGAGCTGCAAAAGGAGTTGAACCTGCCCAAGAACCGCCTTATATGTGACATGCCCACCAGGTGGAACTCAACGTTGGCCATGCTGCAGCGGCTGCACATGCAGCAGAGGGCCATCAATGAGTACCTGTGCGACTACGGCACCAGGACAGGGTCAGGGGAGCTCGGGTTTTTTTCACCACGCCAGTGGGGCATGATCACGGATGCATGCACTGTCCTGGCACCATTTGAGGAGGCCACGAGGATGGTGAGCAGTGACAGTGCATGCATCAGTGACACTGTACCTCTTGTCCACCTGTTGGAGCACACGCTGCGTGGAATAATGGACAGGGCACTTGAGGCAGAACAGAGGCAGGAAGAGGAGGACTTCCTTGCCTCTCAAGGCCCCCTTTACCCAGACAGTGTTCCTTCTGTCCCACCCATCGCACAGGAAGAGGAGGAGGAGGAGGAGGAGTAGGAGGAGGAGGAGGAGGAGGAGGAGGATTGTGTCAGCATGGAGGTGGAGGCTGGCACTCAGCATCATCAGCAGCAGTCTTTTAGGGATGATTTACAGTCCCAAGAAACCAGTGGACTTGTACGTGGCTGGGAGGAGGTGGCTGCGGATCATGTCGTCCTTAGTGACCCAGAGGACTCCGGACTGAATGCCTCAGCTAACCTATGCTGCATGGCCTCCCTGATCCTGCAAAGTCTGCGGAAGGATCCTCGTATTCTTCGGATCAAGGAGAGGGACCATTACTGGCTGGCCACTCTCCTTGATCCACGGTACAAGGGTAAGGTTGCGGACCTTATCTTACCGTCGCAGAGGGAGCAGAGGATGAGACAACTCCGGGAGGCCTTGCAGAAAGGTCTGTGCAACGCGTTCCCAGAGACTGTGAGGTTACAAACTCCTGGTCCTGGACAACGAGTTGCTGAGGCTTCGGGCAGTCAAAGAAGGAGCGTGGGGAAGGTGGCCGTCAGACCGATGCGTTCAGACAATTCTTTAGTCCGCAGCCCCAAAGTATGATCGGTTCCAGCAACCATCGCCAGCGTCTGATATACATGGTGCAGGAATACCTAGGGGCTAGGTCAGACTTGGACACCTTCCCCACCGAAAATCCTCTGGCTTACTGGGTCTTAAGGATGGATCACTGGCCAGAGCTTGCACAGTATGCAATTGAGCTACTGGCCTGTCCTGCATCCAGCGTTCTTTCAGAACGCACATTCAGTGCTGCTGGAGGATTTGTCACGGATCACAGGGTGCGCCTGTCCACCGACTCGGTTGATCGACTGACTTTCATCAAGATGAACCAGTCTTGGATCACCACCAGCTACCACACACCTGATGCTGATATAACAGACTAATTGATTTTAAAATGTCACATCCCTTCAAAACTGATGCTGATGCTGAGTTCCTGTGCTGTTATGTTGACTAGCTATCCTCCTCCTCCTCCTCAATGATCCGATTAATGATGATAGCTTGGAAGATCATTTTGGTTTATGGGTGCCGCCACCAGTGGCTAAGGCCCAATTTTTCAGCCCCTGTTTAACAGGGGCGTGTAATTACAATTTTTGATGCAATACTTTGCAACAGGCCTCATTGCTGTGCTCCAAGTACAGTATCTGTGAGGGGTTGCAGTGTTGTGCCACCAGTGCCTAAGGCCCAATTTTTCAGCCCTTGTTCAACAGGGGCATGCAATTATAATTATTGATCTAATAATTCACAGCAGGGCCCATTGCTGCGCCCACCAAGAGTAACTGTCAGGCCTTACAGTGTTGTGTCAACACCACCACCACCACCACCACCAAAGGCCCAATTTTTCAGCCCCTGTTCAACAGGGGCATGCAATTATAATTATTGATCTAATAATTCACAGCAGGGCCCATTGCTGCGCCCACCAAGAGTAACTGTCAGGCCTTACAGTGTTGTGGCACCAGCACCACCATCAAAGGCCCAATTTTTACTACCACTGTTCAACAATTATATGTTATTACAATTCCTGATATAATAGTTGACAGCAGGGCGTTCCAGCACCCACCAAGAGTAACTGTGAATGCTTACAGTGTTGTGCCAACACCAACACCTAAGGGGCCAATTTCTGCAGAGTATATACGGCAGGTCCCTACTTTCAAACATCCAACTTACAAACGACTACTACTTGCAAACGGAAGAAGACAACAGGAAGTGAGAGGAAATCTACCCCTTGGAAGGAAAATTCTCTCCTGTAAGAATTAATATGGGAGAAAGGTGTCTCCTCTCTACTGATGCTTTATCACCAATCCTTGTTTCAATAAAAACACCACATTTCAAAATCAGTTGTCATTGGGACGCAAAGTGAGGTGAAATGTTCTGAACAGGGGCACAGACAGCAAAACAAATGTTACAGGGGTGATAACCCTTCCCTATGTTTTCCAAAAAGCTTAAAAATAGGTATTTGGGCTGGAGCTACACTTAAACAATGTACCTGTTCAAAATTACAAACAGATTCTACATAAGAACAAACCTACAGTCCCTGTCTTGTATGCACCGCCTGTATACGGCTGTTCAGAGTATATAGGGCCTTTTTTATTTTGTGTGCGGGGTTCCCCTTAATATCCATACAAGACCCAAAGGGGCTGGTAATGGGCTGGGGTGGGGGGGGGGGGGGTGTGATGGGGTAGCTATGCCATTTTTCTTAAAGATTTTCATCCATATTACCGGGACCAGACATTACATTAAAGCCGCAAGCAGTTTTAAATGGCTTTTTTTTCCTTTAGAAATGTTATTTTGTGCAGGGACAGTTCTAAACACGGGAAACACGTGGCACTTCACAGGCATACTTTAGACACCCCCCAGGTACAATATTTAAAGGAATATTTGACTTTTTTTTTTTTCACTTTATGCATCATTAAAATGACTTCTCCCGGAAAACGTCCGTTTTTAAAACTTCTTTTTGCATTGATACATGTCCCCTGGTGCAGAACCCGGGTTCCCAAACTCTGTTTAGGACAATAACATGGATAATAGTTGTTATAATTAGCACTTTAGAATCTGAACGTTCGCATCCATTGTATTTAATAGGGTTCTAATGTTCGTGCGAACTTTCGGTCCGTTCGCGGGTTCTGGTGCGAACCGAACCCGGGGGTGTTCGGCTCATCACTAGTGATCACTGATGCCTAGGAGGGAGAAATGGTGACAAGGGGATTAACAATAAGAGGCTAAAGCTTCCTGCAGGATAAAGACAATAATCAAGGTTCATTCTAGGAGGGGTGCAGAATAGAAGATCTCGATCTGCATGCTATGTTACGTGGTGTCCTATAAACACCAAGAACAACGGTTGCCTGGTTAAGGTCCAGGGGATGGTTGCAGCTAATTCAACACAGACATTGGGTAATTTCCAGAAATTCAAAGAGTCTTAGGACTTCTGCCAGGGATCCTAATATAAAGGTGTGGACCTTTTATTTTCACCATCAGATGTAAGAAAAACCTTAATGCCCCATACACACGATCGTTTTTCATGCCGTTAAAAATGGGCATTGAAACCGATCGTGTGTATGCGAGCATTTTTAACGACGTGAAAAACGGCCATTAAAAATTTTGAACATGCTCTATTTTTTCACGTCGTTTTTCATGTCGTTTTTTTTAACGACGTGAAAAACGATAGTGTGTATGCTTTTACGAGGTGAAAAAAAAACGCGCATGCTCAGAATCAAGTATGAGACGGGAGCGCTCGTTCTGGTAAAACTAGCGTTCGTAATGGAGGCACATTCGTCACGCTGTAACGGACTGAAAAGCACAAGGCTGAAAAGCGCGAATCGTCGCTCAACAAACTTTACTAACATGAAGGGTGGCACCATCCGAACGGAACTTCCCCTTTATAGTGCTGTCGTACGTGTTGTACGTCACTGTGCTTTGCTTGAACGTTTTTTAAAATGATCGTGTGTACGCAAGACAGGCTTGAGAGGAAACATGAAAAAAAACTACGAGAAAAACGTCGGTTTAAAAAATGGCATGAAAAACGATCGTGTGTACGCCACATTATTCTTAAGTAGCTCTAGACTCATGAATTCAATTTAAGAGAGGCTTAAGCATGCACCTAATTTTCAAACTACATTTGGAGACATCAAGAAAAATGCAAATCTTTACTCCCCCAAACTTTAACGGGTCCGTATGCAAGCCATCTACATGATTTATGTCTTTCTTGGTATAATAATGGACCATGCACACCACATCTTTTGGTCTAGAGGGATCTGTCAGCCTGGGACTAAAGGTTTGGTGTGCTCTATCTTTTTCAAATTGCGAAATGGGCTATTCTCCACATATAGGTTAAACGCTAGCTCATAATGTTTCTTTCAGGTTTGCTGCTCCAGATGTCTATCTGGGATTCTCCTAATCCTTATATTATTACCTCTCTTTCTGTTATCTTCATCCTCAAGAAGCATCATGGAAGTGGATTGGCATAGATAGATCGCATGAGAGGTTTCGAGGAGGATCACCTGTTGTTGCAATTTGGAGTTAGCGTGTTCTGCAGCCCTCAGCTGCCATTAAAAGAAGAATGTTCCTTAGGAAGAGCCCTGATGTCCTTATCCAGCTGCAACTAGGCCAATGACATTTGGGAGCAACTGCCCTTATTTCCCCAAGTAATGTGGAGCAGGTGTTCAAAGAGCCAAAGGGATTTAAGTGTGAAGATGTCTTAAGGATTAGGTCCTGTAAGTGCTCTGGATTCCAGGAGAGAGGCTTGATGTAGAAATAAGCATGGCAGGGAGAATGCCACAGCCGTGAAGCCCACAGCTGTGGTGGTTTTACAGTTTGCCATATTACATCACATATATATAGCAGAGATATCTAAGCACTGCAGCACTATCCCCCAATGCTCCCTTTCTCAATTAGAGTTTCTCCTACAAATATCAGGTCTCATTGGGCATTTGGCCGGAGAGGAGTGAGCAGGGTGGCATCAGGGTTCCAGAAGTTTAGAGGGAATAGCCATTAGATCTGTATGTTGTGAGGCAGTCTCAGGGGGTGGACTGCATACCTTTAGATTTTAACCTATTTTTAATGTAAAATTAGGGATAAAAAATAAGTGTTTGCTGCTAAAAGAATGGAGACAGACATGTGAGAAGCTGGAATAGCTTCTTGCATGTCCATTACCAGGCCACGCCTCCACATTCTGGCAATTCATGCTTAGAAGTTTTGATGGAAATGGGGAGGGAGCTTACAGGCACATTAGACAGTTTATCAGGTAAAAACAAAAGCCATCTGAAAAGATTTTTTAACATTTTGGACAATTGCCCCACCACATCTTTGGTTAACTTTAATTAATATGCATATGAGTTTAAGATTTTAGGTTTGTTAAATCTACATTTCTGTTGAGCTCAAAACAGGGTAATTTTACCACTTATTTTGATGTTAGAAAGCAAATGACTACAACCAAATAAAGCATGGGACAGTAAAAAGTAACTAATACTAAAATAAACAAAACTGACACAAAATATATTTAATCGGTCATATAATGGCCACTGTGTTTATTCAAGGGGTAGCCCAAATTTAACACATTCAAATTAACCAAAATCAGCTTTCAGCATATCATTACATTTTAAACTTAACAAAATGATCCAATAACAGATCTCAATCACCATGTCCCTCCAGACTTATACTGGAAGATGAACCCCCACTGAATAGCACCGTGACATTTAACATAAATGATAAGAGGGAGGGTGGGTGGGAGCGCAGACCGGTCCTCTTCAGGTGGCTGTCAGCTGTGACAGAATCCGGCTTTTTATAAGCAAGCAGAGGGCGCAAACAAACAGCCGGCCAAATTCCTCCAATGGCGGCTTGTTGCTAAGGGAGATGCCACCAATAGAACCTGCTGAGAGAAGGGAGAGAACAGCACAGGCAAAGAGCCCTTTGCCCTGTCCCATGCAGGCCCCCGGATAAAGCCGGGGACTGAACATGGGACAGTTCAAAGTAGCTAATACTAAAATAAACGAAACTGAAACAAAATATATTTAATTGGTCATATAATGGCCACAGTGTTTATTCAAGGGGTAACCCAAATTTAACACATTCAAATTAACCAAAACGCTGAGGCCCCCCCAACACTGTGGCTTTCTCTATAATATTCTATAAACCTACATTGAATATATCTAGACCTATATCAGATAAATGTACCAGGTCTGATCTATAGAGACCTGGAAGAAAACCTTCCAGATCAACGTGGCGATAGGATAAGTCATTGGAAGCAACTAAAAAATTATGAATGGTTCTATTTAAACGCCTACAAATCCTGTCTAAATAAAACAAATTGCCAGAAGGAGACCAAATTAACCTAGGAATATCATTAGCCCCAGCATGGATGATCAATAAATCCGAGCTGGGCAAAATGTTGGCTAAATAAATTAACTAATTTCTTACATCCTTCCAGCATAAACCCCTGACACCATGCCAAAAGATTTGCAAAGCTTGAACATTAAAACCCAAAGTCTCTGAGCAATTCCTTGCCTCGGCTCTTTTGTAGGCCCAGTTAATAAATGAATGACCTACAATCAAGACCTTGAACCTAGGAGAATCTGAAAAAGAAAATTAATTAATAACTAAATCAGGTCAAATGTAAGACTTATACCTACAACTGTCACAACGACCCAACCTCTGAACCTCCTCTGAAGAAAACCCCATAGAGTTAGTAGAAGTGGCTGCCCCTATCCTGCAGGAGTGGTAGGATAAATAAAAGCCTGAAAGACCAAGGATTTTAAGACAAGAAGAAAGGACAGAAGAGAATTGATAACGAGTGAGAGGAGACAAGTCATTGTGAATAAAAAATGAACCATGAAAGTAAGGTCTGAAAGAAATAACATTTGAATTATTTTGGACAGGGCAGATAGGCATATACCATGCCCTACCTAAATTAATAATGGGTCCCTTCCCAACCTGGTTAGTTTTTGATCTTCAAATGCATATAGTGAGTGAATATGAGTAAACAACCACATCACTACCCAATAGGATAGCGCAGGAAGACTTATTTGAGGCGGAAAACTCACCCAGACGTAAAGCACCAAAAAAGGCCAGTGAAAAGGCTGCTTTAAATAATAAAATGTCATAGGGGGAAAAACAGATTGAAGGCAAAGTCTGCATTAATTTAACTAAAAGCTCAATAGAAATGGGTCTCCTACCGTCTTTAACCAAATGGGAACCTCTAAAACCTTTCAATACTTGACCGACTGGATAAAAAGTAGACAAAGCAGAAAGGTCAAAAAATTTTAGAAAAAAGGAAACATCGGCCAATATTTTATGGATAGAAGCGGCACTAAGCTTAGAGTGGATTAGAAAGGTAACAAAAGACAGTTCTGTATAAGCATTGACACTGGCAATACTTAAATTGTACGTAGAGCAGAAATTACTCCATCTCGACCACGTTCGCAGATAGTCTTCCCATGTTCTCAATGAAACAGAGTTCTTCAAATTGGCAGGGATTAATCCCAACTCAAGCCCCAAAGGAATCCTGGGCATTGGGAGCCAATTGGGTCTGCCTCCGGAGCCAAGTCGCGGAACATGGAAAACTGAAGGCGAGACAACGAGTCTGCAATGCTATTGCTTACACCTGGTAAATGTTTAGCCTTAAGCCAAATATTATACTTCATGCAATGGAGAACTAAAAAACGAAGAAATGTAATTACAAATTCAGACTTAGATGTTAACAATTGATCGTGAAGAGGATGCCTTTATTATCCGTGTGAATTAACACCCTCCAATTTTTAAACAAGTCACACCAAATAACTACCGCAACCTCTACCGGGAATAGCTCTGACAAGACTAAATTACGAGAAATTTCAGGGATCTTCCAAGATGTATGCCACTTTGAAGCACACCAATGACCTGCCAAGAAGGCTCCAAAGCCTATAGAGCCCGAAGTGTCGGTAAAAAGGCCTAGATCGAAATCGTCTAAAAACTCCTTCTACCATACCGTTAAATCATCTTTAATGGCTTTTGAAATGGTAACATGAGAAAAAGGATTTTTTAAATCCTTTGTAGCCCTAGCAAACCGTCTTGAAAAAAATCCTAGCTACCGGAATTACTCTTGCAGCAAAAGCAAACAAGCCCAAAAGAGATTGGACGTCCTTAAGCAGAACTCTCCGTCTGGATAAAAAATAGGATATTAAAGACCTAATTTTGAAAAGCTTTGCAAGAGGCAATCTAAACTCCATGGCATCTGAATCAATAAAAATACCCAAAAATTCCAAACTAGTGGATGGAAACACTGTTTTCTCCCGGGCAAGGGGAATACCAAAATCCTCACAAATATTAAAGAAAGCTGACCAAGAATCAGAGCAAGTAGAGCAATCGGATGGACCTAAAAAAAGGAAATTGTCTAGATAATGAATATAGCCAGAACCTGGGTGAACCACAGACAATACCCATTGAAGAAAAGAAGAAAAGGCCTCAAAGTAAAAACAAGATAAAGAGAAGCCCATTGGCAATACTTTATCAAAATAAAAAGATTTGTTAAAATGAAAACCTAAAGAACTAAAGCCTTGGGGATGTACTGGGAGTAACCGAAATGTGGACTTCATATCAGCCTTGGCCATTAACGCATTTTTCATAAAATGCCTGAGAAGAACCAAGGCCTCATTGAAAGAGGCATACGTGATTGAGGCATCAAAATCTGCAACCTCGTCATTGAGAGAATCACCAGCAGGATAGGACAAATGATGTATCAGGCGAAAAGAGCCTGGATCTTTCTTAGGGACTACGCCCAAAGGTGAAATTCTGAAATTGGAAAAAGGAGGCAATGAAAACGGACCCGCAATCCTGCCCTCTGTTAATTCTATCTTTAACAACTTCTGAATGTGAATAAACTGACCGTAAATTACCTGAAAATCCAGGGACTAAAAAAACATCTTTAAAAGCGGCTACAAAGCAGCTCCGCCATCTTGATGTTTGGATACATTTCTAGCCAGGGCAGCATGCTTGACAATTTCACTGTTGTCAGTGCCTTTTGAAAACCCATCCCTGGGTGGAGGCTGTCCTGACATGGCAGAGGCTTTGCAATAACATCTACAAGCAGGGTGTGACACTGTACAGTATGAGCACTCATGCTTATATCTACAGTTGGACAAAAACTTACATTGCCCTTCATTAAACGCAAAGCAGAATCCTTTGCAAAATGAATTATTAGAAGGGCTGAGTGTTTTTTATTGCACCTGAGGTTTTGGAGGCAGCATCAGATTTAGCCAAAGGCCAACGTCCTTTACACCCCAACGCAGAGAAGGATGTACAGCCAGTTTCTGTCTGAAATTCTCATCGTAATGAAACCATGAGATGCCACCGACATGCCTAAAGGATTCTGCAACAATATCCAGGTGCTGGAATAACCCAGAACTTTTTTTTGGAAACCTTTCACCCATTACTGAAGCGAAAATACAGAATGCTTGTAGCCAATTCTGGAATGATCTAGGTATGGCTGTCCTATCTTCCTCCGATCGATCCTCTGATTTTTTTATCCAATTTGGAAAGAAATTCCTTAGAAGAAGGCAGGAGGGATAATAAGTCAACAAATTCTCCTCTCCAAATTTTCTCTTTAACTGAGGAGGACAAATGGAAGCCTAACGGGGAGATTTGGTAGCTTCTGCTACCTGCATTAGAGGTGTATTGTTACAGGAAATAGGATGAACAGGACCACCAGTATTAACCAAAGTATTCTGAGTTTTGAAAGGGTTAAACTGTTTATCCATTGGAATAGTAACATTACCCTGAGAACGCATAGCGTTCTAAACAGAACCAACCTTTAATGAATCACCAGTGACTGACTGATGAAACATATTACCAGTATCTTGATAAGCACCAATATTTTGTGCACCTGAAAAAAGTAAAGGCTGCACATCCTGCCTTACACCAGCAGGTGGAGCAGTATTAACATTTAAATGATTAATGGAGTTTTGACCTGACATTACTCCAGCATACTGAGCTCCTGGCACTGCACCAGAATACTGTGCACCTGGATGAAAATTATAGGGAAAAGTACAAAGGACTGTACACCTGATGTATTATTAAGAGGAGCACCAGAAAGCTGTGTCTCCTGAGATGCACCACATACATGTGCCCCTTGTAATGTACCAGAAGGCAGTGCCTCCTGTAGCGGGAGAGGTGATTGACCTGCAGCATTCATTAATTGCTGGCTATTCTGAAAAGAACAGCCAGCGACTGCAAACAGAGACCTGGCAAGGATAGAGGGAGAGGGAGACCCTTGTTCCCCTTCTGACAGGCTAGCAAAAGCATTAGCTAACGAATTAAGAATAAAAATTAAGTCAGGCATAGAAGTAACAGAATTCTCACCAGGCAGGATGTCCGACAGAGGATTCTGTCCCAAAGGAGCCACAGCGCTGGCTTGTAAAGTGGAGGCTGAGGAGGGTAAAGTTGCAGCATCTCTACGATACCTAGAACGAGAAGCAGATGTGAAAGAATCTTCCTTGGAATAAGGAACCGCTGGGGCTGCCGACTTCTTCTGCTTTTTCTTTCCTACAGGTGGGCGGGAGCTGCCAGCTTCTTCAGAATCTCTGGGTTCCTCCATAGTAATTTTCGGCATGGACATCAGACAGGCAGGGAGAGAAGAACAAGCAGGCGGGTCTTCAGCTAAGCAATGCCTTAGCCACTCCTCACCACTGGAGCATTCTGCTTTTTCCAGGAGCTGATGAAGGAGAAACTCCATGCTGACGAGCGGTACACAGGAGCGCAGGCCGGTCCTCTTCAGGTGGCTGTCAGCTGCGGCAGAATCCGGCTTTTTATAAGCAGGCAGAGGGCGTGAAGAAACAGCCCGCCAAATTCCTCCAATGGTGGCTTCTTGCTAAGGGAGATTCCACCAATAGAACCTGCTGAGAGAAGGGGGAGAACAGCACAGGCAAAGAGCCCTTTGCCCTGTCTCATGCAGGCCCCCGGTTATCCGGTTAGCCAGGGACCGAACAATACATACATACTAAGAACGACCTCAGAGTACACATCAGTTTAAAAAAATCCCAGCTGTAATGCTTTATGTACCAGAATTTGAGGAAGTGGACTCAAGATCAGAAAAGCCAAAATCTTGTGCACAGCACCGCAACAAACGTGATTACAATGATACTTGTTACTTCTATGTACAGCAGTCATATAGCTGCAATTAGGAGACTAACTAAATCTCAAAACAGTTACAAATCTGGAGAGGCCAACTAAGACAAAAATATACAAAATAATGTAAATCAGGGAACATCAAGAATTCCCAGGAAAAATAAAGTCAGCAGCAGGTAAAACAGATGAGCAAAAATGCCAGGGGCAGTAGAATATGCTGAATACATCCAGGAATCGAATGAGAGCAACATCTGCCTTAAAACAGCCCATCATATGTATTTAGATTTGAATCTGCTTTCTGGCATGTTTAACTTTTCATCATGCAGTAGAGTCAGAACATTAAGATATTGACCTGTATTATTAAACCACCTCAATACAGGGCACTTCCTGCCCAGGCCATTTTTCAGCTTTCAGCGCTGTCACACTTTGAATAACAATTGCGCAGTCATGCTACACTGTAACCATGTGAAATTGTTATAATTTTTTTATTCACTTCTGGGTCTTTTATTTTTTCCTAAAGAACTAACAAAAAACCCCCCCGAAAATGTAGAAAATAAAAAAAGTCTTAGTTTCTGTCAGTAAATTTTGTAAATAAGTAATTTTTCTCCTTCACTGATGGGCGCTGATGAGGTGGCACTTATGGGCACTGTTGAGGCGGCACTTATGAGCATTGTTTAGGTGGCACTGATGAGCGGCATGTTTATGCCGCACTTATGGGCACTGATATGTGGCACTGATTAGCACTGATGGGTGTCACTGATGGGCAGCAGTGATGGGCATTGATGGGCAGCACGGATAGCATCACTAATGGCCACTGATTGCTGGCACTTGTGGGCACTGATTGATGGCACTTGTGGGCACTGATTGCTGGCAGTGGTGGGCACTTTATTGTAATCAGGGCACTGATGATGAGTGCCCCGATTACATACATAGATGTCCCCTGTCAGGAGAAGCTGCTGATCGGCTCTCTTCTCCTCACACTCTATCAGTGTGTGGCGAGGAGCGCTGATTACCGGCATCTCCATGTTTACATGTGACCGGCTCTGATTGAACACAGCCGATCACATGGTTAAAGAGCCGTAGCCACGGCTCTTTACAGAGACCGGGATTGCACCGTGTCCTAGCAACACCGTACAGCCGAGGACGCGTGAGATCAGTCGTTCTGGGAAGCCGTCATATGATGTCCACCCAGAACGAGAGCTGCACCGCCCCGCCATCATTTGACGGTGGGCAGGCGGCAAGTGGTTAAAGCCTGCCTGAACTTTTAGTTTAATACAGCTCATAGGTATGTGCAGGGGATGTGCACCGCTGTGCGATGCAGATTCCTTCTGCTGCTGTCTTCCCTCCTCTCCCGTCTGCTGCTGCTGCAGGCACAGGATGTCATTTACTGGCCTATTCCTTTTCTGAATGAAAACAGTGAGTGATCAGTACCAATCGCTCACTGTGTTTATTCATATCTGAAGCATAATAAACTGTGTTTGTGAATGAACAGGAAGCTGCTCAGCACAGAGCACTGCACATTCATTAACATTCAAACGTTACACATCAGAGGTCTGTTTTAGGCCCCTGATATTTCACCAATCCCCCCCCCCCCCATCAGAGCTTCTAAAAAAATAATAATTAAAGACTACCGAAACAGTCCACTGCCCTAACGACACCAATCTCTGCTCTACTTGTAAAGGAAGTACTAAAGCGCTAAAATGGTGCAAAAAGCAATCAAATTGTGAAATAAACCAAGGAAAACTAAATGATTCAGCTGCAATCAATCAATGTGTCTGATAACATATAAGTGAAGTGATAATGTGATATTGATGCGCTATAAATCAACCCTAAGTGAAACAATCATAACATAAACATAAAATGTGACCCAGATGCAACCTGCAACAAATAACCAAATGTGCAAATAGTGCTGAAAATAGTGCTAAAATGCTCTGGTGTAATACAATAATCAGCAGGTAAACATATAAGTATACATCCACAATCATATTAAATACACCAGAGCATTTTATTAGTGTCCCAGTATGATGGTGTCATGCCATTATACACCACTTGAGGGGTACTTGATGCTTATATGATCTGGCAGTTTTATTAATATAAAATAGGTTTTTAATAGGTGTTCAATATCATTGTTTAGTGGATATATTGTAGTCTCAGTTGTTTGAACAACTTAAAACGTCTCTAATTGTTAATAAATGATTACTAAGTTTAATCAGCATAGCACCTACCAGCAATGATGTTCTAATGATCCCTTTTGCCGTCATGGCAACCAGTACGCCACTGTGTATAAATACACAGCCGTTCCTGTCACATGGCATACCCATGACTAAGTCACGTGACGTGTGACGCAACGCGTAGGGGAAGGAGCCTAATCATGCTACCAGCGGCACTTGGACGTGTTGGAAACTGGAGCTGTGAAGGAGAAGCGCTCTACTGAGCTGAACTGTGGCTATCTATGCGATACACTGTTTTTGGTCACGTGAGTGAAAGCGCTGTGTGCTTAACATTACCTCTGTGTGTGTGAGCACTGCGCAATGAGGTTTGTTTCCTTTTGTCTTCCATGATCCATTATTATGAGGTATAAGCGAGACTGCTCAAGGTATCAAATCCAACAGTTGTGCTGATCTGTGAATAAACTGGAAGAGTGGGATTCAGTGAAGGAGTGCTCTGATTGATCACTACTAAAAGACTGTGAAAACTGTTTATGCTTATGTGTTTGGTGCGTTAGCAGCATTACCAGCAGCAGTTCCCTTCCAGGCTGTTTTTGTTTGTTTATTGCACTTGATTGATCCCAATTGGGGTCCTTGTACACTATTTAGTTCAGCACACTATTTTTAGCACTATTTTCAGCACTATTTGCACATTTGGTTATTTGTTGCAGGTTGCATCTGGGTCACATTTTATTTTTATGTTATGATTGTTTCACTTAGGGTTGATTTATAGCGCATCAATATCACATTATCACTTCTCTTATATGTTATCAGACACATTGATTGCAGCTGAATCATTTAGTTATCCTTGGTTTATTTCACTATTTGATTGCTTTTTGCACCATTTTAGCGCTTTAGTACTTCCTTTACACATTTTTTTCATTCTGACACTTCACTAGAGCAGCCATAATGGATATATTCAAATTTGTGGAAAATCGTACAGTAGACCTGAAAGATGTTTTCACTACAAATCCCATCACCCCAATCTGGAGATTTAGACACTAATTTTAGGAAGTTTGGCCACCTTATGGAAAAGAAGGTGAGCCTTTGGTGGGATCTAACATCCCATGAGCAGTATGTAAAAGAAGGGATAGTACCCAGAAGGTTGAGGTGGGATGTCCCAATAAATGATGGATTACTCGATAAAGAATCGGTAGATGAATGGCTACAATTTTTTAATGCAAAAGGGATAGAGGTGTTGCAATTTTTAACAAAGCGGAAACAACGTAAACTCACTAATATAAATAAACAAATTAGTGATTGCAGGGTTATATTGGAGGGATACAAGGACACCCCCTCCTTTATAACACTCACAAACCAATTAAATAAGGTACTGGAACAGAAAGATATAGAGTTGAAGCAAAGAAAAAAGAGAAAATATCTACGGGATACTAATGACTACAAATTAGAACAGGCCTACAAGTGGCAACTTAATTTAAAAGATGGGAAAAAGGGATCAGTTACATCTTTACCGATTAGAGAGGTGCGGATTGTATTCCCCACTAGGGATCGTAGATACAGATCACCTGAGCCATCCAAACAATATAGAGACAATATGGGCAGTCATGATAGACCCTATAGAGATAATGGGAATGAAAGACCATATAGCAGAGATATGCAATTAGCGGACCTCCAGCTGTTGCAGAACTACAAGTCCCATGAGGCATAGCAAGACTCTGACAGCCAAAAGCATGACACCCAGAGGCAGAGGCATGATGGGACTTGTAGTTTTGCAACAGCTGGAGGTCCGCTAATTGCATGTCTCTGCCATATAGGGATGATCACACTGGGCCCAGAACACCCAAACCTTGGTGGAAAAACAAGAATAATCAAAAACCATGGTCAAAATCTCCAAAAAAAACATTCTGGAAGAATAATAATAACAATCAAAGACCCCGAAACCCCCCACAAAATTATCCTGGACATCAGGGGGGTTATGAACAGGGATACCATGAAGATTATACTCAGCACAATCATGAAAGAAGGGACACAAGAGATGGACATCCCCACTCAAATCAACAATATCAAGATGGTTATGAACATCAGTATCAAAATCAGGGTTCTCAAAGCCATCAGGACCAGTAACATTATGAAAATAGAAAAAGCCCGGTGCATACATATAATAGGTATGAACCACTAAGTAATTATAGGGAGGAAGATGAAACAAGATCTTTTTTGGAATACCGCAGGAGCGACCGAACTCCGCCTCGATACGAACAAATGACAAGTGCCCGAAGTCCAAATGCAAGAGGGGATGTCGAGGAGGATTCAAAGTCCAAAAAAAGAAGACTGGGGTAGGCAAGGGCATATACAATATTAGTGGAGTTGAACTGACAAGGACAGAATTGATAACATTGGATAAAGGACTTAAGTATGCGCCCAAGAGAAATTTAAATAAATTTGATGTTTATGTAGACATTCAAAAATACACAAGGAGGCTTAACATCAAAAAATATATGCTGAACAAGCCTCCTATGAGGGTTAAAGAGAGCATAAATACTTTAGGAAGTGTAGTTCATAGTGAACTGAGGAATAAATCCCTCTTCAATCCACCGGTTCACAATAATGAGCATATTGAGGTGTTCAACAAAATGGTGTTGAACGATTTAGAAAGATTAAAAGTCAAAAGAATGACTGATCCTATAGCCATCCACCGGGGTATAAAAGAATTGGAGAAAAATAAACAAGTGGTGATAAGGCCGGCTGACAAAGGAGGAGCCATTGTAGTGATGTCAAAGGACTATTACCATGAAGAACTACTTGGTCAACTAAATTACACGAATACTTATATCAAACTTAGGGGAAACCCCACAAAGGAATATAGAGATGAATTGTCGGAGCTGGTCCTGAGGGGCACTATGAAAGATATTTTATCAAAGAGGGAGGAACAATATCTAGTTCCAGATATATGCAGGGTCCCAATTATATATACGATACCGAAAATTCATAAAGACCTGCATAAACCACCAGGAAGGCCCATAATAAATGGCATCCAATCGATAAATTCAAGGATTGGTGAATACGTTGACAAATTCATGCAACCATTAGTCCCAAAAACACGATCTTACTTGAGGGACACTAAGCATTTAATCCAGATTCTGGAGAAAGTAGTGATTAACGCAGAGCGAAATTACCTGATAGCCACTGCGGATGTCTCATCATTTTATACGGTTATAGATCATGAAGATGCAATCAGGGCCTCGAAATGGGCCCTGGATAAATTTAGTGACCTCATTCTCCAAACAAAAACGTTTTGTGCTACGAAGTTTGGCCTTTGGCCTTCAGCACAATTACTTCTGGCACTGTCCTGATTACTATAGGCAACTCAATGGAATTGGGATGGGTGCTAAATATGCACCAAGTGTAGCGAATATTTTCATGTCGGAGTGGGAGGAGTCGGCCATTTATGAAAATAAGTTGCGCTATTGAAAATATCACCAGTACAGCAACTGGTGACAGTGTAAATTTGAGCCAACAGGCTCACACAGTAAATATGTGACACAAATAATGAAAATGAGTGATGCGAACATGTGATAAAAAATCACATAGACCAAAAACCACAGAAGTTGTCGCATATAGTCCAAACAATAAAGTTCATATGCACAAAAAATGCTCCTCCACCGTGCTGGTTGTGATCCAATGTATTACACCACGAGCAAGTGTAAGATAGGACAGCCTCCACCAATAGATTTACTGCCTCTTACCGAAAATGATGGATCCCGGCTTATTTTCGCTCTTTTTTATCTGCATTCATGTAAGTGTGCATTCGTCTTTTTTTATTAAACGTGTTAAAAGGTTTTACACTATAGTATATCCTTCTCTTTATTTACGGGGACCGTGTTTTCTATCATTGAGAGTTGCGGATCTCCTGGTCAATGAGACGCTGCCTGCCCCATACCCTTGGCTGGGGAATAGCCACAGGCTTTCTTTGATCCCCTGTGACAAGGGATCCATCATTTTCGGTAAGAGGCAGTAAATCTATTGGTGGAGGCTGTCCTATCTTACACTTGCTCGTGGTGTAATACATTGGATCACAACCAGCATGGTGGAGGAGCATTTTTTGTGCATATGAACTTTATTGTTTGGACTATATGCGACAACTTCTGTGGTTTTTGGTCTATGTGATTTTTTATCACATGTTCGCATCACTCATTTTCATTATTTGTGTCACATATTTACTGTGTGAGCCTGTTGGCTCAAATTTACACTGTCACCAGTTGCTGTACTGGTGATATTTTCAATAGCGCAACTTTTTTTCCTTTTATTATCTGTTTGGTGTAGTATAACACTGTTGGTTGCAGCTTTAATTTTTAATTTTTATTGCATTAGCGCAGTTTTTCTCTTTTTCATTTATGAAAATAAACCTGAACAACTAACGTTATACAGAAGATTTATTGATGACTGCATAGTAATCTGGGAAGGGGATGAGAGCACGTTAGTTCAATTTTTTGAAAAGTTGAATGAGAATGAACAAAATATAAAATTAACGTATACAATGAGCAAGACAAACATACAGTTCCTGGATTTGGATATTGCATTGGAAGGTAATGCAATAACTACAAAAACATATTTCAAACCAGTGGAACGAAACAGCTATATTCCAGTAGACAGTTGTCATTTTGAACCATGGCTTATCAATATACCCAAGGGACAGCTGATCAGACTCCGCAGAAATTGTACGGATGAGCAGGTATTTCTGGAACAAGCAAAAATGATGGGACAGAAGTTCACTGCAAAGGGCTATAATGAAGATTTTGTCAACACCAAAATACAAGAAGTTTTGGAGATGCCTAGGGCCGCATTAATACAGGATAAGGATAAGGAAATGAAAATCTCAACCTTTCAAGAATTGCCCATTATAATGAATTATAATGTCCAGCATAGACAAATCGAATCTATATTTAAAAAGCATTGGCCTATACTAAGAGGAGACAGTCAACTGCAGAGTATTCTGCCAATTGTACCCCGGATTATATATAGGAGAGCACCTACACTTAGGGATATAGTGGCCAAAAATATACCTGATCCACCAACTAGGTTACCTACACTTACCTTTTTCCAAGGAAAGGGGTTCTTCCCATGCAAGAGATGTTTTGCGTGTAGGAAAACAAAATTGAATGGTCAAATATGCTCCAAATTTTGCACGATGTCACAATGTCACCAAAGTAATCCCACAGAACTAAAATTCTGGGCCATAGAAAAATATATACCCCATTGGAGGGGTAGCCACAAAGTGAGGGAGCTTAGTAAAAGCGAGTCCAGATGGATACATGAAATGCGTACCCTTGCGCCTAACGGCTTAAACATCGAATTTGATTTGAATTGTTTTATATCCAATTACTAATTCCGCCTTTTATTCATTTTATTTTATTGATTTCACTACATATGTGGGATCTTATTTTTATATTTTTTATATCATTTTAGTTTTTGGTATATATATTCTCTCTATATATTCAATATTTTACATCTCAGCATCTCTTCCCTTAGGTCTTAATTTATTTTAATTATCGTTGTATTTAATATGATTGTGGATGTATACTTATATGTTTACCTGCTGATTATTGTATTACACCAGAGCATTTTATTAGTGTCCCAGTATGATGGTGTCATGCCATTATACACTGAAAGGTTCTGGTTCTGTTTGGTTCTGTTGGACCTTCTTGGCTCGAGCTGGACTCAGGGATCTGTGGAAGTCTCTCTGACCGGTCGGATATTCAAGACACCAATACACAGTGAATAGGTATACAAGAATATGTGGTTTAATGGTTACATGTCCTTTTTTATACACAGCGAGAAAATCGTATGGACCAATCAGCAATAAGCAAAAACCTCATGAGTTAGACAAAAATAGACTCCAACAGGTTTTTTGACTTCTGCAAAAGCGGTCAATCAACATACGTCAATTGCGGTCAAACTAAACGTGTTCTGACATTTGAAACAGGAAGATAAGAAACACCATATGTGAGTGCGGTTCAACCTGGCAGTTAAAGCAGAAGTGAGATAAACTTTTTCCCGGAAAAAGCCTAACCACAAAGTTACATTTCAACCTAAATATACATGCCTGTCAGTTAAAACAGAAGAAAGATAAGTTTGACCAAAAACATTCTGCTCACACTTATGTCAGAGAAACATTTTCTGTACTAATACATATATTTCAACATATATATTTAAGGAGAACTCTAATCATGAATATTAGTTCATATTGGTTCATACCTTACATACACCACTTGAGGGGGTACTTGATGCTTATATGATCTGGCAGTTTTATTAATATAAAATAGGTTTTTAATAGGTGTTCAATATCATTGTTTAGTGGATATATTGTAGTCTCAGTTGTTAGTAATCATTTATTAACAATTTGAACAACTTAAAATGTCTCTAAGTTTAATCAGCATAGCGCCTACCAGCAATGATGTTCTAATAATCCCTTTTGCCGTCATGGCAACCAGTACGCCACTGTGTATAAATACACAGCCGTTCCTGTCACATGGCATACCCATGACTAAGTCACGTGACGTGTGACACAACGCGTAGGGGGAGAAGCCTAATCACGCTACCAGCGGCACTCAGACGTGTTGGAAGCTGGAGCTGTGAAGGAGAAGCGCTCTACTGAGCTGAACTGTGGCTGTCTATGCGATACACTGTTTTTGGTCACGTGAGTGAAAGCGCTGTGTGCTTAACATTACCTCTGTGTGTGTGAGCACTGCGCAATGAGGTTTGTTTCCTTTTGTCTTCCATGATCCATTATTATGAGGTATAACCAAGACTGCTCAAGGTATCAAATCCAACAGTTGTGCTGATCTGTGAATAAACTGGAAGAGTGGGATTCAGTGAAGGAGTGCTCTGATTGATCACTACTAAAGGACTGTGAAAACTGTTTATGCTTATGTGTTTGGTGCGTTAGCAGCATTACCAGCAGCAGTTCCCTTCCAGGCTGTTTTTGTTTGTTTATTGCACTTGATTGATCCCAATTGGGGTCCTTGTACACTATTTAGTTCAGCACACTATTTTTAGCACTATTTTCAGCACTATTTGCACATTTGGTTATTTGTTGCAGGTTGCATCTGGGTCACATTTTATGTTTATGTTATGATTGTTTCACTTGGGGTTGATTTATAGCGCATCAATATCACATTATCAATCTCTGACCTACTGACACCATCCACTGCCCTACTGACACCAATCTCTGCCCCACTGACTTATGTTTCAATACATTTTAAAATGCTTTTTACGTTTAGTTATAAGAGTGTGTCGTGTGTATGTACATGTGTGTGTGTGTGTGTGTATATATTGTGACAGACAGCCCCTGTCAGTGATAGATGGGGTATATCTGTGCCAGAGCTAGAGGTTTCTCAGAAAAACTTTGGGACCACCCAGTTACAAGATCCTACTCTTAGACAAGCCTGTAAAAATGTTAAGGTAAACAAAGGGACCCCGGTAGCCTCGGGGCTGGAGAATGTGTTTCCTCATATGGCGGTTAACCACAACATGTTGTATCAGGTTGACAAAATTCGGGGTGAAGTTGTGGAACAACTTGTGGTGCCTGGGCCAGGCACCACAAGTTGTTCCACAACTTCACCCCGAATGCTGAACCTGGCCTATACACATCCCCTGGGTGGTCATCTGCCAGAGGTTATCAGTACATCCTAGTGGTCATGGACTATGCTACCCAGTATCCCGAGGCTGTTCCCTTAAAAAAAACTTCCTCCAAGACTATCGCCAAAGAGTTGTTCCACATGTTTACCCGTACTGGGATTCCAAGGGATTTCAAAGGTAATGAAAGAATTGTGCAAATTGCTCAGTATTAAGCATTTGCATACTTCAGTTTACCACCCTCAGACAGATTGTTTAGTAGAACTGTTTAACAAAATCTTCAAGAGTATGCTAAAGAAGGTGGTGGCTAAAGATGGAAGAGACTGGGATGGTCTACTGCCATTTCTGTTGTTTGCAACACCCTTTGAACTTTTGTATGGGAGACATCCCAGAGGGTTGCTGGATCTTGCTAAAGAAACCTGGGAAACTGAAACTACTCCCTACCGAAGTGTCATAGAGCATATCTCCGCCATGCAGGATATAATTGCTTCAGCAATGCCCCTTGTTCAAGAGCACATGCAGGAAGCACAGAGTTGAGTGTACAATAGGTTGGTGAAGGTTCAAACTTTCCATTCGGGAGATTGCGTACTTGTTTTGGTCCCCACCGTGGAAAGTGAGTTCCTAGCCAAGTGGCAAGGACCCTATGAAATACTGGAAAAGGTCAGGGAGGTAAACTACAGTATAAGGTACACCAACCAGACAGGCGGAAGAAAGAGGAGATCTATCATGTAAACTAAATTAAAGCATGGAAGGAGAGTGAAGCACTCCTATCACTGAGTGATCAGCCACTTAAATAAGAGGAAGGCATAAGTGAGGTTTAGATACCTGAGTCTATGTCAGTGTCCCTACAGCCGTAGGTGAGGGAGTTTCTACAGTGAAATAAAGACTCCTTCTCAGACTTGCCCGGCTGCACAAATGTAATTAAACATGACATTGTCACTGAAACCAAAGTTTGAGTGTGCCTTATTGTATTCCAGAGGCCCGCAGACAGGCAGTAGCTGAGGAAGTTAAGAGGATGTTCGACCTCGGGGTGATAGAGAAGTCCAAAAGTGAGTGGTGTAGTCCTATAGTCTTGGTTCCCAAACCAGATGGGTCCTTAAGGTTTTGCAATGACTTCCGGAAGCTGAATGAGGTGTCAAAGTTTGATACATATTTCATTCCCCGGGTTGATGAATTAGTGGAGAAGTTGGGCCCCCGCCAAGTACATAACCACTCTTGATCTTACTGGAGGGTATTGGCAGGTCCCCCTAACAGAGGAAGCAAAAGAAAAAACTGTGTTTGCAACACCAGAGGGTTTATAACAGTATGTGCAGATGCCTTTTTGGTTAAATGGAGCTCCCGCTACATTCCAGCGGATGATGGATGAGATCCTTAGCCCACATCAAGGCTATTCTGCAGCCTATCTGGATGATGTGGTTATCTGGAGCACAGATTGGGCAAGTCACCTACCCAGAGTCCAGGCTGTCATAAACTCCATCAGAAATGCCTGCTTGACTGCAAACTAAAGTGTGCCATAGGGTTGGAAAAATCCCGGTATCTGGGATACACCATAGGGCAGGGCCTAATCAATACCCTAACCATACGGTAGAAGCCATTAAAGACTGGCCTGTGCCGACCACCAAGAAACAAGTGAGAACCTTCCTAGGCATGATTGGGTATTTTCAGAGGTTCATCCCAAACTTTGCCTCAATGGCAGCACCCTTAACTGACCTCACCAAAGGCAAAAGCTCCTCGATCCTGAGGCGGAAGCAGCTTTCCAAAACCTGAAGGAGGCCCTGTGTAAAAAGCCTGTGTTGGTGGCTGCAGACTTTAACAAAGAGATTGTGGTTCAAACCGATGCCTTGGTTTTGGTCTAGGGCTGTCTTGTCCCAAGTGGTAGGTGGAGAAGAACACCCCGTGGTCTATTTGAGTTGGAAGCTGATCCCAGCAGAGGTAAATTATAGTATTGTGGAGCGTGAGTGTTTGGCCATTAAGTGGGCCTTAGAGGCTCTATGGTGCTACTTGCTGGGGTGCCACTTCTGACTCAAAACAGACTATGCCCCCTTAAAATGGATGGCCCAAGCTAAGGACCGTAATGCATCTGTTGGTTCCTGGCGCTCCAAGATTTCTCTTTTAAAGTGGAGCACAGGGTGGGTTGTAACCAGAAAAACGCAGATGTCCTTTCTAGAACCCACTGTTTGATAGCCGGCGTTTGAACCCACGGATTCAAACAGAGGGGGAAGGTATGTGAAAGACAGCCCCTGTCAGTGATAGATGGGGTGTATCTGCCATGCAGGATCTTGAGGTTCTTTAGATAAATGAGACAAAAGAGGTAGCCCTGGGACTTGGAATGAAGTGAGAGAGGTTTAGCCAATGGTCACAGCGAACAATGAGACAAAATCAATTTATTTGTTTCAAAGTGTTATGTAATGAAGCGGCAACAACAATGATTGTGAGTTATCCGGCATAATAGCCAATGTACACAGCACAGATGAAAGTAAATATATAAAGATTTTTTACAAATGTTATACATCAATGAGCAACAGTAAAACTTGAAAGTTGCTGGGCCAGTGGATACACATATACAATAAGGAAATAAAATGTGCATACATATAAACATAATGCAGACATCGATAATACCCAGCATGTACAGGCATAAAACAAGCATCAATGAAGCCCTACTAGTTTCGCGATACCCTGCTCGCTTCTTCGGGGGCGGATACATGAATGTTGTACAGTATCTGCAATGTAAGTGATAAAATCAATAGATGAATGTTGTTAATAAATGGGGGCAGGCGGAATGATTGGCAAGAGAGGCCTGAAGAGGGACCTCATACTTACCGACGGGCTGAAATTAATTGACAAACGCTGGATTTTAAGATGGCGGCCGTGTAGTGCATCCAGCTCGGGAGCTGAGGAGACGGAACAAACAAAACCCACTGCAGTCTCCACTAAGACCCTTGAAATAATATCTAGAAAATATCTGCAAGGATGCACATGTATCAGAAGGCATCATGGTTGCAAAATGAGCTTAATGTGTAAGGTACTACTAGACCAAATTTAATCTATATATAAATATGTAAATAGATCATAGGCGTGCGCACAGATTCCCCCTGCTGCCCGGTGTCCCCGCTCACAGCATGGCTGGCTTCCCACCTCTCCCATTGGCTACTGCAGTGGGCACACATAGATGATATTTCAGGATGAGTGGGGGAAGGGGTAATGTCATTTACCAGCCCCTTCCCTTTCTGAATGAACACAGTGAGAGATCGGTACCGTGTTTTTGAGCTTTCAGGTGCACACCCTAATGCAACAGGCTGCATACACCTATGAAATAGATGAATAAAGCTTACTAAAGTATGTTTGTAAGAAGGACTATCTGAGATATGGTATATACATGAATGCAAAGCAACATGGTTACAAAGTTGGTATGGGCAGGAAGACTACGGGACAATGTGGAAATGATAAAAATATTACATGTGTAAAAGAACAATGTAACAGACCCAATGGGTGTCAAGAAAGTATTAAAGTTGTACCTCGGTTTGTTCATAAGGATGTGACTGCTCTATCCAACCATCAAGTTGTGAATCAAAGTCCCAGCCGTGCTGAATGTCCAGATATGCCCACAAGGACCCGAAGGCTCCGCCCCCCAGTGCACACATTCAAGGATGACATTTATCCTGCAAGGCTAGTTAAAAACACCTGAACATATACATAAGAATATATACAGGGGTTTGGTCACACTATATGGTCATATAGTGCTAAGCCCACAAACTGCGACAAAGTACCCCGAATTTTGTGGGTCCTACCCTAGTAATAGAATGAAAGAACCTGCGTCTCAACCATGGGAGCCAAACTCCTCTATGTGGGAGAACTGAAGGGATTCCTCTTATGCACTGGTGGCCACTAATAAGAGGTAACGAGGAGGGGGAGGGATGCTCCAGCCCAAAAAAACCTGGTCAGGGTCTACTACAATACAAAAACATATTTGGGGGGCACACCCTAAAATGCGTTTAAATTCAAGATGGTGCTGCTATAAGACCAAAAGACAGTATAAAACAGATTATAGCACACACATTCAAGAATGACATTTATCCTGCAAGGCTAGTTAAAAACACCTGAACATATACATAAGAATATATACGGTCATGTTATTCTTGAATGTGTGCGCTATAATCTGTTTTGTACTGTCTTTTGGTCTTATAGCAGCACCATCTTGAATTTAAATGCATTTTAGGGTGTGCCCCTCAAATATTTTTTTGTATTATAGTAGACCCTGACCAGGTTTTTTTTGGCTGGAGCACCCCTCCCCCTCCTCATTACCTCTTATTAGTGGCCACCAGTGCATAGGAGAAATCCCTTCAGTTCTCCCGCATAGAGGCGTTTGGCTCCCATGGTTGAGATGCAGGATCTTTCATTCTATTACTAGGGTAGGACCCAAAAAATTTGGGGTACTTTGTCGCAGTTTGTGGGCTTAGCACTATATGACCATATAGTGTGACCAAACCTCCATATATATTCTTATGTATATGTTCAGGTGTTTTTAACTAGCCTTGCAGGATAAATGTCATTCTTGAATGTGTGCGCTATAATCTGTTTTGTACTAGCAAAGGGTTAAAGACTGGCCTCACCTTGCTCCTCCACCTGGGGTATAATTTTGACTTACCTGAGTAGAATCAGTGATGGTGTTGAGAGAGAAGGAAGCAGGGTGTGAGGGAACATGCCTGAAGGACTGAATCAGACTCAGTGAGGTCTATTTATTAGCCAGGAGGCTTACATTTTGTTTGATGGACTTTTGCTTTGAGACTGTTTTCTACCCCTGCGTGGGAATCATTGTCTGTTGCTGTTTTGTAGACCAAATAAACATGGGCAGGAAGCCCTTAACTTTGCACATGGCTGAATTACCTGTTATGGATGATATGTTTCTTTAAATGCAACTCTATGGTGCATCTCTGTTGTACTTCTGTTGTACTTCTTCCTGTGTTGTGTTTCCTGTTCCTGCTGGGTCTTTCAGTAAACATGGCTTGTGTACAGTAATGGCTTGTGCTGTCTCTCTACATATATCACGACAAACATGGTGTTAGAAGATTTGGATCCATGCTCTTTCTACACATTTGATGCTGAGAGCCTGCCAGCCTTCGTGTGAGTGTTCTTGGAACTGATTGTGCCTCCTGACAATTGCAGTCCTGTCCTGCATGCTGAGTGTTTGCAGCAAGGAAAACAGCATCATGGCAGCTAACAGCATTCCACTGTCTGAGGCAATGAGGGTGAGTGGAGATGTCGGCAGTGTCTGGGACAATTTCAGGGCTGAGTTTGAGGACTATTCCCTAGCCACAGGGTTAAATGAGAAGCCTGCAGCAGTGAAAGCAGCCACACTGAGGAGGGTGATGGGCAGTGAATGCCTCCATGTTTACAAGCATAAACTGAACCTCACAGAGGAGCAAAAGGGTGACACCAAAACCATTCTGGATGCATTAGAAGCTTTCTTCAGACCCTCTAAAAATGTCATCTATGAAATATATATATTTAGCTGCTGAAAGCAAGAAGACTGTGAATCAATAGACAGGTTTGTCACACGGCTAAGAGCAAAAGCTGCAAGCTGTGAGTATGGCTCTCTGAGAGATGAACTTATTAGTGATAAAATAGTTTTGGGTATCACCAGTGAAAGCACACGCCGCCACCTAATGAGGAAACATGATTTAGATCTACAAACAGCAATTGAGATATGTCGCACTGCAGAACTTACTGACAAACATATGACAGCTATGGAGCAGGATAAACTGATTGACAATATCAATGCAGCCTCTAAACAACAGCAAAGCTTCAAAAACCACCAGCATAAGTTTCAGCACAAGGGTCACCTACACAACTCACCTGGGAGGAAGCCTGCATCATGCAAGTATTGCGGCAATGTGCATGTACGAGAGAAAGAAAAGTGTCCTGCATATGGGAAAATCTGTACTGCATGTGGTAAACCAAATCACTTTGCAAGAGTGTGTCTCTCCAGTAAAATGGAAGCAAGGAAGCTGCACACAATTGAGCAAATGTCAGATCTGGAGGATGCACACCCGCTTAGCACTGATATGGTTTACTCCTCAGAATGCATTGGTGCTGTAAACACAAAGGGCAAAAAATGGTTTATAAACCTCAGATTAAACAATATAATCCAACCCTGCCAGCTGGACTTAGGTGCAACTTGTGATGTCATGAGTATAAAGGACAAAATTAAACTGGCACCCAGAGCACCCCTTCAGCCTAGTAGCACCAAACTAAAGTTGTATTCAGGGGAACTAATGGAATCATTGGGGCTATTCAAAACAGAATGCAGCATACGTGATTGTATACACAAACTGAACTTTGAGATTGTTGATGCCGATCAGAAACCGCTATTATCAGGTTCAACATGTGAGCGCCTTGGACTGATGCTGTTCACCATTCCTGCTGAGCTACATAATGTTGATAATCAGCCTGCAAAATCTCTGACTAGGCCACTGACAAAACAGCAAATTCTTCACACCTACAGTGATGTGTTTGAGGGTCCGATAGTCTCTGTTCCAGGAGAGGTTAGTTTTGAACTTGATCCTACCATTCAACCTGTACAATGTGCCCCACGCAATGTGCCTATCGCCATTAAGCCGCAGGTTAAAGCTCAACTAGATAAATATGAAACTGAAGGACATCTAACTTCAGTAACAGAGCCTACAGATTGGATCAGTAACATGGTTGTTATCAAAAAGCCTGAGAAGATCAGAATATGCATTAATCCCAAGTTTCTGAATAGGGCCCTGAAACGGTCACACTACTTAATGCCAACACTCGATGATATTTTGCACAAACTACCTAAAGCACGTGTCTTCACACTTGTGGATGCTAGAGATGCCTTTTTACAGTGCAAACTGAATGAAAAGAGTAGCTACATGACCACGTTCTGGACTCCTTGGGGCAGAAAGGGATGGCTCAAACTACCATTTGGAGTCTCTGTAGCACCTGAGGTATACCAGCGAAAGCAGCATGAACTATTAGGTGGTCTTCAAGGAATTGAGCCAATAGCTTATGACATTCTTATAGTTGGCTGCGGTAATACAGATAAGGGAGCTCTCTGAGAACTCTCTACTTGAAGCTAATCGCCCACAATATACATTATAATTACACACAACGTATGCATGTTTATGCTATCGGGTGCACACCTTAATGCAATAGGCTATGATACAGCTAAATACATTCCATGTGCATCTAAAGAAAAAGTGTGCACTTTTTTTTACAGTTCATTCTTTTTGGAATTCAGCCATATCCTGAGTAGAAAAGCCTGTTCCCTGTTAGCATGCAGCAGACAAAGATCCTTGTTTTCTGTGTGGAAGCAGTGATCTTGCAGAGCTAAAAACAGCCTCTGCTGAGTAAGAGCAAAAATTTGCCAAACTGCAGGGTGCATACACTTTGCATAAGTTTTGCCTACTGTAGAGCTATAGGTTTGAATAGGAGGTATATCAGACTTCTGCAAAAATCACTGTTTTCACAGAGAGCAAGGGTGCTTTATAAAGCATGTTGTCAAGAAACATGCTTTTCTTCTCAGACTGTGGCTGCTTTCTAAAAAGAACTGTAAGCCCTTCAACACATTTTTCTCAATTTGGCCTTTCATGACTAAGCCCATTTGTGACATTTGGTGTTTACAAATTAAAATGCGTATTTTTTGATAGAAAATTACTTAGAAACCCCAAACATTATATATATATATATATATATATATATATATATATATGTATATATATATGTATATATATTTTTAGCAGAGAATCTAGAGAATAAAATGGAGATCATTGCAATATTTTATGTCACATGGTATTTGTGCAGCTGTGTTTTAAACGCAACTTTCTTGGAAAAATTTACTTTCATGAATTTAAAAAAAATTTAAAAGTAAAGTTCGACCAATTTTTTTGTATAATGTGAAAGATGATGTTACGCCGAGTAAATAGATACCAAACATGTGTCATGACATGTCATGGCACTCGACAAACTACGGTACCTTAAAATCTCCATAGGCGACGCTTTTAATTTTTTTTTTTTTACGGCTACTAGGTTAGAGTTACAGAGGAGATCTACAACTATAATTATTGCTCTCGCTCATACGATCACGGCGATACCTCACATGTGTGATTTGAACACCGTTTTCATATGCGGGTGCGACTTCCGTATGTGTTTTCTTTGCTGCGCGAGCTCGCGGGGACAGGGACGCTTTAAAAAAAAAAAATCGTATTTATTTTATTTATTTTTATAATAAAAAATAGTGTTTTAAAAAATAAAATGTTGATCACTTTTATTGCTGTCACAAGGAATGTAAACATCCCTTGTGACAGTAATAAGTGGTGACAGGTGCTCTTTATGGAGAGATCGGAGGTCTAAAAGACCCCCAATCCCTCCTTTGCACTTCAAAGTGTTCAGATCGCCAAAAACGGCGATTCTGAATACTGTGTACATTTTTAAATCCGGCGCCATTGGCAGCCGAGTAACCCGGACGTGACGTCATGACGTCGCTTCCGTGGTTACAGTGAAGAGACTGAATCAAAGCCGTTTGCGGCTTTGTTTCAGTCTGTCTCTAGGCGCCCAAGGTGGCGGATCGTGGATCGGGTCTCCCGGTGGGACGGGAGGCCCAGTAAGAGTGGTGGAGATGGCAGGAGGGGGGGATATCCCCTCCCGCTCCTCCGGTATAACAACCGAGCGGCTTTTAGCCGCATCGGTTGTTATACCTGGAAAGCCAATCGCCGGCTCTAAACAACGGTACTGGGATGATGACTGCAGCTGCAGGCATCATCCCGGTATAACCCCGAAAGCCGAGTACACATATGTGCGTACCCTCGGCGGGAAAGGGTTAAGTCTACTATGAACTTATGTGGAAGCTTCAGTACATCCTGTTTTATCGTAATTGTATTTTTATTGAATTGTATATATTCTACTAATGACACAGGTCAGCAATGTCATTCCAGTGCACAAATAATAAACAGCACAGCAGGCTGTGCTTGTGTGGAAGTGCTGTATAAGTCTCAGCACTGGGGACATGGCAATAAAAATGCCACCAATATTTGATTAAGTTCAGCGCTAAATGCCTAAATAGCTAAAATGAGGAGAAAAAAAAAGAAATAAAGAGCTCTGAAAGGGACCATAACACTCTGAAGAGTGAGCTCAATAGAAAATAGAATACAAACACAATATTCAATGTAAATATGAAAAACATAAAAAAATCTGAAAAATCAAATGACACTGCAAAAACTAGCTCAATAGTCTATTAATAACTAGTATCCCTCTGAAGAGTGAAACCAACACTCTGAAGAGCCATCCCAGTGACTGCTATAAATATAAGATCAGTATTCAATAACACAAAAGGTCCTCTGAAAAGTTAGCCCCATGCAAAACAATAGCACTCTGAAGGGTGAGTTCAAATCTGTTTAAGCAGGATATCTTGATAATTCCATTCTTAACGTGTATTCTCTAGAAACACAAAACTTTCTAAGGCTTACCAGAGCATATGCAACATCCACATAATCCTCTGTACTCCTGGTACATAGGGTAATTGCTTGCCTTCTAACTGCTCTCTCAATATTCTGCAGAAATACATCAGTATCATACATGTAAAGAAATGCAAATAACACGTTCCATAGTGTAAATCTGATTACTACATCTATTAAAATCAGTTAAAAACAATTACAAATAAATGGCTTGAAAAGCGGCATATAAAATCACATATCCCAAAATCCTTAGCAATGCACACGCATGTGTCGTAACGTCACGGCCTAAAGCCTCAGCCAACATGTTTTGTCAAAAATTGCATCCTCAAGGGTATGAAGCATGCTCAAAGCCATGTGTCTTATGTAACACCATAGCATATGCATTGGAAAAGCAGAGTAGGAATGACCATAAGAGGAATTACTTTGATGCAGTTGGCCAGCTTAAACATGTATTGCAATATGTGTAAACTAAAAATCCCTGTTTTTCATTGCAAAGTTTGCTGGAAAGGGTATATATCAGTGTGCAGAGAGTTATCCAGAATTTCTAGTGTTACATGTGGTCACACCCCTTTAACACTTGATAGATTATATGCATGTACAAGCTATTGGGATTTTAGCACAGGTATATCTTGTTTCTGGTGCAATGCAGGTCAGTAACCAGACCTGAATCTAGTAGCACGCCCCCATGTTGTATCTGTTTGCCCCATGTTGGTATTGTGTCCACTGTAGCATTTGCATTGACAAAGCAGAGTACTACTGGCCATAAAAGGGAATTCATTAATACAGTTGGCCAGCCTAAACATGTATTGCAATATGTGTGAACTAAAAATTCCTGTTTTTCAAAGTTTGCTAGAAAGGGTATTTAGCAATGTGCAGAGGGTTACCCATAATTATATGTGTAGCACCCTTCTAGAAGTAGAGAAAGCTTCTAGGTTAATTCAGTTGGTTCCACTGTAACCAGAGAAACAGGGCTTGATTAATTAGGGCTGCTCAGTGTCTCATGGGCCGCTGTTCTATTACTTACCCTGTCTTCTAGAGAATTCTAGAATTAAAGTGGAAAGAAGAACAGGGCATGCACCCTAAATATTTATTGGACTCCAGCCAATCCCTAGAGAGGTTTGCCCAGAAAGGGGGAGGAATAGCTCATAAATAGTCTGGGACCTAAGGCAGCAGGGACAGATATCATGGGTTCAGTCTTACTGGAGGAGATCCCTGGGACAGATTTCAAGAAGAATTTGTCAAGAAGATACCAAGGTACCAGCTAGTCTTAGTTGGAGGGCCTATTTGCAAGCATGAGTCCAGGGATCAAGTTGGGTCTGGAGAAGCTTGCTGGAGAAAGCCAGGAGGAAGTTGGTGGGAAAGAGTGCAGCTGTCCCATGGTGGTGTGAGTCTACATCTCTCTTACTAGGAAAAGACTGGTGAATATCAGCAGGAGGCAACAGATGATCCCGTGGCAACGTGAGTAAGCAATCCCATTGCTGAGGAGTTATTGACATTGTGTAGTTGTTAAACTCTGGAAGGAGTACAAATCACCATCAGCATAGAGATCCTGTGGGACTTTCAGTCCTCAAGTTATTCAGTTCTACAGTTTTCTGAGATATCACATGCTCCACCTTCCTATCCCAATTCATTGTTCCTAATAAAAGCCCTAAAAAGAACCCCAAGACTGTATTTTTTGAGCCAATGAAAGAGTGAAAGAAAATGCTGGGCGTCTGGCTGTGTGTGCTCTAGGGGCAAATATGACTAAATTCACCAGCAGCTCCTACAGTGGTGTGTTACATATGAATTTATTATGTTTATTTTGCCTGGAGTTTATGTAAGTAATGGATAAATAAGACCTCCCTCTTCATCACATAATGCTGATGGCTTCTCAATTCAATGGCACCTTTTGTTTATCATGCAAATTATTACAAGCAGTCAATATCCTAAAATCTGATTGCTGACTAACAATTTTAGTGTGCTCTACATAACCTCAAAGTTTTACTCTGGTTTTAAGGAAATTGTTGCCATATCTGTGAAAAAATCAAGATCCCAAAGCCATGTGTGAGTTGTAAAAGGGAGGGTAGCCCTAATCTCTACATGTATCCCCACTTGATAGGAGTATAGCAAAATTAATACCTAATTTAAACTCCTGTTGTAACTTTACAACCAAATTCTATACGTTTTTGTAATTAACATTTTATACAGCTGTTCTAGTGACCACAAATGGCTATATGTCACCAAGACGAATAACAACTAAAACATTTGACAATCCTACCATATATTGCATCAAAGAAGACATTGAATTGCCTTTATTTTCACTTTTACACTTGCTCTGTCAGATGGATAAGGATAGAGTACTCAGTGAACACTATAATGCATTTAGACGCCACCATATTCTGGATGTCCAAGACTTTAAAGCCACATATGCTATTTCAAGGGATAAACTATATTCCTCAGAGCTCTGGGTCTTTTTTTCTGGGACAAAGAAAATGTACGCATTTGATGCACTGCTTTTAAGCCTTTTATGTAGACCACAATTTTTAGAGTCGAGAGACCAGGCAGTTTATAATAAAGGTATTACTGTTGGATCAAACTATTTCAGAGAGACAGTTTCACAATTTTTTTTTTTGATTGAGGCAGTGCCCAAAAAAGCAGACAAACTGCATCAAACCAAGAAAATAATCCTACTGAGCAAGAGGTAAAACCTGAGTCCTTGAGGTCACTAAGGAAAAAGTTGCCATTAACTATTACCCCCACCCCCATGTAAATATTTGCGGGTTTAGGAGGGTTGAAGCAAACCCCTGGGTGCCTGCCCTATGTCCTTCTTCCAGGATGTTTTCCTCCTTCTCCTGCTGCTGTGCTTGGAGTGCCTATTCTATTACACCATGCTGTGTGTGCTCCAACAGGAACACTACAGGGATAGTAATGTAGCACTTACCCCCGAAGGAGCGGCTGGTTTTGTTTTGGGTCATGCAAACTACCTCCAAGGCTTCCGTTGTCAGGGTAAAGAGTCTTTAGAAAAATCAATGTCCACACAAACGTAAAACCTAAACAGCAAGGCTTTATTTTCCTTTTTGCAGTGGGAACTCGAAGAGAAAGCAAAAAACGATAAAAGTATAGGGGAAGGTTCCGGCACGCAGCACTTAAAGCACACTGAAATTATAACGTCGCCACTCAAGCCTGAGTGGGTATTGCTCCCCCGGATAGTCCCCCTTTTTCTGGTCCTAGCAGCCGGGATGATGCACGGATCTATTCTTAATGGTCTCCGTTACCGACCTTGAGGTGAACCTGAGGATGCGTCCAGGAATCCTCTGCCAGAGGATTATTAAAGTCCCGAACCTCCTAGCCAAGCAATAAAAGAGAACCTTTATGCCAGATTGGCGTATTGCAGGGCCTTTAAGTTCTTGGATCCCTCCTTGAGTAGGTCGCCAGGCCTCTCCCGAGACAGCAGTACCGTCGCTAGTCTCCTCCGGGGAAGGTCCTCCCCTGGCTTTCCTCTTCAAGAGCAGACTTCCCAAATAAGGGTAGCATGGGATCCTCCTCAAAGGTGTAGGCCCAAGCCAGTGGAGCTGGGCCTACCAGGCAGCGATGCAGCCTCGGGCCGAAGGTGCCCGGGGCTGGAACACACACTCACACCCCGTGCCATGAGGCGCACCACCAGAACCACGAACCAATGGCGTCTGCTTCTTATGTACCCCTTCCCAGCATGCACAGTGGGCCAACCACGCCCACTGCAAGGCTGCCGAGAAAGGACACTAAATGTGTTGTGTCATGCCTGTATTCCAACCTGAGTCTGTGGGGGCAGTGCCACCTACCGACCAAGGGGAATAACTGCCAGGCAATGTCACAGCCAGAGCAGAAACCAAACCTAAACACAATTAAACAAGTCTGAGCCCAACTATGGCTCAGACATACCCCTAAATTTAACATAGCGTCCCAACTATTTGGGAGGGGCACTACATTGATCTCTTATCTCATAATGGCTCACCATTCTGGTTGCCTCTTCAAATGGTTACAAAATAGTACATGTGTACTGTACAGGTAGATCTGCTGAACACTTTTATGTGTTCCCTTCCCACACATAGAAACCTAGATAATTAAAGGCAGAAAAAGACTGAGTAGTCCATTGAGTCTGCCCATTTTTTTTTTTTTTTCTTGTGTGTTAACTTTATTGTCTGAGTATAGATCTATGTTTGTCCTAAGTATGTTTGAAGCCATTTAGTATTGACTGTCTCACTACCTCTGCTTGTAGTTTATTTCAAGCATCAACTTCCCTTTCATTAAAATAATACTTTCTAACATTAGTTTTCCTTCTGCTTTCCTCCACTTTCCTCCAGTTAGTTTGAGGTCATGTTTCTGTGTTCTTGATTTTGGTTTCATATTGAAAAAGCTGCCCTCCTGAACCTTATCTTGATGTATTTAAAGGTTTCAGTCATGTCTCCCCTTTCCCTTCTTTCCTCCAGATTGTACATATTAAGTTCCTAAAGTCACTCTCATTATGTTTTATCCCGCAGACATATCACAACTTTTGTTACCCGTCTCAGGACTCCCTCTAATATATCAATATCTTTCTGTAAATGAAGTCTCCAGAACTGGACACAGTTAATCTAAATGAGGTCTCACTAAAGATCTATATAGGGCAATCAGAACCTCCTTTCTCCTGCTGGTGATCCCTCTAGTGATGCATCGTAAAATTCTATTTACTTTTCCCACTGCCTGATCACACTCACTTGCTCATTTTGCAATCATATGAAATGAGTACCCAAAAATCTTTTTTTCTGTAGTGTTGGCTAACACTATCCCCAATGTTGTACTCTCTCTGGGGATTTTTTTCCCTAATGAAATGCTCTGCTAGAAAAGTGCCACGCTACCCTAATATCGCTAAAATAGTTTTTTTCATCCCTCTTCCACCAAAAATGTAATATTTCACCAATTCTCCAACTTGGTTTGTGTAAAACTAAGTTGGAGGATTGGTAAAATATTCACTTTTTGATGGAGGAGGGTTCTACCATTTTTCACGAGTGATGAAAAAACTTTTCTAGCAGAGCTTGTCATGTGGTAGGTGCCTGCTAGGGATGAGCTTCGAGTTCGAGTCGAACTCATGTTCGACTCGAACATTGCCTGTTCGTCCGTTCGCTGAACAGCGAACAAATTGGGGTGTTCGCGGCAAATTCGAAAAATCTATGGGAGAAATCTAAAGTGCTAATTATAAAGGCTAATATGCAAGTTATTGTCATAAAAAGTGTTTGGGGACCCAGGTCCTGCCCCAGGGGACATGTATCAATGCAAAAAAAAGTTTTAAAAACTGCCGTTTTTTCGGGAGCAGTGATTTTAATAATGCTTAAAGTGAAACAATAAAAGTGAAATATTCCTTTAAATTTCGTACCTGGGGGGTGTGTATGATATGCATGTAAAGTGGCGCATGTTTCCTGTGTTTAGAACTGTATCCGGCAAAAAATGTAATTTTTGAAAGAAAAAAAGTCATTTAAAACTCACTCGCGGCTATTAATGAATTGTCGGCTCCCGGCAATACATACAAAAGTCATTGATAAAAAAAAAAAAAAAGCGTGGGGGTTCCCCAGAATTCAATTACCAGGCCCTTCAGGTCTGGAATGGATATTAAGGGGAACCCCGCCGCAAATTAAAAAAAAAAATGACGTGGGGTTCCCCCAAATATCCATTCCAGGCCCTTCAGATCTGGCATGGATTTTAAGGGGAACTCCACCCCAAATTTTTAAAAAAATGGCATGGAGTCCCCCTAAAAATCCATACCAGACCCCTTATCCGAGCACGCAAACTGGCCGGCCGCAGGGGAAGAGGGAAGAGTAAATTTAAATTACACAGTGAAGGAAGTTCCCCGCTCAGGCCAATGACGTAGGCGGGTCCGACATACCGAGGGGGCGGACCTGATGGGGAACTTCTCTCACTTTGGTAATACATGTATAGACCCGCCCCTTCTCATGTTCCGCATCTGGTCCGCTGAGCGGACCTGATGGGGAACTTTAGAAGGGGCGGGTCTATACATTTAAAACACTGAGAGGGAGTTCCCCATCAGGTCCGCTCAGGCACAACCAATGAAGGACAGCGCTGGACATCGGGATCGCCGCGGGACACTGGATTTCACCGCTGGAATGTTTTTTTTTTTTTTTTAATAAAGGACTTTTTCAAGGTGTTTGTGTGTTTTTTTAAACATTTGTTTACGCTTTCTTCATGAAATGGTAGGGGTACAATGTACCCCTTACCAATTCACATAGGGGGGGGCGGGATCTGGGGGTCCCCTTTGTTAAAGGGGTCTTCCAGATTCCGATAAGCCCCCCACCCGCAGACCCCCACAACCACCAGGCAAGGGTTGTGGGGATGAGGCCCTTGTCCCCATCAACATGGGGACATCCTCCCCATGTTGAGGGCATGTGGCCTGGTACGGTTCAGGAGGGAGGGGGGGCCGCTCTCTCATCCCCCCTCTTCCCCTGCAGCCGGCCAGGTTGCGTGCTCGGATAAGGGGTCTGGTATGGATTTTTAGGGGGACTCCACGCCATTTTTTTGACATTTGGGGTGGAGTTCCCCTTAAAATCCATGCCAGATCTGAAGGGCCTGGAATGGATATTTGGGGGAACCCACGTCATTTTTTTTAAAATTTGCGGCGGGGTTCCCCTTAATATCCATTCCAGACCTGAAGGGCCTGGTAATTGAATTCTGGGGAACCCCCACGCTTTTTTTTTTTTATCAATGACTTTTGTATGTATTGCCGGGAGCCGACAATTCATTAATAGCCGCGAGTGAGTTTTAAATGACTTTTTTTCTTTCAAAAATGACATTTTTTGCAGGGACAGTTCTAAGCACGGGAAACATGCGCCACTTTACATGCATATCATACACACCCCCCAGGTACGAAAGGAATATTTCACTTTTATTTTTTCATTTTAAGCATTATTAAAATCACTGCTCCCGAAAAAACGGCCGTTTTTAAAACTTTTTTTTGCATTGATACATGTCCCCTGGGGCAGGACCCGGGTCCCCAAACACTTTTTAGGACAATAACTTGCATATTAGCCTTTATAATTAGCACTTCAGATTTTGAACGTTCGAGTCCATTGTATTTAATAGGGTTATAAAGTTCACACAAACATTTTGTCTGTTCGCAGGTTCTGGTGCGAACCGAACAGGGGGGTGTTCGGCTCATCCCTGGTGCCTGCCCCTGCAGAGCTCTTCAAATCTCTCCCCCTGTGTGGTTCCTTCCCCCGCAGGCATACCAGCTGAAAAACTGTGTCAGCCCATTAAATTACTAATATTATGAGGGCTGGTTAATGCAGGCAGCCGAGTAAAGGGAAGTCACAGGCAATTTTAATCTCTTATGCCCCATACACACGATCATTTTTCATGCCGTTAAAAATGCAATTTAAAAAAATGGCCATTAAAAATGATCGTGTGTATGCTCCAGAGCATTTTTAACGACGTGAAAAACGGGCATTAAAAATTTCGAACATGCTCTCTTTTTTCACGTCGTTTTTCATGTCGTTTTTTTTAACGACGTGAAAAACGATAGTGTGTATGCTTTAACAACGTGAAAAAAAATGCGCATGCTCAGAATCAAGTATGAGACGGGAGCGCTCGTTCTGGTAAAACTAGCGTTCGTAATGGAGATAGCACATTCGTCATGCTGTAACGGACTGAAAAGCACAGAGACTGAAAAGAGCGAATCGTCTCTCAACAAACTTTACTAACATGAAGGGTGGCGCCATTCGAACGGAACTTCCCCTTTATAGTGCCGTCGTACGTGGTGTACGTCACTGCGCTTTTCTTGAACATTTTTTAAAATGATGGTGTGTACGCAAGACAGGCTTGAGAGGAAACAAGAAAAAAAATGACGAGAAAAACGTCAGTTTTAAAAATGACATTAAAAATGATCGTGTGTATGGGGCATTACTGTTTAAAGATTTAACCACTTGCTGGAATTTACCTAATTAGGTTTAAGCTACATGGGACAAGTAGTTAAGTCTTTCAGTAGCAGGAGAAAAATTGTGCATGTAGCTCTAGCTTAAAAGAGAAGTATGGGTTTAATTGTATTAATTTTTTTAGAATCATACTTACCCCAGTGGATTCAGCATTGGTCCGATGCTGCATATGTCCCCCGGTGCCTCTGCACTGAGAACTGGGCGATCGAACATTGCTGATCGCTCTGTTCTGACAGTTCCCCAAGCAGAGAGCTGCAGACTGTCTTCTCTTCTCCCTCCTTGCTTATTGGAGCGCTGAGCTGTGGAGGGGATGGGGGTGGCTGTCTCAGGCTCTCAGCAGCTCGCTGAGAGGCTGACACAGTGTCAGTCCAGGCACCTGATGGATCCAGACTCCCATTGTCAGAATGACGCGGTGCCTTGACTGATCTCCTATGGATCACAGAGTGCTCTCTGCTGACATCACGTATGAATCCAGCCAAACAAGCTTTGGCTGGACTTCTCTTTTAACAGATAAAGTGCTTGCTCTGGGCTCAAAAGAATGAGTGTAATAGGTGCCAAAATATTAAACAAAATTATTTTACTTGCTGCAACTTCATTTTCACATAAAGTGTTTGTTAACCCCCCCAAAAATAAACATCCTGTTGCTTTAAAACATGTTATACAGCACAGTGCTTGTGCTGTGTATTTTGGCCCCCTGTATTACCTGAAATACCTGGCTGATCCTGCCAGTTACTGCTCTCTCCTCTGTATGCTAACTCTGATATATCAGGGCTGCTGAGCCCTGACACCGTTGTCTGTGTACGTGCCTCTGTCATCCGCTGCTATCTGCTGCTCTACTGTGTCTCCCTCTGTCCTCCTCCTCCCCTCCCTGCCTGTCATCTCTCACTATTGCTGATTTGGTCCTCTCTGCACTGCTTAAAAACTAACTGATCTGTATATCATCCCCTCTGTCAGATAAAAAGTTGTGTCCTACTGCCTATGCTTTATAAAAAAAGAAAACAATTTCTATCTGTTTTAACAGTATCTTACAACGATCACATGACTCCAGGCTCTCAGCTCCTCTCCTACCCTCCTCCCTGTCTGACATCAACAGGGGAATCTTGGCCCAGCCCATTGGAGATATCACATGGGGAGAGCTGAGAGCCCCTAGTCATCTTATCGCTGGGAGATGCTGTTAAAACAGGTAGAAATTGTTTTTGTTTTTTTTATAAAGCACAGGCACTAGGATGCAGCTTTTTATCTGACAGAGGGGATGATATAAAGATTAGATTGTGGCTTAACAATCACTTTAAGAGGTTTGGGATTAACCTTTTGTTTTTCATTTACATCACATTGATTTCAATGTTCTGTAACTGAGATTTTTGTCATCAAAGAGTAAATCACAAGCTACTTGGCAATTACAAATCTCCTGTGTAGTTCAGGCCTTCTGCAGCTCCCGAGTAGTGGTTCATGCCAGGTGTCACAGATGATTAGAAGAGAAGTCCATCAACTGTTCTGCACAGGTAGTCTGCTCTGTACAAATGTGTTGGGGTGAGATAAAGTTTCCAATAATACCAGCTACTGCTACAGAACTCCTGGTACCTACGCATTGTTAAGACTACTATGTCCAGCGTACAGAAAAAAATCTGACTATAGTGAATCAATTCTGTCTGGCGTTATCCTGGTCGTTTTACAGAGCATGTTTTAAAAATATCCTTCTTTAATGCATACTGAAAAAATCAACTCTGTGCTTTGACATTTTTATTTAGTACTACTAAACATTTGATTGGTAGTCTTGTCAGTAGGGGATTCTCTAGGGGCAGTATTTATTAATATTTTATATATGTTGACCCCCCTTATAAGTACCCCCTAAGGCATTTTTCTCTTATGTTGCTTCTGTCAATACTTCACACATTATAAGAAAACCTGTATTGAAAATAGAACAGGGAGGTTGCCATTGTTGATCTCTCCCTCTGAAATGCTAGTTGCTTGGCTGCCATGCTGATGCAATGAATTCCTAACTGAGTTACTGAACCAAAATGAGTTTGCAGATTAGCAGCGTTGACTTCTAATCAACATACCGTACTTGTTCTGTGTCAGGCATGAAGAAATTATTTATATCAAAGAGAGCTGGATAAAAATAATTATTAATTAGGGGTTAGCAATAGTAATATTTCTCTCAGTAGTTGTTTCCTTTAGGGCTCATTCAGACCTGTCACTTTTGGTGCATTGTGCTAGTGCACCTGCCTTTGCACCTATGTACCTGTCTTTGCACCTGTTGAGTTAAGACTAACTTCCTCTTTTGCATGTGTTACACCAATATTTATGGGGTAACATTGTAAAAAATGCGCCCCCCCCCACCCTCAAACTGCTCCCCCCAAGATGGCGTCTGGGAGGATCCTCTCCCCCACAGCAACTGTCACTTTTGAAATCAGCATGGCTGTGCAGTTCTCCAACCACACAGCCACTTAATTCATTCAAGATATAGTATCTGTGAATGAATATGCTACAAATCCCAGCTTCTATCTGCGGCAGATGGACTTGTAGTTCTCAATGGAACACAAATGTGGTAATCACTAGACTCCTAGTCCATTGACAATTCCTCCATCTCTTCAAATAAAAGTCAGTACCTCTGTATGGGCAGAGATCTGGAAGAGTCTAAAGGAGCCTGGCACTGCACCCATGACCACCAGCATGCGGGTGCAATGCTTTGCAGACTCCTGTGAAAAAAATAAATGCACCCATTTCTAAAAAAAAATTGTGTGCATTAATAATTTTTTTAGCCTTTAACCACTTGCCAACCGCGTCCTGTACATATACGTCGGCAGAATGGCACGGCTGCGCAAAGCAACGTATATATGATTTTAATTTCGCATCCCTGCCGCAAGCTCCGTGACCGTGCCAGTGGGACCTGTGGACTCCATGTCCACCGGTGTCCCACGATCGTGTCACAGAGCTTCAGAATGGGGGGATGCCTGTGTAAACAAGGCATCTCCATGTTCTGCCTTGTGACAGGACACTGATCTTCTGCTCCCTGTCATCGGGAGCAGTGATCAGTGTCGTGTCACATGTAGCCCAGCCCCCACACAGTTAGAATCACTCCCTAGGACACACTTAACCCCTTCCTCGCCCCCTAGTGGTTAACCCCTTCCTTGCCAGTGTCATTTACACAGTAATCAGTGCATTTTTATAGCACTGATCGCTGTATAAATGACAATGGTCCCAAAATAGCATCAAAAGTGTCCGATGTGTCTGCCATAATGTCGCAGTCACGATAAAAATTGCTGATCGCCGCCATTACTAGTAAAAAAATAATAATAATACAATTGCTATAAAACTATCCCCTATTTTGTAGACGCTATAACATTTTCACAAACCAATTAATAAACGTCTATTGCAATTTTTTACCAAAAATATGTAGAACAAAAGGTATCTACCTAAACTGATGAAAAAATTTGTTTTTTTATTTATTTTTTGGGGATATTTATTATATCAAAAAGTATTGTTTTTTTTTCAAAATTGTCGCTCTATTTTTGTTTATAGCTCAAAAAATAAAAACCGCAGAGGTGATCAAATACCACCAAAAGAAAGCTCTATTTGAGGGGAAAAAAGGAAGTAAATTTTGTTAGAGAGCCATGTCGCACAACCGTGCAATTGCCAGTTAAAGCGACACTATGCCGAATCGCAAAAAAGTGGCCCGGTCATTTGGCAGCCAAAGGGATGCCAAAGCACTATAATGGACCAACAATCTGACATACAGAATTTGTTTCCGTTGCAGGGCACCACAGTGCAGTGTATAGTTGACTGGCTGCTAGTCAGACCCACTGGAAAATTTGCGAGGAGTAAAAAAATTAAGTACAGACATATAAGTGATCATTTACATCTGTGTGGTGCAATCACATGTGTTAATGTGCTTTTTGAAGAAGAAGCCTATTCATTTAAAGGAAACAAAAAGGTTCAGCCACTTTTATTTTTGCAGCATGCCATAACACATATTAGTGCATTACCATGTGTTGCAATGTACATCTACAAAGGTGCTTTGAAAAGGTACATTGGATTTCCATTAAAATAGAACAGATGTGTATTGTCATATGTTACTATAATGCAACGGTATGAATCGGGCCTATATGTGCCTGCAATTATAGCCAAATTTTAGGCGCTTGTTGCTTTTTGTATCCTCCACATTCCTATTGAAGAGTGAGACAGACCTTCAGATTGGTGGTCCAATAGCAGTGTGACCAGTCAGACAGCCCATCATATTGTTGGTCCAATAGGAATGTGAAAGGTACTCGGAAGTGTCTCAGCTTGCCGTCAGAATGACCCTATTTTCAGACATTATAATTGTAGAATTTTTGAGACTTCTGTGGTATGTTTTTTTGTTTTGTTTTGTTTTTTTAGAAAAATAGTGGTTTTAATCAATTTTTCAGTTACTTAACTGGAAGTAATACAAGTATGCATGTAAGGGTAGGGTGCTTGTTGCAGTAGGTGGATGACACCTCCTCCATATGTTTCCCATCAACTCATTGGACGCTAAGTATGGGTCACATAGGAGACCTACCCTGGGGTTGGTTCTTTTGAGCTATGGCAGGTGTTGACTAGGGTCATTCATTCTAGCACAGGATTACACCTTGCCTAAAGATCTGCTCACCAATGCCAGGACCAAGCGAGGGCCGCTGTCATGTGAAAGTCAAACATTAAGGTAGTCCCCCAACTCAGAGAAGAACCAATTGTGTGTAGTATTGTATGCAGTTATTCTGAAGATACTGTCCCTTGTCCTACCTACTTGAACAGGTGTATATATTGCCTTAGGAGGGAAATGCAGAGCTTATACTCACTTCACTAGTCAGGGTACCTCTCTTACCTCACTCCTAGTAATAGAAAGGGACCCACTGAGCACATAGTGTGGATCTCATACATGATCAACTCAACTCTTGCCTCTCTCTACCTAGTAATCAGGCCATAGATCCCTGTAACGCTCCCAGTGACCGACGGAGATGGACCACTAGGGAGGGATCCCTAACACTGGACCCACTCACTACTGCAGGACCAGTCACTAAACCGGGTACAATTCCAACTACTGGTTGTAGTTAGCCTTTTGTTGTTGCAATGTTAACATGAACTGTAAGGCTCCATGTACACTGGAGCTCAAAAACTGAAGTTTTGAACGCCGGATTGCTGGCAGGAAAACGCTGCTTAAAAACAAGATTTTATCAGCGTTTTGCATTGCCGTCAATGGACATTTAGCGGCTAGCTTTCAGCTGTGTTTCTCTGGCTCTATTCAAAATCAATGGTTCCCTATGGGAGCCCATTGATTTTAATAGAAGTCGCACCGCAAGTCGGATCAACTTGTACTGAGAGTTTAGTATAGCATACATAACATGGCATAAAATGTCCTTTCCCTAACTAGCTTTACGTGTGCAAGTTCACTGTTAAAGTCCTTATGGGTGAAGATCATAACTGGCACAACTCGACTGGAAAAGTCCATGGTTTGTGTGTATTGCAAGAGGCCTGTGCTGCATAGATGAACTACAAGTCTCAGCACATCCTGTAAGGTTCCTGTTCTTAGCTTGCTACCCCACACTCTCTTGGGACCCGAACCTCTGCCTTTTATATATCACAGGACAGGACACCATATCCCCAAAAAGTCTGTGAACATGACCAGGGAATGCAAAGCATTATTAACCTTCCCCCCCTCCCCCAGCCTGGACAGCCACACAAGCCTAGTTATAATGAATACAGAAGGCAACCTGCCTGCATGCAGATCAGACAATTTTTAATTCCTAATATGCACTGTTGCTCTTGGTTAGCGGCTCAATGTAAGCAGTATAACAGCCATTCACAAGGAAATCCAGCACACCACAGAACACCACACAAATGAAGCTCAGAAATGCATATTATCGAGGTTCCATTTTAAAGTTCATAATTGTAAAGTGCAAACAAGAAGTGCAAAAATATGCAAGAAGCTGCAAAATGAGACATATCCAACAATGTTTTGGGGCCTCTTGACAAACAGCTAACATCTTCAGTAGAATCTGTTAGCAATGGCAACAGCAAAGAAAACAGAACCCTCCAGCAAGTGAATTTTTCATGTTTTTTGGTTGTATACTGTAGATCAGGGGTGCCCAACCTTTTGAAGAGTGAGGGCCACTTAAGCGACTTGGTAACCGGTCGCGGGGCACAATGATCTGCCACTCGTTAGAGGTGAATGGTGGGTCCGATTGGGTGAGACTAACTGTGTGAAAGAGGCCTAAGGCTGCTTTCACACTGATGCATGGTTGTTTACCCGCACCTCGAGTACAGCACAGTTCACCTGTGGCTTTCCTGCAGGTTAGCTGCACTTTGCCAAAGACTTCTATTATATCCTGTAGGTGTGGTGCACTTTCAGAAAGCACACCAAACTCGCAGGTAATATAAGTCTATGGCTCAGTGCAGGTAATCAGTTTAAAAGCTGCCCAGTAACCACTGCAGAACAGATATGCCCAGGGCCGGCCCTACCATGGGACCAGATGGTACCATTGTACCAGGCGGCACTTTTAGGGGGGCGGCAAAGCTGTGAGCAGAAAAATCTATCCACAAAATGTAGCTGTAAAACTTGTATGCCCCTGTTGCCTGCCTAATTTAAGGATTATGCGCTCCTGCTCACTGCTCTGCGGCAGCAGATGCACCCCTTTCTAGGCTCCCTTCTTGAGTTCCTATGAGTCTCCCCCCCCCCCCTGGATCGGAGCTGGTACAGTCCCAGCGAAAGTGCATGTGGGCGGAGCAGAAAGAGAACCTCACACTGCAGCATCGATCTTTGGTTCCCGCCCAGCACACAGCAAAGCGCTCCTCCTCTTCCAGAGCAGAGTGAAGGTGTGTAAATCACGGATGACAGGCTGGATCCTCTTCTACTGTGAGTCCCGACTGCTCTGCATTCCATATACTGTGATTATAAACGTGCCCTGCACTTTTCACTGCAGGTTTATTGAAAGTAAAATTCTTAAACAGGTTAGGAATTAGTGTGACATTTCAGGTGCTACATTATATGTAATCCACATACACATTATATCTTCTAAAAATAATGATTTTTTAATAAGATATAATGTGTATGTGGATTACATCTACAGTATGTAGCACCTGAAATGTCACACTAATCCCTAACCTGTTCAAGAATATAACATTACACAGCAAAGGATGTGATTTCTTATCCCAGCCCAACTTCAAGAAAGTCCACTCTTGCAGCGTGGGGGAGGGGGGAGAAGGGGGATACTGTATAGTCTTTTTTTACTTGATTCTATGCTTCAGCCAACTCCAGTGCTCTCCTCCTCCTCCCTATCACATATAGAGGAAGATTAACCCTGTATGGTCTAAATTGGAGGCTGGAGTGTGACCACTGTCACTCCTAACTGACACAGGAGCTGCAGGGGACCAGTAACAGAACTGCAGAGAGCCCGCTGAAGCAAAGTACAAGGTAAAACTGAATACACAGCAAAGAATTCATTGGGTTCAGCAGGGGCTGAATTTTTGATCGATGTGTAACCCTCTCTGTTAGACAGAAACCGATTTGTTATATCCACTTCTGCTGGAAATCCTTGTTCGATTAGCTGTTTGCAGCCAAACGGAAGCAGTGCTGATCAGTGTATTTTGATAGGGGAGAGTCCCTGCTGTCAGAATACAATTCCCACATCCATCCAACTTGTGTGGATGGAGGAATCTGTCAGCCACTTGCTTGAGCCCCATCTCGATCCAGCAATGTGCACAAGAGCACTTGCTCTCTAGTGCAGGGGTCTCCAAACTCTCTAAAGGGCCAGTTTACTGTCTTTCAGACTTCAGGGGGGCCGAACTGTGCCCAGTGGGAGTTAACAATGTGCGATCTGGTGTCGTTGGGAGGAATAGTGCCCCTTTTTTTGTCAGTAGAAGGAATTATGCCCCATCATTGGTGTCATTGGCAGGAATAATGCCTCAAGGGCCAGATAAAGGCAAGCAAAGGGCCACATCCGGCCCCAGGGCCGCAGTTTGGAGACCACTGCTCTAGTGGACTGTTTTTTTATAGTGCACTTTAATATTACTTTGCACTGTGTGTTTGATTTGCAGCACTGGGAGTTTGGTAGTAACTCCAAAACCAAATTGTGTACAAATGAACCATAAGAATTTGACTAGAGTTATTTGAATATTTGGGAGTTATTCACATTATACGTTATAGTATTTTACATTTTTTATTTACAGTTCCCTCACAAAATGTTTTTGCAGCACAGGGATTTTGGTCCCACATGTGATATGTAATTGAATATTTATGAGTTGTTCGCATTATATGTTTTGGGATTCGCCCCTTCATAATTTTGTTTGCAGCACTGGTATTTTGGTTCCATATTCATGTGCTATATATTTCACTTGGTCAGATTTGATAATGACACATACACTAAATTTGATATAATTTATAGGGGCTACTGCTATGCACTAGGGTGTATATACTCCTGGTCTCTGTACTCTGCAGTTTACTGCTCTTGACTTCTGCACATTGTATATTACTGTACATACTCTACCTCTGAACACTGTACACACTGCTCCTGATCCTTGTACTTTGTAATCTATCCAATTCTGACCTCTGCACTATATATATATATATATATATATATATATATATATATATATATATATAATGTATTTGTGTGTGTGTGTGTGTGTAAGATAATTGGTCATGGGGGGGCGCAGCTTGGCATGTTCGCCCTGGGTGCTGGTTGACTTTGTCCCGGCACTGCCCCCTGCACTGTGAGGCAAATTGCCCGATCCGCCCGCTCCACTCCCCGCTGCACTTCAAGCATTTTTATTATTAACTTTTTTACTAGTAATGGCAGTGATCTACGACATTGCGGTGGACAGGTTCGGACACTTTTGACACATATTTGGGATCATTGACATCTATACAGCGATCTGTGCTATAAAACTGCACTGATTACTGTGTAAATGTCACTGTCTGGAAAGGGGTTAAATGGGGAGGTGTTTCTAACTGGGGGGATGGGACTGACTGGAGGAGGAGAGAGATCTCTGTTCCTAATCACTAGGAACAGCAGATCTGTCTCTCCTCCCCTGTCAGAATGGGGATCTGTCTGTTTACATTGACAGATCCCCGTTCTGGCTCTCTGTTGAGCGATCGTGGGTGGCATCGCGGCCGCCGGCCAAGCACAGGTCCTTTTATACTCCAATATACATGTATAGAGCCATGACAGGTCCTCTTTATACTTCTATATACCTGTATAGAGCCATGACAGGTCCTCTTTATACTCCTACATACATGTATAGAGCCATGTAAGGTCCTTATTATACTTCTATATACATGTATAATGCCATGACTGGTCCTCTTTACACTCCTATACATGTATAGAGCCATAACAGGTCCTCTTTATACTCTTATATACATGTATAGAGCCATGACAGGTCCACGTTATACTCTTATATACATGTATAGAGCCATAACAGGTCCTCTTTAAACTCTTATATACATGTATAGAGCCATGACAGGTCCACTTTAGTTATCATAATATAAAATAATGGATGTGGGGGCATTTTGGTGGGCGTGATTTTTTTTTGGGGGGGGGGGGGCAGCATTTCATTTTTGGTACCAGGCAGCACAATGTCTTGGGCCGACACTGGATATGCCCATATATACACTGTGATTTTAGTAATAAACTTACCTTTAATAACAGTATTATGTTCTATTGTATCCCATCCCAGAGCAGGAGGTCACGGGCCACATCAGAGGGCACTGGTTTGGCACCCCTGCTGTAGATAATATGATATTATAGGAAAAACTAGGTCATTTAAAAACATGCCTTTCTTTTCAGCATTTCTGTTAAATAAACAAAAGCAAGATAAAGACTGTTCTCTTTTAATCAAAGTGGTGACACTACACATGCATACATTTGTTCTTATAATCAACCTTATGTTCTCTCTGCTCTTTTTCTCTTATTAGAAGGCTGCAATTCTAATTTAATTCTGGAGCACAGAAATACATTTGATAAGGAATATAATTACAGAAAAGCCTGGACAGTCAGTTCTTTAGTGCTGTCAGGTATGTATCTTGAAATGTGGCATTATATTCCTACACTTCTCTTTCTCTTTGATTATTTTAAGTTAACATTAGTGTACTAGAGTGTAATTATAGACCTCACTTTAGGAGTCATTGCATTCACAGGTCTAATGTAATCCATTGTGAGTGTATCGATAGGCATTGGAGTGGAGGTAATGCAGCATTATACGGACGTGCTGACATGTTGGAGTAATAAGCTATCTTCACAACCTGATATATGCAATACAGATGAAGTGATTTGAAGAGTTTTGATTTAGTATATACGTGACAAACTAATTGCGGTATTGTTAAAAACAAGAAATCAGAGACCTGTGTCATGTGAATTATAAAATATATCATAAAATACTAAATATGAAGAAAATTAAATCAAGACAGACCTCTGAGACATTTCACCACTCCTCCAAGTAACTTCATAATTCAGCTGAGTGGCAGGATATTTCCCAGACATGTAAATGTGGTTGATTCACATTATCAGGAAATGTATTAAGCCCCATACACACTATCAGTTTTTCTGCAGGTTTTTGTCTTCAGGTTTACCAAAACCATGTAGTGCAAGCGCCTGCTTGATTGCATACGAATTAAAACTCTTAAGGTTTGACCTCATATTAGATGGTTTTGGTAAACCTGAAGACAAAAACCTGCAGAAAAACTGATAGTGTGTATGGGGCTTAAGAGTGCTGGACAGTTGAAAAAAAGAAAAAGTTTAGCTAGAGGTGAGTTCAGAGGCTCATCTCTACTGCTTTATCATCTGCTCATGTACAAGCCCAAATCCTTTTTTTTTTATTTCCTTTCTACATAATTTGGTATTTAAAGTGAACATAGCTTTGCCTTATTTACTAAACTGTCTGAATTTTCACCTTTCTGGGTAGACAGCCTCTAATTCTTTAGTAAATCAACCTCAATGACTGTAATTAGGGATGAGCCGAACATCCCCAATTCGGTTCGCACCAGAACCTGCGAACAGACCTAAAGTTTGCGCAAACTTTAGAACCCTATTAAATACAATGGACTCGAACGTTCGAAATCAGAAGTGCTAATTATCAAGGCTAATCTGCAAGTTATTGTCCTAAAAAGTGTTTGGGGACCCGGGTCCTGCCCCAGGGGACATGTATCAATGCAAAAAAAGTTTTAAAAACTGAAGTTTTTTCAGGAGCAGTGATTTTAATAATGCTTAAAGTGAAACAATAAAAGTGAAATATTACTTTAAATTTTGTACCTGGGGGGTGTATAGTATGCCTGTAAAGCAGCTATTGTTTCCCATGCTTAGAACTGTCCCTGCACAAAGTGTCATTTCTGAAGGAAAAAAAGTAATTTAAAAGCACTCGCGGCTATAATGAATTGTCGGCTCCTGGCAATGCAGAGAAATGTAATTGATTAAAAAAAAATGCGTGGGGGTCCCCCCAAATTCCCTTCAGGTCTGGTATGGATATTAAGGGGAACCCTGCATCAATTAAAAAAAAAATTACCTGGGGTTCCTCCCAAATATCCATAACAGGCTCTTCAGGTCTGGTAGGGATTTTAAGAGCAACTCCACGCCAAATAAAAAAAAAATGGCGTGGAGTTCCCCCCAAAAATCCATACCAGACCCTTTATCCGAGCATGCAACCTAGCAGGCCGCAGGAAAAGATGGGGGGACGAGAGAGCGCCCCCCCTCCTGAACCGTACCAGGCCACATGCCCTCAACATGGGGAGGATGCTTTGGGGGTCTGTGACCCCTCAAAGCACCATGTCCCCATGTTGATGGGGACAAGGGCCTCATTCCCACAACCCTTGCCCGGTGGTTGTGGGTGTCTGCGGGCGGGGGGCTTATCAGAATCTGGAAGACCCCTTTAACAAAGGGAACCCCCAGATCCCGGCCCCCCTATGTGAATTGGTAAGGGGTACATTGTACATTTCACAAAAAAAGTGTAAACCATTGTAAAAAAAATACACAGACACAGTTGGGGAAGTCCTTTATTAAAAATAAAAAAGAAATATATAAAAAACCCATTCCAGCGATGTAATCCGATGTCCAGCGTTGCAGTCTCCATTCCACACAAAACGTCATTGGCTGAGCGGACCTGATGGGGAACTTCCTCTGCAGTGTAATAAATGAATAGACCCCGCCCCCTTCTCAAGTTCCCCATCAGGTCCGCTCAGCCAATGACGTAGAGGGTGGATCACCTTCACTGGGTGTAAGGCTGAGCGGACCTGATGGGGAACGTGAGAAGGGGCGGGTTTATTCATTTATTACACTGTGGAGGAAGTTCCCCATCAGGTCCACTCAGCCAATGACGTAGGTGGGGTCTGAGGTATGAGGGGGCAGGTGACCTCGCCCCCTCGTATGTCAGACCCTGCCTATGACCCCCAAAGCATCCTCCCCATGTTGGGGGCATGTGGCCTGGTACGGTTCAGGAGGGGGGGCACTCTCTCGTACCCCCCTCTTTTCCTGCGGCCTGCCAGGTATGGATTTTTGGGGGGAACTCCACGCCATTTTTTTTTTATTTGGCGTGGAGTTCCCCTTAAAATCCATACCAGACCTGAAGGGTCTGGTATGGATATTTGGGGAGAACCCCACGTAATTTTTTTAAAAAATTTGACGCAGTGTCCCCCTTAATATCCATACCAGACCCAAAGGGCCTGGTAGTGGAATTTGGGGGGACCCCACGCATTTTTATTTTTTATCAATGACTTTTCTCTGTATTGCCGGGAGCCGACAATTCATTATAGCCGCGAGTGCTTTTAAATGACTTTTTTCCTTCAGAAATGACACTTTGTGCAGGGACAAGGGACAGTTATAAGCAAGGGAAACAAGCGCTGCTTTACAGGCATACTATAACCCCACCCCCCCCCCAGTACGAAATTTAAAGGAATATTTCACTTTTATTGTTTCACTTTAGGCATTAATAAAATCACTGCTCCCGAAAAAACTGCAGTTTTTAAAACTTTTTTTTGCATTGATACATGTCCACTGGGGCAGGACTCGGGTCCTCAAACACTTTTTATGACAATAACTTGCATATAAGCCTTTAAAATTAGCACTTTAGATTTCTCCCATAGACTTTTACAGGGTGTTCCACGGCTTTTTGAATTTGCCGCGAACACCTTAAATTGTTCGACTCGAACATTGCCTGTTCGCACGTCCGCCGAACAGCGAACATGAGTTCGACTCGAACTCGAAGCTCATCCCTAACTGTAATTCACTAATGAATATGTGTGTTTGTTGTCACATTGATAACTACAGTATTTACTACACTAATGCAAAGCTTGTGGTGATGCACACAATGGTGATAGAGTACACATGGAAATTTCATTAACATATGGTTTAGTAAGTACAGCCCATTTACACTGCCATGCTTTAGCACATGCTAAAATGTACATGTAATGATTTCCCATAATAAAGAAAATCTTTGTTCCCATATCAGCCCTACAGTAATGTGCATTTTAAAAATTGTCAGATTATTTTTCTATGTTAAATTGCATAGGGAGGCCCATAGAAGTTCATGGCAATACATCAACATGCACATAATGATTTTTGATGTGCATTGACATATTTTGATGTGTTATACTGCATTGGAAACACAGTTTTAGAAAGCCATGCCCTTGGATACTGGCCATGTGCTTTTTCAAACAAAACTGAAGGGGAACACATCTCTACAAGCGTGGCTGCTATTATCTATGCAGAGTGAGTAGTTTTGTCATCATCACAATAAAAAATAAAAGATAAGTTGCACTTTAATTCCATTTATCTATAGTTCCAATTGTTGTTTTTGAGAAGTTTAATTTTGTCTTCAACAATTCTATTTGCCAAGGTCACACATTTGTGCTATTCTGCTTTATTTATTATAGCAAGGACCCTGCCATAAGTAACAGTATCTGTATTCTACATTTAGTGATGCTGCTAGGGTCTTGGTCATCCTAAACTCTGAAATTTTATTATCTCTGTGTTTTCCCTGAATTTAGGATGTTTTTCTGTCTGTTACTGTGGAGTATCCCTAGCAGACTGAGCAATAAGAAACAACATTGCTGAGTTGTATGGAAGTGCTGATGGTATCAGAATAAATATAAATTGGTGCCTTCGTCCCATCAGGTATTGTATAGGAGGAAGAGGCTTAAATGGACTATGTGGGCACCATATGTGAGACCGATGTACAGTCAAAGGTTTAAATATAAAAAAGGTTTTTATTACACAAATATAAAACAAATTTACCATGTACATGTTTATAGATTAAAAATCGTTTTGTGACAAACATAAAACCACTCATATAGACATACCATTGTTGCCAATGGAATATCATACATATACAGTAGCATAGTATACAAGACTCGACATGTTTCGCGTTTTATGATTCCGTAGAATCTGCTTCTTCAGGAGCTAGATACTATCAATATTTTTCAGTAGATGAGTTTTGTCACATGGCTATAAACAAAGAAACGACATGATTAATATAAAATAAGAAAATATGTGGATATATAAAATTATATTTTACAATAAAAATTGAATCCATCACATGAACCATAAAGCCAGACAGAGCCCCAAAGTCTCACCACGGGAGCTGGGCCATGCAGTGGCCGAGATGCGGATCAGTCAAATGGGTCCGCCCTGGGGGACAAACAGGACCCTCACCAGAGAACACAGATTCCAGAGGTATATATCTAAGATAAAAGTAATAAATAAACATATCAGTGTATCATTCCATTGTTGGCTGAACTAAGCAGGCCAAATAGTGGATAGTATACCCTGAGTATTAAAGTGGTTGTAAACCCACTTTTTAAACAAAGACCTACAGGTAAGCCTAGATTAAGGCTTACCTGTAGGTGCATGAAATATCTCCTTAACCTACACGGTTAAGGAGATATTTGTATGTAAATGCGGCGACGCTGACGTCACCCCATTCACAAATTCGGCTAGGTCGCAACATTCGACGACGTAGCCGAATTTGACAGCTCACGCGCGCATGCGCGGAGTCACGTCTTCGCCGCTCCGGCCAATCACAGCGCCGGAGCGGCGCTGTGATTGGCTGCAGCGGCGATACCCGGAAGTAACATTCCGGCTATCGCCGCAGCGATGGATGCGGCTAGAGGAGGGACACGGACGACTTCGGGGGCCCCGATCGAAGGTAAGTGGTACATTATGAGCTAGTATGCTAGTCATACTAGCTCATTATAGCTTTGTCTTGCAGGTTAGAAAAAAAAAAAACCACAAAAGGGTTTACAACCACTTTAATTCCCATATATAGGTATGGCCATACCTCCTAAGGCGCAGTGACGTACAACACGTACGACGGCACTATAAAGGGGAAGCTCCATTCGGATGGCGCCACCCTTCATGTTAGTAAAGTTTGTTGAGCAACGATTCGCGCTTTTCAGCCTCGTGCTTTTCAGTCCGTTACAGCGTGACGAATGTGTTATCTCCATTACAAACGCTAGTTTTACCAGAACGAGCGTTCCCGTCTCATACTTGATTCTGAGCATGCACGTTTTTTTTCCCCTCGTAAAAACATACACACTACCGTTGTTCACTAGAGCAGGTTCTCATTTTTTTTAGGCCATTTTTCACGTCGTTAAAAATGCTCTGGAGCCTACACACGATCGTTTTTAATGCCCAATTTAAAAAATGGCATTTTTAACGTCGTGAAAAACGGTTGTGTGTATGCGGCATAAGCTGCTGCAGGAGATTCTGACTGCTCATTCTGGAAGGTACTTTTGTCCTAAATTGCTGGTTTCAGCCTAAAGGCCCAAAGACTGTGTTGACTGTTGTTAAAGTAGAAGTTTTGAGGGTATCCCTCTCCTGCATGAGTTTTTTTTAGCCAAATAGAACTCCTAGGCATTCCAAAGTGACTGGAGTCTGATTCATCCCCCCCCCAAAAAAAAACAAAACTCAAGGACATCACATGAAAGTTGAAATGCTAGTCCACTGAGCCCTGTGGGGGGTACTCCTCATTTCCCCTGGGGAAGAGGGTGCTACAGGTATAAGCCTTATACAAGGACCAGTCACAGTTTTGAAAAAGTGCAATATAAAGCTTGAGATGTTGCCTTTTCTAGTCACAAAAATCATCTCAGTTTCTAAACACTTGTAGACATTTTGGTTCATAGGGTAAGAATGTTACGGTACATTGTAAGTTCAGAAGTGAAATTCAGTAGGATCTGTTCTGTAATGTTGAAAATATTTATTAGCTTTCCAAATCACATTTTGCTTTACATCTAATGATTTTAATTAGACTCCTGCAGACTCCTTTAGTATTTCCAAACAAGCCCAGTTGAATGTGGCTAACTGCTACTAATTTTTTTTTTTTTTTTTTGGCTAGTCCTTATAATATCTCACAGGTTGCATATCAAACCATAAACACTGGAAGTGTGATGTCTAGTAGTGTTGTGCAGAGCTCCTAAAGAGATCAATGACTTCCCTTGCTACCGCCTGAAAGTTAGGTTTATTTTCTGGGGTTTTTATTTCTAACTTTAGCCAGAGTGTTGCAGAGTCACTTTAAGATACAGTGCTGTCACTCCCCCAAATAATTATGCTGAGGCATTTATTTTTTAATTTACAACATCCAGAAATTGACAATTGCAAGCCAAAATTCTAAATGATGACGAGTTGCATGGCAATAGACCTTGAGTATACAATGACTGAGTCTCATTGTCAGTGTCGGCCCAAGACATTGTGCTGCCTGGTACCAAAAATGAAATGCTGCCCCCCCCCCCCAAAAAAAAATCACGCCCACCAAAATGCCCCCACATCCATTATTTTATATTATGATAACTAAAGTGGACCTGTCATGGCTCTATACATGTATATAAGAGTGTAAAGAGGACCTGTTATGGCTCTATACATGTATATAAGAGTATAAAGTGGACCTGTCATGGCTCTATACATGTATATAAGAGTATAAAGAGGACCTGTTATGGCTCTATACATGTATAGGAGTATAAAGAGGACCAGTCATGGCATTATACGTGTATATAGAAGTATAATAAGGACCTGTCATGGCTCTATACATGTATGTAGGAGTATAAAGAGGACCTGTCATGGCTCTATACATGTATGTAGGAGTATAAAGAGGACCTGTCATGGCTCTATACATGTATGTAGGAGTATAAAGAGGACCTGTCATGGCTCTATACAGGTATATAGAAGTATAAAGAGGACCTGTCATGGCTCTATACATGTATATTGGAATATAAAAGGACCTGTGCTTGGCCGGCGGCCACGATGCCACCCACGATCGCTCCACAGAGAGCCAGAACGGGGATCTGTCAATGTAAACAGACAGATCCCCATTCTGACAGGGGAGGAGAGACAGATCTGCTGTTCCTAGTGATTAGGAACAGAGATCTCTCTCCTCCTCCAGTCAGTCCCATCCCCCCCAGTTAGAAACACCTCCCCATTTAACCCCTTTCCAGACAGTGACATTTACACAGTAATCTGTGCAGTTTTATAGCACAGATCGCTGTATAGATGTCAATGATCCCAAATATGTGTCAAAAGTGTCCGAACCTGTCCACCGCAATGTCGTAGATCACTGCCATTACTAGTAAAAAAAGTTAATAATAAAAATGCTTGAAGTGCAGCGGGGAGTGGAGCGGGCGGATCGGGCAATTTGCCTCACAGTGCAGGGGGCAGTGCCGGGACAAAGTCAACCAGGACCCAGGGCGAACATGCCAAGCTGCGCCCCCCCATGACCAATTATCTTACACACACACACACACACACACACACAAATATATATATATATATAGTGCAGAGGTCAGAATTGGATAGATTACAAAGTACAAGGATCAGGAGCAGTGTGTACAGTGTTCAGAGGTAGAGTATGTACAGTAATATACAATGTGCAGAAGTCAAGAGCAGTAAACTGCAGAGTACAGAGACCAGGAGTATATACACCCTAGTGCATAGCAGTAGCCCCTATAAATTATATCAAATTTAGTGTATGTGTCATTATCAAATCTGACCAAGTGAAATATATAGCACATGAATATGGAACCAAAATACCAGTGCTGCAAACAAAATTATGAAGGGGCGAATCCCAAAACATATAATGCGAACAACTCATAAATATTCAATTACATATCACATGTGGGACCAAAATCCCTGTGCTGCAAAAACATTTTGTGAGGGAACTGTAAATAAAAAATGTAAAATACTATAACATATAATGTGAATAACTCCCAAATATTCAAATAACTCTAGTCAAATTCTTATGGTTCATTTGTACACAATTTGGTTTTGGAGTTACTACCAAACTCCCAGTGCTGCAAATCAAACACACAGTGCAAAGTAATATTAAAGTGCACTATAAAAAAACAGTCCACTAGAGCAGTGGTCTCCAAACTGCGGCCCTGGGGCCGGATGTGGCCCTTTGCTTGCCTTTATCTGGCCCTTGAGGCATTATTCCTGCCAATGACACCAATGATGGGGCATAATTCCTTCTACTGACAAAAAAAGGGGCACTATTCCTCCCAACGACACCAGATCGCACATTGTTAACTCCCACTGGGCACAGTTCGGCCCCCCTGAAGTCTGAAAGACAATAAACTGGCCCTTTAGAGAGTTTGGAGACCCCTGCACTAGAGAGCAAGTGCTCTTGTGCACATTGCTGGATCGAGATGGGGCTCAAGCAAGTGGCTGACAGATTCCTCCATCTACACAAGTTGGATGGATGTGGGAATTGTATTCTGACAGCAGGGACTCTCCCCTATCAAAATACACTGATCAGCACTGCTTCCGTTTGGCTGCAAACAGCTAATCGAACAAGGATTTCCAGCAGAAGTGGATATAACAATCGGTTTCTGTCTAACAGAGAGGGTTACACATCGATCAAAAATTCAGCCCCTGCTGAACCCAATGAATTCTTTGCTGTGTATTCAGTTTTACCTTGTACTTTGCTTCAGCGGGCTCTCTGCAGTTCTGTTACTGGTCCCCGGCAGCTCCTGTGTCAGTTAGGAGTGACAGTGGTCACACTCCAGCCTCCAATTTAGACCATTGAGAAGAAAAAGTGATCTGGACTGCCGCACTCTGGTTGAACGTATTATTTAATGAAGGGTGACAGCTAACGCGTTTCACATCAGGGTGTGATGCTTACTCATCAGCTATGAGTAAGCATCACACCCTGATGTGAAACGCGTTAGCTGTCACCCTGCATGTCCCTTCATTTTCGATTGTTTTTGGATGGATTGTTTATTTATTTCTTTTTTGGAATTTTTTTGGGCATTTTAATTTTCTTCATTAAATAATACGTTCAACCAGAGTGCGGCAGTCCAGATCACTTTTTCTTCTCAAGCATCAGAGCATAGCCAGCACCTGGAAGTGGAGCAGGGCGGGAGCTAATTGAAGGAACCTGGAACCTTCGAGCGGTACACTTTTCCTCCAATTTAGACCATACAGGGTTAATCTTCCTCTATATGTGATAGGGAGGAGGAGGAGAGCACTGTAGCTGGCTGAAGCATAGAATCAAGTAAAAAAAGACTATACAGTGCCCCCCTTCTCCCCCCTCCCCCACACTGCAAGAGTGGACTTTCTTGAAGTTGGGCTGGGATAAGAAATCACATCCTTTGCTGTGTAATGTTATATTCTTGAACAGGTTAGGGATTAGTGTGATATTTCAGGTGCTACATACTGTAGATGTAATCCACATACACATTATATCTTATTAAAAAATCATTCTTTTTAGAAGATATAATGTGTATGTGGATTACATATAATGTAGCACCTGAAATGTCACACTAATTCCTAACCTGTTTAAGAATTTTACTTTCAATAAACCTGCAGTGAAAAGTGCAGGGCACGTTTATAATCACAGTATATGGAATGCAGAGCAGTCGGGACTCACAGTAGAAGAGGATCCAGCCTGTCATCCGTGATTTACACATCTTCACTCTGCTCTGGAGGAGGAGCGCTTTGCTGTGTGCTGGGCGGGAACCAAAGATCGATGCTGCAGTGTGAGGTTCTCTTTCTGCTCCGCCCACATGCACTTTCGCTCGGACTGTACCAGCTCCGATCCAGGGGGGGGGGGAACATAGGAACTCAAGAAGGGAGCCTAGAAAGGGGTGCATCTGCTGCCGCAGAGCAGTGAGCAGGAGCACATAATCCTTAAATTAGGCAGGCAACAGGGGCATACAAGTTTTACAGCTACATTTTGTGGATAGATTTTTCTGCTCACAGCTTTGCCGCCCCCCTAAAAGTGGCACCTGGTACAATGGTACCATCTGGTCCCATGGTAGGACCGGCCCTGCTCATTGTATTGATAGTCATCTTTTTGGCTGCCATAGTTGTGCATTATGCATGTGGCCTTTACTACATGTACTGCATTAGACAACATGAGGTTAATGTGTGAGTGCACAATCCATGTCAGGTAATACCGGTAATTAACCACCTCCCACCGGGCCACCGTATATAAACGGCCTGGCAGCAGCTTCCTGGAGCTTCCTGGATGTTTAATCTTCAACTGCCATGATGCTGCACATCCATATCTCCTCCTGCTCCCATGCCTCATGCACACCATATAATCGGGGTACAGCACTAATGAAGATTTTTGACATACTGAGCTCAATTCACAAAGAGTTATTTTCCTCTTAAAATCTGAGATAATATAGCCTTTTTCAATAAAAAATTTGCAATTCACAAACAAATGCTACTAAAATAAAGCATGAGTTGTTTCATCAAAATGTAAGGTATTTTACTCATAAAACCATTCTGTATTTTATCTCATGACCTGATATCCAGTGGAATGGATACAGTGGAGAAGGATTGGAACACCTGATAGGATTAGTGCTGATAATGAGGTAAAATGGTTTAACTCTTTCACCGCCAGGTCCGTAATCCATCCTGTCAGGTGAAAGCATTCGTGTGGCTCCGCTGCCGCCCGATCGCTCGCACATGCCCCTGGGCTTCGCCTTGCCCATCGGCGGGCTCAGGAGCTCCATGGCGGGTGCTGGCGGCTGGAGGGGAAGGAGAAAAGTGGACAAACATCCGCTCTTCTCCCCTTCTTCTTGTTACCCGGAAAGCGACATCTCTGACGTCACTTCCGGGTTAAGTGCACGGTTTCCCCGGCTAGCTCAGCGGGGAAATAATGTTTTGCAATGTGATCTGCATTGCAAAACATTTTGTGGAGTACAGGGGAGACATGCAGACCCTGCATATGTCAATAAAGAGAACCTGTCACCAAAAAAAACATCACATAGGGGACTTTTTGTCCCCTATGTGATGAAAAAAAAGTCAAATTCAGTAGGATATGTTCTGTAATGTTGAAAATGTTTATTAGCTTTCCAAATCACATGTGGCGAGGTGGGGTGCTGCATTTTCCTCCCATCGCCAGTTCCTGTGTCATCGGCATCTCCTCTCCTGCTGCGTGAGTTGCCTATCCTGTGGTTCGGGAGGCAGGGATTGGGACAGCTCACCTATCCTTGCCTCGCTGTCAGCATCCGGTGTGTGGACACCATACACAGTGCAGGCGGTGGGATGATCATATTCCTTCCTATAAATACCCTAGGGGGTATACACTCAGGGTTGCTTGCATCTGTTTGGCACTGGCTGGGACACTATGTCCTTTATCTATTGTTAAAAGGTATGCGTGTATCTTTGGATAACTGGGCTACACGTGGCATGGATGTCTTCTCCCAAAAGGTAGCTATTTGAAGGCATATTCCTATTGTTACCTAAGAATATGCTCTATACCAGGGATGAGCCAAACACCCCCCTGTTCGGTTCGCACCAGAACCTGCGAACAGACAGAATGTTTGTGTGAACTTTAGAACCCTATTAAATACAATGGACTCGAACGTTCGAAATCTAAAGTGCTAATTATAAAGGCTAATATGCAATTTATTGTCCTAAAAAGTGTTTGGGGACCCGGGTCCTGCCCCAGGGGACATGTATCAATGCAAAAAAAGGTTTAAAAAATAGACGTTTTTACGGGAGCGGTGATTTTAATATTGCTTAAAATGAAAAAATAAAAGTGAAATATTCCTTTAAATTTCATACCTGGGGGGTGTGTATGATATGCATGTAAAGTGGCGCATGTTTCCCGTGCTTAGAACTGTCCCTGCACAAAGTGTAATTTTTGAAGAAAAAAAAGCGTGGGGGTTCCCCCAAATTCAATTACCAGGCCCTTTAGGTCTGGAATGGATATTAAGGGGAACCCCGCCGCAAATTTAAAAAAAAATGGTGTGGGGTTCCCCCTAAATATCCATACCAGGCCCTTGAGATCTGGCATGGATTTTAAGGGGAACTCCACCCCAAATTAAAAAAAAATGGCGTGGAGTCCCCCCAAAAATCCATACCAGACCCTTATCCGAGCACGCAACCTGGCCGGCCGCAGGGGAAGAGGGGGGGACGAGAGAGCGCCCCCCCCTCCCTCCTGAACCGTACCAGGCCACATGCCCTCAACATGGGGAGGATGTCCCCATGTTGATGGGGACAAGGGCCTCATCCCCACAACCCTTGCCCGGTGGTTGTGGGGGTCTGCGGGCGGGGGGCTTGTCGGAATCTGGAAGACCCCTTTAACAAAGGGGACCCCCAGATCCCGCCCCCCCTATGTGAATTGGTAAGGGGTACATTGTACCCCTACCATTTCACGAAGAAAGTGTCAAAAAATGTAAATAAAAACACACACACCTTGGAAAAGTCCTTTATTAAAAAATAAAAAAATAATAATAAAAAAAACATTCCAGCGATGAAATCCAGTGTCCCGCGGCGATCCCGATGTCCAGCGCTGTCCGTCATTGGTTGTGCCTGTGCGGACCTGATGGAGAACTTCCTCGCTGTGTTTTAAATGTATAGACCCGCCCCTTCTAAAGTTCCCCATCAGGTCCGCTCAGCGGACCAGATGCGGAACATGAGAAAGGGCGGGTCTATACATGTATTACACAGCGAATGAAGTTCCCCATCAGGTCCGCCCCCTCGGTATGTCCGACCCCGCCTATGTCATTGGCCTGAGCGGGGAACTTCCTTCACTGTGTAATTTAAATTTATACAGTGAAGGAAGTTTCCCGCTCAGGCCAATGACGTAGGCGGGGTCTGACATACCGATGGGGGCGGACCTGATGGGGAACTTTGTTCGCTGTGTAATACATGAATAGACCCGCCCCTTCTCTCGTTCCCCATCAGGTCCGCTCAGCGGACCAGATGCTGAACATGAGAAGGGGCGGGTCTATACATGTATTACAAAGTGAGAGAATTTCCCCATCAGGTCCGCCCCCTCGGTATGTCGGACCCCGCCTACGTCATTGGCCTGAGCGGGAAACTTCCTTCACTGTGTAAATTTAAATTACACAGTGAAGGAAGTTTCCCACTCAGGCCAATGACGTAGGCGGGGTCCGACATACCGAGAGGGCGGACCTGATGAGGAACTTCATTCGCTGTGTAATACATGAGCGGACCTGATGGGGAACTTTAGAAGGGGCGGGTCTATACATTTAAAACACAGCAGAGGAAGTTCCCCATCAGGTCCGCACAGGCACAACCAATGACGGACAGCGCTGGACATCGGGATCGCCGTGGGACACTGGATTTCATCGCTGGAATGCTTTTTTTTTATTATTTTTTATTTTTTAATAAAGGACTTTTCCAAGGTGTGTGTGTTTTTATTTACATTTTTTTACACTTTCTTCGTGAAATGGTAGGGGTACAATGTACCCCTTACCAATTCACATAGGGGGGGGCCGGGATCTGGGGGTCCCCTTTGTTAAAGGGGTCTTCCAGATTCCGATAAGCCCCCTGCCCGCAGACCCCCACAACCACCGGGCAAGGGTTGTGGGGATGAGGCCCTTGTCCCCATCAACATGGGGACATCCTCCCCATGTTGAGGGCATGTGGCCTGGTACGGTTCAGGAGGGAGGGGGGGCGCTCTCTCGTCCCCCCCTCTTCCCCTGCGCTCGGCCAGGTTGCATGCTCGGATAAGGGTCTGGTATGGATTTTTGGGGGGACTCCACGCCATTTTTTTTTAAATTTGGGGTGGAGTTCCCCAAAATCCATGCCAGATCTCAAGGGCCTGGTATGGATATTTAGGGGGAACCCCACGCCATTTTTTTTAAATTTACGTCAGGGTTTCCCTTAATATCCATTCCAGACCTAAAGGGCCTGGTAATTGAATTTGAGGGAACCCCCACGCTTTTTTTTTTTTTTTTTTTTATCAATGACTTTTATATATATTGATAAAAGCCGACAATTCATTAATAGCCGCGAGTGAGTTTTAAATGACTTTTTTTCCTTCAAAAATTACACTTTGTGCAGGGACAGTTCTAAGCACGGGAAACATGCGCAACTTTACATGCATATCATACACACCCCCCAGGTATGAAATTTAAAGGAATATTTCACTTTTATTTTTTCATTTTAAGCATTATTAAAATCACTGCTCCTAAAAAAACGGCAGTTTTTAAAACTTTTTTTTGCATTGATACATGTCCCCTGGGGCAGGACCCAGGTCCCCAAACAATTTTTAGGACAATAACTTGCATATAAGCCTTTATAATTAGCACTTTAGATTTCTCCCATAGACTTTTTGAATTTGCCGCGAACACCCCAAATTGTTCGTTGTTCGGCGAACGGGCGAACAGGCAATGTTCGAGTCGAACATGAGTTCGACTCGAACTCGAAGCTCATCCCTACTCTATACCCTAATATAGATTTTTTTCAGACCATTATCTGCCCCATTTTGCATTCTGTCTGCTTATTATTTTTGTTCTTATAAATCTAGGGATTTGAGGGTCGAGTTATGATTCCTTCCCCTTATGCATAGTCTGCTGGGCCTTTGGGCTTGATGTGTGGGCATTACCTCTATCCGCCATCCTCTGCAATATTTTACCCTTCAGCCAGAGTCTGTAAGGTTTTTACCAGCTCAGATCACACACCCCTTTGGGGATCTACCTGTAAGAGATAAATTGCATATTAATTGTTTGCAACATAAACCGTAAGTTGCTATATACTACATACTGTATATGTGTTCTGTACAGTGTTATTAGACTGTTTTCATTTTCTTTAGTAATTCATGCTCAACGACACCCTCTGAACCCCTGATGAAGCTATAACTGTGAAACATATTGGGATATCATCACCTTCCCTCCTCCTTGTCTACTATATGATTATTCCATATCTCATTCTTTACTATGATTGACATGTAAGGGAAGATGATACTAAGGGTGGCTGAGTTGATTACAACTTATGTACTTCAGGGGATTGATACCCCAGAATTGTTTAATGACTGTAATAAAATTCTTGTTTTTACCAATACGATTCTCTAAGTGCCTTCTGTGGGGAGGTTACAGCACCAAAAAATCACATCTACTCTTCTTTTTGATTGTTCTGTTAGGCCTATCTATCTCACACATGTGGTTATCCCCATACTCAGGAGAAGTATCAGAATGTGTTTTGGGGTGCACACCACTCCTGTCACTTACTCATCATATCTTCTCTGCTCATTCACAGGTAACTACTGCTTCAAAATCTATGCTTAAAGTGGAAGTAAACCCTCCTTTTGTTTTTAGCCAAGGAAGCTGCCATCTTGTCCTCTGTTTAATCTTCAACTGCCATGATGCTGCACATGTGATCAGTTATGACACCAGCCATTGTGCAATTATTGTGGTAAATGATCTAAGGTACTTTTAACCACCTCAATACTGGGCACTTTCACCCCCTTCCTGCCCAGGCCAATTTTCAGCTTTCAGTGTTGTCTCGCTTTGAATGATAATTACTCAGTCATGCAACACTGTACCCATATGACATTTTTAGCATTTAATTTTTTTCACAAATAGAGCTTTCTTTTGGTATTTAATCACCACTGTTTATTTTTTTATTTTTTTTACGCTAAAAATTAAATACCAATGAGTTTTTCTTAGTTTTTGTTATACAATTTTGCAAATAAGTAATTTTTCTTCATAAATTTTGACCAAAACTTATACTGCTACATTTCTTTGGTAAAAATAACCCAATCAGTGTATAATATTTGGTCTGTGTGAAAGTTATAGAATCTACAAGCTATGGTACCAATCATTAAAAATTAATCACACCTGATGTACTGATGGACTATCTAATTTATTGAGGCCCTAACATGCCAAAACAGTACACATACCCCCAAATGACCCCTTTCTGAAAAGTAGACCATCCAAAGTATTGAGTAAGAGGCATGGCAAGTTTTTTAACTTTTTCCCACAATTCTTTGGAAAATGAAGGAATTAAATAATATGAGATTTTTTGTGAAAAAAATGAACACGTTATTTCTCACACACGACAAACTTGCAACTACACCCCAAAACATATTTTTTTCTCCCTGAGAGTACCACATGTGTGAGACTTTTTCACAGCCTAGCTACATAGAGTGGTACAACATCCAAGGAGCACCATTCTTTTGCTAGAAAATTACTCAAAACCCCCAAACATTATATATGTTTTTTTAGCAGACACCCTAGGAAATAAAATGACGGTCATTGCAACTTTTTTTCTTGCACGATATTTGCGCAATAATTTTTCAAACGCCTTTTTAAAAAAAAATGGTTTCATGAATTAAAAATAACAAAATAGTAAAGTTAGCCCAATTTTTGGGGAAAATATGAAAGATGATGTTACGCCGAGTAAATAGATACCTAACATGTCACGCTTTAAAATTGTGCACACTCATGGAATGGCGCCAAACTTCGGTACTTAAAAATCTCCATAGGCGACTTTTTATTTTTTTTTTACAGGTTACCAGGTTAGAATTACAGAGGAGGTCTAGTGCTAGAATTGTTGCACGCACTCTAACGCACGCGGCGATACCTCACATGTGTGGTTTGAACGGCGTTTACATATGTAGGCGACTTACGTGTGCATTCGCTTCTGATCGCGAGCTACCGGGGACAGGGGCGTTTAAATTTTTTTTTATTAGTATTTATTTATTTATTTTACGTATTTATTTATTTTTTTACAATTATTTTCCTTTTTTTTTTTTTGATCACTTTTATTCCTATTACAAGGAATGTAAACATCCCTTGTAATAGGAATGTGTGTGACAGGTCCTCTTTATTGAGAGATGCAGGGTCAATAAGACCCCACATCTCTCCTCCAGGCTGGAAAGCATGAGATCAGTGAAAATTTTTTCACTGATCTCATACTTACAGCCGCAATGGCGGCTTTGTTTACATTTGAGGACTCGGGCGTGACATCATCACATCGCGCCCGGGCCTCCAATGATCATAGAGATGACTGGTCACCATCTGGTCACCAGTCATCTCTATGCTCATCACGTGACCCACCAACGGCGCCGGAAGATTCGCTCCGGGTCCCCGATCGCACGGGAGAGCCCGGAGAAGCACCGGATGGCGGCGGGAGGGGGGGGATGTCCCCTTCCGCCGCCTATAAGAACGATCAAGCGGCGGAACCACCACTATGATCATTCTTATGGTGCACAGAATCGCTGGCACTTTAAAAGTATATCTGAATGATGCCTCTAGCTGCAGGCATCATTTAGATATCCCCCTACAAAGCCGAGGACGTCATATGACGTCCCAGGATGGGAGATCCCATCTGTGGATGTCATTTGACTATGGCTGGGTAGGGAAGTGGTTAAAGACCAGGCCTTCTTCCGAAATTTTTATCTTGTAACAAAAAAAAAATCAAGATAAAAATCTGTATTTTTGCTAGAATATTACTTAGAACCCCCAAACATTATATATTTTGTAGCATAGGCCCTAGAGAATAAAATGGTGGGTTTTGCTAACTTTTATGTCACACGGTAGTTGCACAACAGTTTTTCAAGCACAATTTTTCACAATAACGCATAAATACATTTTAATGCATTTCAATGGACCCAAAGACATTATAATATCCAAGTTTTTGGTAAAATATAAAATATGGCATTGTGCCGGGTAAACTGATACCAAACATGTCACGCTTTAAAATTGCGCACGCTTGTGAAATGATGTCAAACCTTGGTATATAAAATTCTCCATAGGCAACGTTTTATAAGTCTTTATTGATTACCAGTTTAGAGTTACACAGGAGGTCTGGTACTAAAATTATAGCTCTCACTCTGACGTTTGCATGTTCACATGTATGGTGCAATCGCCATTTACGTGTGCGTGCGGGACCAACATATGCGTTCGCCTTTACACGTGAGCATGGGGGGACGGGGGCGCTTTAATTTGTTTTCATCTATTTAATGGTGGGACACTGGTACACCAACAAATGTTTTTGCACGCTGACAGATGTTTTTGTGACACTGACAGATTTTGATGTAGCAATGGAACACTATTGCAGATGTTTTTGTGCACTGGTAGTACATATGTTGATTGGACACTGGTGCACTGTCACAGATGTTTTGTGCACTGGTACAGATGTTAATAGGACACTGTGACAGATGTTTTGTGCACTGGAACAGATGTTCATGGGGACCCCTGGACAGGTGTTTATGGCACAGGGACAGTGGTGACAGTGGTGCTTGGTGTACTGTGTGTGGATGCCTGCAGTCTGTGTGATATGTGACAGCTCTCTGTTTAATATCATCACTTACACAGAGAGCTGTCAGCATAGGCACTGCATATATACAGTGGTAAAATCAGATAATGCAATGCTCAAAATCAGTGTAAGTCCTTTGCAGACTTGTAATAAAATCCACAATGGGTGCTCTGACTTTCATGCACTCTCACACTGGTACAGACATAAATACAAAAAATAGAGCCGGCAACTCCAAACGTTCTTGTTGCTTCTTTATTTATGCATAAAAAAGGGAGTAAAAACATACAGGGGCTCAAGAGTTTTGGCTTACAAGCCTTGATCACAGCACAATTTTCAAGTTAAAAAACATAACATATATAATGTTTGCCAAACCACACCTTCCAATTAATTGTCTCATTGAAACAGCAATTTAATAGACATCCAAAACAGAATTGAGGTGTAGCACTTGGCAATACAAAAATGGAAAAATACTTTCTAGCAATGGATGGATGTTTATACACATTATCTACACAATAGAAAATGACAAAAAGTGTATGAAACAAGGAAAAGGTTCCCTAAATAAGATATGATGCAGACCTGTTTCTCATTTAGTTTGAGTTCAAGCCCTATGTGTAGTCATACTGGGATATGTAGTCCCATGTTGGCAATACAGACATATAAAATACTTATCAGTGATGGATATACAGTACAGTATGTTTGTACATATTATCTACACAATAGGAAATAACAAAGTGTGTAAGACAAGACAAAAATGTTCCTCCAAATAAAATAAATGAGAAACAAGTCTGCATCATATTTTGAGTTCAAACCATGTGTAGTCATGCTGGAATATATAGTCCCATGCTGGGATATGTAGCCCCATACAGGGACTATTTGAGAAACAGATCTACATCATATCTTGAGTTTAAACCAGATGGTGTTATAGATTGGAGACTAAAAATCCACCAGACCTCTCTTTCCAGCAGTGCCTTGAAAAATTATTCATACCCCTTGACATTTTCCACATTTTGTCATGTTACAACCAAAAAAAATGTATTTTATTAGGATTTTATGTGATAGACCAACACAAAAAGACACATAATTGTGAAGTGGAAGGAAAATGATAAATTCTTTTAAAATAAAAATAAAAATCTGAAAAGTGTGGCATGCATTTGTATTCAGCCCCCTTTACTCTAATACCTAACTAAAATCTAGTGGAACCAATTGTCTTCAGAAGTCATCTAATTCGTAGTCCACCTAAGTGTAATTTAATCTCAGTATAAATACAGCTGTTCTGTGAAGCCCTCAGAGGTTTGTTAGAGAACCTTAGTTAACAAACAGCATAATGAAGGCCAAGGAACACACCAGACAGGTCAGGGATAAAATTGTGGAGAAGTTTAAAGCAGGGTTAGGTTATAAAAAAATACCCCAAGCGTTGAACATCTCACAGAGCACTGTTCAATCCATCATCCAAAAATTGAAAGTGTATGGCACAACTGCAATCCTACCAAGATATGGCCATCCACCTGATAGGCCGGGCATGGAGAGCATTATTAAGAGAAGCAGCCAAGAGGCCCATGGTAACTCTGGAGGAGCTGCAGAGATCCACAGCTCAGGTGGAAGAATCTGTCCACATGACAACTTTTAGTCGTGCACTCCACAAATCTAGCCTTTATGGAAGAGTGGCAAAAAGAAAGCCATTGTTGAAAGAAATCCATAATAAGTCCCATTTGCAGTTTGCGAGAAGCCATGTGGGGGACACAGCAAACATGTGGAAGAAGGTGCTCTGATCAGATGAGACCAAAATTTTACTTTTTGGCCTAAAAGCAAAACGCTACATGTGTCGGAAAACTAGCACTGCACATCACCCTAAACACACCATCCCCACCATGAAACATGGTGGTGGCAGCATCATGTTGTGGGGATGCTTTTATTCAACAAGGACAGGGAAACTTGTCAGAGTTGATGGGAAGATGGATAGAGCCAAATACAGGGCGATCTTAGAAGAAAACCTGCTATGCCATGTACACACAATCGGTTTTACAGAGGAAAACAGTCCGATGGACTTTTCTCATCGGACAAACCGATCGTGTATGGGCCCCATCTGTCTTTTTTCCATTGGTGAGAAAAAATAGAACATATTTTAATATTTATCCGATGGGGAAAAAAAACGATAGCAAATTCCGATCGTCTGTGTGGAACTCCATCGGACAAAAAACCCACGCATACTCAGAATCAAGACGACGCATGCTCAGAAGCATTGAACTTAATTTTTCTCAGCTTGTTGGAGTGTTTTACATCTGGGACGGTCGGATTTTTGACTGATGGTGTGTAGGCAAGACTGATGGAAGTAAGCTTCATGGAATTTCCGATGGAAAAATCCATCGGATTAGAATCCGTAGGAAATCCGATCGTGTGTACAGGGCTTCAGAGTCTGTAAAAGACTTGAGACTGGGGCAGAGGTTCACCTTCCAGCAGAACAATGACCCTAAACATACAGCCAGAGCTACAATGTAATGGTTTAGATAGGGATGGGCTGAACACCCCCCCCGGTTCGGTTCGCACCAGAACATGCGAACAGGCAAAAAATTAGTTCGAACACGCAAACACCATTAAAGTCTATGGGACATGAACATGAAAAATCAAAAGTGCTAATTTTAAAGGTTAATATGCAAGTTATTGTCATAAAAAGTGTTTGGGGCCCTGGGTCCTGCCCCAAGGGACATGTATCAATGCAAAAAAAAGTTTTAAAAACAGATGTTTTTTCGGGAGCAGTGATTTTAATAATGCTTAAAGTGAAACAATAAAAGTGAAATATCCCTTTAAATTTCGCACCTGGGGGGTGTCTATAGTATGCCTGTAAAGTAGCTCATGTTTCCCGTGTTTAGAACTGTCCCTGCACAAAATGTCATTTCTAAAGGAAAAAAAGTAATTTAAAACTTTTCGCGGCTATTAATGTATTGTCAGGTCCTGGAAATACAGATAAAAGTCATTGAAAAAAACGGCAGGGGTCCCCTCCCCAGCCCTTTGGGTCTGGTGTGAATATTAAAGGGAACCCCGAACCAAAATTAAAAAAATAAAATGCGTGGGGGTTCCCCCCCTTAAATTCCATTACCAGGCCCTTCAGGTCTGGTATGGATATTAAGGGGAACCCTGTGCCAATTTAAAAAAAATGGCATGGGGTCCCCCTCAAAATCCATACCAGACCCTTCAGGTCTGGTATGGATTTTAAGGGGAACCCCATGGCGTGGGTTTCTCCAAAAATCCATACCAGACCCTTATCCGAGCACGCAACCTGGCAGGCCGCAGGAAAAGAAAAGAGGGGGGACGAGAGAGCGCCCCCCCCTCCTGAACCGTTCCAGGCCACATGCCCTCAACATGGGGAGGATGTCCCCATGTTGATGGGGACAAGGGCCTCATCCCCACAACCCTTGCCTGGTGGTTGTGGGGGTCTGCGGGTGGGGGCTTATCGAAATCTGGAAGCCTCCTTTAACAAACGGGACTCCCAGATGCCCCCCCCATGTGAATTGGCAAGTGACAAAAAAGGTAAAAACACCCACACACACAGCTTGGGACAAGTCCTTTAAAAAAAATAAAACAAGAAATTCCAGCGCTGTAAATCCTTCTACGACCCGGACCCGCTGCTATGAACAATGCAGCCTCCTCCGAGGCTCTCGGTGGAATGACACGCTACCCGTCTGACAGTTCTTATACAACCGAGGGCGGGGCCACCTGTGACGTGGATGGGTGACCTCGCCCCCATGACGCGTCAGATGGGGCGGGGTCATCCGTGACACCACGGGAAACCGCCGGAAACCCCCGTTGCATCACAGGGGGGGTGGGGTCACCTGTCCACGTCACGGTTGGCCCTGCCCTTGGTTATATGAGAAGTGTCATTCCGCCGGGAGCCTCGGAGGAGGCTGTATTGTTCGTAGTGGTGGATCCGGGTCGTAGAAGGATTTACAACGCTGGATTTTTTTATGTTTTATTGAAGGACTTGTCCCAAGCTGTGTGTGTGTGTTTTTTTTTACCTTTTTTGTCACTTTTTTGGGTGAAATGGTAGGGGTACATTGTACCCCGTTACCAATTCACATAGGGGGGGCGGCATCTGGGGGTCCCCTTTGTTAAAGGGGGCTTCCAGATTCTGATAAGCCCCCAGCCCGCAGACCCCCACAACCACCGGTCAAGGTTTGTGGGGAGGAGGCCCTTGCATATTAACCTTTAAAATTAGCATTTTTGATTTCTCCCATAGATTTTTAAAGGGTTTCTTGCAGCTTTCGAATTTGCCCGAACACCCCAAATTGTTCGCTATTCGGTGAATGGGCGAACAGCCAATGTTCGAGTTGAACTTATGTTCGACTCAAACAGATAATCCATCCCTAGTGTTAGAATGGCTAGTCAAAGTCCAGACCTAAATCCAATTGAGAATCTGTAGCAAGACTTGAAAATTGCTGTTTACAGATGCTCTCCATCCAATCTGACAGAGCTTAAGTCATTTTGCAAAGAAGAATGGGCAAACATTTCACTCTCTAGATGTGCAAATCTGGTATAGACATACCCAAAAAGACTTGCAGCTGTAATTGCAGCGAAAGGTGGTTCTACAAAATATTGACTCAGGGGGGCTGAATACAAATGCACGCCACACTTTTCAGATATTTATTTGTAAAAGATGTTGAAAACCATTTATCATTTTCCTTCCACTTCACAATTATGTGCCACTTTGTGTTGGTCTATCACATTAAACCCTAATAAAATACATTAAATTTTTTGGTTGTAACATGACAAAATGTGTAGAATTTCAAGGGGTATAAATACTTTTTCAAGGCACTGTATGTCCTGAATGATAAAGTACACATAGTGAATAGTGGTGGAAACCTCTTCTGTGCAAAACACATATAAAATCTAGTCAATGTTAATCAGTTAGCCCAGTAGTATGTCACTTGCATGAACAATCCATGTTCCAGAGCAACAGCACCACCTAATTTCCACCACTAGTAGTATTATGTTCTCACCTCAAACAAAGCCCTAAAATTAGGTCACTGAACGTCTTCCCCCACTGGTGGTTAAATTCACTGGTATGGGATATCCTCAGTCTCACAAGCGCCTTCTCCGAAACGATAAATCTATAAACATACACAGCTGCACTCTGCTTCTCTCCTGACCACCCAGGTATCCTACACAAGACACACCCATCAATATTGCTTTTAAGTAATAATTTAAGTAGCATTAAAAAATTGTTTGTCTAACTTGCTACATCTGCAAGACAGTTTATCCCTGGTTCACACTGAAAGCAACTTTTAATTTGTGCTACTTCACTTGAGTTTTTTTTTCTTCTTTCCAGTGGTGTGGCGGGCGTCATGATTGATGTTGGATCTACTTCAGGGGACACTTTTTTAAATGTTTTAACAAAGGAATTGTCATAAACTGTGTGTGTGTTTTTATTTATTTTTGATATTTTTTTGGGTGAATGAGGGGCAGGATCTGGATGCCCCCTTGTTAAAGGGGATTTTTAGATTCTGATAAGCCCCCCACCCGCAGAACCCCACAACCAATGCCTAGGATTGTAAGGAAGAGGCCCTTGTCCTCATCAACATGGGGGCAAGGTGGTTTGGGGTGGGGTGGTAGAGCACCCCCCCCCATGTTAAGGGCATGTGGCCTGGTATGGTTCAGGAAGGGAGGGCGTGCTTGCTCGTCCCCTCCCTTTCCCATTTTGGGTGGCCTCACGCTGTTTTTTTCATAACTTTTAATTGCTGAACCCGCTGATAGCTGATGATTCATCTGTTGTTAAGGACGTGGTGGCCAGCTTCTCGGCCTGCTCCTTAGCAACCAGCTCAATGCTTTAAATACCACATGAAAATATGTGGTAATTACCGCAGGTTGAGTCACGTGATCGTGACACACTTCCGTCTAGACGTCCAAACCCGGAAATCGAGCCCTCACTGCGACAGCGGCTTCATGTATTGATCGGGTAGCTTTCACAGATTACTTTTTTACCTGCTGTTCACTCCGGGTGCCAGGATATCAGGCACTCTTACATGTGAGTTGAATACATTCTTTTAATCTTTTGGAATAACGTTTTTTAAACGGTACTGCGCAATGAGGCTTTTTCTATTATATTTATCCACATGAGGATTATTTACCATATCCAACCACCGGTCCAGAGGATACCTACAGGGGTCGCCCCACAAATGCATTTGACCTAGCTAGCGATAGTTAGTTCAATCCCAAGAGTGAGTGCACATCTACTAGAGGGGCACCCTATTTAAGCACATAAGGAGCACAGAATTTTTCATCCATATTTCAAGTCACAGCACTGTGTATGAGACCTTCAACACTGTTCGAACAGCACAAGCACTTTTTCACTGGGGACTTTTTCCAGCGATAGTTTTTTTGTGTTTTTTATTATTTATTTTAGTGTTTCATTATTTACTTTGTTGTATGTAGCATTTAGCGTGGTTTATTCTTTATTAATTACCGCATTATCAAACCCCTACCGCAGTAGTTACTTACCGCACAATTCTTAGTGAATTGAATGTTTGCACAATTGTTTCAACATGTGCTATTTTACCACATTTTTTTCAACGTTATTTAACTCTTAAGCCCTGTACACACGATCGGTTTTACCGATGAAAACAGTCCGATGGACTTTTTTCATCGGACAAACCGATCGTGTATGGGACCCATCGGTCTTTTTTCCATCGGTTTTAAAAAATAGAACATGTTTTAAATTTTTCCGATGGATCAAAAACCGATAGCAAATTCCGATTGTCTATGGGCAAGTCCATCGGATAAAAAACCCACGCATGCTCAGAATCAAGTCGACGCATGCTCAGAAGCATTAAACTTAATTTTTCTCGGCTCATCTTAGTGTTTTACGTCACCGCGTTTGGAACGGTCGGTTTTTTGATTGATGGTGTGTAGGCAAGACTGATGGAAGTCAGCTTCATCGGATTTCCAATGGACAAAACCATCGGATTAGAATCCATAGGATATCCGATCGTGTGTACGAGGCTTTAGTGAATTCATAATCAGCTTCATTTACACACTGGAAAGCCAACATTCACATTTCTCCAAACATCACCCTCGACATAAGCTCTCAGTCTCTCACTTTTTGGTGGGGAATATAAGCTAATGTAACAATTCATAATGGCCTTCCTAAGTAAAGCTTACACTCCAGTCCTTTGTAAATCCTATTCACTTTTACAAAGATGACCAACCACTCTTCTTGTCACTGAATACAGTACATTGAGATCCATTGTGTGGCAAGTAGAAGTTAAATTTCTTCTGTACCTCCTGTGTCTAGTACAGACATGGTTTGCATGCACTCTAATAACGAGTACAAACACAGCCAGACTTGCCACCGGAAAAACCTCAGTCGGGATTTCCGACGGAAAAATAGAGAACCTGCTGTCTATCTAAGTCCGTCGGAAATTCTGACGGAAAAAGTCCAATGGGGCATAAACACGGTCGGAATATCCGACCAAAAGCTTCCATCTGACTTTTTCCATCGGAAATTCCGACCGTGTGTATGCGGCATAAGCCTCACTTTGAGTCCTTTTTCTTGCTTCCACAATCCCACTGAGGGGGCTTTACTCTCCATCCTCCTACCAGGACTCTTCCATTAGCTCTGTGTGCATTTTTCTCTCTGATGGCTCCAGACCTCCCAAGTTTTTTTGCCCTCCCTGAGGAGTGGTCTTCATCCTTAATAAGAATCAAGAAATGTTTCTCTTGTGTAATAAAAACACCTAGAAATGTATTAACCACACAGTTACATACTCACAAGCATAAAATATTGAAGCACATTTAAAGAGGCAGCCAGGCTGAAGCACTCTTATATAAAATCACATCCAACTAATTTATTTCTCTCACCCTCAGGCCTCGTACACACGGCCGAGATTCTCGTCGAAAAAAACATGTCGTTTTTTTCGACGAGATTCTTGGACAAGAAACTTGTCCCAGCCGAGTGTACAGACGCTCGATTCAAAGAACCCATGGTTCTTTGAATGGAGCGTACGCGGTGACGTCATCGACTACAACGAGCATGCGCTCGTCACATTCGATGCCGTCATCTTGGTATACCCTACGTATGCCTAGGAAGCTACCGCGCATGCGTCGAATTCATTTCGAACATGCACGGGCTTCCGGGAGGACAGGTAAGTGTAAACACACTCACTTTTCTCGTCGAGAAACATGCCGACGAGAATCTCGACGAGAAAATAGAGAGCAGGATCTCTATTTTCTCGTCGAGATTCTTGTCGCTTTTCTTGACGAGAAACCATACACACGAACGAATTTCTCGGCAAAAAATCTCTGCCAGCAAGTTTCTTGCTGGTTTTTGCAGAGAAACTCGTTTGTGTGTACGAGGCTTCATAGGGCAAACATGCAGTTCTTCCACCCAATCAATCTCCCCCCCCCCCAGATAAATATTTTTTAAGCACCATAAAATTAGGTAAAATCCACTTTCATTTTATAGGCTTAGTAGCATTTTAGGCTTTCCTTAGACTAAAATGAGTGGGATGCCTGTCCAAACCAACCATTATAAAAACAATTAATATTAAAATATATAATAAGGTCTTTCAGGACCAAGGTTCCTAGTCAATAGATTAATTCTCCTTCTTTCTGATCTAAACAAATGTTAGGGTCACCTTCTTTCCATTTTGCTGTTGCTTTCTGTACAATCCAAAAATACAATGAGCTAGGGTACAAATAATGGAAGCATGTAAAATGCCGGGGTACACTATTTTTTTTCCCCATTGGTAATATTTATTCGCTGTACTACACACTTAGGTAGGGTTTTTTTTTGTATGGTCCACATAAGGAAATAAAATGTAATTCTGTAATGTTAAACATAGGTTAGACTACAATCTTGATATACTAATTGTAATAATGTTCTTACTGAGTTTAATTCTGCTACTCAAAATGTAATATTTAGATTGTTTTGTGGTAGATGTAAAGTGATTTAAAATATATTTTGTTTATTGGCTCAGGACTGCTCTAAATCAGAATTTGTTTAAATAAATAAAATTCATATTTATCTCCTTGCAACCCAGGGTAATATTATCCTGCTTTAAATCACAATCCTTTAGTGTGTAGTGCAGTGTAACCTATTTTTACCAATTTATGTTGTATTTTTTGCAAGGTCTCCATCTAGGAAAAATATATGTAGTAAGCTTCTATAAGCTTATGCTGCATGCATTGCATTTTCTTTTTTGACTGTGAACTGCATCAGTAGCTACGTACAGTTAATCTCTCAGGAGCTTGGTGCATGTTTCTTTACTCTGGGGAATGGATGGGAGTGATTGATTGTTAAGTCTAACTGCATTATGTGTAATGACTAATATTATCTGGAACCAAGAGAGGTAAAATGTTGTCTGATACAAACTTTATTGCTACAGGTGCACAATTTTTGATTGGTAAATACATTTACTCAAGTGAATACATTTTCTCGATGTGTACATATTATCAGTTGTCCCCTCAGCTGAATACAATGATCAATGTTGCCGGCTAAAGCCGGTACCACTGATCTTCAGGAAAAAAAAAAACACAGGCTAGTTGTACACAAGTCGGTCTGTAGAGCGACTTGTGTACAACCAGCTAGCTCATAAATTTGGCAGGTCCTTAATTTAGCAGACATATTTCATTCCATGTATGGCCAGCTTTACTGGTTCTATCAAGCAGTGGTTCACCCTTTTGCACTTACCTCTGAAAAACTTTGGCTGGCATTGCTCATGTACTTACAAACGGCAAAGGGAATCTAGGTATGTGAAGACGCCTAAATTATCTATTAATTTATGACTTATAGTGCATTAAATCATAGTCCAAACATTGGAATTCAGAATCAGGGTACACCTATTGTACATCCATCATCTGATAACTTCAAAGCTCTTGTTGATGATAACAGGATTAGAGTTGAGAGGACACCTGGATGTTCGGGTTCGACGGGTTCGGCCGAACTTCGGAAAAAAGTTCGGGTTCGGGACCGAACTTTAACCCGAACCCGAACCCCATTGAAGTCAATGGGGACCCGGACTTCTAAGGACTAAAAAGGTTCTAAAAAAGTAATGGAAAGGGCTAGAGGGCTGCAAATGGCAGCAAAATGTTGTTAAGAGCATGGCAAGTGTGCTGCAAACAAATGTGGATAGGGAAATAACTTAAAATAACATAAAAAAATAAAAAAATATGCTGGAGGCCCCCTTTTCAGCAGAAGAGGTACGGGAAGTCATTAAGAACCTCAGAAACTCAACGGTACAATGCCACACATATGGTGGGAATGCCCCAGAATACGCCCTTTCTGGAATAAATTATTCAATTTAATGGATAAGCTAGTGGGAAAATAAAATACTTTAAAATAAAAATGTAGCGGGGTGCTAAATTTAAGGGAAGTGTTTGAGTGGTATATATGCTCAAACACCCTAATTCTGTAGGATTCATGGACCATTTTGTCCTCGGGGGACAGTATTGGTGTGCAGTTCCCTGCGGCCTACAGGTGGCGCTGCCATGGTAGGCTAGGGTTGAACTGCCGATACAGTGCTGTGCCTTTTGTGTCCCCTCTTGGCAGTAGTACAGCGGGGTGGGGAACCTGCTGTGCATGCCGGGAGAGCAAATAAAAGGGGCAGACCTTTGGCCTGGGGGCTGATGTCCAGTGGGGTCCACGCCCAGGTGCCTTCGGCCTGGGTGCATGTGTTCCTGTTCCATCTCGGGTACCTTTAACCCGGGGTGAGGTACTATCCTGGAGTTCCTGCTGCCCTGGGTATGGAGGCCTAGGTGCGGGAGTAAAGCCTGGAGTCCAGAGCCTTTGTCTGGAGTCAGCTAAGGGTTGAGGAGTCTTAGGGTGCTGCCTCGTGTAGGGGACCATGTTCCAGGGAAGGGAGGATCATTCTGATGGACCGATGTGGGAGTCACGGTGAAGGAAGGGTCTGTTGACTCCCTGGAGAGATGTCTTCCCCTTGATATGGGCTAGGTTCGTAGAAGGAGAAGCTCAAGGTCATCTTGACTGTATCAGAGGCCTTATTCACCCGGCCCGTGGCAGGGGCCTTATACACCCTGGTCTGTGGCAGAGACCAAAGTTCTCCAGGTCCGTGGCAGGGGCCTTGTAAACCCTGTCTGTGGCAGAGACCAACCTCAAGGTCTGTGGCAGAGACCGTGCACCTAAAACTGTTTGAGAAACCTAAGCAGTGAAGTGAATGTGCTATGTTTGTGCCTGGACCTCCTCAACACCTTAAGCTGTCCTGTTTCTTTGCTCTAACCTTTTCTATCCGAGTAGAGTTTATTTTGCCATGAGAGAATAAGAGTTGTAATTTCAGCTGGTGTGGACATTGACTTTACTGGGAATTAAAGGACTTGCCTCTACCTACAGTAGAGGTGAGAATCATCCTCTGGAGGAGTTTTGACTCCGGCTGTGGACACGGCCCGTCAAGTACACCGCTCAACCTCTTTATATAGGAGGGTACGGGCTGGTAGTGCGGTGTGCCTTTCTCCCTCCTGCGAGGAGCCAACAACATAAAGGCAGGTAAGGGGGAAAGGATCTGTGCGCTACAAAAAAATAAAATAAAAATTATAATCTTGACCTAGGAGGACGAGGTCCATATGGAGTAGGAGGTTGAGGTGGCGGTGGATGTGGCTGTGTAGGTGGAAGCGGCGGTGGAGGAGGACGAGGTAGCCAACACTGGTTCAAAAATACAACAATGGCTGGGTAAGGCCGGTGATGTGTCGAATTCTGTCCCCCGTCAAATAGTGTCCACCCTGTACTGCGCTTGCTCAGTATGTAGGACAAGGGGATTTCGAAAATCTCCCAAGACGAACGACGCCTGCGTGGTGAGTTCAGGTGAAGGCCATACCATCCGTGGTTCAAGCCGAGCCAAGTGAGGCCGTGCCCGAAGCGTGGCGATCGAACCGAGCCCGTGGGGGGCCCTGTTACTATGTGCTACCGTATGTCCACTTGGATGGTGGGGCTTGAACCTGCACTCACAGCGCAGGCGCCGTTCATTTTCAGAGATTTTGTGAATCTCCTTGTCCTCTTTACTGCGCAAGCGCTGCGCCTTCGCAGTATGGGCCGGACACAATCCGATGGCCGGACAGTTTTTGTCACAACACCGGTATACATGTCTATTCTGCAGAAGGTACGGACAAGTCCTGTGGGATCCATGCCTGGTTCATTTTAATGAACGTGAGCTTGTCCACATTGGCTCTGGACAGGCGGCTGCGCTTGTCTGTGATAACGCCCCCTGCCGTGCTAAATACACGTTCAGATAATACACTGGCTGCAGGGCAGGCCAGCACCTCCAAGGCATAAAGGGCAAGCTCAGGCCATGTGCCCAATTTGGAGACCCAGAAGTTAAAGGGGGCAGACCCGTCATCCAGTACGTGTAGGCCTGTGGACACATACTGCTCAACCATGTTGTTTTTTTAGTATAGCACAGTAGAAGAAAACTATATAGAAATTGTTTATTTCACACACCTCCACATATGTATAACACACTGCAAAATATTTTTTGTGGCCCTAAATGGCGTTTTTTGGAAGACCACAACACACCCACAGTACGTAACCGCTGAATCGCACAGCTACAGAACTGCAGAAAATGCTATTAAAAAAAAATGTTTTTTTTTTAGTATAGCACAGTAGAAGAAAACTATATAGAAATTGTTTATTTCACACACCTCCACATATGTATAACACACTGCAAAATATTTTTTGTGGCCCTAAATGGCGTTTTTTGGAAGACCACAACACACCCACAGTACGTAACCGCTGAATCGCACAGCTACAGAACTGCAGAAAATGCTATTCAAAAATTTTTTTTTTTGTATAGCACAGTAGAAGACAAATATATAGAAATGGTTTATTTCACATGCCTCCACATATGTATAACACACTGCAAAATATTTTGTGGCCCTAAATGGGTCTTTTTGCAAGCGTACATTAAAGTGCAAATTTTATTTTATTTTTTTGCCCTAAACGAGTCTTTTTTTGCACGAGCAAAATAAAATGCTATTTTTTTTTTTTTTTGCCCTTAATGGGTCTTTTGGAAAAGAGCACAATAAAGTGCCTTTTTTTGCCCTAAATGGATCTTTTTCCAAGAGCAGAATACACCCACAGTATGGAAACGGTGTATCTCTCAACGTAATATATGCAGTGCTGGTGCACTGAGCTTGCAGATAAAAGGTAGATTTTCTCTGACACTGGGCTCATGGCAGTGTAAAAAGACTGCACTGCAACACAAACAGGTAAACCTACGCAGATCGCTGAGTTATATCTCTGAATCTGGACTCCTATTCCTATATAATATATCTCTCTCCCTGAAAGCACCAACAGGAACCTGGCCCTACACTACACAGTCCTGATTCTGGAATCTAAGGGAAAAGATAGAGAGACAAACTCATGTATTTTTCAATCTCTCCCTAAAAGCAGCAGCAGCAGACAAGATCCTCTCCCTATCTATTCTGAAGCAGAGTGACGTGTGTGCTGTGTGCCTCTAGCTTATATAGAAGCTGGGTCACATGTTGCACTGACCAATCACAGCCATGCCATTAGTAGGCATGGTTATGATGGCTTCTAAGAACACACCAGCTAATCAAAAGGTGATTGGCTGGCCCCTGAAGCATTTCTAACTGCGCCATTAGATTGCCGAACCCGGACTTTCGCGCAAAGTTCGGGTTCGGGTTCAGGAAAAAGCTAAAGTTCGGTACGGACCCGAACTTTACAGTTCGGGTTCGCTCAACCCTAAACAGGATCCTTTATAGGACACTGCAGTTGACAGAAGATAACTGATTTATCAGCTGTGTTAACCTTTAAAGTGTATATTTAAGATTTAATATCTCAAAGATATGATATGGGTTAAATAAGAGTTCTTTTGACCAGAAGTGAAAGCTTTAACATAATGACATTTATTATGTATTGTTAAAAAGTCTATCTAATACACAGAAAATAGCTATATAGTCTTAAACAAGAAGGAAATAGTAGGTTAAAATACAATATTTACATGGAGGGATACAGAGCATATTCCTCTAAAACATTAAAGTACAGACATATTCAGTTACATGTAAGACAGACCTTTTTCCATAAATACCCACTAGTACCATCCTGCAGGCTGACGCTCCATCAAGAGAGCTTCCTGTCCCCTTTGCTCTGACTATATCCCTCCATGCTGATGTCCCATTGATTGGCCTAGCTGGGCTCATGATTGGAGGGCTTACTACATAAGTCAGCCCCCTTTCATGCAAATCTTGGTGACAAGTCTGGGCAGGAGATTTAATTGAATTTTCCCAGGAAGTTAGGTGTAAAACAATGGAATTGGCTCTCCATTGTTTGTATATACAAGCCTCGGCCCCGCATTGTCTACTCTTAACAAAAGGCTTCTGTGAAGCCCTTTTGCCCGGCTTTCCTAGACGCAAGCTAAATTAAATATATTCATAATTACAATATTTTACAGCTATTAGTGGAGATTTCACATAAACCCATAAGGCAACAGATGGCCCCTTGTGGCCAGTTGAGAATATGATACTCGGCCACACCTAAAATAATGGTTTATGTGTAATCTCCTTTAATACAAATACAAAAAATTCCGCGCTGCCTAGTGGTATAGCGGCTCACACAACCAGTTGAAAGTGGTAAAGAACAAAAACAAAAAAAAATGTGTAGCGCTAAATTAAATAAGAACTGCACTTTGACAAGTGCAGTATATAACAGTGATGTATAATTGAACAGTCAACAAAACCTCTAATGACAGATATGTGAAAACGGTCAAGTAATCCACCGTGATAAATGTTATTCCGTGATAAGAAAATGTACAAATAACCCACGGTAATGTGAACCATATAACATAAAAGAATCACCAGAGAAAATTAAGTTCGTAGATAAATTTAAATAAATGCTTGATGAAGAAAATTTAGTGAATGATGGTCAAAGTGATAGTGCTCCCAACAAAACTTAACGTGAAGTGGTCACCACCAATCGGTTGTAGAAAAGGCTTACCAGAAGGAGTGGACCCCACAAACATACGTTCAGAGGGTCAACCAGGCATAGGTAAGCCACTGCAGACAGCGAATCCTCAGCAGCAATTCAAAAGGAAACCTCAAGTTTCAATACAAGATGAAAAACAGATTGTCCCTCCTATCTGGATATTCGATGAGGCTTACGGACAGTGCCCAATTAGGGCCAGGCGGTGTTACCCGATGAATTGCAAAAAAATTGTAAAGGAAAGAGAAGGCACATAGTGTAATACTGTATGTAAAGGTATTTTAATGTAGGTAAGAACACTTCCATTTAGAAGAGTGTAACAGCGCTTGCCAAATGATCAAAAATGGCAACAGTAGGGTCTCCCGACGCGTTTCGCATCCAAATGCATCATCTGGGGTGATCCCCCACTGCTGCACTCCATATATTTATAGATAATGTAACACCTAATGTGAGAGGCCATCACCTGGGCGTCCATGTGTTGATGAATTACTTCCTGGCTCAACCAAAATGGAAACCTCGTGTGTGTTCCAAGCCTCTACCTGGAACACATTCAAAAGTAATCAGAGGTGTACCAACATGGCCGCCCACCTTGTGTATCAAGCCTCCCTTTGGTTCTAATTGAATGATCTGGGCTATCTGCATAATATTATACTCAAATGCATAATAAAAATAGATGATCAAAATAAGACAACAAGCCCTGTGTAACTGGGCAGTGCCATTATATGCGGCGGAAACTCCGCCAAATTTTGAGTACAATGACAGCAGTGAATCGCTGGCTTGTGTATCAAGCCTCATTCTGAATGTCCAATGCGAATCTCGCCTCGACATGGCGATCTGGAAGTGACACAGTGGCGCTTGCGTGTCACGCCTCGATCGAACGAGCGGACGTGCACCAAGCCTCACTGTGAGATGGATAACCACGCACGTCCGCAAATGATATTAAGACTGCGCCAACTGCGTCACCATGCGGAAACGCCCATTGAGGGGGATGTACTGACGGCGTGAGTGCGATCACATGACGCCCCGCCAGCTTATTGTAATCCAAGCATCAGCCTAATGATGATACATTACGTATTGGAACGCAAAGATAAATGCGTTCCATTGAAGAGGATGTACTATCGGCGTGAGTGCGATCACATGACGCCCCGCCAGCCTGTCATAATCCAAGCATCAGCCTAATGATGATACATTATATGTTGGAACGCAAAAATAAATGCGTTCCAACGGGGGCTGACGACAAAACAGTCTATATGAAAAATCAATTAGAAATATCTATTAATAAAGTTTACACTATTGTAAGTCGTGCCACTATAGGGTAAAAAAACATATAAGTTGTAAAATTTATTGTTAAAACCAGAAATGACTCAATATGTGGTCATTCCGCCATAAGGTGAAAAACATACAAATTATAAAATTTGTTTTTTTAAAAACAAAAGTGACTCAATATAATAAAAATCACCAAGGTTATAATGTTAAAATTGAGCATAAACACAGTCCGTGATGTGGTATGTAGAGGTGTGTGAAATAAATCACAGTCCTCTACAGGAATTCTATATTACCCCTGTGTTCCTATGTAGGCCTATGTTTTCACATATCTGTCATTAGAGGTTTTGTTGACTGTTCAATTATACATCACTGTTATATACTGCACTTGTCAAAGTGCAGTTCTTATTTAATTTAGCGCTACACATTTTTGTTTTGTTTTTAATCTCCTTTAATATTTTGAACTTTTGGCTTTGCCTTCTGAAACAAAAAATCTCTTTGAGAAGAAAAATAAACTTTTAAGCTCTCCATCTCTACAGTTCACATTTCTGGATCCCAGTATCGGTAGTCATCACTTGTTCTGGATGTAATAAGTCCATAATAAAAATCATAAGATACAAAACACACAAAAATAAAATACGATGGGGAAAAAAAAAAAACTTGAGGATCCTTGTTCTTAACCGTCCAATAATAAGTGCGAAAGTCAGCAATGTCAATCTGGTCATGTTGCCCTTGCTTCTGGGACAGACTTCCCCGGTGATTCCACTTGGATACTGCATACAGTAATGGCCTTTGGACCAGCTTTCCTGGCTTTCTGTGATTGTACATTATTAATGTGGGCAAAGTTAGAGAAAGAAAAACACAAGTACTTTTAAGACACATGCATTCAAATGAATGCTTATTTTGTCATCCTGAGTATTAAAGCGGAGCTCCACCCGCAATTTTTTTTTTAAAGTCAGCAGCTAATAACACTATAGCTGCTGACTTTTAATAAGGACACTTACCTGTCCTAGGCGCCTGCGATTTTGGGCCCCAAGCGGCGATCGCTCGGTCCTGGCAGGTCCCGGCGCCTCCATCCTGACTAAGGGAAACAGGCAGTGAAGCCTTACGGCTTCACTGCCCGTTTCCTACTGTGCATGCGCGACTCGTACGGCGCTTTGTGAATGGGCGGCTGCTCTCTGGGATTACACACAGTTCCCAGAAGGCAGCGCGCCCCATTCACAAGAAGAGGAAGTGGAAGGAGACTCACTGAGGCAAAGGAAGAGGCAGATTAGGGACTTCCGCATAGCAACGCGTATTTCGGGTGAGTATAAAAAAAAAATATGCCTGTAAGTAAATTTGCCCCGCCTTCTGCTGAATATCCCTGAGTGTGTGTATGACCCTTCAAGTGTCTCGGGGGATCTTGTTGCCATTGCAACTCACCACAAACTACTTTTGCTGAAACTGTACCAACCCTGAGGGTCTAAAGCCTTGGCTGGTGCCAAACTTTTGTGCATGTAGCTCCGTCCTTGGCTACCATATGTAGCTTCTGTACAAGTCCTGCCTTTAGCAGGCTAGGGAAGAGGTCATAACTTTAAGAGGTCTCCGTGCAGATTTAGGCAGTGTCAACTAAGCAGACAAAAATAACTTGATTTCAGAATGCGGATAAGTGTGCTGTCACCAGTTACTTGTGGCTTCAGGAACGATCAACCTAAATTACTTCTTAAGTACAATTGCACTATACTCACTGCTATTTGCCAATCACTATGAGTCTCACCAGTCCCAGTATATCTATATGATATTCAAGCAATGCTCTTTGAACTTAGTTATGGCACAAAAAGAAAGCTGACCGATATAAAAAAATGACCAATGACTACATATGATGACTGCCAAATATTAGAACTGTAGAGAGGACTGTATGTCACATATACAAGGAAACTAGTCACATGACTGTTGCTAAACCCCAGGTGTTACTGTTACTATTGTCATAGTTGGTAATAGCTACAATGACATACATTTATATAAAACAATTATCCAATGTCGAATGAGAGAAGAAGAAAACTGTTGGAACTTTGTCCCATCCCCAAAATGCTATAGGGAAGCTTTAAAATTCTATAACAACATTTTTAACTGTTATAAATGTTCTCCATATAATGTTCCCCCTACTCCCCTCTTTTTTATTTATTTTTTTATTTCACCATAGCGAAGCCAAACTTAAGAATCACCAAAAAATAAATAAATAAGGTGATACAGGAAAGAAAGAAAAATAGATTTCCTTAAAAGAAAAGTAAAACAAAAAAACTGAAGCAAAAAAAAGTAAAAAAAAAAAAAAATCTGATTGAATGCTGCCCCAAACTTTAACTTGTTAAAGAGCATTGCATCTGTACTTTTGTTAAACAAAAATGATTGAAGCTGCCTTCAAACATTGCAGCTATACAAAAGGCAACACCCTCTCTCAGTAGTGATTAACATATTAATTGATTCTCAGTGAAAATCAATTTGCACGTCCAACATTCCACAGGAAGTTGTATCAGAGAGAGTCCAGACACTGTTCAATGAAACAGACCACCAAAAAAATAAAAATAAATTTAATTACAGTCAGGCCTAACCAAATTCATTACATTCCAGGATTTTCCTTAAAACACACATAAAAAAAATATGTTTTAAGGTCCTCTGTGTTTTAAAGTAATTTGACCAGTCTTGGTCCATTCATCCGTCCTTGTGTGTGTATTTCTTTCTAAAATACAAAACTCGAAACCATTAATAACACCTCACTGTACCTCTTCTGAGAGGTTTCTAATGGGCTAACTGGCAGTATATGCTTGGAACAGACTTCCAGCAGAGGTAATGATTCCATCAACAGGAAGTACAGTGAAACATGTACAGGCTCACCCACCTATCTGTACTCTGACAAACAAAAGTTATAGGAAAACATGGTGGGTTTGTAAATACTTACAGTCTAAGAAGACATGTTGACATAAAACCTTTACACATATTAACAGCACATGCGTCAATTTGGAAGGAAAAAACAGACAAAACATAAAACCTACTGAATCCATAAGATGCTACAAGGTGCAACGTAATGTATTATGTAGTTTCCGAGTGTCAGAGTGAATGAAACTTCACTCTAACCACAGGAAAGGGAGAAACAAAAATCCTACAGTTTCTCCTAACTATAGGAATTGAGATCTTGTATCTGTGCACAGGTTATTTATTTGTGAATACATTTCAATTTGTAAAAAAAAAGTATAAATTTAAACTGGTACCAGTATTGAGCTCATTACAAACGAGAGGGAGGAAAAATATATATATATAAACAGTACAAAGCATCCACATTAATGTGATCACACTTATTGATGGCCATAAAACGATAAAAAAAAAAAATCTTGTTTACACATGGACAGTTCATACACATTCCGTCACTCAGACACACACACATTAGTTTAGATTGAATGCCCTAGATTTTGGATAGAGCTTTGGTAATTTGCAAATGAATTGCTAGGTGTTTCTGCCCACTGGGAGAATACAAAGGGAAGCATAATAAAAATAAAAAAAAACATGGAATACTTTACTTTACCTTTTGTTAGGCGCGTATTTACGCATATGTACAGCTTTATATATGTACATATACTTTCAGGAACTCGCTTACCCTGAAAAAATATAACTTGTAGAAAAACAGTTATTACTCTATCCCCTCTCTTTTTTTTTATTATTTAAAGCAAACAATACAACATTCTTACGTGTACATTGGCAAATGGTCAATGACATTCCCACTTTGATCTAGTGAAACTAAATGCCCTAGACCTCTAAAACATAACTTATATATTGTATTTCATTGCCAGTTTTAGTGTACTGGTTTGGTTCCCGATGGACAAATTACTCCCTCCATTTTTTAAATTCAAGGAGTCAATAACGTTTCTTTTAAAGGATTGGAATTCTTTCACAAACTCATCCCGTTCCTCTTTCATTTGCCTAATCTCATACTGTAAAGCCTAATTTTCAGCCTTAAAAGTTTAGGAAGGGATGTATGAATTTGTATTTTCATATTTCCTAGGCTTTTCACCCCAGCAAGGTGAGTACACTTCCACGTCATGCCTCTTTGTTGTATATTGATTTGGTTTTAATATCTTTTCACCAGAAGACAAACAAAACTGGGAAATGTGGCAGAATAAACCAAACGTGAAGCATTTTATCTTTTGTAAAGTATTAAAGTGTCTCTTAACAACTGGTGTGGTTTTAGGTTGAGAATCTTCAATGGCTAAAACCCGATTAACAACTTTTTCTGTACGAGAATTAGGGGCCCTTTCAAAAGAGCTCCCACCTTTCAATGAGTTGTTGGAACTAACACATACTCCAGACAGAGATAATTTCCTGTTGCATCTAGAAATACTCAGAATGGTTGCATTACAATCTATGGTATGTGTAGATTGCACCCGCTGCCCTGGGCTGGAAGAGGCAGACAATTGTTCACATTTACTGTCTGCAGCCTTCAGCCCCTGTATCAGTTGATCAACCTCTCCCTGATTGTTTTGGTTGTTTATTGTTGGCTGCTGGTGGCTAGCATTCCTATTTGTCATAGAAACTCTTATGCCTTGTACACACGATCAGAATTGCCTATGAAAAAAGTCTGACGGAATTTTTTCATCAGATATTCCGACCGTGTGTGTGCCCCATCAGACTTTTTTCCGTAGGAGTTTAGAAATAAAACATGTTTTATTTTTTTCCTATGGAAATCGGAAATTCAGATCGTCTGTGTGGAACTCCGACGGAGAAAAAAAACATGCATGCTTAGAATCAAGTCGACGCATGCTCGGAAGCATTGAACTTAATTTTTTCGGCTCGTTGTAGTGTTTTACGTCACCGCGTTTTGGACGGTCGGAATTTGGTCTGATCGTGTGTACAAGGCATTAGAGTACTGATATTACTTTTGGCTATTTCTAGATCTTCCTTGAGAGATATGGTTTGCAATAATAACGACCTGTAATTGTTAGCTAACCAAAAAGCCACAAAAATTTGTGCAGTCTTAAGCCCCGTACACACGGTCAGATTTTTGCCCAGCAAACTTAGTTTTAAGCAAGTTGGACCAACAATCCGACCGTGTGTACGCTCCATCGGACAAACTTTTTTGAGTTTGGTTTTGTTTTCATCGGACAAAAGTTGGGTCTGCGAACGGACAAACTTTTGCCCAACAAAAGTCCTATGGAGCAAAGTCCTACCGTGTGCACAGAAAACCATAGGGCTTTTGTCCGATGGACAAAACAACCAATGTTAAAATCAACCAACAATAGCAGAAGTTGACCAAAGGGTGGCAGTAAAGATCAGAAAAGAGCAGAAAAAACAAGTGATGTTGTAAGAAGTTTTAAGAAAGTTTGCAGAAAAGTCAGAGCGTGTGTATGCTATGGGTGTTCCCGACCAACTCCGTTCAGACAAAAAACCACGGAAAAGTCAGATGGAAGTCCGACGTGTGTACGGGGCTTTACCCTCACCTTTGTTGTATTTTTTCTCTGTAAGTTTTACATTTACATACTCTTGGGCTTTTTGATTCCTCCATTGCTCTTATTATCTCAGATCTATTTCTAACTTTAGCAATCCTGGCCATCAATTTCTTCATGGTGTACAAGTTCAGTGGTGATACAATAATTCACCCCAGAACTGACTTGACACAGTAGTCTAGCACTTTGTGTCTCCACTCTTGTGCATATTCTAACATTAATATAATACTACTATCTTCTCAGAATGAAGTCTAAACTCAAAAACAAAAGTGCTGAGATCCGCCCACAAGGAACAATAGGTATCCCTCTAGGTAGACAATAGAAAGGTAAACACAGGGGGCGTGGCCTGCGCGCGAGCTGATGGCAGCGTGAGCTCGGAGCTCCTGGAACCCAGGGAAATCAGCGGCCCGTATCAAACCACCGGATCATCCCAAAAGTCACCCCAGCGGTAGATTAGACCCCCAGAGACCGGGTGACCATGCCGCGGAAGCGCAACATCCAGAGGAAACCGCAGCGTCTGACGGACTTCTTTGCGCTGACACACAGGGAAGGTAGGCAAGATGGCGGCGGGCCGGCTTCACGCCGGAGGCCCGAACACAGACAGCACATAAAAAAGGGACATCTGCCCGCAATAACACCCCCCCTAACAGCGCTGGCTCATATACTGCCTCTCCATTACCGGGGAGCCCGGCTAAAGCTAAATTTAGGCTGGATGACACTGGATGCGGCCTAGCCCCCAGCCCCAGCAATGACTCAGGTGATGACACTAGAGAACTGCCGGACTCAATTGAATCCTTCCCCACTCAACATCTCCCAGTCATGGACACAGTTCTTAAGGATATGCTTCTTTCTCTGAGAAGCTCTTTACAGGGAGACATGGTTAACTGCATGCATAAGTTTCATAGAGAGATCCAGGAAGTAGAAGCGAGAGTAGATCACATTGAACACAAGATGGAGGAATATGCTGATACTATTAACGACTTGGTGGACTATACTGAAGACAGATCAGAGGACAATGAATGGGTTAAAGCCAAATTAGCAGATCTCGAAGACAGATCCAGGAGAAACAATTTAAAAATCAGAGGGGTTCCTGAATCAATCCAGCAGAATGACCTACACTCCTATGCTAAAGCCCTGTTCCAATCCCTCATCCCTGATCTCTCAGACATGGACGTTACGATAGATAGAATCCACCGGTTGCCCAAACCTGCATATCTGTCTGACCAAGTCCCCAGAGACGTGATTCTACGCCTTCACTTCTATCACATTAAAGATCAACTTATGACAGTGATGCGCAAACGAGAGCATGTCCCAGAGCAGCATCAGAATTTGCAGTTCTATGCCGACCTATCTCAATACACTCTGCAAAAGAGGAAAAATTTAAATACTATCACTAAGACATTGAGGAACCACAAAATTACATACAGGTGGGGTTATCCCACTAAGCTGACCATAGTGAAGGATGATCGCACATTTATTGTGGACTCGCTTGACAAGGGTATCTCACTGCTAGAAGACTGGAATATTCTCCCCGAACAGGTAGAGATGCCCCACTCCACAAGACAACCTAAGCAGGTGGAATCTGACTGGAAGAAAGTCACTAATGGGAACGCTAACTCACATTCTTGACTCCGGATGACACACATTTCCTTTCCCTGGGAGGCTTTCCAGGAGAGCCTTTAGGCTTGAACTTACCCCCCATCTAAATGAGCAGCATAAGGCTGCATACCAGTTTTTTCTTTCAACTTGAAAGGTTGATAGGGGTAGAACCCCCATACTTGTTACTGTTTTACCAGTTTTACGGTTGTTTTTCTTTCTTACTGTTCTGTTTCCTTTTTTTGTCTTCTCGCCACCGCTTCGTTGCACTGCTTGGCACTCCTGCCACACCTGGAAGAACGAAACTCAGGTCGCAACCTCTCCTCAATCTGCCATTGCTCCTCCACTTGGTCTGTGAGTACAATTTTTTCCATAGTGTTCTCTTACATGCCTTATGTTTCCTCATCCACACGATTCTCACGGTATCCAGAAAACCTGGCATTTTCATTTCTACCACAAGATGGCTCTCTCGCTCTACTAAAGAAAAAGATTAGTTCCACGTTTCAACTTATCTTTCTCCACACTAAATGGGGATAAATTTCCTTTCAATTAACTCTAAGGGCCTGAACCACCCAGTTAAGAGGAAATCAATGTGGAAAGAGGCACTCTCCCACAAAAGTGATGTACTCTGTGTGCAGGAAACACATTTTTCCGACACGTCTCCACCAGCTTGTGCCCACAAACAATTTCCATCTGTTTTCACAGCTAACGCACACAACAAAACAAAAGGTGTATTAACAGCTATCAGAGACTCGGTGGCCTTTACACTACACGAGGTTGTGGCAGATACCCAGGGCCGTTATTTTATTGTTGTGTGTGACCTGAACTCGGTCACATACACGATTGCTAATGTATATCTCCCTAACCAGCATCAAATCCGTTTCTTCCACAAACTTATGAATAAAATACGTAAACACCAGAAAGGTTCTCTTATAGTCTGTGGGGATTTCAACTCTACTCCGGACCCTGCTATTGACTCTTCCCAGGGCCGGAACAGGAGGGGCCAATCCCTCTCACAGCCCATCCACACTCAGGAACTTTTTGATGCATGGAGGTGTCTACATGCTGGTGAGAGGGACTTCACCTTTTTCTCACCTCCCCATGGATCCTACTCACGGATTGACCTATTTTTGGTTGACTACCTGACTCTATCTAGGGTATCCTCAGCATCTATAAATTCCATTACGTGGTCAGACCACGCCTCGATTACACTAACGATTGAGTGTACTGCCAACATCCCCACGACTCCAATGTGGAGAGTAAATTCATATCTCCTGCAACAAAAGGACTCTAGGCTCCACATTGAAAAGCATTTAAATGAGTTTTTTATGTTGAACGAGGCAACTGTCTCAGATCCATTCATACTGTGGAATGCCCACAAAGCATTTATCAGAGGGATTCTCATACAGCTAGGGGCGAGAGCGAAGAGGCAGCGGCAGAAACGGATTACGGATCTGACCACTGAAATTTTCACACTGGACACCATTAACAAACAGAATCCTTCTTTAAACAACGCCAAAAAACTGACACAATTGCGATGCGATCTCAGGACTCTCCTATTGGAGGATTTTGAGAGAACGTCTAGGAGACTGAAAATGTCCTACTATGCTATGGGTAACAGAGCAGGGAAACTACTTGCACACAAACTAAAGGGGCACAGATATAAAACTAAAATCCCATACTTGCATCATCCAATCTCTAAACATAAACTCCACCACCCCCAAGACATTGCTGACGCTTTTAGTCACTACTATAGTTCCCTATACAACTTGAAGGATGATGTTAACACCTGTCAACCCACACTCGATTTAATTAATCCATTTTTGCAAAAAATTAAATTGCCCAAGCTATCACTAGAACAGTTGGAATCCCTCAATGCACCCTTCAACACCTCTGAGATTCAGAGGGCGATTGACACCCTCCCACCTAACAAATCCCCTGGTCCAGATGGATTCACCGGGGACTATTACCAAACGTTCCAGATTATCCTGGCTCCACATTTAGAACGTATATTCAACACTGCTGTTGCCACTTCGTCTCTTCCCCCAGAAATGCTGAAAGCTATCATTGTAACAATGCCGAAGTCAGGCAGAGACTCCACCTCTCCGCAAAACTTCAGGCCCATTTCTCTTCTTAATAATGATGTAAAAATCTACGCCAAATTATTAGCCACACGCCTCATCAATATTCTCCCTACCCTGATCCATCCGGATCAAACGGGCTTCACCAAAGGTAGGCAAACCGCTGACGCGACTCGCAGACTAATAAATATAATCCATCTGGCGAATCGTCATGGGAGACCTTCTCTGCTGTTGGCCCTCGACGCAGAGAAGGCCTTTGATAGGGTCCATTGGCAGTATATGACCCAGGTTCTTCTGAAGTTTGGTTTTACGGGGAATATACTATCAGCTATTTTGGCCCTCTACTCGAATCCTTCGGCTCAGGTGTTTACCTCCGGTACACTCTCTAAACCATTTCACATAACAAATAGGACCCGTCAGGGCTGCCCCTTATCCCCCCTCATATTCAATTTATTAATGGAACCACTGGCCACATATATCCGCAACCACCCTAGTATTAAAGGTTTCCCTATACGAGATTCTTCTCACACTATTAGTCTCTTCGCGGATGATATTATTATGGTCCTCACAGAGGTGGAGTCCTCCCTGGCTTCGGTACATTCGACATTGGAAATGTTCAGTAGACTATCGTATTACAAAGTTAATGAGACCAAATCGTATGTTTTAGGCCTGGGTATTGACTCTACTACGCGTGACAAACTTCAGTCACGATTTCCTTACACTTGGCGCGAAGAGGGAATCAAATATTTAGGTATCACTCTAACGGCCCTCACTCAAGAGTTAGTCAAATCGAACTATACACCCTTTCTGCAGGGTTTAGAGAAGAAACTCGGAGATTTAGCTAAAGTGGAACTGTCATGGTCAGGGAGGTTGGCAGCCTTTAAAATGATAATCCTGCCCCAGCTGCTATATCTAATCAGGACACTCTGCATACCGGTCCCCTCCTCTTTTTTCTCTTCGGCACAGACTATGCTGAATAGATATTTGTGGCAAGGAAAGAGAGCGAGGTGCACATTCAAGAAACTAGTGGAGAGTAGAGGGGCAGGTGGGGTTGGTCATGTGCTTTTAAAAGACTACTATTCAGCAGCGATCCTAGCTCAAGCAAGGGCATGGTTCCCACATCTGGGGTCACTCGCCCCCAGATGGTTGGAGTTGGAAGCCTCGCAAACACAAGGTCATAGTTTATACGACATACTTCTGGCAAGTGGTCATCACATTCTAGCGGAATCTGACCTTTCCCCCACAGTGGTGGCGACGCTACGTGAGTGGAGGGTATTGATCTCTCAACGCCATGCGGATGCCACGACCAAATCCTTATTTCTCACACTGAATAGCCTAGCTATAATTATCCCGGACCTTAACATATCTCCATGGACAGCCAAAGGAATATTATCCATAGAAGACTTAATGATAGGACCCACACCAAAGACCTTTAGGTCCCTTCAATTAGAATATGGCTTAGACAAGAGAGAGCATTATAAATATCTTCAAATGATGCATTTCATTCGCAACACTCCACAGCCCATGGTGCGTTTACCATGGAGGATGGTGCTTTACCTCACTAGCACCACTACTAGGATTAAAGGCATCTCTTTGTTTTATAATGCATTGCATGATAAGGATGAGTTTCTAAAATCTACTCATATCAAGGCTTGGGAAAGGGATATGGGAATGTCTTATACCACGGAGCAATGGCAGACGGCATTACGCACCACTTATAAAGCAACTAGGAGCGTTAACCTATGGGAAACTACACATAAAATATTGCTCCGCTGGTATCTGACACCCTATAGGATTTCTAAGTTTGGTCCACAACACTCCCCACTCTGTTGGAGAGGCTGTGGCGAAATAGGAACGCTGCAGCATATCCTATGGAAATGCCCTGCGCTTAAAACCCTCTGGACTCAAACAGCTGACCTGATTCACACATTAGCAGGGGTACACGTTCTCCTAACTGAAGGGCTGGCATTACTGTCCTTGAATATAGAATCTGTACCAAATGAATTAAGAACTATAGTTATTCATGTACTACTGAGCGCTAGATTGTCTATTTTGAGACGTTGGAGAGATAAGAATCCACCATCCTTCTCTGAAATTATTCAAACTACTAATACTCATGCATCATATGAACTGATGTTTGCCTCTTCTCAGGGCAACTACCACACTACATACTCCAGATGGTTTAAATGGCTAGATTGGTATAAGTCGCAGTAAACTAGGTACAGCGATCTGACTTTCAATCCTGAAGTTACACCTAATACAGGTGATGGCGAGATGAGACTTTCTCTTTGTTCCTGTCTTCTTTCCCCTTCCTTTCTTCTTCTTTTCCCTTTCCATTCCTGCCTTCTCGGTTGTTTGGAACCACGTCTTTTTCATTTCTGTTCTTTCAGTACCAGAGGTGCCAAAACCTACTTTATATGTCATATGAATGACGTCATAGGATGATTACCCTTGACCTCTGACCATTTACTCAAGTTTATATCATCATAGGTATAAGGTGTACTGAATATCAGGATTGGACGGTTCATATTACTAGCTGCACTGCACTCTATTTTGAATTTAGTGACGGGACCTGGGGGGGGATCCTTACTTCCCTGTGAGGCACAGCATGTTCCCGGAAGGGGTGCCCGGGGGAGGCGGTTCCTCCCTCCTCTCTGGTTTAACTCTATCTGTTACGTATCGGTACGATGCATTCCACCGTTTGGTGACCAGATTAAGATTTATGACCTTGTATGTTCTTTCTTTGATCAAATAGAATATAAAGTTTCTTGCTTTCTGATAAACTAACATCGGTACTCGAGGATCTACAAACTTTGATGTATGACATGTTTCAATGCCGATTCTTTTTGAATTATGTTCACATGTATTCTCTTGTAAAATTTCTCAATAAAAATTTTATTGAATTAAAGAAAGGTAAACACAGCCGTGTTTATCCCAATATCTGCTACACCCAATTCAGTTTTTTTTTTTTTTTTTTAACTAATCTACCACAAACTCAGATTATCAAATTATTGGTAATTGGTAGAGTTTATCCTTAAAAAAAATTCAAGGTATAAAATACAGTATGCTAAATGCACCTATTTTACCATCTATACTTGCTATCAGATATTAGATCACACATTTTGGTACTTTAACTGATAATAATGAGAATATTATTGCTTGTAAATTCCCACTGCTAAAAAAAGCAAAAACAAACAAACCATCCACAGATATACAGTAAGTGGGGTTTTACAAAAAAACTGCAATACAGATCATAGACGCATACATATTTAGAATATGGCTGCACAGTTGCACTGACTCCTCCTAACATCAGGTTATATACGGAGACCCTTTCTTCCCTTGGAAAAACACAATAGGGTTTTTTGATTTCTCTTTTTTACAAATCACATTATATGATTATTACATAGAGAAAAAAAAAGAATGCACTACTGTGGCAGCATTATGTTTGTTTTATAAGCAGAGCTAACATTAGACTACAGTATATTGTTATAGAATTAATCTGCTAAAAAATGGCATTATATTTAATAGACTTGTGCACAACGGAAAAATTTGTTCCGTTTCGGTTCGTTTCTTTCCGGTCCTGTTGATTCGTAATCATTCGTAATTTTCCTAGACGGGATTTTTCGTGTTCGGACTCATTCGTATTTTTGCAAGCGACATTTTTCGTTGAATTTTTTGTTGCTTTATAATTCGTACTTTCGGTAGAGTACGTTGTTTTTCGTTGATTCTGGACACAACTCCTACTTTCGTAACTTTTTTTGGGTTCGTTGATTCGTAATTTTCCATGTCTCTCTCACAACGACGCTGCCTATTATGCCTAATGTGCTTCGAATGGATTTGTACTTTTCTAAATACATAGCGGTTATTTGTAACGATTCGAAATCTCGTATTTTACTTTCGTTTTTTACATGCGGCTATAGGCTCCGCCCCTGTACACCATTTTGAGAGGGTTCAGCACGGTGAGGGAGAAGCAGAGAGCAGAGCAGAGTGAGTGTTATTGTGCTTCGAATGGATTTGAAATCTCGTATTTTACTTTCGTTTTTTCATGCGGCTATAGCCTCCGCCCCTGTACACCATTTTGAGAGGGAGTTCAGCATGGTGAGGGAGAAGCAGAGAGCAGAGTGAGTGTTATTGTGCTTCGAATGGATTCGTACATTCGTAACTTTTTTCATAACGAATTATGCCGAAGACCTTCGGGCATTCGCTATTTTGCGGTATAATTTATTTCGGATTCGGTTTTATTCGTAATTGCTCTGTTCGGAAATTCGAATGCTTCCGAATGTCCGAAAGTTGCTAAATTCGGACGAATTTTGATTCGTTACGAAACGAATTGCACAAGCCTAATATTTAATATATAGAGTTTTTTGACCGACCTCTCTAGTAGCTCCTGTACCCATTCATCCCAATCAAGTAAGAAATTGAAGACAAATAATAAATTATGTACTTTAACATGATCCACTTAATGACCAGTATAGTAAGTAGGAGCATTGCTAAATATTGCCCTCAAGTCTGACCTGGAACATGCACAGCTTTGCAAGATCATTGTTAGCAGGATAAACTGTGTATGATTTTTCAAAATAAAATATCCTAATATTTTCAGGTATTTTTGTATGTACATTTTAGCAAAGCTAAAAGCTTTAAAGCTTTTTTATATGACTCTTGCCCAGTGCATGACATCTGCTAAATACTATGCATTATACAGTGCCTTGCGAAAGTATTCGGCCCCCTTGAACTTTTCATCCTTTTGCCACATTTCAGGCTTCAAACATAAAGATATAAAATGTTAATTTTTTGTGAAGAATCACCAACAAGTGGGACACAATTGTGAAATGGAACGAAATCTATTGGATTTTTGAAACTTTTTTAACTAAGAAAAAATGAAAAGTGGGGCGTGCAAAATTATTCGGCCCCCTTGCGTTAATACTTTGTAGAGCCACCTTTTGCTGCGATTACAGCTGCAAGTCGCTTGGGGTATGCCTCTATCAGTTTTGCACATCGAGAGACTGAAATTCTTGCCCATTCTTCCTTGCAAAACAGCTCGAGCTCAGTGAGGTTGGATGGAGAGCATTTGTGAACAGCAGTTTTCAGCTCTTTCCACAGATTCTCGATTGGATTCAGGTCTGGACTTTGACTTGGCCCTTCTAACACCTGGATACGTTTATTTGTGAACCATTCCTTTGTAGATTTTGCTGTATGTTTGGGATCATTGTCTTGTTGGAAGATAAATCTCTGTCCCAGTCTCAGGTCTTTTGCAGACTCCAACAGGTTTTCATCCAGAATGGTCCTGTATTTGGCTGCATCCATCTTCCCCTCAATTTTAACCATCTTCCCTGTCCCTGCTGAAGAAAAGCAGGCCCAAACCATGATGCTGCCACCACCATGTTTGACAGTGGGGATGGTGTGTTGAGGGTGATGAGCTGTGTTGCTTTTACGCCAAACATATCGTTTTGCATTGTGGCGAAAAAGTTCGATTTTGGTTTCATCGGACCAGAGCACCTTCTTCCACTTGTTTGGTGTGTCTCCCAGGTGGCTTGTGGCAAACTTTAGACGAGACTTTTTATGGATATCTTTGAGAAATGGCTTTCTTCTTGCCACTCTTCCATAAAGGCCAGATTTGTGCAGTGTACGACTGATTGTTGTCCTGTGTACAGACTCTCCCACCTCAGCTGTAGTTCTCTGCAGTTCATCCAGAGTGATCATGGGCCTCTTGGCTGCATCTCTGATCAGTCTTCTCCTTGTCTGAGCTGAAACTTTAGAGGGACAGCCAGGTCTTGGTAGATTTGCAGTGGTCTGATACTCCTTCCATTTCGAAATGATCGCTTGCACAGTGCTCCTTGGGATGTTTAAAGCTTGGGAAATCTTTTTGTATCCAAATCCGGCTTTAAACTTCTCCACAACAGTATTACGGACCTGCCTGGTGTGTTCCTTGGTCTTCATGATGCTCTCTGCGCTTTCAACAGAACCCTGAGACTATCACAGAGCAGGTGCATTTATACAGAGACTTGATTACACACAGGTGGATTCTATTTATCACCATCAGTCATTTAGGACAACATTGGATCATTAAGAGATCCTCGCTGAACTTCTGGAGTGAGTTTGCTGCACTGAAAGTAAAGGGGCCGAATAATTTTGCACGCACCACTTTTCAGTTTTTTATTTACTAAAAAGGTTTAAAATATCCAATAGATTTCGTTCCACTTCACAATTGTGTCCCACTTGTTGGTGATTCTTCACAAAAAATTAAAATTTTATATCTTTATGTTTGAAGCCTGAAATGTGGCAAAAGGATGAAAAGTTCAAGGGGGCCGAATACTTTCGCAAGGCACTGTATCTTCACAACAGAGAACTGGATTTTCAGCTGGTTATGTAAATTGTGCTTCGTTTTTCCAATTCTTTTTGACAAATGTGTTCAAATTTGAATATTTAGCTAATTGTTCTTTTTCACTCTTTAGTGAAATTCCATATTTAAATGAGTTAAATGTTAAATTTCTATTGTGAAGAAGACAATGAATTACCCGTTTCAGTGGCAAATACATTATGTTGGATAGATTTGATCAAATAAATTAAACCGAATAGACTCTGGGGGTGTTTCAGCAGATTGTGATTTAGTTCACTATATAAAACTTGTCTTTAAACAGATCTCCTTGTCTATGTTATATGCAAATACAGGTTTACTCTGGATTTTTCATTCCAAATGTCTTCTTCTTAAATCACATAACGATTTATATATTAATATATAAACATCACATAATGTGTATGGTTATTACAAATAATATGTGATGTAATACGTGGATTATGTTTTTCAACTGATTGACTTACATAAACCAGCAGTGCTCTTATAAAACCATGTAACATTAAAAAAATAAGTATTTATTTCGATTTTTGATGCAACACTTTTTTTACTAGCAGTATTAGGCCAGAACTAATCAGTTGCTGAAGTAGACAAAAATGTCTAAAATCTATCAGAAGGTTTAGACTTCAGAATAAAATTAAACAAGATACCTCAATGTTACAACTGCCAAACAACGGCAGAACATGTGGATGAGGACATAAATATTACAGAAACAAGATAGAGAGATGCATGAGACCCTTTTTTGAGTCAGAAATAAAAATAGAAGTGCATTATGTCAGAAACATGATTCATAAATATTACATAGACACACTGAACATCAAGTAAGTCTTTGTAGTTGTAAACATTTAAATTTAGATAGATGAGACATTTTTATCCAGAAATAAAAATGAGAGTTGATTTTGTCAGAGACAAGTGGCAGGAATATTTTAGTGACATGCTGCACATACTTAAAAATATGTCAGAAACATGATGCACATCATGTAAACATTTGTAGTAGGCTGTATTTAAAGTGATACTAAAGGAATATAAAAAAAATTTAAAAAATTTAAAACGATATAAATACCTACTCTTAGCAATGGTTTTGCACAGAGCATCACTGATCCTTCTTGCGTCCCCCAACAGTGCTCTGGGCTCCCCCCCCTTGTTGAGTGCTCTCATGGCAGGCAGCTTGCTATGGGAGCACTCATGCATGCTTGTTCCTGAGACCTACTCTGTGTGTCCATTGACACACAAAATGGGGCTCAGCCCCACCCCGACTCCATCCTCAATGGTTGTGATTGATAGCAGGGGGAGACAATAGCTCCCAAAAAACAGGAGGAGACAAGACTTTTATCCAGAATTAAACATCACATTGAGTTATTTCAGAGAAACAAAGCAGAAATATTACAGTGACACACTGCATGTCATGTAATCCTTTGTAGTAGGCTGCATTTGAAAAGTAAAAGTTAGGGCCAGTTCACATGATAGAAATGCAGTCCGGATATGTTCCAGATGCTTTTCTGCATACAAATTTTTGATGCGTTTTTTATACATTCCATTGCATTTTTAATGTATTTTTGGTGCCTTTTTTGATGCAGTCCAGTGCATTTTTCCACCTCTTTTTTTCTTAACCTTAAATAAAAACATGTGTATTGCACTGCATTTGTGGTGCATTCCAGTGCATTTTTGATGCTTTTTACAGAGTTCCAGTACAGTCCAGTGCAGGAAAATTAAATGCACTAAAACTGCAAGCGTTGGTGTGAACTATGCCATTGAAAACCATATCAACTACTTTCTATGAGTTTTTGATGAAGAAAAAAAATTCACTGGACTGCATGTGATGTGAACTGGTCTTAAAGCGGAGGTCCAGCTGTGTAAAAAAAATGTAAAAGTCAGCAGCTACAAACACTGTAGCTGCTGACTTTTAATAAGCACACTTACCTATCCAGGGTGCCCGCAATGTCGGCCGCCCGAGGCTGATCCGTCCTTCGGATCATGTGCCGGCACCGCCATCCTCACTAAGGGAAACAGGCAGTGAAGCCTTAAGGCTTCACTGCCCGTTTCCTACTGCGCATGCACGAGTCACGCTGCGCTTTGTGAATGGGCGGCTGCCTTCTGGGACACACACAGGTCCCAGAACACAGCGCGCCCCATTTCCCAGGAGGCAATGCGAGGAGGAGAAGAGAGAAGATCACAGCGGAATAGGAAATGGCAGATTAGGACGATCTGCCTAGCAAAAGCCATTTCTGGTAAGTATCATTTTTTTTTGTTTGGAGCCTTTTTGCCTATTTTTTTTGTTTAGGGTGGACCTCCGCTTTAAATAATTTTCTATACTTAAAAAATTACATTGTGTTATGTCAGAAAAAATAAAAATAAATATGTACATACTGCACATCATGTCATCTTTTTTAGTAGACTGCAATTAAACAGGTTGAGATGAGGCCTATTTTACCAAGAAACAAAATTTGCATTGGAACTTGTTAGACACAAAACAAACATATTACAGGTACACACTGCAGCTCGTGTAAGCTCTGGTAATAGGCTATATTCAAAAAGAGAGAGCTAGGAAATTTTTAGCCAGAAAAAAAAATTACAGTGGCTTTTGTTAGTGACATAAGAAAAGCTGCACATCAAGTAAGCCTTTTAGTAGGTTGCATGTAAAGTGGGAGAGACAGGGCGTAATCCAGAAATAAAAATACAGTGAATTATAACAGAGACACAATTGAGAACTATTACCAAGATAGACTGCACATCAGAAATAAAAATGACAGTGGATTATTATGTCAGAGACACAAAACAGACAAATTACAGAGATATGCTGTGCATCATGTAAGCCTTTTTGGGAGGCTGCATTTGAAAAGGTAGAAACAATGCATTTTTGATCCAGAAATAAAAATTACAGTGGGTATGTCAGGAACAGGAGAATGAAATATGAAAGTAACACAACACATCCAGTAAGCTTTTTTGAAAGTCCATATTTGAACAGGGAAAAACAAAGCATTGTTTATGCCGAAAAAAAAATAATATTGCAATGGATTATGTCAGAGACACAAATTTAAGCACACAGAGACACATTATTTAAGCATTTGTAGAGATTATGATTTGAAGAGGGAGAGGTAAGGCATTTTTGACTCCGAAAAAAAATATATACAGTTGAGGCTGTTTTTTTTATCCAGAAATAAAGATTGTGTTGGAGGCAAAAAGAAAAAAAAGAATAATACAGAAACACGTTGCTCATAATGTAAACCTTTTTAGTAGACCATAATTGAACAAGAAGGTATGGGTAATTTTTTATCCAGAAATAAAAAAAATGGATTAGATCAGAGACAATCAAAATGTTGCAGCAACACCCTACAGATCATGTTAGCTTTCTTAGCAGGCTAAATTTGAAAATGGAAAGACTAAAGCCCCGTACACACGATCGGATAACCTATGGATTTGTCCATCGGAAATCCGATGAAACTGTTTTTCATCAGTCTTGGCCACACACCATCAGTCAAAAAACTGACGGCAAGAAAACGACGGCACGTACAAAACGTACGACGCGCTATAAAAGGGCCGAACAAATCTAATGGTGCCACCCCTTGGGCTGCTTTTGCTGATTTCGTGTTACCGCGTGTTAGTAAAAGTTTGGTGAGAGCCGATTCGCGCTTTTCAGGCTCCGTGCTTTGCAGATCGTTTCCTGGTGTTCAGTTTGTGCTTGTGGGTTTGTATTTGTGATTCAGTGCGTGCAGTCAGGTCGTTACTGCCTTGCAGTGCCTTCTTGGCCGTTCGTTTACTGTTTTTCAGGTCGTTCTTCTCAGGCCTTGCTGTTCCACGGTGCGTTCTGTTTGAGTGCGTTCTGACCAGCCGACCGGTTTAAAACCATGTTTGAAGTGCGTTCTCGTTCTCGAGCTCGTGCTGGCTTTGGACTTGGTGTTGCAGTTAACACTGTAACCCGAGTTCAGTCTGTGAACAGGGTGAGGAGGAGTTCATGGACTAAGAATTGGTTGCTCCAGCGGGACCAATTCTTTCACATGCCTCTGCTGCGGGAAATCCATGAGAATAATCCTGATGATTTCAGGAATTATCTCAGGATGACGGACCCCGTATTTCACCGTCTGTTGGATTTGCTGTCCCCCTATATCACGAGGCAGGACACTGTGATGTGCCAGGCCATCACTGCCGAGCAGAGGCTTATTGCCACGTTGAGATACCTGGCGACTGGGAGAAGCTTGCAGGACCTCAAGTTCTCAACAGGCATCTCCCCCCAGGCTCTCGGGATCATTATCCCTGAGATGTGTTCGGCCATTATTCAGGTCCTGCAGACGGACTATATGAAGGTAATTTTGCTCCTTTGACCTCACGTTATATGTTTTTATTGTTTTAGAATCTTCTCTTTTTTTTTCCTCCTAACACAAATTTGCCTGTTTGTATTATCCTGGTAATGTCCCCATTTTCCCCATGCATGTTTTTACCTGTAAAGGCCTTTTTGGGCCCTACATGCCTATTTCCCTTCACTAACCTCTCCAGCATGCTATTGTGGGCGAAAACCCAGCTAGCCTTCTATTTTCCTTTTCATATTTTTGGGGTCAGTGCCCTCGTAGTTTGACAACCCCCCCCCCTAAAGATGTAAAAATATTTTTAGTTCTCAATCAAGCTCAGCAGAGTGGTAGAGCCTTTTTTTGGATCCCCCACAATCACCTTAGCCCCCCCTTAGATTATTTTAGAATGTCCACTCAGCGGGGGTGAGGCATCTGCTAAGTGGGCCTTTTGTTTATTATTTAAGGGAGTTTTTCCTACCAATAATGTTAGAATGATGTTGGTCAAAAATGTTTTTGCGTGTAATCTGCTTGCACTGTAAACATAAACCGTACTAATGTCTTCTTTTTGTTTGACTCCACAGTTCCCTAGCACACCACAGGAATGGCTGACTGTGGCCTCCCAATTTGCCCAGCGGTGGGATTTCCCCAACTGCGGAGGGGCAATTGATGGGAAGCACGTCCACATAGTGCCGCCACCTGCGTTTGGGGTCATACTATTTTAACTACAAAGGTTTCAATAGTATTGTGTTAATGGCGGTGATGTCGGCACGGTACGAGTTCCTGTATGTGGACGTGGGGAAGAACGGCCGGATGTCCGATGGCGGAGCATTCGCTGAGACGGAGTTCGCTCACCGTCTGCAGGCTGGGGGTCTTGCACTGCCTCAAAATGCAGAGAACGTGTAAGGGCTACCGTTCGTTTTCATCGCGGATGAAGCTTTTGGACTAGGACCACACCTCATGCGGCCGTTTCCCCAACGCACCCTCACCCCGGAGAGGAGGGTTTTTAATTACCGGCTGGCCAGAGCCCGGAGAGTTGTGGAGAATGCCTTCGGGATAATGGCCAGCCGGTTCCGCCTGTTTCAGACAGCTATCAATTTGGCGGAATATAAACTGAACAACATTGTCTACTGCTGCTGCTTATTGCACAACTTTTTGCGAAAATTTTCTGCTAATTATGTGTCATCAGTTGGGCCTGAGGCCGGTCCATCTGAACTGACAAATCTGACCGGCCTCAGCACTGCCTGTACTGGCTTGGCCCCCCAAAGTGCCCGTGAAGTACGTCAGAAATACGTAGAGTACTTCATGGGTAGGGGGGCCATCGCAATGCTAGACCACATCTGACCTTTTATTATTACCTTTTTCAAAAAAAAAAAAAATTTGATTTACTACAAACTTGTGTTGTCATTCTTGTATTTGTGGTTTATGTGTCTCCCAGGTTCTAGTAGTGCCAAGTGTATCTGTCCTTAGTAAATACCCTCAAATCTCAGAGGTAAAAACACTGTTTTTGCATCTTCAGAACTGCTATTGAGCATAGAAAGAACAAGGCACACCTTTTTTAGACTTCCCGAATGTTTTTATTGATTGCACAACATTTTTGGTTGGTTTGCGAAATTCTAGCCTTTTTTTTGTTTGTGCGGCTTTTTTTGCAGAAACATGCATGGGTCAAAAGCCAATATTTTTTTTCTGAAAAAAGTAACAAAATAACACAGTGAAAAATACAAACATGAGATGGGGTGATGTTACCCCTGAGCCATCCCAAATGTGAAGAACCACACTTTCTTTTTGGGGCTCAAATGGGTATCTTCAACATGATTCCATGGCTAAGGTAAATATGTGCTATCTGCCATCATGGGGGATCAATGGACGTGCTTTAGGGGTGAAAAACCTTCCTCTCACCTACTTGAGGAGGGAGGAAGAGGTTGCACCCCCAAAACAGAGACATAGATATCCTGTGACGGCAGATAGCACATGTTGAGTCAGTGTGTGCATCATCACTTTTGGGCTGGTGGAAATACCATAGGAAATTTCGGACGCATAACAAAACACAAAAACAGGGGGGGTTCACACTATTCTCCCCAAAATATCTATCATGTTTTTATATTTTTGCTCAATCACAATCATTCTCTTTCTCATAATGTCCATTTCGCTACTGCATTCCATGATTTCCTGAATGATTATTTTGGCGCTGGCACTCGAGAATGGAGGATTTGGACTTCCTGACACACCCCCACGTTCAGTCCCTAAAAACAATTTTTTTTTTAAATTATGCAGGCCTACATCTGTATTTACCTTGAAGTTGTGGTGACAGACACTGACCTGTTGTGCTGATAAGCTCCACCTCTCCTTCCTCCACCTCCCCTTTCTCCACCTCTGCTTTCTCCCCCTCCACTTCCTGAACCTGCTGATCTTGGTCTGCTTTGTGATCTTCGGGGAGTTTCTGTGGTGTTTGGTTCCTCGTCTCCTGAGCATGGTGTCCTCCCAGTCTCCTCTCCCCTATGAGAATTAAAAAAAATAATGTATCCTTTAGCACACAGACTTTTTAGGCCTGGAAATGGATTCTCATTGTTTTGAAGTGGGGTACAATTGATATTTGGCCCTGAGTTTCAAGATGAACATATGAGATCTTGCAAACTCAACAAAGCAACATGTTATTTTGGAGGACACTCACAAATACACTTGGATAACCACCAAGGTATCCACTGGACCAGCTGTGTGTGACACCGTTAAGAAATTTGGTCATGTGGCCCAGAGTATAGTATCTTGATCAAGAACAAAAAAAAGTACACAACTGCTGGAGTGTCATCTCCTTTACCCAGAATACAGTTTATCCTTTCATTCACATTCAAATTTTCCTTACAACACATCATCTTGCCAACAATGTGTAGATAAACATTGTTGAAGTAAAATGAGGCATGCCCACATGTAGTTTACGTGGATATGTGCCAAACATGTTTGGGGGAAGAGCAGCATTTTTTTTTTAACAACACATTTACCAAATAAGTGGACTCTCCACTTAACATAAAAGTTGACATTTTAAAATGGGAAACCAGTCAAGCCAAGCAGATGTTGCAAAACATGGAAGAATACATATTACAATGTGAAAGAACACAGTAAAAAAAAATTACTTTTTTCTATGCTTTTTAGAAGCTTCCTATACTGCTCCGGCTCCCTCAGCTTGAGGTCTGACCACCTTTTACGGAGTTGTTCCTTGGATCTCCTGACCCAATATTTTTTATAGAGAGTCTTCGCCACTTTGTCCATAATTTGTGACTTCCGGAGATTAGGGGTGTCGTATGGGCCATGCTTGCCGTCGTAATCCTTCCTCCGCAGAATGTCCACCATCTCCGCCATCTCAGAAAAAGACATGTTAGTCGCCTTGTATCTTTTTTTACAGGATCGGGACGTTTCCGCCTCCGGGCTTTCCTCGTCGGTAATTTCTACTAAAGAAGCCACCTGTGTCTGCGACATGTCACCGGCTCACACTGTGCGCCGATCGTTAAGGGGCGGGGAAATGCAGAAAAAGTCCGTCATGGGCGGGCGACGAGGGCGGAGTTACACGCATGCGCAGGGTATAAAAAGGTGAAAGAAGTTATTAGGGATGCGCGGAGTAAGGACGACCGGAAGTGAACCAACGAACTGAACTAAGGTAAGAAGGGAACTCGGGCCTGCAGTGGCCTATAATGGTTCATGATTGTAAAGGGCAATATTGTGATAAGTTGAGGAGAATCAAATCTGATCTTTTTTTTTATCCTTGTTTTTTTACTTGCTGATCCAAAAAGATGCATAAACTACGTGAGCCTGAGGTGATGCTGACTTTTATTGAAAAATATAAGGAACAGCGCAACCTGTGGGAACTGAAACACCCTGCGTACCACAAGAATGATGTACGTCGGGCAACTATTTGCAAATTAGCAGAGGATATGAAGCCATGGATCCCAGATGCAGACTACACTATGATCAATAATAAAATCAACAACCTGCGTAATTCCTATAAAAAAAAATACAAGGAAGTGCGCCAGTCAAAGAGATCAGGAGCAGCAGCCGACGATGTAGTAAAGCCCAAGCTGTGGTACTACAGACATCTTCAATTTCTGGATGACCAGATCGAGGCCAGGGAATCTATTTCCAGCCTTCCCTCAACCCTTCCTTCCACCCTTCCCTCCAGCGTTCCTTCCACCCTTCCCTCCACCCCTGCAGAGGCGGAGGAGGAGCCTCCTGAACTTGAAGAGCCAGATCTTCGCATCTTCAGCCAGGTATAGTATTTTTGATGATAATTATTGTCCACTAAGTAATATTGTGTTGAACTGTTTGGATTACCCATAAATGATATCATCCCCCCCAAAAAAAAATATGCACCAGTAATGATATCCAAATTGTGGGTGATAGATTCCCCAAATAATACAATTTTTCTTTTTATTTTATAAACAGGATGAGGCAAGCCAGGAGGAAGAGGGTCAGGAGTGTGGCAGGCAAGAGGAGGCAGGGCCAAGTGGGACTCAGCAGGTCCCCAGGCCTAGTGGCAGCACCGTCTCCCAAGTGGCTCCCCTTCACGTCAGACCGCCAAAACAACGGCGGATGACACAAGTGGAGGAGGAGTCACTAAAGATGATTCAAGAGGCTGCTGCCATCATGAGGGCCCCCCTCAACCCTACGGAGGGGTTTAGCAGCTATCTGGTGGATAAGTTGCTCCAAATGGAGGCGGGACAACGGGCCCTTTGTGAGCACCTCATATATATGGCCGTACACATGGGGGCGAGGGGGCTGCTGCCTGAGGCCACCCATCTGTCACATCAGGCCAATCCCTCTCCTCCTTCTCCTCCTCCTCCTGCCACATCACCACCCACAGTGGCCCAGCCTGCAAGGGTGCGTGGACGGGGCCATGGAGGGAACACTGCAGGGAAGCGTGGAGGGAAGGCTACAGCGAAGAGCAGGAGGTGATTCCCTGGCCTCGAGCTGCTCATCCAGAAGTTGCAGGTTGATGGAGTACCACAGCTTGGGATGATGTATGTCTTTGGCTGCTGCTCCTGATTTCATGCTGTTGTTGATTTTATTATTCATCATAGTCAGGTCTGCATTTGGGATCTAAGGACTTGATATTCTCTGCTAATTTCTGAATAGTTGCCCTTCGTTTTTTGTTTGCTTTTTTTTCGAAATAAAGGGAAATTTGATTTCAGCCAACATACATGCCTGGTGTGTTTTTTTTTGAAGTAGCAATAACATTTCATAAATACAATGTGTAATTAATAACAAGGGACACCAACCTCCATGAGGAAATGAAAAAAAAAAAAAAAGTTGTTCTGAGAAATTGACACACCAAAAAATGCACAACAAATTTAAAGACAAAAAAAAAAAAAAAATAGGGGGAATTTGTGAGCTCGGCCTTGAAGAATTAAACTAATTATTCCTAAGATCACAAGAAAGAAGAAAGACATACGTTTGTCAGAACTCATGAGAAAGATCTGCAGCCAAAATGACATTTTAAACACCGTTCTAAAGCAACAAAACATGTGCTGCATTAAACGAAGCAATAACTTGCAGAATGACGAATGTGCTCTCTCCATTAGGAACGCTAGTTTTACCAGAACGAGCGCTCCCATCTCCTAATTCAGTCTGAGCATGCGTGGGTTTTTTAACTGATGGACTTGCCCATAGACGATCGGAAATTACCATCGGCAAGTTCTATTTTTTCCAACCGATGGAAAAAAGACCGATGGGTACCATACACGATCGGTTGGTCTGATGAAAACCATCCATCGGACGGTTTTCATCAGTCAAACCGATCGTGTGTACGGGGCTTAAGGCATTTTAATCCAGAAAAAAAAATTGCAGTGGAATATGCTAGAGACACAAGGCAAAAATATGACAGAAATAAGCTGTACATCATATATTCATATATATATATATATATATATATATATATATATTTTTTTTTTAAATAGACTGCATTTGAAGATAGAGAGGCTAGGCACTTTTCATGAGAGACACAGGCATTATTATTGCAAGAACACTGCATATCACATATGCCTTTTTTAAGGCTCTTTTTGAACATTTAACCACTTCAGCCCTGGAAGGATTTACTCCCTTAATGACCAAGCCATTTATTTCGATACGGCACTGCCTCGATTTAACTGAAAATTGCGCGGTCTTGCAACGTTGTACCCAAACAAAATTGATGTCCTTTTTTCCCACAAATAGAGCTTTTTTGGTGGTATTTGATCACTTCTGTGGTTTTTATATTGTGCACTATAAACAAAAAAAAGACTGACAATTTTGAAAAAGAAAACAATGTTTTTTTACTTTCTGCTAGAATACATATCCAAAAAAAAACAAATGTACCATATATACGCGAGTATAAGCCGACCCGAGAATAAGCCGAGGTACCTAATTTTACCACAAAAAACTGGAAAAACGTATTGACTCGAGTATAAGCCGAGGGTGAGGATGCAGCAGCTACTGTAAGTGGAAGAGGGTCAACAATGCCCATTTGCACGCCTCACTGTGCCCATTGCAACCTCACTGTGCCAATTGTCACTGTGCCCAACCTCACTCTGCCCATTGCCACCTCAATGTGCCCATCCTCACTGTGCCAATCCTCACTGTGCCAATCCTCACTGTGCCCGTTGTCAGTGTACCTGAAATTGAGAGGCTGCGGGCGTCCATTCGTTGTTTAAAACTTGTGGCCTCCTCCTGGTCCCTTCCGTATTAGGCGTTTCTCAGCAGACACAGTTCCGCCTATCACGAACGCTCTTTCATCCTCTGACTCAGTTTCCCAGCAGACACAGTGTTCAGTGTTCCGCCAATCACGGATGTCCTCTTGTCCGAGGATGAAAAGGCGTCCGTGATTGGCGATACACTAAACACAGTGTCTGCTGGGATAGGTGAGGATCAGAGAAAGTTTGTGATAGGCGTTTCTCAGCAGACACAGTTCCACCTATCACGGAAGGGACCAGGAGGAGACCGCGAGTTTTAAATGATGGACGCCCGCAGCCTCTCAATATTTTCAGGTACACTGACTCGAGTATAAGCCAAGGGGGGCATTTTCAGCCCAAAAAAAGTCTGAAAATCTCAGCTTATACTCGAGTATATACGGTATTCATCAGTTCATACAGGTATGTTGGTTTGCACAGCTGAGCCGCCTTGCCGCAGTACATATGCTGAAGGCGGTCGGCGAGTGGTTAAAGACAGGTATTATGTTTTTATGCAAAAATAAAATATGCATTGGATTATGTAAGAAATAAAATGCAGAAGTAGATTCACTATAAATCAATAAAATATTTTGTAGTAGTGGGGATATTTTTAATTCACAAAAAATGCAGTTTATTATATGAGAGATAGGAGGTAGAACTATTACTGAGACACTCTGCACATCATGTAAGTCTCTTTAGATGCCTCATTTGAAGATGGAAAGACAGGGCCTTTTATATCAAGAAATAACAATTACAGTGCATTATGTAAGATACACAAAGCAGAAATTTGATAGATACATGCTACTGATTACATAAGCATTTGTTGTAGGTCCTATATAAAGGTGAAGAGATGGGGCATTTTTATCCAGAAAACAAAATTACAGTTGATTATGTCAGAGACACAAAACTGAAATATTTCAGATTCGCTGCACATCACGTTAGCTTTTGTAGTAGGCACATTTAAAATGGAGGGATTAAGCATTTGTTATTCAGAAATAAAAATTTAAGTAGAAACAGGAAGAGACAAGCCACTGTTTTGATCCAAATACAAAAATGACAGTGACATCATGTAAGCCTTTTTTGTAGACTGCATTTGAAAAGGGAACAATGAAGCATATTTATCGAAAAATAAATCTTACAATGGATTATGTCAGAGACACAATGCAGAAATATTAAAGCTTTTGTGGTAGGCTGCATTTTTAGATGGAGAAATGGGGCATTTTCTACCCATAAATAAAATTTGCATTGGAATTTGTCAGAGACACAAAGCAGAAATATTACAGAGTTACATTTCACATCATGTAAGCTCTTTAAGTGGTCTGCATTTGAACAGGGAGAGGCTATGTGCTTTTTTATTTAGGTGTGTTCTCCTATTATATTGTTTGGTAAATCTAAAGAAGATTATGCAATCTGATTGTACAATTTCTGGACAGTGTAACCTTTATACACCTAAAATAAACTTTTTAAACTTGTTATACATTTCATTGTTAACGGCACCCCAAACACAGAAGCAAACACACATTTTGCAGTGTGGAAAAAAGCACAGCAAAATGTACAGTAAAAAACGTGCAACCCGCAACACACTAAAATGTCCCATGAGCTACTTCACCAATCAATAAACTTAAAAACACATGGGCTGTCCTATGCATGTTGCTGGAAAAACGAGCCAAAAAAACGCATGTTCCCACAATGATATGAATAGGGCCTGAAAGTGAAATTGGAGTATTTACACAAGAACAATGAGACAAGTTGTCTTGAAGGGAGGAATGTGCACCCTCCTTGCAATGTACCCTCCCAATGTTGAAGGCATAGGGTCTGGCATGGTTCAAGAAGAGGGATATGCTTGCTGACTTCCTGTTCCTAGCCACCTCAAGAAAAAGTCATTTATTAGAAAAAAGTAAAGTGTCCTGATTGTAAATCCAGTATCAATGACCTTATCCAGAATGTAGATTTTTGTAATCATGTTGATCTGCCAGCACAATGACCTGTCATCACAACAATTAAGCCCTGTACACACGACCGGGAATCCCATCGTAAAAAAAAACGTCGGTTTTCTCGACGAGATTCTTGTCAAGCTTGACGGGATTCTTGCCAAGCTTTCCTTGCATACACACTGTCAATCAAAAATCTTGTCATTGTAAAGCACGGTGACATACAACACGTACAACGGCAGTATAAAGGGGAAGTTTGATTCCAATGGCGCCACCCCATGGGCTGCTTTTGCTGATCTTGTGTTATCGCGTGTTAGTAAAAAGTTTGGTGAGAGACGATTCGCGCTTTTCAGCTTCGTGATTTTTTCAGTCCGTTACAGCATGACGAATGTGCTATCTCCATTACGAACGCTAGTTTTACAGGCCAACGAAACAGGCTGATGAGAATCCCAACACGAAAAACAAGAATCCTGACGAAAAAATAGAGAGCATTTTCTCTATTTTTCTCGCCGAGATTCCCGGCAGTTTTCTCGACGAGAAACCATACACACAAACGGTTTTCTCGGCAAAAAAAATCTGCAAGCAGTTTTCTTCTCGTTTCTTGCCGAGAAAACCAGTCGTGTGTACGAGTCTTTAGCAATGATTTTGACCCATGCAAGCAACAACCCTTAACCCGACAATTCTGACTCTTCACACACCCTTTTTGAATGATTTTTTTAGGTGGATTTGTTTTTTCTGTGCAGGCCAGTTAAGTTCCTCCATCCTAAACTCGCTCATCCATGGCTTTATGGACCCTGCTTTGTGCTCTGGTGCACAGTCATGTTGGAACAGGAGGATCTTAGAGATAATAAATCTCAAAATATAACTTTCGGGTAACATACTTTGAATGACAATTGTGCTGTCAAGCAACACAGTACCCAAACAAAATTTTTATCATTATTTTGCAACAGATAAAGCTTTATTTTGGTTGTATTTAATCATCACTGGCATTTTTATTTTTTGCTAAACAAAAAAAGAATAAACATTTTGAAAAAAATATGTTTCTGTTATAACATTTTGTAAAAAAATGTTTTCTTCTTCACTGATGTGCGCTGAGGAGGCTGCATTGATGGACACTGATGGGGTGGCACTGAGGAGCACTGATGAGGCTGCACTGATATGCGGCACTGATAGGGTTCACTGATGGGCACTGACAGGCATCACTGATGGGCACTGATTGGCAGTACTAATGGGCACTATTGGGGCTGCACTGATTATCAGAACTCTGATGATCAGTGCCATTATTATTAGTGTAGATGTCCCCTGTGTGGATTGTTGCTTACTGGCTCCCTTTCTGTTGACGCACTGTCAGCATGCGGAGAGGATGCTGATAACCGGCAATTTACACTTTGATCCGCTGTGATTGGAGTCTCATCTGACAGGCAGCACTAATGGGCACTGAGAGGCTTCACTGATGGATGCTGACAGGAATCTGGAGATTTTAGTCTCATCTGACCACCTTAGACGCCCCTTGAAGATTTTGAGGCCACATGGAAAAAAGGTGTTATGGTCAGATGAGACTTCAATTTAATTATTTGGCCTCAACACCACATGATATGTCTGGCAGAAATACAATACAGCTCTTCCAACATGACAATGACCCAAAGCACACAGCAAAAATTACCACACAGTGGTTGAAGGAGAAAAATATGAATGTCCTTGCATGGCTTAACCAGAGCCCAGACTTAAATCATTCAACAGATTTTCAATGGGGTTTAAGGATTGGATTCCACAAATGGTCACCATCAAATTTAACTGAACTTGAGCAGTTCTGCAAAGATTTTTTTTACATGTTGGTGTTATACCTTTTACTTGGATGTTATAAGTACAGCTGGAAAAATTGTGTCTGTCTTCATTTCAGGCTGCAAAGCAACACAATGTGATTATTTTAAAGGGGTCATTCTTTCATATACCCACTGTATATATACTGTACTATATATAATCTAAACACACATTGTATAAACAGTATACTGTATGTAGATGTTTGTAAAATCATCCATGTCAAGTGAGTATCCAAAAAGATAATAGACGGTGCAATTTTTAGTTCAGCATGAATTAGGTTACATAGTATACAGGACATGCTCAAGTTTTATTGGCTGGAAAACTTCCGCTTAGTGAAGTTTTGAGAATGCCCAGCTTATTCTCTGTAAGTAAACTATGGATGTGTGTGATGTGAAGTTTCTTTTCCACCCTACCAGTTATGCTTTCAACAACATTTATGACAGCAAGACCACTCCATTATCTGGTGAATGACTTTGCAAATAAATAGATAGGGATGAGAGAGGAGCGTCAGAAATAGAGTTGTCATACATCCTTTATGGTGTCATTGCCGTGACTGACATGTTCCTCACCGGTAGGTTTTATAAATTATATCTGTTCCTCTATTACTAAGATAAATGCCATCCTTCTTGACTTGGACATTGCTGTGACAGTCAAGCAGAGAGAGTAGGTGGACAGTAGGGATATGATTACTTATGCCAATATATATAGATTCTTTTTCCTGACCTGAAGGATGAAAACTAGACTAGCATAAAATTGGAGTGGTTAACCCTTAGATTCAGGGAGAATGTGTAAAACTATTTCTTCACAATATCTGTGTGAAAAAAACACGTCTGAAAGCTACGTATATTGTTGTAGAATCAAACTTAATGCACATAATAAAAATGTTTATCTTTAAACAGATGTTTGTACTGTTTGTACCCCAATCTTTTGTTAAGTACACAATCAGATGAAACAGGAATGTGTTAAGTTCTTTCTTGATAGTCCCTATTGTAAATATATAGAAAAAATTGCAAGTAAACTATTTTAGCAAAACAACTTCCGCATAAAAACATTTAATTTGCTGATGGCTCTGACAAGTAAGATTGCTTTAATACATTTTTATTCTCATTACAAAGATCTAAATAGTGCCTTTTTCTATAAAAAATATTCAGGAAAGTGAAAAATAAAAAATGTGAATTATGAGTATTATTTAAATTTTGGGACCATATAAATTCTATTAACAAGTATGAGTTTATTTATATATAATAATATGGTCATTGTTTATTTATATATACACTGAGCAAAATTATAAACGCAACACTTTTGTGTTTGCCCCTATAAATCATGAGGACTTTTTCTATGTACACAAAAGGCCTATTTCTCTCAAATATTGTTCACAAATCTGTCTAAGCCCAGGTTCACACTGGTACGTTTTGACATGCAATTTGACATGTCAAATTGCATGTCAAATCGGCGGCATTTGCCAGAAATTGCCGGCAATTGCACCCTCTTAATCTGTGCCACGCCGCATCTGCGGCGCTGCACCGATTTCAAAAAGTAGTTTCTGTACTACTTTTTGCGATTTCGGCCCGCGATTTACATTGATATCTGTGCAGAAACTTGCACAGAGTTCTCTAAAATCATGGCCGAAATCGGGACTGACAGGCGGGAGTGAAATTGTGCGTGTTTATCTGAACTCGCACGGCTTCACTTCCACAGCCCAGTGTGAATCTGGGCTCAATCTGTGTTCGTGAGCACTTTTCCTTTCCCCAGGTAATCCATCCACCTCACAGGTGTGGCATATGAAGAAGTTGATTAGACAGCATGATTATTTCACAGGTGTGCCTTAGGCTGGCCACAATAAAGGGCCACTCTATAATGTGCAGTTTTACTGTATTGGGGGGTCGGGGGGAAAGAAAACCAGTCAGTAGCTGGTGTGACTACCATTTGCCTCACGCAGTGCAGCACATCTCCTTTGCATAGAGTTGATCAGGTTGTTGATTGTGGCCTGTGGAATGTTGGGCTATTCCTATTCAATGGCTGTGTGAAGTTGCTGGATATTGTCAGGAACTGGAACAAGCTGTCATATGCGCAGATCCAAAGCATCCCAAACATGCTCAATGGGTAACATGTCCGGTGAGTATGCTGGCCATGCAAGAACTGAAATGTTTTCAGCTTCCAAGAATTGTGTACAGATCCTTGCAACATGGGGCTGTGCATTATCATGCTGAAACATGGGGTGATGGTCATGGATGAATGGCACAACAATGGGCCTCAGGATCTCATCACAGTATCTCTGTGCATTCAAAATGCCATCAATAAAATGCACCTGTGTTTGTTGTCCATAGCATACGCCTGCCCATACCATAACCCCACTGCCACCATGGGCCACTTGATCCACAATGTTGACATTAGCAAACCGCTCACCCACGCGATGGTATGCAAGCTGTCTGCCATCTGCCCTGTACAGTGAAAACTGGGATTCATCTGTGAAGAGAACACCTCTCCACAGTGCCATATGCCATAGAATGTGAGCATTTGCCCACTCAAGTCGGTTACAATGACAAACTGCAGTCAGGTCGAGACCCCGATGAGGAAGATGATCATGCAGATGAGCTTCCCTGAGATGGTTTCTGACAGTTTGTGCAGAAATTCTTTGGTTATGCAATCTGATTGTTGCAGCAGCTGTCCAGGTGGCTGGTCTCAGACGATCTTGGAGGTAAAGATGCTGGCTGTGGAGGTCCTGGGCTGGTGTGGTTACACGTGGTCTGCGGTTGTGAGGCTGGTTGGATTCACTGCCAAATTCTCTGAAACACATTTGGAGACGGCTTATGGTAGAGAAATGAACATTCAATCCTGCAGTCAGCATGCCAATTGCACGCTCCCTCAAAACTTGCGACATCTGTGGTATTGTGCTGTGTGATAAAACTGCACATTTTACTGTAGAGTGGTCTTTTATTGTGGCCAGCCTAAGGCACACCTGTGCAATAATCATGCTGTCTAATCAGCATCTTGATATGACACACCTGTGAGGTTTATGGATTATCTCGGTAAAGGAGAAGTGCTCACTTACACAGATTAAGCCCAGGTTCACACTGGTGCATTTTGACATGCGATTTGACATGTCAAATTGCGTGTCCAATTGGCGGCATTTGCCAGCAATTGCCGGCAATGGCACCATCCTAATCTGTGCGATGCCGCATCTGCATTGCTGCACCAATTTCAAAAAGTAGTTTATGTACTACTTTTTGCGATTTCGGGCTGCCATTTACATTGACATCTGTGCAGAAATCTGCACAGATGTCTCCGAAATTGCGGCCAAAATCGGCACTGACATGCAGGAGTGAAATTGTGCGAGTTCAGCTGAACTCGCACGGCTTCATTCCCGCAGCCCAGTGTGAACCTGGGCTTAGACAGATTTGTGAACAATATTTGAGAGAAATAGGCCTTTTGTGTACATAGAAAAAGTCATAGATCTTTGAGTTCAGCTCATGATAAATAGGGGCAAACACAAAAGTGTTGCGTTTAGAATTTTGCTCAGTGTATAAAGAATTTTTTTGTCATTTTTTTCCCCACAAATGGAGCTTTCTTTTGGTGGTTTTTGTGTACTGTGTTAGGTGCTTTTACTAAGGGAACAGATCGATTTTGTTCCCTGCTTTGCAGGTACACAAAATCTATTCCTTCCCCCCTGTCAGAACGGAGATCTGCCTTGTTTACAGATCTCAGTTCTGTGTGTATTACTGACGATCGGAGGGTCCCGGAGGACATCCAGTGCCCAGCACCCACAGATCGGCTTCTGCTTTGATTTTTTCCCTGCAGGCAAAAGTGCAGAACCACGTATATACTGTATACATGATTATTTTCACTGCTTTACTGACTAAACCTGACAGAGTTTTTGAATAGCTGTTTGCATTTTAGTTAGGAATGTAAGTACAGTTATATGCCTTAGTTTAAAGTGGTTATAAAGCCTAAACATGTTTTTATTTTAATGCACTCCTTGCATGAAGGTAATAATGTTTAGGTAGTAGTATATCCCCTCACCCCCCTGCCCTCATTAGATCCAGTGCAGTGTCCTGCAGGGGCTCACTCCTCTCACTTCCTGGACTCACAGGCTTTTCTGAGGCAGCAGGAGCCATTGGCTCCTGCTGCTGTCAACCAAAGCCAGTGACAAGGGAGTGGGGGCGGGGCTGAGCCCCACTGTCTGCATCTATATGTATCTCTATGGGAGCACTCACCAGGGAGGAGGAGCCTAGAGCGCCTTCAGGGGATCCGAGAGAGGAGGTTTGGGATTGCTCTGTACAAACCTTACTGCACAGAGCAGGTAAGTATAAACTTGTTTGTTATTTAAAAAAATGCATTTAGAATCACTTTTACCACTTACCGCCATAGTACATCACATGATTATCCCAATATCAAAATTTTCAGCCAGGGTTTCCCTCTTCAGCAGAAGTGATTTGAGTGGTTAAACAGCCATTCAATCACTTCTGCGGGTGGCGGAAAGGTGGTCCCTCCCTCCCACCACTGTCGCCGCTTTTCCTGAGCTCTGTATAGAGAGAGAGGAACTGACGTTGTTCTTCCCTCTCTGGGACCCCAGAAACTGAAAACTACAAAGATTTTGTAACTTCCGGTTTTGGCTCTTTGTTTACCTGGCCGCTAGCAGCCCCCTCGGTCTTTTTTCCAGCGGTGTGAAAAAATAGAACATGTTTTAAATTTTTCCGATGGGAAAAAAAACGATAGCAAAATCCGATCGTCTGTGTGGAAATCCATTGGATAAAAAACCCACACATGCTCAGAATCAAGTCGACGCATGCTCAGAAGCAGAGAACAGGAAAAAATGCTTGGACAGCCGCACTCCAAAAATGGTTATTTATTAAAACAAAGATGTGAAAAACATATCACAGCATGGAAAGCAGCGAACAGGAGCTGACGCGTTTCGCACTGTGACTCAGTGCTTAATCATAGCTATGATTAAGCACTGAGTCACAGTGCGAAACGCGTCAGCTCCTGTTCGCTGCTTTCCATGCTGTGATATGTTTTTCACATCTTTGTTTTAATAAATAACCATTTTTGGAGTGCGGCTGTCCAAGCATTTTTTCCTGTTCTCTGCATTGTGATATGCACTGCCTGCACCCACGGCTCTAGGACCCTGTGAAGCATCTATCAGCTACACCTGAGCGGTTACTCCCTTGCATGCTCAGAAGCATTGAACTTAATTTTTCTTGACTCGTCTGAGTGTTTTACGTCACAGCGTTTGGGACGATCGGTTTTTTGACTGATGGTGTGTAGGTGAGACTGATGGAAGTCAGCTTCATCGGATTTCCGATGGAAAAATCCATCGGTTTAAAATCCATAGGAAATCCGATCGTGTGTACAGGGCTTTACTCCCTCACACTTGTTTTGTGCATTGTGAGTTAATCCCATTACGGATGTTTGTGGACTTGTTCTCCTCCCTATTACAATTTGTCTGGAATTGCCTAGTTCACTGTGGCTAATTAGTGAATTTTTTAGCACTTTATTATTTTTCACGTATTCACTGTGTTAATGTATAATTCATATGCACTTTATTGAGTACATTCTATTTATGTCATTAGTGGCACGTATACATAATAGTGTTTATTCATTCATTATTGACACCATTGTGTTTGTATTTTGTTTACATGCACATTTTTAGTGCTCCACTTTTGTATCCTGATACACAATATGTAAATACTTTAGTTTTCATCATCTGGACAGAAGTTAACTTCATGTATGGCTGTATTTAACCACTGGTCTGCCTCTCTGATAATTTTCTGGGCTTCTCCTTCTAGTCAGGACAGTGCAATATCAAAGTTCAGTGTCCTAGTTCATCAAAAACCCCACTAAATTAAAAAATGATATTACTAGCAATACCATACAAATTCTAAGCCATTTAAATTGATGTGTAAATAAAGGGGTTAACATTGAATGACTATAATTTTTCTCTAGAATACTCTCTTAGTACTAGCAATATCCAAACATTGATCATATCTGAGAATGAAGAAGCAATGCATGTTCACCTTTTCACCTCATGCATCTTGTCCCCCGTGAATATACAAAGTCGTTTCCTTGTGTTGTTTTATGTATTTATTTTCCATTGACATAATCTATTATTTCTTTCCAGTAGATGTTCTGCTACAAAGATATGGCTCTGCCTCATGATAAATTGAACTTCTTGGGATTCATTAATCAGCAAGAAGTTTGTAAGATACTTTAAGATCTAAAAATGCTTTAATTGCACTTCTTCAGTTTCCTAAAAAAAATATATATAGATATCTTTGTATAACATCCACCGTCTGTTCTTCGATCCTCTAGCAATGTACAAAACCTATTTAGCATTATTAGGCTTGAAAACTAAACTTTTGCTGGGAGAAACATGGAGGCTGCTATTCATGAGCTGCCCTTTTAAAAATGCTGTTTGACTGTCATGCTGACCTTAATCATAGAGCGACACTTTGATTAAGTGCTCTGTAGTGTGAAACATGTTAGCAGTCTCCCTCTTCCTGCTGCATTGTACTTGTGTTTATGGCTGTCCTACAATAAAGAAGTGGTCAGTCAGGTAATTGCCAGACCATTGTTTCTAATTTTTACGAACAGTCTACTGACTGGAATGGTACCAGCTGATTGGAGAAAAGCCAATGTAACACCAAGCCATATTCACATATATTTATATATATATATATAAATAAAGTGATGTCACTGGCCTTCTCTCACTATCTCGGCGCCACGGAGCACACAGATTTCATAAAACTGATTAAAATATTATCATAGTAACACCATCATCATTCCAAATGTAAAATATTTTACAAATCTATAATTTAGCAGCCGCTTTAAAAGCAATAATGCACATTCATGAAAACTAAATAGTAAAACAGCAACAAGTCCTTTCAGTAAGTCTTGTAAGTTACTAAAGCAGCGCTCTTGTCACTCCTCTGTCGTGACCAATCTTTCTTATAATAGTTCATAAGAGGAATATGTGAAGGATAGAAGGTGTTTTAGAGTTTGGATAAACCCACAGGTGCTCCAAGTATGCGATGTGCTCTCCACTGCAATCTCCTCATACCATGTGTCACACACCCCTTTGGGGTTTGTACTCACCAAAAGGTAGAGTTTATCAGGCACTGACAAACTTGTTCATCCGCTCGTCCTCCACATCCCCGATGTAATCAATCCCAAGATCACTCTCCCAATATACTCAGGTTAGAAGGGAAGAAAGACTCACAATAGTGTAATCCCGTTTCTCCTTTTATTAAAAGTCCTTGATAACATCCATAAACTCGGTAAAATCCGTATACATATTAATCAGCATTCACATTAAAAAAGACGCGCCGTCCATAGCACCAGTAAGTAAGTGTGTGTGTGTACTAGTCTCATCCACTGCTACCAACACAACACCACTTCCTTGTTATGGAGCGCATATGAAACGCACAGGTTTCGTCATCACGACTTCCTCTGAGGGCGTGACCTTACGGTGTAGCATCGTACCTTATATACCAGCTCTACACGGCCAGCGTGTTAACCCCTCATTTACCTGCCCGTGCTCCTACCTCATACAGGAGCATACAGACCATCATTATGCTGGGGACACACCGTCCTATATCATGGCTGGATATATATATGGATACATCCGGGATGTGGAGGACGAGCGGATGAACAAGTTTGTCAGTGCCTGATAAACTCTACCTTTTAGTGAGTACAAACCCCGAAGGGGTGTGTGACACATGGTGTGAGGAGATTGCAGTGGAGAGCACATCGCATACTTGGAGCACCTGTGGGTTTATCCGGACTCTGATACACCTTCTATCCTTCACATATTCCTCTTATGAACTATTATAAGAAAGATTGGTCATGGCAGAGGCGTGACAATAGCGCTGCTTTAGTAACTTACAAGACTTGCTGAAAGGACTTGTTGCTGTTTTACTATTTTGTTTATATATATATATATATATTGATATATATATACAGTATATATATGTATATCGATATATATATATATATAGGGAGAGAGAGAGAGAGCGACGGTGTTAAAAGTTGGCTTCACTAAGATCCAAAAATCAAAAATTGCTAATATTCTTAAAAACATACTGTAGATACACATGAATATAGATCCAAGTCTACTTACCTACAGTAAAATCCAATAAACATTTATCTCAGGCGTGGTCCAATAGGTTTTTTCAAAATAATAGCCACCAGGCAGTGTATCAGATCTTAAAATAGAAAAAGGTTTATTGCAGAGGGCAATATGAGAATATGATATGAGTGAGATGCTGATAAGGATATTCCTAGTTAAACTGGTTCTCAAACAATAGACTAGGCCCCAGGCTCTTCTAGATCTCTCAATAAAGTTTCAGATAATTACCTTCAAAATCACAGACTGTTCAGGCTGGACTACTGCAGAGCTCAGGCTCCCTGGAGATTGAGGCTTAAATGGTAGTTTAGTCGCCACTTCCAACATCCCAAAATGTAAGAAACAGTACAGCAAGTGGTTTGGATGTGTAATAGTTCTCTTAACATGCCTCAGCAGGTTCTCAAGACCCACTGATTGGCAAGGCTATCAGATATCTGTCAGGCCTGTGCTCACCAATTCCTTCTCAGAGCAGGCCGCTCAGCTGTTGGTTAATTGCCAGCTCCAATCTTTTCCACAGTAACTCACCTGATGATGATATCCTGTTCGTCAGTCCTGCTGGTTACTTAAGCTGTTCAGTTCAGTTCCTCTATGCCTTCACCTTGGTCAACACATCCAGAGACTCTCTCCTGTGTACCTCTTGAAGACTTGCTTGGCTATCATCCCTTCTGGTCCCGCTTGCTGTTCCACTACGCTGATTCTCCGGTTTCCTGATTTCCTGGACTGCCCTGAAGTACACTAATCTCTGGCTCCCTGAAGTCCTGGCTTATCTGACTATCCGTTCCGGTTACCGAACTCTGGCTATGATTTGACTACGTTGCTCTGTTTACCTTTTACTATTATTATTATTAAACAAGTGTGATTTAAACAGAAAAAGAGGAGGGTGGAGACGCCAACAGTGTAAATCCTACTTGATAAAGCATGTAAGTGTAGTCTGTCCACTTACTGGTTCACTTAGCAATGTAGTCCATCTGGGATGGTAGTATCCTGGGGTCTGAAGTTGCCGCTCTGCAGGCTTTGATGATGTGTCTCTCGGCCGGATGGTGTGCTTAATGTTTGAAATTTGTGCCACAGGCTCCCAGCGGTGTCACATGACAGGAAGCTCATGCTGTCCAGTCCGGAACGCGGAAGCGGCGGTGACGTCACACAGCAGGGCTGGCAATTAAAGATGGTGTGGAGAGTGTCGCAGGCTACGCGCTCAGGGCTCACAGCTCCTTCTACTGGCCTGTTTGCTCTCAGGAGGAGAGCTGCTTAAATGGACAGGAAGTGGCAAGTCCGCGGTTGTGGAACCATAACAACCAGCGGACTCACACTATAACAAAACAACCTATGGTGGTTAAAAATAAGGATTTAATGAAAATGAGGATAAAAACATGAATGGATATGATCAAAAAAGATGGCACTAAAGAAAATGAAAAAAAAAAAAATGTAATTTCATTTTCTTTAGTGCCATCTTTTTTGATCATATCCATTCATGTTCTTATCCTCATTTTCAATAAATCATTATTTTTAACCACCATAGGTTGTTTTGTTATAGTGTGAGTCCGCTGGTTGTTATGGTTCCACAACCGCGGACTTCCCACTTCCTGTCCATTTAAGCAGCTCTCCTCCTGAGAGCAAACAGGCCAGTAGAAGGAGCTGTGAGCCCCGAGCGTGTAGCCTGTGACACTCTCCACCCCATCTTTGATTGCCAGCCCTGCTGTGTGACGTCACCGCCGCTTCCGCGTTCCGGACTGGACAGCGTGAGCTTCCTGTCATGTGACATCGCTGGGAGCCTGTGACACGAATTTCAAACATCTATCACACCATCCGGCCGAGAGACACATCATCAGAGCCTGCAGAGCGGCAACTTCAGACCCCAGGATACTACCATCCCAGATGGACTACATTGCCAAGTGAACCAGTAAGTGGACAGACTACACTTACATGCTTTATCAAGTAGGATTTACACTGTTGGCGCCTCCACCCTCCTCTTTTTCTGTATACTTCTTCTGATAGTATGTTGGTATAAAAACAAAAGAAGGCAGCCATCCTCAGAGGGTGTCCATTACATCTATTTTAGAAGTGCTACCAGTGCCACCATTATATTTGTTTTTTAAAGGCATCACACTGCTAAGAGCGCCAGAATTCTCCCCCTTTCTATAAGTTTGATTTAACTGCACTTATGTCTCGGTTTGATTATTGGTTTCTGTCAAAATTTATAACACAAATCTTTCTAGCACACCCTGCTGGAGAAAGCTCAAACATCATGTGTCAGATAAAATACACTGTACTGCCAACTGCTGACTACTGAATTCTCAAAAATACAAGAAGGAATTTAGTAAAAATGCCATATAAATCTATCTATCTATCTATATATATATATATATATATATATATACATATACACACAGTATAAATATTAAATTTATTTTTAGAAATATAATGATAAACCACAAATTTCTGGGAAGAGCTTCTCATGAGCATTCCTCTTTTTTAAATACGGTATGTTTCCTTCTCCTCCGCAAAGGTTTCTCTTTGTACCGCAATGTCCTTTTTTTATGTTCCATCTTTCATTTCCTTGTCCATTTTACTGCAGAGAGCCCTAAAACCTTTGATTTCATTCTTCTGAATTTTTGCCATATTTATGATCTTTGCAAAGTGATACAAAGTCACTGTAGACAGTCTTTATTTATGTGCAAAATGTTTTCCCCTGATATTAGAATGTGTCAGAAGTTTAAGTATGCCCATGCCCAATTATTTATTCTCTGCTGATTGTTAGTATGTTTCTAGAGCAATCTTTATATATCACTGACTTGAAGTACAGATACTGGTTACGGATGTTTAAAATTCATGTGATGCTCAGCTGAACAGTGTAAGAAGTATAAATCTTGGAGACAGATATTTATGAACTTACTGTTATGTAATATTGTTCTAAGATGGCATTTATTACTGTACTGACTTTTATTATAGCCTTTGAGAGGAAGTCATTCAGGAATAGCATAGATAAAATAACTTGATTAGGAGATTCATCTGTCTAAAAAAAATCACTGGTTCAAATCCTTCTTAAATAAGTACAGAAAAAATCAATCTTTGTCTGCCATAGTTCCTGTTTCATTCTTTCTGAAGGTGACCATCTGAAAACTCTGCCAACATAAGATTGTTTTAAAATCTTTGATTTTTCTTGCACTATATACCGGTAGTCTTATTTTAAAACAAGTCCATTTAATATTCTACCCAGTTGATACATTTGCAGGAAGATTTTTGTCCTACAAGTTAAAATATAGATTTTTGCTGATTCCAGCTTTTTTTGTTTTTTACCTTTGTTTAAGGTATGATTTTCGTTATTTTTGCTGATATTATCGTTATCTTAATAGCTGTATAATCAAAACTGTAATACCATGTACAAGCAGATATGCAAGCAGATTTTTCCTATTCATTTGTTGAGGGGTTTTGTCATGTATCCCTGTTTAGAAACTAACAAAGAAAAGATAGGGTTAGTTTATTTACAACAAACAACAAAAACTGCTATAATCTCTTTATAACAGTTATATTAGAACAAAGGGATCAGTTGGATATAGTTGCATATTTATATGTGAATGTACATTGCTTCATCGTCAGGACTAAACAATATTTAAAATGGTTTAAAATGGTTTAAAAAAATTTTGCTTGTTAAAAGTACAGCGGGTCTAGAAAATAATCACCCCCTTTAAAATAATCACATTGTGTTGCTTTGCAGACTGAAATGTAAAACAAAACACAGTTTTTGTTTAATCCAGCTTTATTTACTAGCACAACTTATAACATCCAAGTGACAGGTATACTGTAACACAAACATATCAAGACAAAATATCAAAAATTCAAAAACAGAATCACGTAGTTGGAAAAGGATCACCCCCCCATGTCAGTTTTGTGTTGGACCACATTTTCATTTAATTACAGCCTTTAGTCTGTTGGAATATATCTTTACTAACTTTCTGCATCTAGACTTTGCAATAATTGGCAACTCTTCTTTGCAGAACTGCTCAGGTTCAGTTAAATTTGATATTGACTGTTTGTAGACTGCAGTCTTCAAATCATTCCACAGATTTTCATTGGGGTTTAAGTCTGGGCTCTGGCAAAGCCATGCAAGGACATTCACCTTCAACCACTGTGTGGTCATTTTTGCTGCATGCTTTGGGTCATTGCCATGTTGCAATGTAAACCTTCTTTCCATTGAAAACTTTCTGGAAAAGGGCAACAAATTTTCCTCAGGAATTTGACGGTAGTTTGTCCCATCCATTTTTCTTCTATCCTGACAAGTGCTCCAATTCTTCTGCTGCAGAGAAACACCCTCATAACATGATATTACCACCTCCATGCTTTACTGTATGAATGGTGTTGTTTGGATGGTGACCGGTATTGGATTTCTGCCAGACATATCGTTTATTGTTGTGGCCAAATAATTCAATGTTAGTCTCATCTGACCATAACACCTTTTTCCATGTGGCTTTCAAATCTTCAAGGTGCATTTAAGGTGGTTTTTGCTGCAGTAATCTGATGGATGTTCCCAGTCTTCTGGGACACATCACAGGTCCCAGATGACTACAGGACCACTCACAAGGTGCAGGGCAGCTCGTGCATGCGCAGTAGAAAACCGACTGAAGTGACAAGGCTTCACTGCCTGTTTCCCTTACTTGAGATGCCGGTGCCTGCACCCGAAGCTGATTGAAGAATCAGCTTGTGTGTGGACATCGCTGGATCCATGGACAAGAAAGTGCCTTATTTTAAAAGTCAGCAGCTACCGTATTATATATAGAAAAAATGCAGCGTTCATATATATATATAGATCTATATATATATATAGATCTATATATATATATATATATATATATATATAGTCACAAAGTATTATCAAATATGAATAGTGACAATAAATGTGGTGATTATGTGTAAGTGAAGTTGAAGTGACATTACAATATAATAATATACCATAGTATGTCTATCAATAAATAAACAAGAAAATTGTAAAATAATATTTTGACGCAACAGTCCACCATGTGAAAGAAGTGTAAATCAAAAAGTCCTAATGAAGGGATGAATGAACATCACTGAGGCATCACTAGAAAAGGAGGCGTCCAGAAGAAGTGAGGAATTGAGGCTTGCAAGAAGATCCACCACCACCAACTGTGTAGAGGCTTACCAGAAGTAGTGGACTTAAAGGGGCATATACCACTTACGTCAAGCAGACATGTGGTGATGTTCACCGCTTGGAGTGAAGATAATAACGTTCACACATCCAGGTAAAACCAACACGAATCCTCCACAGACAGATGGTAAATTTTCCAATAGGGAATCACACGGAGAGAGAAGGATGATCTCGGTATTCACACGTAGTAACCAAAAATTAAAGAAAGGTTCCACATAGCGTAACAACATATGGATATTTAATGTAAAAAAAGGTAACAAAGGAACACTCACATTTCCATAGTACATGAGAGCTTTGATAGAGACAATGAATAGCATAGTGATGATGGCAGGTCTCACCCGACGCATTTAGTCTGAATAGACTTCATCTGGGGTGTGATTCCATGCCATAACCACCATGCTTATATTTGTTATGTGACCCCAAATTGAACCATGTAACGACCGGAAGTCCCGACAAAAGTTTAAACCTATAGTGGGTAAACATAATAATGTTGTTTATTAATACCAAGTATGTCCATCTAAAAAGTGATCGGGAGCCAACAATGGCGAGTAGGTTAAACAGGTATGTACCGTTATATGCGTATCACGTCTCACTTCAAGAGACGAGCCGTCAGATGTCCAATCATAACATCCGGTGTGTACAACACAGAGCCAAGCCTCGCTCTGAGCGACGAGCCTCCGCATGCGTCCAGAGTGAAGCAAACATGTCAGACGTCACGCCGCTTGCCACCCAGGAAAGGCACTGACTCAAACCTCGATGGGGAAATTGTCATGGAAACACAAGCGTAAGGCTCAGCATGCGTCGGACGTGACGTAAACACGTTAAGCAGCACGTCAATCACCGCCCGGGAAAGGCAACGATTCAAACTTCCTTGTGTTTAATAGTGCGGAACCATCATATACATCCAAGTTCTTCCAGTCTGTGTCAGATAATTTAGATGCTTCACTTATAGAAGCATCCAGTTTCTAATGTTTGCTCATTTAAAGCTTTTTATTGTGTATATTTTTCTATAATAAATTTATATTTTTTCTAAATTGAGTTTTGTAAGTTCATATAGTACCATGAGAGTCCAGTCTGCCTCCACATTTTTTCAATTTCTTATCTAGTAATAGGATGAAGCTACATAAATTTTTCTATAACAAGTAGTCTTTCCACATATCTTATGCCCTGTACACACGATCGTTTTTTCCGATGAAAAAAGTCTAATGGACTTTTTTCATTGGAAAAAACGATCATGTGTGGGCCCCATCTGACTTTTTCCCATCGGTGTAAAAAAATAGAACATGTTTTAAATTTTTCTGATGGAAAAAAAAACTGAAATTCCGATCGTCTGTGTGGAACTCCAACGGAGAAAAAACCCACGCATGCTCAGAATCAAGTCGAAGCATTGAACTTAATTTTTCTCGTCTCGTCGGAGTGTTTTACGTCACCGCATTTTGGACGGTCGGAATTTTGTCTGATGGTGTGTATGCAAGACTGATAGAAGTCAGCTTCATCGGAATTCCAACGGAAAAATCCGATCGTGTATCTGAGTTGAAGATGGAGGTTATAGCTAGATTCAGGGTGATGCTATTCAGATCAATCTGAAATCAAAACCTATAGAACGAGTGGTGTAGGGATATAGAGAAATCACTGCATGTGGCCACAAGAGTGTATATATAGTGAGCCACATACACTGCTATATAACAAAATTAACTTGGTATGATTATTTTACCTTGAAGGATTATTGTTAGAACCCATGAAAGATATAAGAGACAGGGCGGAAGATAAAGGTATCCACCAGAGGTTGGTGAAGGTAATGGATCCCCTGGAAGTAAAACACAAATGAATAAAATTTGACAACCAAGACTTAGGAGGATTAAAGGTAGAGAGGATGAATCATGAGTACCTCAGCCTACCTTGTCACCTGTAATGCCAGCACTGCCACAGAGAACACAGAGATGATTTGAACATGTCATCTCTATTTATTTGCCTGTGCACAAATGGGCTCCTATCCGGCGACGCCTGACGCTCAATGCTCATAAAATTATTATCTGCTTGGATTGCATATCCTTTATCTTGGTTTGACCATATACATGCTATAAAAATGTCATACTTTCCAAAACGACTTTATTACTTCAGAGTATTACCTATCCCCATACTAACCCATATTCTCAAAATTGAACAAAGAAAGATAATCACATTTATTTGAAACACAGAGGGCGGTGTCTCAGTGTATGGATATAGAGGTCAGTCAACCCACATCCCTAAATGCAAAAAATACAAAGGTACACTCCGAAGAGTGTGATTTCCTCAGGTGGGACTTTGATTTGGGTGACTGTTGAACCTCACAAGAAAGTATGACTACCAAAAGGTTCTTTAGACGTTTTTATTCGAAAAAGGTATATGAAAGGCTGCTACTCCAAAAATAACACACATCCAAGTGACTGTAAGCAAAAAAATGGGAACAGGCACAGGTACAATACACTACAAAGATAACATGTGACAAAATTAGTCGCAATACAGGACCCAAATCTGTCTAAGGATAAGGCAGAGACCCAACGTTTCGAGGTTGTCTATATTGGTGGAACCTCTTCTTCGGGGGTAGGATACTGCATTACGATGACACTGGTATCTGTATTTGAAGAAAAGAAATAAGAAATAGAGAGAGAGAAAAAAAAAAAAAAAAAGAACAGAAGCAGAAAACAAAACAAAATGTAAGAGCGAAACCCACCAATCCGTATAAATCATGCATAAGTAATTACAAATACAGATAGATCATTGTGCCATATTATATAGTACTAACCATTAATGCATGTACATGCGTGTTGGTTGGCCGTAGCAAAATTGATTCAAAGGGATTAAAAACGCATATGGATCCTGATCGAAATGACAGGCAGGACCGTATCTTCGCCTCGTAGTCAGGCCAGTAGGGGGCAGCAAAAAAGCCAAACCCAGATGATAGTTAACCCAGTCAGTGCTGATTCACAAGGGGTGTGAAAGAGAGTCTAGGCCTCGCTGACAATATATATGCAACAAAGTTGCAATATTGGTGAAAGCATATGACCCTCTACCATTGGGTAGTGCCTAGCTAAAAGGAAAAGAATAATGAGCATTAAAACATATTTACAGTTAATGCAAGAGGAAAGTAGGAATAATAGTATCTCTGAATGATATCAGATACAACCTACCTAAATTGAAGAGAAAATCTCTCTAAAGCCGCACTCAAGAATAGCCAGACAAGGACCAGTAGTATGAAATTTCTTGGTTCCTAGGAATCAAGACCCCAGTTTATATTGCTATAAGAAAAACATTGTGGACTTTCCTTAATGGAGAAGTCCATCGTAAGATACAAAAGAAGAGAGGTTATGGGGATCCATGCATCTTAAAATAGAATGCAGAGTGCTCATGGGGAAACTCAACTAAATGTAAGGCTGAGAGAAAAATATATGTAACACCCGAACAGTATCTCCAAGATCAGCAATGTCAGCAACCTATGGGGTGTCTGGCATTCTCTGGTGAGAAAAAGTAAAGCCAGTAAGCCTGACTGACATCTAAGACAGTCTAAAATATCCTTGGTGGTAGCCGAACTTAAAGCATACAAGCAAGGACTTACCAAGCTGAGTCCGGTGCTGAGTGTGAGTGTTTCTTCCTTTCAAACGAGTGAGGGGCATTACTGAATAGATAGCTCTAAATATAGTGAGCAGCTGATCCCAAATGTTGAACAGCTGGGTGGAGGGGGGGAGGTCGGAGAGGCGGACCTACAAGATACGCCCCCTGAGCACAGTGGCGCGCGCGGCCACCTCTCAGTCCCAGTGGTCATGGAGACCGAGGACGCTCCCCCGCAGGAGAGCGTCCAAAGCTAGTGCGTCGCCGAGAACGGCGGCGCAGAGAAATGATGTCACGCGTCAGAGGCTCGCGGCGCAGGAATGGCTGGAACCGCAGCCATAGAAACCATGACGGCATTGTCCAGCCAGAAAGCGGCCGAATGTGTGGAAAACACACAAAACGGCCTTACCTGCGCCGAGTGTGCCAGCCTGAAATGGGAGAAAAAAGGGGGTATGTAGCAAGACCCCCCACGGTCCGTCCTAGGAGGCGAAGAGGCAAGGGGTGAGATAATGTCGGTCATGGTGTACACAGTTAGCGGGAGCTCATTACAAGTCTGCTAATGCAAACAAAAAATCTAGAAGAATACAAAGTAACAGTGCACAATAAAACCAGAAAACAAGGAAGGGGAAAAAAAAACATTTATTTGGGGCTCCACAAAACCTTGCATTCCAACCCAAATTTTATACAGAAATAAACATGCTGGTGGCCTTAGTATCCCCGACAAACAAATATTATCTGGCTGCTCAAGTTTGAACTCTTAGGCCTCGTACACACGGCCGAGATTCTCGTTGAAAAAAACATGTCGTTTTTTTCGACGAGATTCTTGGACAAGAAACTTGTCCCGGCCGAGTGTACACACGCTCGTTTCAAAGAACCCACGGTTCTTTGAAAGGAGTGTACGCAGTGACGTCATCGACTACGTCGAGCATGCGCTCGTCACATTCGATGCCGTCGCCGCCATCTTGGTATACCCTACGTATGCCTAGGAAGCTACCGCGCATGCGTCAAATTCATTTCGAACATGCGCGGGCTTCCGGGCGGACAGGTAAGTGTACACACACTCACTTTTCTCGTCGAGAAACATGCCGAGGAGAATCTCAAGGAGAAAATAGAGAGCAGGTTCTCTATTTTCTCGTCGAGGTTTCTTGTCGGTTTTCTCGACGAGAAACCCGATAGCAGCGTACACACGACCGATTTACTCGGCAAGACCTCTCTGCCAGCAAGTTTCTTGCTGGTTCTTGCCGAGAAAATCGGTCGTGTGTACGAGGCCTTTCATTACTTTGTGCAGTTTCAGAACTTCCTATCCGGACTTATCTTACTATTATTCAATGTTCACCAATCCCGATCTATAATTTAATTTGGCTTCCCCCTTCCAAACACCCCTTTATAGACAATCTTACTCTAAACCATTCTCTCTCTTGCTGGGATTGTTTTAAATAATCTAGTCATCTTATATCTCCACATCTTCCCTTATCTGGTATTCTTAACAACCCTATGTTCCCCCCCCCAGCTATGGAGGATTCCGAAAATTTTATATGATGGCGTGATAAAAATGATAAATTTATACATGACATCTTATCGTTAGAAGGGATCAAAATACAATGTTATTTTTAAAAAATATTGGCATCTTCCTCTATCAGAGTCTTCACGCTTAATTCTAATAACGGATTTTATAAATACCTTTCTCTCTCCTTCTTTCATAACATGTCCGACCCACTTAACAACTTTTGAAAAAATATGCAAATTAAATACACATTCCCCTGGCATTATTTCTCTTATTTACGCTTCACAACTGTCTTCCCAATCCATTAGTAAACCTGCCTATGCTCTTGCTTGGGAAATTGATCTAGGAGATTCTTTAGATATCACTGAATGGAGTAAAATGTTAAATTAACCCTTTTGCCGCCAGGTCCGGTGAGGAGTATAACACACAATCCCGTGGCTGCAGACACCAGGATTGTGTGTGAATCTGACAGGCAGACTCCTGCCTGTCAGGTGAGAGCGTTTAGGCGGCGCCGCTGCCACCCGATCACTCTCACACACCCCAGGTAGCGGCTCCCCCCCCCCTGCTTGCGCGCTCCAAGCATAAGGTTATCGGGCTCTGCTTGCCCATCGACGGGACCGGAACAGTCATGGCGGGTGCCAGCGGGTAGAGGGGAAGGAGAAGAGCGGATACATGTCTGCTCTCCTCACCTTCTTGCAGTGACCCAGATTCCGGGTCACGTTCTCGGTGTCCCCGGCTCGCTTTGCCGGTGTAGGATGTTTTGCAATGCGATCTGCAGTGGAATGCAGGGGAGCCATGCAGGCTCTTTTTGACCCTGCATATCTCAATAAAGAGAATCTGTCACCAATAAATCATCACATAGGGGACTTTGTTTGCCTTAAAATTCACGTAAGTGTGTTTCTTACGGAAATGTTGCATTTCCTTAACCTGTGCGGTAATATCATGTGACATAAAAATTGTAACTACCGCTGTTTTATTCTCTAGAGTGTCTGCTTTCAGAAAACATATAATGTTTTGGGTTTTGTGTAATCTTAAGGCCTAAATTTTTTTTTTTTTAATATGTGTGCAAAAAAACGCAAAAACGGCTCTGCTTTAGCCCAAGAGAATGCATATAAAATACTTCTCCAAGATAATGCATATAAAATACTTCTTCGCTGGTATATGAACTTGACAAAACTATTGCATATTTCCACTTCAACCTCCCCTTTTTGCTTTAGAGGGTGTACTTCTAGAGGAAATTTATTGCACATCTGGTGGGAATGCCCTATTGTCCAGAAACTATGGACACAAATTTATGATATGATTAACAACATTTTTAACAAACTCAGAAATTTAGACCCATGGGAAGCCTTACTAAATAAACCACATATGAGTTTTATAAAATCCGAGAGAAAATTGATCTCTTGACCACAAGACAAACTATTGCTAAAGCTTGGAGAACTCCATCTCTGAATGTTAGAGAAGTGAAGCAAAGAATTATGGGCACCATGGTTCATGAGAAATTAACATCTATCCTACTTGGTAACCTCTTCTACTCTTCTTTATTTCTTCTCTTTTTCCTAATTTTCGCCTTTTTATTTTGTCATTTTATTTATTTTATTGTTGTTAACTATTCTCAATATATTTAATTGTATATTCATTGATGTTATTCTATACAACATATCTATATAACCTTGCTTATGTATTCTATTTCATTCTTCTTAATAAATAAAATTATTGTAACTTATAACAACACAGTTCTCTGCACTATATAGGCATATCCATTTCCGTAAATATAAATTTTAAAGATAAGTTAATTATACAGCTCTAAAACCCTTTTGTTCCCTAGAAAGGCAATCTCACATAAGTTCTGCCATAAAATCAGAATAATACAACCACCCTACTGTTCATAGAATTGCATTACTAAAATGAACCATCCCAGCAAAACACCACTGATGTTTTTTGGTGTTAGGTTTAAATCTAATTTAGTGCACTATCGCAATAGGGTCGTTTTATTAAAGGATGTTCATTTTGCTCAGTGAATGACTTCCTGAAGTCATGTTCAAGCAAAATTGCTGTTTTGTTTTTTTTTCTTGCACATGACTGGTTATTCTTTGCAAGAATTCACTAATCTAATTCTATTGCAAAGTGAAAAACCTATTTGCCTTTAATAAATCAACCCTGATGTCTGAGCAAAGACATCCATTGCTTCTTCTCAGAGCAGTGAGGGCTTATTTAGTAGCTATCCTGATCTACTACCCTGGTTGTGACAATTTTTTAACATCAATATTCACTTTTGAACAGCTAATCTAACGTCTATTGCTCTTCATTTGAATGATTTTTATTAATTTAAAACCAAGCACATCTAGTCACATCAAAAGCAGCCATCATGTAAAAAAAGACTGTTCCCGATCCCTAGGAGACTGATGTGTAAGTATAGATCTGGTAACTGCCACTCGCTTCCACCAGGCGGATTGGAGTGATGCCGTTACTTACAAAGCTCTGCCCTTTATTATGTATATTTTTTTCATACAATTTGAGAAATACAAATTGAGTGTAGCACTGCACATATTATTGCATATTGACTATGAGTGATACACAGGGGGTGCGGGCTTACTACGCACCAATCACCTTGAATTTAAATACTATATATATATATATATATATATATATATATATATACATACATACATACAATGTACAGTATAATCTTGGTTTGCTGCACAGACAATAAAGTAAAATTAATTTTTCAGCTTTTTGTGTTCGTGTTTCAATATGGTCACCCTCATGTAAACTGGTAGAGTGAAATGTCTAACTCTCATTAACCCCAGAGGGAAAAACAGTCCTTGCACACAGCAGGAACAGTAGGTATTTTGTTATACAGGCAGTTCCCGAATTACATACATCAGACTTACATACAACTCACTTACAAACAGAGCAAAACAGGAAGTGAAAGGAAACCTACCCCTAGGAAGTGGAAAAATGTGTCTCCACTGAAGCTTTATCACCAATCCTTGTTTCCACAAACAACCCAAAATTTTCAAAATCCAATTGTTACAAGGACAGAAAGTAAGGTGAAATCTTTTGAACAGTGTCATAGACGGCAAAACAAACATTACAGGGGTCTTGCTATCTGAAAAAAATGTACCTATTCCAACTTACGTACAAATTCAACTTAAGAACAAACCTACACAACCTATCTTGCATGTAACCAGGGGACTATAGGTTATATACCACTACAGCTATCAGCAACACCAACATTTTTCCAAAATCTCATGGGCTTAAAAGTAATCACCCAGTGGGTGTAGAGAGCCCAGGAGCCTTCAACTTTCTCAGCTTCATATCCTTCCAATAAAAGGCTTTAACTTACAGAGTAACTACACACTTATGTTATTCGTGTAGCACACAGACCCTTTTTCTCCTGCTTACCTCCACTTGCAGAGTAGGGCACACCATGCCACATGCCCGTATCCTCCTGGTATGAGAGGTTGAGCGGTGTTCATACAATTTTTTTGGGTCCTGCAGCGAGTTACCTCCCTCCATTGGTTCTCGTCCCTAGAGTGTAGGGAAAAGTCTATTCTTTCTCCCAAAAGAAGGCCAATGTCCAGACTGTTTAAACTCTAACAAACAAGTTTATTTTTCTTGCTTGGAACTCAGTGGGAAAAAGTTGAAGATAGAAATAGAGTTGGGTAGGGAGGTAGGTTCAGGCACGCCACACCCATTTACCCTATTCTCCACTCAAGCCTGAGTGGGTATTGCTCACCCGGATAGATCCCTCTCACAGTTCTAGCAGCCGGAGTGAAACACGAACAGTTACTTTAGATTTCATCCCCTTCAAGGACAAGTTCAGGAGATCCTCTGCCACAGAATCCTTTAGTTCCCGAATCTAGAACTCTCTAGCGCCCGCAAATTTAGAAACCATAAGTGCCAAGGGGCACATCACAGGAGCTATTGTGTAACTCACGAAATCCTGCCCTCTGATAGGCAACCAGGCCTCTCCTGAGACAGTGACTTCCTTCACCGATCCTCCGGACAGGTCCTCCCCTGGTTTCCTCTCTTTCAGAGCGGGCCACCCTCCCTCGAGTACCCTGGGACTAGAGATGTCCCGAACTATTTGCCGGCGAATAGTTCTTGGCGAACATAGCTTGTTCGCGTTCACCGCGGCGGGCGATCATATGCAATGTTCGGTCCGCCCCGTATTCGTCATCAGTGAGCAAACTTTGACCCTGTACCTCACAGTCAGCAGACACATTCCAGCCAATCAGCAGCATACCCTCCCTCCCAGACCATCCCACCTCCTGGACAGCATCCATTTTAGATTCATTCTGAAGCTGCAGTCTTAGTGAGAGGAGGGACAGTGTAGCTGCTGCTGATTTAAAAGGGAAATCTATAGCTAGGCCAGTGTATTCAGTGTCCACTCCAGTCCTGAAAGACTCATCTGATCTCTGCTGTAATGACAGCATCCTGACAGCACCCCAAAAAACACTTTTTAGGGCTAGTACATACATCAGTCTGCCTTTTTTTTTTCTCTGTAATCTAATTGCAGTTGCCTGCCAGCGTGTGTGTGACAGGCTCACAGCGCATACTGTGCCCACTTGCCCAGTGGCACCACTCATATATCTGGTGGCACAGTAGATTACATTTAAAAAAAAACAACAATTTTGACTGCAATAGAATAGCAGTCAGTTGCCTGCCAGCGTGTGTGTCAGGCCTACAGCGTCTACTCTGCCAACTTCTGCCAGTGCACAGTGCCACTCATATCTGGTGTCACAGTAGCTTGCACGCATAGTACAACTAAACTAATCTAAAAAAAATGACAGGCAGAGGCAGGCCACCCCGCAGGGGCCGTGGTGGCCATGGTGCTGTGATTCCCTTTGGCCCTAGAATAATGCCCAGTGTTCAGAGGCCACGTACCCTGAACTCGAAAAGTTCTGAGGACATAGTTGACTGGCTAACACAGGACACCAAATCTTCTACAGCTTTCGCTCGGAACCTTGACGCACCATCCTTCTCCAGCTCAGCTTCGGGCACCTCTCAAGTTACCACTCGCCCACCTGCCGCCACCACCAACACTAGCACCACAGCTGCTTCACTTTATCTGTCAGAGGAGTTATTTACACATGAGTTGGAAGAAATGAGTGATGAGCAACCATTATTGCCAGAGGATGTAGATAAAATGGATATGTCTCAGTCAGGCAGCATTACACACATGGACGTACGGTGTGATGATGATGATATTGTACCCGATGCTGCTTCCTTTGCTGAGTTGTCAGATACAAGTGAAGCGGTTGATGATGACGATGTGTCCGTGGATGTCACGTGGGTGCCCGCTCGAAGAGAAGAAGAACAGGAGTAAAGTTCAGATGGGGAGACAGAGAGGAGGAGGAGACGAGTTGGAAGCAGGGGGAGGTCATCGCAAGGAGCTAGTGGCACAGTCAGACAGCATGTATCGGCACCCGGGGTCAGCCAGACAGCATGCCAATCAACGCATGCTGTTGCCACCACCAGAATGCTGTCATTGCAAAGCTCAGCAGTGTGGCATTTTTTTGTGTGTCTGCCTCTGATAACAGCGATGCCATTTGCAACCTGTGCCAAAAGAAACGGAGTCGTGGGAAATCCAACACCCACCTAGGTACAACTGCTTTGCGAAGGCACATGATCGCACATCACAAACGCCTATGGGATCAACACATGATGACGAGTACAAGCAGCACACAAGCTCAAAGCCACCATCCTCCTCCTGGTCCAGCATCTTCAGCCACGTCAACCACTGCTGTCCTCCTTGCCCCCTCTCAACCATCCGCCACACCGTCTCTCGCCTTGAGCAGTTCCTGCTCATCTGCCCACAGTCAGGTGTCTGTCAAGGACATGTTTGAGCGTAAGAAGCCAATGTCACAGAGTCACCCCCTTGTCCGGCATCTGACAGCTGGCTTGTCAGAACTCTTAGCCCGCCAGCTTTTACCATACAAGCTGGTGGAGTCTGAGGCCTTCAAAAAATTTGTAGCTATTGGGACACCGCAGTGGAAGGTACCCGGCCAAATTTTTTTTTCACAAAAGGCGATCCCCAACCTATACTCTATTGTGCAAAAGGAAGTCATGGCATGTCTGGCACACAGTGTTGGGGCAAGGGACATGCGGATCTTTTTAAGTCCTACGCATCGCCACAGCCCTTCGGGGTCCACCCTCAGAGAACGACTCGACCGACAGGTAGCAGACTACCTCGCCTTAACTGCAGATATCGACACTCTGAGGAGCGATGAACCCCTTGACTACTGGGTGTGCAGGCTTGACCTGTGGCCTGAGCTATCCCAATTTGCGATATAACTTCTGGCCTGCCCCGCTTCAAGTGTCCTTTCAGAAAGGACCTTCAGTGCAGCAGGAGGTATTGTCACTGAGAAGAGAAGTCGCCTAGGTCAAAAAAGTCTAGATTACCTCACCTTTATTAAGATGAATGAGGCATGGATCCTGAAGGGACTGACAGTGGGCGATACATTTGACTAAAAAAGGCCTGATGAGATGAGCTGCCTTGGGCTAAAAATGGTTCACATGCTGCTGTATTTTATCTCTGCATGCTGGATGACTTGCATGACTTATCCGCCACCAACTAGTGTTCAAGCCGCAATGTTTTAGGGCACTTTCTGCCTGGAAAACATAATTTTTTCTGGCCGCTGCTACAGCAGCGGCTGCAACAATACCTAATTTTTCAGGCATATGTATGTACATGCCTAATTTTTCTGGCCTCTGGTGCTGCACTGTGGCTGCAAAAACATAACAAAAAAAAAGCACATACATGTGTCAATTCCCCTTCATGATCGTTTCCTTGTTGTGGTTAAGGGACTTGCGTATCACAATGAAGCGACCACCTCTATGAGTGTGTTGGCAATGGCAATGTTGGCACACCAAAGATGATAAGGTCGTTGCTTCATTGTGAACAGACCAAAAGCGATCGGCTGGATAATTTTGCATAGAAAAAACATTAATTTTCTTTGTGATCATCTAAGGTGATCATTAAAGCCTTGCGGTTGTGCAAATGGACTGTTTGCGGTTGTTTGTGGTGTGTTAAACGGGGAGTTTGGTCTGTCAGAGTTTGGTCTGTCACTGTGAAGCGGACGTAACCCTTACACTACCTGATCGATACAACATCATACCTGATGTTTTAAAGCACGTTATTCCAAACAATTTAGGAATGTTAGGTGATTTATGCCCTTTATGGATTAAAACCCGACTCTGCGTCAACTACGTAATTTTCCATGGGAGTTTTGCCATGGATCCCCCTCCGGCATGCCACAGTCCAGGTGTTAGTCTCCTTGAAACAACTTTTTCATCACTATTGTGGACAGAAAGAGTCCCTGTGGGTTTTAAAATTCACCTGCCTATTGAAGTCTATGGCGGCTCGCCCGGTTCGCCCGTTCACGAACATTTGCGGAAATTCGCGTTCGCGAACGGAAAGTTTTATGTTCACGACATCACTACCTGGGACTCCGATGGTTTGGTTGTAGACCCAGTTGAAGGTACTGGGCCTACCTGGAACACTATGGCCTCGGGCTGAAGGTGCCCGAGACTTCTCGACCAATTTCATGCACCCCTGGCCAGCAGGGCCAAAGGGCATGACTCTCGCCACCAGGGGTCCCCCTTGGAATCCCCCGGCCAATCCCCCCGCCTAATGGCGTCTGCCCCTTATGTACCCTCTCCCAACATGCACAGCAGGTAGACCACGCCCACTGCAGGCTGCCGAGAGAGGAGACCCAATCACGCTACAATGCCACCTGTGGTTCGACCCAAGACCTGGGCAACAGCTCCACCTGCAGGTCAAGGGGAACTATACACCCAGGCAACACCACAGCAGAGCAGAGTCCAATCTAGAGAATCAGAAAACCAGAGCCAAACTATTGCCCAAGGCACAGCGACCCCAATTTTGGGGGTCCACTACATTCATGACTGCATTTGACCCTCCACAAAGTTCCTGAAGCTAAAACAAGCTTATGAGTATTTTTTCAGCCTTTTTTAACAAAGTTGATTTGCAAACAGCAATGGCATGAAAAAAATTATATTTTAAACTTTTGAATGAACATCAGCACATTTGGGGTGAAAGCCTTAAAGCAGAACTAATGTGTTTTTTTTTCTAATGCAAACACTCTGAAATCACAACGTTTAAAGTGGTTGTAAACCCACTTATGCAACTTGCACCTACAGGTAAGCCTAGATTAAGGCTTACCTGTAGGTGCAAGAAATATCTCCTAAACCTACACGGTCTAGGAGATATTTGCTAAAAATGACATGCATCGGTGTCTACGGCGCAAACACACCGTAGACAACGGAGCATTCATAGGGTTAATCCCATTCACAAATCCGGCTTAGCCGGATTTGACGGCTCCCGCGTGCATGAGTGGAGTCACGTCTTCGCCGCTCTGGCTGCTCAAGTTTCAACTCTTAGGCCTCGTACACACGGCCGAGATTCTCGTTGAAAAAAACATGTCGTTTTTTTCGACGAGATTCTTGGACAAGAAACTTGTCCCGGCCGAGTGTACACACGCTCGTTTCAAAGAACCCACGGTTCTTTGAAAGGAGTGTACGCAGTGACGTCATCAACTACGTCGAGCATGCGCTCGTCACATTCGATGCCGTCGCCGCCATCTTGGTATACCCTACGTATGCCTAGGAAGCTACCGCGCATGCGTCAAATTCATTTCGAACATGCGCGGGCTTCCGGGCGGACAGGTAAGTGTACACACACTCACTTTTCTCGTCGAGAAACATGCCGAGGAGAATCTCAACGAGAAAATAGAGAGCAGGTTCTCTATTTTCTCGTCGAGGTTTCTTGTCGGTTTTCTCGACGAGAAACCCGATAGCAGCGTACACACGACCGATTTACTCGGCAAGACCTCTCTGCCAGCAAGTTTCTTGCTGGTTCTTGCCGAGAAAATCGGTCGTGTGTACGAGGCCTTTCATTACTTTGTGCAGTTTCAGAACTTCCTATCCGGACTTATCTTACTATTATTCAATGTTCACCAATCCCGATCTATAATTTAATTTGGTTTCCCCCTTCCAAACACCCCTTTATAGACAATCTTACTCTAAACCATTCTCTCTCTTGCTGGGATTGTTTTAAATAATCTAGTCATCTTATATCTCCACATCTTCCCTTATCTGGTATTCTTAACAACCCTATGTTCCCCCCCCCCAGCTATGGAGGATTCCGAAAATTTTATATGATGGCGTGATAAAAATGATAAATTTATACATGACATCTTATCGTTAGAAGGGATCAAAACACAATGTTATTTTTAAAAAATATTGGCATCTTCCTCTATCAGAGTCTTCACGCTTAATTCTAATAACGGATTTTATAAATACCTTTCTCTCTCCTTCTTTCATAACATGTCCGACCCACTTAACAACTTTTGAAAAAATATGCAAATTAAATACACATTCCCCTGGCATTATTTCTCTTATTTACGCTTCACAACTGTCTTCCCAATCCATTAGTAAACCTGCCTATGCTCTTGCTTGGGAAATTGATCTAGGAGATTCTTTAGATATCACTGAATGGAGTAAAATGTTAAATTAACCCTTTTGCCGCCAGGTCCGGTGAGGAGTATAACACACAATCCCGTGGCTGCAGACACCAGGATTGTGTGTGAATCTGACAGGCAGACTCCTGCCTGTCAGGTGAGAGCGTTTAGGCGGCGCCGCTGCCACCCGATCACTCTCACACACCCCAGGTAGCGGCTCCCCCCCCCCCCTGCTTGCGCGCTCCAAGCATAAGGTTATCGGGCTCTGCTTGCCCATCGACGGGACCGGAACAGTCATGGCGGGTGCCAGCGGGTAGAGGGGAAGGAGAAGAGCGGATACATGTCTGCTCTCCTCACCTTCTTGCAGTGACCCAGATTCCGGGTCACGTTCTCGGTGTCCCCGGCTCGCTTTGCCGGTGTAGGATGTTTTGCAATGCGATCTGCAGTGGAATGCAGGGGAGCCATGCAGGCTCTTTTTGACCCTGCATATCTCAATAAAGAGAATCTGTCACCAATAAATCATCACATAGGGGACTTTGTTTGCCTTAAAATTCACGTAAGTGTGTTTCTTACGGAAATGTTGCATTTCCTTAACCTGTGCGGTAATATCATGTGACATAAAAATTGTAACTACAGCTGTTTTATTCTCTAGAGTGTCTGCTTTCAGAAAACATATAATGTTTTGGGTTTTGTGTAATCTTAAGGCCTAAAATTTTTTTTAATATGTGTGCAAAAAAACGCAAAAACGGCTCTGCTTTAGCCCAAGAGAATGCATATAAAATACTTCTCCAAGATAATGCATATAAAATACTTCTTCGCTGGTATATGAACTTGACAAAACTATTGCATATTTCCACTTCAACCTCCCCTTTTTGCTTTAGAGGGTGTACTTCTAGAGGAAATTTATTGCACATCTGGTGGGAATGCCCTATTGTCCAGAAACTATGGACACAAATTTATGATATGATTAACAACATTTTTAACAAACTCAGAAATTTAGACCCATGGGAAGCCTTACTAAATAAACCACATATGAGTTTTATAAAATCTGAGAGAAAATTGATCTCTTGACCACAAGACAAACTATTGCTAAAGCTTGGAGAACTCCATCTCTGAATGTTAGAGAAGTGAAGCAAAGAATTATGGGCACCATGGTTCATGAGAAATTAACATCTATCCTACTTGGTAACCTCTTCTACTCTTCTTTATTTCTTCTCTTTTTCCTAATTTTCGCCTTTTTATTTTGTCATTTTATTTATTTTATTGTTGTTAACTATTCTCAATATATTTAATTGTATATTCATTGATGTTATTCTATACAACATATCTATATAACCTTGCTTATGTATTCTATTTCATTCTTCTTAATAAATAAAATTATTGTAACTTATAACAACACAGTTCTCTGCACTATATAGGCATATCCATTTCCGTAAATATAAATTTTAAAGATAAGTTAATTATACAGCTCTAAAACCCTTTTGTTCCCTAGAAAGGCAATCTCACATAAGTTCTGCCATAAAATCAGAATAATACAACCACCCTACTGTTCATAGAATTGCATTACTAAAATGAACCATCCCAGCAAAACACCACTGATGTTTTTTGGTGTTAGGTTTAAATCTAATTTAGTGCACTATCGCAATAGGGTCGTTTTATTAAAGGATGTTCATTTTGCTCAGTGAATGACTTCCTGAAGTCATGTTCAAGCAAAATTGCTGTTTTGTTTTTTTTTCTTGCACATGACTGGTTATTCTTTGCAAGAATTCACTAATCTAATTCTATTGCAAAGTGAAAAACCTATTTGCCTTTAATAAATCAACCCTGATGTCTGAGCAAAGACATCCATTGCTTCTTCTCAGAGCAGTGAGGGCTTATTTAGTAGCTATCCTGATCTACTACCCTGGTTGTGACAATTTTTTAACATCAATATTCACTTTTGAACAGCTAATCTAACGTCTATTGCTCTTCATTTGAATGATTTTTATTAATTTAAAACCAAGCACATCTAGTCACATCAAAAGCAGCCATCATGTAAAAAAAGACTGTTCCCGATCCCTAGGAGACTGATGTGTAAGTATAGATCTGGTAACTGCCACTCGCTTCCACCAGGCGGATTGGAGTGATGCCGTTACTTACAAAGCTCTGCCCTTTATTATGTATATTTTTTTCATACAATTTGAGAAATACAAATTGAGTGTAGCACTGCACATATTATTGCATATTGACTATGAGTGATACACAGGGGGTGCGGGCTTACTACGCACCAATCACCTTGAATTTAAATACTATATATATATATATATATATATATATATATATATATATATATATATATATATACATACATACATACAATGTACAGTATAATCTTGGTTTGCTGCACAGACAATAAAGTAAAATTAATTTTTCAGCTTTTTGTGTTCGTGTTTCTATATGGTCACCCTCATGTAAACTGGTAGAGTGAAATGTCTAACTCTCATTAACCCCAGAGGGAAAAACAGTCCTTGCACACAGCAGGAACAGTAGGTATTTTGTTATACAGGCAGTTCCCGAATTACATACATCAGACTTACATACAACTCACTTACAAACAGAGCAAAACAGGAAGTGAAAGGAAACCTACCCCTAGGAAGTGGAAAAATGTGTCTCCACTGAAGCTTTATCACCAATCCTTGTTTCCACAAACAACCCAAAATTTTCAAAATCCAATTGTTACAAGGACAGAAAGTAAGGTGAAATCTTTTGAACAGTGTCATAGACGGCAAAACAAACATTACAGGGGTCTTGCTATCTGAAAAAAATGTACCTATTCCAACTTACGTACAAATTCAACTTAAGAACAAACCTACACAACCTATCTTGCATGTAACCAGGGGACTATAGGTTATATACCACTACAGCTATCAGCAACACCAACATTTTTCCAAAATCTCATGGGCTTAAAAGTAATCACCCAGTGGGTGTAGAGAGCCCAGGAGCCTTCAACTTTCTCAGCTTCATATCCTTCCAATAAAAGGCTTTAACTTACAGAGTAACTACACACTTATGTTATTTGTGTAGCACACAGACCCTTTTTCTCCTGCTTACCTCCACTTGCAGAGTAGGGCACACCATGCCACATGCCCGTATCCTCCTGGTATGAGAGGTTGAGCGGTGTTCATACAATTTTTTTGGGTCCTGCAGCGAGTTACCTCCCTCCATTGGTTCTCGTCCCTAGAGTGTAGGGAAAAGTCTATTCTTTCTCCCAAAAGAAGGCCAATGTCCAGACTGTTTAAACTCTAACAAACAAGTTTATTTTTCTTGCTTGGAACTCAGTGGGAAAAAGTTGAAGATAGAAATAGAGTTGGGTAGGGAGGTAGGTTCAGGCACGCCACACCCATTTACCCTATTCTCCACTCAAGCCTGAGTGGGTATTGCTCACCCGGATAGATCCCTCTCACAGTTCTAGCAGCCGGAGTGAAACACGAACAGTTACTTTAGATTTCATCCCCTTCAAGGACAAGTTCAGGAGATCCTCTGCCACAGAATCCTTTAGTTCCCGAATCTAGAACTCTCTAGCGCCCGCAAATTTAGAAACCATAAGTGCCAAGGGGCACATCACAGGAGCTATTGTGTAACTCACGAAATCCTGCCCTCTGATAGGCAACCAGGCCTCTCCTGAGACAGTGACTTCCTTCACCGATCCTCCGGACAGGTCCTCCCCTGGTTTCCTCTCTTTCAGAGCGGGCCACCCTCCCTCGAGTACCCTGGGACTAGAGATGTCCCGAACTATTTGCCGGCGAATAGTTCTTGGCGAACATAGCTTGTTCGCGTTCACCGCGGCGGGCGATCATATGCAATGTTCGGTCCGCCCCGTATTCGTCATCAGTGAGCAAACTTTGACCCTGTACCTCACAGTCAGCAGACACATTCCAGCCAATCAGCAGCATACCCTCCCTCCCAGACCATCCCACCTCCTGGACAGCATCCATTTTAGATTCATTCTGAAGCTGCAGTCTTAGTGAGAGGAGGGACAGTGTAGCTGCTGCTGATTTAAAAGGGAAATCTATAGCTAGGCCAGTGTATTCAGTGTCCACTCCAGTCCTGAAAGACTCATCTGATCTCTGCTGTAATGACAGCATCCTGACAGCACCCCAAAAAACACTTTTTAGGGCTAGTACATACATCAGTCTGCCTTTTTTTTTCTCTGTAATCTAATTGCAGTTGCCTGCCAGCGTGTGTGTGACAGGCTCACAGCGCATACTGTGCCCACTTGCCCAGTGGCACCACTCATATATCTGGTGGCACAGTAGATTACATTTAAAAAAAAACAACAATTTTGACTGCAATAGAATAGCAGTCAGTTGCCTGCCAGCGTGTGTGTCAGGCCTACAGCGTCTACTCTGCCAACTTCTGCCAGTGCACAGTGCCACTCATATCTGGTGTCACAGTAGCTTGCACGCATAGTACAACTAAACTAATCTAAAAAAAATGACAGGCAGAGGCAGGCCACCCCGCAGGGGCCGTGGTGGCCATGGTGCTGTGATTCCCTTTGGCCCTAGAATAATGCCCAGTGTTCAGAGGCCACGTACCCTGAACTCGAAAAGTTCTGAGGACATAGTTGACTGGCTAACACAGGACACCAAATCTTCTACAGCTTTCGCTCGGAACCTTGACGCACCATCCTTCTCCAGCTCAGCTTCGGGCACCTCTCAAGTTACCACTCGCCCACCTGCCGCCACCACCAACACTAGCACCACAGCTGCTTCACTTTATCTGTCAGAGGAGTTATTTACACATGAGTTGGAAGAAATGAGTGATGAGCAACCATTATTGCCAGAGGATGTAGATAAAATGGATATGTCTCAGTCAGGCAGCATTACACACATGGACGTACGGTGTGATGATGATGATATTGTACCCGATGCTGCTTCCTTTGCTGAGTTGTCAGATACAAGTGAAGCGGTTGATGATGACGATGTGTCCGTGGATGTCACGTGGGTTTCCGCTCGAAGAGAAGAAGAACAGGAGTAAAGTTCAGATGGGGAGACAGAGAGGAGGAGGAGACGAGTTGGAAGCAGGGGGAGGTCATCGCAAGGAGCTAGTGGCACAGTCAGACAGCATGTATCGGCACCCGGGGTCAGCCAGACAGCATGCCAATCAACGCATGCTGTTGCCACCACCAGAATGCTGTCATTGCAAAGCTCAGCAGTGTGGCATTTTTTTGTGTGTCTGCCTCTGATAACAGCGATGCCATTTGCAACCTGTGCCAAAAGAAACGGAGTCGTGGGAAATCCAACACCCACCTAGGTACAACTGCTTTGCGAAGGCACATGATCGCACATCACAAACGCCTATGGGATCAACACATGATGACGAGTACAAGCAGCACACAAGCTCAAAGCCACCATCCTCCTCCTGGTCCAGCATCTTCAGCCACGTCAACCACTGCTGTCCTCCTTGCCCCCTCTCAACCATCCGCCACACCGTCTCTCGCCTTGAGCAGTTCCTGCTCATCTGCCCACAGTCAGGTGTCTGTCAAGGACATGTTTGAGCGTAAGAAGCCAATGTCACAGAGTCACCCCCTTGTCCGGCATCTGACAGCTGGCTTGTCAGAACTCTTAGCCCGCCAGCTTTTACCATACAAGCTGGTGGAGTCTGAGGCCTTCAAAAAATTTGTAGCTATTGGGACACCGCAGTGGAAGGTACCCGGCCAAATTTTTTTTTCACAAAAGGCGATCCCCAACCTATACTCTATTGTGCAAAAGGAAGTCATGGCATGTCTGGCACACAGTGTTGGGGCAAGGGACATGCGGATCTTTTTAAGTCCTACGCATCGCCACAGCCCTTCGGGGTCCACCCTCAGAGAACGACTCGACCGACAGGTAGCAGACTACCTCGCCTTAACTGCAGATATCGACACTCTGAGGAGCGATGAACCCCTTGACTACTGGGTGTGCAGGCTTGACCTGTGGCCTGAGCTATCCCAATTTGCGATATAACTTCTGGCCTGCCCCGCTTCAAGTGTCCTTTCAGAAAGGACCTTCAGTGCAGCAGGAGGTATTGTCACTGAGAAGAGAAGTCGCCTAGGTCAAAAAAGTCTAGATTACCTCACCTTTATTAAGATGAATGAGGCATGGATCCTGAAGGGACTGACAGTGGGCGATACATTTGACTAAAAAAGGCCTGATGAGATGAGCTGCCTTGGGCTAAAAATGGTTCACACGCTGCTGTATTTTATCTCTGCATGCTGGATGACTTGCATGACTTATCCGCCACCAACTAGTGTTCAAGCCGCAATGTTTTAGGGCACTTTCTGCCTGGAAAACATAATTTTTTCTGGCCGCTGCTACAGCAGCGGCTGCAACAATACCTAATTTTTCAGGCATATGTATGTACATGCCTAATTTTTCTGGCCTCTGGTGCTGCACTGTGGCTGCAAAAACAAAACAAAAAAAAAGCACATACATGTGTCAATTCCCCTTCATGATCGTTTCCTTGTTGTGGTTAAGGGACTTGCGTATCACAATGAAGCGACCACCTCTATGAGTGTGTTGGCAATGGCAATGTTGGCACACCCCAGATGATAAGGTCGTTGCTTCATTGTGAACAGACCAAAAGCGATCGGCTGGATAATTTTGCATAGAAAAAACATTAATTTTCTTTGTGATCATCTAAGGTGATCATTAAAGCCTTGCGGTTGTGCAAATGGACTGTTTGCGGTTGTTTGTGGTGTGTTAAACGGGGAGTTTGGTCTGTCAGAGTTTGGTCTGTCACTGTGAAGCGGACGTAACCCTTACACTACCTGATCGATACAACATCATACCTGATGTTTTAAAGCACGTTATTCCAAACAATTTAGGAATGTTAGGTGATTTATGCCCTTTATGGATTAAAACCCGACTCTGCGTCAACTACGTAATTTTCCATGGGAGTTTTGCCATGGATCCCCCTCCGGCATGCCACAGTCCAGGTGTTAGTCTCCTTGAAACAACTTTTTCATCACTATTGTGGACAGAAAGAGTCCCTGTGGGTTTTAAAATTCACCTGCCTATTGAAGTCTATGGCGGCTCGCCCGGTTCGCCCGTTCACGAACATTTGCGGAAATTCGCGTTCGCGAACGGAAAGTTTTATGTTCACGACATCACTACCTGGGACTCCGATGGTTTGGTTGTAGACCCAGTTGAAGGTACTGGGCCTACCTGGAACACTATGGCCTTGGGCTGAAGGTGCCCGAGACTTCTCGACCAATTTCATGCACCCCTGGCCAGCAGGGCCAAAGGGCATGACTCTCGCCACCAGGGGTCCCCCTTGGAATCCCCCGGCCAATCCCCCCGCCTAATGGCGTCTGCCCCTTATGTACCCTCTCCCAACATGCACAGCAGGTAGACCACGCCCACTGCAGGCTGCCGAGAGAGGAGACCCAATCACGCTACAATGCCACCTGTGGTTCGACCCAAGACCTGGGCAACAGCTCCACCTGCAGGTCAAGGGGAACTATACACCCAGGCAACACCACAGCAGAGCAGAGTCCAATCTAGAGAATCAGAAAACCAGAGCCAAACTATTGCCCAAGGCACAGCGACCCCAATTTTGGGGGTCCACTACATTCATGACTGCATTTGACCCTCCACAAAGTTCCTGAAGCTAAAACAAGCTTATGAGTATTTTTTCAGCCTTTTTTAACAAAGTTGATTTGCAAACAGCAATGGCATGAAAAAAATTATATTTTAAACTTTTGAATGAACATCAGCACATTTGGGGTGAAAGCCTTAAAGCAGAACTAATGTGTTTTTTTTTCTAATGCAAACACTCTGAAATCACAACGTTTAAAGTGGTTGTAAACCCACTTATGCAACTTGCACCTACAGGTAAGCCTAGATTAAGGCTTACCTGTAGGTGCAAGAAATATCTCCTAAACCTACACGGTCTAGGAGATATTTGCTAAAAATGACATGCATCGGTGTCTACGGCGCAAACACACCGTAGACAACGGAGCATTCATAGGGTTAATCCCATTCACAAATCCGGCTTAGCCGGATTTGACGGCTCCCGCGTGCATGAGTGGAGTCACGTCTTCGCCGCTCCGGCCAACTACAGCGCCGGAGCGGCGCTGTGATTGGCTGGAGCGGCGATACCCGGAAGTAACCTTCCGGCTATCGCCGCAGCAAAGACTGTGGCTGGAGAGAGAGACGAGGACGGCTTCAGGGGCCCCGATCTAAGGTAAGTGATGCATAATGAGCTAGTATGCTAGTCATACTAGCTCATTATGCCTTTGTCTTGCAGGTTGTTTTAAAAAATTTTTTACAGGGTTTACAACCACTTTAAAATTGTGCATGCATGCAAATCTGTGTTACCTTTTGCATTTTTCATATTATGTGTATGCCATCTTGCTTACTCTGCTCATGATGAGGATGTGATGCTATGTGAAGTGATGTAATCTTTCCCTCACAAGAATTATGTGAAATTTGTTTTATTATTCTTTGCCAGGAACTAGCCAAATAATAGGGCAGTTTTATCTCCACCAAATCCCCCATCTCTTATGCCCCGTACACACGATCGTTTTTCATGCCGTTAAAAATGCCATTTTTAAAAATGGCCATTAAAAATGATCGTGTGTAGGCTCCAGAGCATTTTTAACGACGTGAAAAACGGCCATTAAAAATTCCGGACATGCTCTCTTTTTTCACGTCGTTTTTCATGTCGTTTTTTTTAACGACGTGAAAAACGATAGTGTGTATGCTTTCACGACGTGAAAAAAAACGCGCATGCTCAGAATCAAGTATGAGACGGGAGCGCTCGTTCTGGTAAAACTAGCGTTCGTAATGGAGATAGCACATTCATTACACAGTAACGGACTGAAAAGCGCGAATCGTCGCTCAACAAACTTTACTAACATGAAAGGTGGCGCCATTCGAACGGAACTTCCCCTTTATAGTGCCGTCGTACGTGTTGAACGTCACTGCGCTTTGCTTGATCGTTTTTTTTTAATGATGGTGTGTACGCAAGCAGGGCCGGATTTCCCACAAGGCCAACAAGGCCAGGCCTCGGGGCGGCACTGTGTGAAAGGGCGGCGCCGTGGAGGAGACAAGTCCTCCTAAAATTCATTTACTGTGTCCCCAGCCGCCTGAAGCTCCGGCCGCCATTTTTCAAAGTCCGGCGCACTGTGATTGGGCCATGGGGGTCATGTGCGGTGTGGGCCTGGCCTGTCCATGATCCTGAACTCCCCCCTCTGCACATGACCTCCATACGCCCAATCGCAGTGCCCGGGACACTGAACAAACATAGCGGCCGCCTCCTCCTATCCTCCGGACCTATGTCCATGATGCAGGAAGAGCAGGTGAGGAGGAACACAGACTGGGGAGAGAGACGGAGGCAGAGACAGAGCGGCAGAGGCAAAGAGAGAGTGAGGCAGAGAGACAGAGGCACTGAGAGAGAGAGACAGAGGCACTGAGAGAGAGAGACAGAGGCACTGAGAGAGAGAGACAGAGGCACTGAGAGAGAGAGACAGAGGCACTGAGAGAGCGAGAGACAGAGGCAAAGAGAGAGCGAGAGACAGAGGCAAAGAGAGAGCGAGAGACAGAGGCAAAGAGAGAGCGAGAGAGGCAAAGAGAGAGCGAGAGAGGCAAAGAGAGAGCGAGAGAGAGGCAAAGAGCGAGAGAGAGGCAAAGAGCGAGAGAGAGGCAAAGAGCGAGAGAGAGGCAAAGAGCGTGAGAGAGGCAAAGAGCGAGAGAGAGGCAGAGAGAGACAGAGGCAGAGAGAGACAGAGGCAGAGAGAGACAGAGGCAGAGAGAGACAGAGGCAGAGAGAGACAGAGGCAGAGAGAGACAGAGGCAGAGAGAGACAGGCAAAGAGAGAGAGAGAGAGACAGAGGCAAAGAGAGAGAGAGAGACAGAGGCAAAGAGAGAGAGACAGAGGCAAAGAGAGAGAGAGAGACAGAGGCAAAGAGAGAGAGACAGAGGCAAAGAGAGAGAGAGAAAGAGAGAGGCAAAGAGAGAAAGAGAGAGAGAAATAGACAGAGGCAAAGAGAGAGGCAGAGAGAGACAGAGGCAGATGGAGAGTGAGAGACGGGGGCAGAGAGTGCAAGTGACATTCCCATGTAGTGGCAGGCAGCGTGGTAAGTGACATTCCCATCTGGTGACAAGCGACGGTGGCAAGTGACACGCTCAGGGCTCCCACTCATTCTGCTTTATGGTGAGTTGAACTATTTCTTTTTATATTACAATGTAATGATAGAAACAATGCATTTCATCCTGACACCATAACAACCATGGTGCCAGAATGATTGAAGCACCAACACCAGTCATTGTCTGCGAAAAATCGATTACCCCCCCTGCGCGTCGCCCCCGCCCCCCCCCTATGTGATGGTGGGGGGGGGGGGCGGCATTGAAGGACCCGGCCTTGGGGCGGCAAAGGGAGTAAATCCGGGCCTGTACGCAAGGCAGGCTTGAGAGGAAACATGAAAAAAAACGAGTAGAAAAACGTCGGTTTAAAAAATGACATTAAAAACGATCGTGTGTACGGGGCATTATTCTTTTAACAGTCACTTGTTAACATAAGACAGAGCTAGGAGAAGAACACTGTACAGTGATGGTTTTTGACCCTTATGCAAAGTAGGAGCATACTGACATACGTAGAGAGAGGTGTGGAAAATCTATAACCTCTAGGCTACTCAGCCAAGAAGAATCCCAAGCCTTGCACTCTGCCTGCACAGCAGGAGACATTTTGGAAAAGCCATAAGACATATTGTTGCAAGTTGACAATGCTTTAATTGCCTCCCGCCAGCTGTATATAGAGCGGGCGGCTCTCGTTCTGGGCCGACGTCAGGCAATTCAAACAGTGCATGGGCACTATCTGGAGCGTGTGTTACGGCAATGTCAGTGGTGTCGTGTCCCCTAGACACAGCTCGTCACGGACAGTGGTAAACAGCCAATGACTGTGGCTGTTTACCATATGATTGACCGTGATCCATTCACAGCTGATTACAAATGGTAACACAGACCGGTAACTGGCTGTTACCGGCTCTTCTCTCTTCACACACCGTTTTGAGTGTGAGGAGAGAAGAGCCAGGATCAGTGAGTTACCGATCTGTGTCTGTTCAGTCCTCAATTTGTATTTCTTAAATAACAGTCCTCATCAGTGCCCAGCAGTGTTAATGTCCCCCCCTCCCCTCCAGTGCACCTGTCACCCATCAGTCACCCCATCGGTGCCCATAAAGTGAACCTGTCACCCATCGGTGCCCATAAAGTGCACCTGTCACCCACCAGAGTCTGTCAGCAGTGTATCTGTCGCCCATCAGTGGCTGTCAGCGGTGCACCTGTTGCACATCAGTGACTGTCAGCAGTCACCTTTCACCCATTAGTGACCATCAACAGTCACCTGCCACCCATCAGTGACCGTCAGCAGTGCACCTGTCGCCCATCAGTGGCCATCAGTGGTGCACCTGTCGCACATCAGTGACTATCAGCAGTCACCTGTCACTTATCAGTCACCCATCAGTGCCCAAAAAGGTTAAATGTCACCCATAAGTGCCTATAAAGTGCACCTGTCACACATTAGAGACTGTTTTGGAAATGGGGTCCCCCAGGGATTTTATGGGCAAGGAAAGTGAACCAGAATGGAAAGGAGTAATATTGTAAAAAAGTTAACATGTATTGAATATACATATATACTGTATATTGAAAATAGTATATATGAGTATGATGAATTCCCATGTCCCACGAATAGATGTTTTTCTGATCACCTGCTGTATTCATATACATTTATATTTATTCATTTTCTAGCATTTATATGTATTTATGCATTGTCCTTTATGTACATTTTTTTGAATAGAGCAAACAGCTTGTTAAAAAAAACCCTGAAGAAGTAATTGAATACCTACACCTCCCATCTGCGAAACATGTTGGGATCCTCTGTGACCACACATTTACTGTAACCTCTATTTTTGAGGCTAGTGTGTTCCAGTATTCAGTTGCTGTTCTATTCGATCGTGTTCAAATGCATTGTTTTTAGGTGTACCTACTTGTGCATTTTCAATATACAGTATATGTATATTCAATACATTTTTACTTTTTTACAATATTACTCCTTTCCATTCCGGTTCACTTTCCTTGCCCATAAAATCCCTGGGGCACCCCATTAACAAAATGTTCTCTTTATTTGGGATGTGGCAAGGATTGCCAGTTATGCACTCCTGATTGGTAGGGATGAGCTTCGTGTTCGAGTCGAACATACGTTCGACTCGAACATCGGCTGTTCGATCGTTCGACGAAGATCGAACGATTTGGGCCGTTCGCGCCAAATTCGAGTGACGCGAACGGCCCACAATGCACTACGCCATCGCAGTGTCATCCAGGCGCTGTGATTGGCCAAGCATGCACTGTGACCCCGCATGCTTGGCCAATCACAGCGCCGGCAGCGAGGAGAGCAATGATTGGCCACAGGCAGGATGCCTGTGGCCAATTATTGCTGAGGGTGTTTAGTACACGCCCCACACTATAAAAGGCCGCCAGCACGGCGGCCTAGTGTAGTGTGTTCCGGAGCAGGGATAGAGCAGCATAGGCAGGGACAGTGACTTTTATTTCTTTCTTGCTTAACCTGGATTCCTTTAGTTTAGGGAAAGAGAAGGATAGGTAGGGAGAGTGTCAGTGTGTTTTGTGCTTGTGCTATATTGTGCTTAAAAAAAACATTTTTTCTAGGGACAGAAAACTGTAGGTAGGGAGAGTGTGTCAGTTTCTTTCACTGTCAAAGTCCTTGTTTCCAGGGACCTGGAAGGACAGTGAGTGAATTCTCCTTGTGCTAAATTGTGCTTAAAAAAAACATTTTTTCTAGGGACAGAAAACTGTAGGTAGGGAGAGTGTGTCAGTTTCTTTCACTGTCAAAGTCCTTGTTTCCAGGGACCTGGAAGGACAGTGAGTGAATTCTCCTTGTCCTAAATTGTGCTTAAAAAAAACATTTTTTCTAGGGACAGAAAACTGTAGGTAGGGAGAGTGTGTCAGTTTCTTTCACTGTCAAAGTCCTTGTTTCCAGGGACCTGGAAGGACAGTGAGTGAATTCTCCTTGTGCTAAATTGTGCTTAAAAAAAACATTTTTTCTAGGGACAGAAAACTGTAGGTAGGGAGAGTGTGTCAGTTTCTTTCACTGTCAAAGTCCTTGTTTCCAGGGACCTGGAAGGACAGTGAGTGAATTCTCCTTGTGCTAAATTGTGCTTAAAAAAAACATTTTTTCTAGGGACAGAAAACTGTAGGTAGGGAGAGTGTGTCAGTTTCTTTCACTGTCAAAGTCCTTGTTTCCAGGGACCTGGAAGGACAGTGAGTGAATTCTCCTTGTGCTAAATTGTGCTTAAAAAAAAACATTTTTTCTAGGGACAGAAAACTGTAGGTAGGGAGAGTGTGTCAGTTTCTTTCACTGTCAAAGTTCTTGTTTCCAGGGACCTGGAAGGACAGTGAGTGAATTCTCCTTGTGCTAAATTGTGCTTAAAAAAAACATTTTTTCTAGGGACAGAAAACTGTAGGTAGGGAGAGTGTGTCAGTTTCTTTCACTGTCAAAGTCCTTGTTTCCAGGGACCTGGAAGGACAGTGAGTGAATTCTCCTTGTGCTAAATTGTGCTTAAAAAAAACATTTTTTCTAGGGACAGAAAACTGTAGGTAGGGAGAGTGTGTCAGTTTCTTTCACTGTCAAAGTCCTTGTTTCCAGGGACCTGGAAGGACAGTGAGTGAATTCTCCTTGTGCTAAATTGTGCTTAAAAAAAACATTTTTTCTAGGGACAGAAAACTGTAGGTAGGGAGAGTGTGTCAGTTTCTTTCACTGTCAAAGTCCTTGTTTCCAGGGACCTGGAAGGACAGTGAGTGAATTCTCCTTGTGCTAAATTGTGCTTAAAAAAAAACATTTTTTCTAGGGACAGAAAACTGTAGGTAGGGAGAGTGTGTCAGTTTCTTTCACTGTCAAAGTCCTTGTTTCCAGGGACCTGGAAGGACAGTGAGTGAATTCTCCTTGTGCTAAATTGTGCTTAAAAAAAACATTTTTTCTAGGGACAGAAAACTGTAGGTAGGGAGAGTGTGTCAGTTTCTTTCACTGTCAAAGTCCTTGTTTCCAGGGACCTGGAAGGACAGTGAGTGAATTCTCCTTGTGCTAAATTGTGCTTAAAAAAAACATTTTTTCTAGGGACAGAAAACTGTAGGTAGGGAGAGTGTGTCAGTTTCTTTCACTGTCAAAGTCCTTGTTTCCAGGGACCTGGAAGGACAGTGAGTGAATTCTCCTTGTGCTAAATTGTGCTTAAAAAAAACATTTTTTCTAGGGACAGAAAACTGTAGGTAGGGAGAGTGTGTCAGTTTCTTTCACTGTCAAAGTCCTTGTTTCCAGGGACCTGGAAGGACAGTGAGTGAATTCTCCTTGTGCTAAATTGTGCTTAAAAAAAAACATTTTTTCTAGGGACAGAAAACTGTAGGTAGGGAGAGTGTGTCAGTTTCTTTCACTGTCAAAGTCCTTGTTTCCAGGGACCTGGAAGGACAGTGAGTGAATTCTCCTTGTGCTAAATTGTGCTTAAAAAAAACATTTTTTCTAGGGACAGAAAACTGTAGGTAGGGAGAGTGTGTCAGTTTCTTTCACTGTCAAAGTCCTTGTTTCCAGGGACCTGGAAGGACAGTGAGTGAATTCTCCTTGTGCTAAATTGTGCTTAAAAAAAACATTTTTTCTAGGGACAGAAAACTGTAGGTAGGGAGAGTGTGTCAGTTTCTTTCACTGTCAAAGTCCTTGTTTCCAGGGACCTGGAAGGACAGTGAGTGAATTCTCCTTGTGCTAAATTGTGCTTAAAAAAAACATTTTTTCTAGGGACAGAAAACTGTAGGTAGGGAGAGTGTGTCAGTTTCTTTCACTGTCAAAGTCCTTGTTTCCAGGGACCTGGAAGGACAGTGAGTGAATTCTCCTTGTGCTAAATTGTGCTTAAAAAAAACATTTTTTCTAGGGACAGAAAACTGTAGGTAGGGAGAGTGTGTCAGTTTCTTTCACTGTCAAAGTCCTTGTTTCCAGGGACCTGGAAGGACAGTGAGTGAATTCTCCTTGTGCTAAATTGTGCTTAAAAAAAACATTTTTTCTAGGGACAGAAAACTGTAGGTAGGGAGAGTGTGTCAGTTTCTTTCACTGTCAAAGTCCTTGTTTCAAGGGACAGAGAAGGACACCTGAAGGTAGCCCTTATTGCTTTTTTCCCATCTCCCTGCAGGCCATCTATTAGAATGTCTGGAAGGCAAACAAGGAGAGGCAGACAGTCAGGAGGCAATAAAAGAGGGCAAGCAGGCTCTGTGTCTGGGGGCAACAGTGCTGGTCGTGGACGCGGTGCATTGTCATCAGCACATGGCCATGGGACACGCTTGTCCTTCTTTTCGGCAGCTGGACATGTTGAGCCACATCATGCCGAAGACTTGGTAGAGTGGATGACCAAGCCCTCCTCCTCCTCCTCATCCTCTCTCACCCAGGCTCAGGGTACTGGAAAAGCAGCTGCCAAAGCGTCCTCTTCCCTGGTATCAATGTCAGACTCATCATCAGTCACTCCTTCCCTAGACCCACCATGTCCTCCTCCTGAGGAGTCCCCCGAACTGTTTCAGCACAGTGTTGGGTACATGCTCCAGGAGGATGCCCAGCGTTTCGAAGGGTCTGATGATGAAACCCAGCTAGAGGAAGGCAGTAGCGTGAGAGCAGACAGAGGGGATGCTCAAGAAGGACACCAATCTGGCAGTCATGTTCCAGCAGCTGCAGCATACTGCCAGATTGGCTCCAGTGATGAGGAGGGAGGTGATTATGAGGTCACTGACTCCACGTGGGTGCCTAATAGGAGAGAGGAGGAGGAGGAGGATGAGGAGGAGGCACATCTCCAACGAGGCAGGATGCCCTTTGGTGGCCAGCGTAAGGGCAGTACACCGACGGAATCACACCGCAGAGCTCCGCCTGTGCAGGGCGCTGCCTCTGCCCGTCATTCAAAAAGTTCTTTGGTGTGGGCCTTTTTTGAGGCTAGTGCATCAGATCGCACAGCTGCTGTTTGCAACATATGTCTCAAGCGTATATCGCGTGGCCAAAACATCAGCCGCTTGGGTACCACATGCCTGACCAGACATATGTTGACCTGCCATGCAGCTCGTTGGCAAGCCTACCTGAAAGACCCACACCAAAGAACAAAGCGGACCTCTCCTTGCACCGCATCAGCTGGGATCTCCAACCCCACTATAACTTCAGTCCTCTCTGAAACATGCACTGAGAGGAATGAAGGTGTAGAATTAGGTGTGTCACAGCCAAGTACTTGCGGCCACTCTGCTAGCAGTACACCGACGTCCGATTCTAGCAGGCAAATTTCCCTGCCCCAGCTGCTGGACCGTCGAAAGAAGTTCACTCCCAGCCATCCACATGCCCAGCGGTTGAATGCTAGCTTGGCTAAATTGCTAGCGCTTCAACTGCTGCCTTTTCAGTTGGTAGACTCGGCCCCCTTCCGTGAGTTTGTGCAATGTGCGGTTCCTCAGTGGCAGGTTCCCAAACGCCACTTTTTCTCACGGAAGGCTATTCCGGCTCTCTACCGGCATGTGGAAGGCAATGTCTTGGCCTCGCTGGACAGGGCGGTCAGCGGTAAGGTGCATATTACCGCTGACTCATGGTCCAGCAGGCATGGACAGGGACGTTACCTTTCTTTCACGGCCCATTGGGTCACTCTTTTGCCAGCTGGGAAGGATGCAGGACAAGGTGCAGTAGTGTTGGAGGTTGTCCCACCGCCACGCCTCCAAAATGCTACTACTGGTTGTGACACACCTCTCTCCTCCACCCCCTCCTCTTCTTCTTCCTCCATGGCCTCTTCCTGTGGTTTGTCCTATGAACCAGCGGTGCTCCGTAGCCGTTCACGGGGCTACGCAAGTACGCAGGCAAAAAGATGCCATGCCGTGCTTGCGCTGGTGTGTTTGGGGGACAGAAGCCACACTGGGGCAGAGGTCCTGTCTGCTCTGCAGGGCCAGGCCGAGAGGTGGTTGACGCCACGCCAGCTTAAGCCAGGAATGGTGGTTTGCGACAATGGCACCAACCTCCTCTCCGCCCTCCGACAGGGACAACTGACCCATGTGCCCTGTGTGGCTCACGTCCTTAACCTGGTGGTGCAGCGGTTCTTGGGCAGGTACCCGGGCTTACAGGATGTCCTGAGGCAGGCCAGGAAAGTCTGTGTGCATTTCCGCAGATCTTATAATGCCAGTGCTCGCCTGGCTGAGCTGCAAAAGGAGTTGAACCTGCCCAAGAACCGCCTTATATGTGACATGCCCACCAGGTGGAACTCAACGTTGGCCATGCTGCAGCGGCTGCACACGCAGCAGAGGGCCATCAATGAGTACCTGTGCGACTACGGCACCAGGACAGGGTCAGGGGAGCTTGGTTTTTTTTCTCCACGCCAGTGGGGCATGATCAGGGATGCATGCACTGTCCTGGCACCATTTGAGGAGGCCACGAGGATGGTGAGCAGTGACAGTGCATGCATCAGTGACACTGTACCTCTTGTCCACCTGTTGGAGCACACGCTGCGTGGAATAATGGACAGGGCACTTGAGGCAGAACAGAGGCAGGAAGAGGAGGACTTCCTTGCCTCTCAAGGCCCCCTTTACCCAGACAGTGTTCCTTCTGTCCCACCCATCGCACAGGAAGAGGAGGAGGAGGAGGAGGAGGAGGAGGAGGAGGATTGTGTCAGCATGGAGGTGGAGGCTGGCACTCAGCATCATCAGCAGCAGTCTTTTAGGGATGATTTACAGTCCCAAGAAACCAGTGGACTTGTACGTGGCTGGGAGGAGGTGGCTGCGGATCATGTCGTCCTTAGTGACCCAGAGGACTCCGGAGCGAATGCCTCAGCAAACCTACGCTGCATGGCCTCCCTGATCCTGCAAAGTCTGCGGAAGGATCCTCGTATTCTTCGGATCAAGGAGAGGGACCATTACTGGCTGGCCACTCTCCTTGATCCACGGTACAAGGGTAAGGTTGCGGACCTTATGTTACCGTCGCAGAGGGAGCAGAGGATGAGACAACTCCGGGAGGCCTTGCAGAAAGGTCTGTGCAACGCGTTCCCAGAGACTGGGAGGTTACAAACTCCTGGTCCTGGACAACGAGTTGCTGAGGCTTCGGCCAGTCAAAGAAGGAGCGGTGGGGAAGGTGGCCGTCTGACCGATGCGTTCAGACAATTCTTTAGTCCGCAGCCCCAAAGTATGATCGGTTCCAGCAACCATCGCCAGCGTCTGATAAACATGGTGCAGGAATATCTAGGGGCAAGGTCAGACTTGGACACCTTCCCCACCGAAAATCCTCTGGCTTACTGGGTCTTGAGGATGGATCACTGGCCAGAGCTTGCACAGTATGCAATTGAGCTACTGGCCTGTCCTGCATCCAGCGTTCTTTCGGAACGCACATTCAGTGCTGCTGGAGGATTTGTCACGGATCACAGGGTGCGCCTGTCCACCGACTCGGTTGATCGACTGACTTTCATCAAGATGAACCAGTCTTGGATCACCACCAGCTACCACACACCTGATGCTGATATAACATACTAATTGATTTTAACATGTCACATCCCTTCAAGACTGATGCTGATGCTGAGTGCCTGTGCTGTTATGTTGACTGGCTATCCTCCTCCTCCGAGTCCTCAATGATACGATTGATGATGATAGCTTGGAAGATCATTTTTGTTTATGGGTGCCGCCACCAGGGGCTAAGGCCCAATTTTTCAGCCCCTGTTTTACAGGGGCGTGTAATTACAATTTTTTTAGCAATAATTTGCCATAGGGCTCATTGCTGTGCTCCAAGTACAGTATCTGTGAGGGGTTGGAGTGTTGTGCCACCAGTGCCTAAGGCCCAATTTTTCAGCCCCTGTTCAACAGGGGCATGCAATTACAATTCTTGATCTAATAATTCACAGCAGGGTCCATTGCTGCACCCACCAAGAGTAACTCTGAGGGCTTACAGTCTTGTGGCAACGCCACCACCACCACCACCACGAAAGGCCCAATTTTTCAGCCCCTGTTCAAAAGGGGCATGTAATTACAATTCTTGATCTAATAATTCACAGCAGGGCCCATTGCTGCACCCACCAAGAGTAACTGTCAGGGCTTACAGTGTTGTGGCACCAGCACCACCATCAAAGCCCCAATTTTTACTACCACTGTTCAACAATTATATGTAATTAAAATTCCTGATATAATAGTTGACAGCAGGGCGTTCCAGCACCAACCAAGAGTAACTGAGTGCTTACAGTGTTGTGCCAACACCAACAACTAAGGGGCCTTTTTCTGCAGAGTATATACGGCAGGTCCCTACTTTCAAACATCCAACTTACAAACGACTCCTACTTGCAAACGAAAGAAGACAACAGGAAGTGAGAGGAAATCTACCCCTAGAAAGGAAAATTCTCTCCTGTAAGAATAAATATGGGAGAAAGGGGTCTCATCTGTACTGATGCTTTATCAGCAATCCTTGTTTCAAGAAAAACACCACATTTCAAAAACAGTTGTCATTGGGACGGAAAGTGAGGTGAAATGTTCTGAACAGGGGCACAGACAGCAAAACAAATGTTACAGGGGTGATAACCCTTACCTATGTTTCCCAAAAAGTTTAAAAATAGATTTTTGGGCTGGAGCTACACTTCAACAATGTACCTGTTCAAAATTACAAACAGATTCTACATAAGAACAAACCTACAGTCCCTGTCTTGTATGCACCGCCTGTATACGGCTGTTCAGAGTATATAGGGCCTTTTTTATTTTATGTGCGGGGTTCCCCTTAATATCCATACAAGACCCAAAGGGGCTGGTAATGGGCTGGGGTAGGGGGGGGGGGTCATGGGGTAGCTATGCCATTTTTCTTAAAGAATTTCATCCATATTACCGGGACCAGACATTACATTAAAGCCGCAAGCAGGTTTAAATGGCTTTTTTTTCCTTTAGAAGTGTCATTTTGTGCAGGGACAGTTCTAAACACGGGAAACACGTGGCACTTCACAGGCATACTTTAGACACCCCCCAGGTACGATATTTAAAGGAATATTTGACTTTTTTTTTTTCACTTTATGCATCATTAAAATGACTGCTCCCGAAAAACCACTGTTTTTAAAACTTCTTTTTGCATTGATACATGTCCCCTGGTGCAGAACCCGGGTTCCCAAACCTTATTTATGACAATAACATGCATAATAGTTGTTATAATTAGCACTTTAGAATTCGAACGTTCACATCCATTGTATTTAATAGGGTTCTAATGTTCGTTCGAACTTTCGGTCCGTTCGCGGGTTCTGGTGCGAACCGAACCCGGGGGTGTTCGGCTCATCACTACTGATTGGTTTCTCCTCGTAGTCTCTTTCACATCAGAGACTGTCAGCAGTGTATCTGTTGCACATCAGTGACCGTCAGCAGTGCACCTGTCGCACATCGCCTATCAATACAATCACCAAAATATCCGTCACTCAGCTGCCCATCACCAGAGCACCCATCACACAGCCACCCATCACCAGATTACCAGTCACACAGCCCATCACCAAAGTACTCATCACCAGAGCAGCACATTTGTGGGCAGCACATTTAAGCGCCCACACTTGACAGGGAAACATCTCAGCTGCAGCCACTTTGATGTCCATGTTCCAACACCAACAAACAGGGACAAACAATGCTGAATCCTTTGGGCCTGCTTTTATGCTAGATATTACTCTAACCAGGTACAATGGACATTTACTTTTTGGGACTTGGCTATTGGGAGCTATGGTTTCTTTAATACAAGTAATGTACCTATCTTAGTCATCACTATTTAGTACTTAGTCAGCACTATTTGATACCTATTTATAGATCAGATCCTTGGATGCCAAGGTAGTGGCCGGAACAGTCACAGCAAGAATAATTTTTATCAGTACTATATAGCTGGGTGAGGGATTTGGCTTCTTTATTACCCCCCCTTTTTTTCTTTTGCTCCCCATATGCTATTAATTTATAATTTATAAGTGCATGAATAATGCCAGCATGCCTATTTAGGTTTTTCACTATATACCATTGATTAATTCCAGATCGATCCCTGATTTTCTGTGGCAGCTTTCCCTGTTTGAGCATTACTTGACCCTAGTGGGCATCTCTGTGGCTTGAGTCTTGGACTGTGTTTGTGCCCTCCCTCTTACACGTTGGTGCAATTGGGAAATGTCTTCAGTGCTGTTTTTAGAAGTATGCGGCTACTTGGTAATGATTAAGCACAAGATGTTTGTGTGAAACGCGTCTACGTGACCTCGTGTTGGTGTCTCTGGTGTTATCACTTTGAACAATAAAAGGCAATTGGAATTCCTGGATGTGCAGCCATTTCTTTTCTTAAATGCGGCTACTTGATGTAATACAATAACACTTGATCTAGACTGTAAAATACCAAATGGAACATTCTTTGTTATAAGTGAATCAAAGACCATGTATTGATTATTGTATTTTCATTACAGATGCATTAACACATTGGGGTTATTTAATAAAGGCAAATCCACTTTGCACTACAAGTGCAAACTGCACTTTAAATTGCACTTAAAGTGCACTTGGAAGTGCAGTCGCTGTAGATCCGAGGGGGACATTCAAGGAAAATAAAAAACATCATTTTAGCTTGCACATGATTGGATAATAAAATCATCAGAGCTTCCCTTCATTTCAGATCTTCCCCTCAGATTACAGGGACTGCACTTCCAAGTGCACTTTTAGTGCAATTTCAAGTGCACTTTGCACTTGTGGTTTGCACTTGTAGTGCAAATTGGATTTGCCTTTCATCAATAACTCCCATTGTGAAGTGGCATATCTTTGATGAAAGTAAACACTGAAATGCGTTGGGTGCCTTCTACACACAAGTGTCAAGTTTTGTGTCCTATTTTTAACCATGTTTTACAAATGTATGTATCAATACAATTTATAATTTTTAACACATGGATACAGTGGCTATATTTATAGTCCCAGGGAATACACATTTTTTTGAATACTTGAATATAGGGATGATGGTTAGGCCCACTGTACAGTAAATGTACCTCTTACTTTCTATAAATCACCAGAACACCTGTCACACAGCCACCATCAGCATTCCAGTCCCAGCCATGACCAAAAAAGTTGACAGCAGTGAGGAGGCGTTTCAGATCCTAAGCATGAGTGATGAGAGCAGTTCTCACAGTTAGATTCCAATTCCGATTCCAATTCGAAGTTTGAACCAATCGAATCAGAGGAAGAAAGGGTCCCTCCTAAAAGGGTATGGAGCTCTGAAAACTAGGCAGCCGCCAGCAATAGACCCCGGGATGAAATGCCCAGGCCGAGTACCAGCGCTGAAGTATCACCCCAAGTACCAGCAATGGAGTGTCAAATCCCCCAAGTACCAGCACTGGAGTGTCACATCCCCCAAGAGCCAAGGCCACTACATACCTCCCAGATGCTATTGTCAACCCAACATGGCTTCCATCCAACTCAGGATCAGCAAGCATTCCCCCTTTCACCGCACAGCCAGGTGTGTAAGCCAATACCTAAAAAAATCTGATTTTTTTATTTTTATTTCTGCCTGACACTTTACTTCAGTTTATTGTGGACCAGACAAATCTATTTGCCTAGCAGTATATTTCTAACAACCCCGGTTCATCTTATGCCCGTTCATATCTGACTTTGGAGGAATTCAAATTGTTTATGGGCCTCATACTTTACACAGGGCTTACAAAAAAAGGAGGAAATGCCTACTGGTCCACCCACCCCATCCACCACATGCCCATTTATTCTTCAGTAATACCTAGGCCCCACCATGAGATAATATGGCGCTTCCTTCACTTCAGTGACAACACCCAGTGCCCTCCCCGAGATCATCCAAACTATGACAAATTAAATAAAATTTGCCCACTTATAAAAAAAAAATCCCAAAGATTTGCTGAACTTTATGTCCCAGTTTAGAATATATGTGTGGATGAGTCCCTATTACACTTTACAGGCCAGCTAGGAATAAAGCAATATATTGCTAGCAAAAGGGATATCTGTATGCATTCCACATATAGAAAGGAAGATATTCCCAACTCCAGCCCCCTGAGTGCCCTACCTACATGGGCACAACCGGAAAAATTGTATGGGACCTGGCATACCCACTTCTACAAAAAAGTTATCACATATACTTGCATAACATTTAAACCAGCCTGTCCCTTTTCAGACACCTACACCATGCAAAAGTCCTGGCCTGCAGAACCTCCAGAAAGAACAGGAAGGGCTTCCCACAAGCTTTAGTGAACAAAAAACTGTGACATGGGGAAAAAGCAACTCTGAGAAACAACGAAGTGCTGGCCTTGAAGTGGAATGATAAGAGGAATGTATACATGCTGTCCATCATCCATAATGACACCACAGTTGAGATTCCCAGAAGACAAGATCCCATTCAAAAACCTACATGCGTCCAAGATTATAATCTTTACATGGAAGGGTGCTTCAGCCCTATTTGGCAACAAGGAGGTCTCATTTTTGGTAGAAGAAAGATGCAATTTATCTTATTCATTTGGCCATTTACAATGATTACAGTATATCACCTACACCAAATCCACGGAAAGACCCACCTCCTTCCTAAAATTCATCAAATAAATAGTCACATCCCTCATATACCAGCAATGACCCCCCCCCCCCCCCCAGAAAATCTTCTTTCTGAGGCTGCTGTTAGTTGACTTCATGAGCGCCACTTACCGGACAGCATTCCACCATCTGAAGCAGGCTGAAGACACCAAAAAATATGTTAGGTATGCAGCAAGGGAGGAGTTAGAAGAGATACTAGCTACCATTGTCCCTCCCAACATGGCCTATGCATTGGAGAATGCTTCCGACTTTATCACACATCCCTAAACATTAACCCATATTTTTAAGCATTTCCCCATTTTCATCATCTGTGCTGACCATTATCCATGCTTCCTCAAATAACCATGCCACTGCCTTCCACGTAAACTGACCCTGGCCCGTTTAACAACTTTGCCTCTGCCTACCGTCTAAATTGTTGATTTACCACGTTTCTGCCTTCCATGTGAACTGACCCTGGCCTGTTTTTTGACTATGCCTCTGCCTACCATCTGAAATGTTGATTCACCATGTTTCTGACTTCCACATGACTGACCCTGGCCTGTTTTATTGACTATGCTTCTGCCTACCGCTTGGACTGATCTGTTGCCCTGCTACTGTCATACACAGGGGTCTCACATATGTGAAGGGCTCCAGAATTGTTTTTTCGGATGGAGAAAACAATTTTTGGGGTTTTCTCCTGGTTTTATAATTTCCAGATTAGGGTCTGGAGTCCAGAGGTTTCAATGAGATTTGGGTGAGAGAAGCCTCTACCCCTGTGCCCTCAGCCTGCTGCTGACTTACTGCCATCATGCCTCTGCCTGCTGCATGAACTGAACACACCTCTGCCTGCTACCTGTATTATGGAAATATTTAGCTATAGCAAGAGGCAGTATGTTTAGGAAGGGCTGGAGAGCAATACAATAATGAGTGTCTGCAGGTAACAGTGTACCAGGTCTGATATTTTGGCTGTGCTGATCATGTCTCTGCCTGGACAATTCCTTTGGCTGTTGCTGACTACATCTCTGTCTGCTGCCTGGACTAATTCTTGGGCTGTGCTGACAATATCACTGTACTGACTATAGACAATAATCCTGCCTGCTGCCTGGATAATTACTTTCATTGTCGCTATGCACGTCCCTGCCTGCTGCCTGGACCAATGCTCTCCTCTGTGGACAACTACACTACTAAAACTATAGGTAATATTTTTTACGCTCAATAGAATTTATTTTGGAGTGTAATTCTTGTTATAGCCTTCGAAGGTGTGATAGGTCGCCATGACATTAAATGTGTAATTTATGCGCCTAGAATGCCTGAAAGTGCAACTTGAATGTTGGGCTTCTGTATGTGGTCAGGCTGTGTAAAAATCTCACTCAAGAGGAGTAGCAGAATGTATTTTGGGGTGCAATACATGCTATGTGTTGGAAAGATCGTATAAATGGACAACTTTGTGTAAAAAAAATGTGTTTTTTTTTTCCCACATTTTACAAAAAACTGACACAGTTTACAAAAAAAAAATGACATGTTTAAAAGACTCACTATGCCTTGTAGATTATAAGTTGGGGTGTTTGCTTTCCAAAATGGGTTAATTTTGTGGGCGTTTCCATTGTCCTGGTGCTCCAGGGCCTTCAAAATTGTGAAATGTTTGGGGGGCGTGGCCGACCGGTGGAGAAGATGGATGCCTAAGCTCTGAGCTCGTCAACTCAGGGGACACCACGCAATGACTACGGCCCTTCAGCTTCACAATCCACATCCATCCTTGCTCCAGAGAAGCCCTAGACCCTAACCAAGATGTCTCGGAAGAGATTCACGGAATACAATCTGCAGAGACTCACGGGGTTTGCTTTCAAGCCAGCGGAGAAGGTCAGTGATAACAAAGATGGTGCCGGCCCGACCGCGCCATGGGAATCGCAGGACTCATACACTGACTTACCGGACGAGATTCCGGCTGATTCGTCCAACCCAGTGTCCCCGGATATCTTCGATCACCCGCCAGAGACTGATCCCCTCACCAGAAGCCCTGCAAAGGCTAGGATGCGAATGGACACGCCGCCGCAGCGGCTGCCACAATCACTAATTGAGGCCCCGGCTTTCAATCCCCTCATATCCAACCAGGCCCTGCACTCCTCTATGGCCTCCTTCCCCACTTCTGGCCAGCCAGTGCTGGATTCAACGTTAAAAGATATGCTATTCTCCCTGCAGACCTCGCTCATGACTGATTTATCCTCTTTCTTTCATAAGGTCACTTCTGACATACACTCATTAGACGTCAGGGTGATGCGCATAGAGGGAAGTATGTCAGATTATGTATCTACAGTTAATGGTGTCATAGATGTCTATGAAGATCTCAGAGAGGAGCAAAAGTGGATGCGCACCAAGCTGGCCGATTTAGAGGACAGCTCCCGCAGGAACAATGTTAAGTTGAGAGGAGTGCCAGAAGCCATTTTACCTGCAGATCTGCCCAAGTTTGCAAAAGAACTGATGCATGTCATTCTACCAGACGCAGCTCCTAGGGACCTCATAATAGACAGAATTCACAGGATTGATAAGCCATCCCACCTTGCAGCCTCTGTTCCCAGAGATGTCCTCATGAGGGTGCACTTTTTCCATATTAAGGAAAAGCTCATGTACGGGGTCAAAGCTAAATCACCCATCCCAGCGTCCTTTACTGATGTCCAACTTTTTCCTGACTCATCCAAGTTCACTTTACAAATGCGGAGACAGCTGAGCCCAATGACCAAGGGGCTCCAAAACCACAAAGTCCAATACAAATGGAGATACCCGGCTACACTCCTGATTACCAAAAATGGCAAATCGCACGTAGTCAGTGATCTGCAAATGGGGCTCGCTCTACTCCACACTTGGGGTATTCTACCTGACCCGCCTACCCCACTACCACCACGTAGCAGCCCGACCTCCTCCCGTCGCAAACTGGACCAAACTCAAACTCCAAAGGCCTAAATTCCCACCTATATGGAGGGCCAACCAACTAATCCTATACTCCCCTGGGACCTGATAGAGGGACTCTATTGTTGAAATACTTCTTCTCGAGTTCAACTTTTTTACCCCCCGAAAGAGGTCGCAGCACTGTTTTGCTCCACCTCCAACTTTCAACTTTTTCGTTTAAACTGTTTACCTGTTCTATTGTAAGTGCATGAACAACTTCGTTTTTTCTAGTATTTTCTTTTCTTCCCACAACAGATTGCTCTATTCACAGCTCTAGTAATCTGAGCGCAGGACATATCCGGACCTCCTCTGTTCCTCCACAATAGTACCATCAACGTTCCCTGATCCAAACGGTACTGCGTCTAACTGTGAGTGATACCTACACGCATTGCTTCCTACACGACATCAGAATGTCGCTCAACATTGTATCACTCAACGTTAATGGGCTTAACTACCCCGCTAAAAGACATTCACTCTGGAAATCCGTTAAGAATCTCCATAGTGATATAATCTGCTTACAGGAGACGCACCTCCTCCAAGCTGACTGGAACTTATGTGTTAACAGCCAATTCCCTCATATCTTTCATGCATCTCATAACTCCAAGACCAGAAGAGTTATGATAGCGATCAACTCCAAACTTGACTTCCATCTCTCCAATGTAACCCTTGATCCTGAGGGTAGATTCATAGCTCTGGTATGTACCATCGACAAAACGGCCTACACTTTGGTCAACATCTACGCCCCAAACGATTATCAAACCCCTTTTCTGCATAAGGTTCTCAGATTGTCCAAATCTCTTCAGAAGGGCCACCTCTTAATTTGCGGTGACTTTAACCTAGTGCCGGACGTCTCTATAGACTCTACCTCTGCCGCTAAAAGAAGACCATCCCCACTGCAGAATCTCATCTCTACATATGGACTATATGACATCTGGAGATGCCACCACGGCAATGAGAGATACTACACCTTCTTCTCCCCTAAACATAACTCCTACTCGCGTATAGATCTATTTTTATCAGATAAATGGTTACTACAAAACATTTTGGCTTCTGCGATCCACACCACCACATGGTCAGATCATGCCCCCATTTCAATTTCAATTGGAGATTCCAAAAGAAACCCCAACTCTCGCATCTGGAGAGCTAACAACTACATTTGCAACACAAAGAATATGCTCCAGAAATTGCGAATCATATTGATGAATTTTTTCAGATAAACTTGGGATCGGTATCTGACCATGGGGTGTTGTGGTGCGCACACAAAGCCTTTATAAGAGGTATTCTGATGAAACTGAGTGCTGTACACAAAAGAAGGAGGACGCAGTGACTAGATGAGATTTCATCCCAAATTGCTACCCTAGAAAATCATCACAAAGCCAATCTTCAATCCCCAATCCCCGACCAACTAGTGACATTACGACAGGAACTCAGATCCTTACTCCTTCACTCCTACGACCGCCTTCAGAGAAGACTTAAAGCTACTACCTATTCCACCTCCAACAAAGCTGGAAAACGCCTGGCACAACGCCTCAAAAGCAAACGTACCAAGATGAAAATAAGTAAACTATTCCATCCCCATGACCAAACTCCTCTAACTAACCCCCAGGACATAGCCAACGCATTTAGTGACTACTACAGAGACCTGTACAACCTAAAAAAAGATCCTCTTACTCCCCAACCCACCCTAGATGACATCAACCGATTCCTGCTCAACCTACATCTACCTACCTTGATCGATGACCAACTCTCAACATTGAATCTCCTGTTCTGAGAAAGGGGCATTCAGAGGACAATCCAGTCCCTCCCCTTAAACAAAGCCCCTGGGCCAGATGGCCTGTCAGGAGAATACTATAACCAATTTTCAGCCCAGCTAACCCCCCACCTAGTTGATGTTTTTAATGTCGCTGCCTCCTCCTCGCAATTCCTATCCGAAATGTTGAACGCTCTTGTTATTACTATACCGAAACCAGGGAAGGAGCCGAACATACCCCAAAACTTTTGCCCGAATCTTGACGTCAAACTATATGCTAAAACAATAGCGATGAGATTATTAGACATAATGCCCACCCTAATCCATAGAGACCAAACTGGCTTCACCAAAGGTAGACAGGCATCAGATGCCACCAGACGTTTAATAGACCTGATCCACCACGCAGAATCAACCGGAACGCCTTCTCTGTTACTTTCACTGGATGCAGAGAAGGCATTTGACACTGGTACACTGGTCCTATCTTAGATCAGTCCTCCAAAAATTTGGCTTCACTGGGCCTATATTGGGAGCCATCATGGCACTGTATTCCACACCTTCGGCCCTAGTGTATACTGAAGACATGACCTCCCGTCCGTTCCCCATAACTAATGGCACTCGTCAGGGGTGCCCCTTATCCCCCCTCATTTTTAATCTTTTCATGGAGCCTTTAGCAACACACGTTAGGAACCACCCTTCCATCTCAAGTATTCAAATAGGTCACTTCTCACACAAGCCTGTTCGCGGATGACGTGATTCTCATTCTCACTAACCCGGCTTCTTCCCTGGCGGAGGTAAATAATCTACTTAAATGGTTTAGCAAAACTTCATATTATAAGGTTAATACCACAAAATCATATATTCTTGACATCAATTTAGACGCCACTACAAAAAATCTCCTACAATTCCAGTATAAATTCAAATGGGCTGACAAGGAACTTTCCTATTTAGGAGTCAAATTAACCAGATCAACCAAATCTCTGTTCTCTCCCAACTTTTTACCCATACTTCTTAAAATACAAAATGATTCCCACCAGATTATGAAACACAAACTTTCCTGGTCAGGTAGATTAGCGGCCTTCAAAATGTTATGCCTACCACAGATACTTTACTTTTTCTGAACCCTACCCATCCCACTTCCTGTGTCATATTTTAGATCCCTCCATTCGGTTCTAAACATCCATCTTTGGAAAGGGAAGAAACCCAGAAGTGCCCATTCCAATTTGATTAAAAACAAACAAGTAGGAGGAGTAGGCTCAATCGCCTTCGAAGACTATTATTTAGCATCCATTCTCGCCCAACTACCGGAGTGGTTTCGCCCCCAACCAATCACTCCATGGGGACAAACCATCAAATACCACTAGAAACCCTCCACTTTCTCGCCCCGGATCTTAATGTATCACATTGGTCCCTCATTGGTCCCTCAAGGGGATGCAGTCTCTACAAAGCCTTCTCCTAAATTCTCTCCCCAATACCTTTTCTGTCCTACAAAAGGAGTTCAACCTCCCTACGTCAGATTTCTTTACTCATATGCGGATTTCCCATTGTCTAAAGAACGCGCCCCTACCCCTATACGCCATCCCCACAAGGACATGGGCTTACCTCACAGACACTCTTACCAAATACAAAGGTATATCCCATTTTTACAACCTCCTTCAGGGCAAACAACAATTCCTCAAACTACCGGCTCACCGTCATTGGGAAGCAGATCTTTCCACATCATACTCAGAGGATCAATGGTCCCTAGCCTTTAGATCTATTTATAGATCCACACAATGCTCCACCCTATGGGACCTTACGCAGAAAATTTCCCTCCGCTGGTATCTGACCCCAGCGAGACTAGCTTCCTTTAAATCCCAGAATTCCAACCTCCGCTGGAGGTGTAAAACCTCTAAAGGAGACATGTTACACATCTTTTGGTCATGCCCACGCATCATATACTTTTGGAAGGATGTCTTCAAACTCCTTTCGGATACTATCAATTGCAATATTACTCCCTCACCAGAATTGGCGATACTGAACCTAACGATAGAGAATATATCCCCCCACTCTAGATATGTTATATCCCACATACTTCTGGCTTCCAGATTGTGTATAACTAGGATGTGGAGATCAGAGGAGTCACCAGTAATTGCCCAAACTATTGATCTAGTGAACCTGCACCATTGCTACGAATCAATAATGGCTGCCAGTAATGGTCAAGCCGAAAAAATCCGGAAAGCCTGGTACCTCTGGGCCTCCGGATCTAGAGCAGTGCCAACACCTTAAGTCGAATGAGTATATCATATGTTCTTTCTTTTTTTTCTCTTGACCGAGCATTCTGTATTTAAGCCATCTACAAGTTTAAGTAATACTAACTCAATATCTTAAAGGGACCATTCCCTAAGTGAGGGTAACCCTCTAACCTGTTACATCAACACTGGGCTGTTCTCCTCTTGGGTCACAAAGTGTTCCAGTTGGGGTGATTCAGGAGGAGATAAGTCCATGAAAGCAATTAATCGCACTACTATCTAAATGTGTTTTCTTTAAAAAAATCTATCCTGTTAACACTACTATAACTGTCTTTTTCTCATGTACCACACCTATTGTACTAGAGTCGTTGCACGACCTATGAACAATGCAATATTTGTTAATCTGATATTTACAAATCTTTAATAGAAATAATTGAAATGAAAAATTGTGATATGTTGTCATTAGGGTTGAGCGGACCCGAACCCGAACAATTGACTGTATGTTCGGGTTCGGGTCCGGTGTTCGGCAATATGCATGTAAAGTCGCGCTTGTTTCCCGTGCTTAGAACTGTCCCTGCACAAAGTGTCATTTCTGAAGGAAAAAAAGTAATTTAAAACTCACTCGCGGCTATAATGAATTGTCGGCTCCTGGTTATTATCCTTGGAGAAGGTGAACATCAAACCTAACTCTGAAATTTTTCTAATAACAGCGGATGTTACATCTCTATATACTATTATTCAACATGAGGACGCGGCTCTCGCACTGAATTGGGCATTAAGCAAGAGAGAAGACATCCCACATACACAAAAAAGATTTTTGGGACATGTCTTGGATTTTTGTATGACACACAATTACTTTTGGTTTAATGTTTTTTTCTTTTCCCAACAGGTTGGCGTGGCCATGGGAGCTAAGTTTGCTCCCAGCCTAGCCAACCTGTTCATGTCAGAATGGGAGGATAAATTTATTTTTAGGAACCAGAAGCCACAGATGATCTTTTACCGACGGTTCATAGATGACCTGTTGATGATTTGGGAAGGACCGGAGGAACCTCTTAAGAAATACCTGGATGCTCTGAATATTAATAATAATAATATTAAATTGGAATATACTATGAGCAAGAAATCTGTAAATTTCTTAGACGTAACTATTGAGAATATGGGTGATAGTTTGAAGACCAAAGTCTTCTTCAAACCCACTGATCGGAATAGTTATTTATCGATCTGTAGTGGGCACCACCCTGCTTGGATTAAAAATATTCCAAAAGGACAAGTCTTAAGAGTACGTCACAATTGCACGGAAGAAAGCGACTTCAGGATACAAGCAAACATACTGAAGGAGAAGTTTACACAGAAAGGTTATTCGGATGAGGTGTTGGAAGATACTATACAACAAGTGGCGACACTCCCTAGAAATTTATGTTTCAAAAAGAAGGAAAATCAGAACGAGACTAATCATTACCAATGGGCTTTCCTAACAGGGTTTCATGTGCAATATAAAGACATTGAATCCATTTTTAGGAAACATTGGTACATCCTGAGTAGAGATAGGCATTTGGGACAAGTCCTCCCCTCACAACCATAGTTCATATATAGAAGGGCCCCGAATTCTGGGGATTGGGTTGTTAAAAAGATTTTGGACCCCCCAGGTCAGCAAACTCTAAAAATTGACCTCAAAGGTTTCTTCCCGTGCAGGAGATGTATCTGCTGTAGGACTGTAAAAGTACACAATAGGGGGAAGAAACAAATTATTAGCACTGATCAAAAAGTTTTTGATATTGAGGAATTCATCACATGTAATTCCTCACATGTTGTGTACCTGTTATGGTGCCCATGTGGGTTATTATATGTGGGTAGAACTAAGAGATTATTAAAAGTTCGTATCTCTGAGCATTTAACCAATATCAAAAATGGATTTAAATATCACAGCGTGTCAGTACATTTTAAAGAGAAGCATAATCAGGACCCTTCTTTAGCCCAGTTTTGTGGCATTGATTGTGTTTACCCAACTTGGAGGGGATCTAATAGGGTCAGGGATCTCTCACAACGTGAAACCAAGTGGATTTTTCTTTTAAAGTGCCTCTCTCCCCGGGGGTTAAATGTGGAGGTGGATTTGAACTGCTTCATAAATGATTTTTAAGAGTGTTTGTGGGTAGGTTCAATCACATGATAACCAGGATCAATGGGGAGGGTTAGGCATTTAAGTTCAGTTCTTCTTCATAAAATATTTATAATTATTAATTTTAAATAATTTTAAACATTTGAATATAATAATTAATAGTGCACTGCTATTTAATTTTATCTATGAATATATATTTCTCATTTTATTAATATAACTCCATATTTTATTGTCCTATTTATTCCATTCACATAGCTATCAACCAGTTATGATAGTAAGGATGGATATCATTTTGATATGTGTACCAAGAATTGGTTAATGATTTTATCTAAAATTATTGTGACTAATATTGGTAATATGTGGTAATGTACTAGAGGCAGCAATTATTAGATGATTTTATTTAATAATGTATGTTTAAATATCTTTGGTTATGAGCTGATATTATAGTGTTTATAATATGTAGAATTTGTATTCAGTTTTTTTAGATATGCTTCAATGCGCATATTAAGTATAGGGCAAATAGTGGGAATTCAGCCTCCTAATATATGTGCATGTGAATGAGGGCTACGGGGACACTCGATCAGCGTGAGTATTAGTTACGACGCTTCCGCCCTTTAGTGCAGGATCCCCTGTTCAGCACTTCCGCCCGTCTATGACGTGACGCGCATGCGCAATATCTTTGAACCAACTCCGATGAATTACAGATGTGGGTATAAAGGGGAGTCCATTACGGAGTGTAGCCAATCCCATGATTAAGTCCATCGTGACAAAACATGTCGGGGCGTGGCTACACTGCGATCGTTTGAGTGCTTGAACCATCGTGAAGGAGTGACGTGTGACGTGTTACGCATCCAGCCACAGTAGGAAGCGAGGGATCGTATATGGGAAGCGAGCGGTGAGAGCGTTCATACTAGTATTGATCACTGCTGATCCTGGGTCCGCCGTGACCATCCTTCACTGGCTGTAGTTGTCTGGATGTTTTTGGTGTGCATTACGGCTTGCTTTCATAATTTTCTTGTGAGTGTAACTTATTGTGCACCTTATATTTTTTTACACATATACGGAGCCACCTGGAGGACACTTTATGAAGTGCATCATCTGGTTACCCATTGAAAGGATTGTTGCTTAGCTTGCACGCCGAACACGCGAGTGTGAGGCATATTTTTTTGGTGAGTGTTTTATCTGAAGGGAGAGGTCTCACTGAACACTTGGGTGTGGTGGAAGAAATGAAGATTGAAGACACTGATTATTAATTTATGAACTTTAAACACTATTGTCACTTTATGCACGGGTTCTTGCTGATTTATAGTGACTGGATTAATATATATTTTTTTCAGCCATAATCTGATTTATATTTATTGGAGTAGTTTATGTATTTAGTTACATGTTTTTGCGCCACTTATAATAATATGTTTTCAGTTTAGATTATCATCATTATTATATTGTACACAGTTTGATTATTTAAGGTGGCAGCATTATAGATTCACTTTTCATTTGGATGTATATGTTGGCACCAGTGTGCCTAAGTGTACGAAGTTATCCAACATATTCATCACTTGATATATATTTTTATTTATATATATATTTTTTTATCTTTATCCTGAAGCGCAGTGGGGATATCAATAGGGCGCATTTTTTGATTTCCACTTATTCACAATACATAGAAAAGACATTGATAAAAAAAAAAAAAAAGCGTGGGGGTTCACCCAAATTCAATTACCAGGCCCTTCAGGTCGGGTATGGATATTAGGGGAACCCTGCCGCAAATTTTAAAAAAAAATCCGTGTGGTTCCCCCAAATATCCATACCAGGCCCTTCAGGTCTGGTATGGAATTTAAGGGGGACTCCACCCCAAATTAAAAAAAAAATGTCATGGAGTACCCCCAAAAATTCAGACCAGACCCTTTATCCGACCACGCAACCTGGCAGGCCGCAGGAAAAGAGGGGGGATGAGAAAGCGCCCCCCCGAACCATACCAGGCCACATGCCCTCAACATGGGGAGGATGTCCCCATGTTGATGGGGACAAGGGCCTCATCCCCACAACCCTTGCCCGGTGGTTGTGGGGGTCTGCGGGCGGGGGGCTTATCGGAATCTGGAAGACCCCTTTAACAAAGGGGACCCCCAGATCACGGCCCCCCTATGTGAATTGGTAATGGGGTACGCCTACCATTTCACAAAGAAAGTGTAAAAAATAAAAAAATAAAATACACAGACATCATTGGGAAAGTCCTTTTATTAAAAATAAAAAAATAAAAAATAAAAAAAAACATTCCAGCGATGAAATCCAGTGTCCCGCGGCGATCCCGATGTCCAGCGCTGTCCAGACGAAATGTCATTGGCTGAGCCTGAGCGGACCTGATAGGGAACTTCCTCTGCAGTGTATTAAATGAATAGACCCGCCCCTTCTAAAGTTCCCCATCAGGTCCGCTCAGCCAATGACGTAGTGTAAGGCTGAGGACCTGATGCGGAACGTGAGAAGGGGCGGGTCTATTCATGTATTATACTGCAGAGGAAGTTCCCCATCAGGTCCGCTCATCCAATGACGTAGGCGGGATCTGACATACGAGGGGGCAGACCTGATGGGGAACTTCCTCCCCAGTTTAATACATGAATAGACCCGCCCCTTCTCACGTTCCGCATCAGGTCCGCTCAGCCAATGACATAGGTGTAAGGCTGAGGACCTGATGCGGAACATGAGAAGGGGCGGGTCTATTCATGTATTACACTGTGGAGGAAGTTCCCCATTAGGTCCGCCCCCCGCCAACGTCATTGGATAAGCGGACCTGATGTGGCTGGAGCTCCTCTCCCCCTGGCCCGAATCTCTGGGAGGTACTTCGATCTCATTCAGTCAGACCTAAACCTGGGAATATACCCGGAGGTTATATCAAGGCACATAACACAAATTGGATGGATAGAAGAGATGGGATAAACATCAAATTACCAAACAACAAGATAACAGTGATAGACATAACATGGTTGTTAAGTGACCCAACACCAGAGTTGACTTTTTTTTACATTTTAAACTTTTTTTTTTCTAAACTTTTCTTTTTCATCACACAGGGGATATGATGTGATGTATTTTTTGGTGACAGGATCACTTTAATAAGACATCAGGGCTTCAAAAAAAACCTTGAGGTCCCATCTGTCCTCCTGTGAAACAAATGGAATGCAGAACCCACTCCATTGGCTTTGGTGACACCAGGGCCAAAAGTGGCATTTTACACAATGCTTCTGGGTTATTAGCAGGAAGAGGAGATCAGTGAATGGGTGTTTACCAATCTCCCTCCCCTCTACGCAGCGGCACCCACCATGCTGGTTATGGGTCCAAAGGTGGTCGCATGGAGCCCAGGAAACACAGTGGGGGCATATATGGGAAGAAGGGGCAGCAATAACAGGGGTGTGTGGATGCAATCCAGCTGCTGCACAGCCACCCTATAATTTCAATCTGACAGTTGTTTTGTCAGATTTAAACACACTCCTGGTTGATTCAGCTGCCTGGAGTGTGTGTAAAACCCCCCACTTCCACCGATGTACTACATACATTCTTGCCAGTAAAAGGGTTTATTTGCCATTTCAGAGTGTTATCATATGTAGCGGGGTCCTAAATTTAGGGGTAGTGTCGAGCATCGCAGCGAGCTTTTAAGGGTATACTCAATGTATCTTTGATAGAAGCTAGTCTGAAAGTTTTGGTAAGGTGGTATTACGTTCCTTCCAGGCTGGCTACAATGTACTCAGACACATCACCAATTTGCTTCAGAGGATGTGAACTGGAGGGCACTATACTCCACACATGGTGGTCCTGCCCGCGCATCAGATCTTTCTGGCGCAAGGTTTTCCGCACCCTTAGTTCCCTGACGGGCATACTGATCACACCTCGACCCAATATAGCACTGCTGAACCACCCAATCCCCAATTTACCCAAACTATCCCAGAAGCTCTCATTTTATATATTGTTAGGAGCCAAATTAACCATAGCCAAGGCCTGGAAGAATCCCACAGTATCGTTCTGGGGTTTCAGGAGAAAGGTTTCCTGGATCATGGCCCAAGAGCAAATTGTCGCTAAACTTACTGATAAGAGTGAAAAATTCATAGCCACCTGGGATCCTTGGGCCACCTACTGCAATGTCTCTCTGATACCCGGAGTACAACCTGGTTTTCTGAGTACTAACGTTCCACCTTCTTAACACGAGAATTTCTACACCTCTTTCCTTCTCACGTTTCTAAGTCTTCTCTTCTCTTGCCTCCCTTGGCTTTCTGGGGTTTTCACTACAGATCTGATCGAGATGCTCTCATATACACTTAATTCAATTGTGTTCGTATCTTAATATCTTTCTTTATACTTGCCCAGAGTGGGGTCCTCCTATTCTGACACTTTCTACTGTGAGATAATATAGTTGAAATATTGCAGCTCTTCACTTACACTACCTTACCAACCTGATGGAAACTTCCATGGGTACTGGTTCCTCCACTCTCCGGGATGCAGTATGAGCCCTTAGGGGCATCCCGGGAGTCGGAGACTCAATGTTGGGATGGTAGGGATCTTTACCCATCTGGTTATGGTTAGTCATTACAGAACATGGGAGGATAAAGCTAGGACACTGTGGATCACAGTTCAGAGCTAGAATCTTTATGTTTATTATTTTGGACCATAGGTTGACTTGATCGCAAGTTGCATTATTGTACTGTACAGACTACTTGTTGAGATTCTTCTGTATCGCCTAAAAATTTCAATAAAAATATTTAAACTAAATTTAGGGGTAGTGTTTGAGTGGTATTTATGCTCAAAAACCTTAATTGTTAGGACTTATCCACCATTTTGTCCGCAGGCAGAGTATCAGTGTACAGTTCCCTGTGGCCTGCGGGTGGCGCTGCCATGGTGGGCCAGGGTTGAACCACTGGTACAGTGCTGTGCCTTGTGTGTCCCCTCTCGGTGACCAAACGGTGGGAGTGGTTAGCCTGCTGTGCATGCCGGGAGAGGATATAAAAGGGGCAGACGCTGCCTGTATGGGGTTTGTTTTCCACCCCAGGATTGGGGTTTGAGTTCGCTTCCTGGGGGTCCTACTCCTGAGGGGGGGGCATAGGTGCTCTCTGGCTGCCCTGAGCACCTTTAGCTCAGGGGTGGTGGTCGGTGAATCAGTCCCAGGCACCTTTAGCCCTGGGGCTGCAACAGAAAAGCCTTGGGCCCAGCGACCTTTGGCTGGAGCCTACCAAGGATCAAGGAATCCCAGGGTGCCGCCTTGCGAGGGGACCCGTATCTTAGATGAGGAGGCCGGGGGAGGACCGTTCCGAGGGACTGGTGAGAAGTCACGGTGAAGGAAGGTGCCCGGTAACTCTCTGGAGGGATGTCTTCTCCTTAAAAGAGGTCAAGATTAGAGACCAAGTTCACCAGGTCTGTGGCAGAGACCAAGTTCACCAGGTCTGTGGCCGAGACAAAGTTCATCAGTTTGTGCAGAGACTGTATATCTGTTTAGAGTGCCATTTTGGCTGCTAGTCCCCTCTCTAGGGAGACTATCCAAATGGGCTGAGTCTGCTTGAGAAGCCGAGCAGTGAAGTGTATTTTGTTTGTGCCTGGACCTCTCTCCCACACCTTATGCTGTCCTGTTCTCCCTCCAACATTTCTGTCTAGAGACTGTGCTTTAAGAGAAAAAAACTCTACGTTGGAGTTACGGCTGGTGTGGACCTTGGAGTTATTGGGGGAAATAGAGACGTGTCTTTATTGAGCATAGAGATGAGAACCATTCTCTGGAGAACCTCGCTGCGGAGACCTGTTTCATAACACCGCTCAACCTCTTCACACAGGAGGGTACAGGCACATAGCGTGGTGTGCCCTCTCTTCCTGCGAGGAGCCAAGGGCAGGTGAGAGGGGGTGAGTGCGCTACACATACAAAATTTTACATTCTGCTTCACTAAAATTCTAACACCTTGGATGGAAATAAAATGCAGCTCTGTATTCAATTCTAACAGGAGCACACTAAAATAGGTAGTTGCCCCTTATCTCTAAGTTGCTCTGGTTGCTCATTCCAGTCAACTCCATTACTCTTCTCTGCCTGATGCACTGGCCTGTGTAGACGTAGGGATGAAGTTCAGGTTCCTAACAGATCGTGGTTTGTGGATTGACTTAACTATGTGGTCTATTCTCCAGTCCTGCCATATCATTGCATACAATACAGGGTCATTTGCCTTGTATTATATGTTTAGGAGGCTGCAGAGTGGCCAGAGGCAGTCACAACTTAAGCTGGGCACACACGTGCATTATTTTTTTCCTTTAACCAGTGGTTTGAATGAAAAAAAGAAAAAAAAAGATTACTGCATCAACATAAGCCATGTTGATGGAGGGATTTCTTCCACTGAGATATTGTGTTTTAACAGAGGGACTCCCATCCACCCCGCCAGAAGACACTGATCAGTGCTCACAGTCATTACCTGCAAGCCCTTATCAAATGCTGGTTTTCCAGCATGCCTGTTTGACAGAAGCTGGACATTAGACCTGCTTCTGTTGAACAGACAGCTGTACACATGGACCAAAAGTTGTCTGGTTCCTTCCGAACTGGAAGTTTTTTGGCCCGTGTGTACTGGACTTTACAGAGCAATTGCGCATGACCAGTAAAGCCGTGTACACACAATAGGTTTTACCGATGAAAACAGTCCGATGGACTGTTTTCATCGGACAAATCGATCATGTATGGGCCCCATCGGTCTTTTTTCCATCGGTGTTTAAAAATAGAACATGTTTACAATTTATCCGATGGTTAAAAAACCGATAGCAAATTACTATCGTCTGTGGGGAACTCCATCGGATAAAAAACCCACGCATGCTCAGAATCAAGTCGACGCATGCTCAGAAGCATTGAACTTTATTTTTCTCGGATCATCGGAGTGTTTTACGTCACCGCGTTTGAAACGGTCGGTTTTTTGACTGATGGTGTGTGGCCAAGACTGATGGAAGACAGTTTCATTGGATTTCCGATGGAAAAAAACATCGGATTAGAATCCATAGGATATCCGATTGTGTGTACAGGGCTTTACTGTGCTGGAGGGAGCCTGCTGGATTCAGAAATTAATCCTCTGCCCCTAGACTAAAAAAGCAATTAACCCTTACAGTGTGGGGGCCCACTGCAAAGGATGGATTGATTTTCAAATTTTCCGTGAGCTGGACTTTTAACCTTATGCTACAAATGTAATCATGTGACCTTTAATTTGTATAAAGGTACAAATCTTGCTGCATTGTGTTTGGAACCATTGTAAGAATAAAGCATTTTATCCTGTATTTATATATAAGTGTGTGAAGAAAGGGCAAAAACCTATATTTCCAAGGTGTAGCAATGTCTAGCCTGAAAAACTATTTCAGTGCAAAAATTTAGTATGCATCATTACAGATGTCACCACCAGTAAGATTTAATACATAAACTCATTGCCAAGTTAATTTAGCTGAGTTGTAGCCAGGAATTGAGTGCTTTGGACCCTAGCCATAATAAAAAAAAACTAAATAACAGCATTTATGGGTTCAGAAAGCGTGGAGAACATTTTTTTATTTATTTTTTGCTTTTAGATATAAAAGAGGAATATAGTCTACAGACTGATCTTTTATGTGCACAATATAAAAGAGTTAACACTTAAATGTGCCTCTAAGAACCTTATGATTACCCAATAATTTTAAATGTTACATCAAATTTAACTAGAACATTTGTATTCATTTTGTAGTTTTCTGGACTAGCAGCATTGTTTTAACCACTTAAGCTCCGGAAAGGTTTTACCCACTTCCTGACCAGGCCACTTTTTGCAATACGGCACTAAGTTACTTTAACTAACAATTGTGCGTCGTGCGACATTGTACCCAAACAAAATTGATGTCCTTTTTTACCCACAAATAGAGCTTTCTTTTGGTGGTATTTTATTCACCTTTGCGGTTTTTATTTTTTGCGCTATAAAAAAAAAGACCGGCAATTTTGAGAAAAATAAAAAAATATATATTTTTTGCTTTCTGCTCTAAAACATATCCAATAAAAAAAAATCAAAAATCAAATTCTTCATCAATTTAGGCCAATATGTGTACTGCTACATGTTTTTGATAAAAAAAATCCCCAAAAGTGTGTATTGATTGGTTTGTGCAAAAGTTATAGTGTCTACAAACTATGGGATAGATTTATGGACTTTTTATTTATTTATTTTATTTTATTTTACTAGTAATGGCGGCGATCAGTGGTTTTTAGCAGGACTGCGACATTGTGGTGGACAAATCTGACACTAAGTTACACTTTTTGGGGACCAGTGACACCAATACAGTGATCAGTGCTAAAAAAAATGCACTGTCACTGTTCAAATGACACTGGCAGGGACTAGGTTAACATCAGGAGCAATCAAAGGGTTAAATGTGTTCCCTGGAAGTGCTTTCTAACTGTGTGAAGGATAGTTGCACTTTAGGAAGACAGAGATCTGTGTTCCTGATTAGCATAAACATAAGATCTTCATCTTCCTTACTAGCAGAATTTCGATCTGCCTTGTTTACATAGGCAGACTGCCGTTCTTCCTCTCTCCAATCAAAGCGGGAGCGAGGCTCCGGCCGTGCGCGCACGCACCCCAGAGCCCTTGAAAGAAATCACATACAGGTACTTGATTTTGCGCTTAAGGGCCGCTCTGCCGCAGTAAAGGTACATGGGGCTGTCCTTAAGCGGTTGAATGTACTTATCAGACTATTATCTTTTAAGAGGGTTTGGTATCGATTTTAAGGGAGACTCCATGCAAAACAAAAAAACGAACAAAAAGAGTGAACTTCCATCAAAAGCCACACCAGACCCTTATCTACGCTTGCAACCTGGATGGCCAAGAAAGGTGGGGCAGAGAGTGTGGGCCCTTATTCTGAACTATACCAAGCCACATGCCCTCAACACTGGGAGAATAGCTGGTACTGCCCTGGTTAAGCACCTTACCCCAATGTTAATGAGGACAAGGGCCATTTCTGATCTTTACACAAACAATTTAAAAGAGTTACCGCTTAAATGTGCCTATAAGAACCTTATAATTAACCAATAGTTTGGTTAATGTTACAACAAATCTAACTTGAACATTTTTATCCATTTTGTAGTTTTCTGGACTAGAACATTTTAAGTGGTATATTCTATGGGACACAAACATGAAAAATCAAAAGTCCTCATTTTAAAGGCTCATATGCAAGTCATTGCCATAAAAAGTGTATGGGGACCTGGGTACTGCCCTGGGAGACATGAATCAATGCAAAGGAGCAGTGATTTTAATGATGCTTAACCACTTCAGCCCAGGACCATTTGGCTGGCCAAAGACCAGGCCACTTTTTTCGATTCGGCACTGCGTAGATTTAACTAACAATTGCACGGTCGTGCGACGTGGCTCCAAAACAAAATTGACGTCCTTTTTTTCCCACAAATAGAGCTTTCTTTTGGTGGTATTTGATCATCTCTGTGGTTTTTATTTTTTGCAGTATAAACAAAAATAGGGCGACAATTTTGAAAAAATGCAATATTTTTTAATTTTTGCTATAATAAATATCCCCAAAAAATATATAAAAAAACATTTTTTTCCTCAGCTTAGGCCGATACGTATTCTTCTACATATTTTTGGTAAAAAAAAAATTGAAATAACCGTTTATTGATTGGTTTGCGCAAAAGTTATAGCGTCTACAAAATAGGTTTGTGGCATTTTTATAAAAAAAATTTTTTTTACTAGTAATGGCAGTGATCTGACGTTTTTATCGTGACTGCGACATTATGGCGGACATATCGGACACTTTTGACACATTTTTGAGACCATTGGCATTTTTACAGCGATCAGTGCTATAAAAAAAGCACTGATTACTGTAAAAATGTCACTGGCAGGGAAGGGGTTAACACTAGGGGCGCTCAAGGGGTTAATTATGTTCCCTAAAGTGTGTTATAACTGAAGGGGGGATGGGACTGACTAGGGGAAATGACAGATCACTGTTCATACTTTGTATGAACATACGATCAGTCATTTCTCCCCCTGAAAGTACCGGGAGCTGTGTGTTTACACACACAGCTCCCAGTCCTCGCTCTGTCATGAGCGATTGCGGATGCCCAGCGGTCATTGCGCCCGCCAGGCACTCGCATCGGCACCTAGTGGCCACAGAGCGGAATCAGGTTATATTACTTGATTTCGCGCAGCCGAGCCAACCTGCCGCAGTAAAACTGCGGCGGGAGGTTGGCAAGAGGTTAAAGTGAAGCAATAAAAATTAAACATTCGACTTACAGGCAATTGAGACACTTTTTTGCGTCATGGGATCTCTCTGCCCCATGTAGCCGACAGCTTACAGCCTTTGAATCCTTACACACATGTACAACACCTCAAAGACATCTAATATCATATCTATACACTCTACTCCAGGGAGATTCCCCTCCCCCCCAAAAAAATGCTTCATGTCTGTCCTGGGAAAGAGACCTTCAAATGACGCTTACGGATGATAATTGGGAGGACATATATGAGTAAATTCATAAAGGCTCACTGAATGTGGCAATCCAGGAAAATTGTTATAAAATCGCAAACAAATGGTATAGAACTCTTGCTCGTCTGCCTAAATTCTCCCCCACAATCCCTAATGTCTGCTGGAGATGAAAGAAAGCGGTGGGCTTGATGCTCCATATCTGGTGGGAGTGTACTTCAATCCAAAAATTCTGGAGAGAAGTGCACTCCCTAACAACACGAATCACTACATACACGCTAGACTATAGCCTGGCTCAATATCTATTGCACCACACAACTCTACCTAAGAAACATTATCACAAATCACTGGCCATGCATATGGTCAATGCAGCGAGGCTCTGCATTCCTGTGCACTGGCGATCTACGGAAGAACCATCTATTAGAGAATGGTTTATCAGGGTCTCTAAGATTGAGGAGATGGAGGAATTGATCCACGTCTCCCAAGAATGTCTACAAAAATTCACAACTGTTTGGGCTTGTTGGACTCTTTTCAGATCTACCGAAACCTACAAATCCTACTTCCCATCCCTTGACGTAGTTGCCTGATTGGTCTACTAGGAAACCCCATATACTCGCCCTGGATGGGGATTTGGATTGGAGAGCGGTCCCTACCCCTACTGCTCCCCCCCATCCCCCTCTTCTTTCTCTCCTTCCTTTACTTCCTCCCCCTCTCACTCATTTCTTTTTCCCTATTCTTGAACATGACTAGACCCTACATACCAGCATTTTTCATTACGTCCCATAATACAAGATGGAGGCTGACCCCACTACCCCCGAATACACCACTGTCGAGACCTGCTGATATTGGTCTCAGTGGTACTGCTCCAATCAGCCGAGTGGGTTGGCTTTGAAATGATACAATTACTCATATGTTTTCTTCAAGTTTTATGTTACTACAAGACCAGTAAATTTGCTGGTAACAATGATTACTGAATAACTTCAACAACTTCCCATACCATGTTTTAAGGATTGTTCATACCATGTATATCATCTTATTGTATTGTTTAGTCATGAAACTTATTCTAAAATGTTACACTGACTGTATTGCATTGTACATTCATCTTAATTTTCTCCAAGAAAGATTCTTTGTGCCTGTAAAGTGGCACATCTGTACGATGTATAGAACCTGCTTCAGAAAAACTGACATTACTAAACAGCTGGGAGACTCAAGGATGGAGAAGGATCATGGTGCTAATAGATGACAGATTGAGCGACAGCATGCAGTGCCAAGCTGCAGCTACCAAAGCAGGCAGAATGTTAGCATGCATGAAAAAGGGGATATACTCCATGGACAAAACTATAATTCTGCCACTTTATAAAGCTCTGGTCAGACCTCATCTGGAGTTTTCCGTTTAGTTCTGGTCATCAGTCCTCCGTAGGGATGTGCTGGAGCTGGAGAGAGTCCAACTAATAAGGGGACTGGAGGACCTCAATTACGAGGAACAGCTGAAAACACTAAGGGGGTGATTTACTAACAACAGTGCGCTGCGCCGGTTCATACCTTAATTGGTGCGCTGGATAAATCCTTAATTGGGCGCATGAACCAGCGGCGCACTGCTATAGTAAATAAAAATGTCAGCGGCGCTTGTATCTCTATTCAAAATGAATGGTTCCCTATGGGTGCCCATTTATTTGAATAGAGGTCGCCCGGAAAGTCGGATCAAGACGATCCGACTTGCGGGGCGACTCGTGTGCCAGTTGACACAGAGGCAGCGTGACTTTGCGAGGCAACTTGGACACGACTTGTGCGTGAAGCAGACGCTCAAGTCGTGTCTTGGAGGCGACTTGAAGTACCTGGCCAAGAGTGTTCTCGGCAACAAGGTACTGCAAGCCTCGCGCTCGCTTTCCCCTGTGTTTGGTATGAATCATCGCCTTCATCGTCGTCTTCTTCCCTCTTCTCTCTGCCGGATGTTGCCTCGTCGCTGTCTGCCGCTACAATGCTTAGTGCGCGGAGCGCAACGACTTATATTGGCATGCCACCCGGTGATCCCACCCCCGTATGACATCCCGGGGAATGATGGGACTGTGACGTCATATGGGGGCGGGGTCACTGGGTGGCATCACCCTACACACACTATTATCCAGCGCTCATGGAAAGTCCCAATAACTAGTGAAGTCTTTGGGAGTAATGATGAAAAACTTTGTCCGTTTATTAGTGACAATAGAAAGAGGGAATCCACTCCCAAATGTACAGAAAGCAGGAAAAACTTTACTCTCTAGCCGCCATTGATATGCCCCTTATTAAACTTGCAAAGAAAAAAATCCGTGGAGCAAGGAGGGGTTAAAAGAAAGTCAGCACAAAGCCTGCACTCTGATCCCTCTGTGGGTACAGTACCTTGGATGATATGATCTGACCGAGCGGCGTGTGGAGGACCCTCCAACAAGGGATACAGGACCAGGTTCGTTGTGCAGCTGGGACAAGAGGAATCACTCACTGCGTTCCTCCGGATCTATGACATCACCCGGCTGCGACGCCAGCTGATGTGTCAGGGAGCAGACAGTGTGGTGAGACGAGAAGTGCTGTCCTGCGGGTTCCTCTCCTACGAGGATATCAGCGTCACTACTCTCTGCTCTACTCTCAGCGTCACTGCTCTCTAGTGGAATAATAGAGGAATGACCACTTCAGGAAATAAAAATGTTTAAATCAACACATGAGCACAATAGCCAGGGATTTTGTGCTCATGTGTTGATTTAAACATTTTTATTTCCTGAAGTGGTCATTCCTCTATTATTCCACTAGAGAGCAGTGACGCTGAGAGTAGAGCAGAGAGTAGTGACGCTGATATCCTCGTAGGAGAGGAACCCGCAGGACAGCACTTCTCGTCTCACCACACTGTCTGCTCCCTGACACATCAGCTGGCGTCGCAGCCGGGTGATGTCATAGATCCGGAGGAACGCAGTGAGTGATTCCTCTTGTCCCAGCTGCACAACGAACCTGGTCCTGTATCCCTTGTTGGAGGGTCCTCCACACGCCGCTCGGTCAGATCATATCATCCAAGGTACTGTACCCACAGAGGGATCAGAGTGCAGGCTTTGTGCTGACTTTCTTTTAACCCCTCCTTGCTCCACGGATTTTTTTCTTTGCAAGTTTAATAAGGGGCATATCAATGGCGGCTAGAGAGTAAAGTTTTTCCTGCTTTCTGTACATTTGGGAGTGGATTCCCTCTTTCTATTGTCACTAATAAAACGGACAAAGTTTTTCATCATTACTCCCAAAGTCTTCACTAGTTATTGGGACTTTCCATGAGCGCTGGATAATAGTGTGTGTATGGTGTGCGTTTTGTACTTCCGGGTACAAATTTTTTCTTGCTGCTCTGGATTCTGGTCCTCCCTTTTTGTTTATATTTTTCTGAATATTTGGGATTTTTGTGATCAATTACTCATAAAAAAACTTTTTTTTTTTCTTCCACCTTTTTTAGCGCTTGTGATCTTTGTTGTTTTATCGGGTGGCATCACCCGGTGACCACGCCCCATGCCAATATAAGTCGTTGCGCTCCGCGCACACAGCATTGTAGCGGCAGACAGCGACGAGGCAACATCCGGCGGAGAGAAGAGGAAAGAAGGCGACGATGAAGACCGGGACCCCGCTAGCAAAAGAGCTGGAGGAAGATAGCGGGGCGCCCTGCAGAAGGCAGAAATAACCGGAGATCGTGGAGAAGGCACCAGAGAGCGCAGAGACGACACCGGGGAGCAGAAGAAGAGACCCCTGAAGTCGGAAGAAGACCCCCGAATTCGGAAGAAGGCCCCCGGAGCTGCCTAATAAATTACTTTAAAAACCTGTGTTGTGTTTTTTTTATTGACTTTTTTTTGCCACCAGGTAAATGGGTAGGGGTACGATGTACCCCATACTCATTCACATAGGGTGGGGGGCCGGGATCTGGGGGTCTTCCAGATTCCAATAAGCCCCCTGCCCGCAGACCCCCACAACCACCGGGCAAGGGTTGTGGGGATGAGGCCTTTGTCCCCATCAACATGTGGACATCCTCCCCATGTTGAGGGCATGTGGCCTGGTACTGTTCAGGAGAGGCGGGGGGCGCTCTCTCATCCCCCCTCTTTTCCTGCGGCCTGCCAGGTTGCGTGCTCGGATAAAGGGTCTGGTATAGATTTTTGGGGGAACTCCACGCAATTTTTTATTTTATTTGGGGTGGAGTTCCCCTTAAAATCCATACCAGACCTGAAGGACCTGGTATGGATATTTGGGGGAACCCCACGCATTTTTTAAAAAATTTGCGGCAGGGTTCCCCTTAATATCCATACCAGACCTGAAGGGCCTGGTAATTGAATTTGGGGGGACCCCCACACATTTTTTTTTTTTTACCAATGACTGGGAGCCGACAATTCATTATAGCCGCGAGTGAGTTTTAAATGACTTTTTTTCCTTCAGAAATTACACTTTGTGCAGGGACAGTTTTAAGCACGGGAAACAAGCGCGACTTTACAGGCATACTATACACACACCCTAGGTATGAAATTTAAAGGAATATTTCACTTTTATTGTTTCATTTTAAGCATTATTAAAATCACTGCTCACAAAAAAACGTCAGTTTTTAAAACTTTTTTTTGCATTGATACATGTCCCCTGGGGCAGGACCCGGGTCCCCAAACACTTTTTAGGACAATAACTTGCATATTATCCTTTATAATTAGCACTTTTGATTTTGAACATTCGAGTCCATTGTATTTAATAGGGTTCTAAAGTTCGCGCAAACTTTCTGTCTGTTCGCAGGTTCTGGTGCGAACCGAACAGGGGGGTGTTCGGCTCATCCCTAATGTTAATGAACTAAACGCTTATAGACGCAAATGCGGTAAAACGCGGCATGCAAACGCGAGTTTAGAAATGCCGCATTCAACCTTAGTTCTAAAGACTTTGCACCAGCGTCCCGTGTACATGGGGCCTAAAAACGGCTATGCCATTTACAGCTCAAAAACACCATGGTGGCCATGAGGCCATAGGCTAACATGGAGAGGCATTTTTAAGCTGCAAAAAACACTCAAACACGCGGCTGGAAAAACGTCCACGTGCATGTAGCCTTATATTAACCACTTGCTTACTGGCCACTTAAACTTAGACCCCACATCTCTCCTCCAGGCTGGAAAGCATGAGATCGGTAAAAAAAAATCACGATCTCATGCTGACAGCCGAGATCACGGCTTTGTTTACATACGGGAACCCGGCGTGACATCATAACATTGCGCCCGGGCCTCTGACGGTCATAGAGATGACTGGTGACCATCTGGTCACCAGTCATCTCTATGCTTCCCATCCGGCGCTTGCCAATTCGTTCTCTGGGCCCCCAATGGCACTGGAGAGCCCGGAGAAGCACCGGATGGCAGCGGGAGGGGGGGGAACGTCCCCTCCCGCCGCCTATTAGAACGATCAAGCGGCGGAACTGCCGCTATGATTGTTTTTATCATGCACAGAATCGGCTGAAAATAATGATATCTGAATGATGCCTGCAACTGCAGGCATCATTCAGATGTCACCGCACAAAGTCAAGGACGTCATTCAACGGTGGGCGGTAGGGAAGTGGTTAATATTTAGTTCAAAAAATTTTCTCCTTCATTGATTTACACTGATGAGGCTGCACTGATGGGCACCGAGAAGGTGGCAAGGGTGGGCACTGAGAGGTGGCATTGCTAGTTGACACTGGTAGGCATTGAGAAGTGGCACTGCTAGGTGGCACTGGCAGGGGCTACTGATTGTCACAGATGATGCAGAATTGCCTCTTCCTCTTCGGGCCCGATGTCCCTTGCACATAAGCCGGTGATTGCCTTTTGTTATTGCTCACGCTGTCAGCACAAGGAGAAAACAAAAACCATTACCGAGCTTTTGTTTACATCACGTGATCAGCTGTCATTGGCTGACAGCTGATCACGTGGTAAGGGGCAGGGATCGGCCCCTTACTTGGATCTGTCATCACCCGAGTCTCAGTGACTCAGTGACCACAGCGCGTACGCAAAGGGGAGGACGTCTATTGACGGACTCCCGGCAATTGAGGACCGTGCTGTGGCCGTCCATCAGTTATAGCGCTGATCTCAAGTGATTAAAGAGGGTCTAAATGGGCCATTGACATGCATCACAATTCAACTTAGGAATGTGTCTTTGCAAAGTTAAACTAAATGAAATCCTTTTTCTTATTTCTTGGGGATAGAGTGCAGAGGGATTAGAAGTCTAGACAGTGTTTGGGGATGTCTGCACACCTGATACGGTGAAGACAACTCCCAAATTTGGCCACTTTATCCTTCCAAATGATTCACTTCCTGTCACATAGCCACACAGGAAGTGAGGGGAAATCCCTACCAATATCTTTCCTTGGGGACACACAGGTCAATGTAAATAATTTCCCCATTATGTACATTGCACTCCAGCATTTTTCTGGGTACACCCCAAATCATTAGGTATTTGGGACTTTGGGGTTTATTTACTAAAGGCAAATCCACTTTGCACTACAAGTGCACTTGCTGGATATCCGAGGGGGACATGCAAGGAAACAAAAAAAACACCATCTTTGCTTTTACATGATTGGATGTTACAATCACCAGTGCTTCCCCTCAGATTTTCAGCAACTACACTTGTACTGCAGAGTGGATTTGCCTTTACTAAACCCCAAACTACCTAATGATTTGGGGGTACACAACAAAGTGCTAGAGTGCGATTTGCTTAATGGGGACACTAGTTAGATTGATCTGTGTGTCCCCAACAAAAGACATTGGTAGGGTTTTACCTTCACTTCCTGTTTAGCTGTGTGACAGGAAGTGAAGCCAATTTTACTAAAAGGGACACAAAGCCCAACCTAAAAAACAAAACAAGCAGGGGTTCTAACACTTACTTGGTTTCCCTCAAAATGCCCACAATTAGAATCGTATTGCCTTGAGCTATTTTTAAGTGCAGTGCTCTATATCAGTGCTTCTCAAGTACCCCCAACAGGCCATGTTTGCAGGTTTTCCTTCATCTTGCACATGTGCTTTAAATCACAGTCAATGGTTTGGTATTTTGGACAGCAATTCTCGATAAGATAAATTCACAAAACATGTCCTGTTGGGGGTACTTGAGGACTGAGGCTGAGAACCACTGCAGTAAAAAGGAAAATTGAATACTTACCGCTCTGTATTTATTTCCTGGTGACTATCCATGGCAGCACACAATACATGCATATGCTACCATGAAGGCACCAGGTTAGACAAAACACACCGGTTTTGTTTTGACATGCCATTAAGCATAGTTAAACTACAGCTGTCACATTTGTTGCATAGAAAACAAAAACATCAAACTTTGCATCAAATTTTATTGGTCAACAAAACAGGACTTGAAAAAAAACAAAGGGAAGCAAAAAAATAAATAAAAAAGACTTGAAGGTAGATTTGAAACAGTCACATCTTGAGAAAGATTTAGCAAAATAATGCAGCACAGACAATTAAATCAAAGTGAACAAACGACACACATTAACAGCATCAAAAATATTTCAGGGGAACATATTCCCCACACACAAAAAAAAAACAATCAACAAAAGTAAAACAAACATCTGTTTTGCAAAGACATAACAAATAAAATGCATGTGTTACAAACTGACACCAAAATTTACTTTTTGCCGGCCAGCCGGCCACATTCACACACAATCTTGCCTCTTTTCTGGGCAAGGGAGAGAATGCTATCTGCAAGCTTTATATAACATAGAGTTGTGTGCTAATGAGGCAATTGAAAACACACGCACAGTCCATGAAACACCCAAAATGCAAGTTCACCCAATGTAGAGACTGAACTTCAAAGTGGGTACACCTGTTAAGGATGTCCTTCAATTACTAACCCAAAAAAAACACTCTCTCTGAGCATGCCCACAAATATCCAGGTGCTGTTCACACACAAAAAGCACCAAAAAAAAAAAAAATGAAGTTTCCGGGGGGCAAACAAAGAGCCTAACATGGGCAAAAGTTATACAACAAATACCATTGCAGTCTATGGGAACTGACTTGTTAATTTTGCTAGTCCCCACTTGGCTGGCTTATCTTCTAGTTATTGGCCTTAAAATGGGGGCCCAGGTCCCACCCTAAGGGACATATATCAATGTCACCAATTTGGACAACACCAAAAACAAAACAAGGAGAAGTGCCTTTAAATATGCCAAATTGCTTAAGGGCCATTTCACACCACATGCAGTGCATTGCGTTTTTTATGCATCAAAAATACATGGAAAGTTGGTTATATGGTTCTAAATGGCAGTGTTTGTTCCAGTGCGTTCCAGTTCCAAAAAAAAGGAGAACATGCTGCATTTTACCTGCACTGGACTGTACTGGAATGCTGCAAAACGCATCAAAAACGCACTGGAAGGCACCGGAACTCACCTAAATGCACCAAAAACGCACTGGAACACACTTGTCCTTATCTATGGTTAATAAAAAAGAGAGGTGAAAAAAAAGCACTGGACTGCATCAAAAATGTACCAAAAATGCACTGGAACGCATCAAAAACGCGCATGCAAAAAAGCACCTGGAACGCATCCGGATTGCGTTTCTATGGTGTGAACTGGCCCTAAGGGCCAGTTCACACCATAGAAACACAGTCTGAATGCGTTCCAGGTGCTTTTCTGCATGCGTGTTTTTGACGCATTCCAGTGCATTTTTGATGCGTTTTTGGTGCATTTTTGATGCAGTCCAGTGGTTTTTCCCCCCTCTTTTCACTTAGGACAAGTGTGTTGCAGTGCGTCTTTGGTGCATTTAGGTGCGTTCCGGTGCGTTCCAGTGCATTTTTGGTACGTTCCGTAGCATTTTTGATGTGTTTTACTGTGGTCCAGTACAGTTCTGTACATAAAAAATGCAGCATGACCATTTTTTTTTCTTTCTAAAACACACCGAAACGGACTGCAGTGGTGTGAACTATGCCATTGGCATTAATGTGATCAACTTTCTTTGCATTTTTCATACATCAAAAAAAACGCACTGCACTGCATCCGGTGTGAACTGGCCCTAAATATCATACCTGGGGGGTGTCTATAGTATGCCTGTAAAGTAGCGCATGTTTTCCATGTTTATAACAGTTCGAGAGAAAAATTACATTTCTAAAGTAAAATAATAGTCATTTAAAAGTATTGCTGGTTCCCGTCAATACAGATAAAAGTCATTGAAAGTCTTTGAAAAAAAAATGCGTGGGGGTTCCCCCAAATTCCATTACCAGGCCCTTCAGGTCTGGTATGGATATTAAGGGGACCACCGCGCCAAACTTAAAAAAAGAAATGGCGTGGGGGTCCCCCTAAAAATCCACACCAGACCCTTATCCAAGCACGCAACCTGGCAGGCCGCAGGAAAAGAGGGGGGACGAGAGAGCGGCTCCCCCCCTCCTGAACCGTACCAGGCCACATGCCCTCAACATGAGGAGGATGCTTTGGGGGTCTGTGACCCCTCAAAGCACCATGTCCCCATGTTGATGGGGACAAGGGCCTCATCCCCACAACCCTTGCCCGGTGGTTGTGGGGGTCTGCGGGCGGGGGGCTTATCGGAATCTGGAAGCCCCCTTTAACAAAGGGGACCCCCAGATCCCGCCCCCCCTGTGTGAAATGGTAATGGGGTACAAATGTACCCCTACCATTTCACAAAAAAAGGGTCAAACATTTTTTAAATGACAATAGCCGGTTTTTAAGATGGCGCGGAGTTCCCCTTAATATCTATACCAGACCTGAAGGGCCTGGTAATGGAATTTGGGGGAACCCCACGCATTTTTTTTTTTCAAAGACTTTCAATTACTTTTCTCTATGTTGACGGGAGCCGACAATTCATTATAGCCGTGAGTGCTTTTAAATGCCTTTATTTTTCCTTTAGAAATGTAATTTTGCTGTCGCACTGTTACATAACGGCAAGTTTAGGAGGTATGCCTGTTCAACTTTCTCATTCTATGTTGGGCATATTTGTTACTTGGGGAGTTGTCACTAAACTTCCTCACATCACCCCCATTATATTGGCACTTCTTTATATTTTTATTTGAAGATGCCGTGCGACAGGTCCATAGTGGCGCACTGAGCGCCTCCTTCCGTGCGCCGAGAACACTATAGTAAATGTAGAATAGCGCTGCGTTACTGGCGCAAATGTTTCGTAAATACCAAAACTGCCGTTGCACACGGAGATGCGCCGATACTCATGGCGCAAACGTTTTGTAAATCAGCCCCTAAATGTATTCTCGCTGGAGAAAATATGCTTAAGAGGGGATAAATATTTCAATGGGGATTCCAGCATAGGAAATAAACGATTCAGTCCTAGAGAGCGTAAAAGGACACAGGGCCACACAATGAGTTGGAGAGATTTAACCTTAAACTGCATAGGGGGTTCTTCACTGTTAGGGCAATAAGGGTGTCAAATTCTCTCCCACAATTGGTGGTGGATGCAGGGAGTATGGACATCTTTAAAAGTCTCTTAGATATACATCTTAAAGGACGCAACATACAGGGATATGGGAAATCATTATAGACACTGATACATGCACCTACAAAGGTTGAACTGAATGGACTATTGTATTTTACTCTTTCGTCCATGGACCGACACAGCTTCTCTATTGACAAAGTGGGTATTATCCGTTAATTAGGAGTGACTAGGCAGAAAAACTTGTAAAAAGTGTTGCATCACACCTTCTACAGTACCGCCCAGGGGGCGGACCCTCTGGGTATACCCTCTCAGTCTGCACATCGCAGATCAGTTTTTTTCTGTCTAGCAAGGAGTAGGACATGGCTCCCTTCGGGCTCATTGGTCCGGGGAAAAAAGATATATATATTTTTTATTTTTTTGCTACATTTGTTGTTTCCTGCGATCTTCGATCAACTGCCGACTGGGTGACAGGCTGGATCCTCGATCCTTGTAGTCTCCCCAGTTTCGGCCATCGAGCGTGTGCCGACCCTAGCTACGCGCTGGGTTTTCCACGACATGCCCGTCGCTCCACGGGTGGCCGGTGAGCCTACGCTCCAGGGCCTGCATCGGACCGCTCAGCTTCGGCTGACCTTACGGCCGAGTCGCAGCAGCCTGGCCGGTGAGCTTACGCTCCAAGGCTTGCATCGGACCGCTCAGCTTCGGCTGACCTTACGGCCGAGTCGCAGCAGCCTGTCCGGTGAGCGTCATGCTCCAGGGCATACATATGATCGTCCCTTCTGGGTCCAATCACAGCATGCCTGGCCAACAGTCACCTTCCGTGCGCGGACGATGATCTGTTTGGAATGTCTTCCAGCAGAATACATGCAGGATAGGTAAGTAAAACTCCCCTGCCTCGGCTGGGTGATTTAGCTGGACATTCCTGGAGAGATCAAGTAAGTGGTTGTGGCCCCTTTCTTCCCTCTCTCCCTGCCTTTCCCTCCTCCCTGGGCTTCTAGCTAAAGGTTGCTGGGTGCTGGGGGTCACCTAGGGGGTCCCACTGGAGCGGGGCTGGCTGTAACTAACATTTAAAAGAAATGTCATTTTTGCTTACCTGTGTTTCTGTGTCTCCATGCTGTCGGCGGCCATTTTGAGGTGGTCCATGCCAAGTTTGGCCTCTTGTAACTGCCTGGCGGCCATCTTCCTGTAGTTCGGCCACACCCACTGGCCCCTATCAGGTGATCGGCGGCCATGTTTGTCCACCCTGTATGCAGATATTGCCGTTCGGCGGCCATCTTTTTTGTGGGCTATGGCTGCCTGACCTCTATCTTCTGTCGGCGGCCATTTTCTTAGAGCCCACATTATCTTCCATACAGACGGTTTTGGCAACCATTTTGCGAGAGCCTCCGGCCTCTAGGGTGCATTACACTGGCGCGAAAATTCTCACAGGAAGTGCTGATAAAAGAAGCAGACTGACACAGCAGCAAGGGGACAGCATCATAGGCGCAGCATAGCAGTACCTATCCAGGGTGGTGAGTCCTCTGGGTAACCCAGCATCTCTGCAGCGCAGGAGGGTGGCCTATTGATATCTTGCCTGGAGCCCTGTGAGTGTCAGCGTGTGGTCAGCATGGCATCTGAGCCAGATGTCTTCTCCCCTGAAACACCAGATTTAGCAGCTGGTGTCCCTGAGGTGTCTATGGACGCTATGTCGGCAATCCTAGAGGCGTTTGCTGCCAGGGTGGAAGCAGCACACGGGAATACAGGGGGTAATAAACGCCCCCGTCCCCTGCAATCTTCTGGGGATATTTCTGATGCAGAACCAGGTCCAGCTACGGCTCATGGCCCAGATTCTGATGCATCAGAGACTGCAGACCGTGACCGATCGGACAGTGAGGAGGACTCCAAGTCCAGGTCAGTACGCGAGACGGCTTTGGTATCTGACCTTATTACTGCAGTGCGGGATACGCTAAAGTTGGAAAGGACTGAAGAAGTAGCAGATACTCCAGTCCCCTTTGGGTTTCGTAAACCTGCCCGCACTGCTAAGGTGTTCCCTTGTGTGTCTTATTTTGACAAACTCTTATACAAGGAATGGGAGAACCCACTGAGGGTCTTTACAGCCCCAAAGAGGTTTGCAGTACGGTACCCCTTTGAGGAGAGTTTTCTGAAGATATGGACCTCTCCCCCTATAGTGGACCCTTCGGTGTCCAGACTTAATAGAGCCACCACTATTCCAGTAGAAGGGGCTCCTGTTTTCAAGGACCCTGTGGATAAGAAGGCTGAAGCACTCGCTCGCTACCTATACTCAGTGGTAGGCTCAGCAGTACGCCCGGCATTGGCGGGGGCCCTAGTGTCTCAGACACTTACTGAATGGGCAAAATTGCTACTCCAGGGGTTAAAGGAGCGAGATGCTCCTCCTAATGAGATAACTTTGGCCGACCAGTTGGTCCAGGGCCTTAAGTTTGTCTGCGAGTCAGACATGGATACTATTCCCCTGCTGTCAAGAGCTTCGGTTTATGCAGTAGCAATACGCCGCCTGATCTGGCTAAAGGGCTGGTCTGCGGACCAGACTTCCAAGAAAGCCCTATTGGATCTGCCTTTTAAGGGCGACAGACTTTTTGGGGCTTCTCTGGATGACATCATCAAGGATGCTACAGGAGGTAAAAGCACTTTGCTTCCCCAAACTAGCAAGGGTAGGGGACCACGCCAAGGGCAAGGGCCCTCCTTTACTGCACGTAAGCGGTTTTTTCGCCCTCTTAAGGCGACAGGGAAAAGACCCCAGGCCGATAAAGCGCCTGCCCAAGGACAAAAGCGTCCTTGGTCCCGCAGACCCAACAAGCCTGTGGACAAATCTGCGTCCACATGAAGGTCCGCCCCCACCCAGCTCTCGGGTGGGGGGACGTCTTCGCAAATTCGCGACTCAGTGGACTGCTCTAGTCTCCGACAGGTGGGTTTGCGAAGTAATCTCCTCAGGCTACAAGATAGAATTTCTCTCTTGTCCACCAGACAGATTCATCACCTCCAATCTCCAGCTACTACCGACCCGTCGGGAGGCCCTGTATGGGGCGGTCCAGGGTCTACTGGAACGCGGGGTAGTTATTCCAGTTCCAGAACAGGAACGGGGTCAGGGTTTTTACTCAAATCTGTTCATTGTGCCAAAGAAGGAGGGGGTTCGTCCAATCTTGGATCTCAGAGCCCTCAATTGCTTTGTGAAGGTACAAAGATTTCGGATGGAGTCGGTTCGATCCGTAGTCACGGCTCTCCATCCGGGGGACTTTCTGGCCTCCTTGGACATCAAGGACGCATACCTGCATGTCCCCATATACTCCAGACACCAGAGGTTTCTGCGATTTGCTATCGGGAAGAACCACTACCAGTTTGTGGCCCTCCCGTTTGGCCTTGCCTCAGCACCCAGGACGTTCACCAAGGTGCTCGCTCCGATTCTGGCACTTCTAAGACAGCGGGGTATCGCTATCACAGGTTACTTGGACGACCTTCTGCTGAAGGGCCCTTCAAGCTCAGAATTAGAGGTAAGCGTGTCCATTACCTGTCAGACTCTTCGAGACTGTGGTTGGATACTAAACACGCAAAAGTCAGTATTGGTGCCCACTCAACGCCTAGTGTACCTGGGGTTGATTCTGGATTCCTCAGAGGCAAAGGTATTCCTCCCTGTGGAGAAGTTGCAGACCCTCCGGGCTGCAGTACGGCAGCTGACTTCCAGGAATTGGTCGTCACTCCGTTTTTGCATGCGAGTGTTGGGCCTCATGGTAGCCTCCTTCGAGGCGGTCCCATATGCTCAATACCACACACGAGTGTTACAGAGGGAAGTTCTGTCCAGATGGAACAGATGCCCTTCATCTCTGGATTATCAAATCCGAGTGAGCCACCTAGTCAGGAGATCCCTGGTATGGTGGCTGACAGCACCGGCTCTAATGGCCGGGAAGTCATTTCTTCCGGTTTACTGGATAGTGATCACGACGGACGCCAGCCTTACAGGTTGGGGGGGAGTCTGGGGTGTCCAGTCGGCGCAAGGTCGCTGGACCCCAGAGGAAGCCCTCCTGCCGATCAATGTCCTGGAGATCCGGGCGATCAAGCTGTGCCTCTTCAAATGGTCTCAGAGACTGCAAGGGCGTCCAGTCAGGATCCAGTCAGACAACGCCACAGCAGTGGCATATGTCAATCATCAAGGAGGAACAAGAAGCTCAGCTGCAGCATCGGAGATCGCTCGCATCCTGAAGTGGGCAGAGAGGAGCGTACCGGCACTGTCGGCCGTGTACATTCCGGGTGTGGAAAACTGGCAGGCGGACTACCTGAGCCGCCAGATGCTGGACCAGGGAGAATGGTCCTTACACCCGGAGGTGTTCCAACTCCTCTGCCAAAGATGGGGCACACCAGACGTAGATCTTCTGGCTTCCCGACTCAATCGGAAGGTATTGAGGTTTGTGGCCCGGTCAAGAGACCCATGGGCAGACGCAACGGACGCGTTGGTAGCATCGTGGGGCCAGTATCGGCTAATCTATGCCTTCCCTCCCTTAAGGCTTCTTCCTCTTCTGCTCCGCAGAGTGGAGGCAGAGGGAATTCCAATGATCCTAATCGCTCCAGATTGGCCTCAGCGTCCTTGGTACGCCGATCTAGTACGTCTGGTAGCAGACGTCCCCTGGCGCCTACCACTACGGAAGGACCTGCTGTCGCAAGGTCCCATATTCCATCCTGCTTTACAGTCATTGGCTTTAACGGCATGGCTGTTGAGAACCAGGTACTGAGAGACCGGGGCCTGTCAGACTCAGTAATTTCTACTATGAGAAGTGCTCGGAAACCGTCCTCTAGGAAGGTCTATCACCGCACTTGGAGGGCCTACATCTCCATGTGTGAGGAAATGAAATGGCATCCGCGTACCTATTTGGTTTCCAGAATCCTGCTGTTTTTACAGCATGGGGTAGACCAAAGGCTTGCCCTAAGTACGATTAAGGGACAGATATCTGCCCTGGCTGTCTTTTTTCAGCGACCCCTGGCGACTCACTCTCTCGTGAGTACATTTGTGCAGGGGGTTCGACATGTGGCCCCTCCGGTCCGCCCCCCGTTACCTCCGTGGGACTTGAACCTGGTCCTCTCGGTGCTTCAGAAGGCACCGTTTGAGAATATTAGAGATATTCCCCTGTTGACACTTTCTCAGAAGGTGGTCTTTTTGGTGGCTGTTACGTCAGTTAGACGAGTCTCTGAGCTGGCAGCCTTGTCCTGCAAGGCTCCCTATTTGATCTTCCACAAGGATAAGGTGGTGCTGCGGCCGCAGCCTTCCTTTCTTCCGAAGGTCGTTTCGGCTTTTCATCTCAACGAAGACATTGTACTTCCATCCTTGTGTCCTCAGCCGTCGAATCCTAAGGAGTCGGCGTTGCATTCCTTGGACGTTGTCCGAGCTTTGAGAGTATACATATCTGCTACTTCCCTGTTCCGGAAGTCAGACTCACTGTTTGTTTCGGTGGCTGGTCCCAAGAAGGGCCAAGCAGTCTCATCGGCCACCATCTCTAGGTGGATCCGACAGATAGTAATCCAGGCTTACGCCTTAAAGGGTCAGGCGCCCCCCTTTCCTGTCACGGCGCATTCGACCAGGGCAATAGGTGCCTCTTGGGCTTTCCGACATCAAGCGTCTGTTTCCCAACTATGTAAAGCGGCGACTTGGTCGTCCGCTCACACTTTCACAAAATTCTACAAAGTTGATGTAGGTGCATCTTCGGATGCCTCTTTCGGCCGCAAGGTTTTGCAGGCGGCTGTTTAGAGTTGCAACTCCTCCGTTGGAGGAGTGCTGTTTTGTGTTTTGGGGTGAAGTTTGTTTTTATGCTGTTACCACCCCTCGTTTTTTCTCTGACACTGCTTTGGGACGTCCCACTTTGTCAATAGAGAAGCTGTGTTGGTCCATGGACGAAAGAGTAAATAGGATTTTTTACTCACCGTAAAATCCTTTTCTCTGAGTCCATGGACCGACACAGCACCCACCCCTCCTTTTAAGTTTGTACTGCTTTTTGACGAACTGATCTGCGATGTGCAGACTGAGAGGGTATACCCAGAGGGTCCGCCCCCTGGGCGGTACTGTAGAAGGTGTGATGCAACACTTTTTACAAGTTTTTCTGCCTAGTCACTCCTAATTAACGGATAATACCCACTTTGTCAATAGAGAAGCTGTGTCGGTCCATGGACTCAGAGAAAAGGATTTTACGGTGAGTAAAAAATCCTATTTTTTCAGCCTTACCGACTATGTAACTATGTAAAAGAAAAAAAAAATTTAAACTTGCTCGCAGCTGTAATGTATATATGTATGAATGTAATTGTATGTAGTTTCGGCAATATAGATAAAAAAAAAAAAATGGCATGGGGTTTGCCTTAAAATCCATACCAGACCAAAGGGTTTGTTATGGATTTGGGGGGGGCCCACGCCTTTTTTTTTTTCATTTTGCCGTGGAGTTCCCCTAAAATCTATACCAGACTCAAAGGGCCACAACATTTTTTTTTCTTTATTCTGTCTTGGGGTTTGCCTTAAAATCCATACCAGACCCAAAAGGGTCCCCCACATTGTTTTTCCCCTCGATTTTTAAAATAATGTACATTATTTTTTTTACAATTTTTTTTTTATTTAGCTCTTAGCGGGGAAGCCTGAACAACCTATTGACTGTGCGCTTGGCGGGCGAACATCCCGCTAAGTGCCCAGAAAGTTTGGGTGTTAGGCAAGTACCTGAATGGGCGATGTTCAGGCCAAACTTATACTCGGCCCGAACCGTTCGCCCATCCCTAGTGGTGCCTAAACACTGTAACCCCTCACAGTTACTCTTACTGGGCACAGAAACAGGCCTTCTGTTAAAAATTAGAAAGAAAATTTAAATTACATGCACCTGGTAAACAGATGCAGAAAAATTGGGCCTTGGGTGTTGGTGGTGCCTGAACAGTGTAACTGGGGTGGAAATATGGTTCTTGGGTGCAATACTTCCATGCTTGATGCAATATAAACTGTTTTATTATAGTTTTTTTTTTTAGTTAATAAATAAAATAAGGGTGCCGCAATTGGAGAATTTTTTTTTTAATTGCTGCTGCGGCAAAAAAATAAAAAAATGAAAATGTTAAAAAATTAAGAAAAAAAAATGTGGTGACACAGAAGGAAGACCACCTGAGACTCAGAAGAAGGAACAGCAATTATTTTTATTATTTTGCTGCTGCTATAAGAAAAAATTCAAAAAGCCCAAAAAAAGAAAAGAAAAGGGAACCACTGCTGATACAGAGGAGGAATGCCTGCAATGTAGAATGGAGGAACAGCATTTACGCCCTGAATATTTATAGTGCTGCTGCTGCGCCAACAAATAAATAAAAGAAAGAGACCACTGCTGATGCAGAAAGAGGGACAGCAATTATGCCCTACATATTCTTAGTGCTGCTGCACCAAAATAAAAAAACATCTGGACCATCCCTAATGGTAAATCTTCACCATGCCATTAGGATCTGAGATCCTCTCTTTGTGTGACCCAAATATCACCACTGTGCTCTGTATAAGGCAGCTTTTTTTTACCCAGAGTGCTTTCATGTGTCTTCAGGGGTGCCCTGGCAAAATGCCTAAAAATGTCACAAAAATTGTATACAAGCCAGCGGGTAGTATACCTTTTGCCTGCCTTTTAGTTACACAAAGCCACAGGTTTTCATTGTGTAACATTTCTACAGGTGTCCTAACAACCAATGATATCATCAGTTGATAAGGAGGACATCAGGTGCCTTCACAGCAACCTTGTTTGCCTCTCTGCCTCTCCCTGCCGCTCTCCATCAACACATGGGTCATTTTAGTTGAGTGAGGGAGTGCAACTGAGGGAGAAGAGAAATGCTGGAATACTAGTCAGTATAAGTGTGCAAAGGTGTATTTTCTTTGGAAGAATAAATCACCTTTAATGTTAAGTGTCCTGTGTGTGTGGATGTTATTTAAAACTATTAGTTTAGTTTTATACACTTTAGAATGAAGTTCTTGGAGATTTTGTAGAATTTTAAAGTGTGCCTTGACTGAAGAAAGGTCAAGAAACACTGGTATATGGTCTACCTTCACTTTCACAATCAGACCCCACTACTGTCCAGTAGGGATGCAACATGTCAGCTGGACATAGTCTTGTAACGTTATCAAGTCAGGTAAAGTGTGGTGCCGTATTAGATCCTATCCAGTGTCACTTACTGCTGCTATACAATGCCTTGAAAAAGTATTCATACCCCTTGACCAAAAACGTAAATGTATTTTATGTGATAGGAATTATTTTAAAAATACTGCGCTATACGTTAGAAGGCTGGCCGCAGGCTAGCCTGAATTTGTAGGAGGAGTCTGGGGGCTATTTATCCCTCCTCCTCTCTCCTCTCCTGCGTCGGCGGGGTTTCTGGGTCCAGCCATGACGTCATTTCCGGGTTTCGTGTCACTTCCGCTTTTCGTCACTGTGCGGCGGTCGGCTGCAGGAGTCGGGGCCAAGCCTTCTTCCAGGATGCATGCCAGGTTTTTCATTCAGGGGGGCCGCCCGCCCGCCGCCACTGATTTGGCTCACGCCGGCCATCATTGGGGGCACCCAGCATCGGTGGAAGGGCCCCCCGCTCTTTCTTCCACACTCAGGCTGGGCGTCAGGGGGGGGGGTGTGACTCCTTCTCCTGCACTCCTTCTCCTGCACTCCTTCTACGCATTCCTCCCGCTCGCCTGCTTGTTTTGCTTATTCTCCTGGTACGCACGCTAGGTGTCAGGGAGAGGGGGGGTGTTGGTGGTTGTCCTGGTATGGTATCTCCGGATGGTTCCTCTCCCGGGCTCACGCTGCACATCGTGGGTGGTGTGGGGTCGGGGGGCGCTCGCCAGCTACCTACCTTCCTTCCTCTCTGGTGCTCATGCCGGCTGTATCAGGGGGCCGCCCGCTTCTCCCGGGGTACACACCGGGCATCGTTGAGGGGGGGCTGCCCGCCACCTACCTTATCTTGCTCATGGGGGGGCGCACCTCGGCTGTTCCTAGCTTTGTCTCCGGAATCTGCCTTGCTACTCGAGTGCGCCGTTTTTCTCCGCCTTGGGGCCTTAGTTACCCCCAGCCTACTGTTATTTCCAGCACGGGTGCTGGGGGAATGTTCCTTGTCCCCACCGAGGCTCCATCCAGTTTCATCCCGCATGGTCGGGGGGGCCGCCTGCCATCCACCCACTCCTCCTCCAAGCTCACTCAGGCATCTGCAGGGCTGCCCGCTCGTCCATCTCCTCCTTCCGGGCTCACCCTACTTCATGGGGAGAATCCATCCATCCACTCCTCCCAGGTTGTTGCGGGCAGCTTAGGGGGGGCATCCATCCATCCAACCTCCCTCTCCGCCGAGGCCCCACCCGGGTGCTCGCGGTGGGGTGGTGTCCAGCATCCAGGTTTCCTTCTGGCATCATGGAGGCCGCCCGTCTGCTTCTCCGGGGCTCACGCCGGGGGAGGGGGTCCATCCTTCCTTCCACCTACTTAACTTCCCAGCAAGATCGGCCGGGAATCTAGTGGTGGTTCACGGCACCAGTGGAGGGGGACACCTATCAGATGGTGAGTATTCCACATGGTGCATTGTTCGGGTCGTATCGCACAGGTAGGTCGCACCCCACTGACATTGCCTCATGTTTTGTCACAGGGAGTGTCATTGTGTTCATCTTCTGCATCCTCATACGTTTTCACGTATCTATCACTGTACATGTTATGCAGGGGGGGGGGGCGGCTGTGGCAGGGGAGTCTGTCCGCTCACTCCTCCCCTCACTCACGGGACTCCTTCGGCTTATCCTGTTCACCAGGCAGCATGGGGGGGGCGTCTGTTCACCCTTCCCACACCTCCGGGCGCTCACTCCTCTGGGCTCGCTCTGGCTGGCGGCCGCCGTGAGGTGGGGCAGTATGGGAGGGGGACCATCCTCCTGCCCTGCTTATTCCTCCCGGTGCTCACTGGGCGGGGGTGGCGGTTTCAGCTGTAGTTACTGGTTTGGTTGGGAGAGGGGGGGCGGGGGACTGCTCGCTGCACGGCAGGGTGTCCTTGGCATCCAGACCTCGGTCCAGGTTATCCCATCCCCAAATCCTCAGCTATGCCAGTGAGGATATGCTTGGCTGGGTGTGTCCTGGCATGGCTCTGTGAGCCAGGGGTGCTAGCCAGCCGAATCTTGGCTCGGACCCAGTCTACCTTGGGGGTCATTGGTGTTATTGTCAGTTTGCTGGGCTGTGTTGGCTTACGGGGGGCGTCTGTCCACCCACCTCTCCAGGGGTACGCTGGCAGCATGGGGGGGCTGTCCACCATTTCTCCGGGGTCACCCTAGCAGCTTGGGAGGGGTTGTCCACCCACGTCTCCACAGGTCACGTCTGGCAGTTTTCCGTGCGGTATTCTGGGGGTGTCCTGACTTGGCTCTGCGAGCCGGGGGGGCTAGCCAGCCGCATCTTGCTCATGTATCCAGTCTACCTTGGGGCTCTGTGCCAGGGGTGGGGGGATGCTGTTCAGGTAAGGGGGGCTGTTTGGTGGAGTAGCTTCACTTCCACGGTCGTTCGGGTATTCGTGCGTTACGTGGTTTCTGTCTTAGCGGTTCTGGCGGCAGCATGTTGCTTTCAGCGGCCTGTGTGCGTTTTGCTGTCATGGCTTTTCCGGTCATGGCGTGTTCCTGTCATAGCGTTTTCCTGTCATGGCGTTTCCTGTCAGCTTGTGCAGGTTTCAGCTTACACCGGTAGCTGTTTTCTTCTTCGTTCAGTTCCGTATCATCTTACTTCCATAGGTTTCATTGTACTTTTGTAGGTTCTTGCATTCCTGGTTCAGTTGGCTAGGTTTCACATTTCAGTTTCTGTCACATCTACAGTTCCTTACGGGCTCAGGTTTTTTCGTTGGTCTTGTTCTTTGACCTCGATCTTCTCCCCCGTTACGTCACGTCATACATTTGCATTCGTTTCATTTCATCGGCAGGACTACCCACCACGGTCTGTGGGTACTCAGGTCCTGAGGGTTCAGCTTACACCGGTAGCTGTTTTCTTCTTCATTCAGTTCCGTATCATCTTACTTCCGTAGGTTTCTTCGTACTTTTGTAGGTTCTTGCATTCCTGGTTCAGTTGGCTAGGTTTCACATCTCGGTTCTGTCACGTCTACGGATCCTTACGGGCTCAGTTTTTTTTTTTTTCGTTGGTCTTGTTCTTTGACCACAATCTTCTCGTCCGTTACGTTATGTCATACATTTGCATTCGTTTCATTTCATCTGCAGGACTACCCACCACGGTCTGTGGGTACTCAGGTCCTGAGGGTCCAGTTTCTACGATCTGTCATTGCGAAATAGTTGCCTTGCGCTCATTCACGTCACACGCCGGGGGGGGGGCGTTTTTCAGGTTCATTTATACTATGGTCCCACCTTCACTGCTCATGTCTTCACTCGGGGGTTGGTACAGAGGGGGTTGGGTTCTGTCTTAGCATATTTTACCCCAGCGTGTTTCTGTATAGCAGGTCAGCCAGTCCTAGCATGTTCTGTCGTAACTTGGCGGTGCCGTGCAGTCACCGCTCGCACCCACAGCTGTTGCAGCGTTGTTTGTTTTCCTTGTCTCGTCACACTTTTCGTTCAGGTTCTTGCATACCGGGGGTAGTTAGCCAGGGTGCGCATCTCAGGATCTGTCACGTCTACAGATCCATACGGGCTGAGGTTTTGTTTTTAATTGGTTGTTGACCACAATCTTCTCGCCTGTATACCATACGTCATACGTGCACGTTCATTCTTACGCCTATACCACTACCCACCACGGTCCGTGGGTACATCGGCCCTGAGTGTTTCGTTTTTAATTACCTGTCTCTGCGCAGCAGGTTACTCGGGCTCACTTACTACACACACTTACTACATACTCTAGGGTGGGTTCTGTCGTCAGGTTCATTCACGCGCTGAGGTCTGGTCATTTCTGCTCACATCTTTGTCCCAGGCAGGTACAGAGGGGTGGTGTCTTGTGTCTGGTTGTCTGTTGTCTTTTCTTTGTATGTTAGGGTTGGGGCAGGCTGCACGTTTCGGCGGCATCACAGGCAGGTTCATCCCTTCTACTCCATGTGGGGGTTTCTGTCCAGGGTGGTACTCCGCCGGTGGGGAGTTGGTCGTTCTTGGCTCTGCGTGGCGGTGAGTCATCTCAGGGGTTTCCTTTTTCCAGCCACTACCGGGTAGGCGGTACATTTCAGTTGTTTCCTGTTCTGTCCTAGATACCAGCACAATGCATGCTCTGGGCCGTATTTTCAAGCGCAATTGGATGCGGGCCAATCAGGCTCCCCACGGCCTCTCATGTTCGCTGACCAGGTTGTATGTGTTCTAACTCTCTTGGGCAGGGTGTCAGCACACCCCAGCTCCTGCGTTTCGGCAGGCAGTTCAGCATCTCCTTGGTTCTGGGTTTGGTAAGCCTTCGGTTCTACAGGCCCAGCCGGTTCCGAGGAGAGCTCACTGTCACTCGGGTAGGTTGGGTCATGCCATGTCTGGTTCTGTGCGGTCATCGGGGCGTACAGTTTCAGCGTGTTGACATCGTCCATCCACTCCTGCAACACTTCTTGCAGGTATCCGGCTCTTAGACCCCCCTTCACACCTGTCAGTTTGTCCTTTTTGGCCTCTCTCCCTCTCACGTCCCCTTACCATGTATGGACGGTTAGGCCAGGGGCTGTAGGTATTCACGGAGATACTCATCTTTCATCCTGGTGGCTGGGCACAACCCTTGTATTTTTCCCCGGGGCTCCTCGGGACAGCCCTTGTTCCGTTTCTCCCAAGTGTCCGCTCGCCACTAGTGGTTCGTTCCCATGTCCGTGTTTTCTGGTGTAGGCTTTTCCAGTCAGGTACAGGAGAGTCGGTTGGTTTCTGGGCAGGTTTTCAAGTTCTGTCGGATGGGGCCCTTCTAGTCTTCGTTCTTAGGTCACTGGTTTCTGCTATCTTAACGGATACTTACCAGTCCCAGTCATTGACGTCATCCCGACGGTTTGTTACCTGCCCTTCTTCTTTTCCAAACTCACCTAGTCCAGGTCTTTTTGCCCACTTTTAGGCATACTGACCAGCAGGCTATGGCACAACTCAAGCCTTGGGTAGTTAGGGTATCACATTCAGGTGAAGACTCTGACTATTCACTAGTGAAGACTCTGACTACAAGTTAGAAGGCTGGCCGCAGGCTAGCCTGAATTTGTAGGAGGAGTCTGGGGGCTATTTATCCCCCCTCCTCTCTCCTCTCCTGCGTCGGTGGGGTTTCTGGGTCCCCACCCACCCGTTCCCCCTTTTGCATACAATCATTTACTTATTTCATTTCTTCAGTCATACTCAGGGTATGCCCACTTTTAGGCATACTGACCAGCAGGCTATGGCACAACTCAAGCCTTGGGTAGTTAGGGTATCACATTCAGGTGAAGACTCTGACTATTCACTAGTGAAGACTCTGACTACAAACATAAATAAACAGTAGCAGCCAGCACTACAATCTTAACAAAAATTGTGTAAATGAATAAGGTAAAAACAGTGCAGCGCTAAGAATCAAATGTTGACATATCAACATACTGTGATATACAAAATAAATTGTGATTAGCATATACTAAAAACTCCCACTGGGTACCCCAGTTTAAGTCTTTGTAGATGAAATGTGTTGGGTTTGATGAGTCCTTTCCATGCCATTGCGCCTTTTTGAATTTTATGCTTTTGTGATTACAGAGGAGATTTTTTACTTGATGCAATACATCTTGGAATCTATGTAAAACCTTTTTATTCAAAATAAACCCGTAACCATATGGTTTTTCACTATGTGGATGCTGTTAACCATAAACCTACCAAACGGTTCTGTGGTGGAAGGAGACATTGCCATCCTGATCCATATTCTTACATACCAGGTCGAGTTTGCCTGAGGTGGCTCAGCTGAGAAGGAGGAATTGCACCACTCGCTATCCAGAGCTTTGAAATCACATGCCTGATTGATGCTACCTTCTGGTAAGCGTAATTAATCTTTTCCCTTGAGTGATGGACGCACACGTGGTGGTGACTCCTTTAGTCCTACACTCCTGGATTATTTACCATCAATATATATTAATGGATTAATGTTTAATCACCAATGGGACTGTACTACCAATGTTGATTTACAATTTGCACAGTGCACTTTATTTAGAGACACGATCAATCAGATGATGGTGTTATGCCGCGTACACACAATCGATTTTTTCGACGGTGAAAACACAGTCGAGAAAATCAACGTTAAAAACGAGGAACAGCTTGTTCCCCCCACACACGGCCGTTTTAAATGTCATTTTTTTTTGGTCGAAAAAAACGACCGTGTGTGGGCTCCGCGGCAGTGTTTCCCTATGGGAAACACTGCCGCGGAAAACATGTCGAAAAAAACGACGAGAAAAATTAGAACATGTTCTAATTTTTCTCGTCGTTTTTAATGCCGTTTTTCTCGTCGAAAAAAAAGACAGAAAGCCCACAGACAATCGTTTTTCTCGTCGAATGGGAAAAATGTCGTTTTTCTCGATGAGAAAAACAGCCGTGTGTACGCGGCATTAGAGTTTTTTGTATATGCTAATCACAATTTATTTTGTATATCACAGTATGTTGATATATCAATACTCAACATTTGATTCTTAACGCTGCACTGTTTTCACTTTATTTTATATGATAGATCCACACAAAGTGGCACATAATTGTCAAGTGGAAGGAAAATTATATATGGTTTTCAACATTTTTGTAGAACCACCTTTCACTGCCAATTACAGCTGCAAGTCTTTTTGGGGATGTCTCTGACATTTCTGCCCATTCTTCTTTACAAAATAGCTCAAGTTCTGTCAGATTGGACGGAGAACATCTGTGAACAGAAATTTTCAAGTCTTGCCACAGATTCTCAAATTGATTTAGGTCTGAACTTTGACTGGGCCATTCTAACACATGAATATGCTTTGATCTAAACCATCCCATTGTAGCTCTGGCTGTATGTTTAGGGTTGTTGTCCTGCTGGAAGGTAAAACTCCACCCCGGTTTCAAGCCTTTTGTAGACTCTAACAGGTTTTCTTCTAAGATTGCCCTGTTTTTGCCTCCATCCATCTTTCCATCAACTCTAACTAGCTTCCCTGTTCCTGCTGAAGAGAAGGATCCCCACAACATGATGCTGCCACCACCATGTTTCACAATGGGAATGGTATGTTCAGGGTGATGTGCAGTGTTATTTTTCCACCACACATAGCGCCCCTTTGGCCAAAAGTAAAATGTTGGCCTCATCTGACCAGAGCACCTTCTTCCACATGTTTGCTGTGTCCCCCAACATGGCTTCTTGTAAACTGCAAACAGGATTTCTTATGGCGTTGTTTCAACAATGGATTTCTTCTTGCCACTCTTCCATGAAGGCCAGATTTGTGGAGTGCATGAGTAATAGTTGTCCTGTGGACAGATTCTCCCACCTGAGTTGTGGATCTGTGCAGCTCCTCCAGAGTTACCATGGGCCTCTTGGCTGCTTCTCTGACTATTGCTCTCCTTGCCCGGCCTGTCAGTTTAGGTGGATTGCCATGTCTTGGTAGGTTTTCAGTTGTGCCATACTCTTTCCAGTTTCAGATGATGGATTGAACAGTGTTCTGTGAGATGTTCAAAGCTTGGGATATTTCTTTTATAACCTAACCCTGCTTTAAACTCCTTCACAACTTTATTCCTGACCTGTCTGGTGTGTTCCTTGGCCTTTGTGATGTTGTTTGTTCACTAAGGTTCTCTAACAAACCTCTGAGGGCTTCACAGAACAGCTGTATTTATACAGAGATTAAATTACGCACAGGTGGACTCTATTAACTAATTAGGTGACTTCTGATGGCAATTGGTTCCACTAGATTTTTGTTAGGGGTATCAGAGTAAAGGGGCTGAATAAAATTGCACGCCACACTTTTCAGAAATTTATTTGTAAAGAAATTGAAAAACATTTATCATTTTTTCCACTTCACAATTGTGTGCCTCTTTGTGTTGGTCTATCACATAAAATCCAAATAAAATACTTTAACGTTTTTGGTTGTAACTTGACAAAATGTGGAAACTTTCAAGGGGTATGAATACCTTTTCAAGGCCCTGTACATGCTTATGTTGAGGAACTGTGTGAGTTCAATACATTTTTTTAAGTTATTGTTATAAATTAATCAGTTTTACACTATGGTTGGCCCGAGATATTGTTGGGCTGAGTTTTGGGGAGCTGCATTGTCTTTTTTTTTTACTTAAAAGATTTTATTGAGTAGTGTGAACATTACAGGGTGGAGAAAAGCGAACAGCATACAATAGGTAACATACATAGTTACAGAGTCAATATGCAACATTAGGATTTTAAGAACTTCATCTTAAGCTAGCAAGTTCATGTAGGATGGTGCTTGAACAGGTGCTGCCCTCCGAGCCCTCATTCACACAAAGAGCTTTACTTATTAACTGAGTACAGTTTTATTGTTTAGATTTAGAAGGAATTGTGTTTTATATTCTATGTTTACGTCTGCTAATATTGATTTTAGTGTATTTTTTGTGAAAATATAATTTTTATATTTTGGGTGGGCCCTGTCAGTTAGGCTGTATGGGGCCCATTGATTTCTAAGAGCAACCCTGTTTACATCTACTTAAAAAACAGTGCTTCATTTCTTTGAATTCAGTGTTGCGGTAAATTTCTTATGTGCCTTGCCCTTATTTAGAGATCTATACACCCAAGACTCCTTTTAAAGACTGTCCAAAATAAATGATTAATATTTAATGCTTCAGTTTTTTTCGCATTGTTTAAAAAAATTAGTGCAAGAACAGTGTGCCCCTAAACCAATTCACATTTGTATTCACTGCATCCCCTTATCCCCTTAGATAAATTGAGATTTAAGAACACACAATTTAGGCTTGTTGTCCCTGATTAAAACTGTCCCATTTCTGGCACAATTTAGGCTCCATGCACACTGGGCTTAAAAAAACATCTGTTCTTTTGGGAGTAAAAATCGCTCACATATAGCATTTTTTGTACAAAGTTTAGATGAGTTTTAAGAGAGTTTTTTACCATATTTTCTGCCAGTGAGCTCCAATCAGATGTAATTCAGAAGGGTTTTGTCAGGAAGGGCATGGCAGCACTCAAGATGGTGGCCGTGGAAGACGGCCAGGAACCTCAGCTATTGCTAGGACGCCAATGGCGCGCGCGCCGATGCGCGTATGTGCGCACGCACGTGCGCGCATGCGCACAGTGCGTGCGCGCATTCAGTGATTGGCCTTGGCGCCAAGCAGGCTATTTAAACTGGGTCAGTACCCAGACTCAGTGCTGTCTGTTCTACAGTGTTCTGTGTACCCTACGTTCCAGTATCTGATACCTGTTCCTGATATCTGACCCGGCTTGTCCTTGACGTTCCTGTTTTCTGCCCGCACCTCACCCGGCTTGTTGACTTTGCATCTGCCTGCTCCTTCTGCTGCCTTGCTGCCAGCCTGATACTAAACCGGCCTGTATCCTGACTTCCCTCCAGCCTATGCTCCTGTCCCGGACTGGTCCGCCAGTGTGTGATCCGGCCAGCCTGCACCTGCCATCCTTGCAGCCCTTCGGAGCCCTGCTGAGCTCCCATCTCACCTGCCGTCACATCTGCTCCTCTGCCTGTGGAGTTCCTGTACCAAGCCAGTACCTGCCTTCCACTGACCGCGGCTCCTGGTCTTCTCTGTACCGGTGTTCCTCTGCAGTCTCTTCTGGGATCCCAGTCCGGCTCCATCATCAGCGATCCTGTCAGGCACCCGTGCGACTCTGCACTCCCGCGCCTCCTGTTTACTCTATCAGGGGCCTCGAGTCAGAGGTGTAAGGGAGGTCGTCCTCTGCATAATCAGGCTCTACCGCCAGGTACGTGACAGTTTTTTTTCCTGCCTCTAAACGTTGAACTCAAAATATGTCTGTAATCGTCCTAATGTTCATGTACACATAGGATAACATTGAGCTGCTTCTACAGTCAGAACACAAAACTCCTGTAGAAACAACGTTTTTTTTTAACCTCCGTGGCGGTGTGATTATGTCAGATTTTTGCGTCTCAAAGCGGTACATTGTTTTGCATGGAAATTTGGCGTTTTATATTGTAGGCCTGCAATTCTTAGGAAAAACTCACTTAAATCTGTCCAAACAAGAGTCTAGTAGACATCCCTGGTATGATAAAGTTTGAAACAATAAATCATAAATTAAAATAAAATAAATAACTATAAATATTTATAAAAAAAATAATATAATAATTATAAAATGTATTCAATAATGTAATCAAATCAAAAACACAGAAATTTGCTGAGTTGCAGAATTGTCGCTGTCATTACTTTCATCGCTTAATTATGCAAGTAATTCTTATTTACTATCGCTGTTTTCTAGCTGGTCTAAAACCACTTTTGACGTAAAGGAACACTTTTTATGGACAATCTCAAGTTTCCAGGCAGAAAGAACAACATATATGATATAAAACTGCATGCAGGACACTGGACAATGCATTAGGGACAAAGGGATGTGAAATGATTCTAATACAGTAATGTAATCCGTAAGATTACAGTGTACTGTATGTGTTATGTTTGTTTCACTTTTTGAATTTGCCCCCAGGCTCCGTCCCCATGCGTCTCGACGCTTGCAGGGAACGAAGCCCATCACATTGATAGATTGAGGGGAGTACACAGCCAATGGACACAGTGGGAGGACTTTGCAGGATCCTGGGGACAAGGTAAGTAACTTTGCCTGGATCCTGCGATGCAATCCTGAGTGTGGCTCGGGGTTACCGCTTTTGGTAATGAAAATTTCCCCCAAGTCACATTCGGGATTACCGCCAGGGAGGTTAAGCCAGTGTGAATGGAGCCTTACAATGCTGTATCCTTTGCAGTATCTTCATTCTTCTGGATCAGTGTTGGCTTTCAGCACTACCAAAAGCCTTGTTTCTGCCTTTTCTATCTTATTTCAGAGACAACTGACCTATCACTTCATTTAAGAAGATTAGAGACATTCCGCTCTCTAGTCTCGCCTGCTTTGACCTCACAATCTATGAATGGAGGGGGGGGGACAGACCTTTCAATCATCTGGCCTTCCATCATTTAATGATTAAATTTTATTTAAAGAAGCTGTAATACTGGCGTTTACAAATAGAGGAGCTGCAATGAAATTGTAGGCATAGTCAAGTATTATGATGAGTGTCTGTTAGACCTACCTCAGTTCTTTTAAACTCTGCCACACTGGAAGGTTACAGCAACAGGGGTAGGGTGAAGTGGAGGGGGCATTAAAAGAAAAAGATTTCTGTTAAATCAAGACACAGCAGCCTAAGGGATACATCATATTAAAGGTAAAAATATACTGTATATCCCTTGTGACAATTTTTTTTCTTTATTAAATTTTTTAAATACATTTTCAAGCATATGTTTTTACACAAAAAAACAAGAGACTGGACAACCTGAATTGTTACATATTTAAATTTTGCATTTCCATAAACTTTTTTTTCTTTTTTTTTTCTATTGAAGGTCGTCCCTACCCTTGTGAAACTAGGACAGGGACTGCAAAGCAAACTAGGTATTAGCTTTATAAAAAATGGTTTTACACAAAATTTCAGAAGTACAAACCATAGAAATTCAGAAATACAAACCAAATTTCCCTTTAACCACTTCAATACTGAGCACTTTTACCTCCTTCCTGCCTAGGCCAATTTTTAGCTTTCAGTGCTGTCACACTTTGAATTACAATTGTGCGGTCATGCAACACTGTACCCATATAAAATTTTCACGATTTTGTTCACACAAATAGAGATTTATTTTGGTGGTATTTAATCACCACTGGGATTTTTATTTTTGCTAAATTAACGAAAAAAACATTTTTCTTTGTCTCTGTTATACAATTTTCAAATAAATAACCTGTCTTCATAAATTTAGGCCAACATGTATTCTGATGTATTTCTTTCCGCAAGGTCAGCCACCTAAAGCCAATTCCATTGGCTCGGGTGCAGGCACTGGCATTGCTACTAAGGGAAACCAGCTGTGAAGCCTTCAAGCTTCACAGCCAGTTTCCTACTGCGCATGCGCGAGTCGTGGGAAAAGGAGAAGGGGCCGAGGCAAATAAGGAGATGACATAATTTGCTTTGCCATGGTAGGACGAAGGTCCTGCAGGAAACAAAAAATATGTATAAAACAGCAAAAAAAAAAAAAGAATATCCAAAAACAAGGGGGTGGAGTGATCAGTTTATTTTTTTTCCACAATTTTTTTTTATTAGAGGAAGAAAATATGGTTGTACATACAATACATTGAACAAGCCATCTGCAAATGGAACCACAGCTTAATAATTCGACAAGAACAATCTTACGAAGCAATACAACAGTAGGCTGAAAAAGTAAAACAACAGGGGTTTGTATATGTTAATACAGGGCAAGGCCTATGTATTACAAATGATTGACCAGCACAGACTTCTAGCAGGGTCAGGTATCTGGGTGACAGTAAAGTACCCTGCTAATGGATGCATAGGCCTCGTAGACCCCTATCAACCGGTCTAATCGTGACCAAGAAATGTATCATATACCTGATATTGCTAAGGGTGTGTAATTTACAGGGTTCCACATTAGGGCCCTCGGCGGACATTAGGTCGGCTACGTCATTGTGATAGTAATAGGGGGTCAAGGAAAGAAGGTAGGAGGTAAGGAAAAGAAGGAAGAAGGGGAAGGGAAGTCAGGACAGAAAGGGGACGGGGGAGGGCAGTGGGTCATGGGGGGGGGCCACTCCATATCTCAGTACTCCCAGTCCCCATCCGGGTCTCAAGGAGCATGTACCAGGGAGGGTCAGCATCTCAATGCTGTGACGGAAAGTGGGATTTGTACTGGTCAGTAGACTTAAAATGTAACCAGCATGCCCAGATTAGTGTAAATTTCTGAATACGGTCCTGGGAGATAAAGATTCATTCTTCCATCTCCTCTATTCTGGTTATTCTGCACAGCCACTCCCTAATGGAGGGGGTGTTCGTAGAACGCCAGTGTGTGGGAATGCAGAGTCTGGCTGCGTTCACCATATGCATGGCCAGCGACTTATGGTAAGAGCGTTTTGATAGAGTAGTGTGATGTAAGAGATACTGTGCCAGACTAAAATCGAAGTCAAAAGTGATAACCTGCTTTATTATGGAGTGTACCGCACTCCAAAAAGGACGGAGTAAGTCACACTCCCACCATATGTGGATCATGGATCCTTCTCCTTTGTTGCATCTCCAACATACATTCGGAATTTGAGGTGAAAATTTATGTAAACGGGCTGGGGTTCTATACCATTTAGTAATAATTTTGTATCCATTTTCTTGGATCGCTACGTTCATCGACCCTGTGTACGCCATAGTATAGATAGATTCCCACTCTTTATCTGTGAATGACATTTGTAAATATTTTTCCCAAGAAGAGCGCGCAATCTGTGTCACTGACATATATGGGGACTCTTGCAGTATGGCATATATATATGATATAAGGTGTCTTTGCGGTGATTTGCGCGAACATAGAGTTTCGAAGGGTGTAAGATGTCTACTCCATACATCAGTGGAGTCTTTAGAGGTTAGGAAGTGTGACAGCTGTCTATACGACCAAAAAGGGAAAGATTTGGTACATGAATCCACAACTAACTCCTCATACGATCGCTTTCGGCCTCTGTGAAAGAAGTGGCGTGCCTGGACCTCCTCCTGTGGCCATTCCCTGTGTAGGAATGTACTGGATTCTCCTGGAGGGAACTTAGGGTTGCCCCGTATTGTGGTCAGGGGGCCAGGTTGAGAGGAAATGTTGAAAAGGGCAACTGCCTTCCCAAAGGCCAACAGCGAGGGCATAATCAGCGGGTGCATCTTGATGTCTTGGGGGTAAAGTCGCGGTGTCAGCCACGGAAGCCTGTAAGTCGGTATTGGTGTACATGAGTTTTCCAGTGCGACCCAAGCTTTCCCTAATTTGTGAATATTCCAACCCACTACTCTAGTCAGGTGTCAAGCCAGGTAATACTTATGGAGGTCTGGTAAACCAATACCCCCCATAGCTTTGGAGCATGTCAGACGGGAATATTTAATTTGCGGGGCTGCATCTTTCCATATGAATGTCGTACAGGCTTTCTTATATGTCAAGAAGAAGGAGGGGGGAGGTGTATCGGGATCGTTTGCATGAGGTACAATAAACGGGGGAGAATGACCATCTTAATGAGGGCCGAGCGGCCAAACCAAGACACATTCAAACTAGCCCACTCTTTCAAATCCGATTGAATTCTGGAGAGTGAGTGAAGAAAGTTGAGACTGTACAGGTCTAACAGCTTCCTGGGGATCTGAATCCCTAAGTAAGTAATAGCGGCTTTCTTCCATATAAACGGAAAATATTCTTGGCAGTGAGAGACTTTCTGAGGGGTTAGTGATACGTTCAGGGCGTGGGACTTAGAATAATTAATTTTAAGGTAAGACAGATCACCGAAGAATTGGGTGTCCCTGCCTAACCTGCTGAACGACATCAGAGGAGATTGCAAGGAAAGTAGTATATCGTCAGCAAACGCTGCTACTTTGAATTCCCTGTGGTGTATGGAAATACCTTTGATGTTGTCGTTGGCACGTAATCTGTTCAAAAGCGGTTCAAGAGACAGGACAAAGATCAGTGGAGAGAGGGGGCATCCCTGGCGTGTACCATTGCTTATTGAGAAGACGTTCGACAGGAGGTCGTTGGCCTTTACCCTCACCGCTGGATTGGTATAAAAGGCACTGATGTGCGCTAGCATTCGGGGCAGTAGGCCTATGCCCTTCAGTACCCCCTGCATATAATCCCATGCTACCCTGTCGAACGCCTTCTCAGCATCAAGGGAGAGGAGAAATCCCCTAGTCTCTGAATATACATCATTGGCTCTTCTCTTCAGAGTGCGTGTGGTGTTGCCCCTCGCCTCCCTACCCGGGATAAAGCCTACTTGATCAGATGTTATGAGACCGGGGATCAGGGGTACCAGTCTATTGGCCAACATTTTTGCATAAAGTTTAATATCCACATTGAGAAGGGATATCGGCCTGTAGTTGGAGACCAGAGAGGGATCTTTATCTGCTTTAGGGATAACAGCTATGTGTGCTTCCAAGAGCCTGCCAAGGGATGTGTGGTGGCTTGAAAGTGAGTTAAAAGTTTGGAGCATCTTAGGTGCCAGTTCATCTTGAAAGCATTTATAGTACACTAACGGGAGGCCGTCGGGACCCGGGCTTTTACTAACTTTCATTTGTTTAATCGCCAAGCGGAGTTCAGCCAAGGCGAGGGGACTCTCCAGTGCTTCAGCCTGCTGACTAGTGACAGGTTTGGGGCAGTACTCAGCTAATAACGTTGCCATTTGGGAGGAGCGGTTGGCCCAGGCCCTTTGTCCGTCCACCTCAGGCCTAAGATTTTAAAGTTTTGTATAGAATTTTTCAAATTGTTTGGCTATGTCTTCATTCCTAGTGAAGAGTGTACCTTGGCTGTCTCTAATGTGGTGGATTATGGAAGAGGTCTTAGCTGCCTGTATCGTCCGTGCTAATAGTCTCCCGCTCTTGTTGCCATGTTCATAGAACACCTTCTGCCTGAGGACATATCGTCTCCTAGTACGTTTTCCTAGTTCCTCCTTTAGGGCGGAACGAGCGTGTAAGAGGTCCTGCAACGTTGATTGCATGGCCGAGCGTTTATGGGCTAACTCCAGTTTACTAATTGTCTCAATAAGGGATTTTATGAGCTCTTGTTGTCGTTTCTTGTCAGTCGTTGCTAAGGAAATCAGCTTCCCCCTCACTACACATTTATGTGCTTCCCAGAGCGTGACGGGTGACACGTCAGGTGTAGAGTTTTCCTGAAAGTACAGCTTAATTTGTGTACTTATCTGTCTAAGGTTCTCTGAGTCTTTCAGTAGGGAGGGGTTTAATCTCCAGGATTTTGTCAGCTTGTTTGAGTCTGGGAACGTGAGGGTGATTGTTATGGGGTGATGATCAGAGAGAAACATTGGTTCAATAGTGGCGTGGGAGAGAAGGGACAGGTCAGGTTGTGAAAGAAATAGATAGTCTATCCTGGAATATTTGTTATGTGGGGAAGAGAAAAAAGTGTAGTCTCTGTTGGTGGGGAACATAGTGTGCCACGTGTCGTGGAGTGTAAGGTTTTGCAGTTCCATTTTAATCTGGCGTAGGGCACGATACGGGAGAGCGGATGCCCCTGTGGAGGAGTCAAGAAGCGGGTTCAACGGGACATTGAAGTTCCCTCCTAAAATTACTATGCCTTCTAGAAAAGATGCTAGCGCAGCACAGATAGACCTAAAGAAGGAAACTTGGTGTTCATTGGGGCAATATACATTTGCCAACGTAATCGGCTTGGTCGCATATGTTCCCTTAAGAAAGATGTATCTGCCTTTGGTTTCGATCAGTGAGTCTGATATATGGAAGTCTGCATGTTTAGAGATAAGTATGGTTTTGGAGTCTGGGTTCGTGAAGTGCACTACCATTTTGTATACACGATTCCCTAGTTTGGGGATTGTGTCCAATCGAAAATGTGTTTCTTGCAGCATAAGGAAGTGGGCTTTATGCTTAGTTAGTGCCAAGAGTACCTGTGCTCTCTTTTCCGGCAGGTTCAAACCCTTAACATTCAGTGAAAGGCATTTCAAGGACAGCTGTTGCCTGATCATAGGTTCCTTCTGCATCGTACAAGCAAATAGAGATCTAATAATAAGTGCAAAAGTTACGCATAAGAGCACTAGACTTCTGTATGAAATCTAGAGGTACCCTGCTAGGTTCCCCAATATGTAGAGAAGGAGGAGTGGCCCCCACTAAAAAAGAAAGAAGAAAAGAAGAAAAAAGTGGGGTGGGGGGGAAGGAAAAAGAAAAAAAAAGAGGGGGGTGGGAAGGAGGAGGAGGAGGGGGAAAGAGCAGAAGGGGGGAGGGGGTAGAGGGGGTATGTAAAGTCAGAGAGGTTTGGGAGGGGGGGCTAGGGATATAGAGATCCAATCCCAGGAGGGTGGGGGGGTACAAATGTGATATGTAGGTTGTGTACGTACGTGGGGCCCTGTAACCACGTGTACAAGAAGTTTACCGGAGGTGGTTGAATACACACCCAACCACCTAAAGGGGGAAACCAGGGGGTCAGTGACTATCCAATAGGATAGCTGATGGGGGACAGTAAACTAGGACTGTATTTCGAGAATACGCAACTAGGAGGACGAGAAAGGATAAACAGAACCTTTAAGGGTATTTGTGAGCATTTATCATAGTGCACAACCAAGGAGCAGCAATCATAGAAGAGGTGCTCATAATACAAAAAAAAAAAAAGGAAAAACAGTAACATGTGCAAAAACAGATAGCAAATAAGGGCCCATTGGGCACTTGAGTTTTGTCTAGGTCAGTATATAATGTGTAGAACATTTGTTAAGCGGCTGTATATAAGATTACCGTACATTAAATCAAGGCCTATCTAAAACTAAAACATCACCAGTACTATCATTCAGTTGCATTGAGAGATATAACAGCCAACTAAATAAACCGTCTGATCTATCACTCAATGAAGTAAAGTAAAGTTACCAGAGACTAGGCAGGTAAGCACATCCAGGAACCTTAAGCCTCCCAACCCCCCTCTCCTCTATCAGAAAAGTCATGGTAGGTTCATGGATTCTGGTGGTCTGCTCCTATCCAAGGCTATGCTTAGCGTGAACGTTTCCGGGTGTGGAACAGCTAAGGCATAAGCTGCCATAGGGCATAATGAGTTCTAGGCTCATAGATATTAGGGTATGGGCGTGATATTGCAGGGAGATTCCTCATCATGAAGTAGAGGGTCTCCTATCCCCCCCCCGACCTCTCCCAAGTCTGTCCGCCAAGCGCCCCAGGTAAACACCATGCAAAAGGGGAATGCGATCATGTGTTTCAGTCTCAATGGGGGTCTACAGTGAGAATCTTGAGGGAACCCCAGCCCACTTTAGAAGAGTGTGACCCCCAATCAAAAGCCCGACCTCACGGGACGGTAGAGCTTATTGCAGTTAGATCAGTATATCTAGCATGACTTGCAAGATTAAACATATTATCACCTGTATGCGGTACAAAGCATGGACATTGGGGGAGAGTTCAGGGATCAGGGAATGGGGGATAGCTCAGTGCTTAGTCTCTTGGACCTCTCTATGGAGGAGTGTCAGCCACAGGGATTCAACAGAAAAACAGCAGTACCTGGGTCAGATGTTTCATTGTTCCTCATAGATCTCCAGGAATGCTCTCCGGCTAAGTCCCTCAAGATGTGGAGTCAGCAGACCAGGAATCACTACTGGAGCAAGATTTGAGAGGGAGGCAAGGCATAGGTGAACAAAAAAATAAAATAAATATATATATTAAAAAAAAAGAAAAAAAGAAAAAACCAAACCAGGGGTGAGAACGAAAAGCGTCTCTCTCTGCTACTGTTGAGCAGTGGAGTGAAAGGGAGAGGAACTAGTCATCCTGGCGACCCCTGCAGGGGGTATCCACTCTCTCCCGCTCGTATGAGGGATGATCTTGTCTCATGTTGCGGTCGTTCGGCGAGGTGGGGTTTAGTCTGCGGCGTCTGGATCGCTGGAGCTGGGCCTTTGGAGACGAGGTGTGAGAGACCGGCTTCCATGGTTCCGCAGGGAAGTAGAAAGAGTACCAGTCAGGTAAATCGATCTGTGGGTTGTCCATCTGCTCACAGAATGTAGGCAAGTCCTCAGGTGTTCGGAGGAGGGCTGTGCGACCCCTATAGGTGGTTGATAAAAAAAATGGGAACTTCCAGCGATATTGGATGTTGCGGGAACGTAAGGCATCCAGCAGGGGGCGCAGAAAACGTCTATTCTGCAAGGTTATCTGCAAGAGATCTTGAAACAGTTTAATGTCCGCCCCATTGCACACAATACGTCCTCTGTCCCTGGCTTTTCTAAGGATCTCTTCTTTAAGGGGATAATTTACAATGCAGCATACAATGTCTCTGGGGGGTTCAGAATCCCAGGGAAGGGGTCTCAAAGCTCGGTGGAGTCTCTCCATTTCGATAGGGGTATCCGCCGGTCGGCCGAGCAGGTCGTTAAAAATGGCTCATACCGTCTGTGGCAGGGTGGCCTGTTCAATGCTTTCAGGGACCCCACTCACCCTAATGTTATGCCTACGACCCCTGTTATCTAAATCTTCCACATGTCTGTGGAGTTCAAACATGTGTGGTAGTTGCAGGTCATAGGTTTTCTGAACTTGCCTTATTGCTGCTGCTTGCATGTGGGATGTGTCCTCCATTTCAGCCATGCGGCAGTTCATCACCAAAAGTTCCGATTTGAGCTTAGATATGGATATCATCATAGTGGTTTTAATGTCCAGGGCGACCTTTTGTAAGTCCCTCTGGATGTCTCGTAGGGTCGGGTTAAGAACCGCGGCGCCGTCGCCATCTGTCAGCGGTTCGTCCGCACCACTAATTGAGGCGGGGGATGAGGCCTGTGAGGCCTGCGAGTCCGCGTGCTGTCCCTGCGGCCGGGTCCGAAACATCTCCGGTATATTGTTATTTAGCTGGGGCCCGGTATCCTTCAGCGTGTGGGGTGTCAACGAGCTCCTGGTCGATTTACCCATGATTCGGGGTCTAATATACCCGTATTACAGCGTATTCTTGTCCTCCTTGTGCGGGAGCTCTTTCCTCAAGCTGCCATCTTGGATCCCGTCCAAGCCACGCCCCCAGTGATCAGTTTATTAAGACCCATCTTTAATTTAGCCTGGAACTCCACTTTAAGTTAGTTATTTAACCTGCTAACCAAAGCCATGGAGAAGACTACTGGGACCGCTTTATCTTCTTCAAGACTATCCTCCATTCAATTTCCCTCATTGCCCATACATGTAAATCTTAATTTTCCTCAATTTCTTCAGAGGTACCAGTTTTTTTCTTAATCTTAAATGTATTAGCAGATTTAGAACCACTAACAAATTGAAGCAAAACTCCAGCTTATACTTTATAATCAGTTATATAAAACAGCTTTTTTTTTCATTTTAGGATAAAGGTTTTGCCTGAATAAATAAAAGCTGATCATGTTAATCACCCCTGCCAGTGTTAAGTGTTATGTTTTTTACATTTAAACTGATACATTCTGCTGGAAAATGTGTGCTATAAAAAACAGTAGACCTACTGACTGGATTGAACACATAAAAATAGAAGAAAGAAAGTCTAATAAGGAAAAAAAAAAAATGCTTGAGCAAAGCGCGGTGATGTACGAAATGTACGACGGCACTATAAAAGGGAAGTTCCATTCGGATGGCGCCACCCTTTGGGCTGCTTTAGCTGATCCTTGTGTTAGTAAAGTTTGGTGAGAGACGATTCGCACTTTTCAGCCTTGTGCTCTTCAGTCCGTCACAGCGTGACGAATGTGCTATCTCCATTACGAACGCTAGTTTTACCAGAATGAGCGCTTACGTCTCATCACTTGCTTCTGAGCATGCGCGTTTTTTTCACGTCGTTAAAGCCTCCACACGCCAGTTTTTTATGACGAGAAAAACGACGAGAAAAATTAGAGCATGTTCCAAATTTTTAATGCCCATTTTTCACGTCGTGAAAAATGCTCTGGAGCCCACACACGATCGTTTTTAATGACCAAATAAAAAAATTGCATTTTTCTCGTCATGAAAAACGGTCGTGTGTATGCGGCATAAGAATTGGTAAGCTGCAATATAATAAATATTTGCTTTCTGGTTTAATACTGCTTTAACCACTTAAGCTCCGGAAGGTTTTACCCCCTTCATGACCAGAGCATTTTTTTACTGTTCAGCACTGCGATACTTGAACTGTAAATTGAACGGTCTTGCAACTCTGTATGCAAATGACATTGTTATTTTTTCACATGAATAGAGCTATAATTTGGTGGTATTTGATCACCGCTGGGGTTTTTTTTTTGCAATATAAATGAAAAAAAGACAGAAAAAACAAAACATTTTCTACTTTCTGTTAGAATACATTTTGGCCTAAATTTATGAAGACATTCGATTTTTTTTCTATTATTGCATATGTTTTATGTCACATGGCTTTGGTAAGAAGAATATCCAATAAGTGTTTATTAATTGGTTTATGTAAATGCATAGTACCAGAACTATGGTCTATACAGTATACTAGAATTTACGCAGCTATAACACTATACTGGTAATGGCAGTTATCAGCGACTTATAGTGAGATTCTGATAGTGTGGCCAATCTGGTGCAAGCTGATGCTGGCTTGGAGGTACACTAATTGACCAACTGACAATGACATCAATAGTGACACTAATACAGTGATCAGTGTTAATACTGTACACTGTCACTGTACTAATGACACTGACTGGGAAGGAGTTACCATCTAGGGGCAATCATATGGTTAACTGTGTGCCTAACAATGTATATTGTGTGTAATGTGTGCTGCTTTTATTTTACCATTTGCTCACAATACACAGAGTTCTGTGGTTTTGAGAACAATGCAATGAAAAACAAGGATGTTTAGTTCACACATATTACAATACATGCTTAAGCCGGCCAACTGCATCAAAGTAATCCCTCTTATGGCCAGTCCTACACTGCTTTGCCACTGCAAATGCTACAGTGGACACCATGCCAAACTGGGGCATAAAGACACAAGGTAGGGGGAGAGCTATTAGGTTCAGGTCTGGTCACTGACCTGCGTTACAACATGGAAAATATATACCTGTGCTCAAATCCTTATAGCTTCTACATGTACAAGCACAGGTATATATTTTCTCTGTTGTTACACAGGTCAGTGACCAGACCTGGACCTAGTAGCTCTCCCTCATATTGTGTCTTTATGCCCAAAGTTGGCATAATGTCCAGCATAGCATTTGCAGTGACAAAGCAGTGTAGGACTGGCCATAAGAGGGATTACTTTGATGCAGTTGGCCGGCTTCAGCATGTATTGCAATATGTACGAACTAAAAATCCCTGCTTTTCATTGCATAGTTTTCTGGAAAGGGTGTATAGCAGTGTGCAGAGGGTCCATCCAGAATTTGAAATCAGCTGACAAACTCATGCTGTGTCCAGAACTTGGAGGAAAAGCCATACCGGTAAGTTGCCTGGCCTTGAGCTGCAGCCTGCTTGCAGTACAACTACTGTGGGTGGGTGGCAATTGGTTAGGGAGTAGCTTTTTCCTTGCTGGTGTTCTGTTCTCCAGGCCAGACAATGCACCTAGTATACAATACAAAACATGGCAATCAATCTCACCCATTTCCATCCAAGGTGAAGAATCCAGTTTGAGCGTGGTGCAGAATGTCCAGTTGTAGATAACGTTTTTTTTTTCCAATACATTTTTTATTGAGTTTTAAGAGATAAGTAATTAACGTGAAATAAACACAACTGTTACACGGTATGATAGAATGACAATGATTATACAGAAAGTACAAAGGTAGGACATAGATGTTTCTTACATGGAAAGCGGTTATTTTAGCTGGATACCTACTAATTTACTAACATGACTAGGGAAGAGCAAGGAGTTGAGTTCACCCCAGGCACCCCAATGGGTTCAAACTGTATCCTGGGGGACCTCAACTTCGTCCTTTGTAAAGTTATTAAAGATATATATCTTTATAGAGACAGAGAGATTTACCAATTTTTTGAGTACCAAGAATTCCAAAGCAACCAATGAAGGAGGAAGGTTCATAGCCGCCCTGAGCAGGACCCCATCGTCTGCTCATAGGAGCAATGTAAATGCGTTATATCTATCACTTCTGTTAGGGAAGAAGTTAGGGGTTTTTTCCACTTTCTCGTGATTGATAATCTTGCTGCTAGGAGTATGTGGGTAATTATACGTTTTGATTTAGGTGGGAGAGAGTCTATGCCTAGAAATAGGATTGCTAGTCCTGGGTTCATAGGGACTTGTTGTTGAGTAATTTCAGAGATAATGTAAAATATAGCATTCCAGTATGTTGAGTGTATAGGGCAACCCCAAAGGACATGTAGTATGTCCCCTTTTTGACCACAGCTTCTCCAGCATCTATTTGATAGTTGGGGACTGTATTGTGAGATTTTGTCTGAGGTCAGGTACCATCTTAGTGATATTTTTGTGGTTAGTTTCCAAAGTGTAGAGCAGCTGGTAGCCTTCTGTGTGGCTTTACACGCTTTATTCCACTGGTGTATCGTGAAGGGCTGTCCTAAATAGCTTCCCATTGCATGTAGGGGGGAGAATTGGTGATGGTATATTTTTGTTGGCGAAATATAAAAAAAAAAGTTGCCTTTTTTGAAAAAAGTATGAGATGTTAGGAAGGACCACGCCGGGCTTGGATGTTCTGGTGACCGTAGGAGATTTTGAATCCAGTATTTAATAGTATTTGCATGTATTGATATAGGTCGCTTTGTGGGAAATCCTTTTTGAAGAGAAGGAAAGGTTTTAAGAGAGTTCCCAATGTATAAGTTGTGAATGTAGTTTAACCCTTTCTTAATCCAGGATGTGAGGGATATTTGGGCAATGAGAGGGGCCAGTGCTGAGAGAGGGATTTTCAGGGTAGTGTTCTTTGGGTACGTTTGAGATTGCTGGAGCAGTCGTTTCCAAGACTTTAGTGTTACTATCATGGTTGGGGTTGTAGATAACTTTTCATACATGTGTAGGATAAAAAAGAGTCAGATTGAAGATTGGTTGCAAGTATGAGCAGCTTCCCAATAATCCAATCCTATTGGCGTAAGGTTCATGATACGATACTGGTGGTTTCATTGCTTCCACTGGAGTTTTCTCCAGCCCACCTTCTACATCGCCCCAAGATATCTAAAAAGCGCTACTACAAATCAGTTGATATGCATATGATCAATGTTGCAAGGTTGTGTGTCCCAGTACACTGGAGATCCACAGACCCTCCCTCAATGAAGGAGTAGTTCTGGCATATTGACCACATTGCTTAGATGGAGGAGCTGAGCCATATCACTCTCGACAAAGTTTCCAAATACTCTGATATATGGTCGCCCTGGACAGCCTTTCAAGGTTCACGCTCATATCAAGATCTGCACCAGTCTGGCAATTAATATATGATTACACCGACACGTCTGAAAATTATGATAGGCATCCTTGCACACCATATATGACGTCATATCTATACACTTTGCTATGATGGATGGAAAGGGCAGTTGGTGGTGTCCCCACCCCCTCCCCATCCTTTAAACCCTACTTCTCTCCTCCCTTTCTTCCTTTCCTCCCCTCCCCCCTTTTTTTGCCCTCCCACCCCCCCCCCCCCCCCTGTGGCTTGGTTCTGGTGAGCGAGAATAGCTGAGAGAGGCCTGAGAAGACAACTTACTTTATATAAATACGCAGTGGTCGTATCTGACTATCTCGGGTATTCCACTCAGAAACACGGGTCAAAATGTTCTCGATGTTTGCTATACTCTTACTATGGGATCTTCAGGGCAGGAGACCCCATTGGAACATTCAATAAAATGTTTATGCAAAAAAAAAAAAAAAAAGGATGAGCAGCTTTACTCAAATCTACAGTATATAAAATAAGTGTTTGTTTTCTTCATTAAGTTCTTATATTACTGATTTTGCCATAAAAGTCCACAAACACACATGATTGTGGTGAGTACTTTGAAGAAAAGCTTTTAAATAGCCATACATAATCCAATTAATACTGCAGAGACTGAACATGCAATGTGCTTTATATTAAAATGTTAGCTGCAGTCAGGATGATTGAAAAGGAGATTTTCAATTAGGTGCCTTAAAAGGTCTTTTTACATCTATATAAACACATTTTATATCCTGTGCCAGCTCTGCATTTGAATGGAATTCTAGATTTCCCAGAACAGTTCATATGATAAAATTACCCATAAATATTTGAATGTCTTTTAGCAATTGCTTCTTAATTATCTCCATGTTCCAGAGGAAAGGTTTACATTATAATAGGAATTGTTATTTGTTAGTAGAAATAGTCAGTTTTGTTTAAATAGTGTGTTTTTTTTAAATATGTAAATTATTTCGGTATGTGCCCAAAAAAATCTGGAATAAAACTGAGCAAAGGAAACTATGTCAAATCAGACAATCGTCCCCAAAATCTTCATTCATTGAAAATCACCGCTAGGTTTCAGAATCCTAAAAAGATTGAATAGGAACTGCAAAACATTTTGCCCTCTGAAACCTGAAATAATCAATCCATTCAAAATATGATGATTAAGAGCCTGAAAAAGCAACAATCTTTTTTTTGTGGATTTATAGAAACATTTGAAAGTATAGAGAGCGAAGTGGGAAAAATTCAGATTTTTAATTTGGATCTGTGAGCATTTGTGCAGTAAACCCATTTATTTGTGAATTCCCCCTGCCACATCTCTGAAAAAGCCTGCAAACCTGCCCTCACCCATATGAGTGGGTGCCCCCCTTCACTGGGAAAGGATGGTAAAGTCTAGTTTTGTTGGCTTGGAGGACCAGGGCATTTTAGGGAAGAGGGACTGAGGTTTCAACCTGGAAGTTGATGCTAGAGAGCTGTGAAAGGAATGCCTTGTGGACAAAGGAGTAGATGTAGAGGGAACAGCCTGCCTCTGACTTGAGGTTTTACCCTTATAAAGTCTTAAATTCCAGGACTGGGGGGCAAGTCGTTTTTTTCAACAGCCAGGTACCGGCAAATGTAACCGTGAGTCATTTTAAATGGGAATTGACTATTTTTTTTCTTTATAAATGTCAGTTTTTCTGTAGCTTGCTCTGTATATGCTACAAATGTGCCACTTTACAGGTCCATTAAGGGGGCCCCCCAGGCACGATATTTAAAGGATTTTTTCATTTTCCATGTTTCACTTTAAGTCTCATTAAAATCCCTGCTCCTGAAAAAATTATTGTTTAAAAAAAATATATATATATATTGATGCATGTCCCCCGGGGCAGTACCCAGATCTCCACACCCCTTTTTATTGCCAATTTCTTGCATAGAAGCCTTAAAAATTGGCATTTTTCCTGTTCCACTCCCATAGACTTCAATGGGGTTGTTTGGCCCATCCCTGCAATCAGGCAGTGAGGTACAGAGTCACTAGGCAGAAGCATGGTCAGTATTCCAGGCTGGGGTTGGTAGCGGAGGTAGACAGCAGACATCAGTAGGTAAGGGTTATCCAAGAGCAAGGTCAGAGTGGAAGCTGGGTTGACAGCAGGATCACTGATGCACATCAAGACTGGATCATGGGGACAAGACTGAAGACCATACAGCACAGGACCAGTGCAGGATTATGGTTTAAAAAGGCCACCTGTCGCAGGGCTAGTGCAAGGATTTTTAAAACCCTAGGTGAAACCTAATTTTGCCACCCCCTTTTCCCTGCCCATGTAAACCCCACATTTTTAATGAAGCACCCATTAAATTCAGCCCACCGGGGCCCAACAAATGCAGCCTCACCAGCGCCCATCAAATGAAGCCTCCGCCGCGCCCATCAAATGCAGCCTAACCAGCGCCCATCAAATGTAGCCTCACAAGTGCCCATCAAATGCAGCTTCACCAGCACCCATCAAATGTAGCCTCACCAGCGCCCATCAATGCAGCCTCACCAGCGCCCATCAAATGCAGCTTTACCAGCGCCCATCAAATGTAGCCTCACCAGCGCCCATCAAATGTAGCCTACCAGTGCCCATCAATGCAGCCTACCAGTGCCCATCAAATAATGTTTGCTTGCTTCCATTCATTCGGGAGTCAGGACACAGACACAGTCCTCCGCCGCCGCTGCACCTCTGACACTATGTGCGAATGGAGCGGTGGCTGCCTGCTGATGCTGAGACTTAGATGCTTGCTGCAGAGAGAAGAGAGTAGAAACATCAGTGGCCAGGCACCCTAGGCAGCAGGGAGCCCTAGGAGGCTGCCTAGTTTGCCTAGTGGTAGCACTAGCCCTGTCTATTAGAAGTGCATGCATGCTCACATGGGCAGGAAAATTAGCAATCTGTCTTCCATGGTTATGCCAATGTATATTCACATTAGCCAAACAGCAAGTCCTAGCTCAACGGCAGGTAGCACATTTGTGACACCTGCTGTCATCTACTTCTGCCTCATTCTTCACCAATTCCTCTTCCATATAAAAGAAGGGGGAGAAGAAAGGGAATGCCTCTGTTTTTGACCAATTCAGCCCACACTGGTAATTATCCCGGAAACCTGCTGTTGTATCTCCACCAATACAGATGATAAATCCTCCTTAGTTACATAGGAGGCAGGTGCCCCAAAGGTAGCCAAAAAAACAACAACAAGGGAAGAGGTTCCACTGGAAACACCCAGACCCCAAGGGAAGCTGCACCAGGAGTACTATATCTAGGATCTTCCCGACCTGACAGGGGTACCTTGCTTCCACCTAAGAAATCTGGCCTGCTGACTCTAATACAATGAGACTTGTGTTAAAAAAAATCCTGTCAACTGAAAGGACACTATGCAAAAGGAGATTACTTTAGCCACAATTGGCCCTACAACAAGTGTGCTTACATGACCAAAGGTTTGAGATGTGGTCAGTATAGCTATGGAGCCTGCCCTGTGTCCCCTAGAAGTATAGCCACTAATGATGCAACCACTGCTGTGACTGCCTTTGCCATTGTGCCCTCTGCTACCTTCATTGTTGCCCTCTGTATGTGCTGGCAATATGGCTGCTGCCATAACGCTCAACACTTAATGATATAAGATGTGCACTGCAGGCTGATGCTGCTAGTGTGGAAGGTGGGAAGCCTTGTCGCTCCAGCTGCACCTCCACCTCAGATCTGTGCAGAAAACATTGCACAATACACAAGCAGCCACACAGCCCTGCAGGCTTACCAGTCACATGGGATCTTACAGTATTACCTGGAATGAGCAGGACAGTGTAAACCAATACACACAGCAGCACATTAACTGCTCAGGGTGGAGCGGCAGAGGGACACCATCATCAAGGGGTATTGGCAGACTACCAGAGGCACTTACTATTCCCGCTACAGGACTTATTTCATTTTAAAAAGGGGCCCAATCATTGCCTATCACAGTGGGCTGTGCCTCAGAGGGTCTTCAAAGACTGAATCCCCCAGCTGGGGTTCACTGCCGTGGACCTGTATAGCACCCTGGCCGAACTACTGTGCAGAATTCCATATACATAGGGTCCAGTGCTGATCAGCAATATTACAGGCCATTCTCGTGTTGTGTTCATTTTGTCTGGTTTGGGGCCCGGGTACCATTCTGCTGAGCAATGATAGCCATAGAAATGGATTCAGATATCAACCAGTCTTTTAAATCTTGAAAGAACCATTAAAGTTTCTGGCATTATAGTGCAGAAAATCACACAACAATGCCCATCACCTTCAGACACTGGCAAAAAATGGAGGCCCTTCCTGTGTTAGAGGGGGTTATATAGGAAGAGACTTCCCATCTGTTTTCTGGTGTCTAATCACCTTCAGGTGGCATATGACCCTGTTAGTAAGGAATAATAAAGCTGTTCTGTGTCCTGTGATTACAATAAAGAAAGCCAGTATCTACTCTCTGACTCCATAGTACAATATTCCCTGGAATTAATCAAATCATACTTTCCCGAAAACAATTAAAGGAAGCGTGCGTTATCTTACCAAACAAAAAAAAAATCCACCTAGGATTTCATCCGTAAACCAAAGTCATTGCAACAGGAGATACACAGTATACTAAACATTTGTATTAGTTTGAACCCTTAAATATTGAAATAAGGAAAATTTAAAATGTAACATTTTTTTAGCAAAAAAAAAAACATCTCACTGTTCTCTGAATAATTAAATTTTGTTAAAGGAAAACTCATACTAACGCATCCAGTCTTAGTGCTTGTCTATGATATTGAGAGGTATAGGAAAAAAAAGGCTGAAGTTACATTAACTTCAACATCATCACTTTTGTTCTGTTTTTTCTTCCACTGGAATTACAAATGTACAACTGTGAAATTAAATACAAATTTAATTTGGTATGCAAGGGAAAATTGGGTTTTCCTATTTAATATATGTGTGTTTTTTATGTTGCCTAATATTTTTGGCTAAGTATTATTATAGAGATATTTTACTACTCTCCTTATTTATAGTGTGAGAGGATCAACTGTCTTACTTGCCTTTTTGTGCTTTCTGTTGCCACCAGTCATTTTATCACAAAAAAACAATTAGAACATAATTGCATCATAAAGATGTTGACCAATATCAAGGGCTGCCATTCATTTCTATGATGTTCTTAGTTTGTTGATGTACTTTTCATTAAACAAAGGAAACCAGTAAAGCAGGGTAGGAATTCTGATCAGGATACTCTTCTACTGGAGTACTAAAAGATGCAGGTGAATAGTTCCAGTAACCAAATAATGAACAATATAATGTTTCAATCGACATACTAAGAGTTCCTGCAGCATATTGTTGGTAACAGTTGGCATACCAAAGAAAACAAGGAGGGCAAAATATTAAAAATACAGGCATCTGAATAAAGAGAACAGAGTGGTTAACAAACACAAAGGAAAAGCATGGAACTGACACAGCACGGGAATAATAAACAACAAGGGCCTCATTCCCACAACCCTTGCCCGGTGGTTGTGGGGGTCTGCGGGCAGGGGGCTTATCGGAATCTGGAAGACCCCTTTAACAAAGGGGACCCCCAGATCCCGCCCCCCCTATGTGAATTGGTAAGGGGTACATTGTACCCCTACCATTTCACGAAAAAAGTGTAAAGAAAACCAAAAAACACACAAACACCTTGGAAAAGTCCTTTATTAAAAAAATAATAATAAAATAAAAAAACATTCCAGCGATGAAATCCAGTGTCCCGCGGCGATCCGATGTCCAGCGCTGTCCGTCATTGGCTGAGCCTGAGCACACCTGATGGGGAACTTCCTCCGCAGTGTATTAAATGTATAGACCCGCCCCTTCTAAAGTTCCCCATCAGGCCTGCTCAGCCAATGACTAGGTGTAAAGCTAAGCGGACCAGATGCGGAACGTGAGAAGGGGCGGGTCTATTCATTTAGTACACAGTGGAGGAAGTTCCCCATCAGGTCCGCTCAGCCAATGACGTAGGCGGGGTCTGACATACGAGGGGGCGGACCTGATGGGGAACTTCCTCCAAAAAAGGAATAGACCCGCCCCTTCTCACATTCCCCATCAGGTCCGCTCCTGATGAGGAACGTGAGAAGGGGCGGGTCTATTAATTTTTTTACACTAAAGAGGAAGTTCCCTATCAGGTCTGCTTAGCCAATGATGTAGGCGGGGTCTGAGATACGATGGCGTCCCGCCCCCTCGTACCTCAGACCCCGCCTAAGTCATTGGCTGAGTGGACCTGATGGGGAACTTCCTCCGCAGTGTATGTCTGCTCAGCCAATGACATTTCGAGTGGAGACTACAGCGCTGGACATCGGATCGCTGCGGGACATTGGATTACATCGCTGGAATGTGTTTTTATTTTTAATAAAGGACTTTTCCAAGGTTTCTGTGTGTTTTTTTTTTACAATTTTTTTTACACTTTCTTCATGAAAAGCTAGGGGTACAATGTACCCCTTACCAATTCACATAGGGGGGCCGGGATCTGGGGGGTCCCCTTTGTTAAAGGGGTCTTCCAGATTCCGATAAGCCCCCTGCCCACAGACCCCCACAACCACCGGGCAAGGGTTGTGGGGATGAGGCCCTTGTCCCCATGTTGAGGGCATGTGGCCTGGTACGGTTCAAGAGGGGGGCGCTCTCTTGTCCCCCTCTTTTCCTGCGGCCTGCCAGGTTGCGTGCGCGGATAAAGGGTCTGATATGGATTTTTGGGGGAACTCCACGACATTTTTTTTTAAATTTGGGGTGGAGTTCCCCTTAAAATCCATACCAGACCAGAAGGGCCTGGTATGGATGTTTGGGGGGAACCCCACGCATTTTTTTTAAAACTTGCGTCAGGGTTCCCCTTAATATTTCACACCAGACCTGAAGGGCCTGGTAATTGAATTTGGGGGGACCCCAATGCATTTTTTTTTTTTTTATCAATGACTTTTCTATGTATTGCTGGGAGCCGACAATTCATTATAGCCGCAAGTGAGTTTTAAATGACTTTTTTTCTTTCAGAAATGACACTTTGTGCAGGGACAGTTCTAAGCACGGGAAACAAGCACAACTTTACAGGCATACTATACACACACCCTAGGTATGAAATTGCTGCAAACACCCCAAATTGTTCGCTGTTCGGCGAACATGCGAACAGGCAATGTTCGAGTCGAACATGAGTTCAACTCGAACTCAAAGCTCGTCCCTAATGTGCGCTAATGAGACTGCACTGATGGGCACTGGTAGGCAGCACTGATAGGTGACAATGATGAGGAGGCGCTGATGGGCACTTATTGGCGGCACTGGTGGGCACTGTTTGGACTGGATTGATAATCAGTGCCCTGATTATCAGTGTATATGTCCCTTTTAGAGGAGCCGGTCATCAGGTTTTCTTCTCCTCATGCTCTCAGAGGAGTTTACCACGTGATCAGCTGTGTCCGATCACAGCTGATCACGGATGTAAAGAGCCACTCATTAGCTCTTTACCTCAATCTGTTATCAGCAGTGTCCTCCAGTGGGCGTGATCACAGAAGGCCATCATATGAGGGCCTCCCAGAACTAGCCATCCATGCTGTAGTTGTCATCTGGTTTTAGCGTGTTTGCAAGTGGTTAATACTTACCTGCTCTGTGCAATGGAATTGTACAGAGCAGCCCCAAACCTCCTTTTCTGAGGTCTCCCACTGGTGCTCCTGGTTCCTCCTCTTCTTTCTATGTGGGCCCACCTACAGTGTCGATCCTGAGCTGTGCTTGCTGCATCCATAGACACACACACACTACAGCTTGGACCCTCCCCCTGCTCCCTCATCCATGGTTTCCACTACCTCAGCAAAGCCTGTGAGAGCAGGGATTGAGTGAGGACTCAGGTAAGTAAAAGGGGGGTGAGGGGAGATACTGGTAGGGAATGCAATAAGGTAAAAACTGTTAAGGCTTTAGAACCACTTTAGGAAACAATTATAAAACAATAGGAAACCATTAACATACCCTAAAAAATAGGAGTCCATACTACAAAGAATGCAGATTCCAGAGCCATGTTGTGATCCATAGGAAGGAGTACAGTACATCAAGGGTAAAACATCTCACAGCTCCTTTGAAGAGATCAATTGATCCAGCTAATGCAAATAACACAAGCAAGGAGGGTGCATAGATGTATCAGTAAAACAGGCCCCTTTCACACTGGCAGAGTCCACTAGCCGATCCGCCCACTTAGCAGGGGATCTCTCTGCTGAGCAGATGGATGACAGGTCCATGTCCGCTCTGCTAATGCAAAGCGAACATGGACACAGCCCACATTTCTCTATGGGCTGTAGGACTGAAACAGACTGCCTGTCCATTTCCATTGGACTGTCATCCAATCCATAGAGAGTAATGGATGGTCAGGTCGGATTCGCCTGAAAAACTGATAGGCAGACCTGATCAGTCCATCAGTATGAAAGGGGTCTAACTTTAATGAAGCAAAGAAAAATGTATCCACTTACATGTAAACAAAAGGAGTTCAGCATGGTGTGTGAATTACAGAAGTCAAAAATCAGCACAGGACACAGTCCAGATTTAGACATCGCCTTCAGTTAGCAAAAAGCCTGCACTGGGCTGACAGCAAGCTCAGTACACAGCCGTGCAAAATTCAGAAACTGGACTCCTGATACACCAAATAGGAACAAAAGTGGCTTGGTCTGACAGACAGAAATGCATTTTCTGAGGCTTGAGAAAGAAGCAGATAGCCTGGAAATGTGTTGTATTCTGTCTGACCAGCCCACTTTCACTCCTGTTAAGTGTATTAGATGTCTAGTTTGCAGTCTGCAATTTGCGCTGCTGTGTACTGAGTGTGCTTTCAGCCCAGTGCAGGTTTTTGATTAACCATGGGCGGGTGACAAATCCTGAGCTGCGTCTTGTGCTGATATCAGCTCCTGTACTTCACACAACATGGTGAACTCATTTTTCTTACATGTAAGTGGATACATTGTTCTTAGCTTCATTAAAGTTACTGTTTTAATGACACATCTTTGTGCCTTGCTTTCTTCTTGTATAATAACATGAAGTTAAAATTCAACAAGACTGCTAAGGTTGGACTAGGTCACTGTTCTCCATCAAACAGAAGAGCAAATCACAAGAGAGGCTGTGGGTTGAAAACAATATAAAAAATTTAGTAAAGGCTTATGGCAGGTGATATATTTAAGCCTCGTACACACGATCGGGTTTCCATCGGACAAATCCGTGGAATTTTGTGCAAAGGGCATTGGCCATGAACTTGGTATGCATATAGACGGCAGAACTTTTTCAGCCAACATACACAAAATAACGTGTTTTTTCAGCTATTTAGCGCCACCCTTTTGTCAACTTCTTCTAATGTTGTGCTATGGTTAGCTTTGGTTTGGAGCATGCGTGTTTGTACTTTGGATATAATTTCGACGGACTTGTGTACACGCGATCAGATAATCTGTCATTTGTTGTCGGAAAATTTGAGAGCATGCTATCCCACATTTGTTGTCGGAAATTCCAACAACAATTGTCCGATGGAGCGTACAAACGGTTGGATTGTCCGACATAAACCCTATCATCACACAATTGTTGTTGGAAAATCCGATCGTGTGTACGGGCCTTAATACAGATAAATGCAAAATACAAAACCACACATAGTTTGGAGCAGCCAAAATAGGGATACGATGTATACCAACAGACAGGTGATATATTGGTGGCAGAGGGTGAGCAAAAGTAATAACACAGCAAGAAAGCAATATCAAACAAAGATGGGCCATAAGTATGTCCCTAACATGTTTTCTAGATTAATACAAGCTATACAGTCAACTCTGGATTTATACTTTCTTTCCCTGCCGGCCAACAGTCTTGTGCCTGAGTAGACTTGTCAGCTTTCACAACACTCTAGAAGATTGAACATCATAGCTGCAGAAAGCACACGAAGGCTTAAAGCAGTACTCCAGCCAAAATAAGATACAAATGAATAGCCAATAACAAAACGGACTTTTCGTGAAATATTCAGCTGCAATACAGAGATTCCTCGCTACATTTATTTTCTTACACTAGACATCCTCAGTTTGATTGCCAGCTTCATTCAGTCCACTTCCTCTGAGCCCAGGTCATCCTGAACCTGCCCCAGCCTGTTACTCAACAGTGAAAGGTGAAGCACGAAAGACATGAGCTTATCTTTCTGTTGCTTTGATTTCTCCTTCAGTTTGGCATGCTTGTTTTTAAGCACATGAGCTGATTGGCTCCTTGTACTGCTAGAGGCAGATACCAGGTCAAATTAACATACTTACACTGCTGTAATTAAAAAAATAGTAATTATGTATTGAATATTTCAGAGCTGCATTCATTTGTAAAAATTATATCTGTCTACAGTTCAGCTTTAAAAATATAGTTTGCCCATTCCGCAATGGCACATTTAAAGCTAACTATGGCAAGAATAGGGCAAACTACACAACTCTACTAGTAATTTCCTTCTAGGTGTATAAAGCTTGAGGGGGTGTTTTTTTTTTATACAGAGTACACTATTCAACCAACATACATGAAAAACAAAATGAATGGGAACAGTGGCAACAAGGACCCAGGTGGGTTGTACACTAGCAAGGAGGATGTTGATGTGGAATCTTGTATTAGATATGGGAATGTGTTAGCACTTCAGCAGAAAGTAAGCTGTGTGCCACCTATAGGGAACTTTGCTACCCTAGCCATCAGCCTATGTTGGCTATGCAAAAATCCAGCCCTGAATGCAGTTACAGTAGAACTGTAATTTTTAAATGTTCGACAGAGTAGAGTTGGCTTAAAACTTCTAAGATTTTATTTCTGTTTGTGACCCAACTGATGTGATTTCCTTTTACTGTATATACTCGAGTATAAGCCGACCCGAATATAAGCCGAGGCACCTAATTTTACCACAAAAAACTGGGAAAACGTATTGACTCGAGTATAAGCCTAGGGTCTCCATCTGCATGCCTCACTGTGCCTCACTTTGCCTCACTGTGTCCATGCCTTACTATGTCCATGCCTCACTGTGTCCATGCCTCACTGTGTCCATGCCTCACTGTGTTCATGCCTCACTGTGTCCATGACTAGACTGGCGTTTAACATTGGAGTCTTTGGGGACCCGGTACCGGGTCCCCAAAGTCACTGAAGAAATTACCGTTTAACATGAGAGTCTATGGAAGGGGTGCCCGGCTTTGAAAAATCGATGCTCCCCAGCCGTAGGTCCCCAGGATAACAAACTTTGTACACTTATAGAGGAAGGGCTACATGTGTGCCAAGTTTGGGGTCCAGGGGACCTACGGCCGGCCAGTACCGGGTCCCCAAAGTCCAGGATATCAGGCGCAAAAAGGTGACTCGAATATAAGCCAAGGGGGGCATTTTCAGCACAAAAAATGTGCTGAAAAACTTGGCTTATACTCGAGTATATACGGTACTTCCTTTCCTAGTAACTACATGAAGTGAAGATAATATCCCTAAGGCCCCTTTCACACGGAGGTCCGTTCAGGTCCGCCTGTCAGTTTTTTAGGCGGACCTGAAACGGATCCTCCATGTACCCCTATGGAGGCACGGATGTCAGCGGAGACATGTCCGCTGACATCCGCTCCGCCAAAGTGTGACGGAGGAAAACCCTATTTTTCCTTCCGTCGGCGGAGTGGAGCGGATGACAACGGACTCTACGGTCCGTCATCATCCAATTCCCCATAGGGAAGAGCGGCGCTCTGACAGGGCGGTCCCTGCACAGTGTGCGGGGACCGCCCAGTCATCCGTCGGCTCAGCGGGGATCAACGGAGCGATCCCCGCTGAGCAAGCGGAGCTTCACGGGGCGGATCTGCACGGATCCGCCCCGTGTGAAAGGGGCCTAAAGGGGAAACAGACATGAACAAACCCAGACATCATTTTTGAGTCTTCCTCACTTGCTTCAAAATGTCAAAAAATAACAACTTTTTTTTTTAAGTGACATTGTGTCAATACATTTTGTACATGAATTTCAATTCTATTTTGCCCCAGGTGTGCAGTAGTCTTATAATTCAAAAATGAAATGTTCTGCTTTTAACACACTGTAAAGGTCTTGTTTGTGTCTACAAAGGTTTTCAGTTTCCATCACATTGTGCTATTTTCCGTGTCTGTGAGTTCTTGAGGAAGTTTTCTGTTGACTAATTTCTATCTGTGGTTCAACAGTCTCTAGAAAGGTGTAATTGGAGCATTGGGGAAGATTTATTTACTGTGTCATTTTGTCATTACAGGTTGTAGGTCTTTCATTATTTTGCACATTTGCTGTAGGCCTGGATTCTATGAGGCCACTGGTGTGTTTTTTTTTTTTTTTTCTCACTTTGTTTAGTAGCAGGTGATCTCATGGAGTTTTCTGTCACATGTAATTATTTTCTATTGTCTTAGATTTCTGCCTTCTGTGAATCTCAAAGACTAATAGTTATTTTTCTTTTGCAGTATCAACCTCTGTAGTTGTTCTGTACATATTAAAGAATGTGTCTCTTAACAGGTTTATTATGTTCTTGCTTTAATTAAAAAAAAAACTGCATCATACTGTATAGCAACATTATTTAAATTCTACAGAGGCAATACAAAAATAATGAGGTTTAGATATTGATCTGAAGCTGGAGATTTTGACAACAATCGACAGATTTGGTATAACACATCTTTTTATGCTGGACTTAGTATCTTGTATTGCTGTTCTAAATGCTCACGAGCCCTAAAACAGGGATATGCAATTAGCGGACCTCCAGCTGTTGCAAAACTACAAGTCCCATCATACCTCTGCCTCTGGGTGTCATGCTTGCTGCTGTCAGAATCTTGCTATGCCTCATGGGACTTGTAGTTTGGCAACAGCTGGAGGTCCGCTAATTGCATATCCCTGCCCTAAAATATTTTCTTGCAGAGCTGTACTCCATTTAGGGAAATATACGTAGTGAGTGACATTTTATATTAATACTCTCTGTAGGTTGTGTACAAGTTCAGGAGCTTCTGTGATCATTTTATGTGATTTCCTCAATATTTTCAGCTTTTTTGTCACATTAAAAAAATGTAGGTCATGTCCTAGTCTCATTATAAACAAGCAATAATCGTACATAAAAACTCACCTCCAAGGCTATGCCTAAAACTGTTGCATTATGAGAATCAATATAAAAATTAAAAAAAACATATTCCTACGGTTGGATTCACAGGTTGAATGTGAATATCTGCTGCTGCTCCACCCATAAAAAGCTACAACAGCGACTGCAACTGTCTGCAGGTGTTCAGATGTAATCACAAATGGAGAGATTACCTGCGGTTAGTGACAAACAGCTTGCATCCAAGGGTGAACATCTGTCCTTCCCTAACTGCAAGTAATCACACATATGCAGTTGCATCTAAAGCCCTGTAGATAGCTACAGCCGTTCTCAGCCTGTCATTGCTTTGTATCTATCTGCATACAGCTGTGAATCTATCCACAGGAATATGCTGGATTCTTGACACAGCTGGGCACATAAATGCTGTGTGAATCTGGAATAATTGTTTTTTTGTTTTTTTTTTCCATAAAGTTTTTATTGAATGTATACACAAAAAAAAAACCAACAACATCTTGTACAGAAAATGTTAGGAATATACAGTCTTCTGTATGTAACAATGGCACATTAACAATGTTGTACATTTGACTTTAAGATCTTGCGATTAACACAACATTTATATGTTGTATGGAAGAACAAAAATTGAATAGTAGGAAAATGTGCATAGTTTGCATAAAACTATACATTCATTTTTTACGGAGTTAATATTGTGATATTTTAGTATTAAAATGTAAATGGGGTATGGGGAGGAGGGAGGGAAGGGAAAGAGAAAGAAAGAAAAAAGAACAAAAAAAACTAAAGGGGGGGGGGGGGGGGGTCAGTGAGTTAAGCAGCCATGACATTTTTCTAAACGTCTATATGACAGTTTAAACTATTATATGTTGAGTGCTTTATAGTCTGGGTGTCAGGGAAATTCTCCATCCATTGTCTCCAATCTGCGCCCAGCGCGCATGCGCGGCGGAACGGCGCTTCTGCGCGTGTGCAGCGGGACGGCGCTTCGGCGTTCGCCTGTGCTCGCACCAACGCACGCGTGTGCGCAATGGCGTGCCAATAGGATTATAGGCGGGCCTATTTAAACAAACTCAGTGACACTGTCTGGTTGCTGGTTTGTCAGCGTTCCTGTGTTCCCAAGTGCCTGAAAGTTAAGTTTGATCTCCTGTTGTGACCCGGACCGGCTTGACCACTCTTCTACTTCTCCTGGACCTGACCCCCTGGCTTGCTTTACGGACTTCCACCTTTCTCCAAGTGTTTGACCCTCGGCCTGTGACTCGGATCCGCTGCTCGTCTCCAGCCCCTGACCCTCTGCCTGCACCCGGGACTTCTTGTTACAACCTGCATACCAGTCTCTGCCTGGACTTGTTGCTTGCTGCTGAGCTCCTGCCTGGACTTTGCTCTCTTGCTGCCGGTTCCTGTCTGAACCTGTCTACTCCTGGTATTTGACCCCCGGCCTGCTCCCTACTCATCTCTACCAAGACTCTTCAGCAAGATACTCCTACCTGCTGGTGGCCAGTGCTCCCTTGTGCTATCCTCTCCCTGTCTCACCTCCAGGGGGCGGAGTGCGCTTGGGTGTAAGGGTGAACCACTCTCGGCATCTCGGCCTCGGTAAGTACTCGCCGTGACACTGGGGTGTTTTTGAACTCCAACCAGTTGTACCATATCGCTGTGAATTTAGTTATTTTTTCCTGAGCTATGCTAATTAGTTCTTTGATTTTTTTTCGATATTGTTTATTCTATGGAACCACTCCTCTTTTGTTGGTGTAACGTTCGACCTCCAGTGGCATGGAACACAATGTCTAGCTGCGTTTATCATGAACATTGCCAGAGATTTTAGATAATGTTTTTTAGGGATCGAGCTTTGATGTAATAAATACCGTGCTGGATCAAGTCTAAGGTTTTCTGAGGTGATTGAAATAGTAGTATCATGAACCATTTTCCAGAAGGTCTGGATTCTTGGGCAGGACCCTCATATGTGTATCATCGAGCCTTCCTCTTGTTTGCATCTCCAACATTTATTAATAATTGTTTACCTTTCAACCACCCTTATTTATTTTCATTTTGTCTAAAAAAGCTGCTTTTGTGTACATATTGTTAAAGACGTATTTTCCTGAATTTCCCATTATTAAAAGGAATAAAATAAATAAATAAGGGTTACTCTTTCGAAACATGTAGGTTTTATGTAACACTGATAGCGGTGACAATATTAACAATTACATTAGTATTTTACTTACTAGCTCGTTACTAGCTGACATAAAAGACTTCTCCCCTCTGTTTATTGTTTTGGTAGTGTAAAGCATAGAGTCCAGGAGATAAAAAGTATACAGTTTTAATAAAAAAGTTACCACTTTTTTGTTTGTTTAACTTTTGCTTTTGCAAATGTCAGTAAGTGAACCATTTTTTTTTTTTTATCCCAGATTACATATACAAATAGCAATCTCTCCAGGTGTCTTAACCTGTAATTGATTTCTTTGCATCTGTTTATCAGGAAAGTTAATATCAGATAAACAATCTACAAACCTCTTTTTGAAAAAAAAAATCTGAAAAATATAACACGGTACCCTTGTTCAATGTCAAACTGTTCCCACATGATTTCATAAAATATTAAGAGAGCAACAAAATAAATGCTTAATGAGAATGCATGATAGTTTTTAACTTTTTAAAAAAAAATATGAGGGTAAAAAGCTTGAAAATTTACAAAAGCAATATCTTAACTGTAATATATTGCTATGACAAAGGCCTGTATTTTTTCGGCAGCAAGAGGCATAGTTTGGGGAATATTGAATATGAAACCAATTTAATTTAGGCATTCACAGGAGAAAAGCAGAAAATGTGTACTTATGAAAGATATACTGTAATAATATTAACATATAATAATTAAAAATATGAATTTTAAGGTCCAATCACATCTGGGTGATCTTATGAATTTTATGCGTTCTGCTTGAAGAAATCAACTAAAACCTTCTAGAAAATTATTATAAAGCGATAAAAGTTTAAAATTACTAGACTGCAAAGGTTGGTAGGAGCCTGAACTGCAACCTACATAACGAGCACTAAGGCCACTTTCACACTTAGGCGCTTTACAGGCGTTTTAACGCTAAAAATAGCTCCTCTCCTGTCACTCCAGTGTGAAAGCCTGAGTGCTTTCACACTGGAGTGGTGCACTTGCGGGACGTTAAAAAAAGTCCTGCAAGTAGTCCTGCAAAGTCCTACAAGCAGCATCTTTGGGGCGGTTTAGGAGCAGTGTATACACCGCTCCTAAAACACCCTTCCCATTGAAATGAATGCATTCAGCCGGCGCTTCAGCAGCAGCACTACACGAGTGTGGCCAAAAAAGCTGCTAACATGACGGTAAGCGCCGCTAAAACTCCTGCAATTAGTCCTGAAAAGTCCTACAAGCAGCATCTTTGGGGCGGTTTGGGAGCAGTGTATACACCGCTCCTCATACACCCTGCCCATTGAAATGAATGCATTCAGCCGGTGCTTCAGCAGCAGCACTACACGGGTGCTATTAACCCATTCTTCAGCCACTGGCAGGGGTTAAAAGTGCCCCGCTAGCGGGCAAAAAAGCTGCTAACATGATGGTAAAGCGCCACTAAAACTATCAGCGCTTTACCGCCGACACCCTCACTGCCCCAGTGTGAAAGTAGCCTAAAGCATTTAACTGTTATAATGTATGACATCTAGTGACTACCTCTACGCAACATTTACTGAGGGCAGTGGAGGCTTACACGTTCCTAAGTTAAAATCTTCAACTAGTAAGGAGTAGGGTTGAGCGGACCCGAACTGTAAAGTTCGGGTCCGTACCGAACTTTTGTTTTTTTGGGTCCCGGACCCGAACCCGAACAATTGACTGTAGGTTCGGGTTCGGGTTCGGTGTTCGGCAATATGCATGTAAAGTCACGCTTGTATCCTGTGCTTAGAACTGTCCCTGCACAAAGTGTCATTTCTGAAGGCAAAAAATTAATTTAAAACTCACTCGCGGCTATAATGAATTGTCGGCTCCCGGCAATACATAGAAAAGTCATTGATAAAAAAAAAAGCGCGGGGGTTCCCCCAAATTCATTTACCAGGCCCTTCATGTCTGGTAAGGATATTAAGGGGAACCCTGCCGCAAATAAAAAAAATGCGTGCGGTTCCCCCAAATATAAACACCAGGCCCTTCAGGTCTGGTATGGATTTTAAGGGGAACTCCACCCCAAATTTAAAAAAAAATGGCGTGGAGTCCCCCTAAAAATCCACACCAGACCCTTATCCGAGCACGCAACCTGGCAGGCCGCAGGAAAAGAGGGGGGGGACGAGAGAGCGCCCCCCCCCCTCCTGAACCGTACCAGGCCACATGCCCTCAACATGGGGAGGATGTCCCCATGTTGATGGGGACAAGGGCCTCATCCCCACAACCCTTGCCCGGTGATTGTGGGGGTCTGCGGGCGGGGGGCTTAAAGGAATCTGGAAGACCCCTTTAACAAAGGGGACCCCCCAGATCCCGCCCCCCTTTGTGAATTGGTAAGGGGTACATTGTACCCCTACCATTTCACGAAGAAAGTGTAAAAAAAATGTAAAAAAAAAACACACAGACACCTTGGAAAAGTCCTTTATTAAAAAAAAAAAATAAAAAAAAAAAAAAACATTCCAGCAATGAAATCCAGTGTCCCGCGGTGATCCCGATGTCCAGGGCTGTCCAAACGAGACGTCATTGGCTGAGCCTGAGCGGACCTGATGGGGAACTTCCTCTGCAGTGTATTAAATGAATAGACCCGCCCCTTCTAAAGTTCCCCATCAGGTCCGCTCAGCCAATGACGTAGGTGTAGGCTAAGCAGACCAGATGCGGAACGTGAGAAGGGGCGGGTCTATTCATGTATTACACTGCGAGGCAGTTCCCCATCAGGTCCGCTCAGCCAATGACGTAGGCGGACCTGATGGGGAACTTGCTCCACAGTTTAATAAATGAATAGACCCGCCCATTCTCATGTTCCGCATCTGGTCCGCTTAGCCTTATAGCTACGTCATTGGCTGAGCGGACCTGATGGGGAACTTTAGAAGGGGCGGGTCTTTTCATTTAATACACTGCCGAGGAAGTTCCCCATCAGGTCCGCTCAGGCTCAGCCAATGACCTCTTGAATGGACAGTGCTGGACATCAGGATCGCCGCGGGACACTGGATTTCATCGCTGGAATGTTTTTTTTTTGTTTTTGTTTTTTAATAAAGGACTTTTCCAAGGTGTCTGTGTGTTTTTTTTTACATTTTTTTTTACACTTTCTTCGTGAAATGGTAGGGGTACAATGTACCCCTTACCAATTCACATGGGGGGGCGGGATCTGGGGATCCCCTTTGTTAAAGGGATCTTGCAGATTCCGATAAGCCCCCTGCCCGCAGACCCCCACAACCACCGGGCAAGGGTTGTGGGGATGAGGCCCTTGTCCCCATCAACATGGGGACATCCTCCCCATGTTGAGGGCATGTGCCCTGGTACGGTTCAGGAGGGGGGGTGCTCTCTCGCCCCCCCCCCTTTTCCTGTGGCCTGCCAGGTTGCGTGCTTGGATAAGGGTCTGGTGTGGATTTTTAGGGGGACTCCATGCCATATTTTTTTTTAATTTGGGGTGGAGTTCCCCTTAAAATCCATACCAGACCTGAAGGGCCTGGTATAGATATTTGGGGGAACCGCACGCATTTTTTTTTTCATTTGCGGCAGGGTTTCCCTTAATATTTCATACCAGACCTGAAGGGCCTGGTAATTGAATTTGGGGGAATCCCCACGCTTTTTTTATTTTTTTATCAATGACTTTTCTATGTATTGACGGGAGCCGACAATTCATTATAGCCGCGAGTGAGTTTTAAATGACTTTTTTTCATTCAGAAATGACACTTTGTGCAGGGACAGTTCTAAGCACGGGAAACATGCACGAATAGTCCTCAGAAGTTCGGGTCCCCATTGACTTCAATGGGGTTCGGGGTCAAGTTCGGGTCAAGTTCGGTCCCGAACTCAAACTTTTTTCCGAAGTTCGGCCGAACCCGTCGAACCCGAACATCCAGGCGTCCGCTCAACTCTAGTAATGAGTGTACGGACACATACACTTTGCCAGTTCTAGCAATTTTCTGCACCTCAGGTGTTCTGTTATATGTGCCCACAATAATTAGCACATTTGTTACGCAGTAGCTAAATGTAAACATATGTATTCCCAAATATGGCAGATGTTTCAAGCATGCTTGCATTTTACAAATGCTTCATCTAACAAATGATACATTTGCCTTTTTCAATCATCATTTTAGGGGCAATTATAAAACATTTGTGAATAGAAAATGTATCAAAAGATAAAATGGTGGTTTTAGTGCAAACTTATTGAATTAATTAGTGAAATAGTGTATACCTCATGACCTCTCTGCAGCCTCCACTGACAGGGATGATGGTATAGCGAAAGGTGTCACAGGTTCTTGCAGCACATCTGCCAGTAGCACACCACCAGCTGTAGACTATAGCAGGCAAATTTCTCTACCCTATCTGCTGCAGAAAACAAATAATAAAAAATAGTCACTGCCACCCACATTACCAACATCGAAATGTAAGTTTGTCAAAGCTGCTGACTTTACAACCCCTGCCTTTCCATCTGGTGGATTCCCCCCCCCCCCTCCTGTAAATTTGCAGAATGTGCTGTACCACAATGGCAGGTTTCCAATCGCTATTTTCTTGCACATAAGGCCATTCCAGCTCTGTACCATCATGTGGAAGGCAATTCTGTGGCATCGTTGGGCAAGGCAGTTTTGGAGGCATTGAACCAGAGAAAGACATATACGTCAGCCCTTAACAGATGGTCTTCCGTCCCCAGAACCCTTGGGAGTAGCACATGGCTGGGAGGAGGCAGTTCCATTTACTGTAATCCCCAGTGACCAAAAGGAGTCTGCTTCTCATGCAGTGCATGGGCTCCCTCATTCTTCAAAGCCTGCAAAAGGACACAAGAATACGTGGCATCAAGAAAAAAAATCACTATTGGTTGGCAACCCTCCTTGACCACCATTACAAGGGGAAAGTCTCTGAACTCATCCCATACTCACAGATTTAATCTCTTGAGGACACCTTAAAGATGTGTTTATGCAATGCCTTTCCAGACTTTGGTAGGTTACAGTCTCATGGAAAATGTAGTTTTGAGGCTTCTGATGGTCAAGAGAGGAGAGGTGGAGAAGGGGGGCACCTCAGTGATGCATTTCAAAATGCCCATAGATGTCAGCTTCCACATCCCATTGGCATTGTCTGCATCATATGATGGGAGATTATCTAGTGCAAAGACAGACATGGAGAGCTTTCCACTTGAAAATCCACTGGGTTACTAGGTCGTGAGAATAGACCATTGGCCAGTATTCAATTGAGCTGCTGGGCTGCCCTGCATCCAGCGTGCTTTCCAAACGGGCATTCAGCGCAGCCAGAGGTTTCGTGAAAGATAGGAGAGTTTGTGTGTGTCCACAGACTTGGTGAACTGGCTGACATTAATCAAAATTAATCAGTCCTGGCGTAGCAGCAGCTATCAAGCCCATGATGCCAATGTCGCTGATTAGGTGCTTTCTGGATCTGGAATCTCTGAAAGACTGTCTTGGCTGCCTCGCTTTGTAGGTATTGATTTAATCTGGAAGACATTTTTTGGTGTAGGTTTCATGGGCACAATTATCACCCAAGGACCAATTTTTCCACACTTGTTTGACAGGTGCATATCATTTAAATTTTTGACAGCAAGGCCAGTTCTTGCCTTCATCAAGAGTACCACTATAGGGTTACTGTGTAAAGGCATAACCGACACCCAAAGCTCAATTAGACACTAGCTTTGGTGACCCCAGTGACACACTGGGATTCAGTCACTTTTGAGGGATTTCCCCTCTTTTCCTTTTTTGTCTATGGGAGAGGAAGTGAAAGCAAATCTCCCCAATGGGACAGAGGTTATAGCCCTCTCTTACGCAATACTCTAAATAATAAAAAAAGTTTTTAACTTTTGTTACACTTTGACCAATTTTTTCTTGCGACAGCTATAAAATATTGGATTTCCAATTTCCTAACAGGGACACAGACAGCAAAAAGAAAGTAACTGACAGAGACTCTAGCTTATACAAAACTAAGTTTTAACAGGTCAGCTTTTAAGCCGGACATTGCTAATGCTGACTTCATTAAAGCAAGTCAAAGATGATGCAGTTGTATTTCCTGCAATCAGGAATTGCAGGAAAGAAAATCACATGATTCCCCCATCAACACATTCAGTGATGTTAGGGGAATACCTCCCGCAACGCTATTGTGTTCTGTCGGCAGGGAGACTTCCTTGTCGGTAGGACACAATGAATACTGCTGGCAGCTATAGCCACTGGCAGTAATCATATGCAAAAAATCCAGCCGGCTGGTTGTACTAAAGTCAATAATTGGATCATCTTCAGTACAAGCAGCCTGCCCAGATTTGATCCATCTATGGCAGGCTTAACTGTTCAACTGTATAAAGAAAAACTATAATGGTTTTGGTAAACCCTAAAAATTTACTCAGTTCTGGTCTGTATAATATACCACTGAAGAGTTTTTTACTATAAATCTGTTGAAAACGTGGAAACAATACATGAATACATGCTATCCTCCCAGAATTATATCCTTTTTTCTGTACACACTGCAGTGTTCTTCCAAACAATGTTATCAAGACTTGTGTTTGAACTACAGAACCCCCCTCCCCCATGTTATAAAGATGAAGAGAGGGTTGTTTTCTAAGTCCCAACACACTATCAAGGGTTACAATACTGAGGTCTACAAAAAAAAAACACAAGCATCCACATATATTTATTTGTTTTATTATAGGTACTTAATAGGGATGAGCCCAATGTTTGAGCTGAACGTAAGATGGACTCGAACATTGGTTGTTCGCTGAATAGCGAACATTATGCGGTTTTCGCGGCAAATTCGAAAGCCACGGAACACCATTAAAGTCTATGGAACATTAACATGAAAAAACAAAAGTGCTCATTTTAAAGGCTTATATGCAATTTATTGCCAGAAAAAGCGTTTGGGGACCCGGGTCCTGCCCCAGGGGACATGTATCAATGCAAAAAAAAGTTTTAAAAACTGCAGTTTTTTCGGGAGCAGTTATTTTATTAATGCTTAACGTGAAACATTAAAAATTAAATATTCCTTTAAATATTGTGCCTGGGGGGTGTCTATAGCATGCCTGTAAAGTGGCACAGTTTTCCTGTGTTAAGAACAGTACCACAGTAAAATACCATTTCTAAAGAAAAAAAAGTAATTTAAAACTGATCGCGGCTTTAATAAATTGTCGGGTCTCGGCAATATAGATAAAACTCATTGAAAAAAAAAATGGCATGGGTTCCCCCCAGTCCATTACCAGGTCCTTTGGGCCTGGTATAAATATTAAGGGGAACCCTGCGCCAAATAAAAAAAAATGGCGTAGGGGTCCCCCTGAAATCCATAACAGACCTTTATCCGAGCACGCAGCCTGGCAGGCCAAAGGAAAAGAGGGGGGACGAGAGAGCGGCCTGAACTGTACCAGGCCACATGCCCTTAACATGGGGGGGTGCTTTGGAGTCACCCCCAAAGCACCTTGTCCCCATTTTGATGGGGACAAGGGCCTCATCCCCACATCCCTTGCCCAAAGGTTGTGGGGGTCTGCGGACAGAGGGCTTATCAGAATCTGGAAGCCCCCTTTAACAAGGGGACCCCCAGATCCCACCCCCCTATGTGAATTGGTAGGGGTACATTGTACGTGTCAAAAATAGTAAAAAAGACAGGAGACACTTTGAGACAAGTACTTTATTGAAAAAAAAAATTAATATGTCCCACAATGTAGATCCATCTCATGCCGCCCGATGAACCGAAAATAAAAAAAAATGCAACAGCTCCACCTCCATGGGCGGCTCCCGCCTAGTGATGCTTGTTCTCGCATTGACAGCTGTTATATGTAAGCGGGTGACCCCTGTTCTGTCCATCAGATGTCTATATTCTGATTATCTGCATTTGTGTTGATTAAAATGACACTTAGGGGCTGATTTACGAAACGTTTGCGCCATAAGTATCGGCGCATCTGCGTGTGCAACGGCTGTTTTGGTATTTACAAAACATTTGCGCCGGTAGTGCAGCGCTATTTCCCATTTACTATAGTGTTCTCGGCGGACGGGAGGAGGTGCCCAGTGCGCTACTATGAACCTGGCGCACGGCATCTTAAATTCTAAATATAAAGAAGCTGGAAGTGCTAATATAATGGGGGTGACATGGGGTGATGTGAGGAAGTATAGTGACACCTGCCAAGTAACAAATATGCCTAAAATAGAGTGAGAAAGAAACTTTTTAGAACCAGCCCGCTGCACCGGCAATTACGTTTAGAACTGCAAGAGGTTTTTTTGAGCTCAGCGCGGGAATTTTAATCATTCAAACGCGCCGGGACACTGCGCCGGAAAAATCTTCGTAAATGTCAAGTCACGTAAATCAATTTGCATAAGTTGAACAGGCGCCGTTCTGAACTTGCCATTATATAACAGTGAGCCAGCAAAATGACATTTCTAAAGAAAAAAAAAGGCATTTAAAAGCACCTGCGGCTATAATGAATTGTCGGCTCCCGTCAATATAGAGAAAAGTCATTGAAAGTCTTTGATAAAAAAAAAATGCGTGGGGTCCCCCCAAATTCCATTACCAGGCCCTTCAGGTCTGGTATGGATATTAAGGGGAACTCCGCACCAATTTAAAAAAAAAATGACTTGTGGGTCCCCCTCAAAATCCGCACCAGGCCCTTCAGGTCTGGTATGGATTTTAAGGGGAACCCCCGCGCCAAACTTAAAAAAAAATAGCGTGGGGGTCCCCCTAAAAATCCACACCAGACCCTTATCCGAGCACGCAATCTGGCAGGCCGCAGGAAAAGAGGGGGGGATGAGAGAGCGCCCCCCCTCCTGAACCGTACCAGGCTACATGCCCTCAACATGGGGAGGATGTCCCCATGTTGATGGGGACAAGGGCCTCATGCCCACAACCCCTGCCCGGTGGTTGTGGGGGTCTGTGGGCGGGGGGCTTATCGGAATCTGGAAGACCCCTTTAACAAAGGGGACCCCCATATCCCGCCCCCCCTGTGTGAAATGGTAATGGGGTACAAATGTACCCCTACCATTTCACAAAGAAACATTTTAAAAATGACAATAGCCGGTTTTTGACAATTCCTTTATTAATGTCTTCTCTTTTCTTCCATCTTCTTCCATCTTCTTCTTCCACCTTCTTCTTCCAGCTTCTTCTTTTCTCCATTCGGGTTTCTTCCTCCATCTTGTTCTTCATCTTCCTTCTTCCTTCGGTGTTCTCGTCTTCATCTTGCTCCGGCTTTTTGTTCCCTTCTTCTTTCTCCGGCAGCTCCGTTTGAATTCAAGGTTCCCGCTGTGTGACGCTTCAGTTCTTCAGTTCTCCTCTGGGTCCACTGTCACCCGGTGGCTCCGCCCCCCTCTGACACCACGGGGAAAGTCCCTGTGAAATCCATGTGCGTCAGAGGGGGCGGAGTCACCGGGTGGCAGCGGACCCAGAGGAGAACTGAAGAACTGAAGCGTCACACAGCGGGAACCTCGAATTCAAGCGGAGCAGCCGGAGAAAGAAGAAGGGAACAAGAAGCCGGAGCAAGATGCGGATGAGAACACCGAAGGAAGAAGGAAGTTGAAGATGAAGAACAAGATGGAGGAAGAAACCCGAATGGAGAAAAGAAGAAGCTGGAAGAAGAAGATGGAAGAAAGGAGAAGACATTAATAAAGGAATTGTCAAAAAACGGATATTGTCATTTTTAAAATTTTTGACACTTTTTTTGTGAAATGGTAGGGGTACATTTGTACCCCATTACCATTTCACACGGGGGGTGGGATCTGGGGGTCCCCTTTGTTAAAGGGGTCTTCCAGATTCCGATAAGCCCCCCGCCCGCAGACCCTCACAACCACCGGCAAGGGTTGTGGGGATAAGGCCCTTGTCCCCATCAACATGGGGACATGGTGCTTTGGGGTCACAGACCCCCAAAGCATCCTCCCCATGTTGATGGCATGTGGCCTGGTACGGTTCAAGAGGAAGGGGGGCGCTCTCTCGTCCCCCCTCTTTTCCTGCGGCCTGCCAGGTTGCATGCTCGGATAAGGTTCTGGTGTGGATTTTTAGGGGGACCCCACGCTATTTTTTTTTTAAGTTTGGCGCGTAGGTCCCTTTAAAATCCATACCAGACCTGAAGGGCCTGGTACGGATTTTGTGGGGAACCCCCACGCCATTTTTTTTTATTTGGTGGGGAGTTCCCCTTAATATCCATACCAGACCTGAAGGGCCTGGTAATGCAATTTGGGGGACCCCCACGCATTTTTTTTTTTTCAAAGACTTTCAATGACTTTTATCTGTATTGACGGGAACCAGCAATTCATTACAGCCGCGAGTACTTTTAAATGACTGTTATTTTACTTTAGAAATGTCATTTTGCTCTCGAACTGTTATAAACATGGAAAACATGCGCTACTTTACAGGCATACTATAGACACCCCCAAGGTATTATATTTAGGGCCAGTTCACACCGGATGCAGTGCAGTGCATTTTTTTGATGCATGAAAAACGCAAAGAAAGTTGATCACATTAATGCCAATGGCATAGTTCACACCACTGCAGTCCGTTCCAGTGCGTTTCAGAAAGGAAAAAAATAATTGGTCATGCTGCATTTTTTATGTACAGAACTGTACTGGTCCACAGTAAAACACATCAAAAACGCTACGGAACGCACCAAAAATGCACCGGAACGCACCTAAATGCACCAAAGACGCACTGCAACACACTTGTCCTAAGTAAAAAGAGGGAGAAAAAAACGCTGGACTGCATCAAAAACACATCAAAAATGCACTGGAACGTGTCAAAAACGCGCATGCAAAAAAGCACCTGGAACGCATCCAGACTGCGTTTCTATGGTGTGAACTAGGGCCAGTTCACACCATAGAAACGCAATCTGGATGCGTTCCAGGTGCTTTTTTGCATGCACGTTTTTGATGCATTCGAGTGCATTTTTGGTACGTTTTTGATGCAGTCCAGTGCTTTTTTTTCACCCCTCTTTTTTATTAACCATAGATAAGGACAAGTGTGTTCCAGTGCGTTTTTGGTGCATTTAGGTGTGTTCCGGTGCGTTCCAGTGCGTTTATGATGCGTTTTGCTGCGTTCCAGTACAGTCCAGTGCAGGTAAAATGCAGCATGTTCTACTTTGTTCCAGTGCATTCCAGTTCCACCAAAAAACACTGCCAATTAGAACCATATAACCAACTTCCCATGCATTTTTGATGCATAAAAAATGCAATGGACTGCATGTGCTGTGAAATGGCCCTTAAGCAATTTGGCATATTAAAGGCACTTCTCCTTGTTTTGTTTTTGGTGTTGTCCAAATTGGCAACATTGATATATGTCCCTTAGGGGGGGACCTGGGCCCCCATTTTAAGGCCAATAACTAGAAGATAAGCCAGCCAAGTGGGGACTAGCAAAATTAACAAGTCAGTTCCCATAGACTGCAATGGTATTTGTTGGTGGGGGGGGGGGTGTTTGTCCCATCTCTAATTTTGTAGCATGCTGGATGATGTGCTTAATTTTGGACAGGGGGGGGTTATTTTCTGCTAGCTGCATTTGTGTTGGTCTGAGCATGCCCAGGCAGTTAGTTTTTTTTTTGGTGCTTTTTGTGTGTGAACAGCACCTGGATATTTCTGGGCATGCTCAGAGAGTGTTTTTATGGGTGAGTAATTAAAGGACATCCTTAACAGGTGTGCCCACTTTGAAGTTCAGTCTCTACATTGGGTGAACTTGCATTTTGGGTGTTTCATGGATTGTGCATGTGTTTTCAATTGCCTCATTAGCACACAAACCTATGTTTTATATAAAGCTCGCAGATAGCATCCTCTCCCTTGCCCTGAAAAGAGGCAAGTGTGTGTGTGCGTCCGGCAAAAAGTACATTTTGGTGTCCTTATCGAGTTTGTAACACATGTATTTTATTTGTTGTCTTTGCAAAACAGATGTTTGTTTTACTTTTGTTGATTGCATTTTTTTGTGTGGGGGAAATGTTCCCCTGAAATAATTTTGATGTTGTTAATGTGTGTTGTTTGTTCACTTTGATTTACCGGTAATTGTCTGTGCTGCATTATTTTGCCAAATCTTTCTCAAGATGTTGTGAGTCTGTGACTAATGTTTCAAATTGACCCTGTTTTTTATTTTGGCTTCCCTTTGTTTTGTTGATTAATAAAATTTGATGCAAAGTTTTGATGTTTCTTTTTTGTTTTCAATGCAACAAATGTGACAGCTGATTGGTATGTCAAAACAAAACAGGTGTGATTTGTCTACCCTGGTGCCTTCATGCTAGCATATGCATGTATTGTGTGCTGCCATGGAAAGTCACCAGGAAATGAAAAATACAGAGCGGTAAGTATTCAATTTTCCTTTTTACTGCAGTGGTTCTCAGCCTCAGTCCTCAAGTACCCCCAACAGGACATGTTTTGTGAATTTATCTTATCGAGAATTGCGGTCCAAAATGCAAAACCATTGACTGTGATTTAAAGCACATGTGCAAGATGAAGGAAAACCTGCAAACATGGCCTGTTGGGGGTACTTGAGAAGCACTGATTTAGAGCACTGCACTTAAACTAGCTCAAGGCAATACGATTCTAATTGTGGGCATTTTGAGGGAAACCAAGTAAGTGTTAGAACCCCTGCTTTTTTTTTTTTAGGTTGGGCTTTGTGTCCCTTTTAGTAAAATTGGCTTCACTTCCTGTCACACAGCTAAACAGGAAGTGAAGGTAAAACCCTACCAATGTCTTTTCTTGGGGACACACAGATCAATCTAACTAGTGTCCCCATTAAGCAAATTGCACTCTAGCACTTTGTTGTGTACACCCCAAATCATTGGGTAGTTTGGGGTTTAGTAAAGAGAAATCCACTCTGCAGTAAAAGTATAGCTGCTTAAAATCTGAGGGGAAGCACTGGTGATTGTAACATCCAATCATGTAAAAGCAAAGATGGTGTTTTTTTTGTTTGCTTGCATGTCCCCCTCGGATATCCAGCAAGTGCACTTGTAGTGCAAAGTAGATTTGCCTTTTGTAAATAAACCCCAAAGTCCAAAATACCTAATAATTTGTGGTGTCCCCCGCAATGTACATAATGTGGAAAGTATTTAGATTGACCTGTGTGTCCCCAAGGAAAGACATTGGTAGGGATTTCCCCTCACTTCCTGTGTGGCTATGTGACAGGAAGTGAATTATTTGGAAGGATAAAGTGGCCAAATTTGGGAGTTTTCTTCACCCTCCATCAGGGGTGCAGACATCCCCAAAAACTGTCTAGACTTGTAATCCCTCTGCACTCTATCCCCAAGCAAAAATAAGAAAGGATTTAATTTAGTTTAACTTTGCAAAGACACTTTCCTAAGTTGAATTGTGATGCATGTCAATGGCCCATTTAGACCCTCTTTAATCACTTGAGATCAGCGCTATAACTGATCGACGGCCACAACATGGTCCTCAATTGCCAGGAGTCCATCAATAGACGTCCTCCCCTTCGCTTGCGCGCTGTGGTCACCGAGTCACTGAGACTCGGGTGATGACAGATCCGAGGAAGGGGCCGATCCCTGCCCCTTACCATGTGATCAGCTGTCAGCCAATGACAGCTGATCACCTGATGTAAACAAAAGCTGGGTAATGGTTTTTGTTTTCTCCTTGTGCTGACAGCGTGAGCATAAAAAAGGCAATCACCGGCTTATGTGCAAGGGACATCGGGCCCGAAGAGGAAGAGGCAATTCTGCGTCATCTGTGACAATCAGTAGCCCCTGCCAGTGCCACCTATCAATGCCCACCACTGGTGCCAATCAGTGCTGCCCATCCGTGCCCATCACTGCCAACTTTCGTTGCCACCTAGCAGTGCCACTTCTCAATGCCCACCAGTGCCAACTAGCAATGCCACCTCTCGGTGCCCATCAGTGCAGTCTCATCAGTGTACATCAATGAAGAAGAAAAATTACCTTTTTTCAAAATTTTCGAAATATTAACCACTTCCCTACCGCCCACCGTCAAATGACGTCCTTGGATTTGTGCGGTGACAACTGAATGATGCCTGCAGTTGCAGACATCATTCAGATATCATTATTTTCAGCCGGCGATTCTGTGCACAATAAAAATGATCATAGCGGCAGTTTCGCCGCTTGATCGTTCTTATAGGCGGCGGGAGGGGACGTTCCCCCTTCCCGCCGCCATCCGGTGCTTCTCCGAGCTCTCCCATGCCATCTGGGGCTCGGAGAACGAATTGGCCGGCACCGGATGGGAAGCATAGAGATGACTGGTGACCAGATGGTCACCAGTCATCTCTATGACCGTCGGAGGCCCGTGCGTGACGTTATGACATCACGCCGGGTTCCCGTATGTAAACAAAGCCTTGATCTCGGCTGTCAGCATGAGATCGGTGAATTTTTTTGACCAATCTCATGCTTTCCAGCCTGGAGGAGAGATGTGGGGTCTTATTGACCCTGCATCTCTCCATAAAGAGGACCTGTCACAATAGATTCCTATTACAAGGGATGTTTACATTCCTTGTAATAGGAATAAAAGTGATAAAAAAAAGAAAAAATAATAATAAAAAAAAGAAAAACACCCATGTCCCCGGTAGCTCGAGCTCAGAAGCGAACACACACGTAGGTCCCGCCCACATATGTAAACGCCGTTCAAACCACACGTGAGGTATTTCTACGTGCATGCGTTAGAACGAGTGCAACAATTCTAGCACTAGACCTCCTCTGTAATGCGAAAATGGTAACGTGTAAAAAAATTTAAAGCATCACCTAGGGAGATTTTTAAGTACTGAAGTTTGGTGTCATTCCATGAGTTTTCGCAATTTTAAAGCGTGACATGTTAGGTATCTATTTACTCAGCATAACAAAATTTTTCACATTATACAAAAAAATTAGGCTAACTTTACTGTTTTGTAATTTTTTTCCAAAAAAAGGCGTTTGAACATTTATTGCGCAAATACCGAGCGAGATAAAAATTTGCAATGACTGCCATTTTATTTCCTAGGGTGTCTGCTAAAAAAACATATATAATGTTTGGGGTTTTGAAGTAATTTTATAGCCATAAATGTATGATTTTTACATGAAGGAGAGAAGTGCCAGAATAAGCCCAGTGCTGAAGTGGTTAAAATATCCTAATAATTTTTTTTTTAGTCAGTCTTTTGTATTTATAGAAAATAAAAAAACGCAGAGGTGATCAAATAGCACAAAAAGAAAGCTCTATTTGTGTGCAAAAAAATAATACATTTTCATTGGGTTATAGTGTTGTATGAGCGCGCAATTGTCATTCAAAGTGCATCAGCGCTGAAATTTGAAAATTGGTCTGGACTAGTGTTGAGCGAACCCGAACTGTAAAGTTCGGGTCCGTACCGAACTTTAGCTTTTTCCCGAACTCGAACCCGGACTTTGCCCAAAAGTCCGGGTTCGGGTTCGGGTTCGGCAATCTAATTACGCATTTAGAAATGCTTCAGGGGCCAGCCAATCACCTTTTGATTAGCTGGTGTGCCCTTAGAGGCCATCATAGCCATGCCTACTAATGGCATGGCTGTGATTGGTCAGTGCAACATGTGACCCAGCTTCTATATAAGCTAGAGGCACACAGCACACATGTCACTCTGCTTCAGAATAGATAGGGAGAGGATCTAGTCTGCTGCTGCTGCTTTTAGGGAGAGATAGAAAAATAGATGAGGTAGTCCTGATTCTACAATCTGAGGGAAAAGATAGAGAGATAGTGTAGTGTAGGGCCAGGTTCCTGTGTTGGTGCTTTCAGGGAGAGAGAATATTATATAGGAGTCCAGATTCAGAGATTAAAATCAGCGATCTGCATAGGTTTACCTGTTTGTGTTGCAGTGCAGTCTTTTTACACTGCCATGAGCCCAGTGTCAGAGAAAATCTAACTTTTAGGGGGAAAAAAAAGGCACTTTATTGTGCTCTTTTCCAAAAGACCCATAGGGCAAAAAAAAAAAAAGCATTTTATTTTGCTTGTGCAAAAAAAGACCCGTTTAGGGCAAAAAAAAAATAAAAAAAAAATTGCACTTTAATGTACGCTTGCAAAAAGAGCCATTCAGGGGCACAAAAAATAGTTTGCAGTGTGTTATACATATTTGGAGGTGTGTGAAATAAACAATTTCTATATAGTTTTCTCCTACTGTGCTATACTAAAAAAACAAAATTTTTTTTTGAATAGCATCTTCTGCAGTTCTGTAGCTGTGCGATTCAGCGGTTACGTACTGTGGGTGTGTTCTGCTCTTCCAAAAAACGCTGTTTAGGGGCACAAAAAATAGTTTGCAGTGTGTTATACATATTTGGAGGTGTGTGAAATAAACAATTTCTATATAGTTTTCTCCTACTGTGCTATACTAAAAAAACAACATTTTTTTTTAATAGCATTTTCTGCAGTTCTGTAGCTGTGCGATTCAGCGGTTACGTACTGTGGGTGTGTTCTGCTCTTCCAAAAACACCCATTTAGGGCAAGATCCTAAATTTGGAAAATATGAGGAGAAGGTCAAAGGGACGTGGTGGCCCCGGTCGTGGTGCTGCTGGTGGAGCTCCTGTTGCAGGGAGAGGACGTGGTGGATCTGTGCCAGATACACGCACAAGTGAAACACCTTCCTCAGGTGCGAGTAGGCGACCGAGCCTGCGGCGGTATTTTGTCGCGCCTAATGAGGCTGTACGAATGTTTAGGCCAGGACAAGTACAGGCGATAGTAGATTGGGTTGCTGACAGTGCCTCGGGTTCCTTCACATTGTCTCCCACCCACCCCTTCTGATGAAAGAACAGAGTTGGCACCTGAAACCCATGTCCATCAGTCTTTCACCTCACCCCCTTGCAAATCAGCCAAGCAGTCTGAGCCCCAAATCATGCAGCAGTCTCTTCTGCTTTTCGATGACTCTGTTAGCAGGGTTTCCCAGGGCCATCCACCTAGCCCTGCCCCAGAAGTGGAAGAGATTGAGTGCACCGATGCCCAACCACTTATGTTTCATGATGAGTACATGGGAGGACCATCGCAGTACGTCTCGGATGATGACGAAACACAGGTGCCAACTGCTGCTGCTTTCGCAATTGTGCAGACAGACAAGGAGGGCAGGGGTGAAGACTGGGTGGAAGATGATGTGGAGGACGATGAGGTCCTCGACCCCACATGGAATGAACGTTATGCAGGTGACCAGTGTAGTTTGGAGGAAGAGGCGGTGGTCGCACAGAACCACCAGCACAGCAGAAGAGGGAGCAGGGTGCAAAAGCGGAGCGTCTGTCAGCTAGACAGTATGTCTGCTACTGCCCAACGCAGCAAGGGACCGAGCACACCAAAGCCAGGTCCAAGGAGTTCCCTAGCGTGGCAGTTCTTCACACAATGTGCTGATGACAAGACACGAGTGGTTTGCAGGCTGTGCAATCAGAGGCTGAAGCGAGGCATAAACGTTCTCAACCTGAGCACAACCTGCATGACCAGGCATCTAAGTGCAAAGCACGAGCTGCAGTGGAGTAGACACCTCAAAAACCAAGAAAGGTCTCTGGCTCCTCCTGCTTCCTCTTCTGCTGCAGTCTTGGCCTCTTCATCCACCTCTGTAGTGACAGTGGCACCTGCCACCCCGCAAACAGAGGATCTGCCAGCAACACTACCACCTGGGTCACCAACCATCTCCACAATGTCCCATGGAAGCGTTCAGCTCTCTATCTCCCAAACATTGGAGCGGAAGAGGAAGTATCCCCCTAGCCACCCGCGATCCCTGGCCCTGAATGCCAGCATTTCAAAACTCCTGGCCTTTGAAATGCTGTCATTCCGTCTGGTGGAGACGCAGAGTTTTAAAAGCCTGATGGCATTGGCTGTCCCACAGTACGTCGTGCCCAGCCGCCACTATTTTTCCAGGCGAGCCATCCCTTCCCTGCACAACCAAGTAGGGGACAAAATCAGGTGTGCACTGCGCAACGCCATCTGTGGCAAGGTCCACCTAACTACGGATGCGTGGACCAGTAAGCACGGTCAGGGACGTTATATCTCCCTAACAGCACACTGGGTAAATGCAGTGGCGGCTGGGCCTGAGGCAGATAGCAGTTTGGCGCATGTCCTTCCACCACCGAGGATTGCAGGGCGCTTCAGTTTGCCTCCTGTTGCTAACTCCTTCTACTCCGCTTCCTCATCCTCTACCGCCTCCTCATCCGGTCAGCGTAACACCTTCACCACCAACTTCAGCACAGCCAGGGGTAAACGACAGCAGGCAGTTTTAAAACTTTCCTGTTTGGGGGAAAAACCCCACACTGCGCAGGAGTTGTGGAGGGACATGGAACAACAGACCAATGAGTGGTTGCTGTCAGTGAGCCTCAAGCCCGGCCTGGTGGTGTGCGATAATGGGCGAAATCTCGTAGCAGCTCTGGGCCTAGCCGGTTTGACGCACATCCCTTGCCTGGCGCATGTGCTGAACTTGGTGGTCTAGAGGTTCCTTAAAAATTACCCCAATATGCCAGAGCTGCTGCAGAAAGTGCGGGCTGTGTGTGCGCACTTTCGGCGTTCTCACCCCGCTGCTGCTCGCCTGTCAGTGCTGCAGCGTAACTTCGGCCTTCCCGCTCACCGCCTCATATGTGACGTGCCCACAAGGTGGAACTCCACCTTGCACATGCTGGCCAGACTGTGCGAGCAGCAGCTGGCGATAGTGGAGTTTCAGCTGCAGCAATCACGCGTGAGTCACTCTGCGGAACAGCACCACTTCACCACCAATAACTGGGCCTCCATGCGAGACCTGTGTGCCTTGTTGCGCTGTTTCGAGTACTCCACCAACATGTCCAGTGCCAATGACGCCGTTCTTAGCGTTACTATCCCAGTTCTATGCCTCCTTGAAAAAACGCTTCGGGCGATGATGGAAGAGGATGTGGCACAGGAGGATGAGGAGGAGGAGGAGGAAGCGGGATCATTTCAAAGGCTTTCAGGGCAGTCTTTCACAAGTGGCTACGAGGGTGGGTTCCTGCACCAACAAACGCCAGGTACACAATTGTCCGGCAGAAAGGGCACAGTTCTGGAGGATGACGAGGTGGAGGAGGAGATGGAGGAGGAGGAGGAGGAGGAGGAGCCATTTTCACAGCAGGGTGGCACCCAGACCAGCTCGTGGCCATCACTGGTGCGTGGCTGGGGGGATACAGAGGACACAGACGATACACCTCCCACAGAGGACAGCTTTTCTTTGCCTCTGGGCAGCCTGGCACACATGAGCGATTACATGCTGCAGTGTTTCCGCAATGACCGCCGAGTTGCCCACATTTTAACTGGTACTGATTACTGGATGGCCACCCTGCTGGATCCCCGTTACAAGGACAACGTACCGTCCTTAATTCCCTCACTGGAGCGGGATCGTAAGATGCGCGAGTACCAGCGCACGCTGGTAGACGCGCTGCTGGTGGCATTCCCACCTGACAGCGGGCGTACGGTGGAAGCACAAGGCGAAGGCAGAGGAGGAGGAAGAGGTCGCCAACGCAGCCGGGGCACCGGCAGCACCTCAGAAGGCAGGGTTAGCATGGCTGAAATGTAGAAAAGCTTTGTCAGCACGCCACAACAACCAGCACCACCAGCTGAGATGGAACGTCTTAGCAGGAGGCAGCATTTCACCAACATGGTTGAGCAGTATGTGTCCACAGGCCTACACGTACTGGATGACGGGTCTGCACCCTTTAACTTCTGGGTCTCCAAATTGGGCACATGGCCTGAGCTTGCCCTTTATGCCTTGGAGGTGCTGGCCTGCCCTGCAGCCAGTGTATTATCTGAACGTGTATTTAGCACGGCAGGGGGCGTTATCACAGACAAGCGCAGCGGTACTTGTGCTTTGGATGCGGGTCCATTGAATTCTATTACATCAAAAACACTGTTTTTGGCCTTGAAAAAAAATCTGCAGTTGTGTTTAACCTCGTTTTTCACAAAGCCAAAAAATGCCTTCAGGCGCCAAAGATTTCCACGTTTCAGACGCGGTACCGGTGTTTAGCCGCATTTTAGTTTAGAAGCGTTTTTAAAGGTGACCTATTTTTTTACATTGATAAACTCAAAAATTATGGCAAATGAGGAAAAACCATTAAATATATATATATATATATATATATATATATATAAAAATGAAATTGCTTCCATTGCATGGTGGACAATCCACAACTTGGGGCGGCAGACGTGGCAAGTGGACAATCCACAACTTGGGGCAGGTGACGTGGCAAGTGGACAATCCACAACTTGGGGCGGCAGACGTGGCAAGTGGACAATCCACAACTTGGGGCAGGTGACGTGGCAAGTGGACAATCCACAACTTGGGGCAGCTGATGTGGCAGGTGACGTGGCAAGTGACGCGCTAAATACAAGTACACTGCTGCTCTCTCAGCTGCTGATGCTCACTCTGGTCTCACAAAATAGCTGAAATGGTTAATAATACTGTTTTTGGAGCTTAGGGCGGCTCCTTATGATGTTTCCTAACTAAACGCATATAGACGCAAATGTGGTAAAACGGGGCATGCAAACGCCACAAAGCGCGCCTTTCTAAACGCCGCTTTCAACCTTAGTTCTGAAGACTTTGCACCAGTGTCCCGTGTACATGGGGCCTAAAAACGCCTATGCCATTTACAGCTCAAAAATGCTATGGTGGCCATGAGGCCATAGGCTAACATGGAGAGCCGTTTTTAAGCTGCAAAAAACGCTCAAACAAGCTGCTGGAAAAACGTCCGTGTGCATGTAGCCTTATATTAACCACTTGCTTACTGGCCACTTAAACCCCCTTCCTGCCCAGACCAATTTTCAAATTTCAGCGCTGATGCACTTTGAATGACAATTGCGCGCTCATACAACACTGTAACCCAATGAAAATGTATTATTTTTTTGCACACAAATAGAGCTTTCTTTTGGTGCTATTTGATCACCTCTGCGTTTTTTTTTCTATAAATACAAAAGACTGACTAAAAAAAAAAAAAATTGGGATATTTTAACCACTTCAGTACTGGGCCTATTCTGGCACTTCTCTCCTTCATGTAAAAATCATACATTTATGGCTATAAAATTACTTCAAAACCCCAAACATTATATATGTTTTTTTAGCAGACACCCTAGAGAATAAAATGGCGGTCATTGCAAATTTTTATCTCGCTCGGTATTGGCGCAATAAATGTTCAAACGCCTTTTTTTGGAAAAAAAATGGTTTCATGAATTAAAAAAAAATACAAAACAGTAGCTAGCCCAATTTTTTTGTATAATGTGAAATATGTTGTTATGCTGAGTAAATAGATACCTAACATGTCACGCTTTAAAATTGTGCACACTCGGGGCGCATGCGCGGTGGCTTCATGGACGGTCGCTTGTCCTGAGAGCTCCGCTCCACTCCAGCCTGATCTGCCCGCCATAACGCCTTACAGAGGGGGATTTCACAGCACGGTCACACTAACTTCAGCTCTGGACTCGGGCCACCCGCCCGCTGGTTCGGGATCACGGCGAGACGCAATCTGAGCCGGCAACTCACTCCGGATCTCTTGGCCGAGGCCTCCGCCATGATGGCGGCCGCTTCCATCACCACGAGGCTTACATCAGGATCCATCTGAATCCGTCGTGGATCCGTCTCCTCCCGAGCCTCACAGCGCTGTGCAGCTTCCTCCCACAGTGAGTAATCCTCAGATGCCCTTTTTATCCCCCACATCCACAGAGTCGCTGCTGGGGAGAATTCATGGGGACTCTCCTCTTACTCCTATGGAGGATTTCATTAATTCTCCAGTCCATCATGGACCTCTCTTGGGATCTCTCCCCTCCACTCCCATAGACTTTGCCTCCCTAATGAATACTTTCTCAACAGGCATTTTGGGCTAGGCCTCTGGAAAGCATTCTTACATCACTTCCACTATACAGGCTGACTTGCAGCACCTGGGGGCCAGGATAGAGGCTATTGAAGCTAAAACTGACCAGACTGTAGCTATGGCCTTGCAGAACACTGACAGAATTACTGAGCTCCATGAACAACTGGACATTGCATACACTAAGCTTGATGACCTTGAGAACAGGAATAGGAGATATAACTTCAGGCTCAGAGGCCTCCCTGAATCCTTTAAGGACACAGATAAAGTCGTGCGTGATTTAATCTCCTCCTTAATCCCTGATCTCCCGGATCACCGTCTGGAGTTGGACCGCGCTCACAGAGCTCTCCAACCTCCTCGCCAGGATGGTCTTCCCAGGGATTTCGTGGTTAAACCCCATTTTTTCAAGGTCAAAGAGGAGGTCATGCGTAGGGCCCGGAAAACCTCTCCTTTCAGGGCCATCCAATTCAAGTTTTCTCTGACCTCTCCCCATACACGATTCAACTGAGAAGATCCTTAAAGCCTCTCCTGCAAGTCCTTACTCAAAACTCAATCACTTATCGCTGGGCCTTCCCGTTTCACCTGACCTTCAAGAATTCCAACAAGCCATATAGCTTTACAAATTTCACTGACGGAGAACGCCTCCTGCTACAACTGGGATTAATCTATCATTCCCCGGGCCCCTCCCTGGACCCCAAGGCACCTGTCTCCACGAAGAGGCCTCCCCCGGCAAGTCCCATCAAACCCCTATGGCAAAGGAAACAAGCGAAGAGACCCAAAGATGGTCGTCCACCTTAGGAGGAACTCCACATCATTTTTTTTCTTCTTTTCCTCACCCTACTTATAGTGGGGCCTTTGTACTGACTAGATCCTGATCTCAGGATCTCCATGCTTCTCTTCGGCACCCCTCTTACTAAAGAAGTGCTTATTTTTTCTTCAGACTCCTTCAGTTGTCCTTCGCTCCAGAGGGACACTCGCTATGGGTAACCCTTTTTCCTCCCCCCGCAATTTATCATTTGGGGGAGGTTAAAAGGTCTTTCTAAAACTGTAGCTCATAGTCTACTGCTATCACATGACAGTTTCTTGCTTTGTTTTGCCCTTGTTTCTCTCTTTTTTTTTAGGTTGTGTGCATCTGATCTCAGGTCAAATTTGCCTCCATCCTCTGGCTAATTTTGTTTGTTTATTTGTTTTGTCCTTATACCTTGTGTGCGGTCAGGCTGGAGTGGTGTGCACTGCACCTCCACCTGTCTCGGAGTGGCGATTTCCCTCCACTCGGAGACTCTTAAATACCCCCTCTGGTTGGGTTTTTTTTGTTGTTTTCTATTTTTCTTAGGGAAAACCTGCTGGGGAACGATGGCAGCTTCCTTCCCCTGCAAGGACTCTATGTTCCTACATTGGCTGCCTCTGGGTTTTTTTCTTTATTTTTGGTCTGTTGCTCCAAGCTATGTGTTTTTATTTAACTATTGTACCCATCTCTTCCAGGATCAGTATTCTCCTCCTCCTCTTCTATTCCCCCTCTTTTCTTCTTTCCGGGTCACCCAGGGGAACGATATGTCGTCTCAGATATCATTTCGAACTCTGCAGTTGACTGTGGCAGGAAACCTGATATACTCTCGGGAGGCTCAGGTAAGATATTTATTTTTGATGCGTTTCTACCCTCCTCTGGTTCGTGATGTCTGACACCAATGCTCTCCCTGACCTCTGTGTGGCTACACACAATGTTCCGGGACTAAACTCCCCAGTTAAAAGGAGGAAGCTTTTCAAATTTTACCAGTCACAAAAAATAGATGTCTTATTATTGCAGGAAACTCATTTTCCATCCTCTTACAATCCTTCCTTTCTCCATGGGCACTTCCCCCAGTTTTTCCTCTCCAACGCCTCCAATAAAACGAAAGGGGTAGCTATTTGTCTCTCCAAGTCCCTGAGATTCTCACCGTCTGACATTGTTAGAGATGAGGAGGGTAGATTCCTTTTAGTAAAGGGTTCTATGGAAGGGACACAGTATTCCTTCCTTTCTGACTACGCCCCAAACAAAGGCCAAGCTTCGTTCTTTGCCTCCATGATGTCTACACTGGGTCCTTTACTTGACGGTAGGGTTATAATGGGCGGAGATACTAATCTCCCTTTTGATCATTCCCTTGATAAGGCGGGGAAGGGTATCTCTCGCTCGAGGAAGCCCCCGAGACAAAGTACTAAAATAGCAGTGACACTCCACTCGCTGGGCCTCGTGGACATCTGGAGGGAAATTAACCCTAAATCTAAAGATTATACTCATTTCTCGGCCCCCCACCAAGTCTATACTAGAATAGACTACATCTTCATTCAATCCAACTCTATACCTTTAGCAACAAAGGCAGTTATTAGGGATACTGCGATATCAGACCATTCTATGGTCCTCTTATATATGCGACGTGCCCACAACCCCTGCACACAATTTACGTGGCGTCTCAATAAAGGTCTCCTAAGTGACCCGGTCCAATGTACAGTTCTCACGAGAGACATTCAAGAATATTTTGATCTGAACAAAACTGATACAATTTCCCCAGGATCTCTATGGGCTGTGCACAAGGCGGTTATTAGGGGGAGGATTATTCAGATCTCCTCCCAGCTTAAGAAAGAATGTAAGGCGGACATAGATAAGCTCTCCAAGGAATTCCAGTTATTGAGCAAAGCACACAAGCGCAATCCAACTTTGGATTCTTTGAACTCCCTTGAATTAGCTAGAACATCCCTGAACTTAGCTCTTACTACTGAGGCCGAGAAGCATTTGCGATGGTCAGGAGCGTGCTTTTATTCTCAAAGGGACAAAATTGGAGCCAAGCTTGCGGCTTAACTTTCTCCTAAGCTCCGGTCCTTCGCATTTCCCAAGATCAGAGATTCTGCGGGTGATCTGACACAGAATCCCCTTCAAATTATGAAAACGTTCCACAACTTCTACGCTTCCCTTTATAAACGTGATCTGGCCGCCCCACAGACTCTCTTAGACGATTTCCTCAACACTATTCCACTTCCGAAATTATCTACAGACCATGCTGATCTCCTGGACGAGCCGATCTCGGTATCGGAGGTTCTGGAGGTTATCAAACGGCTTAAGCGTAATTCTGCCCCAGGCCCAGATGGTTTTTCGGTGGGGTATTATAAGAAATTTGCGTCTACCCTCGCCCCACACATGGTCTCCTTCTTTAATTCTATCCGCTCTGGTTCTCCCCTGGATAAAGCCCTAAACATAGCTTTTATTTCGGTCATTTCTAAACCTGGTAAGGATGGGTCCCTAGTTTCCAACTACCGTCCGATATCGCTCATTAATAACGACCTCAAAATTCTAACAAAAGTTTTATCCAATAGACTCTCCTCATTTATTGCTCTTTATATTCACAAGGACCAAGCAGGCTTTATCCCGGGGAGGCAGGGACCTGATCAGATAAGGAGGGCGGTTGATGTTATCTCCCTCCTTAAATCCCGTTGGGACAGTGGACCTTCCCAGGAAGGTTATCTTTTGTCAATTGACCTTCAAAAAGGCCTTTGACACTATTTCATGGCCCTATCTATTTAGTGTCCTAGAGAGATGGGGCTTTGGCCCTCTCTTTCTGGGGACGCTACGTGCTTTATACTCTAATCCCAGTGCGCAGGTCCAATTGCAAGGCTGTTACTCTGACATCTTCAACATAGAAAAGGGCACTAGGCAGGGTTGCCCACTCTCTCCCCTCCTCTTCGCTATCGCGATTGAGACCTTGGCCATAGCCATCAGAGCCCATCCCGATATCAAAGGAGTCCTCTGTGGACAGCAAGAACATAGATGTGCTCTGTTCGCTGACGATTTACTTATTTTTGTTACTTCCCCATTGATATCAACGCCCAACATCTTCTCCCTGCTTGACAAATTTGGCATAGTTTCCGGTCTAAAGATGAATACTTCAAAATCCTTAGCCTAAAATATCACAGTTCCCCCAACATCTTAGGCTCCTTACAAAGTCACTTTCCATTCACTTGGTGTCCCACAACAATACCATACCTGGAGATTAACCTTTCTTCTAGTATAGAATCCCTTTACCCTGCTAATTATCCGACCGCTTTTAATAAAATGGCGGCAGACCTAGTGATCTGGTCTAAACTTGGTTTATCCTGGTTAGGTCGCATATACGCAATCAAGATGACCTTTCTCCCCCGCCTCCTCTACCTCTTCAGATCTTCAGGAAACCGCAGGTCCAAGCCCTTCAGTCTAAAATTCTGAAATTTATCTGGGGTCCAAAAGGGTGTAGAGGCTCAAAACATCTCCTGTATAGATTGAAAAATCAGGGGGGCTTAGCCCTCCCGAATATATGGTGGTACTATCAGTCAGCTCAATTAGCTCAGATTTCCATAGTATATTCCCGGGGACCCAAACCTGATTGGGTCTCTATGGAGAGACAGGCAATTCCCCTTCACACCATCGACTTCTTGATATGGTCTCCCCCTAAATCTAGACCCCCTATTATGGCTCCCACCCTCTCTTACTCGCTGGCCCTTTGTGATCAACTACACAAAAATCCCTTACTGATCTCAGCCCTTCGCCCCTTAACGCATGTTTTTCTTAATCCAAACTTTCCTCCAGGTATGAATATCCTAGCGTTTAGTTGGTGGCTCAATAAAGGACTACGGTATTCAGAATTGGATTTTTTTTAACTCTTCAGGCCCTATCTCGATTGCTTTTTGCACTAGCAAATTGGAGATGCCCCTATTGGAAAAGTTCAGATATTCCCAACTACTACATTTCCTCCATTCCATTTGGCCTAATAAACCCGACCCCCCCTGTAGTATCTCTATATGAGTCTTGGTGTGCTGACGTCATGGATCAGAGGGGCGGGATATCTGTCATCTATTCCTCCCTGGCCACAACATTATCTAAACCTCCCTATGCCCTCTCCTGGGAAAATGACCTTGGCATATCATGGGACCGGGATAAGTGGTTCTCCTGCTTTCTACGCTCCTTTAAAGGAATTCTTAATGTTTCCCTGATTGAAGCGAGCCTTAAAATACTTATCCGCTGGTACAGGGTTCCCGCTGTCTTGGCCAAGATTTAATCTGACGCGTTTCCGCTGTGTTTTCGTGGCTGTGGTCACGTAGGCTCTCTACTCCACATCTGGTGGTCTTGCCCACGCATAAGGTGCCTCTGGAATAAGGTTTTTGCTCTTATTCGCAAGTTATTGTCTGTTCAGGTACCCCAATCTCCAGAGGTGGCTCTACTTAATCTTAAAGTGGACAAGGTAGATAGATTTTCCCAGGCGCTAATTTTCTTTAACTTACTAGGCACTAAAATCACCATAGCGGCTCATTGGAAAAAAGCTTTGGCCCCATATGCTGCGGTAAGACGCAAAATCTCTTGGATAATGGCACAAGAGAAAATAGTTGGTATCATTCAGGATAAATCCCACACATTTGAGAATATCTGGGAACCCTGGGCCACACTCCATATCATATCCCTTATCCCGGGACTCTAAGTCCACTTTACAGAACCCCCGCTGGATGACCACACTCCTCTCCCCAGTCTTCTTCCCTGTGTCCCTCCCTTCTCTTCCCTTCTTCCCCCCCTTCTTTATTACTTTTCACCTCCTTTTCCCACTGCATGTTGCAACTTTATGCAAAGACCGACTGATCCTGGTTCTCTCTTCGTCTCGTTTCTTTCGTATGATGGTTTTTCTGTCTATATTTTTGGAACCAGCTCCTGAACAGCAGGAGCGATTTTACTGACACCTCTTTTATGTGCTGATGGAGCTAGGGGTCTCCATACCTACTAGGCTCTAGAGGTCTGTGACTTTTTCACCATTAAATCTACACTGAAGGTTCTATGTTACTTTTGTTTTTTGTTTTTGTACGTTTTTAATCTGCTAAATATGAGGTCCTTAAACGGTACCTTTCATGTTAATGGTCTGGGCTGACGTCTGGGAGGTGGGGGGGTGTCTCCCCTTCCGCAGCTAGATCCCTTACGGGGCGGTGGGGGGTGCTCCTGTTCACCCTCTCCTCCACATATAATAGGGAGTAGGTGAGTGATACTCCCTGTCATACCTCTGGCCCACTCGCTATGTAGATTCTAATACCCTAGGTTGTCTTCCAAGAGACTGTTGTTTGAATCCTGGACTATTTTTATTCTCCCACTTGGGGGACTTTTTTTTTTTCTTTTTTTTTCCCTTTGGTCTCACTTCCTTTAGCTCCAGCTTTCTGTTGTGATTTACGAAACCAGGCTTAAATTATCCTGCTGTCATATGTACTTCTTGTCTGTATGCTTATGCGTTTCTCATCAGCGTTTTGTATACTGTAACATGTCTACCTTTTTCAAAAATAATAAAAATTATTGAAAGTTAAAATTGCACACACTCATGGAATGACACCAAACTTGAGTACTTAAAAATCTCCATTAATTTTTTTTTACACGTTACCATTTTCGCATTACAGAGGAGGTCTAGTGCTAGAATTGTTGCACTCATTCTAACGCACGTAGCAATACCTCACATGTGTGGTTTGAACGGCGTTTACATATGTGGGCGGGACTTACGCGTGTGTTCACTTCTGAGCTCGAGCTACCGGGGACATGGGTGTTTTTTTTTTTTTATTATTATTATTTTTTTTTTTTTTTACTTTTTTTTTTTTTTTTACTCTTTTTTAAACTTTTTTGTTTTTTTGATCACTTTTATTCCTATTACAAGGAATGTAAACATCCCTTGTAATAGGAATCTATTGTGACAGGTCCTCTTTATGGAGAGATGCAGGGTCAATAAGACGCCACATCTCTCCTCCAGGCTGGAAAGCATGAGATCGGTCAAAAAAATTCACCGATCTCATGCTGACAGCCGAGATCACGGCTTTGTTTACATACAGGAACCTGGCGTGATGTAATAACGTTGCGCCCGGGCCTCCGATGGTTATAGAGATGACTGGTGACCATCTGGTCACCAGTCATCTCTATGCTTCCCATCCGGCACCGGCCAATTCATTCTCCGAGCCCCAGATGGCACGGGAGAGCCCGGAGTAGCACCGGATGGCGGCGGGAGGGGGGGAACGTCCCTCCCGCCGCCTATAAGAACGATCAAGCAGCGGAACGTTTTTATCGTGCACAGAATCACCAGCTGAAAAGAATGATATCTGAATGATGCCTGCAACTGCAGGCATCATTCAGATGTCACCGCACAAAACCAAGGACGTCATTTGAGAGTGAGTGGTAGGGAAGGGGTTAATATTTCGAAAATTTAGAAAAAAGGTAAATTTTCTCCTTCATTGATGTACACTGATGAGACTGCACTGATAGGAACCGATAACGTGGCAAGGGTGGGCACTGAGTGGTGGCATTGCTAGTTGGCACTGGTGGGCATTGAGAAGTGGCACTGCTAGGTGGCAACGATAGTTGGCAGTGATGGGCACTGATAGGCAGCACTGCTAGGTGCCACTGATTCGCACCAGTGGTGGGCATTGATAGGTGGCACTGGCAGGGGCTACTGATTGTCACAGATGACGCAGAATTGCCTCTTCCTCTTCGGGCCCGATGTCCCTTGCACATAAGCCGGTGATTGCCTTTTTTATGCTCAGGCTGTCAGCACAAGGAGAAAACAAAAACCATTACCCAGCTTTTGTTTACATCACGTGATCAGCTGTCATTGGCTGACAGCTGATCACATGGTAAGGGGCAGGGATCGGCCCCTTCCTCGGATCTGTCATCACCCGAGTCTCAGTGACTCGGTGACCACAGCGCACGCGCGAAGGGGAGGACGTCTATTGACGGACTCCCAGCAATTGAGGATCGTGCTGTGGCGTCGATCAGTTATAGCGCTGATCTCAAGTGATTAAAGAGGGTCTAAATGGGCCATTGACATGCATCACAATTCAACTTAGGAAAGTGTCTTTGCAAAGTTAAACTAAATTAAATCCTTTCTTATTTTTGCTTGGGGATAGAGTGCAGAGGGATTACAAGTCTAGATAGTTTTTTGGGATATCTGCACCCCTAATAGGGTGAAGACAACTCCCATATTTGGCCAATTTATCCTTCCAAATAATTCACTTCCTGTCACATAGCCACACAGGAAGTGAGGGGAAATCCCTACCAATGTCTTTCCTCTGGGACACACAGGTCAATCTAAATAGTTTCCCCATTATGTACATTACACTCCAGCATGTTGCGGGGTACACCCCAAATTATTTGGTACTTTGGGGTTTATTTACTAAAGGCAAATCTACTTTGCACTACAAGTGCACTTGCTGGATATCCGAGGGGGACATGCAAGCAAACAAAAAAAAACACCATCTTTGCTTTTACATGATTGGATGTTACAATCACCAGTGCTTCCCCTCAGATTTTAAGCAGCTACACTTTTACTGCAGAGTGGATTTGTCTTTACTAAACCCCAAACTACCCAATGATTTGGGGTGTACACAACAAAGTGCTAGAGTGCAATTTGCTTAATGGGGACACTAGTTAGATTGATCTGTGTGTCCCCAAGAAAAGACATGGGTAGGGTTTTACCTTCACTTCCTGTTTAGCTGTGTGACAGGAAGTGAAGCCAATTTTACTAATAGGGACACAAAGCCCAACCTAAAAAAAAACAAAAAAAAACAAGCAGGGGTTCTAACACTTACTTGGTTTCCCTCAAAATGCCCACAGTTAGAATCATATTGCCTTGAGCTAGTTTTAGGTGCAGTGCTCTTAATCAGTGCTTCTCAAGTACCCTTAACAGGCCATGTTTGCAGGTTTTCCTTCATCTTGCACATGTGCTTTAAACCACAGTCAATGGTTTTGTATTTTGGACAGCAATTCTCGATAAGATAAATTCACAAAACATGTCCTGTTGGGGGTACTTGAGGACTGGGGCTGAGAACCACTGCTGTAAAAAGGAATATTGAATACTTACCGCTCTGTATTTTTAATTTTCTGGTGACTATCCATGGCAGCACACAATACATGCATATGCTAGCATGAAGGCACCAGGGTAGACAAATCACACCTGTTTTGTTTTGACATACCAATCAGCTGTCACATTTGTTGCATAGAAAACAAAAAAGAAACATCAAAACTTTGCATCAAATTTTATTGGTCAACAAAACAAGGGGAAGCCAAAATAAAAAACAGGGTCAATTTGAAACATTAGTCACAGACTCACAACATCTTGAGAAAGATTTAGCAAAATAATGCAGCACAGACAATTAAACCAAAGTGAACAAAAAAAAACACATTAACAACACCAAAAGTTTTTCAGGGGAACATTTCCCCCGCACAAAAAAATACAATCAACAAAATTAAAACAAACATCTGTTTTGCAAAGACATAACAAATAAAATACATGTGTTACAAACTCGATAAGGACACCAAGATGTACTTTTTGCCAGGCAGGCACGCGCGCGCACACACACACACTTGCCTCTTTTCAGGGCAAGGGAGAGGATGCTATCTGCAAGCTTTATATAACATAGGTTTGTGAGCTAATGAGGCAATTGAAAACACATGCACAGTCCATGAAACACCCAAAATACAAGTTCACCCAATGTAGAGACTGAACTTCAAAGTGGGTACACCTGTTAAGGATGTCCTTCAATTACTAACCCATAAAAACACTCTCTGAGCATGCCCAGAAATATCCAGGTGCTGTTCACACACAAAAAGTACCAAAAAAAAAAACCAACTGCCTGGGCATGCTCAGAACAACGCAAATGCAGCTAGCAGAAAATAACCCCCCCCCCTCCGTCCAAAATTAAGCACATCATCCAGCATGCTACAAAATTGGAGATGGGACAAACACCCCCCCCTACCAACAAATACCATTGCAGTCTATGGGAACTGACTTAATTTTGCTAGTCCCCACTTGGCTGGCTTATCTTCTAGTTATTGGCCTTAAAATGGGGGCCCAGGTACCACCCTAAGGGACATATATCAATGTCACCAATTTGGACAACACCAAAAACAAAACAAAGAGAAGTGCCTTTAAATATGCCAAATTGCTTAAGGGCCATTTCACATCACATGCAGTCCATTGCGTTTTTTATGCATCAAAAATGCATGGAAAGTTGGTTATATGGTTCTAAATGGCAGTCTTTGTTCCAGTGCGTTCCAGTTCCACAAAAAAAGTAGAACATGCTGCATTTTACCTGCACTGGAACGCATCAAAACGCATCATAAACGCACTGGAACGCACCGGAACACACCTAAATGCACCAAAAACGCACTGGAACACACTTGTCTTTATCTATGGTTAATAAAAAAGAGGGGTGAAAAAAAAGCACTGGACTGCATCAAAAACGTACCAAAAATGCACTGGAACGCATCAAAAACGCGCATGCAAAAAAGCACCTGGAACGCATTCGGATTGCGTTTCTATGGTGTGAACTGGCCCTAGTTCACACCATAGAAACGCAGTCTGGATGCGTTCCAGGTGCTTTTCTGCATGCGCGTTTTTGACACATTCCAGTGCATTTTTGATGTGTTTTTGATGCAGTCCAGTGTTTTTTTCCCCCTCTTTTCACTTAGGACAAGTGTGTTGCAGTGGGTCTTTGGTGCATTCCAGTGCGTTTTTGGTGCGTTCCGTAGCATTTTTGATGTGTTTTACTGTGGTCCAGTACAGTTCTGTACATAAAAAATGCAGCATGACCAATTCTTTTTTTCCTTTCTGAAACGCACTGGAACGGACTGCAGTGGTGTGAACTATGCCATTGGCATTAATGTGATCAACTTTCTTTGCGTTTTTTAAAGTAGCACATGTTTTCCATGTTTATAACAGTTTACTTTATGACATTTCTAAAGTAAAATAATAGTAATTTAAAAGTACTTACAGCTATAATGAATTGCTGGTTCCCGGCAATATAGAGAAAAGTCTTTGATAAAAAAAATTAAAAAAAGCGTGGGGTCCTCCAAATTCCATTACCAAGCCCTTCAGGTCTGGCATGGATATTAAGGGGAACTCCGCGCCATTTTTTTAAAAAAAATGGCGTGGGGGTTCCCCAGAAAATCCATACCAGGCCCTTCAGGTATGGTATGGATTTTAAGGGGACCCCTGCGCCAAACTTAAAAAAAAATAGCGTGGGGGTTCCCCTAAAAATCGACACCAGACCCTTATCCGAGCACGCAGCCTGGCAGGCTGCAGGAAAAGAGGGGGATGAGAGAGCAGCCCCCCTCCCTCCTGAACCGTACCAGGCCACATGCCCTCAACAAGGGGAGGATGCTTTGGGGGTCTGTGACCCCAAAGCACCATGTCCCCATGTTGATGGGGACAAGGGCCTCATCCCCACAACCCTTGCCGGTGGTTGTGGGGGTCTGCGGGCGGGGGGCTTATCGGAATCTGGGGGGGCGGGGTCACCGGGTGGCAGCGGACCCAGAGGAGAACTGAAGAACTGAAGCGTCACACAGCATGAACCTCGAATTCAAATGGAGCGGCCGGAGAAAGAAGAAGGGGACAAGCCGGAGCAAGATGCGGACGAGAACACCGAAGGAAGAAGAAAGATGAAGATGAAGAGGAAGATGAAGAAGATGGAGGAAGAAACCCGAATGGAGAAAAGAAGAAGCTGGAAGAAGAAGCTGGAAGAAGAAGATGGAAGAAAGGAGAAGACATTAATAAAGGAATTGTCAAAAACCGGCTATTGTAATTTTTTACATTTTTTACACTTTCTTTGTGAAATGGTAGGGGTACATTTGTACCCCATTACCATTTCACACAGGGGGGGCCGGTATCTGGGGGTCCCCTTTGTTAAAGGGGTCTTCCAGATTCCGATAAGCCCCCGCTTGCTGACCCCCACAACCACCGGCAAGGGTTGTGGGGATGAGGCCCTTGTCCCCATAAACATGGGGACATCCTCCCCATGTTGAGGGCATGTGGCCTGGTATGCTTTAGGAGGGAGGGGGGGCCGCTCTCTCGTCCCCCCTCTTTTCCTGCGGCCTGCCAGGTTGCGTGCTCGGATAAGGGTCTGGTGTGGATTTTTAGGGGGACCCCCACGCTATTTTTTTTAAGTTTGGCACGGGGTTCCCCTTAAAATACATACCAGACCTGAAGGGCCTGGTACGGATTTTGAGGGGGACCCACACGTCATTTTTTTTTTAAATTGGCGCGGAGTTCCCCTTAATATCCATACCAGACCTGAAGGGCCTGGTAATGGAATTTGGGGGGACCCCACGCATTTTTTTTTATCAAAGACTTTTCTCTATATTGCCGGGAACCGACAATTCATTATAGCCGCGGGTGCTTTTAAATGCCTTTTTTTTTTTTTTAGAAATGTTATTTTGCTGGCGCACTGTTATATAACGGCAAGTTCAGAGCTGCACCTGTTCAACTTATGCAAATTGATTACGTGACTTGACATTTACGAAGATTTTGCCGGCGCAGTGTCTCGGCGCGTTTGAACAAGTGAAATTCCCGCGCTGAGCACAGAAAAAACCCTTGCAGTTCTAAAAGTACTTGCCGGCGCAGCGGGCTGGTTCAGAAAAAGTTACTTTCTCACTCTATTTTGGGCATATTTGTTATTTGGGCAGGTGTCACTACACTTCCTCACATCACCCCCATTATATTGGCACTTCCAGCTTCTTTATATTTATATTTTAAGATGCTGTGCGCCAGGTCCATAGTAGCGGACTGAGCGCCTCCTCCCGTCCGCCGAGAACACTATAGTAAATGGGAAATAGCGCTGCGCTACTGGCGCAAATGTTTTGTAAAAACCAAAACAGCCGTTACGCACGCAGATGTTCCAATACTCATGGCGCAAACGTTTCGTAAATCAGCCCCATTACGTCACTTCTGAAGTTGAATTCTGTCGTACAAGAATTTTCGTATAGTGAGTAGCCTCTTCACTTTCGACATGAGACTAGCATGCAAAAAAAAATGGACGAACGGTCGTCTGAAAATCTGATCGTGTGTACGAGCCTTTAGTCAAATTAGCCAACATACAGAAACAATAGATGAATGGGAATTCACACCTAGACAATGCTTTGATTAATCAGGAATCCCAGACTGCAACAGTATTCAAGAAGACCCAGGGCTGTCCAAATCTCATTAACCAGCTTTCTTTTCACATACATCTGATTACTAAGTTTTATGTTGGCAGATACCATCATGGCATCCTTGCCTGTTAAATTTAATAATGTTCTCTTGCATTATATAACAGGACATCTTCCTAAATACTTATAGCTTTCTCGAATGCCAGGGCCCATAGTCAGTAGGCAAGAAACTAGCCTGCAGTCCCCTCCAAAAGCCCCTGTCCTGGTTGGGTCTATCACACTCAACAAGTGCTAGAATACTCTACTAGTACACCATTCTAATGCTAGTGCTCTTGCTGACACTGGTATTAGAATGCTGTGCTGGTATTTTCTGGTGATCAGAACACTGATGCTGGCTGACACTGGTGCTCGAACACTTGTATTAGTGTTGGCTAGTGATCAATGAAGAGAACCAGTTTGTTTTTTAAAAAAAAATATTGTATTTTGCATACTATGCATTTCAAGATTTTACTTTCAGTTCTAATTAGACCATACTTTAACCCTTTCGCTGCCAGACTCTGTGCTCCATTTTTACCCTCAGGTGGCCAGACCATTTTTGCATTTTGAATTTGAAAATCGAACTAACGTAAAAATGTAAATATCCATATTTCTCTAACAATCTTTCAGAATTTGTGACAGGCCCCCAAAACCATATATTTTCTAAATTCATATGACCTCTAGAATAAAAAGAAGGTGCTACTGATTTTTTCGTTATCACGGTATTTGTACAAATGTTTATCAAACCAATATATTCGCAAAAAATACACTAAAACTAATAGTAGCAGATAAAAACACAGCTAATTTTACAAAATTCCTGCTAAATCCCTACAAAATATAAAAACTTAATCTGTGAGGAGTTAATAACAAATATTTGTAAATCTTAAATTGCGCCATTTTGCAAAATGGTGAAAATCGAACGTAACCATAAATTTCTCCAAAAATCTGGAGATTTTCATTTTTCACTTACAGCTTTTAGAATTTGTAAAAGACCTCCAAAACCATACATTTTTTGAAAGCACATGGCCAATAGAATAAAAAGAAGGTGCTACTTATTTTTAAGGCATCGCAATATTTGCGCAAATGTTTATCAAACAATATTTTCGCTAAAAGTACACTAAAATCGGGGGGCGTGGCCTGGCTATGGAGGAGTGAGGACGCGTGTCTCTCTAGCTCCTTACCCACCGCCGCACAATCAGCGATACTAAGGGGAGATATCACTCCCGGAACGCCGGGAAACATGTCTCAGGGACGGCGGGCGCTCTCCCAGCAACCGAGAGCGGACGGGTCCCGACAGGAGCAGCTGGATGCCTTCTTCAGCGGGTCCCGCGGTACGGGACAGGAGGCCTCCAAGATGGCGCCGACGCCAAAATCATCCAAGGCAGCTAAGGCTGCTCAGAAAGCATTGACACGGCAGCAGCAGCTGCTTGAGGACTCCCAGATACCCTCTTCGCAGATGGTGAGTGACAATGCCCCTCCACTCTCCCCGGGACCCTCAGCCCCCCCTGACCAGAGCCCTGATATGAATGATTTCATGGGAGACAGGGACAGGGACATAAGACGCCATATCTGGTCCCTCCTTACTCGAGAGGACCTGGAAAAGTTTACAACCAGGGTGGAGAGGGCCTTCAGGGAGGACATTGCCCAGCTCAAGGCTGACACTAACCACTTGGGGGCTAGGATGGAAACAATGGAGCAGAAACTTGATGAGGCCCTGCCTGTCATCTCTATGCTTCAAGCCAGGTGCTGCGCCCAGGATCAAAAAATTGAGACTTTGCTGTGTCAGTTGGATGATTTTGAGAACCGCAGCAGGCGTGCGAACATCCGCATAAGAGGTCTGCCTGAAGCAACAGCACCTAAGGATATTGTCCCTACTCTGGAGGATGTATTTAGAGAGATTTTAGGCCTGCCTGCTACTGCACCCATAGAGATTGACCGTGCTCACAGAGCCCTCAGACCGCCCTCTCAAGATGTGGACAACCCTAGAGATGTCATATGCAAGCTCCACAAGTATACACTGAAAGATAAGATCATGCAAAAAATGCGTGGGAAGCCATACTTTGACTTCGATGGGGCCCACCTTTACTTCTACCAGGACATTTCCAGGAGAACCCTCATGCAACGTAGGGCTCTCCGCCCCCTGCTGGAAGCAGTCCAAAAGGCAGGTCTGCCTTATCGCTGGGGATTTCCCTTCTACTTGCAAGCATCCAAAGAGGGCAGACATGCCACGCTGCGCACCAAGGACGACCTCCCACACTTTCTGAGCACCCTGGGTCTGGAGCCAGTCGACTTTCCGGACTGGAGGGCCCCGCAAGATCACCCTGACGTGCAGCTCCCTCAGCCCTGGCTGCCACCTACCCGCAAGAGTCGCAGGAGAAATCGCAGGCGCCCTACATCTGCCTCTCCTTCAGGTCCTGTGTCGCAGCGACACTGAGTGGCAGCTCCCCTCCCCTGACCTGTTTTTTTTGTTTTTGTTTTTTGACTTTCTGAAGGGTCTGTTTCCTTCAGATACTGGTATCCTAACTGCTCTCTGAGGGAGGCCCGGGCCCTCTAATTACGCTGGTACCTGGAACTGAGACCTGGCCATTCAGTGTGTTAATGTTTGTTCGCCCTCCAACTGGACCTATTGCCTTTATAGCGGTGACTGATCATAGGCCCCTGTCGTTGTCCTTATTGGAGAGACTTGAAGCTTTGGCCCCGGTCCTGTCCCGACGCGCTCACTTCCCGGATACCTTGGACTCGTTCACTATTTTTTTTTACTTACTTACCTTTCAAATTTGCACTTTGCTCCTCAGGGTTTTTCAGGTTTTTTTTGGTTTTTTTTTTTTTTTTTTTTGTTTTTTTTTTTTTTTTTTTTGTTTTTTGTTTTTTGTAGAACCTTATCCCCCCTTGCATGCTGCCTACTTGTTAGTACATGGCGGTGGATGGGGACTGACCCCCACACCCTTCCCTCCAGTGTTGGTCCACGTTCCCCACGTAGACCGTACCTTTTTAGGTATACTTCCTTGTTTGGAAATGAGGATGGGCCTCGGGCGCTCCCCTCCTGTAGGGCTGAGCCCGACGCCTGCCCCCCAGGTATTTTATGTCATGGTATTGTTACCATTGCCGTTTTTTGTGCCTTATGTGTGTTACCCTGTCTCTCACTGTTTTTTCTTCCCTCCCTTCTGTTTTTTTTTTTCCTTTTCCTCTTTTCTCTTCTTCTCCTCCATGCCTCTTTATAGGATCTGCCTCCGGCTCCGTCTTCCGCCCTGCGCCTGCAGTCATGCTACGCGACTCGACTACATCACAGACTTCCCATGGCATCGTTAAAGGTAATTTCTTATAACGTACGTGGTCTCTGCTCCCCCTGCAAACGTAGTAAACTTTGGTGGGAACTGAAGCGGTCAGGAGCACATGTGGTTCTTTTGCAAGAAACGCATTTTACCCCCCAGTCAACTCCTAAATTGCCCACCCATCTTTATAATCAGTGGTTCTTGAGCAACTCACCGGTCTCGAAATCTAGAGGCACGGCTATCGCAATTCATAAGTCCTGCCCCCTTCAGGTCATTGAGAGTAAGGTTGATCCCCAGGGAAGATATGTTTTCCTGAAAGGGGTCGTAGCGGGCCAAAAGCTTACAGTAGCTACGATATATGCCCCTAATTCCAATCAGCTTACGTTTCTAGACAGTGCTCTGGACAGCCTGACAGACTTTAGAGAAGGTCCTCTGATCTTAGGTGGAGACTTTAATGTGAGCCCTAACCCCCAACTTGACACCTCGCACCAACGCCCCTCACACTCTCACGCCTTCCTTAAACATTTCCGCAAATCCCTACAGTCCCATCGCCTTCTGGATAGCTGGCGACTGCTTCACCCCTCTGATAGAGATTACAGCTATTACTCAAAGGTCCACGATGTCTATACCCGCATTGACCTGATATGTGTGGACCACTTGGCTCTGGAGCTGCTGCAGGCCTCGTCCATCGGGAATATAACTATTTCGGACCATGCCCCGGTGACGGCCACTTTGGCCCTGCCTCAGGGCACCCGTAGGGCCTGGTCATGGCGCCTGAATGAATCCCTGCTGGATGACGCGGCCGCGGTCTCCGGAGTCACGGACGTCCTGTCCCACTATTTCAAGGAAAATACCACGGAAGGTATGAATGAAGGGGTTATCTGGGAGGGTCATAAAGCGGTGATACGGGGTGAGCTGATCTCTCAGGGCGCTAGACTTAAGAAGGCCCGACAAGCGGACTTTACTAGGGTTCTTCAGGCGCTACAGCAGGCGGAACTTGCACATAAACAAGGAGGGGACCCGGAGGCTCTTGGAAAACTGACAGAGTTGAGAATATTGTTCTTGCGCTTATTAGACCGGCAGGCACGTAAACAACTACGATACCTGTCGCATAAATATTATGAACACGGCAACAAATGTGGCCGCATGTTGGCCAGAGCCCTCCGGAAGAAACGCGCGCTCACGTATGTACAGAAGCTGCGCCTCCCCTCGGGTGAACTCGCGGTCAGATCTTCCCAGATTGCCTCTGGGTTCCGAGACTATTATGCCACCCTCTATAACCTAGATTCAACGCAGACCCCTAGGACCCAGACCGAGAGACTGTCTGACATCAGAACTTACCTGACCGCAGCTGGCCTTCCCCCGCTGACTGACGACCAGTGTTCCATGCTGGAATCCCCTATTACGCCTGTTGAGCTCGGAGCTACGGTGAAGTCCTTGCCTAATGGGAAGAGCCCTGGACCTGACGGGTTCACCAAGGCTTACTACAAAAAGTTTCTACCCCTGCTATCGGAGTCGATGTGCAGTTATTTTAATTCTATAGCAAAAGGGAGTGCGATCCCTGGTGAGGCCCTGCTGGCCCACATCACTGTCATTCCCAAGGAGGGGAAGGACCCCACCATGCCCCAGAGCTACAGGCCCATATCCCTTCTCAACGTAGATATAAAAATTCTTGCTAAAATTCTTGCGTCTAGGCTAAAACACCTAATCCCACTCATTGTCCACCCGGACCAGACGGGGTTTGTCACGGGCCGAGAGGCTAGGGACAACTCCATCAGGGCCATACACCTTATTCATTGGGCTCGTGCTGCTCCTGATCCCCCCCACTACCTGATCCTGTCCACCGATGCGGAGAAAGCTTTCGATCGGGTGGACTGGACTTACTTGCGCGCTGTACTGGAGGCCCTGGGCTTGCGCAAGCATATGTTGGCATGGATCATGGCCTTGTACTCGGACCCGAGTGCACAGGTCAAGGTCAATGGCTTTCTCTCCCCTAGATTCTTGATCAGAAATGGCACGAGGCAGGGGTGTCCTCTTTCACCTCTTTTGTTCGCCCTGGTGCTGGAACCGTTTCTACGCACTATACGGGCGAACACTGATATCAAAGGACTGACGGTGGGTCATACAGAGCACAAACTTTCGGCGTACGCCGATGATGTGCTCTTCCACCTGACGGACCCCCTGATCTCTTTGCCTAATCTGATGCGGGAACTTCAACACTTTGGGTCACTCTCAAATTTCAAGATCAATTATGCCAAGTCAGAATTACTGCCCATCCAGTTGCCGCCATCCCTGGCGGGCAGACTTCAAACTGCTTTCCCCTTCACTTGGGCTAAATCGTCCTTAAAATATTTGGGTATACGGCTGACGGATAGGTTTGACACTCTGTACGCGACTAACTTCCCTTCCTTGATTGCAACTGTGAAGAATGACCTGGCCCTATGGACCAAGACAGCCTTCACCTGGATGGGGCGACTTAGTATCATAAAAATGAATATTCTCCCACGCATACTGTTCTACTTGCAAATGATACCCATGTCCTTGCCTAGGTGTTTTTTCACACAGATGTCCAGCTTGATCTCGACCTTTGTGTGGAATAATAAGAGGCCAAGAATTGCGCTCCGACTGTTGGGCCGACCGAGGGACGCGGGGGGTCTGGGCTTCCGGATATACAGCGGTATTATAGGGCTATCGTCCTCCAGAGGATTCTTGACTGGCGCTTTCACACTAAATCCAAACTCTGGGTCTCCCTTGAAAAATATATGGCGGGCAGGAACCTATCCTATGCCCCGTGGTTGGCCCGGGAGCACAGGGGACTGTCTGATTTTGTTTCTCCGTTGACGGTTCAGGCCCTCCGGTCCTGGGATCGCCTCAACGCCACTCTTCCGATGGCGCCCCCTGTCTCCCCATTGGCCCCCCTGGGAGGCTACCTATGGTTCCCACCTGGGGAACAGACGGCCTTTTTTGGCCCTTGGGTAGATGAGGGTAGTGCCAGTTGTGGAAAACTTCTACAGGATGGTAAGCTACTCTCTTTGGCTGCCCTTAGAGACCGTAGGGGGAGATTCCCTATGGACTTTTGGCGCCATAGACAACTCCACCACTTTTTTAAGGCTCAGGGGAATTCCATAAGAGATATCTCCAACCTTACGCCCTTTGAACGTCTCTTTGTAGCGGAAGAACCGGTCCCGCATATGATTTCTGAGCTCTACCGCCTGCTCGGTTCCACGGCCTCAGTAATGAAACCTGCGTACATCAGGGCCTGGGAAAGGGATCTGGGGCTGGTCTTTTCGGCTAACCAACTGTCTTCTCTTTACCAACTGGCTCGGTCTAGCTCTATTGACTCCAAGACGCAGGAAACAAATTACAAACTACTGCTACGCTGGTACCGTGTACCGGCGGATCTTGCCAGGATTTACCCATCTATGTCAGATCGATGCTGGAGGGGTTGCGGTCATAGGGGCACCCTTCTGCACATATGGTGGGACTGCCCGGTGATTAAACCCTTCTGGGAGGACGTTAAGGCCCAAATCAAAGAGATAACGGGTATTGACGTCCCTTTCTCCCCGGTTCACTTCCTGCTTCACGTTCCTCCCATGCCGGTAAGCCGGTACAGCAAGGGGGTACTGCCTCATTTCCTGAATGCGGCTAAGCGGTTGCTTCCCATATACTGGAGGCGTCCGCAAATTCCAGGCAGGGAGGATTGGCGTCGTAGGGTGGGTGACATCAGGGAGGCGGAGGACTGGATTGCCACCTGCAGGGGTACTCGGGACCGCTTCTCTGCTACCTGGTCCACCTGGGATGCATATGTCCTGGACCCCGGCCACGTGTCCTCCAGCTTGGATGTGGCCCTGTTGGAGCTCGCGGATCCGTCCCTTAAAGGGCGGGCTCGAGGTTCTCAGGTGGGAGCAATGGGCTGAAACGTTTTGGGAATACCACAGTGGTCCAGCTGATGGTGGGAGTTGGGTCGGGTGGTTCTCCTCTTCTTTTTCCTCTAGATACAAAATATATGTTGAGAGGCTGGCGGGGCCCGGGGCGGAGGCGGAGCTGGACGCGGGACTCCAGGTATGTTCTATTCTACCTTGTTCTTTCTCTTTTCTCAGTCTGTATCCCCCCCTTTTTGTTTTTCCCTTCCCCCCCCCCCCCCCATTTTTTTTTTTTTTTTTTTTTTTTTTTTCCTCTCTCGGTACATTTTGGTTTCAGTCTGTACGGGCCGTCTGTTGGTGGGCGGTCCACTTGATATGCATTAGGTGACGGGTGCGGAGCTGGGGAACCGGCTGGCTTGGCGGACCAAGAAACTTTATTATCACGAGACCCCTTCCGCGGGATCCCCTGGACAGTTTGGGGGACTGACACTTTTGTGTCACCGTAGTGGGGGGGTCTCGAATAGGGGGGGCCCGGGGGGGGGGTATGTCGTGGGGGGAGGTTAGTTGGAGGTGCTCTGTCGCCCCCCTCCCCCTGCGCGCGCCCGCCTGATCCACCCTTCTATATTTGCTATGCTCTGAGCTATTGGTCCGGTCCGAGAGGCTTGCCGGCCTGGCCGCATGATTATTAACGTCTCTTTGGAGGTTGAAATTTTGTCTCATATTTCGCACCCTGGCGATTGGGGACTCGGCTGGCTCGCTGGGTGGCTGGGGTCCCCGCCGCTAACTAGTCACTTGAATTTATTTTTGTTGCATCCCTTATGCTTATGACTGATTTAACCGTCTCTCTCTTGTAAGACTTTGTCATACATGCCCTTAGTGTTTCTGTACCTTTGTTGTGGTATAACTCTAAAAACGAAAAAAGGGAATGACTGGTGCATTACTTGATGTTTTTGCCTTTAGATTTTGAAACCTGTGCTGTAATGTTCTGTCTTCCATAAATAAAGATTATACAAAAAAAAGTACACTAAAATCATTAATAGTGTACATAAACACAACATAACAAAATTCCTGCTAAGTTGCTACTAAAGCATCGTTAACATGTGGCTTACTTAAGGGCCTATGGAGGGCCATTTTTATCCGCACAGGGATGCACAGGTGTTCCATGGGACCACCCATTGTTCTCTATGGAGAAACTGATGTTAATTGACATGTATTTGTTTACTCTCGCCTGTATCCAATCCAGTCTAGTCTGCTAAAAAACAGATGGTTGGGGATTCCATTCCCCATCCATCTAGCAGATCAGATCAGATCAGATCGTATCGGATGGAAATGGACAGGTGGTCCGTTTCCATCTGACTGCCCCATAGAGAATAGCGGGCTGTGTCCGTGTCCACTCGGACCTGTCATCCGCCTGCTCAGTGGGGATCAGCAGACAGATCCCCCGCTGAGCTGGCGGATCTGCTTGACATAGTCCGCTCCATGTGAAAGGGTTCTTATCAGGAGTGGTCAGTCCATTAGGGGCACAGGGGCATTTGTATGCTTTTTTTTCAAGCCGCATGATTGGAGCCTGAGGCTCTAATTGGATTAAAAAAGGTTGGGCTCGGGGGGCACAGCATTGCACCCCAAACTCACCCACTTGTGACAATAGCGAATTAATATTCGCTATTGTCTTCTGGCTTCTCCTCCTGGCCAATCAGGATGGATTGGGTTGGCCGGGAGGAGAAGCTGAGGAAGCTGTGGAGGTGTGAGTGCGGGGGCGTCACCGTGGAGGGGTGAGTTTGGGGGGATCATCCCTGAGAAGGGATGAGTGCGGGGGGGCTACCGTCACCGTGGAGGGGTGAGTGTGGGCAGACCTGGTCTTTTTTACTAAGTTTGTGTTTTTTTATTTTATTTAACTTTTTACATTTTGTTTACAGTTATTTATATATATATATATATATATATATATATATATATATATATTTTGGGGGGGGGGGGTCTTTGGTGAGATATCAGAGGTCTAAACAGACCCCCATTATCTATTTTTTTTGAGACAGAGAAAGGGACTGAAGATAGTGCCTTTCTCTGTAGCACTTTAGATGAATGAATGGAATCTGTATAGAAGTTCCATTTATTCAGAAAATGACAGTCTGATACATTGTAACACTCGCAGTTACAATGGTCAGCTGTCAGTGGATATAGGAGTGACCGTTGCCTATATCCATTGTACTACAAGGGGGAGCTTGGTATACACATGTATACCAAGTCCTCCCAAGCCCTAACTTCACCCGCACCACTCGCCCCCTTCCCCACTTGCACCATTCGCCCCCTTCCCCCTTCAGCCTGACAGATCGCCGAGATCAGTGCAGGGAGAAGCTGCAGGCGTCGGGAGGGAAGTAGGGATGCCACTCAAAACGGCCATGGATTGGGGGTGCGGGGGCATTACGGGGGGTGATATGAGCGATGGGGGGACACATATGGATCCCCCCAAGCCCCATCCAGCACCTGAAGCCAGCGGAAAAGGCAGAGGTGGGATGCCGGCTAATGATGGTGGCTGAGGGGATTGGGTTTGGGGGGGTCAGATCGAGTGGAGGGGGTGATCAGTGCAGGAGGGGAAGAAGGAGGGTGAAGGGAATAGTAAATCAGAGTGCAGGGTACAGTTTTAGAAGAATAGGATCAGCGGGAGGTGGAGTGGCTGAGGGCTGGGAAGCGGCGGCATGGGTGGGGCGGTCATATTAGAGGTTAATAGCTGTAATAAGCGGGTTGTAATTTGCTAATCAGAATTATAGAATTGTTCAGCAGAGTCTGCTGAACAATTCTGATATAAGTGTAGCGGGGTGTTCCCCTTTAATCAGAGACAGGAAATTCCAGAGAGAGGGGAGTCGGGGGGAAGGAATATAAGGAGGGGGCGAGGCCTAGCTCTTTCTTTTTTGGACACGGGGCGACAGAGAGAGATACACCTGTGCGGATCTGTGCTGTTCCAGGCCTGAAGCCTGGGGCCTGTGGAGCGAACCAAAGAGCCTTCCACCCCCCCTTTGCGAGCCTGGGTGGCATCCAGACTCATCTCTTCTAAAGTTATCTGGATCGGGGATCCGATCGTAGAAGCTGCTGTGGACGAGGACCGACACAGCCGGTGGAAGTTCCGGACTGAGGGAAGTGTTCCGGAGTGGTGAGTGAGCGAAAGCTCATCTTTAAACTGTTACTTTTATACTTTGTGCCTACTAGACTTCCGAGGCCTAACACCTCCGGTGTGGGAGAATTACCCCCCCCTATTGGATTACAAATACATGGTTTTGAATACTTCAAGTGCACCACCTTTACAGATCCTGTGCCGGTGAAGATTCGTGTTTCTTCTAAGACTGAGTTTCATGGTTAGGGATCAGGCCTGATCCGTTAGATAGTTATAAGTTAGTTATCACACCACAGGGTGTTTAGGTAACGGTCGCCCCACGTGGCGTTCCGTCCCCTTTCCAAGGTGGGTACACACACACACAGTATTGTGATTTACAACTGCAGGGACCTGCTTATGTGTTGTGAACCAAATGTTACATGCATGCTATTCCCTTTTATCTTACCACTAGCAGTAAAGTCAGTTATTATTTACAACATTGTCTATGAGTCTGAGTTATCAATCCACACACCCACATTTAAAGCATAAGTGATTGTTTATGTGAAATTGCTGTGGGTTAACTGTGCCAGAGTGAGAGAGCAGATAGCCGGGGGGTTGGGGAAGCCGCACTCAGGGCCCAAATCAAAACTTGCGGCTCTCTTAAGCTGAGGGTATCGCTACACGTGGGGGCTCGTCCGGGATTACTGAGACAGCGGTGAGAGCCCGCCAAGACTTACCGGCATGGACCCGAAAGACATCAGAACGTGGTGTGAAGTAGCCAAGACAGATCCAAGCCAGTCAGTGGTCATTAACATTCCGGGTCAGGAATGGTCGACCGAAACGGTGGAAGGGTTAATGAAGTCAGACCCAGACACCTCACACCAGTATACGCTAGTGGAATATTCAGATGGGAAGCCAGAGGCTTGTAAATGCAAATATGCGCGGATGCCGGATAACAGATCTTATAGTTTGGCGTACGCTACTAAGAAAGAGCTATCACCAACGGGATCACCGCCAGTTGCGGCCCGTACCCCGCCAGAGAGGAAAGACGGAGCGACACCTCCGGTGACGCCTGCACCTGCCACGGCCATATCACCCGAACTGATAAAGGCGTTAGGGGATCTACTAACAAACTGTCAGAAGACAAGCACAGTGCACGTAGAGACTAGCTACCGGAGACTAAAAACATTCTCGGGGGAGCTCCCCGTCCCTGCGGGGGAGGAAGATTTTGACACTTGGGTGGAACAGGCATTACAAGCAGTAGAGGCATGGGAGGTGCCTGAAGCACAGAGAAGACAACGAGTTTTAGAAAGTTTGAAAGGTGCCGCGGCAGAAGCGGTGAAGAGCTTCCGTTTTGGAAATGCAAACTGTACAGCTCAAGATTGTCTGGCCATGCTGCAGGAAGAGTTTGGACAGCTGGAGAAGGTGACAGAGATGGTCTACCAATTTGAACATACTTTCCAGCAGCCAGAGGAGAAACTGTCAGAGTATGTTAGAAGGTTGAACAGGCTGTTATGCAAGATCGTCCTGAAGAAGGGAATGCTGCCCAAAGATGCAGATGAAGCACGAATGAAGCAGATCATGAGGGGAGCGCGGCGCTCAGACCCAGTCTGGCTGCACCTGAAAACCTCAGGAGGAGGAATGTCACTAACCTACTCTGATCTAATAAAAATTATTAGGGACGAAGAGGCGCTGCAGAGAGATCAGCAGGTGGCCAGAGTGAGTGTCACCCCTGTACCAGTGTTGGTCAGTTCAGTCAAGAGCCCGGAAAGAGATGCAGAAGTCGACACTTTGAAATCACAAATGTCCCAAGTGTTGGAGATGCTGACCTCTTTGATGGAGAAAGATCAAAGAAGAGCAGAGAAACCAAGTCCAAGAAAGGAGTTGTTCCCGAATACCTCAGAACCAGCTTCCATACAGGACCGAGAAGAGATGCTATGTTACAACTGCGGGGGCAGTGGTCACTTTGCCAGTAGGTGTTCCAGTCCCAAGAAGAAGAAAATGGATAATCGCCAGCCGGCGGGAAACTCCAGAGGGCCCCGGTGAGGGAGTCAACCGGGTGCCCATCTCTTTCAGTGAGCTCCAAACTGAATGGAAGGAAGCAAAAGAGAGGGGACAAGACCCCTCAGAAGAAATTTAGCACTCCCAAGAAGGAATGTCTACAACCAAGAGACAATAACATCCCTCAGCGGGTTTGTACTCCCATTAGGGTGGGGAAGGTCAATGCATACCGGGCTCAAGAGAGAATAAAGTCAAAAACAAACTGGATGAAGACAAGTCCTCAGAAGAAAGTGACCTCAACCCGGCCGTACCCAGAAGAATTGGTCGGCCCGTCCCCCACTGTATCTATCCAGGTGGAAGAAGTATATACGAAGGCCCTCCTGGACACTGGAGCTCAAGTGACTTTGTTGTACAGAGACTTCTACGATAGGCACTTAAGCCATTTGCCTATACAGAAGATAGAAGAACTGGAGATATGGGGCCTGGGAACGCAGAGGTTCCCCTATGATGGTTATCTGCCCATAAAGCTGACATTCGACCCCTCTGTGGCGGGGAAGACAGAAGTGTTCGACACCCTGGCAGTTGTGTGTCCTAGACCACCCGGGGCCAGCAAGATGTCCCTCATCATAGGCACCAATACGGATCTAGTGAGAAGACTTCTGACCCCCCTGGTGAAGATGAGGAGCCATCAGGATCCAAACATCCATCCCATGCTGAAGACAGCCTACCAACGGTTAGTGTTGGAGCAGAAGACCCCAGGAGAGGGGATAGGGAAGGTGTGGAGACTGGGGAGAGAAGGAGTGGTGCTGCAGCCCGGACAGGTGGCTTGTCTCAGGGCCACTGTGAAGCTCACCTGGAAGCAGCCTGGTCCCTTTGTCATGCTGGAATCCGACCCAAGGGAAGATCACTCAGGCCTGGAAGTGATACCGGAAGTGATTCCAATCAAGGCCCTGAAGAAAGCCAGGGGAAGAGTCCCGGTGAGTGTGAGGAACTCTACAGAAAGGGCCATAGAGATCCCTGCTCGGATGCTGTTGGGACAGGTGAGTCCTGCTGTCCCAGTCAGCTGGTCAGAAGTAAAGGGGACGGGTGAAGAAGGAGATGTTTGGGAAAAACTTTCCATGGAGAACCCGAATTTACCTGGAGCCTGGAAAGAGAGAGCCAAGGCCCAGCTGACTAGATGGGAGAAGATTTTCTCCAAAAATGAGTTCGATGTGGGGTGTGCGAGGAGTGCTACCCACCGCATCCGCCTGCAAGAAGACAAACCGTTCAGGGAGAGAGTCAGGCGGGTTCCGCTGGCAGATCTGGAGGATCTGAGGGAACAGCTTGCAGAACTGAAAAAGACTGGGGTGATTTGAGAGTCCAGAAGCCCTTATGCCTCTCCAATAGTGGTGGTCAGGAAGAAGAATGGGTCGCTGAGGCTCTGCATTGACTACAGAACTCTCAACAGGAGGACCACCCCTGATCAGTACACCACGCCAAGGATAGAGGACGCCTTACAGAGTTTGTCTGGAGCTAAGTGGTTCAGCGTGATGGACCTCAAGAGCGGGTACTATCAAATTCCCATGCACCCAGAGGATAAAGAAAAGACCGCTTTCATAACTCCTGTGGGGTTCTTTGAGTTTAATAGAATGCCTCAGGGCCTATCTGGGGCCCCAGCTACTTTTCAACGTCTCATGGAGAAGACTGTCGGAGATATGAACCTCATAGAAGTCCTCGTGTACCTGGACGATGTCATTGTCTTCGGGAGAACTTTGGAGGAACATGAGGCCCGATTGGAGAAAGTGTTGAGAAGGCTTAGTGAAGAGGGACTAAAGCTTTCCCCCGAGAAGTGTCGGTTCTACCAGTCTTCGGTGAACTACCTGGGACACATAGTGTCTGAAAAGGGGGTGGCTACTGATCCTGAGAAGTTGGAGGCAGTTACCTCCTGGCCAAGACCCACAACAGTCACCGAACTTAGATCTTTCCTGGGCTTCTGCTCCTACTATAGGAGGTTTGTGGATGGGTTTGCCCGTATTGCCAAGCCCCTAAATGAACTGCTCAAGACTGAAGGGGAAGAGGATGGCTTGGGACCCAGAAGACCCGGGGAGTCGGTTCAAGATCAGTGGACCCCCAGGTGTGAAGAGGCCTTCAGAACCCTGAAGAGGAACCTCACCACAGCCCCAGTATTGGCCTATGCTGATCCCACCAGACCATACGAGTTACATGTTGATGCTAGTCATGAAGGCCTAGGTGGAGTGCTCTACCAAGAGTATGAAGAGCAACTGCGACCAGTGGCCTATGTGAGTCGGAGTCTGACCCCCTCGGAGAAGAACTACCCCACTCATAAGTTGGAGTTCTTGGCCCTCAAATGGGCAGTGGTGGACAAACTAAGAGACTACCTCTATGGGGCAGAGTTTACAGTAAAAACAGATAACAACCCTCTGACTTACCTATTCACCACTGCCAAGTTGGATGCCACAGGACACAGGTGGCTGGCTGCATTATCTGGGTTCAACTTCAGTCTTAAATACAGACCAGGGACTGGAAATAGGGATGCAGATGCCCTGTCCCGAAGATCTCATACCATGGCTGATGACTGGGAGGACTGGACTCAGGTAGCGCCGGACGGAGTGCGAGCCCTTTGTCAAGGGGCTGAATTTCAAGCCAGAGGGGGCTCCAGAGCCGAGGAGATAGGAGTTACCACAGTGGGAGTCCCAAAACACTACTGCAGGGTGACTCAACTTGAAGAGGAATGCTTACCGAAGCTGTCTAAGAAGGAACTGAGGTGCGACCAATTGGAAGACCCCATGGGGAGATTGGTCTTTGAAGCATTGGAAAACGAGAGTCCAGAGAAACTTCGACATCACCCCTCCAAGGAGGCTCGTCTGCTAAGGAGAGAGTTAGACAAGCTACAGGTCCATCAGGGAGTGGTCTACCGAAGGGGCCCCTCTGATGACTCCGAGGATAAATGGCAGTTGTTTCTCCCAGAGAAGCACCGAGAGACTGTGCTGGTTGCCTTACATGACCAGCATGGTCACCTGGGAGCTGAAAGAACCTTCCAACTTGTCAGAAGCCGGTTCTATTGGCCCTGTATGAGGGCTGAAGTGGAGGAATATTGCCACTCCTGTGCACGATGCATCCAGAGGAAGACTCTACCCCATCAAGCTGCCCCAATGGGCCACCTACAGAGTCAAGGCCCAATGGATCTGGTGTGCATTGACTTTCTCTGCCTCGAACCCGATTTGAGTGGATTGGGAAATGTTCTGGTGGTAACCGATCATTTCACCCGTTATGCACAGGCGTTCCCCACCAGAGACCAGAAGGCTTCCACTGTAGCTAAGGTGCTTGTAGAAAAATACTTTGTCCACTATGGATTACCACAGAGAATCCACTCCGACCAAGGAAGGGACTTTGAGAGTCGCCTGATCCGGAACTTACTGGACTCCCTGGGAGTGGAAAAGACCAGGACTACCCCCTATCATCCACAAGGAGATGCCCAGCCTGAGAGATTTAACCGGACTTTGCTAAACATGCTTGGGACTCTGGAGACAGAGAAGAAGCAGCATTGGAGTCAACACATATCCACTTTGGTGCATGCCTACAATTGCACCACCAGTGATGTGACGGGTTACTCTCCCTACCGCCTCATGTTTGGGAGAGAAGCAAGATTGCCAGTGGATCTGGCCTTTGGCATTTCTCTAGACTATACCTCTGCTACCTCCCACAAAGGATATGTAGACAGACTTAGGTATAATTTGAAAGCGGCCTATGAACAAGCCCAAGCGGCCTCAGACCAAAGAGGGGCCCGAAATAAAAGGAACTATGATTTGAAGGTTCGAGTGCAAGACCTGCAGCCTGGAGACCGTGTTCTGCTACGCAACCTAGGGATCCCAGGGAAGCACAAACTTGCTGATAGGTGGAGGTCTGAGCCTTACGTTATTTGTAGGAAACTCCCTGGACTACCGGTGTACAAGTTAAAGCCAGAGGGGAGAGTGGGACCCTTGAAGACCTGGCACAGAAACCACTTACTCTCGCTTAAAGAAGCAGTCAGGATACCTCCAGTGAGGAACCTACCGGAATCTGTTTCCATCTTGGATACTCCCAGACCCAACACTCGGTCTCAGACCTCTCGATCTAGAGGTGGACAGGCTTCTCAATCAAGTGAAGATGGGAGAGGAGAACTGGAGTGGCTATGGCCTTCCCCAACCCCGGAAAATCCCACCATAGACCTTCCACCCACTGAGGATATGCAGGATGGGACCCTGAACCCAGAAGCTACAGAGTTCATTCCATCCAGTGGCGTGCCTGAATGCTGGGAAGATATTCTGGGCCTGTACTCAGATGAAGAAGAGACAGAGGCCCCAGAACCAGTGACGATGTCAAAAAGTGTTCCTGAAACAGAGCCTGTGGCACCAGAGCCTGAAGTCCCAAGGGAACAGAGAGCTCGCAGAGTCGTGAGGCCTCCCATGAAGTTAACCTACCCTCAATTGGGAAAGAGCTCAGAGGACTCTGTTACCACCGCTAGAAGAAGTACCGAGTGCTCCAATCCTTCCACTGTTCATTTGGTGGAGGGCAACCCCAGCTCACTCTCTGGCACAGTTAGGCAGGCCACTCATGCCAGTGTGACCTGTGGGACAGGGAATCCCACCTCTGAGTTTTGGTGGCAATTCCCTGTACCAACATCATACTCCGCACTCTCTAAAATGGTTCAGAAATGTTGTTAAAATGTTTATCTTTGGGGACCAAAGAGTTTTAGTGGGGGGAGTGTGTAGCGGGGTGTTCCCCTTTAATCAGAGACAGGAAATTCCAGAGAGAGGGGAGTCGGGGGGAAGGAATATAAGGAGGGGGCGAGGCCTAGCTCTTTCTTTTTTGGACACGGGGCGACAGAGAGAGATACACCTGTGCGGATCTGTGCTGTTCCAGGCCTGAAGCCTGGGGCCTGTGGAGCGAACCAAAGAGCCTTCCACCCCCCCTTTGCGAGCCTGGGTGGCATCCAGACTCATCTCTTCTAAAGTTATCTGGATCGGGGATCCGATCGTAGAAGCTGCTGTGGACGAGGACCGACACAGCCGGTGGAAGTTCCGGACTGAGGGAAGTGTTCCGGAGTGGTAAGCGAGCGAAAGCTCATCTTTAAACTGTTACTTTTATACTTTGTGCCTACTAGACTTCCGAGGCCTAACACCTCCGGTGTGGGAGAATTACCCCCCCCCCTATTGGATTACAAATACATGGTTTTGAATACTTCAAGTGCACCACCTTTACAGATCCTGTGCCGGTGAAGATTCGTGTTTCTTCTAAGACTGAGTTTCATGGTTAGGGATCAGGCCTGATCCGTTAGATAGTTATAAGTTAGTTATCACACCACAGGGTGTTTAGGTAACGGTCGCCCCACGTGGCGTTCCGTCCCCTTTCCAAGGCGGGTACACACACACACAGTATTGTGATTTACAACTGCAGGGACCTGCTTATGTGTTGTGAACCAAATGTTACATGCATGCTATTCCCTTTTATCTTACCACTAGCAGTAAAGTCAGTTATTATTTACAACATTGTCTATGAGTCTGAGTTATCAATCCACACACCCACATTTAAAGCATAAGTGATTGTTTATGTGAAATTGCTGTGGGTTAACTGTGCCAGAGTGAGAGAGCAGATAGCCGGGGGGTTGGGGAAGCCGCACTCAGGGCCCAAATCAAAACTTGCGGCTCTCTTAAGCTGAGGGTATCGCTACATAAGCTTATGGTCATTGAAGTGAGCATAAGCTTATAGGAGAGGGAGATATGAGGTCCATACGGCATACAGACTTGGCCACCTGCTGGCACTTTTTAGGTCCGTACGGCGTATGGACTCGGCAGTGAAAGGGTTAAAGAATCTGTTTTATTTGTACTGCTTTGTTTTTCCTTATAAAGGTTTTTCCCTATATTTGTTCCTTGGTGTTTCTTGGCAATAAAGCATACTAAAAGAGTTCTGCTCCATCCTTGTTAAACCACATACATTTTGTGACAGTTTTGGCTTTAGGAGCAGCAATATACCGAGAAAATGACACATGGGAAAATGCATTGTATAGGGATGAATTACAAAACGCTTTAGCCTTGGGATGTTCATGTCTTGTATAAAATGCAGGTTTTTTTCTTTTGATTGAATGTTTATAGACAAAAAGATTAAAAGGACAATTTATGCCGCGTACACACGATCGGAAAATCCGACAAGAAAACCGTGGATTTTTTTCTGACGGAATGTTATCTCAAACTTGTGTTATACACGCAGTCACACAAAATTCCGACCGTCAAGAACGCGGTGACGTATAAGACGTACAACGAGCCGTGATCAATGAAGTTCAATAGGCAAGACTATGGAGCATTGGAAAGCCTATTTCAATTATTAAAATACACCAAACTCTAAAGTTTTGGCCCATTTTAATGCATCACATTTTACATTGGCAGACAAGTAAAGTATGCCTTTAAGGTTAAAATAAATGATCCTCAAAACATAAAAAAATGTAAACCTAGCCTACCTAAATTACTACTGGCACTGGCATTGCAGCTGTGGTAAGATGGAGCTTACCTCTGGTATGCCTTTGTGATGCACATGGGTAAGCCAGGGCTCAGTTCCATCAAAAAAAAAGATTTTTCAGTTCCCCACTTCTCATAGAAACCAGACAGTAGAACAAGTACAACAGTAGAAATACAGAAGTAGAACAGTAGAATAGAATAGAAAAAGACATCCCTGTTTTCCCAGTAGACACAGATCGTATAAAAAATAAAAACCTAAATGGGGGGGGTGGGGGCGTGGCGGGAAGCCGACCAAGATGGCTGCTAGCTGATTCTGCTCCAGGCATCGGCGGCTTTCCTGGGTGTCAGCAACGTAAAAGAACAGCCTGCTTCACCAGCGAACACCCCCCTCAGAACCCTGAGGCACCAAAGAGCATGTCAAAGTGGAGGAAAGGCCGCTCCGCGGAAACAAATGGAGTTCTTCCCGACTCCCGGCAGACAAGCTCTGCGAAGTGCAGGCTACGGCTGACTCAGGATACAGATCAGGTCACTGAGGTGAGCCCTGCTATTCTGTCATCTCATATGAACCCTGCTCTGACTAAATCAATTGCTGCATATCCAACCTCTAATCAACCAGTCCTAGACACCACCCTAAAATATATGCTTCTTTCACTACAATCCTCAATTCACTCTGATTTAAAGTGGTGTTCCGGCCGAAATTACACTTTTTAAATAAAAATATCTGTATAATACACAAGCTTAATGTATTCTAGTAAAGTTAGTCTGTAAACTGAGGTATGTTTTGTTAGGTTATTACAGCATATTGAAAGTTTATAAACTAGAAATAGAATGTGGCCAGCTTATGTGTGGGCATCTGAAGCCAGACTTTATTACTTCCTGGATTTCATTACTGCAGATCTCGCACATGCTCAGTGCTACACAAGCAGTGTAATAGGTTTCAGGTCAGGTTTCCATAGCAACGGCAATGTCAGAGGAAGTTGACACTTTTCTATGCAAACCTCTCCTCCCCTCCTCCTTGCAGGAAACAGTAAATAGGTACTGCATGTTCAAGAAATTATATACAGGGTATATATATATATATATACACACACACACACACACATACACACACACAGGCTACTTTTTTCTGTACAGCTTTTCATTAAAAAAAATACCAATCTCATCAACCAAATTCATTTATGCATCTAGATTGCATCACCCCCACTACATCGAATCGCATGGCCCACAGCACATTGCATCACCCCCAGCACATCGAATTGCATGGCCCACAGCACATTGCATCACCCCCAGCACATCAAATCGCATCACCCCCAGCACATCGAATCGCATCAACCCCAGCACAACAAATCGCATCAACCTCAGCACATCGAATCGCATCAACCCCAGCACATCGAATCGCATTAACCCCAGCACAACAAATCGCATCAACCCCAGCACAACAAATCGCATCAACCCCAGCACATCAAATCGCATTAACCCCAGCACTACAAATCGCATCAACCCCAGCACAACAAATCGCATCAACCCCAGCACATCGAATCGCATCAACCCCAGCACAACAAATCGCATCAACCCCAGCACATCAAATCGCATGGCCCACAGCACATTGCGTCACCCCCAGCACATCAAATCGCATCACCCCAGCACATTGAATCGCATCACCCCAGCACATCGAATCACATAACCCCAGCTAATCGAATTGCATGGCCCACAGCACATTGCATCACACCTATCGTCTGTAACTATGACAACAGCTTGGGGGCGTCTCTGCCACGACACCACCCCTCTTCCGAGATGTCTATTGTCACCTTTTTACCAACACCACGGCCTAGATCCGACCATGATTTCCTCCCATCCTTTAGTAAATGCCCGCCCCCTATCTCTCTAAATCCCCTAGTTACAATCTCCGCCCTCTTACCCACCAAAGGCGTTGGGCGTGACGGAGAACCGGCGAATTGTGCGGCTCCTCTAGCTGGCTAATCGCTGACTGCACCTCCCTCAGAGTGACGCACAAAGGTAACGCCCTCTCACCGTGCGCTCATACCTGATTGGCAGTCTCCAAAGCAGGCTCCGCCCCTTCAATTCTGCTGTCTATCAGCTCACGGCCCCACCTCTCGCCAGTAGGCATGGCCTATGTGCTGCCGCTCCGTGGCTCCTCCCCCACATTCTCTGCCTGGCACGAAGAAGCGATCATGACCGAGACTACCACGGCTGGCTGGGGGCCTGATATATTGATAATACAATGATATGGGGAGTTGGGCGTCATTTTATCCCTTATTACAGATGTACGCTCCCTCCTCTGAATCCCACGAGCCACTCTATCCGCCCTTTTCCCTTTCAGTAGCCGGACATGTGGCTGTCCGCTCCCTCCTCTGAATCCTACAAGCCGTACGTGTTGGTGTAAACATTAATCTGAGCTCACACGGTTACATTTCATGGAGCGCAGTCACAATGAACCGCTCCTGTGGTCCTTACATACACAGTGCACGCTCAGTGTCAGTGGAGTGTCAATGGCAACACACACCTGGTTGCCCTCAATTAAAATGGCGCCGGACGTCACCGTGCATCGCGTCATTTCCTATTTAGAAATAACGCAATGCTATGGCCCAGGGCCTCCTGGGATTGATGACAAACATCTCCCAGGAGGCCTAGCGATCAGTGGATGATGCCAGGAGACTGATGCGGCCGCGGCGCGAATATTAAAAAGAGGACTATAAAACAGTGAGTTTTTTAAATAAAATAAAAAAATATGCCAATTAGTCTTAAGGGGACATAAACAGATAGGATGCAAGCAACTTGCAAAAGAGGGTGGAACTCCACTTTAACCAACATTATGCACCATTTTACTACTGAATTATCCTATCTAGGAGAAAGAGTCCCAAATATAGAGGCCAAAATGGGGAAACTGACCTTCTCCTTTAATGATCTTGTGGATATGCAGGGTGAGGAAGCAGACAATATAGAATGGATGAAGGCAAAAATTGCAGATTTAGAGGATCGTTCCAGAAGGAACAATTTAAAGATCAGAGGCATACCAGAATCCATCCAACAGTCTGCATTAAAGGAATATTTCTCCCAATTGATGTTCGCCTTTTTTCCTGACATCCCTCTGGGAGAATTTAATTATTGACCGCATACACCAGGTACCTAAACCACCTCACCTGCCAGATACTGTCCAAAGGGACACCATCGTCCGAATTCACTTCTTCCACGAAAAGGAAAATCTTATGCGTGCTACGCAAAACCCAGCTGCTTACCCCCAGCCATGCACCAACCTGGCTTTCTAGGCAGATTTATCAAAGTATACTATGTTGCAAGAATTTATCTACCATTATGAAACCCCTTCGGAAACCACCAAATCCAATACAAATGGGGCCATCCGGTTAAACTTGTCATCACTAAAGACAACAAATCCTTTTCAGTCCGCACCTTGACGAAGGTGTCCTGCGTGACTCCGAAGGTGTTCATGCCTGAAGAAGGGGTCCTGCGTGACTCTAAAACATTGCACTCTCCTTGTGTTGTGATCATGCAATAAACAATCTGTTTGGACACCATTTTGTGTCGATCCACGGTGTGCTGGCAAATATCTACTTTGTGACTTGAACCAGTATCCAGCTGGTTGTTGCTGCAGCACCCAAACCTTGAGAGCTTATTCAGGAACGTGTGCGATGGGAATATTAAGTATTATATGTATTGGACAAAGGCCTATCGCTGCTGCGGCAATGGCATATCGTAGAACCACTATGCATAAAATTAAATATATTGCGCAACCCTGTAAAAGGCAAAACAAAGTGCCAAACAAAATATTGATGACCTGAAAAAAAGTGCAACTATGTGAATATACACTTGAAAAAGTCCAATTACTGATGCTGCTCCAGCAGCATACACATGAAAAGTTCAAAAGAAAAAATCCATAGAAAAAAATGCCACCAAAGTGTGTAAAAACACCAAAGTGTATAAAAAGGACAGCAGATATGGATCTTCAAACATGGGTATAGACTTCAGCGGCAAAGAATGTATACACAGGAGGCTTACCAGAACAGATGGGTCCCTATTACGGGGACCAAACGGGCTCAGCAAAGAAAACCGATCAAGGTGTCAGCGATGTGATCCTATGGGTCCTCGCTCAGCTCCAGCACCGGTCAGCAAACGTTGGTACTCCCCACAATTGTGTAAACACTCGTCCAGCGTGATGTTTTTTTCAGAAGGAAAGATAATAAAGAGGCTTCATGGTGTAGATTTGTTTAAAAAGACAAATACCCTTTTTCTTGTTCATACATCACGGGACACAGAGCAGCATAGTCATTACTATGTGGGTTATATAGAATTACCTTCAGGTGCTGGCACTGGCAACTTCCAAAACAGGAAGTACCCTCCCCTATATAAGCCCCTCCCATCCGGGAGTACCTCAGTTTTTTGCCAGTGTCTAAGGTGTTGGCCAAGGTTAACATGTATTCATCTGGGCTTGTGTACAGGTTCTCTGGGCCTTAGCAAGCTATTCCGGATCCGACCAAAAAAAAGCTTCATAGCTAAACGGTCGGTACCCGGGCCTTGCAGAGAAGAGCAGGGTTTTGCCTGTAATGCCTCTCTTAGGAGGGCTGGACCCTGGGATCCAGAGCTCTGGTCATACCCAAAACCAAGAGGCTATCTGTGCAGGGTGCTATACAGGTCCAGGGGAGTGGAATCCTTGGGAACCCGGTCCCTGAAGGTCTAGTACAATGCCTGCCGTGAGAGGTGAAGTTTGGGCTTCTGTGGACCAAACAAAGTCCTGCGGCGGGGAAAAGGTAAGTGGGGGCCCCTCAGGAACTTGGTTCTATTGAGGGGACCCCCAAGCCTAATATGTCTTTCTGCCTGTTACCTAAAGGGTATTCCCGCTAATAGCTGTATATGCCTAAGAAATCCTAGAAATGTTTTTTCATAAGGGAAATTTTAAAAAAACTGTAAACCTGGAAATGTTTTTTCATAAAGGAGGTTTTAAAAAAAAAAAAAAAAAAAGAGACAAAGGTGCGGTACATGTGTTTGTCCACTAGAGGCCGCTGTGGAACGTCTTTTTTCTTGGGACTATTCCTTCCATGGTGAAAGTCCAGGCAGATGAGTGAGCTCTCTATCAGGGAAGCTGCATTCCTCTGTCATGCTGCCAAGTAGTTTCCTTCCATCCCTGAGTCCTGGTGAAACAGGGACCCTGGCTCCTCTCCCTACATGGCGCCAAGAGCGCACACGTGCACGCGCGCGCGCGCACACATGCTTTCCTTTTATAAGGTTTAGCTTCAAAAAAGGGGGCGGAGCCTGGCGGGTGACGCGCTCTGTGCGCCCAGCGCTTCTGCGCATGTGCGGGCGTCCCAGCAAGATAAAAGGACTCAGTCCACGCTGCTTGCTATGGACACAGAGCATGAAAAGGAGCTGGTAGCATGGTATAGGGGCTTACAGCGGGCGGTTGATACAGGCATCCCCAGAAAGACGCATTAGTAGACACCCACTGATGTACATAGCAGCAAATTGCATTAGACTATTTCAGTAAGGGGTGTATTGCGGCTGGAATACCTCAGCTTTGAACTAAGGAATATGCCGCCTAAAAAACTCCGAGATATACCTCTCAGGAAGTGTAGGGGGTCTCCATCGGGCTCTGAGGATCTGGAGCAGTCATCTGCACCCTCCTCCCCTGAGAAATCAGAGGTTAATACCCATAAGGGACCCCCGGGAGTGCCAGGTACTGCGGCTGTCCTCAGTCCACCTGCTCCTGCATATATAACAGAGGAGGTTTTTTCCTCAACTCTGGAGGGATTGGAGCAGAGATTGGCTGCATTGATCGCTTCTTCTCTACAGGAAAGAAAGCGCGCCAGATCTCCATCACCTCCATTAGAGTGCCTGTTGGCAGAGCAACAGTCCCAGGAAGGGACCGACCTACCTGAAGGGGATCAGGAGGAGGTTAACTCTGTTTTTGAGGAATCGACAGTAGATGAACCATTTTCAGCATCACAGACTGAAAGATTGTGGGTCCAGACCCTAACTGACATGGTTCGATCTGCATTTAAAATGCCTCTTGTTGAACCATCAACTACTGCTGTCTCCTCATTGGGGTCGCTAAAAGCTCCCCAGGTTAATTGCTCCTTTCCAATACATCCATTATTGGAAGGACTTATATACCAGGACTGGGAACATCCTGATAAACTATTTGTTCCGCCTAAAAGGTTTCCGGTGATCTATCCCATGGAGGGAAAGTTCACCCAGAGATGGAATGTTCCTACGGTGGATGCAGCCATCTCTTCTGTGAACAAATCACTGACATGTCCAGTAGATAATGTTCAAATGTTCAAAGATCCAGTGGATAAAAAATTGGAATCTTTATTAAAATCTGCTTTTTCCACAGCAGGGGCTGTTACACAGCCAGCAGTGGCAGCTATTGGGGTCTGCCAAGCTTTAAAGGATCAAATGAAAATGGTCCTGAGGGATTTGCCAGACCAGCAGGCCCAGGCTCTGGCTGATCTGCCTAGAGCATTATGCTTTGCGGTTGACGCCATCAAGGATTCTATCCATCAGGCCTCCCGCCTCACGCTGTCTTTGGTACATATGCGTAGGCTTCTGTGGCTCAAAAACTGGTCTGCTGAAGCTCCCTGTAAGAAGCTCTTAGTTAGCTTCCCATTTCATGGGGAACGCCTTTTTGGCGAAGACCTGGATAAGTATATCCAGAAGATTTCCAGTGGTAAAAGTACTCTCTTACCGAGTAAAAAGAGGTCTAGGGGTCCATCTTTTAAGAGGACTAACTCTCCTATCCCTGCGACGTCTGCTACTAAGCAGTTCCGACGGCCTCCTCGGTCAAACTCAGGAGGTAAAAATCAGGGACAGCCACAGGGTAATAAAAAGCCCTGGATCCGAAGAGGTACTAAACCAGCCTCCAAGTCAAGCCTATGAAGGGCTGCCCCCACTCAAACGGGTGGGGGGAAGACTTCAGTTGTTCGCAGAGACCTGGCGGGAGACGATCAAAGACAGATGGGTGCTCTCCGCAGTAACTCTGGGATACAAGTTGGAGTTAAAAGAGTCTCCTCCGTCCCATTTTATGTGGTCAGGCATGCCAAGAGACCCTCTGAAAAGAGGGTCTCTCCTATTGGCGTTAGAACAACTATTGCTCCAAGGAGTAATTATGGAGGTTCCTATGGAAGAGTGGGGGTTGGGTTTCTACTCAAACCTTTTCACAGTCCCGAAGCCAAACGGGGACATAAGACCCATATTGGACCTAAAGAGTCTAAACAAATTTCTAAACGTCCGGTCTTTCCGGATGGAGTCGATCCGATCGGTCACCGCTGCCCTACAAGGGGAGGAATGGTTAGCCTCGATCGACATCAAAGATGCTTACTTGCATGTTCCCATATTTCCAGGTCATCAAAAATTCCTACGCTTTGCAGTAGAAGGGCGCCATTTTCAGTTCAGAGCCTTACCATTCGGTCTGGCCACAGCACCACGAGTGTTCACAAAAATTCTGGCCCCACTGTTGGCCGATCTAAGAACACGGGGTGTAACGATAATGGCATACCTAGACGACTTGTTGATGATGGACCACTCAGTTGCCAAGCTAGAAGTGGTAATTGTCGATACAATCAAGTATCTAGAATCTCACGGTTGGGTCATCAACCTGGACAAGTCAGCCCTACAGCCAGTGAAAAACCTGGTATATCTAGGGCTACGGCTGGATTCAGACCAGAGGAAGATTTTCTTACCTCTAGACAAGGTATCCTCTTTGAGGGCCTTGGTCCGTCTGCTTTGTGCAAAAAGACATGAGGCCTGTGCATGAGGCTGCTGGGAAAGATGGTAGCATCATTCGAAGCTGTGCCATACGCCCAATTCCACTCAAGGAATTTACAAAGGGCCATATTGTCAGCCTGGAACGGAAAAGTTCAGGCTCTAGACTTCCCGATGGCTTTGTCCCCTTCCGTTCGGAAGAGTCTCTGCTGGTGGTTGATCCCCCAGAATCTCCAGAAGGGAAAACCCTTCAGCCCGATATCTTGGAAGGTGGTCACTACAGATGCCAGCCTTATAGGCTGGGGGGCAGTACTGGAGCAATGGTCTCTCCAGGGCAGATGGTCAAATGTAGTAAAAACCCTGCCCATCAATCTCTTAGAGATACGAGCAGCCCGGTACGCTCTAGTAGCCTGGACATCCAGACTCCAAGGGTCCCCTGTCAGAATTCAATCAGACAATGCCACAGCAGTGGCATATATCAATCATCAGGGAGGCACCAGGAGTCGTGCAGCCCAGAGGGAAGTAAGTCACATCCTGGAATGGGCAGAAAAGCATGTCCCATGTATATCAGCTGTCTTCATTCCAGGGGTGGAGAATTGGAAGGCGGACTTTCTGAGTCGCCAACAGTTATGCCCAGGGGAATGGTCCCTTCATCCCGAGGTCTTCCGAGCAATATGTCAGCGGTGGGGAACACCGGATGTAGATCTGCTAGCATCCAGATTCAACGCAAAGGTGGACAGATTTGTCTCCCGGACAAGGGATCCCCTAGCTTGCGGCTCGGATGCTCTGGTGTTCCCTTGGGATCAGTTCAGACTGATATATGCATTCCCTCCGCTACAATTGTTGCCTCGACTCCTTCGCAGAGTCAGGTTGGAGAAGAAGCCGGTGATCCTGGTGGCTCCAGCGTGGCCCCGAAGGGCCTGGTACGCGGAGATCATCAAAATGTCTGTGGGGAGTCCTTGGACCCTTCCACGTCGTCCGGACCTGCTTTCGCAAGGACCGATATACCACCCTTCCTTACTAACTCTAAGTTTAACGGCCTGGCTATTGAATCCCACATCCTAAAGAAGAGAGGTCTCTCTAACTCTGTGGTATCAACTATAATCAATGCCAGGAAGCCTGTATCCAGGCAGATCTACTATAGAGTTTGGAAGGCGTACATCACTTGGTGCGAGGCCAGAAAATGGCATCCACGTAAGTACGTTATAGGCAGAATTCTGAACTTCCTGCAGTGGGCTGTAGACAGGAAGTTTGCCTTAAGTACTATCAAGGGCCAGGTTTCGGCCTTGTCAATACTATTTCAAAGGCCCCTGGGTATGCATTCACTTGTCAAATCCTTTATGCAAGGTGTGACTCGTATTATTCCACCGATTAAGGCTCCCATATGCCCATGGGATCTAAATTTGGTTCTGTCGGTTCTGCAGAAGCAGCCATTTCCTTGGTTCTACTTACCAGGAAATTGATATTTTTAGTAGCCATATGCTCGGCTAGAAGAGTGTCGGAATTAGCCGCCATGTCCTGTAAAGAGCCATATCTGGTTATCCATAAGGACAGAGTAGTATTACGTCCTCACCCAGCCTTTCTTCCTAAGGTGGTATCGAGGTTTCACTTGAACCAGGATGTGGTTCTTCCTTCTTTTTTCCCCAAACCAAGCTCGGTAGAGGAAAAGTTATTGCATTCTTTGGATGTAGTAAGAGCAGTTAAAGCTTATCTAAAAGCCACTGCTCAGATTCGTAGAACGGATTCTTTGTTTGTTCTGCCGGAAGGCCCCAGAAAGGGTCAGGCAGCATCAAAATCTACTTTAGCCAAGTGGATTCGACAGGTCATAATACAAGCCTATGGCTTGAGAAGTAGACCGCCTCCGTTCAAAGTTAGGGCGCACTCCACGAGAGCAGTTGGAACTTCATGGGCAGTGCATCCCCAGGCCTCCCTGGCGCAAATTTGTAAGGCCGCAACATGGTCTTCAGTACACACGTTTACTATGTTCTACCAGGTGGACGTTAGAAGTCAGGAGGATGTCGCCTTTGGGCGCAGTGTGTTGCAGGCCGCAAAAGATCCTCATGCCTGATGGCGCCCAGCTTATGTATGGTGTATCCCCCCCCTCATGTGGCATTGCTTTGGGACGTCCCACATAGTAATGACTATGCTGCTCTGTGTCCCGTGATGTATGAACAAGAAAGTAGGATTTTTAAAACAGCTTACCTGTAAAATCCTTTTCTTGGAGTACATCACGGGACACAGAGCTCCCACCCCTCTTTTGGGGACACGTATTGCTTTGCTACAAAACTGAGGTACTCCCGGATGGGAGGGGCTTATATAGGGGAGGGTACTTCCTGTTTTGGAAGTTGCCAGTGCCAGCACCTGAAGGTAATTCTATATAACCCACATAGTAATGACTATGCTGCTCTGTGTCCCGTGATGTACTCCAAGAAAAGGATTTTACAGGTAAGCTGTTTTAAAAATCCTACTATTGCAATGTACGGGTAAATAGACGTCCATACACGATAAAAACAAACGTTTCAAAAAGGCACTGCAACCCCGCCAGGCGTCAGCCAATCAGCTGGGGGCGTGGTGACGTCAGGGTCCTGAGCTCCACCCTACGCTGCGTTTCTCCGTAAGAGGCGTCGTCTGGGAAACCACTAGAGCAACGACAGCAAAGTCGTCACCAACGTAACCACAACAATGGTGACTGTGTTGACTTTGACCCCCTGATGATATGACAACCTAATTTTGTTCTCAGCCATGTTAGACTTGCGTTCAAACCCCAGAATATTTTTTTTTTACAACTTCCTTGGAAACACTGAGAATTTGTTTGTTCATTAAGTCACTGACTTTTTAATTTCTTACAGTCTATTGCTTAACACTCTATCTTAACCACTTCAGCCCCGGAAGATTTTACCCCTTTCTGACCAGAGCACTTTACAATTTGGCACTGCGTCACTTTAACTGACAATTGTGTGGTCATGCAATTCAGTACCTAAGCTAAATGTGTGTCCTTTTTTTCCCACAAATAGAGCCTTGTTTTGGTGGTATTTGATCACCTCTGCGGTTTTTATTTTTTGCGCTACAATTTTGAAAAAATTATATATATGTTTTACTTTTTACTATAATAAATATCCCCAAAATGTTTTTAAAAAACACATTTCTTCATCAGTTTAGGCCAATATATTTTTGGTATAAAAAAAAGAAAAATCGCAATAAGCGTATATTGATTGGTTTGCGCAAAAGTTATAGCGTCTGCAAAGCTATTAGAAAGATTTATGGAATTTTTATGGCATTTTTATTATTCTTTTTTTTTTACTAGTAATGGCAGTGTCACGTACCTTTGGTGTGAGCCTGATGTGCAGAGGGAGACCTCCCGTACAACCCCGGCTCGGAGACCACTGGAGTGGGGACAGTGGTGGTAAGAGCGCGGTGAGGTAAGGGTGCCTGCTTGGTCCTCTTGGCTGGGTGTAGTAAAGCCAAGCGAAAGCTGGAACAGCTGGAACTGGGAGCAGCGGATGCAGGTCAGCAGGTGCAGGTATGCAGAGCAGCGGATGCAGGTCAGCAGGTGCAGGTATGCAGAGCAGCGGATGCAGGTCAGCAGGTGCAGGTGTGTGGGACCGCGGATGCAGGTCAGCAGGTGTAGGTATGCAGAGCAGCGCAGTCAGACAAGCCAGGTCATTCACATCAGGGTAAACAGCATAAACGGCAGGCAGAGAGTAGTCAGAGTCCAGGCTGGGTCTTGGCAACAGATGATCAGACAGGTAACTTAGCAGGGTCAAACAAGCCAGAGTCAGGACTGGAGATAGGAGGGAGGTCAGGAAGCCGGGTCAAACATAGAAACACGATACAGGCACAGAGTCAGGAACAGAAGAAGATCAAACCGCAAGGGGCAACATCTCTGGAACGTCTTTTATAGGAAGTTCATGGAAGGAGCAAGTGGTTCAGGGTTCAACATCAATCAAGACACCAAGCAGAGTAGTCTAATCCATTAGATAGGTTATCCAGCAGATCAGGCAGGGAACTGTCCAGCATCCCAGATAGCTCAGTGGGAAGAGTCAATACCAGACACAGACGAGGTCCCAGGTTCAAGCCCAGTATGTCCCTGACAGTGCCCCCCCCCTTAAGGGCAACCTCCGGGTGCCCAAGAGAGCTCTTTTCTGGGGGTGACTGCGAAAAAATGCCTGGATTAACTCTCGGGCATGAATGTTCCGTTGGGGTTCCCAGGAGTTCTCCTCCAGACCATACCCCTTCCACTTAATCAGGAATTGAAGTTGGTTCCCCCTTCTTCTACAGTCCAAGACGGCCTCCACCTCGAACTCCTCATCCCCGTCAACCATTACAGGTTCAGGCGGTTCTGATCCCCTGTTTGGGAAGGGATCCGGCACTGTAGGTTTCAGTAGTGACACGTGAAACACTGGGTGAACCTTCAATGAATCTGGTAAAGAAAGTTCATAGGAGACTTCATTTAATCTCTGTTTTACTGGGAAGGGGCCGATGAACTTGGGTGCCAGTTTCCTTGCGGGGCAGGTCATCCTAAGGTTGGCGGTAGACAGCCATACTTGATCGCCTTGTTGAAGGCATAATTCCCCTCTCCTCTTTCTGTCAAACATCCTTTTATTGGTTGCCTGCGCCTTGGTCAAGGCTTCCTGTAATATTTTGTTGTTACGGGTCAGGAAATCAACGGTACTCTGGACTGCTGGGACTGTTGAATCAGAAATGAGATCAGGTAGGAAGGTCGGGTGGAACCCGTAGTTGGAGAAAAATGTAGACTGACCTGTAGCCGAGTGACTGGCATTATTAAAGGCAAACTCCGCCAGGGGTAGTAGTGTTACCCAGTCATCTTGAACAAAGGTGGTAAAGCATCGGAGATATTGCTCAAGCGTTTGGTTCGTCCTCTCGGTTTGCCCATTGGTCTGAGGGTGATAGGCAGAGGACATGGACAGCTCGATCTTCAGGACCTTGCACAAAGCCTTCCAGAAGCGAGAGGTGAACTGCACCCCTCTGTCTGAAACAATGTCTGTTGGAACCCCATGTAACCTTACTATCTCTTTTATGAAGACCTGGGCAGTTTCCATGGCAGATGGCGTGCTCTTCAGTGGCACGAAGTGGGCCATTTTAGATAGACGGTCGACCACTACAAAAATGGCTGAGCAACCTTCTGACGGGGGAAGTTCCACTATGAAGTCCATAGCAATCCTTTGCCAGGGTCGATCAGGAACTGGTAAGGGTCTGAGCAGACCCCAGACCTTGCTTCTAGCGGTCTTACTACGGGTACAGGTGGCACATGAATTTACATACTCCCTGCAGTTCCTTTCAAGATCCGGCCACCAAAATGTGCGTTGAATTCGTTCCTGGGTTTTATGCATTCCGAAGTGGCCGGCCAGGGGATGATCATGGCACAGATTTAATACTGTTACTCTGACATCTTCTGGTACAAAGATCTTGTTGTCTTTCCATAGTAACCCATCCTTGGGTAACAGGGTAATCCCAGGAGGCCCTGACATATTTGCTGAAGCTTGTTTCAAGCCGGACATTAGATTTGTTTGCAAGAGTAGAAAGTTACCTTCCGATAGGATGGTATCGGGAGCTGACACTTCTTTCGGCTCATCGAACATGCGAGAAAGGGCGTCTGGTTTGGTGTTCTTTGAGCCGGGCCGGTAAGTTATGTGATATGAAAACCTAGAGAAGAATAAGGCCCATCGTGCCTGGCGTGGTCTCAGACGCTTGGCAGCTCTCAAATACTCCAGGTTTTTGTGGTCTGTATAAATGAGTATGGGATGCGCCGCTCCTTCCAACAGATACCTCCATTCTTCAAGGGCGGACTTGATGGCCAGGAGCTCCCGGTCCCCCACATCATAATTCTTCTCAGCCGGAGTAAGCTTACGAGAGAAGAAGGCTATTGGGTGCATCAAGTCCTTGAGACCCTGGCGTTGAGAGATAACGGCTCCTAACGCTGTCTCTGAGGCATATACCTCGAGTAGATAAGGTAGAGCAGGGTCAGGGTGACTCAGAATAGGAGCTGACGTGAACAGTCCTTTTAAATTTGTGAAGGCAGCCTGTGCCTCGGGATTCCAACAAAACCGGATATTCTGCTTGGTCAGCTGCATAATCGGGGAAATAATAGCGGAGAATCCCTTGATGAACCTCCGGTAGAAGTTGGCGAAGCCAACAAAGCGCTGCACCCCCTTCTTGTCTGAAGGTGCAGGCCAATCCAGAATAGCTGAAACCTTTTGCGGATCCATCTTGAATCCCTCTGTTGAAATTACCAAGCCGAGGAACTGAATACTCTGTCGCTCGAATTCGCATTTTTCTGGTTTTGCGTACAGTCCACGTTGACGGAGTCGACAGAGTACGATCTTGACATGTTCCCGGTGCTGCTCAATTGAAGTGGAAAAAATCAAAATATCGTCTAGATAGACAATTACGTAAATGTCCAGGCAGTCCCTAAAAATGTCGTTGACTAGATGCTGAAAAGTAGCAGGGGCGTTACATAGGCCAAAAGGGCATTACTAGGTATTCGTAATGGCCGAACCTGGTCCGAAAAGCAGTCTTCCATTCATCCCCTGCGCGGATGCGGACCAGGTTGTACGCCCCCGGCAGGTCTAGCTTGGTAAACACAGAAGAGGTCCTGAGCCTCTGAAAGAGTTCGGGTACCAGGGGCAGAGGGTACTGATTCTTGACCGTAATTTTATTTAATTCCCGGTAGTCCACACAGGGCCGGAGAGAATGGTCCTTTTTCTCCACAAAAAAGATTCCCGCCCCTGCAGGAGAAGTGGAAGGACGGATGAACCCCCTCTTTAGGTTTTCGTCAACATACTCTTTCAGAACCTCTAGCTCCCGTTCAGATAAGGGGAAGATCCGTCCAAAGGGAATTTCAGCCCCAGGGAGAAGCTCGATTGGACAATCGTATGGACGATGAGGCGGAAGGGTCTCAGCTCCCCGTTTGCTGAAAACATCCAGGAATCCATGGTATTGTTTGGGCACAGCTGCGCGTACCTCTGAATCCGGCTCCAGGCATAACAGAGGACCAGAAGTGCTGAGACATGGAGGCATGCAGTGGTGTTGGCAATAAGGCGACTGGAACCTAATACTCCCAGACCCCCAATCGATCTGTGGGTTATGGGCCTGAAGCCAGGGTAGAACCAAGATGACTGGAAACAGAGGGGATGCAATGGCATTCAGGCTTAATAGTTCCTTATGATCTGTAGAGGTGGTTACAAGCAAAGGAGGGGTTTCTTGAGTCACTAATCCTGACTTAATACGGGACCCGTCTGCTAAAAAGATGGAAAGTCCCTGGGTCTTTGGCTGGAGTGGGATGTGCTGTTGTGCTGCAAAGTTAAGATCGATGAAACAATTACATGCTCCTGAGTCAATTATCGCGGTGACTGGTATTGTCCTTCCTGGCAATTGGAACGAAATAGGTAGGGCCAGGTGGGTGGTGTTGGCAGAGGGAGGTGGACCACTTGGAGAAGGGGTAGCTGGGACCTTGCGTAGCTTAGCAGGACATGAGGAAACGTAATGGCCGGCTCCTCCACAATATAAACAAAGATCATTCTGTCGCCGGCGAAGTCGTTCTTCGGCCGACAGGGAAGGTCTCATCAGTCCAAGCTGTCTCGGCTTTATGGTAACAGAAGTCTGATTGGCAGGTAAGGAGTTAACTGGAACTGAACTGGCAACAGCAGGAGATACCCGGGGTAGCATCCAGGCTGGACGGAGCTGCTGGGTAGCCCTCTTTGTTCTGCGCTCCCGGAGTCGTCGGTCTATCTGAATAGACAGGGTAATTAAAGTCTCTAGGGCATCAGGAACACCGACCCGGGCTAACTCGTCTTTCAGTCCCTCAGAGAGACCGAGACGGAACTGGTGCCGTAGGGCTGCATCATTCCACTGGGCATCCGCGCTCCAGCGTCTGAAATCAGTCACATAGTCCTCGACCACTCTGCGGCCTTGCTGGAGCGCGTGGAGGGCAGCCTCGGCGGTGGAAGTCCGTTGAGGGTCATCATAGAGTCGAGCCATGGCATCAAGAAAAGATGAGAGAGAGTCCAGAGCTTCATGGCGGACTTCCAGCAGATGGTGGGCCCAAGCCTGAGGTTCCCCCTGTAGTAGAGCAATAACAAACCCTACTTTGGTGACCTCTAATGAAAAAGTCAGAGGTAGTAAGGAAAAGTATAGTTCACATGCGTTGCGAAACACCCGGAATTTGCTTAGATCCCCAGAAAACTTATCGGGAACGGGGACCCTAGGCTCAGGAGGTGGTGGCGTTCCAGAGGAGGAAGTTGGGACTGAAGGTGCATCTGCAGTGATGGTCTGGGTTTGCGTCTGCCTATCCACTTGAACGTAACTGCCTTGTAGAGACTTCACGACCCGGGTGAGGGCTGCGAGGTGCTGACTGACATCATCCATAGGCGAGGTCCCTCTTGCAGGCTCAGACATGGCGGTTTGATACTGTCACGTACCTTTGGTGTGAGCTTGACGTGCAGAGGGAGACCTCCCGTACAACCCCGGCTCAGAGACCACTGGAGTGGGGACAGTGGTGGTAAGAGCGTGGTGAGGTAAGGGTGCCTGCTTGGTCCTCTTGGCTGGGTGTAGTAAAGCCAAGCGAAAGCTGGAACAGCTGGAACTGGGAGCAGCGGATGCAGGTCAGCAGGTGCAGGTATGCAGAGCAGCGGATGCAGGTCAGCAGGTGCAGGTATACAGAGCAGCGGATGCAGGTCAGCAGGTGCAGGTGTGCGGGACCGCGGATGCAGGTCAGCAGGTGTAGGAGCCAAAGCCTGTGTGGTTATTATAAGAACTTCAAAAAGCAGGGAGCTAGGGACTGGGACAGCACAAGGCTGTACCCAGTTGTTAGTTAGGGACACCAACGTGTGTAGTCAGCGGTCAAGTTGACCAGGATTTCTTTTCATGTTTCTTTTTGTTTTGCTGTTTTTCCCTTGTAAATAGTTTGAATAAACTGCACCTTTCGTTTTTGCAACTACAAACTCTGTCTGCTGTGCCTGTTTTGTGTGGTGAACCCATCCAAGGGGTCACACACACCCGCTGCCGAGTTAACCCCCTCACAATATATATATATATATATATATATATACATACACACATACGCATACACACACACATACGCATACACACACACATACAATATATATATATATATATATATATATATATATATATATATATATATATATACACACACACATATAGACACACACATACACACAGTATATATATCAAATGCCCTCCCCGACAAGTTTAACTGGAATCAGAGTGTGGAGATCCCGAAAAGGGGAGGTGAGGGTGGGAACGCTTACGGCCTGCAGCTCTCACCCAAAGGCAACCCAGGTGTCTGGAGGAAGGTTGTGAGCCCCATTTGGAGTTGTTTTGGTCTCCTCAGGGGTGCAGACAGTATGGTTCTGGCCTTGATAGTCAAAAGTCAGCCTAAAAAGGAAAGACCCACTTATACTTGATGTGGTGGTTCTAAAGAATAGAGGTGAATGGCTTCACCTGCCAACACTTTTGAATGGTGGTTGGGGCGATATCCAAAAACAGCTAATATTTGTTAGGTCACCTGAGGCCAGGTGACATGTGCACACCACTGAAGTTAGGAGTGCACCACCAAGGCAAAAAGGGGCCTGGCCCTTTAGGTGCAAAATGGTCCAGGGCTTAAGTGGTTAAACATGCAGGTGTGAGAGCGCGGTCCTTAAGCTGATACACAGACCAGAGAGGTAAGCAGACACACAGTAAAAAATCAATCCCCTGCACTAAAGCTACTAATTAGTGATTAGGCCTGCCGCTGCTGTACATGACATAGGTCAAAACATGGGAAAAAAGGGTATGAGTACCACAGCGCTGACAGCCTGAATAAATACAATAAAGTATAACTGTAGTACATACAAAATTAATACAAAAATACAAAAAATATATCAAGCATGTAGCCAGTGAAAACGTAACCGCTTCAGCCCCGGACCATTTCGCTGGCCAAAGACCAGGCCACTTTTTGCGATTCGGCACTGCGTCACTTTAACTGACAACTGCGCGGTCGTGTGACATGGCTCCCAAACAAAATTGATGTGCTTTTTTTCCCACAAATAGAGCTTTCTTTTGGTGGTATTTGATCACCTCTGCGTTTTTTTTTTTTTGCGCTATAAATAAAAATAGAGCGACAATTTTGAAAAAAATGCAATATTTTTTACTTTGTGCTATAATAAATATCCCCAAAAAATATATAAAAACAGCTTTTTTTCCCTCAGTTTAGGCCGATACGTATTCTTCTACATATTTTTGGTAAAAAATAAATGCAATAAGCGTATATTGATTGGTTTGCAGAAAAGTTATAGCATCTACAAAATAGGGGGTAGTTTTATGGCATTTTTATTAATATTTTTTTTTTTACCAGTAATGGCGGCGATATGCGATTTTTATCATGACTGCAGCTTTATGGTGGACACATCGGACACTTTTGGCACATTTTTGGGACCATTGTCATTTTTACAGCCATCAGTGCTATAAAAATGCACTGATTACTGTAAAAATGGCACTGGCTCTGAACCACTAGGTGGTGCTGAAGGGGTTAAGTCAGTACTAGGGAGTGATTCTTACTGTTAGGGGGCGTGGCTACGAGTGACACGTCACTGATGACCGTTCCCGATCACGGGGAGCAGTCATCAGTGACAGTGTCACTAGGCAGAATCGGGGAATGCCTTGTTTACAAAGGCATCCCCCTGTTCTGCCTTTGCCGACTGCAATCGCGGGCCGCCCGGGAACATCGAGTTCCTGGGACCCGCAGGCACACTCATGAGGCACGCAGCGGGCACACGCACACGCCTGCCGGGTGGCAAATTTAAAGGAACGTACAGGTACGCCCATTTGTCTGCCCATGCCATTCTGTCGACGTACATCGTCGTGGTGTGTAATTATGCGGATGTTCATCCACTGACACCCGCGATCTTATAGGGACCAATGTATGTCCCTTTTTCATCCGCAAGCGGACGGATGAAAAAGCAGACATACGGTCTGCTGGTGTGAAAGGGGCCTTAGGCTGCTTACATGGCAGCAGTAATTAGTTTTATGAATGAGAGCAGCAAAATTACATTTCTAAAGGAAAACAAGTCATTTAAAACTGCTTGCGGTTGTAATGTATTGCTGGATCCCGGCAATATAGATAAAAATCATTGAAAAAACTGCATGGGCCCCCCCCCAGTCCATTACCAGGCCCTTCAGGTCTGGTATGGATATTAAGGGGAACCCCGAGCCAAAATAAAAAAAAAATGGCATAGGGGTCCCCCCCAAAATCCATACCAGACCCTTATCCGAGCACGCAACCTGGCAGGCCATGGGAAAAGGGGGTGTGAGAGAGCCCCCCATCCTGAACCGTACCAGGCCACATGCCCTCAACATGGGGAGGATGCTTTGGGGTCCCCCCAAAGCACCTTGTCCCCATGTTGATGGGGACAAGAACCTCATCCCCACAAACCTTGCCCGGTGGTTGTGGGGGGTCTGTGGGCAGGGGGCTTATCGGAATCTGGAAGCCCCCTTTAACAAGGAGACCCCCAGATCCCATTGTACCCCTACATATTCACCAAAAAAAGTGACAAAGTGGTAAAAATGACAGTAGATAGTTTGTCCTGCAATGTCCATTCATCTTCAATCACAGCATCCGACCCGACAAAAAAAACAAAAAACAAACTCTGCCTCCATGGGAGGCTCCTGCCGAATGCAGGCTTTTTGCATTGACAGCTGTTATATAGCTGAGGGTGGGGCCATCCGGTGATGTAAATGGGTGACCCCACCCCCTTCTGATGTCATGTGACAGTTTTTATGTTTTTTTAATAAAAGGACTTTTACCATTTTGACACTTGTTTTGGTGAACGTGTAGGGGTACAATGTACCCAATACCCATTTACATAGGGGGGTGGGATCTGGGGGTCCCCTTGTAAAAGGGGGCTTCCAGATTACAATAAGCCCCCCGCCCGCAGACCCCCACAAGCACGGGCAAAGGTTGTTGGGATGAGGCCAAGGTGCTTTGGGAGGGACCCCAAAGCATCCTCCCCATGTTGAGGACATGTGGCCTGGTACGGTTCAGGGGGGTGCTCTCTCGCCCGCCCTTTTCCTGCGCCCTGCCAGGTTGCATGCTCAGGTAGGGGTCTGGTATGGATTTTGGGGGGGACCCCTAATTTTTTAACATTTTTGCTCGGAGTTCCCCTTAATATCCATACTGGACCCAAAGCTCCTGGTAATGGACTGGGGGGGAACCCAAGCATTTTTTTTTCAATAATTTTTATCTATATTGCTGGGAACCCGACAATACATTACAGCCGCGAGTAGTTTTATATTAAATTTTTTCCTTTAGAAATGCTGTGGTACTGTTCTAAACATGGGAAAGCTGCACTACTTTAGAGGCATACTAAGGACACCCCCCAGGCACGATATTTAACCGCTTCCCGCCCGGTCTATAGCAGAATGACGGCCGGGCGGTGGTTCACTTATCCTGACTGGGCATCATATGATGTCCAGCAGGATAACAGCCGCTGCATGCCCGTGTGAGTGTGCATCGTAGCGATCGGTGGTGCAGTGTTTCAGTCTGACACACCACTACACCAATCTCGATAAAGAGCCCCTGACGGAGGCTCTTTACCACGTGATCAGCCGTGTCCAATCACGGCTGATCATGATGTAAACAGGAAGAGCCATTGATCGTCTGACAGACGCGAGTAGAGGAGAGCCGATCGGCTGCTCTCCTGACAGGGGCGTCTGTGCTGATTGTTTATCAGTGCAGCCCCCCCCCTCGGATGCCCACCCAGGACCACCCGGATGCCACCAGGACAACCAGGGATGGGCCCCACACTGGACCACCAGGTATGCCACCCTAGACTACCAGGGAAATGCCAATAAGTGCCCAGGCAGCTGCCAATCAGTGCCCATCCCCAATGCCTGCCAGTGCCATCCGTAATGCCTATCAGTGCCATCAGTGCCCCCTATCAGTGCCACCCATAAGTACCCATCAGTGCAGCCTTTCAGTGTCCATCAGTGCCACCCATGAGTGCCCATCAGTGCCGCATATCAATGCATATCAGTGCCACCCATCATTGCCGCCTACCAGTGCCCATCGTCAGTGCCCATCAGTGCCAATCGGTGCCACCTTATCAGTGCCCATCAGTGAAGGAGAAAACATACTTATTTACAAAATTTTATAACAGAAACACTAGAAAAACTTTTTTTTTTCAAAATTTTCGGTCTTTCTTTATTTGTTTAGCAAAAAAAAAAAAAACAACCACGGAGGTGATCAAATACCACCAAAAGAACGCTCTATTTGTGGAAACAAAATGATAAAAATTCTGTTTGAGTACAGTGAATCATGATTGCGCAATTGTCAATTAAACAGCGACAGCACTGAAAGCTGAAAATTGGCTTGGGCAGTAAGGGGGTCTAAGTGCCTAGTATTGAAGTGTTTAAAGGAATATTTAATTTGTATTGCTTCACTTTAAGCATTATTAAAATCACTGCCCCTGAGAAAACAGCCATCTTTAAAACTTTTTTTGCATTAATACATGTTCCCTGGGGCAGGACACGGGTCCCCAAACACTTTTTATGGCAATAACTTGCATATAAGCCTTTAAAATGAGCACTTTTGATTTTCCATGTTCGTGTCCCATAGACTTTAACAGTGTTTGCACAAATTTTTTGCCTGTTCGCAAGTTCTGGTGCGAACCGGGGGGTGTTTGGCTCATCCCTACTGCAGATTTATGACAATATTGGTGACCCTGGTCAGGTTTGTCCCTTGTGCTCATCAGGAGAGTTTCCAGTGTGATATCAATTAAAGGGAATTATAATAATGTCGCTAGGGCCCTCTATTCTCATTGAAACCAAAGCCTTGTGGATATGATCAAATTTTAGCCAGTCAATGGGGATGGCAGGGGCCAGTTCCTGAAAGAGTGCAGTCACAGTGGAAATGGGGACTTTCACGGTTTTAGGGATACCTTGCAAGTGTAAGTTCCCAAAGTGGGATCTATTCTCAAAATCCTCAAGCCACAGTAAAGCCACTGCCAGTACTTTCTTGAGATCCAACAGGTCCTTTTTAATGATGGTTACTGCAATGCCCATCTTGTCCAAGTGATGACAGTCTTCAATGCAATAAAAAATGGTGACTGCGCTGTGTTGGGGGAAGTAAAAATGGGGGGAGGGGGTGGTGTGACACCAACAGTGGATAAAGATAGATACGGAAAAAAAAAAGTGTATATATAATGGAAATAGGATCCTATGAACAAACTCAACAGAGTGACAACAAAAATGAAAAATAATACCAAGTGATCACAAGTGATATAATAACATCCAAAAAGAAATAAAACGGTGAATCCAGAAAGTCTATATGGGAGTGGTGAACAATAAAGTCTCAAGTGCTATAAATCCCACCACAAAATAAAGACAATGAGTGCTGTGGCAATCTTCAATGAACCCACCACCATGTCTGTAAGCAGCTTACCTCACTGCTGTTAGACAAACAGCATGGATGGGCCACAGAGATGAATGCTGGTGAAATTGGTAGCAGTATAATAGTCTCCTTGCTTCCACTGCAGTGTTCTAAGTGACAGTTATACCTCATGCATGAAGACATAAGCACAAATAGGGCATTCATAGCGTAACATGAGAGACCACAGTGGAGCAGGAACAATAGCGCAGGTATAACACTCACTTTGTATCAAACGAGCGCTGAGCTTGTTCACCCCAAACTGTGCTTAGTCCTGGTCCACTCTGGTAAACGGATGTTCAGCAAGTGGTATTGATGATATAATGAAAAAAATAACATTTTAATAAGCAACAATGAATAAAAACTCACATTTAGAAAGAGCGAACAGTAAATACATCCATGAGCACCGTGCTCATACTCATGCCGTCAGATATTGTGTGTGCCTAGTGCGCCAATCCCGACGCGTATCGTCACATCACGTGACTTCATCAGGGAATAGAGAGGCAGGGTACAATAGGGGAACGGTGGAAGAAGCTCTCCAGGAGGCTAAAATAGTTGCTGAGTTGTGAGGGGTGGAGAAGCGAGATCGCTGTGTGGCCATCTTGGATTGTTGCTCACAAGCACCCCTGGTTTAGTTCACCTTTAAGAAAAAAAAATGCACATGTTTTTGTAAATAAATTGCATTTATTATTTTTACACATGGAGACTGAAAAGTATTGCAAGCGCTATCAGTGGAATGTGAGTGCAGTATCTGGCTCTTCTAAAAACCAATACACTGTTCAAAATGGTAAATAGTAATAAATTATAATAATAAACAAATTATGTAGGTTGCATATTTTTGCTTGAATCGCATTGGTGACAGTCCCAATATGTGATAAATGGTACTCATGCTCAAAGGTATTATATCCGTGCTGCTTGGTGCGCAAACAAGGTGCCCAACATGGATGTACACTCACCCCTTCGTATGGACCAACTATTGCTAGTGTGTTCAAACAGGCGTGTGGAGAGACCTCTGGCGATATCCTGATACTGACGATTCCTGAAGTGGATAAGTCTCATGCAAGTAGATATGAAGAGAAGGACCGCAAACGCAATAACGTTTAAAAAAGGTTTATTTTAAAACAATAAAATAACACTCACATAGATGGTGCCATATTGTAATTGAATGTTATTAAAAATTACCAATCTGAAGCTCTGTAATTTTCTGGAAAATACAATGCAATCTGGCTAACTTGAGATGTTCTTTACACAGATGGTGTACAGAACACCCGTGAAAATATAATTTACGGTTTGAGTGGTTGGCTTACTGATTTTCCCAGAAGTCTGCACGAAGATACAAATCAGATTTTTGTAATCCACTGCAGCAAAAGAAAAAAAAAATGGTGAGATATTCCCAATGGGAAATCACATCTAAAAGGGATGCAGGCCATGCCAATTTCCTCATTAGAGCCCTGCAAGTGCAGCAGCTTACTGATAATTATAAACCACTCCCATACATATTCACTGTGTACATTGATACAAACAGCTACCGTATATACTCGAGTATGAGCCGAGATTTTCAGCCCTTTTTTTGGGGCTGAAAGTCCCCCCCTCGGCTTATACTCGAGTCATCAAAATTTTTACATTGTAAATATTACCTGTAAAGAAGTTGCGGCTGCAGCGTCCATCGTTCAAATTCCGCGGCGTCCATCGTTCAAATTCCGCGGTCTCTTCCTGTTCCTTCCGTGATAGGCGAATCTCATCAGACACTCTCCGCCTATCACGAACGTTCTCTCATCCTCAGTTTTCCAGCAGACGTCTGTGATTGGTGGAACACCCAACACAGTGTCTGCTGGGAAAACTGAGGATGAGAGAATGATCGTGATAGGTGGAGAGTGTCTGCTGAGAATCGCCTATCACGGAAGGAACAGGAAGAGACCGCGGAATTTGAACGATGGACGCCGCAGCCGCAACTTCTTTACATGTACTATTTACAATGTAAAATAGGGAACAGCGAGCTAGGGAACAGTGGACAGTGAGGCATCGGCTTATACTCGAGTCAGTAAGGTTTCCCAGTTTTTTTGGCAACATTAGGTACCTCAGCTTATACTCGAGTCGGCTTATACTCGAGTATATACGGTACTTCTTTAGAATAATAAAATGTAGGAATCTGCAACAAAGTTTGTTAAAATCTTTGCAATGTACATATAGAATGTTTTGTTTTTTTCTCAACAAAAGTGGAGTTACACTTTAAGGTTGATAAATGTAAAGTTATGCACTTGGGGGCTAAAAACATGCATTATACACCCTGTAGTGTTCCTCAGGCAGTACCTCCACCAAATACTAGACATGTGCATTCGTTTTCGTCCGAATGCATTTTCGTCCGAATTTCAGGTATTATCGTTATCGTTTTAACAAACGAAAACGAAAATGCAGATTCCGAAAACTGAAAGATCCGACATAAACAAATGCCTAATTTTTGTTTTTGTTGCAACAACAGTTCGATATAGATAGGAGATTCTACATGACGCTGACAATAACAATCTGTGTCCATCGAACCTGTGGTCGAATGTGCCTAACCTTAACTCTATTAGTCCAAGATTATTCTACATAGAGAGAAAAGATTCAACATAGAGAGAAAAGATTCAACATTATAGAGAGAAAAGATTCGACATAGAGAGAAAAGATTCAACATTATAGAGAGAAAAGATTCGACATAGAGAGAAAAGATCACTGCTGGAATTGGGTGGGGGGAGTAAAATAAAAAAATGATGATGATGAATGTTATTGGCTGATTGTAACCAAAGAGGAGAAGCAGTAAAATAGCTAGAACTAACTTGACAATTCAACATGAACGACGAAGATTCGACAAAGCATCGAAAAACATACAAACGTTGAATCTGTCATTGAAGGCTTATGGTGTCTGTTGAAAGTTCTAAGAAGATTTGACGGAGCAGATAAACTGTACGACGCTGCAATCGTACATTTCCGGTCAAATGCTTGGCCCATAGGCTATAGAAAATTTCTAATGTTGGTTGACTAGTAATAATAATTAATAAATATAATTATTACTAGTCATACAACATTATAATTCTACTATAGCTTGTAGGTGGAACATTCGACCGGAAATGTATGATTGCAGCGTCGTACAGTTTCGCTGCTCCGTCGAATCTTCTTTGAACATTCGACAGACACCATAAGACTTCAATGACAGATTCGACCTTAATTAATTCAGATTTTCGGACGAAAGCAATTTCTAACGAAAAACTAAATAAATAAAACCGAATTTCGGGAGTAACTAAATAAATAAATTTTTCTAACGAAAACAAAATTCCGAAACAAAATATTTCAGTGTGCACATGTCTACCAAATACATCCCATTCAAGTGAATGAGGCTGTTCTAAAACTGCCCTGAAATGTGTGTAGTGTACATTGTTTCAGCATGGTGGTTCCGTATTTACAGGTTTAAAACATCTCTTCATCACTGCATGTCAAATGCATTTAAAAAGTGATCCTCTTCAAATCACTTCTCAGAGAGGCAGTAAGGTCACTGCTACATGTCTAAATTTAACCCTATGCGGTTTGTGACTAGAGAGGACAGAAAAAAGTAAAATAAATAAATAAAATCTCTACACTCTCCACAAGCAAGTTTGTAAATTACACCTTAGTAGAGATGGAGTTGTTTTTATTTCTGCAGCTTACTGTTCAAATATAAAACGTCTACATTTCTATCACTGTATAACTCATTATCCCTGGTGTGTACATTTTACAGTTGCTATTAGCTAAAGAGAGACAATAATGTTTTCTGGCTACACAGGGTCAAGTGATGATTAGTGTCCACACACAATACAGCTATAGGACCTATGATGTTATTTTTGTGCGATGCAGGTAATCAGGTATTAAACCTTTATGAGTGTTCAGCTGAGATAAGCTCTGCAAAACACATCAACTTTCGATATGAGTATTTCCTGCAAAACACATTCCCAAGGCACAAAATATTGGCAAGGACATCTAAAAATATGAAATGACAATTATCCTTGACCTCGGTTTTTCAACCACACTAATTTTGCAATGAATTAAACAGGGCTTACAAATAAAGATTAAACAAATTAGAAATGTATTTTCATTAATATTTGAAGGTAAACTATGATCAAAGATAAGAAAAATAATATTTTTATATGTACAGATAACATAACCTAAATTTGAATGGAATAGACGGCTTGTGTTGGTATAAAACATTTACAAATACACAAAGCAGCTGTTGTCCGTGATTCAGTGCACTAGGTTTTTGGATTGTACATGTGCACCTGTTAATTAATTTTCTCTAGCTATGCTAGCTACGTGTTTCTGGGTCAAGTGATGCTAATGATAACATATTGGGAACTTGTGTAGGAAACATTTAGGCAGGGTTCACACTTGTGCAATGCAAATTCCAGCTCTCTTATCTCTGCAAAAAGATAAGAGAACTGTTCAGCAGATCATCTCTGTTTTAGCTGCAAATTTGGTGACCTGGGAGAGAGGAGGGGGAGGGGGGAAGTGTAGCGAGGTGAAGGAGAGAAATCCTGATGAGAACTGAACACATCTGCGAATCAGATGCGTGCCCATAGAACAGGGATATGCAATTAGCGGACCTACAGCTGTTGCAAAACTACAAGTCCCATCATGCCTCTGCCTCTGGGTGTCATGCTTGTGGCTGTCAGACTCTTGCTATGCCTAATGGGACTTGTAGTTCTGCAACAGCTGGAGGCCCGCTAATTGCATATATCTGCCATAGAAGATAATGGGCCTGAATTTGCACCTAAGCCGCACTGCAATGCCTAGAATACGCACATGTTTTTTGGGCAATGCGCAGTGCAAATGCATCGCACATATGTGAACCAGCCTCATTAAAATCAATATATTTTATAATGTTATGCGAATTGGATGCGAATTAAGCCGCAACCAATTTGCATAGGTGTGAACAAGGCCTAAAAGAGTAATTTTAAGACTAAAATTCAAGCCTGTTAAATGCGGGCCTCGCTTAGGCACGATTCACACCTATGCATGTTGCTTTTGAGCGTTTCTGCAGTGCTTTTTGCGGTGCTTGCCGCATTTTTTGGCACACTTTTTTACCGCGATTTGCGTTTTGCAATTTTTGTTTTAACACTGTATATAGCTGGTTGCTAAGGAGGGGGCCGGGAAGACGACCGCCGTGTCCTTAACAACCGATGAGTCATCAGTTCCCGCTGACTGTAAAAAAAAAAAAAGAATTGGCGGCTAAAAAAAAATTCTAGAAAAAAAAACAGCGTGTGTTCCCCCCCCAGGTCCGTACCAGGCCCTTGGGTCTAGTATGGATTCGGAGGGGTCCCCCACCCCAAAATTTTAAAAAAAATATGGCGTGGTGGTCCCCCCAAATCCATACCAGACCCTTATCCGAGCATGCAGCCCGGCAGGTCAGGAAAGGGAGGGGACAAGCGAGCGCGCCCCCTCCTGAACAATACCAGGCTGCATGCCCTCAACATGGGGGGTGGGTGCTTTGGGGCAGGGGGGATCTGCGCCCCCCCACCCCAAAGCACCTTGCCCCCATGTTGATGGGGACAAGGGCCTCTTCCCGACAACCCTGGTGGTTGTCGGGGTCTGCGGGCGGGGGGCTTATCGGAATCTGGAAGCCCCCTTTAACAATCCCAGATCCCGGCCCCCCACCCTATGTGAATGAGTAGGGGTACATTGTACCCCTACCCATTCACCAAAAAACAAAGTAATGTAGTGTTAAAAAAGACAGTAGACAGTTTTTGACAAGTCTTTTATTAAAAATCTTCTTCTTCTCCCTCTGGTCTTCCTCCATCTTCTCCCGCATCTTCATCCTCTGGTCTTCTCCTTCTCCCGCTCTTCTGTCTTCTTTGTCTGGTGTTCTTCTTCCTCTGCCGCCACTCCAGCCGCCGCTCCTCCTCCGATGCTGCTTCCTGCTGATCTGTCGGTGCCGATGTCCTGCATTACTTAAATAATGGCGGGGTGGTCCCCCAAAATTCCATACCAGACCCTTATCCGAGCATGCAGCCCGGCAGGTCAAGAAAGGGAGGGGACAAGCGTCCCCCCTCCTGAACCATACCAGGCCGCATTGCCCTCAACATGGAAGGATGGGTGCTTTGGGGCAGGGTTTTTTTTTTCGGGGTCCCCTCTGAATCCATACTAGACCCGAGGGCCTGGTATGGACCTGGGGGGGACCCCACGCTATTTTTTTTCTCAATTTTTTTTTAGCCGGCAATTCTTTTTTTTTTACATTCAGCGGGAAGCCCGCTGACAACTGATAACTCATCAGTTGTTAAGGATGCGACTGTCGGCTTCCCGGCCCCCTCCTTAGCAACCAGCTATATACAGTGTAAAAAAAGAATTGAAAAAAAACGCAAATCGCAGCAAAATCGCAGTAAAAACGCGGTACTTGCGTTTTGGATGCAGGTCCATTGAATTCTATTACATGCAAAACGCTGCTTTTTGCGGGAAAAAAGTCCCCGACCCTTTCCAAAAATGCAGAGGCACGAAAATGCATTGATGTGAACATGTTCCATAGGAACCCATGTTAAAAAAAATCCTGCATTTCTGCGAAATGCAAAATGCATCAATAAACGCATTAGTGTGAATCAAGCCTTACACCAAAGATATTGCTCTTCTTACAGCCAGTGTATTTTTACAAATTTTGGCTCCATTAGTTGAGATAAGCATGTCTATAAAAAAAAACAGTAGACATTCAAATGAAACAGAAATGTGCAGTGCTAGATCCAAAACAAATAATAAATACAAAATTAAAATAGGATCAAATTAGGATTAAAAGATAAATTGTGCAACTTATAACAATACATGACCAGTGCACTCCGAAACCTCTCATATACTGTATAAAGATTTATTATGGTGAGTCAATACACAGTCCCCAATCGTAGTTCTAACCGTGTGTAGGCTCCATCCAATAGCAGAAGTTGACCAAAGGGTGGCGGTAAAGAGCAGAAAAACCATGTGATGTTGCAAAAAGTTTTGGGAAAGTTTGCAGAAAAGTCCTGTGGTGTGTATGCTATGGGTGTGCCCGACCAACTCCATTCGGACAAAAATCCACGGAAAAGTCCGAGGGAAGTCCGACCGTGTGTACAGGGCTTTAGAAGCCACACTAGTAGACAACAGGAGACCCAGGGCTTTCCAGATCTCATTAATCAGCATTCCTTTCACATTCATCTGCTATATAAGTCCAAAGCATGAATAGGCCATCATAGCCTCCTTAATAATGTCATTTTGCATTACATAACAGAATATCTTCCTAAATGCTTGTAGCTCCCTCAAATGCCAGGACCCATAGTCGGTAGGCAAGAGGCTAGCATTCAGTCTCCTCTATAAGCCTCTGTCCCGTGTGAGTCTGTCACAGGCCTCTTCTCCACAACCATGGCCGGTGGTGGGTGGAGTCTGCGTGCTTGGGACTTATCAGAACCTCCCCCATGTGAATGAGTATGGGGTACTATACTCATTTACCAAAAAAAGGTATAGTGTAAAAAAATTACAGTAGGCAGTCCTTTATTTACAAAATCAAAAAACAATGTCCCCCAGTGTTGATCCGTCCCCAATCACGATGCCCACCGCCACAAAAAATAAATAAAAATAAGGGTCTTATATCACTAAGGAGCCTGCAGACCCCACAACCACTGGCCAAGGTTGTGGGGAAGAGGCCCTTGTCCCCATCAACATGGGGACAAGGTAATTTGGAGAGGCACAGTCCCTCTGCCCCAAAGCAGCCCCCCATATTGAGGGCATGTGGCCTCAGATAAGGATCTGGTATGGGTTTTAACATCCCTGGCGGTATGATTCTGTCTGGAATTATGTACCAAAAGCGGTACAATTATTTTGCATGGAAATTTGGTGTTATGTATTGTAGGCCTGCAATTCTTAGTAATTACGTACTTAAATCTGTCCAAACAAGAGTCTAGTAGACATCCCGGGTATGATAAAGTTTGAAACACAAAATCATAAATTATAATATAATAAATAACTATAAATAATTATAACAAATAATATAATAATAATAATAAAAATTATTCACTAAGGTAATCAAATCAAAAACACTGAAATTTGCTCAGTTGCAGAATTGTCGCTGTCATTAGATTCAGTGTTTGATGACAAATTTCCCCACAAATCGCTATCGCTCAATTCTGCGAGTGATTCCAATTTATTATCGCTGTTTTCTAGCTGGTCTAGAACCACTTTTGACATAAACGGACACTTTTTGGTTGCTATGGACAATCTCCAGTTTGCAGGCAGAAAGAACAGTTTTTATAATATAAAACTGCATGCAGGGCACTGGAAAAACCACTAGGGACAAAGGGGATGTGTAATTTTTTTATACAGTACTGTAATCAGTAAGATTACAGTATACTGTATGTGTACTGTGTTTTAACTTTTTTGAATTTGCCGCCGAACTCCACCCCGTGCGCCGCGCCGCTCGGGAACGGAGCTCGGCGGCACTCGGCAGTCACCAGTGTGTGAATCGAGCGAGGAGACAGCTCGCACACACAGCAGGACACATCGCAGGATCCAGGACAAGGTAAGTAACTTCCCCTGTATCCTGCAATGCGATCCCGAGTCTGGCTCGGGGTTACCGCTTTGGACATGAAAAATCTACCCCGAGCCAGACTCGGGATTACCACCAGGGAGGTTAAGGGGAACCCCATGCCATTAAAAAAAAAAAGACGTACTGTAGGGTTCCCCTCAAAATCCATACCAGACCCGAAGGTAGATGGGGGGGGGCACACCATTTTTTTTTTCTTATCTTTTCTTTGCTGGCAAGTGGTTTTGCACAGAGCAGCCCAGATCCTCCTCTTCTTGGGTCTCTCTTTGGTACTCCTGGTCTGTCCCTTTTGTTGAGTGCCCCCACAGCAAGCAGCTTGCTATGGGGGCACCCAAGCCTAGCCACAGCTCCCTGTGTCTATTCAGACATGGAGCCACGGCACGGTCCCTCCCCTTTCTTTCCTCAATGGCTGACTTACTTTGATTGACAGCAGCGGGAGCCAATAGCGCCACACTGCTGTTTCAGCCAATGAGGAGGGGAGTTCTGGGTAACCGAGACACTCCAGCAACATCGCTGGATCTAAATGGACTCAAGTAAGTATTGGGGGGCTGCTGCACACAGAAGGCTTTTTATCCTAATGTATAGAATGCATCAAAATAAAAAAAAACTTCTGCCTTTACAACCACTTTAAGGACTTGGCGGTCGCCCACTTCTACTGGCTATTCACAGTTTGTTAAGGAGAGAAGAAAAAAAAGAAAAAAAAGCACAATGCATAAAATAAAAATTAATAAAAAATATAGGTTCAAAAATCCAAAACGCAATGCAAAACTGCATCAACTGCAACCGCATAGATGTGAACCTAGCCTAAAGCCCTGTACACACGATCGGATTTCCTATGGTTTTTTAACCGATGGATTTTTCCATCGGAAAACTGATGAAGCTGACTTTCATCGGTCTTGCCTACACACCATCAGTCAAAAAACCGACCGTTCCAAACGCGGTGATGTAAAATACTCCGATGAGCCGAGAAAAATGAAGTTCAATGCTTCTGAGCATGCGTCGACTTGATTCTGAGCATGCGTGGGTTTTTTATCCGATGAAGTTCCCCACAGACGATAGTAATTTGCTATCGGTTTTTTAACCATCGGATAAATTTAAAACATGTTCTATTTTTAAACACTGATGTAAAAAAGACCGATGGGGCCCATACACGATCGGTTTGTCCGATGAAAAAAGTCCATCGGACTGTTTTCATCGGTTAAACCTATTGTGTGTACAGGGCGTAAGTCTGTAAGAAGAACACAATTTTTGTTGTAAGTGAGGCCCAAATTTAAAACAGGCTTGCATTTTAGTCCTAAAATTACTCTTCTAATGTTTCCTGCTCATTACATTAAATCAATGTGGAGTTGATCCTTATTTCATTTTTTATTTATTATTTGTTTTGAATCCGGTGCTGCATGTTTCTGTTTAATTTGCATTGCATTGATTTTGTGTTGGTGGATCACAAATTTTGTGCTGGCAGCTTATAAAAATAGGTGGAGGTTACATAGCTGCATGGTGACACTATTTATAAGCATAACAACAGACAACCTGAGTTAAAAAAGGCAAATCTGTGACTGTCAAAGAAAATATGTGAGAGCTAAAGCTCTGATAATGCTTATGAGACATCAAACTTTCTTGCGTTATCGTCATGCTGCTTTCTGTCATCAATTTGGTTTTCAATAAATACAACGTCATCATTAGGAATGAGCAAACCAGGCAAAGTCTGGCAAGGCTAGATATAGCCCCAGACCCCATTTTGAAGTATTTTCAGAGCTAGTTTGCAAACTTTTGTTAAAAAAGGGATATGGGTTGCTGGGCAGTGCAATGGGGGACAATGCAAAAAAAATAAAAATGCATTAAGCTCTACATACTGAAAAATATTTTTAATGGCAGCATTTAGCCTGGGCACACACAAAAGCAGTGCCGGACACCATGCACAGGAATCACAGCACATGGGACCGCAGGTCGCAACCCTCATCCACAAAATCCCATAAGCCTTGAAAAAAATGACCAATACACAGATAATGGCATGAAATGGCCGCAGCTCTATCTATTGGTTTACCAAAAGCATACAAATCATAATATTGAAAAAAAAAATATTCAATAACAATGAAAAATTTACAAATACAACCAACCATGCTCAGTTGTCAGAACTTGAGCAATTTACTGCAAGAAAAACGCCCACCAGCCGTCACTCGTTCGAAGAACGAGTCTGGCCTAACCCAAACCCGTGGCCATTTTGATAGAGAAGTGCACCCCATCTTGGCGATACAATCCTGCAACACCTCCTTCAAGGTCAATGCGCCTGTAAGAAAAGCCATCCAAAAGAGGCAAATATTTCTCCAGCGCCCTATTTATCCTTTTTCGTTTTTTTTTCCATGATGCGGCAGTTCGAAGAGTAAAGCCAAGACAAGCGTGGAAAAATCTCCGAGAAGATAATAGTAGTATTAGGAGAGGTCAGCTTAAATCTATACAAACCATTTTTCATAGCAAATAATAAACCTAGCGTTCTCATTCTCTCCAAATCATTCCCGCCCATGTGGATAATCAAAATGGAAAGGGAAGGCCAGCTTTGATACAATCTGGATAGCATTAGGTATAGCTGTCTCCACTGGAGGCCCCTCACACCCTTCCACAATACCATGAATTGGTAAGCAGGCAAAGACAAATTCTCAGAATAATTCCATTAAGCCGCTCTCTTGCACGAGGATCCAGACATAACATGGGCCACCTGGGAAATTAATGAAAAAGATTAGGACGTATATACACTTGATATTGCTTGGATTCCCACCTACCCAAAGCTCTGATGTCAGCTTCTGACCTACCACTCCTGGCAGCTTCTGATGCTGCGCCAATCCTAAAGGATTGTGGAGTAAACTTCAAATCTTGCAAACCCAGAAATTGTAAACATTTCTTGAAAACAAAATCAAACTGATATCTAGTTAGGGAAGACCATCCGTATGAATCAGTAAATGCCCCGCACTTGGCAGGCATATTCAAAGGTATTGACGTACCATTCCCACTGGAAAAATACCAACATCCTCATCAGCAGGAATAGAAAGCCAATGACCTCTGCCTAACTGATCCGTCTTGGATCGTTTGATGAATACTTTAAGCCACGACTCCCCCAAGAGGATCTGACCCAAATCGTACACCCTCAGAACTTCTTTTGTTGGGTGGGACCAGTTCAGAAATTCTAAAAGCCCTGAGTAACGCCAGTATAAAGGCCGTTCTGAATAGTGCAGCTCCAAATTCCAACGCACAGATACCCGGGGTTACCCCACACAGCCCCAATAGCATTACCCTTTATATGGGCTACCTGCCACCCAGTATATAATGAGTTTGTCTGTAACCTTTTATGGCCTGTTTTACCGCAAATAAATTAGTAGAGGCTGGGAGTTTGCTGAGCTTAAAGGGGTTGTAAAGGTTCGTTTTTTATTTTTTAAATAGGTTCCTTTAAGCTAGTGCATTGCTGATTCACTTATCTTTTCCTTCGATTTCCCTTCTAAAAATTTTTTTTCTTTGTCTGAATTTCTCACTTCCCATTTCTCCTCAGTAAACTTCACACCATTATCCGAGCGGTGTTTAGTCAGCCAGAACAGCTTACTGAACAGCTTACCGAGGAGGAACAGGAAGTGAGAAATTCAGACAAAGAAAACAAAGAAAAAAATCATTTAGAAGGGAAATCAAAGGAAAAGGTAAGTGAACCAACAATGCACTAGCTTAAAGGAACCTATTTAGAAAATAAAAAACAAACCTTTACAACCCCTTTAAAGAAAAAGGAAAGCCCAGCATTTTCACTATGTGAGCATAAGAGAATCGTAAACACCGCCAGTGATGAAAGAAAAGATAATATGGCACCTTTTGAAGGGTCCTCTGGACAAAACCCTTATCTTAGCAAAATTCACCCATTTGCACCCGAAAGACTCACAGTCTGCCCAAGTATGCAGGGTGACCAGCAGCTTTCTTATAACACTTCGCTACAGGATGCCCCCCTGCACAAAACAAGCATTCTGATCTGTAGCGACAAGAAGTGCTCCACTTGCATTGCGATTCATAAAAAGTAAAGCATATCCCTTTACGATATGCCGGAACCGATGCCTGATTCCCTGCCAGTGCTCTATTCCCACTGGGTTTTTGTGGCAAAATCTAATTCAACCACAACCCCACACCGTTCATTCCCCAGCGTAAGGATGGGTGGATGGCCAACTTCTGACAATGAAACCATCCAAAACCCTCAAAATTCTTATATGCCTCCAGGATATGATCAACGTGTTGAAAAAGGCCGCCACATAGCTCTGGACACCTTTCCACCATCACACCAGCGAAAATGCAAAACCCTTGCAGCCAATTAAAAAATGAGCGTGGGATTAGCCTATGCCTGTCCTCGTCCGACCTGTCATCAGATTTACCCCCACTTCTAAAAGTAACATCTTTTGCTGAAGGCAGCAGGGACAGAACTTCTACAAAATCCCCTTTCCATATTTTCTCTTTTAAAGCAGCTGAAAGATGAAAACCTAGGGAAGAAACTTTACAAGCTAATGCTTCCTTTAAACAAACCTCTGGCATCAGCAGCTGAACAGCCACCTCCTTCAGTACACTAGGCGCTGCCACTGTAGGAGGAGGAACCGCTACAGGAGCAGGCACACTAACATCATTGACAGGGTTAACATGAGCCATTGACTAAACAATCTTGTTCAGAGAACCGACCAAATCTGATAAAACGTACAATTGGCTGTACTCACCAGAATTCCCCCTTTGCTGTGTTCCATTACTGAATGCAGCACTCTGCATGGAACCTGTTGCAGCATCTTGCCATCCCCAGCCTGCTAAAGCTTCCTGCAAAGATGTGGCCGAGCCTGGTGAAGCTAACAATTGGCCGACTGAAGCATCCTCTGGCTGCCTAGCAACCGTTGGAGTGGGCGGAGGCACTACCTGTTGTCTGGCTCCACACCTGCTTGACCTGCCTCTTCTCTCTCTCTGACCAATACGCGCTGAAGGAGGAGATGGGGCCCTTCTCTTCTGTCCTCCCTGTGTGTGCGCTCCACCCTCCATGCTGGTCACAATCGAGCTGCCTCCTGCCTCTTGCAGCTCCACCTCCAGGCATACCTCCTCCTTATAGCTTCTTCCTGGCGGCTTGCTCCTCTTCAAACGGCAGCCACACAATGTCCACCAGGGATTGTGTGGCTGCCGTTTGAAGAGGAGCAAGCCGCCAGGAAGAAGCTATAAGGAGGAGGTATGCCTGGAGGTGGAGCTGCAAGAGGCAGGAGGCAGCTCGATTGTGACCAGCATGGAGGGTGGAGCGCACACACAGTGTGGAGCCAGACAACAGGTAGTGCCTCCGCCCACTCCAACGGTTGCTAGGCAGCCAGAGGATGCTTCAGTCGGCCAATTGTTAGCTTCTCCTCCACTGTCCTCTGGTCTGCACCAGCTCTAAACAGCTCTGTAGCCAAGCCTCTCCTCCACTGCTCTCAGCCTTTTCAATCACCTGCCTCAATAGCGACTCCATATTGAGGCACACCGCCAGTGCAGAAACCACTCTCTGCTACAGCTATTTGCTAGTAGGTCCAAGGAGGGCCATTTCCCGTTCTGACCCCCTTTTATAGGCTCCATTACCTGTTCCAGCACCTTCAAGGTGCTCCCATTGGCTGTGCATATCCCACATGGAAAACATGCAGGATTCTTACAGGGGCAGTATACCCACAATCCCTTAACCTATACACTGCAAAAGAAGGTGTGGGGGACATACCCATGAAGGAGGGCCCAAAGAGTTGTGCCCTCCTTTTACATTCTGGGGTGTGATTTGAGCCATGCATTTGTAGGACTCAATTTGCGCCACATTCGCACCAAACTCGTGCAGGACACTTTTTTTGTCTGCACCAGAATCGTATCGCATGGGTGTTCACAAAGAAATTGCGGGGTCTCGTTAACATACACTTTGAAATCGGTTTGCATGAATGGGTTACAATTTTGATGCAGTGCGGAATCCGCAGCACACCTAGTGTGCACCGTGGCTAAATATACATAAATCCTGTAAATTAAATGCTTGGAGGATGACCTAAACCTGCATGTAAAGTTACAGAGCAGAAGGATTTTTTTCTACAGACAGCAGCTGTAGCACTACCACCTCTAAGCCCCCATTTACATCAGTGCAGCTTTGAAATCGCACTACTTCAGCACAATTTCAAAGTCGCACATTGGTGCGATTTGCACTGCCAGTTTAATTGTGTCATACAACAGAAGCCTATACAAGTCGCAATAAAATCTGCAAAAAGTAGTGCACAAACCTTTTCAAAGTTGCTGCCACATGAGTGGCGGCAATTTGAATTATTCCATTGCCAATGGGGTGAAACTTGTCATGCGATTTGGAACTGTCAAATCGCATTACTTAACGATACATCTGGGCTGGCTTGTTTGTAAACAAATAAATGGGGGATCCTGGGACCATATTTAATCAATGATGTCACCTAAGTTCCCAGCAGCTGTCATTTGCGATGGGAGTAGTAGTAGGACAGAGTTATCATGGTTGTGGGTCAATATCATGAGGTGTCGATCATTGTGATTGGTGTAGACCTGCAATCACTGGACAACATGGTTAATGGTGGACTAACATTGGTGACTTTTTCCGACACCCAAAAGGCATGTGCAGATCTTTGGGTGGGACTTATTGAAATCCGGAAGCCCCTTTAGAATAAAGGAGCCTCTGGTTATCCACCTCCCCCTTTATGTGAATGTGTATGGGGTAGATATTATCTCTTGCTTTTTATTCCCAAACAGAAATGTAAATAAACATAAACAAACTAAATGAATAGCCCCCAGAAAAGAATAGCCTCAATTCACACCAAATGTGGCTTTGCAATTATGCTACTTTAGCACGTTTTCAAAGCCGCTGGTCAGCGCAATTTCATGTGAGGCTTGCCGACATCTGTGTGACTTCATGCACAGATTTCAATGCAAGCCCCACATGAAAATCGACAAAAATAGTACAGGAAACCTTTTAAAAGTTGGGACAAGTCGGAGCAGTACTGGTTTGAGTGGTTCCATAGGCAGAAATAGAGTGTGACTTGTCATGTGACTTTGATCTGTCAAATCGCATGACAGGTGAATGGGGGCTAAAGGACCAAACATAGTCTGTACAGATAAAATACATTCACATATAGCATAGTAGTTCATTGAAAAAAAAGCATTTTTGGACAGTAACAAATGGTATATTTTCTCCTTATTCAGAAAGCCCTCAACCTAAACCTACCGTATCTATCTATCTATACATGGATAAAATCTAATATGCTCCAATATCAGTTGTTCTTTCTTATGTAGAGTAGAGAAGAGACTTTACTGGAAGTGAAAGCAGAGGAGAGAGACTACATTACCCAGAACCCCGTTGGGCACCCAGGGTGCAATGTTGTCACCGCAAGGACTCATGGGGGGAGCTTTATAAGGAGGAGGCGAGCCTAGGCTCGGCCTCTTTGGGACACGAGACTTCAGTGAGAGATCCTCCTGTGCGTACCTGCTGCTGTGCAAGGCCTGAAGCCTGGGGCCTTGCGCAGTTACCAAAGAGCCTTCCACCCCATCTCGAGCCTGGGTGGCATCTGACTGGGTTTTCTTCAACTGCTGCTGAGCTGGAGACCTGACCGCTGCAGAAGCTGTGTGTGGAGACACAGCAGGTGGAAGTTCCCGGACTGGGATCGCGTCCGGAGGGGTGAGCGAGCACATGCTCAATCCATAAATACTGTATACCATTGTTAGGCCTACAGACTGCCGTGGCCCACCAGTTCCTATTTCAGTTCTTTTCCCCCACTTAAGATCCATAGCAGAACTGAGTCAAACGGATCTCTAGTGGAGTGTACTGTGTTGGCGTTTTTACCCCCCCTTGGATTACAAATGTGTTCCTGAAATGTGCACCACCGTTTAAAGACTTGCATGCAAAGAATTTTACGCCCCTAGAGACTGAGTTAGGCCTGGCCATCTAGATAGTTTATTTAGTTACTGTGCCAAAGGGCGCATAGTGAAGTACTGTTACACGTGGTGCGTGTGCGCCATATCTGACTGGTTATAGTGTGTTTATTGCTGCAGGGCTCTGCAGATATATTCCTGTGATTTGTGATAACTGTTGATTTTATTGCCAGTAGAAGGTAAACTCGTTATTCTTCTATCACTGCATCAGTGTTTGAGTTTAACCATAGAGCATAAGAGATTATATATATATATTACCCTAGACTAACTGTGCCAGAAGGGGGTCGAGTAAATTGCCGGGGGGTTGGCGGAGCGGTCTTCAGGGCCCAAACTAAATCTGCGGCCCTCTTAATTGAAGGTATCGCTACACTTATAATAATATTAATAAAATTGATTAGGTGAGAGACTTCCCAAGAATATGGGCAAATATGATCAAATATGGTTCACCCATGAAACCAGGCAGTGGTAATGCACACTGTAGACTGCATACTCTCTAATAGGATCTACTACAACGATTTCTTCTATGCAGTGAGAATTAAGTAGGTGTCTTCCTGAATGCCCATTTGTGTGAAAAACGATCCGAATTTGTGTGAAAAATGAAACATTTATGAGCATGCGTAGTCTTGCTCATACATTTTTTTTTTTTCAGATGAAAACCGTACTAATTAAAACGAAAATCGAACGTTGAGTTCACGTACGACAACATTTTTATAGTCTGCACATCCAGCTTTTGTCTGATGAAAAAAACTGAATCGACTGTCAAAAGCACCGAACTAACGATCCGAAAATCATAGGTTAAAAAATTACCCTCACCTCTAAGATGTGTTTGTTTGCACCTATACCAAATGTACCCACACAGCATATTAGACTAATACATACACTGTTTAACTCAATCCATTGGATGATAGCATTTAATTGGCTCTCACCAACAGTTCCTTGGTCCCATGTCATATAAATTATTAACATTTATATAAATGAAACACCAGAACACCAAAGTCCATTTAGTGATGAAATGTGCAAAGTCTTTCAATTCAGTGCAACACCCAGCGCTCAGACTTGTAAGGCCCCTTTCACACTGAGGCGCTTTGCAGGCGCTATTGCGCTCTAAATAGCGCCTGCAATGCGCCCCAAAAAAGCCTCTCAATACTATCCAATGTGAAAGCCTGAGGGCTTTCACACTGGAGCGTTGCGCTTGCAGGAGGCTCAAAAAACTCCTGCAAGCCGCATCTTTGAGGCGCAATAGGAGCGCTAAAAATAGCGCTCCTGTAGCGCCCCTGCCCATTGAAATCAATGGGGTAGCGCCTCTAATACGCCCGCAAAATGCCTCAAAGAGGCATTATTGCGGGCATTTTTAACCCTTTTTCGGCCGCTAGCGGGGGTTAAAATACCCACACTAGCGCCCGCAAAGCGCGGCAAAAAAAATGGTATAGCGGTGCTAAAAATAGCGCCGCTATACCGCCAGCGCATCCAGCGCCTCAGTGTGAAAGTAGCCTAATGCCCCATACACACGATCATTTTTCATGCCGTTAAAAATGCCATTAAAAAAAATGGCCATTAAAAATGATCGTGTGTATGCTCCAGAGCATTTTTAACGACGTGAAAAACGGGCATTAAAAATTTCGAACATGCTCTCTTTTTTCACGTCGTTTTTCATGTCGTTTTTTTTAACGACGTGAAAAACGATAGTGTGTATGCTTTAACGACGTGAAAAAAAATGTGTATGCTCAGAATCAAGTATGAGACGGGAGCGCTCGTTCTGGTAAAACTAGCGTTCGTAATGGAGATAGCACATTCGTCATGCTGTAACGGACTGAAAAGCACTAGACTGAAAAGAGCGAATCGTCTCTCAACAAACTTTACTAACATGAAGGGTGGCGCCATTCGAACGGAACTTCCCCTTTATAGTGCCGTCATACGTGGTGTACGTCACTGCGCTTTTCTTGAACATTTTTTAAAATGATGGTGTGTACGCAAGACAGGCTTGAGAGGAAACAAGAAAAAAAATGACAAGAAAAACGTCAGTTTTAAAAATGGCATGAAAAATGATCGTGTGTATGGGGCATAAGGCAAGATGGTCTTCATACCAGACCCACAGACCTTTCAAGGTCTATACTCGCATCAGTGAGCTTTAGGCTCGATTCACACCTATGCATGTTGCTTTTGAGCGTTTTTGCCTTGCTGCGTTTTTCAACATGCGTTTTTACCGCGATTTGTTTTTTTTTTTTTTTTTTTTATATTTCATTATTTTTATACAGTAATTTTTATTTTTATGCATTTCCCTTAAAAAAAAAAAGAAGCAAATTGCAGCAAAATCACGGCAAAAACGCGGTACTTGCGTTTTTGATGCTGGTCCATTGACTTCTATTACATGCAAAATGCTGCTTTTTTCAGGTAAAAAGTCCCCGACCCTTTCCAAAAACGCAGAGGCACAAAAATGCATTGATGTGAACATGTTCCATAGGAACCCATGTTAAAAAATTTCCATGCATTTCTGCAAAATGCAAAATGCACCAAAAAACGCATTAGTGTGAATTGAGCCTTATTACCCCTCACATTAGGTATGAGTCATCTCAGCTCTTCCGACCTTCTCATAGAGACCGTTGTTACAAACAAGCCAAGGGTAAGGCCCCTTTCACACTGGGGTGGTAGCAGCGGTAGCGGTAAAGTGCCGCTATCTTTAGCGGGGCTTTACCACTAATTTCGCAGCGGTATTCGGCCGCTAGCGGGGAGGTTTTACCCACCGCTAGTGGCCGAAAAAGGGTTAATACCGCCGGCAATGCACCTCTGCAGAGGCACTTAGCCGGCGGTATAGCCGCGGTGTCCCATTGCTTTCAATGGGCAAGAGCGGTGGAGGAGCGGTATACAAACCGCTACTTCACCGCACCAAAGATACAGCTAGCGGGACTTTTGGAGTGGTCCTGCTAGCGCACCGCTCCAGTGTGAAAGCCCTCAGGCTTTCACACTGGAGAAACGGCAGTCACTGTTTCTGGTCGGTTTGCAGGCGCTATTTTTAGCGCAATAGCGCCTGCAAACCGCCCCAGTGTGAAAGGGGTCTAATGCTCTCAGAGTATCCAGATAAGCCAGTCAGACCAATGTTCAAATTTTCAAATTAAAATTCATTGAGCAAAGTACCAATTAAAAGCAAGGAGTTTATTAAAAATCTACTTACAACAAATCAGTGAAAAACAGGCATTGGAAATGTAACAGTTCTCCTGCGCCCTCACCGCTATTTCCTGCCCTGCCTAGAAACACTTCTGCCTTACAAAATGTAAAGATGTTACTATATCATGTGCACACATGCCAGGTTTCCAGTCACCCACACAGTATATTTTTCTGAACACACAGGTGACACAAGCCCATGGTTATTATGGCAGGTTCTTTCCTGCTGTAGACATCTTTATCAGTGTGCGTGTTCCTGCTAAAAGGTACTGACACATATTATTTTATGCATGGATACATTTTATCTAAGCTTTATTGGTATCTGCTTAAGAAAAATGTGAACATTGTGAAACTTGATGAAAAATGTTCAAACTTTGGTAAACACAGTACATTTAATTTCACACGGCAAACAAAGAGCAGGTGCATTAAATTGGCAATCAAAGTGGGGCTTGAAATCTAAGCTAAGCAGAAAGAAAAAAAAATGCTTGATGTCTCGTGTCACAAACTGACCCATTTATGCAATAGCACAGCAGAAGTTCTCTGTAACTGAATGCTTGTACAGAACATATGAAAGTGCCTAATTAGAACTGTCCAGTTGTGAGAGAAAAGGCATTTAAAACAGTTGCAAATATGTGAAGGCACCTTAACCACTTCAGCCCTGGAAGGTTTTGCCCCCTTAATGACCAGAGCATTTTTTTGCTATTCAGCACTGCGTCGCTTTAACTGACAATTGCACGGTTGTGCAATGCTGTGCCCAAACAAAATTGACGTCCCTTTTTTTACCACAAATAGAGCTTTCTTTTGGTGGTATTTGATCACCTCTGCAGTTTTTTAATTTTTTTGCGCTATAAACAAAAAAAGAGCGGCAATTTTGAAAAAAAATAATATATTTTTTTACTTTTGCTATAATAAATATCCCACATTTATTTTTTTTAAAACAAATTTCTTCATCAGTTTAGGCTCATCTGTATTCTTCTACATATTTTTGTTAAAAAAAAAATAAAAAATGCAATAAGCGTATATTGATTGGTTTGCGTTTACTTGTAATGGCGGTGATCTGCTATGATTTTTATCGGGACTGCGACATTGCGGCGGCCAGATCGGACACTTTTTTGGGACCATTGACATTTATACAGCGATCAGAGCTAAAAATAGCCACTGATTACTGTGTAAAGAGTGTTTCTAACTATGGGGGGGGGGGGGGGTTACTGGGACATGACAGAGATCATGGTTTCCAACCACTGGAAACAGTAGATCCCTGTCCATGTGAATTGGATTTGGTTTAAAAAGCATCCAATTCACATATATGTGGATCCAGCTTAAAGGAGTAAAGAGTGTGGCCTTTGTACATTCTACTGAGTCTAAAAGGGAGTGACTGATCCTGGAGGCACCAGCACCTGTGACTGGATTGGGAGGCTGGAAGGCCTTGGAAAATTGCATGTGAACTTGATTTTTCTCTGCTGTGGTCAAGTTACGCTGAGGCCTGGTTCACACTGGGGCGACAAACGCTCCGACATTGGGAGCTCATGTCGCATGACGTGTGAAAATCAATGTTTCCCTATGGGAGCTGTCTTAACTGGTCCGACACATGTCGGACCGACTTTGAGAATGCTCCCTGTACTACTTTGGTCCGACTTTGATCCGACTTCAGCCCATTGACTATCATTGAAGTCGGATCAAAGTTGGACCGCAGTCTTGCATGGTCAGACTTTGGGATGCGACTTGTGCTCTGCTGCTCTTGAGGGGGAACTCCACGCCAAATTTTAAATAAAAAACCGGCGTGGGTTCCCCCTCCAGAGGCATACCAGGCCCTTGGGTCTGGTCTGGATTTGAACGGGCACCCCTACGCCGAAAAAACAGCGTGGGGGTCCCCCCAAAATCCAAACCAGACCCTTATCCGAGCACACAACCTGGCAGGCCGCAGGGGAAGAGGGGGGACGAGAGAGCGACCCCCCCTCCCTCCTGAACCGTACCAGGTCACATGCCCTCAACATGGGGGGTTTGGTGCTCTGGGGCAGGGGGGCGACCTGCGGCCCCCCCACCCCAGAGCACCCTGCCCCCATGTTGATGAGGACAGGGCCTCTTCCCGACAACCCTGGCCGTTGGTTGTCGGGGTCTGCGGGCGGGGGGCTTATCGGAATCCGGGAGCCCCCTTCAATAAGGGAGCCCCCGGATCCCGGCCCCCCCACCCTATGTGAATGAGTATGGGGTACATCGTACCCCTACCCATTCACCTGGTGGAAAAAAATTGCAATAAAAAAACACTACACAGGTTTTTAAAGTAATTTATTACACAGCTCCGGGGGTCTTCTTCCGACTCCGGCGCTCTTCTTCCGACTTCCGGGGGTCTTTTCCGACTTTGGGGGTCTCCGGTGTCGTCTCCGCGCTCTCCGGTTCTTTCTTCTGCCGGGCCTCCGCTAACTTCTTTTTAGCTCTCTTGCTAACGGAGGCCCAGTCTTCCCGTTGTCTCGTCCGGCTCTCCGCTGTCCTTCTGCCGGCCCCTCCACTAACTTATTGGTAGCTCTTTCGCTAGTGGAGGGGTCGGTCTTCCCGTCGTCGCCATCGGCTTCTTCTTCCCTCTTCTCCTCCTCGATGTTGACGCGTCGCTTCTTCCCGCTGTAATACTGGCTCTCCGCTCCGCTCCGCATTAATATAGGCTTCTCATGACGTCACAGTCACATGTTCCCATGACGTCACAGTCACATGCTCCGGGGCCATGTGCCCCGGAACATGTGACTGTGACGTCATGAGAAGCCTATATTAATGCGGAGCGGAGAGCCAGTATTACAACGCGTCAACATCGAGGAGGAGAAGAGGGAAGAAGCCGACGGCGACGACGGGAAGACCGGCCCCTCCACTAGCGAAAGAGCTACCAAGAAGTTAGTGGAGGGGCCGGCAGAAGGACAGCGGAGAGCCGGACGAGACAATGGGAAGACCGGGCCTCCGTTAGCAAAAGAGCTAAAAAGAAGTTAGCGGAGGCCCGGCGGAAGAAAGAACCGGAGAGCGCGGAGACGACACCGGAGACCCCCGAAGTTGGAAAAGACCCCCGGAAGTCGGAAGAAGAGCGCCGGAGTCGGAAGAAGACCCCCGGAGCTGTGTAATAAATTACTTTAAAAACCTGTGTAGTGTTTTTTTATTGCAATTTTTTTCCACCAGGTGAATGGGTAGGGGTACGATGTACCCCATACTCATTCACATAGGGTGGGGGGCCGGGATCTGGGGGCCCCCTTATTAAAGGGGGCTCCCGGATTCCGATAAGCCCCCCGCCCGCAGACCCCGACAACCAACGGCCAGGGTTGTCGGGAAGAGGCCCTGTCCTCATCAACATGGGGGCAGGGTGCTCTGGGGTGGGGGGGCCGCAGGTCGCCCCCCTGCCCCAGAGCACCAAACCCCCCATGTTGAGGGCATGTGGCCTGTTACGGTTCAGGAGGGAGGGGGGGTCGCTCTCTCGTCCCCCTCTTCCCCTGCCGCCTGCCAGGTTGTGTGCTCGGATAAGGGTCTGGTTTGGATTTTGGGGGGACCCCCCCACGCCGTTTTTTCGGCGTAGGGGCGCCCGTTCAAATCCAGACCAGACCCAAGGGCCTGGTATGACTCTGGAGGGGGAACCCACGCCGTTTTTTTTTTAATTTAAAATTTGGCCTGGAGTTCCCCCTCAAGATTCATACCAAACACAGTGCCTGATATTGGCGGGGATCCAAGTCGGATCCCCGTTCATTGAAAGTCGGACATATGTCGGCTTCATGTCGCAGGGCAAAGTCGGATCCAAAGTAGGACGGATGTTGTGTCGCACTAGTGTGAACCCAGCCTCAAGGCCCATTTCACACCAGCGGACCGTATGTCCGCCTTTCATCCATCCGTTTACGGATGAAAAAGGGACATACATTGGTCCCTATGAGATCGCGGGTGTCAGCGGATGAAAATCCGCTGACACCCGATCTCCTCCGGGTCCGTAATCCTCCGATTCTGCAGACGGAGGAAAATCCTATTTTTCTATCCATCTGCAGAGCGGATCGGATGAACACGGACAGACGGTCCGTGTTCATCCGATCCCACCATAGGGGAGAGCGGAGATCTGACAGGGCGGTCCCTGCACAGTGTGCGGGGACCACCCTGTCATCCGCCGGCTCAGCGGAGCGATCCCCGCTGAGCAAGCGGAGGTTCATGGGGCGGATCTTCACGGATCCGTCCTGTGTAAAAGGGGCCTATAGGTCTTGTCCCTGCCTTAGCATGTGATTAGACAGTGAGAAGAAAAGCAACAGACTTAGCTCATTTTTCTGTCACTCTGTCATCTCTTCCTATTACATGAATACTGCAGCACAACTGACTGTCTCCTTGTGCTTCTTCTCTCTCTCCCAGCCTAATACAAAATCAAATTCAGGAAAAAAAAAAGTGAAATAAAAATTCAGGTACTTTCACTGCCTATATATAAAATGAATATTACATCATGTATTATCAAATGACAAAGCTGCAATGTCCATACATTATGGTCATCAGCTACAGCATATGATCAAATTCTTCAAGCTCACTTTTTTTTTTTTTTTAGAGCAAACCTGCCACAAACGCTGGCAATCCAAAGTAAGCACATGATGCAAAAAAAGTAAAAATTTACGGATTATCAAACCTTGTTTTTACAATATTCTTTTAATGTTCTTGTGCATTATATTACATGGTTTCTAGTAAGGCAACACTGCATATTATAGACTACATGTACAGTATAGCAGTTGAAGTGAGTCTTCCTCTGGATATACTGAATGTTTGTTTTCAGTGGAATCTCTGCTTATGCATTTTTCATCATGCTCTCTGTTTGATTTTTACCCGGTTTGTGACAAGTTTACTTTAATTTTAAACTTCTCAAGAATCTAATCTCAGAAGTTTTAACTTGAAAGAGTGATTACACTCATAGCAGATTGCAATCCATATTATTTCTTTTTTCATTGTGGTGCTGCTTGAATTGTTTCTCCCTTGCAGCTGCATTATTTAGGCAAAAAATAGGTAATCAGATGTTCCAGGTGCACCAGGTGGATTTTCGTAGGTGAGCAACTGCCACTGTGATTTTCATGCTTCTTAGCGCTCAATGAAAAAACAGAACAAAGATGAAATCCATGAGTGAACTAAACCTATCATAATATAACCTTTACCAGGAAATACTGGAAGCACAATTAGTCCTTTACAAAATGATTACATTTTAACCTGCAAATGAAAATTAATTATGAATGCCCAAGTGACCCATCTGCACCTTGGAATATTTATGATGCTTTTGGTGGGGATTTAAAAATAGAAAATCATTACAGCTATTATACAAGATTACTGAAATCATTAAATGCAAACATTTTGATTCAGTTTTCTAAGATTATTGTTATTATTCTAATCAGAACGCATTATGTTTAATCAACAGAAAAAAGCAAGGTGCAGTAGTTCACAGTCACCAGTCTTGTTCTTACAAATCTATACAACTGGGACACAGACAAAAACAAAAAAGTCCCAGATTCCAAAAGGCCTATTAGGCTCCATGCATACTGGGCTTAAAAAAAATTGCCAGTTCCCTTGGCAGATTTTTTTTTCATATAGAGCGTTTTTGTACAGGAGTTTAGTAGAGCTTAGGAGTATTTAGCATTTTTTTCTGCCAGAAAGCTCCAATTGCAAACCAGAAGGGTGTTTTTTTATTTCCTGCCTCTCAGTACTGAGCTTAAAATATGCCTCTAAATGTCCTAAAGTGCATGGATACATAAGATAATATTGAGCTGCTTCTACAGGCAAAACACAAAACTCCCGTAGAAGAAGTGTTCTTTAAGTCGGTGTGCATGGACCCTAATGCTTCAATCATGTCTTTTGCTGGTTGGAAAGCTTTAGCTTTGAATCAGCTGGGGGTGTGCTGGACCTCAGCGTAGGCAACACTGATGGTAACTGAAAAGCTGCACTGATGGGTACTTATGGGTGGCACAGATGGGCACTGTTAGCAAGTGAGAAAAAGCTGATACACGGCTCTTCGTGTTTACAGCTGATCACGTGGTAAAGAGTCTCCGCCAGAGACTCTTTACCAAGATCAGTGTTGTGGTGTGTCAGACTGACACAAAGCACAACTGATCGCCACGCTGCTATCCTGAAAGACGTCATATGATGTCCAGTCAGAGGATAATGAAACCACCACCCGGCCATCATTTTGCTATAGGCCGGGCGGGAAGTGGTTAAAGGATCTGATTGGTCAAAGTCATGATATAGCTGGTCATAGCTAGTTACATTCAACTGGACTTGTTCAGTAATGTTGAAGATATTTCGTAATCTTCAGGGCACTTCTTTAATTTTGTTTGTTTAGATATTCTATTTTTTTTTTCATATTATCTTGTAACAGAGATTTGCCAAGAACATAATTTAAATCACCTGGAAAATTACATAACTCAGCTGACCTATGTTGATGAACCATGTGCAGGTCTAAAAATAATTATGAAATGTATAAGATTTCTTTAGTTCTCTTACTGTGAATATGCTGCAGTAAATCTGTTGTCCGTTAAACTGGTCAGCCAGCATTTGGAACTGATGGTCAGACTGCAGTTTAAAAGATCCCTCAAAGTTAAAGTTTTTGTATAGCCAACTTTTTTCTTAGTTTTTGACACAGCCTACCTGACAGCAAGCACAAACCCCCCCCCCCCCCCCCCCCCAAACATATCAAAATTATATTTTCACTAAAATCATTATTAGCAGACACAAGCATAACATCATTTACATAACTTACAAAATTCCAGCACACTTATCAAATTAGGACCTGCGGCTGTGTTCATACAGCTGCTGCATCCTTACAGAGTAAAAGTTGACTCCCACCACACAAGCAAACAGCCCATTCACACTGTATGGGCCAGAGAACCCATGTGAATGAGCTTTTACATTTTTACATTATTTATTTATTTTTATATATATATATATATATATATATATATATATATATATATTTTACAATGCTGTGGGGGGGGGGGGGTGGTGACTCCTGACATCTCACCTTTGAGACAGAGAAAGGAATAGAGAACACAATTATTTATTTATTTCTCTGTAGTCTCAGCGGCACTGAGGATGAATGAACAAGAGAGAAAGGCTTCTGTTCATTCATAAACTGAAGCATATTAAACACAGTTATCAATGGACACTGGAGTCATGAGTACCGATCACTCACTTTGTCCATTCAAAAAAGAAAGGGGCCAGTGAATGACATATTTACCAGCTTCTTCCTTTGCTCTGCATCTGGGGTAGCCAAAAGCGCCATGGGAAGGGGCGGGGGGAAGAAGCAGGCAGAACAGGAAGGGGGATCGGTGTGGGGGAAGCAATTACAGGAATGATGCCCTGTGTTTCTCCCTGCAGCAGCTGAAAGCCAGAGGGAGAGAAACCATCTTTCAGCTGCTGCAGGGAGCCCCACTGGGCATCCTTCTGTAATTGCCTCTCCGTCCCAGTTGCACCAATTCTCTCTGATGTTCGGGCCTCCCTGGTGGTCCCCCTCTATCGGCGGCCCAGTGCTCACTTGATCCAGCCTTGACACTACTTGGCATACAAATTGATACATGACCTCCACATCCATGATACTTTATCACACATGCTTTAATATCAGAAAAAAAGGACATTGACAAGATCCTCAAAAGAAAAATGTGCCTAGGGAATGACAAGTGTTTCCTGTTGCTGTGTGCAGCCAATCAGTCAAAATCAATGACACATTGAGGGATACAGTGGCTGTATCTATCCTAACTCATGCTACTGTTTACATCCATACAGGAACGAATGTTTAGCTTTGGACACAGATAATCTGGCATGTGTATTAAGTTCCCTACAGCTGCTGTGTCTCTCAGCGTGTCATTGATTTTGATAGGCTGGCTGCAGGCAGCTACACGGAACACCTGCCATTCCCTGGGAGCATACATACAAACCTCTGCATGGAGGTCCAGGACTATGAAACTGTGTCAATGATGTCTAAAACTGTTAAAGTTAACTGATGTTTAACAACTTTTTTTTCTCTTTATATTAAATATTTGTTTATTGTGGCAGAGTGTTGCCCTGCCCGGGTCTGGAAAGAGGTGCTAACCCAGGATTCTCAAACAGCCAGGTTGAGGGGCTCCAGGGGATTTGCTTAATTCAGAGTAAACTGGCTTTTCAGTTTCCTCATTGTTTAGGAAAATCCGTTTTGGGATCTGGAGCCTGAAGATCTGGGTGGGATGAAATTTCCAGTTCTGGGTCCAGAGTTTGTGAACAGCCAGCACACTGATTGCACAGGTGTGAGCAGGTATTTTGTAGAGACCTGACCATGGTTCTCGTTGCTGCCCCTGCAGACAGGAGGTTACTGTCAAGGAGTACAGATGGGAGCCAGAGCAGCAAGGGGCTGCCAAATGTATTCACTAAGCTTTTGAGTGAGGTTTTTTTTTTTAATCTAGTTTTGCAAAGAGCACTGAAGGGGTTAAATCCCTTGTCAGTTTATTTTATGCTGCCTGTGCCCCATTCAAGAGGATTTTTCTTTAGTTTCTATTCAAGACACAACATCAGTAAGTTTGAGAAAAGCTTTGCAATATGAGAGGAATTCCCCTCTAAAGAGAACTGTCACCAAATAAAATACCCCATTGGAAGATTTGTCCTCACCTTTTGTTCTGGTGACAACTGTAAAATTATGGCTTAGGGTTATTCTTATACTTTGATACACAAGTGTCCATGATTTTAACAGAGAGCACAGCAAAAGCTGTTTGGTTTTAGACTCTGATTGAAACTCCATACAGAGCAGTTCCAGCAGGCAAACAGGTTGAATCTTACTTATTAATCATGTCCTGTCATTGGCTAATTGTTATGCCGCTGTTATATGTGGTCTCTTAATTTTTAATGAGAGTCAGAGAAATTGGCCACCAATTGCATTGGCAAAAATAAGCACAGCCTCAGCGACCTACGTGTCGCTGTTAAATCTACTTGATTTTTTTTTAACTCAGATTAATCAGTTTGGAGTGCTTCTGCTGTGTCAAATGCATTCTCCAAACCTGTAATTAAGTGGTTTTTTTTTTTTTTCATTGTTTCATGTCACTCTAGTAGCTGCATGAAAGGAACTTTCCACCCACTGTACATTATTTTTTTTATTTTTTGTCATTAGTTCATGGCCCAAAGCCTGGATTTTCACCCCCCCTCCCTCTTCATTTCCTTTAATGAGTTTCAAACAAAAGCTGGGCAGGTTTGCTCATCCCTACCTAAGGCCTTCACATGGAGTGGGTGCTATGTTTACCTGCATTGGGATGCACAGATGTACTATGCATCCCCATTAAGGTAGTCCCATTCATGTCTATAGGGACATAGGGGCTGCACAGACACCAAGGTTGTGTCCCAATATGACATCCACGTGGGTGCTGGTGCAAGCAGGTGTGTGTCCTCAAACTCATCCAGGGTGTGCTCGGGTCCATGCACCTGCACCAATACAGAAGTCAAATTGGGAGCAGCATTGTGTCTGTGCACCATTGTGTCTATATAGCCACTGTATCCCAATAGACAACAATGGGACTACCAGTGCGGGGATGTATGCACCACTTGTGCATCCCTGTGCCAGCAAAATACAGCCCTGCACAGGGCACACATCATCTGTGTGTGTAAGGCCTAAGAGCCAGTTCACACCAGGGCGACTCAGGATCCGACTTCAGGTTGCCCCGAGACGCCCCAAGTCGCGCTGTAATGTTAGTCTATGGAGCCGTCTTTATGCACACTACAGAAGTCGCTCCGACTTCAGAAAAGGTTCCTGTACTACTTCTAGGCGACTTGTACCCATTGATTTCAATGGAAGTCGCCTCCAAGTCGGATCCCCGTCTTAACTGAAGCAACTTTCCAGGAAGTGAAAATTGTTTTCTAAGGCAAACCCCTCCCTCCCACAGAGCAGATTATTATGTGATTGGCCACTGGCAAAGTCGCCTGTCCTGGAGGCGACTTGAAGTTGCGTTGTAAGTCGCTCCAAGTAGCGCTGAAGTCGCGCTCAAGTCGTCTCCAAGTTGCCTTGAAAAGTCGCGCTGGAAGTCGTGTTGCCCCAGTGTGAACCGGCACGAACGCTCATTCTAAGTAGTCGACACAAAAAGCCTATTTAAATTGTTACAATGTTTAGGTTAAAAACAATGTTTTTTTTTTCTGTATACATTTGCAAACACCTTTAAAGATATACTGCTGTGTCAAGGCACATCTGCAAAATGTGGTCCCTATCACTAAATTATTTGAAATTACAACAGTTTTTTTGGCTTTGATGTAACAGAAAAGTCATATTGATTACAGAGTTAGGTGGTCCCTAACACTTGTGATTTGTAAAAGAGGGAATTGAAAAGTTTGTGAAATATAAGCAAAAATTAAAAAAAGTCATCTAGGCATACATTTTTGGTCAGCTTTAAGGATTCATGTGTAATTAAAGGAGATGCAGAGATAATCCCTGGGTTTTAAAATGTCTATCAAGTGTGACTTGTTAAGTCCTTCTCATCCAGCTAAAGAAAACTGAACAATGAGTGAGTGAAATCTTACGCCTGTGATATTTGTTCAACAGATTAATGAATGTTATTTAATTTGTGGAGGGAAGCTCCGGTGACAAAAGTCTCAATTAGTGCTACTGCGAGCAGACTGACATTTTGTTTAATACTGAAATCTCACTGTCCAAGTTAGTGAACTGCTGGTAAAAAAATAAAGCAGTTCATGGTTTTCAATCAATAACCCGGAGTCTTAGTGTATCTGAGTGAAATACCATTACAACAGCTAAATTAAAGTGATTCTAAAGGCAGAAGTTGTTTTTTTTTTTATCTTAATGCATTCTATGCATTTAGATATCAAATGCAAAAAAAAAGGGGGTGAAAGTTAGCATTATACCAAAAAAAAAAAAAAGTGCCCAGCTGCTAGCAAAAACAGGCAATATACTCAGTCCTATAAACGATATGCATTTAGATAAAAAAAAAAAAAACTTCTGTGCGCAGCAGCCCCCTCAGCTCTCCTAATACTTACCCTCTTGATCCAGCGATGTTGTAAGACAGACTTGGCTGTCTGGGACTCTCCCTCCTGAGTGGCTAAGACAGCAGCGAGCGCCATTGGCTTGCATTGCTGTCAATCAAAGTCAGTGAGCCAATGAGACATAGGGGGCAGGTCTGAGCCATGGCTCTGTGTATGAATGGACACACAGAGCAGCGGCTCAGCTCGAATTACCCCATAGCAAGCTGCTTGCTGTGGGGGCACTTGGCAGGAGGGAGGGGGCCAGGAGCATTGGAGAGGGACCCGAGAAGAGCAGGATCTGGGCTGCTCTCTGCCAAACTATTACACAAAGCAGGCAAGTATGACAGGTTTGAATTTTTTAAACAAAAATAAAACAAACCAAGACTTTAATATCACTTTAAGGCTAAATCATTTTAAGGCTAAATTCACCTTTTTGTTTTCTAAAATTAAGTTTCCCTATGTACCAATATACCATTAACGAAGGCTATTAAGGCCTCATCTCAGCCTTTACTTTCTTCATAGAAAACTCAACCATACCTTCCTGATATCTGTCCTTCAGAATGCTATATTCTTTAGTAGAGTGAGTAAGTTCTTCAGCAGCTGATCTTATTAACTAGTTGCCGACCGTGTCACGCATATATACTGCGACACAATAGCACTGCTGGGCAAAATCCCATACGGGTGCGTCCTACCCATTTTCGGGCACCAGAGGGCGCATTCTGCACGGCGGGAGACCGATGCGCATGGCCTGTGGGCATGATCGCCGCCGGCCACGCGCGATTGCGTGCACGAGCGCCAGCACGGGGATTTGTGTGTTTACTATGCTGTCAGAGGAGAGGAGCCCTACCGTTTCTTCCTACAAAGTAGGAAAAACCATAGGTCTTCTCTCCTAGTCACTCACATTCCCACACAGTTAGAACATGCAGAGGGATCACATATTTAACCCCTTGATCGCCCCTAGTGTTAACCCCTTCCCTGCCAGTGACATTTACACAGTAATCAGTGTATTTTTATAGCACTGATCGCTGCATAAATGCCAATGGTCCCAAAAAAGTGTCAAAGTCTCCAATCTACCCGTCGCATTGTCTCAGTACCGCTAAAAAACGCAGATCACCGCCATTACTAGTAAAAAAAATAATAATAAAAATGCTAAAAATCCTTCCCATAGTTTGCAGACGCTATAACTTTTGTGCAAACCAATGCGCTTATTGTGATTTTTTTTTTTTCTTTTAGCAAAAATATGTAGAAGAATATATATATTGGCCGAAACTGAGGAAAAAGTTTTTTAAAAAAAAACTTTTGGGGATATTTATTATACAGCATGTAACAAAAAATTGTGCTAATCCAAAACAAAAATATTACTGCATATAAAAAAATGCAAATGTGCGTAATGGATATATAATTATTTGATTATCAACTATGAATTATTCTATCAACTATGTCTTTGCCTAATGAGGAATCAAATGCCCCTGCTAGCGAAAGCCTTACTGGCTTGTCTAATTGATTAACATACAATGATAAGGAATGTAGTATTCTATACAATTTAATTGCTTCCAGCTTATTTTAATTATTTGATTGACTCATGCTAATGAGCTATATATATTGGTCTATGCGCATAGCCAGTTGTAGGTATTCTATGAAAAAATCAACCAGCGCAAATATTTAAGAATACAGCAGCTGAACACTGAGGGTCAATATTTCAAATCCCAACAATAGTATAATATAAGCAGCAGTGCAGCGCAAACACAAATAAACACTTCTAATAAAAACTAATATTATAAACAGTCCATAAATGCAAGATGTCTTCAGGGGTTAAAAAGATGCACAGATGATACAACACCAAGTGTCCAGAGTGAGGGAAAAAAACAAAAACACAGCAACTGTTAACCAGGTGATTCTGTGATACCCTCCACCACTGGTAACAATGGCCGCTCACCTTCTTAAATGGACCCCTGAGTAAATCAGTCAGGTCAATCAAGCATTTCCCACTGCAGGGAGTTTAACCAGAAATCTGTAACAAGATGCTTGATGATCCGATCTCTTCATGTAAACCTCTAGGAAAATTAATCAGATCTCTCTCTCATTTCCCACTGCCAGGGACTTAGTATCAGGATGACCGGACGATAAGATCTCCACAGCATATATCACATGAAAAGAGTAAGGCAAAATCTAGTGCTCTCTGTTTCAAAATTTATTAAAAGCCAGCAAGAGTATAAAATGTGCACTTACACAGAAAAGCACTGTTCCCCAGTGCAAGGGATCCTGAGCGGAGAATTCAAAAGTAGCGGCAGCTCGTTCCACGAGACAGCAGGACTGGACGCGGGTGACGTCACTAACTTCAATCACGTTCCGTACGCGTTACGTCCCCAGTAGAAGGCGGGACTTCATCAGCGGTGATGGAGATGCGTGAGTCACCCGCTTTTGTATGAATGAACAATAGTGCCTCCGCCCTACTGGGCGGAGCCACAAACACAGCAACAACGCCGCTCAAATGTCTGTATGTGTCTATAGGTGTTTCTGATTGATAGAAGCATAATTGAACATCTAAAGAGGCTCCATGAGGCTATAATGCCTCATTTGTATATCAGATTGACACAAATATAAAAGGAAATATAAAAACCATAATATAGGATTAGTCATCCCGCGTCCATACCATGTCTCAGATTTCTGCACGCTGTAACATATACAAAAAGTATGCAATAAAAATATATATGCAAAAAACAAAACAAAAACAAAACCAACATAATTTTAATACCAGCATTTAAAAAATATATTTAAAAATTTCTTTAAAAATATATTTAAAAAATATATAAACAATTTATCTATCTGAAATAAAACAGTTTATATCAAACTCAACATTGAGGCCCCCTGGCACCAAAACTTTAGTAAGATGGATCCAATGAGATTCCCTCCTACTTAGCTGCCTCAAATAATTGCCACCTCTCCAATGTTTTAAAACTCTTTCGATACCCCAGAATTTGAGACCTCTGGGGTTCTGCTTATGGACCAACTTAAAATGTTTCGATACATTGTGCGTTTTGAGTCCCTTTTTTATATTATTAACATGCTCGCCTAACCTCACATGTAAGGGTCGTGAGGTTCTACCCACGTACTGTAAACCACACTCACATTCCAACATGTATACAACACCGATTGTGTCACAAGTGATGAGTTGGTCAATTTTAAAATTCTTGTTAGTAGCTGTAGATACAAAATCTTTACGTTTTTTGACGTTACCCTTCGAGTGCTTGCATGCGGTACACCGACCACACGCATAGAACCCGAAGAGGAAGGAGAAAAGTCGGTTCTCAGTATGGACTGGGGGATCAACAACCCCAGGTGCCAGTCTATCACGCAGTGATGGTGCTTTTTTATATATAAATGAAGGGCGATCTGGTAGCAGAGGACCTAAAGTTTTATCCTGCTTTAAGATAGACCAATTACTAGATACAATTCTTTCAAATTTCTTGTAATGTACATTGTAATCTAAAATCATTTTAAAATTAGATACACTAGAACTGGTTTCTTTAACCTTATTCGCAACAAGGGCTGACCGGTCAAAATTACGCACAGTTTCTATTTCTCTATTGAGAGATCCCCTGTCATATCCCTTCTCGCAGAATCTGGTTGCAAGTAATTGAGATTGGGACAGGAAATCATTTTTCTGCATGCAATTTCGTCGCAATCTAACAAATTGACCTTTTGGGATGTTGCACAGCCATGATCTGTGATGACAACTCTCGAGTGGTATATATGAGTTTCGGTCTGTTGGTTTGAAGTGATTGCACAAATGAAACTGACCATTGACTATACTAATATCCAAATCGAGAAAAGTAACCTTTTCAGTACTTACATTCCAAGTGAGTTCAATATTTTTGTCATTATTATTCATAATGCCCATAAACTCACTCAGACTATTAGAATCACCTTCCCATATCATCATCAGATCATCTATAAAGCGTTTGTAACATATAAGCTGAGGGGGGCGATTAGTAAAGACTACCTGTTCCTCCCAGTGGGCCATGAATAAATTGGCCACACTGGGAGCAAAACGAGCCCCCATCGCAACACCCCTTGTTTGCAGGAAGAATTGTCGCTGATACCAAAAGTAATTCCTCGAAAGACAAAATTCCAGAGCTTTGAGAAGAAACCTTTGATTTTTTCTAGGTAAGTCAGAGGATGACAAAGCCCACTTTACTGAGGATACTGCTGCTTCATGTCCAATAATGGTATACAGAGAACTTACGTCTGCCGTAACCAAAATACTGGAATTTGTGCATAAAGATGATTCAATAACTTGAATAATATGCTTTGTGTCTTTGAGGTATGCATCTGTTTTAGACACTAACGGCTGCAAAAATCTATCAATGTACTGTCCTAATCTAGAGGTAATGGAATCCATTCCATTAACAATGGGTCTGCCAGGTGGTTTAATGCTGTCTTTATGAATTTTAGGCAAACAGTAGATAATAGGAGTTCTACAAAATAAGGGGTCCAAATACAAGGCCTCTTTTTTATTCAAAATGGTTTTATTTTTTCCTTCCTCTATCAGGTCATGTAATTCCTCCTTAAATGCCAACATAGGATCCCTACTAAGTATCTGATAAGTATCCTGGTCGCTCAAAAGACGATCCATTTCTGCCAAATAATCTACTTTATTCAAAATGACAAGCCCACCCCCTTTGTCAGCAGGGCGTATGATAATTTCCTTGCGTTTTTCCAAGGACTCCATCCCTTTTTTGATAAACATAGGGTCAGTAACCTTGCGTACTTTCATCTTATCTAGATCATTGAAAACTTTATGTTTGAATACTTCAAGAAATTTGTTGTCGGCATTCAAGGGGTTAAATGTTGATCTATTGTGTAAGTTGGAATGTATGCCCACCTCTACAGTGGAAGGTCTACTGGAATTTGACAAAAAGTATTTGCGCATATTAAGATTCCTAACAAACTTGTGTATATTAACATACGTGTGGAATTTATTGAGGTTACGGACAGGTGCAAATTTAAGCCCTCTGTCCAAAACCTTTAATTCCTCCTCATTTAACGTACAGCTACTTAAATTAAATATACCTGCTCCTAATGGGGCTTTGATTTTTTGTATTCTCCTACCCCCTCTCCTTCCTCTCGTTCTTTTCTCTTTCGGGGGGGCCCATTCACTGTTGGTGATGATTGGGATTGATGTCTCCACCAATCTCCCTGATACTGCTGGTGGACTGGCGGACCCCTCCCCGGGCCACTCTGTGCCCCTGAAAAATCCCCCCCTCCCCTGCCTGAATGATGTTGTAATGGGGCAAATCTATTGGATACTGATGTTTGACCTCCTTGTTGAACATAAGATCCCCCCTTATTATAATAACCATAATCAGGACCTAGATCCGATCTATGGTTATCATTTCTCCTAGGTGAATGGTATTGCTGTTGGTATTGTTGTTGAGAATTATTTCTCATCGGTGTATGGGGGCCTCCTCTCTTGCCCCTACCTTGTCTCCCTCTTTGGTTGTTACCTCTCTGCGCCTGTGCGCCTCTTTGACCATAGGGATCAAAATCCCCATGCTCATAGCTGTAAACAGGGACTTGTGTCTGGGTAGGTGGAGGGATCTCCATATGATCAGAGATATCTTGACTAGGAAAAGATTCTACAACAGGCAGGCTGGGAATATTCAAACTCTGCCATTTGAATATATTTCCACTACTAAAGTCATCATGATCTCGAATATATTTTTTCTTTTTCTTATTTTGTACTTCCAAATCCCACTTACTGAGTTTATTTTTAAGCTCAATGGATAACCTCAAAAATTCCTCACTTTCTTTCTGAGACTCTATGAGGTTCCTGATGTCACGGATTTGGATTTCCAAAATACTCATTTTTCTCTGCTTTCTCATAAGAAGAAATTCCAACAATTCTAAACCTTTTTTAACAAAAAATTCTTTCCATTCATTCATGGATGACTCATCCATGAGACCATCGTTAGGCGGTACATCCCACCTTAAACGACGTGGAACAAGTTTAGCACTAATATACTGTTGGAATGATGTGATATCCCACCACGTTTTAACTTTCTTTTCAAAGATATGTCCTAATTTTCTAAATGAGTAGGCTAAATCATTAGTCTATCCAATAGGTGAACTATGAGAAAACACATCTCCCAATTTAACCTCTCTTTTTTCCAAGTACTGGAAAACATCCATAAATGCAGCTGAAGTTGTGAAAAATTGAAAGTGAAGATATTATATGAAAAAATCAACCAGTGCAAATATTTAAGAATACAGCAGCTGAACACTGAGGGTCAATATTTCAAATCCCAACAATAGTATAATATAAGCAGCAGTGCAGCGCAAACACAAATAAACACTTCTAATAAAAACTAATATTATAAACAGTCCATAAATGCAAGATGTCTTCAGGGGTTAAAAAGATGCACAGATGATACAACACCAAGTGTCCAGAGTGAGGGAAAAAAACAAAAACACAGCAACTGTTAACCAGGTGATTCTGTGATACCCTCCACCACTGGTAACAATGGCCGCTCACCTTCTTAAATGGACCCCTGAGTAAATCAGTCAGGTCAATCGAGCATTTCCCACTGCAGGGAGTTTAACCAGAAATCTGTAACAAGATGCTTGATGATCCGATCTCTTCATGTAAACCTCTAGGAAAATTAATCAGATCTCTCTCTCATTTCCCACTGCCAGGGACTTAGTATCAGGATGACCGGACGATAAGATCTCCACAGCATATATCACATGAAAAGAGTAAGGCAAAATCTAGTGCTCTCTGTTTCAAAATTTATTAAAAGCCAGCAAGAGTATAAAATGTGCACTTACACAGAAAAGCACTGTTCCCCAGTGCAAGGGAGTTGTAGGTATTCGGTTGTGAAGAAGAGCGTTATCTATGTCAGCCCGAAACGTTACCTTATATACCTGTTTTTTGATGCAACTTTTATTCTTTAAATAAATCTCTCTTGTACAGCGAACGTTTTTATATATATATATATATATATATATATATATATATATATATATAATGTAGCGCCCTGCTCCAGTTGACTAGGCGCTATTTTCTAAATTTTGTGGGATGTCTGAACTGTAGTTAGTTCAGATTCTATGTTTTGGCTAAATTGGCCTATGTTCCAGCCTTGGCTGAGTTGGGTGTATTTCCAGCGGTTACCAGCAGGTGTCGCTGTCACCTCTGGTTTGTGTTGGAAGGTACAACAAGCCAAGGCGTATTGGGTGCTTTTTCCCAGAGGCAACCTAGCGGGAGGTTGATTCCGCTGGGCATGCTGGGAGAGGGTACTTAAGGGGCGGACGCCATTTCTGGAGGAGCTCTTTCACCTCATGGCCACCCTGGCCGGAGGTATGTGACAACTCCTCTTCTGCCTCTGGGCCTGCTGACCCGAGGTTTCGTTACTGGAGGTAGGCCCAGAAGCTGTCTGGGGCCTACTGGTTCGAGGGTGATCCTGTGCTGTCTGTCCTGTGGGAAGAAGCCAAGCAGTTGAAGGAACCTGGGGAGGACTCGTCTTGGAGAATACGCAGCAGAAGGCTGGTATCTCAAGAGGAGCATGGGGCCTCAATTGGAGGATGCATCCAAACCAATCTGCCTCACAGTATTGCCGGGTCGACTTAAAGGACTTTCTCATACTGTGCAGTCGTGCTTGAACTTTGAAATTCTGATTACCAAGTCTGTGGCAGAGACTTTTCATTTGTCCGTGCATCATCCCGGCTGCTAGGCCGGTGAGAGGGGCCTATCCGGGTGAGCAAGATCCAATGACAGCGAGTGTACATGTCTCAAGGATCTCAAGTTTTCTTCAGTGATCTGCATCAGGTACCTGAACTTCCCCTAACCCTCCATCCCTCATTCTGCTAACGTTGTGTTTAATAAAAGAAGCATTGGAAAAGACTCAGTGACTGGCAACCGTGTTTTATGCAACTTTAACCCTAGACTTTGAGCCAACACGGAGAACAGTGGGGTAACGGCAGACCAAAACTAACCAGCAGCTCCTACGGGGGTAGTGCTACATATATATATATATTTATATGAAAATTAGTCCATAAAGTGCTTTGAAAAGTGCAGATCAACGAGCACAGGGCTTTTCAGAAAAGTAATCAAATATTCTGTTCATCAAAACAGCAAACAAACAGCGTCGCTTACCAGATTTGCTGGATCTCAGATTATAGAGATCATATGGGATCAGCCAGAGATGGTATATCCATGGATTCCTCCAATGGCGGGATCTCTCCTCTTACTACTGCTCTACACTGCTACAGTTTTCCTTATAGGTCTTTTTGGCAGGGCAGATTTCACTCCCGAGACAGGTTATGAAGAATAAAGAAGAGGCTTCATGGTGCAGTACTCGATTTATTTAAAAAAACGATTGATCGGGGGGCGTGGTGACCGAGCTCCAAAATGGACACTTTGTCAGAGCGCCGTTCATCCGCCAGAGAAAATCCGCCACCATCCGAGCCCACCGGCTCCATCCACAGCTATAAACATCTCCATCCTCTAGCCAAAGACCCATGGCACAGATTGAGGATTACCAGATGACCAGGCGACGAAAGGCCCCATAGCAGCAGCGCAAGCTCGACAGCTATTTTACCTCAGAACAGAGCGGGCTACAACAAAATGGTGGCGGCGCAACGGCCTGATCACAGGGCCAGAATGCACAGAAATCCCCGCGGGATGCCGTCCGGACCAGCCAGCGCTGCAAAGCCTCCCAGTGAATCCTCCTCTGGGACATCTAGCCCCACCACAAGAAGCCCGGCGAAATCTAAACCCAGGAGGGACTCATCTGCTAGGCCGCAAGTCGATCCACACATGGAGGTAAGCGGGCCGCAACATTCTGCCTCAGCACAGAGGGCACCTGAAGGAGACCCCATAACAGATTTCCCAACAGCAGACAGACCCATCTCTGACACTACACTTAAGGAAATGTTGCTGTCACTACTGGCGTCACTGCAGGCTGACATGGTACGGGGGATAAACAAATGCCACAGGGAGGTACAAGCTCTAGGTACCAGGGTGGACCAAGTGGAAAACAAGATGGAGAAATATACCTCATCATATAATGTAATGGTGGAGGCCCACGCAGCACAGGGGGAAGATATAACATGGATGAAAGATAAAATCACAGACCTTGAGGACAGGTCCAGGAGAAACAACCTCAAACTGCGGGGTGACCCAAAATCTGTCCCTCCTAATCAACTCTTGCAATCTGCCCAAACCATGTTCTCTACTCATTGTGGACAGGATTCACAGTGTCCCTAAGCCATCGTTTCTCCCTGACGAAACCCCAAGGGATGTCCTAATGCGAGTTCATTACTACCATGTACAGGAACAAATACTGATGGCATCCCGTAAATCGGCCAAAATCTCTCCACAGTACGCTTATATACGGCTGCTACCTGACCTGCTCCAGGCATACACTACAAAGGCGCCGCAACCTGGCGACCATCACTAAAGCGCTGAGAAACCACGGCATTCTTCACAAGTGGAAGTACCCAGCAACACTCTCGATCACCCGTAATGGGGTCACCATACTGATATCTGGAGGAAGGGATCACCGTCCTAAGAAAGTGGAAGATTCTACCAGACCAAGCCGCAACCCACTCGCCTCCAGAAGGTCCACAATCCATGCACAACAAATGGCAAGTAGTATCCCACAAGCGTTCACTAGGGATGAGCTGAACACCCCCCGGTTCGGTTCGCACCATAACCTTCGAACGGACCGAAAGTTTGCGCGAACGTTAGAACCCTATTAAATACAATGGACGCGAACGTTCGAAATCTAAAGTGCTAATTATAACGACTAATATGCATGTTATTGTCCTAAAAAGGGTTTGGGGACCCGGGTTCTGCCCCAGGGGACATGTATCAATGCAAAACAAAGTTTTAAAAACGGCCGTTTTTCGGGAGCAGTCATTTTAATGATGCATAAAGTGAAAAAAAAGTGAAATATTCCTTTAAATATCGTACCTGGGGGGTGTCTAAAGTATGCCTGTGAAGTGGCATGTGTTTCCCGTGTTTAGAACTGTCCCTGCACAAAATGACATTTCTAAAGGAAAAAAAGCCATTTAAAACTGCTTGCGGCTTTAATGTCATATCTGGTCCTGGTAATATGGATGAAAATCTTTGAGAAAAATTGTAATTACACGCCCCTGTTAAACAGGGGCAGAAAAATTGGGCCTTAGGCACTGGTGCTGGTGCCACGACACTGCAACCTCTCCCAGATACTCTAGTTGGAGTGCAGGAATGAGCCCTGCTGCAAAGCATTGCATCAAAAATTGTAATTACATGCCCCTGTTAAACAGGGGCTGAAAAATTGGGCCTTAGCCACTGGTGGCGGCACCCAGAAACAAAAAAAGTTCTTCCAAGCTATCATCAAGAATCGGGTCATTGAGGAGGAGGAGGATGGTCAGTCAACATAACAGGACAGTCACTCAGCATCAGCATCAGTCTTGAAGGGATGTGACATTTGAAAATGATTGTTATATCAGCTTCAGGTGCTTGGTAGCTGGTGGTGATCCAAGACTGGTTCATCTTTATGAAGGTCAGTCGATCAACCGAGTCGGTCGACAGGCGCACCCTGTGATCTGTGACAAAGCCTCCAGCAGCACTGAATGTGAGTTCCGAAAGAACGCTGGATGCAGGACAGGCCAGTAGCTCAATTGCATACTGTGCAAGCTCTGGCCAGTGATCCATCCTCAACACCCAGTAAGCCAGAGGATTTTTGGTGGGAAAGGTGTCCAAGTCTGACCTTGCCCCCAGGTATTCCTGCACCATGTATATCAGACGCTGGCGATGGTTGCTGGAACCGATCATACCTTGGGGCTGTGAACTAAAAAATTGTCTGAACGCATCGGTCAGACGGCCACCTTCTCCACCGCTCCTTCTGCTACTGACCGAAGCCTAAGCAACTCGTTGTCCAGGACCAGGAGTTTGTAACCTCCCAGTCTCTGGGAACGCGTTGCACAGACCTTTCTGAAAGGCCTCCCGGAGATGTCTTATCCTCTGCTCCCTCTGCGACGGCAAGATAAGGTCCGCAACCTTACTCTTGTACCGTGGATCAAGGAGAGTGGCCAGCCAGTAATGGTCCCTCTCCTTGATCCGAAAAATACGAGGATCCTTCCGCAGACTTTGCAGGATCAGGGAGGCCATGCAGCGTAGGTTAGCTGAGGCATTCGGTCCGGAGTCCTCTGGGTCACTAAGGACGACATGATCCGCAGCCACCTCCTCCCAGCCACGTACAAGTCCACGGGTTTGTTGGGACTGTAAATAATCCCTAAAAGACTGCTGCTGTTGATGCTGAGTGCCATGCTCCACCTCCATGCTGACACAATCCTCCTCCTCCTCGTCCTCTTCCTGTGTGATGGGTGGGACAGAAGGAACACTGTCTGGGTAAAGGGGGCTTTGAGAGGCAAGGAAGTCCTCCTCTTCCTACCTCTGTTCTGCCTCAAGTGCCCTGTCCATTATTCCACGCAGCGTATGCTCCAACAGGTGGACAAGAGGTACAGTGTCAATGATGCATGCACTGTCGCTGCTCACCATCGTCGTGGCCTCCTCAAATGGTGCCAGGACAGTGCATGCATCCCTGATCATGCCCCACTTGCGTGGTGAAAAAAACCTGAGCTCCCCTGTCCTGGTGCCGTAGTTGCACAGGTACTCATTGATGGCCCTCTGCTGCGTGTGCAGCCGCTGCAGCATGGCCAACGTTGAGTTCCACCTGGTGGGCATGTCACATATAAGGCGGTTCTTGGGCAGGTTCAACTCCTTTTGCAGATCAGCCAGCCGAGCACTGGCATTATATGATCTGTGGAAATGCACACAGACTTTCCTGGCCTGCCTCAGGACATCCTGTAAGCCCAGGTTCCTGCCCAAGAACCGCTGCACCACCAGGTTAAGGATGTGAGCCACACAGGGCACATGGGTCAGTTGTCCCTGTCGGAGGGCGGAGAGGAGGTTGGTGCTATTGTCGCAAACTACCATTCCTGGCTTAAGCTGGCGTGGTGTCAACCACCTCTTGGCCTGCCCCTGCAGAGCAGACAGAACCTCTGCCCCAGTGTGGCTCCTGTCCCCCAAACACACCAGCGCAAGCACGGCATGGCATCTTTTTGCCTGCGTAGTTGTGTAGCCCCTTGAACGCCTACGGAGCAACACTGGTTCCAAGGACAAAGCACAGGAAGAGGCCATGGAGGAAGAAGAAGAGGAGGGGTGGAGGAGAGAGATGTGTCACAACAACCAGTAGTAGCATTTTGGAGGCGTGGCGGCGGAACAACCTCCAACACTACTGCACCTTGTCCTGCATCCTTCCCAGCTGCCAAAAGAGTGACCCAATGGGCCGTGAAAGAAAGGTAACGTCCCTGTCCATGCCTGCTGGACCATGAGTCAGCGGTAATATGCACCTTACCACTGACCACCCTGTCCAGCGAGGCATGGACATTGCCTTCCACATGACGGTAGAGAGCCGGAATCGCCTTCCATGAGAAAAAGTGGCGTTTGGGAACCTGCCACTGAGGAACCGCACATTGCACAAACTCACGGAAGGGGGCCAAGTCTACCAACTGAAAAGGCAGCAGTTGAATTTCTAGCAATTTAGCCAAGCTAGCATTCAACTGCTGGGCATGTGGATGGCTGGGAGTGAACTTCTTTTGACGGTCCAGCAGCTGGGGCAGGGAAATTTGCCTGCTAGAATCGGACGTCTGTGTACTGCTAGCAGAGTGCCCGCAAGTACTTGATTGTGACACACCTAATTCTACACCTTCATTCCTCTCAGTGCAGGTTTCAGAGAGAACTGAAGGTACAGTGGGGTTGGAGATCCCAGCTGATGAGGAACAAGGAGAGGTCTGCTTTGTTCTTTGGTGTGGGTCTTTAAGATACGCTTGCCAACGAGCTGCATGGCAGGTCAACATATGTCTGGTGAAGCATGTGGTGCCCAAGCGGCTGATGTTTTGGCCACGCGAGATACGCTTCAGACATATGTTGCAAACAGCAGCGGTGCGATCTTATGCACTCGACTCAAAAAAGGCCCACACCAAAGAACTTTTGGAATAATGGGCAGAGGCAGCGCCCTGCACAGGTGGAGCTCTGCGGTGTGATTCAGTCGGTGTGCTGCCCTTACGCTGGCCCCCTGAGGGCATCCTGCCTCGTTGGAGATACGCCTCCTCCTCATCCTCCTCCTCTCTCCTATCAGGCACCCACGTGGAGTCAGTGACCTCATCATCCCCTCCCTCCTCATCACTGGAGCCAATCTGGCAGTATGCTGCAGCTGCTGGAACATGACTGCCAGATTGCTGTCCTTCTTGAGCATCCCCTCTCTCTGCTCTCACGCTACTGCCTTACTCTAGCTGGGTATCATCATCAGACCCTTTGAAACGCTGGGCATCCTCCTGGAGCATGTACCCCAACACTGTGCTCAAACAGTTCGGGGGACTCCTCAGAAGGACACGGTGGGTCTAAGGCAGGAGTGACTGATGATGACATTGATACGAGGGAAGAGGACGCTTTGGCAGCTGCTTTGCCAGTACCCTGAGCCTGGGTGAGAGAGGATGAGGAGGGCTTGGTCATCCACTCTACCAAGTCTTCGGCATGATGCGGCTCAACACGTCCAGCTGCCGAAAATAAGGACAAGCGTTTCCCATGGCCACGTGCTGATGACGATGCACCGCGTCCATGACCAGCACTGTTGTCTCCAGACACAGAGCCTGCTTGCCCTCTTTTATTGGCTCCTGACTGTCTGCCTCTCCTTGTTTGCCTTCCAGACATTCTAATGGCCTGCAGGGAGATGGGAAAACCAGCAATAAGGGGTAGCTTCAGGTGTATACTGTGCAGGAGGCACGCTATGCCCGCTGTAAGTGCTGCAGATGCCTGCCTGTGTTACACAACAGGAAAACACAGCAATAAGGGCTAGCTTCAGGTGTATATTTTGCAGGAAGCACACTACGCCCGCTGTAAGTGCTGCAGATGCCTGTTAGTGTAACAAAAGAAAAAAAAACACGAGCAATAAGGGCTAGCTTCAGGTGTATACTGTGCAGGAGGCTTAGCAAAAATGACACTGACACTGTCCCCTGCCTATCCTTCTCTCTCCCTGCACACAAGGTTTAGCAAAGTATATCACTGACACTGTCCCTACCTATCCTTCTCTCTCCCTGCATACAAGTTAAATGAACAAATAGCACGGACACTGTCCCTGCCTATCCTTCTCTCTCCCTGAACCGGAACACACTACAGAAGGCCGCCGCGCTGGCGGCCTTTTATAGTGTGGGGTGTGTACTAAATCCCCCTGAGCTATAGTTGGCCACAGGCATCCTGCCTGTGGCCAATTATGGCTCTCCTCACTGCCGGCGCTGTGATTGGCCAAGCATGCGGGGTCACAGTGCATGCTTGGCCAATCACAGCGCCTGGATTGCACTGCGATGGCGTAGTGCATTGTGGGCCGTTCGCGGCACTCGAATTTGGCGCAAACGGCCCAAATCGTTCGATCTTCATCGAACAGCCGATGTTCGACTCGAACACCGAGCTCATCCCTAGCGTTCACATAAGAAAATTGACGGTGGAAACTCGTGAAACAACCATTCAAATGCATACACATTTCTCCGGGGACAGGAGATCTATACTTGTTTTCTCCTCTTCCCCCTCCTAGTAACACATAGCAGACAATACTGCACGCGGATCAGTTTCAAGATCCTCTATACACAGATATCTCGGAAGCACCCGGACCTCATCTACTGAAGTCATCCGGTATGAGACCCATCGCTCACTATGGTCTGAACATACCAACGCGAACCTTATGGTCGCAGTAAGTACCTACACCGCACAACCATACAACAACCTGCATTACCCAAGCAATGCCGATTACATGCTTATCAATTAATGTGCGGGGTCTGAATCACCCCGCTAAAAGATTATCCTTGTGGACAGAAGCCTGCAAACATAGAGCAGACATCCTCTGCGTTCAGGAAACTCACTTCCAACTACACAAAACCCTGCACTGCTCACACAAAAACTATCCGCACGTTTTCATGGCCTGTACTCCTAACCACAAGAAAGGAGGAGTCCTAATGGCCATAAGCAACTCTGTATCCTTCCAACCCAAGGAGACGTTTTTTCTGGACGAAGGAGGGAGATATATAATAGTCACTGGTAACATTAACTTCAAACCATATGCGTTGGTCACGCTGTATTCCCCGAACTCTTACCAACTTCAATTCATAAAGAAGGTAATCAAAAAAGCTAACTCTATAAAAAATGGCAACATTTTACTGTGCAGGACTTTAATCTGATATCAGATCCTTCAATGGACACTACCACGATCAAACCTAAAGGTACAGTGTCACTCCAGGTGCTAATTCACACTGAGGAATTGTTTGACACATGGAGATGCCACCACGCCAACGAAAAAGATTACACAGGCATTGCTCGTACTCGCGAATAGACATGTTCCTGACAGATAAGTGGCTCCTACAACATGTAGAAACCACTAAAATACATGACGTCACGTGGTCCGACCACGCTGCAATATCTTTGTCTATCCAAGAAAAAGGAGTTTCCTCTTCACCCCCCATCTGGCGCTGCAACATGAGACTGTTGCAAGAATCCCACACCCACACAAAGTTCTCTCAGCATCTTCAAAATTTCTTCATTGATAACAAAGAGTCGGTCCATGATCCTTATATACTTTGGAACTCACACAAGGCTTATATGAGAGGCATACTTATCCAACTAGGGGCTCAAGAAAAAAGACGTCACATCACACACAAAAAATTAACACACTATTAAAGGAGATTCACGATATTGAAACCCTAAACTAACAAGCACCCGCGAATAACCTAACACACAAACTAGCCAAACTCAGATAAACACTGAGAGAACACCTATCCCAACAATATGACAAACATCTCAGACGCTTGCAACTAAACTATTACGCCAACGTCAACAGAGCAGGCAAATACTTAGCAAACAGATTGAAAGCAGCACGCACTAAATCCAGAATAGCATACCTCAAACATCCTACATTACAACACAAAATAGTGGACCCACAAGCTATAGCTAATCAATTTTCTGATTACTACAGCTCATTATATAACTTACACACAGATCCCAACATGCCTCAACCAACCACAGACAAAATTCAATCATTTCTACAGGGACTAAACCTCCCGTCTCTATCTGACCAACAGCTATCTAAACTTAATGCTACCATCTCACACCAAGAAATAGAATTAGTTATAGACACACTACCAAACGGTAAATCACCAGGGCCGGATGGATTCTCTAACGAATACTTCAAAACATATCTTATCACATCACATGCAACCAGTCTTCAACAAAGCAGCATATTCTGCAGCCAGGAAATGCTGAGAGCCCATATAATCACACTACCCAAACCGGGAAAGGACCCCATTACACCAGCTAATTTCAGACCAATATCCTTTCTCAACTCTGATATTAAAGTTCATGCAAAATTGCTGGCTAAACGATTAATGAACGTCATTCCATCAATTATCAAACGCGACCAGATGGGCTTTGTGAAGGGGAGACAAACCTCAGATGCTACCAGACGGATTATAAATGTACTGCACTCTGCTGAAACGAATCAAACGCCTTTTCTGCTGTTATTTATTGACGCAGAGAAGGCGTTCGATAGGGTCCACTGGACCTATATGGAAATGGTCTTATCAAAATTTGGTTTTAAGGGTCCCATATTAACAGCTATGTTAGCACTTTATTCATGCCCGTCTGCACAGGTGCACTCAGCTGGTTTCCTATCCAAAGTATTCAACATAACAAATGGGACCAGACAAGGGTGCCCCTTGTCGCCGACCATCTTCAATCTCATGATTGAACCATTGGCTGAAGCAATCAGAACTCACCCCCTGATCACGGGTTTCCAGTTTGGCCCTAGCACGCATACCATCAATCTATTTGCGGATGATGTCATCCTGCTCTTGACCAATCCACTTACATCCTTAAACCAGGCTCATAAAATCCTAACAGATTTTGGAGATGTCTCGTATTACAAAGTGAATTTTAGTAAATCATTAATCCTAGATTTGGGTGTACCATCCAAAGTGCAGAGCTTACTACAAAACCAATTGCCATACACATGGAGTGACAAAGGTATTAGATTCCTAGTCCATACCTAGGCATCACCATAACTAATACCATTTCAACACTAGTTAAAGCTAATATGACCAAGCTAACTGCCAAACTGGAAACCCAACTGAGAGGCATGTCGAATAAGGAAATATCATGGATAGGGAGAATAAAGACCTGCAAAATGATGATATTGCTGCAAATCTTATGTTTTCCGTACCCTGCAAATTCACATACCTAAAAGATACCTTAATCACCTGTCGGGCATTAGCTGGAAATATATCTGGGAAGCAAAAAAGCTAGGTGTTCACAAAACAATATTATTTCCCATAGGACAGCAGGAGGGGCAGGCCTAGTAGACATACATGACTACCTGTGGGCAGTCAGACTGGACCACATCAAATATTGGTTAGATAACCAGGAAATGCCATTATGGGTAGACATAGAAAAGACAACATCACTGACAAAAGACCTGAAATTACTACTTCTGGGTGATGTTTGGTCACCATGGGACATATCAACTCTCTCCCCTCCCACGCAGACCTCTTTAAGGGCATGGAGATTCCTCCTCCGGATAAAAGACACTGACGCCCAAGAGATAAACTATAGACTACCGTTAAATAAATATACTAGAAGCAAAAAATCCCAATGTTCTCAGTAAAAGACTTGGTAAGACACGGCATTACACACGTGTCGGACCTATACAATGGACCTCAGCCCAAGACCCCAGAACAAATAATGACACAATATCAAATGCCTAGCGACAAGTTATTCACCTGCTTACGCATATCACACTTTCTTCAATCCCATCCAAGTCCACAACTAAAAATCCCGCCAAAAATCTGGCAATTTTACTCAACTTCGGAACCAGCTATAAAAGGAATTTCGCTATTTTATAACCTTATCCAAGACAAGCAAGCACTCAAAAAAAAAACATAGCAAGGTGTAAATGGGCAAATTACCTAGGTACTTCATTTTAAAATGATCAGTGGCAAGGTATGTTTAAGGAAATACACGAGGCTTCACACTGTGTTAAACTCTGGGAAATGACAATAAAAATAGCAAATAGGTGGCACTATACCCCATATAGACTATCAAACTACTTTTTAGGATCATCACCATAATGCTGGAGAGAATGTGGGCAGATAGGAAACTTACTACACATGTTATGGCATTGCCCAAATATAAGAAGTTTGTGGAACCAAACATTCTACCTAATTTCTTCCCTAACAGGAATACGGACCCCCCCCCCCGACCCCGGCCTTAGCAATTCTACACCTAGGCATAGAAAAGTTCACACCAGACTATAGACCAGTCGTGAGCCACATACTACTGGAAACACGAATACTAACACTACGCAATTGGAAAACTAAAACTACCATAAATCTTTCTGATGTTACCAAAGCAGTCCATAGAAACTACACGTTCGAACGCCTAATTGGCAATTAATTCTCTGTAATGCAATAAGTTTGACAAACGTTGGTCTATATGGCCTAAAAAGTAATAGTGCTTTATTAATGTTTCATAAGATACTTGCTTTATGTATGCTTCCATTAAGTTCTTACGTCTAAATTGATATTTTGTTACTACTCATTGAATGCAACTCCATTTATGGAGATTTAACATGTAACTGTTACCCAACCACAAACATATAATTGGGTGCATATCGTGTATATCGAATTGTCCTACCTGATTTGTACAATGTTTACATGAAATATTCAATAAAAAGTATTAAAACAAAAAAAACGATTGATAGGTACTGACATCCAGCAGACAATATTTCAAACACAGCCACGGCTCAAGCCAGCCAGCTGGTGTGTGGTGACGTCAAAGTCTGTAGCCCCACCCAACGCGTTTCCTCGTAGAAGGCATCGACTGGGAAAGGAGGCTATGTCCACTGTGCACCCTGTTCAGCGGTGTCACCGGTCTGTCAGATGCAAAATAGCACCAAAAATTCTGGAGAACTTTCAAATGGTGAATCAACATTTATAATTAACCATTTGTAATCCATGGCAGCTCTACCCAGCATTTGTAACACATTCAATATACCCAATTATCACTATTGGACATTTCTCAACATGCCTTATAACAAATACAGTAATTTCAAAGTTTTAAAAAGGAACATATTGCGTATATGCAAAATATCACAGATTGTTACCCATAAAATATCTTTGAATAAAAAGTCCATTAATAAAAATATAATTTTTATAAAAAAAAAAAATGTGTGTGTGTGTATATATATATATATATATATATATATATATATATATATATAACTATTATGTAAAATATCCAAAAATATATAAAGAGCATAGTTGGGAGAGTACACAATGAGTCTAACAGGATCTATCTCATCCTCCGCACTCAGACATCTCCCACCAATATTAGCTGTCATTTAAAAAAAAAAGGAATGTATATTAGCAACATTTATGTGGAAAAAAAAGGATAATTATCAAATTAATGACAAAAGTGCCTATATACACCCACTAGGGGAAAAAGGGGAAGGAAGGGAATGTATATAAACACTTCAGTGGGAGGACGTTAAACAAACTATTATCTATATAGCAATTAATATCCCATTCCACGTTGAGTCCCAGGGGACTATAACACTGTATGTCAAAAATCCACCTGGTTTCTCTATGTGAAATATGTCTTTTAACAACTTCAGCCCCGGAGGATTTGGCTGCCAAATGACCGGGCCACTTTTTGCGATTCGGCTCTGCGTCGCTTTAACTGACAATTGCACAGTCGTGCGACGTGGCTCCCAAACAAAATTGACGTCCTTTTTTCCCCAAAAATATAGCTTTAATTTGGTGGTATTTGATCACCTCTGTGTTTTTTTTTTTGCGCTATAAACAAAAAAATAGTGACAATTAAAAAAAAAAGCAATTTTTTTTACTTCTTGCTATAATAAATATCCCCAAAAATATATAAAAATAATTTTTTCCTCAGTTTAGGCAGATATATATTCTTCTACGTATTTTTGTTAAAAAATCGCAATAAGCTTATATTGATTGGTTTGTGCAAAAGTTATAGCGTCTACAAAATAGGGGGTAGTTTTATGGCATTTTTATTATTCATTGATTTTTTACAAGTTATGGCGGCGATCTGCGATTTTTATCATGACTGCGACATTATGGCGGACACATCGGACACTTTTGACGCTGTTTTGGGACCATTGTCACTTATACAGCGATTAGTGCTATAAAATGCACTGATTACTGTGTAAATGACACTGGCAGTGAAGGGTTTAACCAGTAGGGGGCGGGGAAGGGGTTAAGTGTGTCCTAGTGAGTGATTCTAACTGTGTGGGGGCTGGGCTTACTGTGACACGACACTGATCACTGCTCCTGATTACAGGGAATAGACGATCAGTGTCCTGTCACTAGGCAGAACAGGGAGATGAGAAATAAAGAACAAATGCGCAACCTCTTAGTGACAAATACTATACTAAAAATTTGCAGCTGACATAGTGCTGCAATTTGGTGTATGTAAAACAACAAAACAAACTTTTCATAAAATGCACAACAAAGTTCATAGAAGGGATGGCCACTCGGAATATTATCCTATATTCCCCACATTGAAGATGGGTGCAGGTAAAAATTCAACACTTCCCAACTTGCTCAGGTAGAAAATGGATGTACAAACTGCTTACCAGATCAGACGGATCCCCATTACAGGGATCTTTTGAGGCTCAATGTCCTTCACGGATCACTCAGATGGTAGGAACCCAGCAGCACATCCAGCAGGAACTCCAAGGAACACGTCTGCAGAGGCAGGGAAAAACCGAACCACCTATCTGTTGCTCAGCTTGTCAATTCCCCCTCCAGGCGTGTTAGATTGTATAGTGGGATTTAAAAGGAAAAAAGACGCTTCATGGTGCAGTATTCTTAAAAATAAGATACCCTTTATTTACAATCCTGGGTATGATACATGAAAGCGCCAAAATTTTCAAACGGAAAAAAGGATTCTCAGCTGCGGTGTAATCCGATCAGCTGATGTGTGGTGACGTCAGGATCTTACAGCTCCGCCCGGGCAGAGCTGTAAGATCCTGACGTCACCACGCATCAGCTGATCGGATTACACCACAGCTGAGAATCCTTTTTTTCGTTTGAAAATTTTGGCGCTTTCATGTATCATACCCAGGATTGTAAATAAAGGGTATCTTATTTTTAAGAATACTGCACCATGAAGCGTCTTTTTTCCTTTTAAATCCCACTATACAATCTAACACGCCTGGAGGGGGAATTGACAAGCTGAGCAACAGATAGGTGGTTCGGTTTTTCCCTGCCTCTGCAGACGTGTTCCTTGGAGTTCCTGCTGGATGTGCTGCTGGGTTCCTACCATCTGAGTGATCCGTGAAGGACATTGAGCCTCAAAAGATCCCTGTAATGGGGATCCGTCTGATCTGGTAAGCAGTTTGTACATCCATTTTCTACCTGAGCAAGTTGGGAAGTGTTGAATTTTTACCTGCACCCATCTTCAATGTGGGGAATATAGGATAATATTCCGAGTGGCCATCCCTTCTATGAACTTTGTTGTGCTTTTTATGAAAAGTTTGTTTTGTTGGTTTACATACACCAAATTGCAGCACTATGTCAGCTGCAAATTTTTAGTGTAGTATTTGTCACTAAGAGGTTGCGCATTTGTTCTTTATTTCTCATATATTTGTAATTGCATATTCCAGTTATTCATTTGCAGCACTTAAAGCCAAATAGAAAATATATGTGTGTGTATATATATATATATATATATATATATATATATATATATATAAAGAAAAAAAAGGTGCAAATAAACAGGCCCAAAATTTGCACTTCTCGGCGCCTATGTATTGGTATGCAATTCCTGTGGCTCAATAATTTGCCTATTTAGATGGGTAAATAATGGGAAAATAGACGATATACTCAGCTCGGAAATAAATATATCAGAGTAATTAAACTATGGTATAAATTATATAAAAGGAGCAGCTGTTTAAATTTATATAAAATGAGAACCTCATAAATATAAAACAGAATAAATAAAATAAATATCATATATAAAAACTTAAATTCGTAAAGTCCATATGATAAAACAGCGCTAAATAAGGATAAATGTCCAAAAACATGTAAAAAGCACTTGAGTGATGACTTTGCAACAGTCAAACTAGTAGTGGTATATCTTCTCTGGATACGATATGTAGTGCACCCTACACCAATCCCAAATCTTCACCACAAGTGAGGCACGCTCCCCCTCTGGGGTACAAACTCACCACAAAGATGAAAAAGATAGGCCTTTTTTTTAGTCTGTAGGTAGTCTCACTCCAACATCCGTCATCACCACCAGGGTAGTATGGGTTAAAATCCTCAAGCAAACATATAAGGACATAAAGGCACTAATAGTGTAATATTGCTTTAATTAAGAAATCCCCAATACTAAAACCCTGTTTCAAATGCACGTACAATTCAATCACTTGTAAAACAGCACATAAAGTATAGAGTGTAATAACCGCTATCCTGTCCCAAGAGGGCGCCCGTGTTGCATTCGTAACGCGGCAGTCTTTTGTTCCGGATTTGCGACAGCTGCCGTGATGTTCACTCTGTACTTCCTAGTTACAGAGACGCTGCGGTATCTGGGCCCTGACCGGTTTCGTCACAGATTGACTTCAACTGAGGGCGTAGATAGTCCAGCGTCAACGTACGTGGTATAACTTCCCCGTTCGTTGCCTATTGGTTGGAGTGCCGTAATTCGTCCGCCCTGATTGGTGCTTACCAGGGCGGAACTCGAATACACACGTCCTCAGACAAGAGCTATTGGGGAATGTTCCGACAGCACGTACTACTGCACAATATGTTATGTAACGAATGACACAACATGAAGTTACACTTAAATAAACTTAAGAGTTATTAATATAGTACAACAACAAAAAAATATATAAATCGCATCGTAGCAATTTTAAATATATTTTGAACGGAATTTAAATGTCTCAATCGCTGTTTACATAGAGCAAGAGAACCTGCATTCTGATACTCGGTGAAAAAGGAAAATATTTTTGTTACGATTCGTAAAAGGAGAACCGTAGTTATTCGGTGTTAGCTGCTCAATATAATTCGATAAGACCGATCTGGCAAAACAACGAATCCGTCTTTTACAGTTTGAAAATTACATCTAAACGTTATTTTTAGCCTGTTGTGGTTTTACAACCACTATGTATATGTGCAAATATAATGGCAGTCACATAAGTTCAAACAAGGGGGTTTAGAGAAATTGGGAATTTTAACCCATTAATCCAAACAATAAAATTAGAGAGTAGTAAATCAATATATAGTAATGCATATATTAAATGCATGTGTATGGGTATTTACAGTCCACACATCTGTAAAACCATAAATAACTAAATAAGGTAATTTTAATTAAAATTAGAATTAAATCTAAATTTTTTAATTTGAAATAAAATTGGACTACTTAGCGGATATAATCTATTTATATATGTATACTTCATTAGTTCCATATAAGTGAAGTTAAATAAATCAATATATAAATAGATAAGAAATATATATATATATATAAATATAAAAAAATATATATATATAAAAGAAAACTGTATGTAATATATATATATATATATATATATATAAAAATATAAAAATATAATAAAAACATAGTAAATAAATAAATATAAATATATAGGAGCATCAGGATATAAGAATTTCTGAGGATTGGGCCGAGAAAGGTTGCCAGTAAGGGGTGGTATTCTAGTCAAATGTTAAAAATATAGATAAAATTGCTAAAACAGTTAATAAAAATTGGTTAATAAAAGTCAATCATAGAAACTAAATAAAAGCAATATATCAGTAATCACTAATAAAACAATTGATGTCTAGATCTATGTTTAACCCCTTCGGAGATAAAGTATCTACGGAATAAATCCATTGGGTCTCAAGCTTAGATAATTCTCTTACTAAGTTAGAGCCCCTCCAAGGTGGTTTTAGGTGGTCTACTCCCCAAAACTTGAGACCTGCTGGGTTTTGGTCGTGGAATAATTTAAAGTGTAAGGAAACGTTATGATCTTTATACCCGATTTTGATGTTTGCCACATGTTCTGCCACACGTATTTTGAGAGCTCTCTTAGTGCGGCCTATGTATAATAACTTACAGGGGCATTCTAAAACATACACTACATAGGTAGTGTTACAGGTAATAAAATCTTTAATGGTGAACTCTCTGTTATTAGAGGTAGATATAAATCTTTCAAGTGCTCTGAGAGGTTTATTCACCTCTCTACACGGGCGGCACTTTCTGCAGGCATAAAAGCCATCCTTATCCCAGAACGAAGGGGGTTTATGTGGGACATCTAAAATCTTCTTGACGACCCTGTCTCCATAGTTGGGAGCTTTCCTATAGATAAAAGTGGGTCTTGTTGGTATATAGGTTTTCAGGATCTTGTCAAGGAGAAGTATGTGCCAGTGAGAAAAGAAGATATGTTCCACTTCCTTATATTGTGAGTGGTATCCTGATATGAAACTCCATTCGTAATTGGTCTTATTCGTATTCTTTTGACCTCCGAGAGTGTTATTATTCAGGTAGTCGGTTCTTGGAGTAGCTGCGAGATCTTCAATAATTTTGGTTAGTTGTGTTTCTTTGTAGCCTTTTTCCATAAATTTATTTTTCAATATATCTGCTTGGAGAAGAAAGTCTGTATCCTCGGTGCAGTTCCGTCTGACCCGCATCAATTGGCCTTTAGGTATGTTTTTTAGCCATGCGGGGTGGTGGCCACTTTGTGTTGGGAGGAAACTGTTAGCATCTGTGGGCTTGAAATACACTTTAGTGCCCAATTTATTCCCATTCCTGTATATATGAACATCCAAAAAATTTATACTTTCTTTATTGTATTCACACGTAAGGTTAATGTTATTGGTGTTTTGGTTTAGTTCTTCCAGGAAGTTTTCTAGTGATGTTGTTGATCCTGCCCATATAAGAAATAAATCGTCTATATATCGTCGGTACAGTATCAGTTCTTTGCGTTTCTTGTGGAATACTGTTTTATCCTCCCACTCTGCCATAAACAGATTTGCTATGCTTGGAGCAAATTTGGCTCCCATGGCTACTCCCCTTCTTTGGGAGTAGAAACTTCCATCAAACCAAAAATAATTGTGTCCTAAACAAAAATCCAAAGCATTCCGTAGGAACACTTTCTGTGAATGGGAAATATCATCTCTTTTAGATAATGCCCAATTAAGGGCTAGCAAGGCGTCGTCATGCTGTATTATTGTGTATAATGACGAGACGTCTGCGGTTACTAGGAACACTTCTTCTTTTCCAGCCAAATCTATTTCCTGTAATAGAGATAGGAGCTCCTTAGTATCTTTGAGGTAAGCATGTGTTGATGTCACACTGGTTTGGAGATAATAGTCGAGATACTGGCCCAGACGTGATGTAATCGATCCGATTCCATTAACGATGGGTCTTGCTGGTGGAAGGTTGAGGTTTTTATGAATCTTTGGGAGGGTATATATAGTAGGTATCCTACTGCTACTCGGTACCAGATACTTGCTCTCCCGCAAAGATAAAGCTCTGGTTTGATAACCCATTTCCACCAGTTTCTGAAGATTGATTTCGTATTGTGGAGTGGGATCTTTTTCAAGCTTCGAATATGTTACCTCTTCAGATAGCATTTGTGTTAGCTGGTTATGGTAGAAGTCTTTGGTAAGAATAACCACTCCGCCTCCCTTGTCTGCTGGTCTTACTATTATCTCCTTTCTATTCTCTAGAAGTTCTATACCTTCTTTGATATACCGTGGATTCACATTCCTTTTTGGTTTGATGTATTCTAAATCACGTAGTATAAGTCCTTTAAAGACATCCAAAGGCTGATTGGTCCCCAATAGGGGGTTAAACAGTGATTTATTTCGCAAACCACTATCAGTTGGTACTGAGGAACTACTTGTTACAGGGTTTGAATTCTTGTTTAAAAAATATTTCTTCATATTCAGTTTCCTCATATATTTATTAACATCTATAAACACATTAAATTTGTTGATTGGACGGTGTAAACCACATTTGAGCCCCAAATTTAAAATATTGGTCTCTTTATCTGTTAAAACCACATCAGTTAAGTTAAAAATCCCGCCTATTCGTACTCCTTCTCGTATTCCTTTCGACTTCTTTTCTTGAGTCCTTCGTCCGGCCCTACAGCCTCTGTTCCTTCTCTCCTTGGGCCTGGTTGTTGCATCCTTTCTCGTTCCCAATGTGGAGGGTCCCTCCATTGGGGATCTCTCTGTGTCGGTCCCTGTTGTGGTCCCCTGTATTCTATCACCTGTTGTGGATAGGATGGCATTCTTCCTCTCTGGTTGTTCGACCCTCTGCCCCTCTTCTGCCATCCCCTGCCTCTCCCTAAAAAAGAGGACCGGGGTGATTGATATTGTTGTCTGTTCCTATCATCCCATAAAGGATCATATTTATTATATATGGGTACCTGATAGTAATCTTGTGTGGGTGGAGGTCGATATTGAGGATTCGGTGGCCCAGGTCTTCTTGGTTTCCCTCTACCATAGTTATAATCATTTCTGATAGGTGTGGAATGGTTGATGGGGGTCTGTTGTGTACCCAAGATTCTTCTATCCAATATAGGTAATGGTTGACTAGTAGAGGGTAATTGGCTTCCAGTATTGATGTCTTGCTGGGTTTCCATAGTCAAACCATCTGTGTCTCTTGCTTCAGTTGGGTTTGCTTGCTGCCATAGGTATATCGTGTTTAAACGGAAATCTCCTAGGTCTCTATGGAATTTTTTGGTTTTCTTTTTTTGTGTTTCCTTATCCACTTTTTCTAATTTTTTCTTTATACGGGTATTAAAATCAGTAACTTGTTGGCTATCCTTAATAGGATCTAGTTGCTTTTGTAACTCGTTTATCCTTGTTTCTAGTTTGAACATCTTTTTCTTTTTCCTTTTTAAAATAAGTTCTTGTAGTTTAAAACCTACCCCATTAAAAAATTCTAGCCATTCTGACATAGATTCGGGGTCATCTAAACCATCTTGGGGTACTACTTCCCATCTTAAGCTTCTAATAATGATACGCTCCTTTAGATATTGCTCCAAAGTGCATATGTCCCACCAGGTTCTCACTTGTTTTTCTAGTGAGTTCCCGAGGGCGGTCATTACCCCATTATAGTTTAATTGTGCAGTAGTGTGCTCATTGACAGTGAAAATGCTGTTAATATCTATATTCCTATTGCTCAGGAAAAGCAATGCATCCATGGCTGCCAAGAAAAGAAAGAATTTGTATAGAAAGAAAAGGTGCAAATAAACAGGCCCAAAATTTGCACTTCTCGGCGCCTATGTATTGGTATGCAATTCCTGTGGCTCAATAATTTGCCTATTTAGATGGGTAAATAATGGGAAAATAGACGATATACTCAGCTCGGAAATAAATATATCAGAGTAATTAAACTATGGTATAAATTATATAAAAGGAGCAGCTGTTTAAATGTATATAAAATGAGAACCTCATAAATATAAAACAGAATAAATAAAATAAATATCATATATAAAAACTTAAATTCGTAAAGTCCATATGATAAAACAGCGCTAAATAAGGATAAATGTCCAAAAACATGTAAAAAGCACTTGAGTGATGACTTTGCAACAGTCAAACTAGTAGTGGTATATCTTCTCTGGATACGATATGTAGTGCACCCTACACCAATCCCAAATCTTCACCACAAGTGAGGCACGCTCCCCCTCTGGGGTACAAACTCACCACAAAGATGAAAAAGATAGGCCTTTTTTTTAGTCTGTAGGTAGGTAGTCTCAATAAAATTAGAGAGTAGTAAATCAATATATAGTAATGCATATATTAAATGCATGTGTATGGGTATTTACAGTCCACACATCTGTAAAACCATAAATAACTAAATAAGGTAATTTTAATTAAAATTATAATTAAATCTAAATTTTTTAATTTGAAATAAAATTGGACTACTTAGCGGATATAATCTATTTATATATGTATACTTCATTAGTTCCATATAAGTGAAGTTAAATAAATCAATATATAAATAGATAAGAAATATATATATAAATATAAAAAAATATATATATATAAAAGAAAACTGTATGTAATATATATATATATAAAAATATAAAAATATAATAAAAACATAGTAAATAAATAAAAGACTGCCGCGTTACGAATGCAACACGGGCGCCCTCTTGGGACAGGATAGCGGTGATTACACTCTATACTTTATGTGCTGTTTTACAAGTGATTGAATTGTACGTGCATTTGAAACAGGGTTTTAGTATTGGGGATTTCTTAATTAAAGCAATATTACACTATTAGTGCCTTTATGTCCTTATATGTTTGCTTGAGGATTTTAACCCATACTACCCTGGTGGTGATGACGGATGTTGGAGTGAGACTACCTACAGACTAAAAAAAAGGCCTATCTTTTTCATCTTTGTGGTGAGTTTGTACCCCAGAGGGGGAGCGTGCCTCACTTGTGGTGAAGATTTGGGATTGGTGTAGGGTGCACTACATATCGTATACAGAGAAGATATACCACTACTAGTTTGACTGTTGCAAAGTCATCACTCAAGTGCTTTTTACATGTTTTTGGACATTTATCCTTATTTAGCGCTGTTTTATCATATGGACTTTACGAATTTAAGTTTTTATATATGATATTTATTTTATATATATATATATATTTTTCATGTATATCTAAACATATACATGATACCCTTCACGTTTTTTTCCACTTACTCTTTTTACCTTATATGGTTTTAGAGTATCCACAGGAGATCTGAGTTAGCGCGGATACACCCCCCCCCCTTTTTAAATAGAACAGGGAGATGCCTTGTTTACAAGGGCATCCCCCCGTTCTGCTGTTCCATGACAAAATCACGGGACACTGGCGGACAACGAGTCCGTGGGTCTCGCGGGCACGGTCATGGAGACCGCGGCAGGCATGTGTGCCCGCTAGGCGGCAGATTCAAAGCAACGTATATATACGTTGCTTTGCCTGCCTGTGCCATTCTGCCGACGTATATCTACGTGAGGCAGTCGGCAAGCAGTTAAGGTTGTTCCCTCTCCAATGGGGGACAAATCTTTCTATAGCTATAACCTGAAGTAAGGAGGGATCCCTATTATGGTACTGTCGAAAATGCCAAGAAACACTGTGACCAACAAAACCCCTACGTATATTGGAAAGGTGCTCCCCTATTCATACTTTGAGTGCCCTAGTGGTTCTCCCTACATACTGGAAGCCACATGGGCACCTAAGGAGATATATCACCCCTAAAGTGCCACAGGTGATGAAGTCAGTAATTTGAGAAACCTTAGAAGTAACATATGAAGAAAAGGTGGATGTTTTAATGGTTTTTGATGTTTTACACACAGAGCAACTTTTACATGGGGAAAAAAAACTTTTTTTTTTGTAAAATCTAAATTTATTAAGAAAAACATACAGTAACAAATGAAAGAGAAACATATGACATACATGGACCACATTGAGCATACAATCATATACGGTGCAGAAGGTACAACTTAGCAACTGAAGAACGAGGTATTTTTTCCTAGGTGATGCTACAGTTCCGCTGGGGGGAAACTAGCCCACCCAGCTAGCCACCTTGTCCGCTAATATTTCCCGGGGTTAAGGATCACACTACTTAAGGAGAACCCACATCCCCACGCCCCATGTGGAGAGGGGGGCCAAAATAGCCTCCATCAAACCCTCCCTGAGTAAAAAAATAAAAACTGAATAAAAACAAACAAGACAAACAAACATAAATGGGAAACAGCAGAGTAGGAAAGCCAGAAAGAGGGAACAGAGGAAAGGATAAGAGGGAATAGGACTACCTCCACCAGGCATGTACCCATAGCACCACACGGCACTGCCAGCTAGGGGCACACTGTTAGCGTTCAGCTCGGCATTAGAACTCCTGCGTCTCCGGTCTCCGCCTCCAGGGGGTTGCACTGTATTACCCCTACCTCCCCTAAGAGAGGGCTCCTCAAGCTCCAACAGGGCGGTGTCTAGACTAGAGGGTATAAACTCCTCATCTGAAGTATGTTGCAACCATGCGGCCCAGATGGTTTTAAAGCGCTCACTTGTGCCATTGCAAGTTGCCACCCATTCTTCAGCCTCCTTAATCTCCCGTACCTTCTTGGTCCAATCCTCGAGACCAGGTACATGGGCCTGCTTCCAGTAAATGGGAAGCAGGCATCTGGCTGCGTTTTAGGAGGTGTGGCAGTACACACCTCCTGTAACGGCTGATCGGCATAGAGGGTACATGGAGGAGAAAGTGCATTGACAAAAGTGGGTCATCTATATCTAATATGGCCTTGATTTGTGCCTGAATTGTTTCCCAGAAAGGTTGGTGCCAAAGAGTGTGAAGTGTTAATCCTGTCCCAAACCCTAAGGGCCTGTCTCGTTAGGAGAGAGGTCAAATCTGACAACCCCCTATGCTCCTTTGCGAGCCATGGGGCATAGGCCAAGTCCCTGCCAGCCATGCTTTTTTGCAGGGGAACCCAAAGTCTAGTGCAGGTGTGGAACTGCCAGTTCAGAATCCTTTGAAGGACAATGGCCCTGTAATACTGTTGGATGTCCAGTTTTCCCAATCCCCCAGCCCTCTTAGAGCATTTTAGCACCCTCATGGCTATTCTAGGCCTCTTTGCACTCCACACAAAATCTATGAGCATGCTGTTAAGTGTAGTGAAAAAGGTAACGGGTAGGGGAATCGGCAACATCTGCAGGTAGAATAGAACTCTGGGAAGCACATTCATCTTAATAATGTTCACCCGCCCGAGCCAAGTAAAGGCTGTTTTAGTCCAAAGGGAGAGGTAAGTTTTGATAGTTGTCAGCAGGGAGGGATAATTAGCGTGATAAAGAGTCTCATAACGGTCAGTCAATTGGATACCCAGGTACTTTATAGAGGATCTAGCCCATGTGAAGGGGAACGCTGCTTTCAGGCTATCCTTGATTGATAGAGGGAGCACTATTGGTAGGATTTCAGACTTGGAGTAATTAATTTTAAAATTGTATAAAGCTCCAAACTCATGAAGTTCTTTCACGAGATTCGGCACCAAAATAAGGGGTACAGTGAGATGGAACAGAACATCATCCGAATAAGCCAAGAGCTTATGCTCCATACTTCCTACTGTCAACCCTTTGATGCCCTGGTTGGCCCTCACCCTGCGTAACAAGGGTTCCAGGGTAAGGGCAAACAGGAGGGGCGAGAGGGGGCAGCCCTGCCTCGTGCCATTATTAATAGGGAATCTTGGGGAGAGGATGTCATTCACCTTGACCTGGGTGCTTGGGGTAGAGTAGAAGGCCATGATCCAAGTCAACATAAATGGGCTTAGACCCACGACTCCAGGACCCCTCGCAGGAAGGACCAGTCTACCCGGTCGAAGGCCTTCTCTGCGTCCGTTGAGAGGACCAAATATGGGGTCTGTTTTGGGTTAGTGCCTGCCCAATGAATTAGGTGGATAGCTTGCAGCGAATTGCCCTGCGACAAAACCCGTTTGGTTTGGGTGTACGATATTTGGAACTAGGTGTTTAAGGCGATTGGCCAATATTTTAGCTAGGATTTTAACGTCTACATTCAGTAATGATATTGGCCTATAACTCTGAGCCAGGGAAGGATCCTTGCCCTCCTAGGAAGCACCGTAATGTGAGCCAATAAGGTCTAGGCAGGGATCCGGTCCCCCTGGCTATCGAGTTGAAGTATCTACACATAGGGCCGACCAGAATCGGGAGAAAGGTGCTGTAGTACGCCTTTGAGTATCCATCAGGCCCCGGGCTTTTCCTGTTGGGCAAGGAATTAATTATTGCTTCGATGTCGGAGGGCACCACAGGAGACTCCATCTCCGCCTGCTGCTCCTCGGACAGGGAGGGGAGTCCAGAGTTTACTAAATATTCTTGAATAGCACGATACTTAGCGGCCGCAGACTCAGGTGTTGCAGCCGAGTCCAAAGAGCAGAGCTTTGCATAATAATCACGGAAGAGAGAGGCAATCTTGGAGGAGTGAAAAACTAACCCACCTGAGGTGGATTGAAGTTTATGAATGAGAGTCTGGGCCCTGCATTTCCTGAGGGCCCTAGCGAGCATCCTACTGCATTTGTTGCCATGCTCATAATATTTATGAGAAAGGTAACGGAGCTGTCTGCAAACCTTGCGGTCTAAGAATCGAGAGAATAGTCCTCTTAGCTCCAGCAGCTTCTCCAAAGCCTCCGGGGTGTCTGTTGTGCTTATGACGTAGCTCTGCCTGTTGTAGATTTGTCAAGACCCTCTGGAAGTCAGCCTGTTGTGCCCCCTTGCACCCAGCCCCTTGTGAGATCAGTTCCCCTCTGATGAGTGCGTGAGTGATGACTTGTATAGCGCTACACATGCGAACTAAATCGCCTCTAGGCGCTTTTTGCAGCCAGTGTCTTCTTGGCTGGTGCGGTCATTTACCCCGTAGGATCTCAACACGCTTGGGACACACAGTCGTACACACATATATACATATACTGGGCCAATTTGGACAAGATCCAATTAACCTACCAGCATGACAGCTTTATGACCCTCCCAAATCATCCCCCTCACTGACATTCTCTGTAGTGTTTTCTTTAAAGTAATGTGTCATGGCCTCAGAAACCTCCGCCCCCACTATAGTGTCATCCAAGAGATTCTCATTCAGACGCCAAGACCATGAGTGCTGAGCACCCTGTGGCACCTTAAAGTTAACTGTTATCGCAGCATGATCAGATATGGTAATATTCTCTATGGATGCCGCCTGCAATAGCTCAAGGGTATGCTGATCTACATATAGGAGGTCTATCCGAGTGTAAACATCATAAACTTTAGAATAACTATAGTCTCTCGCTGAGGGTTGCAGCACTCGCCAGCTGTCAAACAAGAGATGGGATTGTATAGTTTTTTAAACCTTTTCAGGAACGCATGGGAATGGGCTGAGCGACTATGAGAGGTGTCAAATAAGGAATCCGGGCTGATATTAAAGTCCCCCTAAGATCAATCGACCCTCCCAAAATTCAGTCAGGCGGTTCAGTACGGTATCTACAAAAGTCAGCTGGTTAGAGTTAGGGGCATAGATATTAGCAAAAGTGTAACGAGTCCCAGCTATCTCTCCTTTCAAGAGGACAAACCTACCCATAGGGTCTGAGAAATGTGCTTTAAGGTGGAAAGGGCAGGACTTGTGAACGGCTATGGCCTTAGGAACCGTGGAGGTGCTAAGGAACCATTGGTTAAATAAATGGGTAGGGAGTTTGAGTGGATTGGACATTGAAATGAGTCTCCTGTAGAAACACTATCTGCGCCCCCAAACGTTTCAGTTCCAACCATAACTTGCTCCTTTTGTGTGGAGAACAAAGACCCCGAACATTATAAGATACTACCTTAACAGAAGCCATGGAGACCTGGGAAGTCCGTCAGAGCCAAGGAGTAGTCGCTAAACCCAACAGGAGCAATTCTGAGGGAGGTATGCCTGAGAAGACTCCAGGTGGAGGTAAGGGAGGAAGTGGAGAGGAGAGAGGAAAAGAGTAGGGTAGGTAGGGAAAACAAAACAAAAACACACAGAGAAAAATAACATGAGAACACAGTAAATAACACAGTTAAGCAGGTCAGGAAACACAGCCCGCCGAAGCGAACAGCATCTACCCAACCCGCCAAAAAAAACATGTAGCAAGCTCGACCCGGGTACCTTCCTACCACAAGAAAGGCCGAAGCCCACTGTCCCATGAAGGGAAAACACCCTCTGTGGGTAGGCCTACTGGGGGAACATAGACCAACATGGGGAAGATAAGAACCTCACTCCACTCCCACCGCCTCTATAAGGCGTCAAAGTACTAACAGGGTGCAACCATAATGCATGTCCCTAGCCAGACATCCTAAGCATGAAGAGGTGAGTCTGGGGCCTCAGGAGCAAAAGGGCTGCAAAGCTGTCCTGGCAGCAAAAAGGGAACAAAACCAAACACAACCCCCCCTTAAGATGGAGTTTGGTTGTTCACGGTGCAGTCAATGGAAGCCAAAAACAAAACAACCACAGGTTTAGTTAGACCCAGTAAAGAGAGAAGGTGCGGAGGGGTCGTCGTTTACTGAAAGGCAAGGACTCCTCAGTCTCTGGCGGATGCAGGGCCGGAAGTGGTGCTGATGGAGTGGCGTCTGTTCCTCCTGCGTCCCTTACCATGCACTGTTTTCCAGGGCTGCGAGAGAGGGAGAGCTGGTAGGGCTTAAGCTCCTCTCCAGTCAGGGAACTCCACATCTCCAAGGTGCAGGGCCGAGAGGAAGTGTGGCAGATCATCCTTAGTACGTAGCGTTACCTGACGCCCCTCTTGCATTACTTGTAGACTAAAGGGAAAGCCCCATCTGTAGGAGAGGCCTGCATCCTGAATAGCTGACAGCAGGGGTCGCAACGCCCTGCGTTGCATAAGAGTACACCGGGAGAGGTCCTGGTAGAAAAACAGTTTAGCGCCATCAAAGTCAAAGTAAGGTTTATTCCTCATCTTCTGCATTATGTGGTTCTTCAAAGTATATTTATGAAGTTTACAGATAATGTCACGTGGGGATTCAGGGTCTTGGGACGGTGGCTTCAGGGCTCTATGAGCCCGATCAATCTCTATCTGAGTGGTGGCTGGAAGTCCCACTATTTCCCTGAACACCCCCTCCAAAGATGGGATGATATCCCGCGGAGTGGTGGCTTCTGGCATACCACGGATGCGTATGTTAGCTCGCCTGCTGCGATTTTCAAAATCGTACATTTGGGATAATAAGGCCTCCATCTTGTGATTCTGTGCGTTACATGTCTCTTGCAGCAGGGCTATACTGGAGAGAGAGTCCTCAAACCGCTGCTCTAAAGTCTCCAGCCTGCCCCCAGGTGTGCAGTGTCAGTTTTTAGTTGGGCTGTGTCCTGGGTAAAGGCCTTTTCAATCCCCGCAGTGAAGCGCTCCAGGTCCTCCCTAGTGGGGAGAGACCATATATGCCTCTTTAGGTCATCATCCCCCAGCAAGTCTATGGGATCTGGGCCTTGTCCCTGAGAGGATAAGGAGCCTGGGGATGCAGGGGGAGCCGTGTCACTCACCAGCCGAGGAGATGGGATTGGGGAGGTCGCCGGCTCAGAGACTGCATCCGCGTGTTGTTTGGAGCCTTTCTTCTCCGCCACCATCTTGGCGCCTGTCTTCCCGGGCCACCGGTGCTCCGTGCAGAACGAATCCATCGTGCCCTGCATTACCCAGTCCATCTTCGGAGGCTGGGAGGACGCCCTCGATCGATGGGACATTGTCAGGTGAATTCCCGATCAATTACACCCCTGGGAATGCGAGAGCAGAGCTGAGAGCACACACGTCCTCACTCCACAATCGCTTGGCCACGCCCCCCGAAAAAAAACTTTTAAATTCCCAAACATACTGGTTTTCTGAGGTGGGTCTATTGCACTTGGAGCTAATAGGTCCTTTAAGGTTCAATTTTTTCTGTATAGGACCTTGGGTTTGTCCGATAGTGTGGGCCCGAGAATTTTATCACACTTCAGAACTTGCCAAAACTTTCTGATAATTTTATTGACCCACCAGTACTGGGACGAAAAAGTGGTTAAAAAGGACCATTCAAAATCATTTTTAGCATTTTCTTTATCTCTTTTTTTGGGGACTAACAAATTTGTTCTATTCGAAAGGGAAACTTCTTGTAGTTCTTTATCCAAAACTTTTGAGTCATATCCTTTCTCTATAAAGCAGCCCCTAAACACATTAGCCTGAGATTCAAAGTCCTCTAGATGGGAACAGTTTCTTCTAATGCGCTGAAATTGCCCCTTGGGTTTAGCCTTAAGCCAATTGGGGTGATGACTACGGTCTATTGGGATGAATCCATTCCTGTCAGTATTTTTAAAGAATGTTTTGGTTAGTAATAAACCTTGCTCTTTGAAAATCACCAGATCCCAAAAATTTACTGATATTTTGCTACATTAATAAGTGAATCTAATCCCCCATTGGTTGTTTCTCTTTTAGAGAAAAAAGTTCATCATTCTCCCAGAGGGCCATAAATAGGCCAGCAAGACTGGGGGCATATTTAGCCCCCATAGCCACCCCCGTGCTTTGTTGTAAATAATAATCCCCACCATAATATAAATAATTATTAGACTTGTGCACAACGGAAAAATTCGTTCCGTTTCGGTTCGTTTCTTTCCGGTCCTGTTGATTCGTAATCATTCGTAATTTTGCTAGACGGGATTTTTCGTGTTCGGACTCATTCGTATTTTTGCAAGCGACATTTTTCGTTGAATTTTTTGTTGCTTTATAATTCGTACTTTCGGTAGAGTACGTTGTTTTTCGTTGATTCTGGACACAACTCCTACTTTCGTAACTTTTTTTGGGTTCGTTGATTCGTAATTTTCCGTGTCTCTCTCACAACGACGCTGCCTATTATGCCTAATGTGCTTCGAATGGATTTGTACTTTTCTAAATACATAGCGGTTATTTGTAACGATTCGAAATCTCGTATTTTACTTTCGTTTTTTACATGCGGCTATAGGCTCCGCCCCTGTACACCATTTTGAGAGGGTTCAGCACGGTGAGGGAGAAGCAGAGAGCAGAGCAGAGTGAGTGTTATTGTGCTTCGAATGGATTCGAAATCTCGTATTTTACTTTCGTTTTTTCATGCGGCTATAGCCTCCGCCCCCTGTACACCATTTTGAGAGGGAGTTCAGCATGGTGAGGGAGAAGCAGAGAGCAGAGTGAGTGTTATTGTGCTTCGAATGGATTCGTACATTCGTAACTTTTTTCATAACGAATTATGCCGAAGACCTTCGGGCATTCGCTATTTTGCGGTATAATTTATTTCGGATTCGGTTTTATTCGTAATTGCTCTGTTCGGAAATTCGAATGCTTCCGAATGTCCGAAAGTTGCTAAATTCGGACGAATTTCGATTCGTTACGAAACGAATTGCACAAGCCTAATAATTATGCTCCATTGCGAATTGTAATAATTTCAAAATAAATTATAAAGTGGAAGTTTTAAGAGAATGTTCCTTATTTAGAAAATATCTAGCCGCATGGTATCCTAATTTGTGTGGTATGATGGTATACAACAGAGACGTCAGCTGTTACCAGCAAAACGTCCTCCCCCACCTCTCACTGCGAAATTTCATTAATGATTTGCATTGAATCCCTCAGAAAAGCTGAGGTCTTTGTCACCAAGGGTTGGAGAAATTGATCTATAAACTTCCCTACTCCTGAGGTGAGGGAGTCTATGCCGCTTACTATGGGGCGACCTGGTGGATGGCCGGGGTTCTTGTGCACTTTGGGGATGTAATAAATGATGGTTATTCGGGGAGCTAGTGGTATTAAAAAATCCAGCTCTTTTTTACAGTGGAACCTCGGATTACGAGCATAATCCGTTTCAGGAGAATGCTCGTAATCCAAAGTACTCGCATGTCAAAGCAAGTTTCCCCATTGAAGTCAATGAAAACGAAAAAAAAATGTTCCGCATTGACTTCAATGGCATGCAATACCGCATGCGGCCAGAGGCGGGGCGGAGAGCCTCGGAAACGGCAGGAGGACAGTTTGGTTGACCTCGGAAAGACTCCTTTTCTGAGCCTTTTTGAGGTTTGCCGAGGTCAGCCGAGCTGTCCTCGGGCCTTTCCGTGCATTTCCGAACGACGCCGATCAGCGCAGTTCGGCTCCGGCGCCCCCCACCTCAGGCCAAACGTGGTACTGCACACCGCTTGGCCTGAATCCTGCTCGTTTTGCGAGACAACACTCGCAAACCGAGTTAGGATATTTTTAAATACAGTGCTCGTATTGCGAAACGCTCGTTAACTGCGTTACTCGCAATCCGAGGTTACACTGTATTTATAATTCTGTTTCTATGTCCTTCCTGAACTATGCTATTAAGAGATTTTCTGTATATGTTGGTGGGATCCATCTTTAAAAATTTTAATGTATCCCAATCCGACAATAAATGCTCCATTTCATTCAAATAATCCTTTTTTTTTAACCACTTAAGCCCCGGACCATTTGGTAGCTAAAGGACCAGAGGTGAATTCAGAATTTTGCACTGCGCTGCTTTAACTGTAAATTGTGCGGACATGCAATGTTGTACCCAAACGAAATTTGCGTCCTTTTCTTCCCACAAATAGAGCTTTCTTTTAATGGTATTTGATTGCCTCTGCGATTTTTATTTTTTGCGATATAAACAGAAAAAGACCGAAAATTTTGAAAAAAAATGATATTTTCTACTTTTTGTTATAAGAAAAATCGAATAAACTAAATTTTAGTCATACATTTAGGCCAAAATGTATTCAGCCACATGTCTTTAGTAAAAAAAATGTCAATAAGCGTATATTTATTGGTTTGCGCAAAAGTTATAGCGTTTACAAACTAGGGTACATTTTCTGGAATTTACACAGCTTTAAATTTATGACTGCCTATCTCATTTCTTGAGGTGCTAAAATGGCAGGGCAGTACAAACCCCCCCAAATGACCCCGTTTTAGAAAGTAGACACCCCAAGGAAATTGCTGAGAGGCCTGTTGAGCCCATTGAATATTTTTTTTTTGTCCCAAGTGATTGAATAATGACAAAAAAAAAAAATTACAAAAAGTTGTCACTAAATGATATATTGCTCACACATGCCATGGTTATATGTGGAATTGCACCCCAAAATAAATTTTGCTGCTTCTCCTGAGTATGGGGATACCACATGTGTGGGACTTTCTAGGAGCCTAGCCGCGTACGGGACCCCGAAAACCAATCACCGCCTTCAGGATTTCTAGGCACAAATTTTTGATTTGACTCCTCACTACCTATCACAGTTTTGAAGGCCATAAAATGCCAAAATAGCACAAAACCCCCCCAAATGACCCCATTTTGGAAAGTAGACACCCCAAGCTGTTTGCTGAGAGGCATGGTGAGTATTTTGCAGCTCTCATTTGTTTTTGAAAATGAAGAAAGAACATTTTTTTTTTCTTTTTTTTTTTCAATTTTCAAAACTTTGTGACAAAAAGCGAGATCTGCAAAATACTCACAATACCTCTCAGCAAATAGCTTGGGGTGTCTACTTTCCAAAATGGGGTCATTTGGGGGGGTTTTGTGCCATCTGGGCATTCCATTACCTCCTAAACTGTGATAGGCAGTGAGAAGTGAAATCAAAAATTGACACCCTTAGAAAGCCTGAAGGCGGTGATTGGTTTTTGGGGTCCCGTACGCAGCTAGGCTCCCAAAAAGTCTCACACATGTGGTATCCCCGTACTCAGGAGAAGCAACAGAATGTATTTTGGGGTGTAATTTCACATATGCCCATGGCATGTTTGAGCAATATATCATTTAGTGACAACTTTGTGCAAAAAAAAAAAAAAATTGTCTTTTTTCCGCAACTTGTGTCAACATATAAAATATTCCATGGACTCGACATGCCTCTCAGTATATAGCTTGGGGTGTCTACTTTCCAAAATGGGGTCATTTGGCGGGGTTTTGAACTGTTCTGGCATTTTATACACAACATTAGGAAGCTTACATCCACTCTTCTAACCACTTGAAGACACAGCCCTTTTTGACACTTTTTGTTTACATGAAAACATATTTTTTTTTGCAAGAAAATTATGTTGAACCCCCAAACATTATATATATTTTTAAAGCAAAGGCCCTACAGAATAAAATGGTGGGTGTTGCATTTTTTTTTCTACACAGTATTTGCGCAGCGATTTTTCAAACGCATTTTTTGGGGAAAAATACACTTTTTTAAATTTTAACACACTATATTGCCCAAATGTTTGATGAAATAAAAAAGATGATCTTAGGCTGAGTACATAGATACCAAACACGACATGCTTTAAAATTTCGCACAAACGCGCATTGGCGACAAACTACATACATTTTTAAAAACCTTTAAAAGCCTTTACAGGTTACCCCGTTAGATTTACAGAGGAAGTCTACTGCTAAAATTACTGCCCTTGATCTGACCTTCGCGGTGATACCTCACATGCATGGTGCAATTGCTGTTTACATATGACGCCAGACTGACGCTTGCGTTTGCCAATTGGGCAAGAGCAGGGCAGGACAGGGGTGCTTTTTTTTTTTTTTTTATTATTAATTTTGCTTTTTTATTTTATTTTTAAACTGTTGCTTCCATATTTATTTATTTTTTTATCATTTTTATTGTTATCTCAGGGAATGTAAATATCCCCTATGATAGCAATAGGTAATGACAGGTACTCTTTTTTGAAAAAACTGGGGTCTATTGGACCCTAGATCTTTCCTCTGCCCTCAAAGCATCTGACCACACCAAGATCAGTGTGATAAAATGCTTTCCCAATTTCCCAATGGCGCTTTTTATATCCGGGGGGGACATTCCCTCCCACTGCTTATAAAAGCAGTCCAGAGGCTAATTAGCCACTAGGATTGCTTTTACATGAAAGCCGGCCGCTGGCTGAAAAGAATGATACCAAGATGATACCTAAACCCGCAGGCATCATTCTGGTATAAACATTCAAAGTCCAGCAACATACCAGTACGTTGCTGGTCCTTGTTGGACATGTATTGTAATCTTTTTTTTCATGCAGCCTGTTGGCTGAACGAAAAAAAAAGATTGATCGGTGGGTATGCCCACCATTAGAATACCGCCCTTCATCCACCCACTTCTAATGATGGGCATACATGCACCATTTATATATGCCGAAGCATGGGGGCATCTTCCCGCAAAAGTTATGCCGCGTACACATGGTCAGACTTTTCCACGGGCAAGCCTCCGTCGGAATTTCGACCGTATGTACGCGGCATTAGGAGCAAAATCGCTCCTCCGCCCCTGCTGCCCCAATGCTTCGGCATATATGCTTTTTTTTTTTTAACTGTGGTGGTGAAATCACCTCCTACAGCACTGGAGTCGCAGGGATCAGGCCTGTCTCTGCGAACGCTGCAGTTATGTGTGTTGTGTTTTGCAAGTGACAGTGATCGATCGATACTGCACTTGGGTGGCCTGGGCTGGACGGAGGGGCAAAATGCAGGTGCTAGCAGGTATCTGGGCTGATCCCGCTAACACTGCGTTTTTGGGAACCCTAAACTGCTGGGGACGCTAGTATACATCTGATCAGATCAGATATTGATCTGTTCAGATACTATACCACTAAGGGGGGTGTATGCTTAACGCGTGGGTGTTAGCGCTACTGGCACTAACCTGACGCTGCCTGGGGTGTGACGCAGACCCTCTCTGACGCTAAAACCTAATTGATATCACCCGCCGGGTGATCAGGGGGTTAAACCTTTATTGGGTTATATACGGCGGGTGCCCTGACACTATAAAAAGCAAACTAACTAACCAGAGTCACCCGTAACACTTATATGATGATCACTGGTGAAAGGGTTAACTAGGGGCAATTAGGGGGTTAAAACCTTTATTAGGTAATATATGGGGGTACCTGACGCTATATAAAAACCTGAAGGCGAACCTAAAAAAAAATTACTGGCTACCTATCGGCATCACCGACACTAAGACAACGATCATAAAAACTATCGCTTAGCGACAGTGGTGATAGGGGGTGAAAGGCTTACCTGGGGGGCGATCAGGGGGTTAAACCTTTGTTAGATAATATATGGGGTACCTGACGCTATAAAAACCTGCGGCGAACCTAAAAAAAATTACTGGCTACCGATCTGCATCACCGACGCTAAGACAGCGATCAGAAAAATGATCGCTTAGCGACAGTGGTGATAGGGGGTGAAAGGGTTACCTGGGGGGCGATCAAGGGGGTTAAACCTTTATTAGGTAATATATTGGGGTACCTGACGCTATAAAAACCTGCGGCGAACCTAAAAAAATTACTGGCTACCGATCTGCATCACCGACGCTAAGACAGCGATCAGAAAAATTATCGCTTAGTGACAGTGGTGATAGGGGGTGAAATGGTTACCTGGGGGGTGATCAAGGGGGTTAAACCTTTATTAGGTAATATATGGGGTACCCGACGCTATAAAAACCTGCGGCGAACCTAAATTTTTTTACTGGCTACCGATCAGCATCACCGACGCTAAGACATCGATCAGACAAATGATCGCTTAGCGATGGCGGTGCTAGGGGGTGAAAGGGTTATCTGGGGGGTGATCAGGGGGTTAAACCTTTATTAGGGGGGGTTAGGGGGCTATACTGGACCTAAAACTAAATGTAGTGACACTTTTACAGTCACAAATGTCACTGATTGCAGTGATCACTAAATAAATGGTCACTGCAATCAGTGACACTGTGACACTGTGACTGGGGGGTGATCTGGGGGTGTCTGGGGGGGGGCGATTTATGTGCCTATGTGTCCTGGTGTCAGTGTGCTGTTTTGTGCACTAACCTGCATCTTCTCCTGTACGGCGCTCGGTATATGTGAGCGCCACAGGAGAGATGACATCACTTCCTCCTGCCTGGCAGGCAGGGGAAGCTCTCTCATTCGCCGGGAGCGATCGAGAGGGGGGGCCGGAATCGAATGGCCGTCCCCTCATGCCGGATCGCTCCCGAAGGTAAAACGACCACCCACTGTAAAGAAGGACCCCCCAACTATACAAAGGCAATCACGTATATGTACGTGATTCTGCCTGTCGGTGCCATTCTGCCGACGTATATTTACAGTGGGCGGTCGTTAAGTGGTTAATAATACAATTCCTCCCCCTTTGTCAGCTGTGCGTATAATTACATTTTTCCTTTCACATAACGATGCTATACCCTCATCAATATCTTTCTGGGGTTCTCTTTAAAATTTCATTTGTTGCAAATCACGTAATACTAATGCCCCGTACACATGAGCGGAATTTCCGTCAGAAAAACCTTGGATGGTTTTTCAGACGGAATTCCGCTCAAGCTTGGCTTGCATACACACGGTCACACAAAAGTTCTCTGAACTTTCGACCGTCAAGAACGCGGGAACCTACAACACTACGACGAGCCGAGAAAATTAAGTTCAATGCTTCCGTGCATACGTCAAATTGTTTCCAAGCATGCGTCGGAATTTTGCGCGTCGGAATTGCTACAGACGATCCGAATTTCCGAACTGATATTTTTTTGTCTGAAAAATTGAGAACCTGGAGGCGCATGCGCGAGGCTGACTAGGCAGGTAATGTCTACCTAGCTCTCTGCATCTACCGGGACTTGACAACCGATATAAAACGAGTTGAAGACGCTAACTGCACCGGAACGGTAACCGATAGATAGCTAATACTCTCAGGCTCATAGATATATGATGTATAGTGGGAGAAGATCAAGGCTTAAAACACCAAAGGTCCCTGAAGCGCTGGCGAAAGCTGTGACTAAAATGGCAGCAGCATCTTCTTCCCGCTCCTCATTACCTCACTCACAAAAACTGAGTAACGCTCAGTCAGCTTATAACATAGAACCTGAACCTGAATTTGACTTTAACTTGAGTCCGAATATCCTACAAAGTACAGCACCAAATTCAGACCTTATTGCCAAATTTGAAAGAGTTTTACAGAGGGCACTACAAAACATCTCATATTCCATCACGAAGAAACTGACGCGGGGAAATCCGTGAGGTAGGCAGACGAACATCTGTATTGGAGCAAAGGATGGATGAAATTGATGGAATAACTGCAAATAACACAGACAATTTGGAATTACTGAGGGAAGACAATATCTCCCTCAACAACCGTTTAGAAGAATACGAGAACAGAGCCAGAAGATCTAATCTAAGAATATGTGGTATACCAGAATCTATATTAGCCCTCCAACCTGCAATTACCACACTCCTTCATGAACTAATTCCTACAGTTCCTATTGAACGCTTGGAGATGGACAGGGTCCATAGAACACTAGCCCCCCGAAAAGAAGAAGGTCCCCCAAGAGACATTGTTATTAAGCTGCACTACTTTAATACTAAGGCACTACTTCTGGAAGCATAAATAAAGATGCTCTGATTTTCCAAGGACACAAATACCAGATATTCCAGGACCTCTCACAGCAAACCCTAACCAAAAGAAAGATGATGAAGCCACAACTCTTAATTCTTCAACACAATCGCATAACCTATCGTTGGGGCTTCCCATTTGCCCTCCGTTTCTCATATAAAGGCAACTCCTACACCTGCAAAACAACTGAAGATCTTATCTCCATAATTAAAGAACTTTGTCTATCCATTCCTGAAAACACCTCAGAAGGATCTAAGAGAAGGGCTACCTCAGGTTCTCCCACAGCACAACAAGACCTGTCAGCTCTTCAAGCCCTCTCCAACACTAACAAAAGAAGCCGCTTAGCTGCTCCACAACAAACTGTCGAAGATCAAATGGACTGAATCTATTCCAATTGGTGATATAAAAAATATATTATTATTATCTAGATACTCGGTTAATAATCTATTTTGGTGATCCCTGAGGCAGACTTATCCTCTGTCTCAGCTGATTTACCACTTTATTGGGTTCTCCTAATATAATTCACTTTGCATGTGATAATATTCATAGACTAATAGCTATGGAAGAATTAACTACAACCACACTATATATATAGTTGAGTCACAAATATATGTGATAAAAGAACTGCATGGATTCTGTGATTACACCTCTAATAGTTTACCTGCTAAAGTGTTACCTCCCGTGCATGAGTCAGAGAAACCCTTCAGTAATTCTCCACTGTCATTATATACATCCCAGTTATTCTAAATGAATTGCATAATTTTTACATTATTTCTCTGCCTCATGCGCGGGACACTACACTTCTTATCCTACGCAGATCCTAAAGGAAACATAAATGGTTATTGTTTTATTTAAATATGCTTTTAAAACTTGTTCAGTACAATAAGTTACATGTTATAGAGTTATATAGGTTGTTCGGTTCTCGTGGACAGTCCACTGCACCTCACAAACGTTCCTTACGTGCCTGGTATAATATACCAGACATCCTTTGGACGAAATAGTACCCACTGGGTGGTAACTGTTACCACACATTGGATACTAGCTCCAATTCGGAGCTCATCTTAAAAACTTAACACATTAATAAACTTCTCTCCATCACATTAATACCAGATTTATTATTTCATTTATTCCCCCCCCCCCCTCACCCCAAGAAATAAAATAAAACAAAATAAAATTTCCTAATACATAACTGATACTTACCTTTTCATATCCATTTTCTTAGCTTTGAACAATTTAACGTACATTTCTCCTGAATTCTCAAACTACTACTTGAGAAAATTAAGTTCAATGCTTCCGTGCATACGTCAAATTGTTTCCAAGCATGCGTCGGAATTTTGCGCGTCGGAATTGCTACAGACGATCCGAATTTCCGAACTGATATTTTTTTGTCTGAAAAATTGAGAACCTGGAGGCGCATGCGCGAGGCTGACTAGGCAGGTAATGTCTACCTAGCTCTCTGCATCTACCGGGACTTGACAACCGATATAAAACGAGTTGAAGACGCTAACTGCACCGGAACGGTAACCGATAGATAGCTAATACTCTCAGGCTCATAGATATATGATGTATAGTGGGAGAAGATCAAGGCTTAAAACACCAAAGGTCCCTGAAGCGCTGGCGAAAGCTGTGACTAAAATGGCAGCAGCATCTTCTTCCCGCTCCTCATTACCTCACTCACAAAAACTGAGTAACGCTCAGTCAGCTTATAACATAGAACCTGAACCTGAATTTGACTTTAACTTGAGTCCGAATATCCTACAAAGTACAGCACCAAATTCAGACCTTATTGCCAAATTTGAAAGAGTTTTACAGAGGGCACTACAAAACATCTCATATTCCATCACGAAGAAACTGACGCGGGGAAATCCGTGAGGTAGGCAGACGAACATCTGTATTGGAGCAAAGGATGGATGAAATTGATGGAATAACTGCAAATAACACAGACAATTTGGAATTACTGAGGGAAGACAATATCTCCCTCAACAACCGTTTAGAAGAATACGAGAACAGAGCCAGAAGATCTAATCTAAGAATATGTGGTATACCAGAATCTATATTAGCCCTCCAACCTGCAATTACCACACTCCTTCATGAACTAATTCCTACAGTTCCTATTGAACGCTTGGAGATGGACAGGGTCCATAGAACACTAGCCCCCCGAAAAGAAGAAGGTCCCCCAAGAGACATTGTTATTAAGCTGCACTACTTTAATACTAAGGCACTACTTCTGGAAGCATAAATAAAGATGCTCTGATTTTCCAAGGACACAAATACCAGATATTCCAGGACCTCTCACAGCAAACCCTAACCAAAAGAAAGATGATGAAGCCACAACTCTTAATTCTTCAACACAATCGCATAACCTATCGTTGGGGCTTCCCATTTGCCCTCCGTTTCTCATATAAAGGCAACTCCTACACCTGCAAAACAACTGAAGATCTTATCTCCATAATTAAAGAACTTTGTCTATCCATTCCTGAAAACACCTCAGAAGGATCTAAGAGAAGGGCTACCTCAGGTTCTCCCACAGCACAACAAGACCTGTCAGCTCTTCAAGCCCTCTCCAACACTAACAAAAGAAGCCGCTTAGCTGCTCCACAACAAACTGTCGAAGATCAAATGGACTGAATCTATTCCAATTGGTGATATAAAAAATATATTATTATTATCTAGATACTCGGTTAATAATCTATTTTGGTGATCCCTGAGGCAGACTTATCCTCTGTCTCAGCTGATTTACCACTTTATTGGGTTCTCCTAATATAATTCACTTTGCATGTGATAATATTCATAGACTAATAGCTATGGAAGAATTAACTACAACCACACTATATATATAGTTGAGTCACAAATATATGTGATAAAAGAACTGCATGGATTCTGTGATTACACCTCTAATAGTTTACCTGCTAAAGTGTTACCTCCCGTGCATGAGTCAGAGAAACCCTTCAGTAATTCTCCACTGTCATTATATACATCCCAGTTATTCTAAATGAATTGCATAATTTTTACATTATTTCTCTGCCTCATGCGCGGGACACTACACTTCTTATCCTACGCAGATCCTAAAGGAAACATAAATGGTTATTGTTTTATTTAAATATGCTTTTAAAACTTGTTCAGTACAATAAGTTACATGTTATAGAGTTATATAGGTTGTTCGGTTCTCGTGGACAGTCCACTGCACCTCACAAACGTTCCTTACGTGCCTGGTATAATATACCAGACATCCTTTGGACGAAATAGTACCCACTGGGTGGTAACTGTTACCACACATTGGATACTAGCTCCAATTCGGAGCTCATCTTAAAAACTTAACACATTAATAAACTTCTCTCCATCACATTAATACCAGATTTATTATTTCATTTATTCCCCCCCCCCCCCTCACCCCAAGAAATAAAATAAAACAAAATAAAATTTCCTAATACATAACTGATACTTACCTTTTCATATCCATTTTCTTAGCTTTGAACAATTTAACGTACATTTCTCCTGAATTCTCAAACTACTACTTGCATACTATATATATTCTCATTAAGCTTACTAATTTGTTACCATGACTTCTCTAAATGTGCTTACACTAAATGTACAGGGTCTCAATTCCCCTCCTAAAAGAACGAAAACCTTTCAATTTTTCTCTTCTCTTTCAGCACATATTGTGTGCTTACAAGAGACACATTTTTCTACTCTTTCCTCTCCCAAATTTTGCCATCGTCGATACCCCCAAATTTTCAAAGCCTCAGCCTCAACTAAATAAAGGGGAGTAATGATAGCTTTCCATAACACTACACCATTTACTCTCCAGGCTGAGATTGCAGACCCTGAAGGTCGATACCTAATACTCACAGGTTTATTATTAGATGCCGAAGTAACCATTGTCACATATTATGCCCCGAACAAAAACCCTCTTGCCTTCCTTTCACACATATTTACTGTTGTAGATACACATAAAAAAGGGATGCTTATAATGTGCGGAGACTCAAACCAAGCAATTTACCCAATTCTGGATAAATCCCCTACACCTTCCTCAAACCTCCACCCCACTTACCAAAAAATGCTCAAACAACATACACTACTAGACACTTGGCGTGAACAACATCCTAAAAAACGACAATATACCCACTATTCCCACCCACACAAACAATTCTCTTGAATTGATCATTTATTTACTAATATCTATTCTGCACACCTTATTCTTCACTCCCAAATTATTCCATGTACATGGTCAGACCACAATGCTACCATCACTACTTTCTCTTCCCTTGTCCCAAAACCCAACTATCGCTCTTGGACTATAAATGACAATCCTTTAGCCATCCCGACCTATAGACAAACAATTGAAAAAGCTATTCAAGAATATAACACGAATAATAAGTCGCCAGAGATTAATCCTTTGACGCTTTGGGAAGCCCTCTGTCATGGATATGCATTAATGTCTGTCTGCCATCTTACCTTCCTCCTCATGTGTTCATCTAGAGACCAGACCTCCTTCACCTGGCTTCCTTTATAATCTCCTCCCAGCCTGACTCCACCCCAGGCCCTATCACTGAACACTATATTAACCTGTGCACTGCAAGCCTGCTTTGCTGATCAACGTGTTTGTTAGGCATTGTGTGTTTGGGTTCCTGCCTGCCATGTGCTACGTCTGTCTCTCTGTTACGTTATTGGCTTGTCCCCGACCATCCCTGTCTGCTCGTGACCCTTGACCTTCGGCTCGTTCTTCGTTATCCTTGTCTGCTTGTGGCCCCTGACCTTCGGCTTGTTATTCGGTTCTCTCTATCGTGTGCTGCTGCTTCCCCTTATCCTACGGGGCGTGAGCTAGGAAACTCCAGGGGCCGCGACCTGGTCCCAGCCTGCAGCGTAACATCCTCACCACTAGAGGCCCTGGAGAAGACCAGCTGGGTCTTAGACTCCGCGCCCTGGGGAATCTTGGCTCTCGCTTCCGTTGGGATCCCGGTTGTGCTCCTCTGGTCCCGCTTTCCACAACCACCCAGTTTCCTATCCACAGAAGCCAGCCATAGGGTTCACTACCTCGCGGTGCACTCCTGTCCCCCTACGGTGTGCATCTGTCACCTGGCCACAGGTGACCCTGACAGTTTGATCAGCCATGAACCCGGCTGACATCCCGCTTCCCGCGGATGATCCATTGCAGGGCATAGTTCGCAGACTTGAGACCCAGGAATCAAATCAGACCCAGGTGATGCGATTCCTCCAGGATCTGGCTTCTCGATTCGAGCAGCTTCAGGTCTCCTTGGGAACCCCGAATCCGCAACCCCAAGTACAACCAGCGGCTGTACCTATCGCACCAGTCGCAGCCACACACTCACTAAGATTGCCAGCTCCGTTCCGTTTCTCTGGGGACTCCAAGGCCTGCAGGGGGTTTCTCAGCCAATGCACTATTCATTTTGAGCTTCAGCCTCAAAGCTTCCTATCTGACCTGGCTAAGGTAGCCTATATCATTTCCCTCCTCTCCGGTGAAGCTTTGGCCTGGGCTGCCCCCCTGTGGGAGAGGAACGATCCGGTGGTTTCCAGTCTGTCCGAATTCTTGAAGCTCTTTCGTAATATCTTCGAAGAGCCGGCTCGGGCTTCTTCAGCGGCTAGTGCTGTCTTACGTCTTCGCCAAGAATCTAGTTCAGTGGGGCAATATGCTCTTCAGTTCCGTATCCACACAGCTGAATTGAGCTGGAATAATGAGGCCCTGGTCGCTACCTTTTTACATGGCCTCTCTGACCGAGTGAAAGACGAATTAGCGGGAAGAGCCATTCCCGTCGGTCTGGACGATGTAATTTCATTATGCAACCAGATCGACATTCGTTTTCAAGAGAGGTCCTTAGAAAAAAGATGCCAGCACTCTCTGGGTCCTAGCCAGTCTGAGCTCCCCTCCCTTCATTCCGTGGAGCATCCTCTACCTGCTGAAGAACCTATGCAGCTGGGCCGGACCAGACTAACCCCCGAAGAACGTGCTAGGCGCAGAACTCTGGGCTTGTGCCTCTATTGTGGGGGCAAGGGTCATTTTCGTGACTCCTGCTCGCTTCGTCCGGGAAACGCTCGGGTCTAATACATTTGGAAGGTGGAGTATTGGACCCAGAAACATCACCTTCTCGCCTGCTCTTGCCGGTGTCCCTTCATGTAGGCACTTCTCCTCAGTCAACCCTTGCATACCTGGATTCCGGGGCTGCCGGCAATTTCATGGATTGGAGAACTGCTTCTTCTATGAAGCTTACCCTTTCACCTCTCACTACCCCATTGGTAGTCTCGGCAATTGATGGCACTGTTCTCCCAGGGGGCCCTATTCGCTTCCAGACGCTACCCATTAGGATGTCGGTAGGGATTCTCCACCAGGAGTGGATATCCTTTCTTATTCTACCCAGAGCCTCTACCCCAGTTGTATTGGGCCTCCCTTGGCTACAGCTCCACTCTCCACATGTGGACTGGGTCTCTGGGCAGATCCTGGCCTGGGGTTCCTCATGTTTCTCGTTGTGTCTTCTCACCATGACGATTGGTCCTCTCTACTCCCGTGGGCAGAATTCTCCCATAACAATCATGTGAATACCAGTTCGCAGAAGACACCCTTTTTCACAGTTTATGGAAAACACCCTCAACTTCCTCTTCCTATGATCTGTTCTCCAGACATTCCAGCTTTGGCTTCGGTTCAGGAGTCTCTCAATTCCGTTTGGGGTCACGTTCATGATTCCCTCCGGGCAGCTGCTGAAAAATTCAAAGGCTTTGCCGACCGCCGCAGGCGTAAACCGCCTTCTCTTCAGCCAGGGGACAAAGTCTGGCTCTCTACCAGGAACATCAAGCTCCGAGTTCCTTCTCTGAAGTTTGCTCCACGATTCATCGGTCCATACACGGTAACTGCTAAACTGAATCCGGTTTGTTTCAAACTCCAGATTCCTAAGAGCCTTAAAATCACTAACTCCTTTCATGTTGCTCTTCTAAAGCCTTTAGTCCTCAATAAATTCTCTCGTCCTCTTCCTACCGTGGCGCCTGTCTCTGAGGATAATCAGGAGTACGAGATCAGTCAAATTCTGGACTCCCGACTCTGTAAAGGCGTTCTTCAGTACCTCGTTCATTGGAAAGGGTTTGGTCCTGAGGAGAGGTCTTGGATCACTGCATCTGAGGTCTTTGCACCTCGTCTGTTAAAGGAGTTTCATCTGAAGTTTCCCTCTAAACCTGGGCCCAGGCGGGGAAGGGGGAGGCCTCGTAAGAGGGAGGGTACTGTCATGGATATGCATTAATGTCTGTCTGCCATCTTACCTTCCTCCTCATGTGTTCATCTAGAGACCAGACCTCCTTCACCTGGCTTCCTTTATAATCTCCTCCCAGCCTGACTCCACCCCAGGCCCTATCACTGAACACTATATTAACCTGTGCACTGCAAGCCTGCTTTGCTGATCAACGTGTTTGTTAGGCATTGTGTGTTTGGGTTCCTGCCTGCCGTGTGCTACGTCTGTCTCTCTGTTACGTTATTGGCTTGTCCCCGACCATCCCTGTCTGCTCGTGACCCTTGACCTTCGGCTCGTTCTTCGTTATCCTTGTCTGCTTGTGGCCCCTGACCTTCGGCTTGTTATTCGGTTCTCTCTATCGTGTGCTGCTGCTTCCCCTTATCCTACGGGGCGTGAGCTAGGAAACTCCAGGGGCCGCGACCTGGTCCCAGCCTGCAGCGTAACATCCTCACCACTAGAGGCCCTGGAGAAGACCAGCTGGGTCTTAGACTCCGCGCCCTGGGGAATCTTGGCTCTCGCTTCCGTTGGGATCCCGGTTGTGCTCCTCTGGTCCCGCTTTCCACAACCACCCAGTTTCCTATCCACAGAAGCCAGCCATAGGGTTCACTACCTCGCGGTGCACTCCTGTCCCCCTACGGTGTGCATCTGTCACCTGGCCACAGGTGACCCTGACACCCTCAAACCAACAATAAGAGGAGTATGCCTCCGTCAAGCTGCTCATCTCAAAAAACAAAATAAAATTATCCAAACAAAATTGGAAGAAATTTTTTACAAAGCTTCAGAGGATTTTCAAACAACTCCTTCCCCCAGTAACAAACTAACCTATGATAAAGCAAAGCTGGAACTAGACATTTTCTTAACGGACTCAGCAGAAAAAATCCTTTGAAAATCTAGACATACATTGTATATGAAAGCAAATAAACCCACTACCTTTTTAACTCTAGCTTTACGTAAAGCAGACCACATTAGAAAACCAATACGACTGCAAATTACAAAAAATAATTTTTCTAGCAATCCACTAAAGATAGTAAATGAATTCCAAAGGAAACTAACGGATTTATACAAAGATACCCATAAAATAGACCATACAAAACTATCCTCTTTACTATCTACTATTCAATTACCCTCACTCAGCACTGACCAACTTGAATCCCTTGAAAGACCTATTAAAACAGAGGAAATACAATTAGCTATAAAAACTTTGAAACTGCATAAGCGACCTGGCCCAGATGGCTTTTCAGCCACGTATTTCTCCACACTACTCTCCCCTCTTCTAACAGAAGCTTTTAATTCTCTCCTCTCAGGACATTCTTTTCGTCCTGAAACCCTACTAGCCTCTATATCAATGTTACCTAAGCCAAACTCTGACGACACTACCTGGTCGAATTATAGACCTATCTCAGTACTAAATTTAGACATCAAATTAGTAGCTAAGATCCTTTCAAATAGACTTAACCCCATAATAGGGAAATTTATAAATAAAGACCAAACCGGCTTCATACCATCCAGACACACGGGAGACAATATATGGAGGGCAACCCTTCTTGCACATATGGCACGTACCCGGCGCATCCCTGCCTGCTTCCTCTCAATAGATATCCAGAAAGCATTTGACACTTTATCTTGGGATTATCTAAAATCTTTTCTCCAAAAATGGGGTTTCGGAACAAATTTTCTACAATGGCTATTATCACTGTATGATAATCCAAAAGCATATGTTTTATACTCAGGATTTCGATCTGAACCCATAAAAATAGAAAGAGGAACCAGGCAGGGCTGCCCTTTATCCCCACTCCTTTTCCCTTAAGCGATCGAACCCCTTGCACAACTGATTCATACGAATATCAATATTAAAGGTCTCGAATTGGGTGGACACCAACATAAGCTATGTATGTTTGCTGACGACATTTTGATTTTTCTCACGTCTCCCCTAACATCAGCACCTAACCTTATAGACACACTTTCTAAATTTAGTGTGATCTCCGGCCTGAAAATAAACACCCAAAAATCAAAAGCCCTGAATATCTCACTCCCTCTAGAATTACTTACGGAACTACAAGACTCTCTTCCCTTTACCTGGTCTAACACACATATTACCTACCTAGGTATCTCATTTACAGCTGACCCATCTAATTTATATCAAGCAATTCACCCTCCTTTGCTAAAACAACTTACCTCATTGATGAAGAATTGGTCCACATTACCACTGGCATGGTTGGGTAGAATAACTGTAGCTAAAATGTCCATATTACCAAAACTTTTATATCTTTTTAGAAACCTTCCAATCCGGGTCCCAGCCTAATTTTTCCGAATCATCCAACGCAAAGTATTGCAATTTATATGGGGCAAAACGAAACCACGCCTATCACAAAATACCCTTTTTACTCCTTGAACACAGGGAGGTCTGAGTGTACCCAACTTTAGCAAATACTACTATGCTGCCCAACTTGCCCAACTTCCTAAATATCATTCCACTAAGGAGATTCCACTATAGGTTTCGATCGAATCGGCCGATTGCGACCCCCTTTCACTGGCAAATATACTATGGCTCCCCCCTTCACTCCGACGGAAAATTTCTAACCCAATCACCAAACATAGTCTGACTATCTGGGACAGGTTCAAATCGCGATTTGGACTACAATCCTTGCATAACCCTCTTCTTTCCTTTTTACATAACCCTGATTTCTATCCGGCCTGGACCTTCCCATCCTCTTTTTCAACTTGGTCTAAAAAAGGACTAATACAAACACACCAATTTATTGATTCAAATAAAATCATCCCCTTCCCCACACTAAGTGAAACCTACGACCTACCTCCAACAGAAACCTTCAGATACTTACAAATTAAGAATTTTATACAGCTAAACAACCCCCAGAATATGTTCACTGATGAACGCACGACTTTTGAGCATACCTGCATTACTGACCCACATAAACGAGGCTTGATCTCAGAACTATACAGACAACTACTGCTTCCTATCTCTGAAAACTCTCCACCATACACATCTAAATAAGAATCCGATTTGAATCTCCAACCTGGAAATTTAAACTGGCCACAAATATGGAAAGCAACAAACTCAGCAACACCAAATATTGCTGCCCTAGAAACGAACTACAAGGTTCTCACACAATGGTACTTAGTTCCTGCTAGAATCTCTAAATTCCACCCACAATATCCTGCACAATGCTTTAGAGGTTGCACTGACAAAGGCACACAATTACATATTTGGTGGACCTGTCCCATTGTTCTCACCTTTTGGAAAAAAATATTTGATCTATTATCCACCATGTTTAGCACTACTTTGCAACCAGACCCCACAGTAGCTCTTTTAAATAGTAAGCCCCCAAATATTACTAACCAACAATTTAAACTGATGTTATATGTAACTACAGCTGCAAAACAATCAATTGCTTTCGCATGGAAAACTTCTACTTTAAGCATTGTACCGGTCAAACATAGAATTAATCAGGCATTGATTCATGCTAAAACAGAAGCGATCTATCTAGATAAAATTACTCAATTTGAAGCACTTTGGAGCCCATGGATAAATCACCACCTACCGCAAGGCTTTGACCTTGCACTAGTACTGACTTAATTACAATGCTTTAATCACTACCCAATCCTATCTTGACACATATTCCTCCACTCCTGACTCCCTCTGGAGAAATTTCCCACATCCTATCCCTTTCCCACCCTGTTACCCTGACCTTGACGAATTAGAGACTCACAAAATGTATTTCTACTCAATTAAACAATGTATATTTATACCACGGATGATTTGGTTCACTGAACTATCATTAGCGGCTTTAGTCTGACACATAGTTGTCCATTTTAGACAGTGACGACCCTTTTTACCATCAGGACATGCCAAGCCACCTAGCCGGATCTTGGCCCCCGATACGATTTAAGTTGACCACGACTGTCTTCTATTTGTATACCCAATTAAACTATTCATCTTTTTTATGTATTCCTTATGATTAGATATTGATAAATCTGATTACAAATGGTATAAGATAAGCTTCTTATTACATTATTACTCTTTTCCCTTCTTCCCCCTCCCCCTCCTCCCTTTTTCTTTTTTTCTCTCTCTTCCCTCTTTTATTATACTGTTTCATTTAATGATTATTATTACTTATGCATTTATTTTCAATAATGCACTTTCTTTATTCCATATTTATATACAAAAATTTTAGAGAAGATAAAAATTCCATCTACACTTATCTACTTAATTTCAAAATCGTGTATAACGTATATGAACTGTATTGTGTGATCTTTAATAAAATATTTGAAAAAGAAAGAAAAATTGAAAACCTGCTCCCATGCTTTTGCTGGCGGAAATTCCGCCAGCAAAAGTCCAATGGAGCATACACACGGTCGGAATTTCCGACCAAAAGCTCACATCGGACTTTTGCTGGTGGAAATTCCCGACCGTGTGTACGCGGCATAATTCTTTAAAAAATGTTATACTAGGAGCGGGGGAGGATTAAATAGGGATGCATTTCTCAAACCTGACCCCCCTGTATTACTTCCTGTCTGGTGGTCACTATCCTTAGTGATAGGGTTATGCCGCGTACACACGATCGATTTTCTTGCCATTTTTTTTCTTGCCGTTTTTCACGTCATTTTTTTTCATGTTTCCTCTCAAGCCTGTCTTGCGTACACACGATCATTTAAAAAAACGATGAAGCAAAGCGCAGTGACGTACAACACGTACGACGGCACTATAAAGGGGAAGTTCCGTTCTAACGACGCCACCCTTTGGGACGCTTTTGCTAATTCCGTGTTACCGCGTGTTAGTAAAAGTTTGGTGAGAGACGATTCGCGCTTTTCAGTCTTCGTGCTTTGAAGATCGTTTTGTGGAGTTCAGTTTGTGGACTGTGGGTTCGTATCTGTTTGGCAGTGCGTGTAGTCAGTTCGTATCTATTTATTCAGTGCGGTCTGCTCTGTTGGTTCCTGTTTTTCAGCTTGTTCTTCATTGGCCTTGCTGTTCTTCCGTGCGTTCTTCTAGTTCGTTCTGTTCAGCCGACCGTTATCTAGCCATGTTGCGGCTACGTACTCATCGTAGAGTTCGTGCTGTAGTTGGTGCAGGGGTTCATGCTGTATCCCGACTCCATGCCATGAGCAGGGTCAGGAGGAGTTCATGGACCAAGAATTGGTTGCTCCAGCGGCACCAATTCTGTCACATGCCTTTGTTGCGGGAGATCAGGGAGAATAATCCTGATGATTTCAGGAATTTTCTCAGGATGTCTGACCCCGTATTTCAGCATCTGTTGGCTTTGGTGTCCCCCTATATTACCAGGCAGGACACCGTTATGCGGGAAGCCATCAGTGCTGAGCAGAGGCTCATCGCCACGTTGCGATACCTGGCGACTGGGAGAAGCCTGCAGGACCTTAAGTTCTCCACAGGCATATCCCCCCAGGCTCTGGGGATCATTATACCAGAGACTTGTTCTGCCATCCTTCAAGTTTTGCAGGAGGACTATATTAAGGTAAGTGTTCTTCTAAAATAACTTCACATTGTATGTATTTTTGTTTTGGATACTTTTTATTTTGCTTTATTAGCAGTCCCTAATTCACATGATTCTTAGCTGCAGGGAATGTCCCCTTTCTCCCCATGTTTTAATATTAAAATTTTTGGGTTTGAGGCCTACCTGTAAATTTGGCTTACCTAACCTCTTCAGCATGCTATCCTGGGGCCATACCTACCTTGCCTAGTCATTTCCATGTATTTTATTCTATGTCCCATTGTAGTGCTTTTCCCAAAACGCACCCTAAAGATTGCCTAGGAATGTTTCATTTTTTTTAACTTCATACAGAGTGCTACAGCCTTCATTTGTGATATTCCCAACTCATCTTCAACCCCCCCACAAATTTATTTTTTATTTTTTAGGTTTGTTGTTGCTTACTAATCTTTTTTTTTATTACAGTTTCTACCAATGTTGGCCATGAATGTTGGTATGAAATCAGCTTTCAATGTTTCTGGCTCAAAGTATTAATTTTTTATTATTTTAATTCCACAGTTCCCTTCTAAGCCACATGAATGGCAGAATGTGGCTTCCGAGTTTGCCCAGCGATGGAACTTTCCGAACTGTGGAGGAGCCATGGACGGCAAACATGTTCGGGTCATCCCACCACCCCATTCGGGATCCTTTTATTATAACTATAAGGGGTTCCACAGCGTCGTGATGATGGCAGTGGTGTCGGCCACCTACGAGTTCCTCTATGTGGACGTTGGCAAGAATGGCAGGATGTCTGATGGAGGAGTATTTGGCCAGACAGAGTTTGGGGAACGGCTCCTTTTGGATCTGCTGGCCTTGCCACCAGCGGAGCAGAATGTGGAGGGACTACCTTTTGTCTTTGTGGCGGATGAGGCGTTTGGCCTGGGACCCCATTTGATGAGGCCATTCCCGCAACGCACCCTCACCCCTGAGAGGAGGGTGTTCAATTATCGGCTGGCCAGAGCCAGAAGGGTGGTGGAAAATGCCTTTGGCATCATGGCCAGCCGATTTCGCCTCTTCCTGACCTCCATCCACCTTGCCCCATACAAATGGAACCATGTGGTAATGACTTGCTGTGTGCTTCATAATTTCCTACGGGTGCATTCCAACAGTTATATAGCTTTGAGTGGGCCTGAGGCCTCTTTACTCGATACAGAAACTTTAGTGGCCCTGGAACCTGGCCGTCCTGGCTTGGCCCCCCCAACCGGACGTGAGGTCCGTAACCAATATGTTCAATATTTTATGGGTAGGGGGGCCATTGAAATGCCAGAAAATCTTTAAAATTTTTATTCAAAAAAAATTAATTATTTTATGGAGTAAAGATTGGTTTGGTGTTTTAATTGTATAATGTTTTATGTTTCATGTAGGTTTACCTAGTGCACTTGTATTGCCATGTGTATTTAACATTCTTAATTAGCCTTCATTGTCAGTGTAAACACAAAACATTGATTAGTTCACTCTGCACCACTACATAATGAAGCCACAATTATTTTGAATGTAAAAATACCTTTATTTCTTTTTTAGGTGGGAAACTTCCTTTGAAATGTGGATGTTCCCTTAATTTTTGGGGTATTAAAACGCATGACCAGCCATGCATAAACAAACTATATTCATAAAAATTGTGAAAAAGCTAAACATATGCTAGTCATTAAAGGGTAAAACAACAAAAAACCTTATAAAACTCAGCAATTTAAACGTTCTTTGGTGTAAAAACATTAGACACGCCCAAGCACAGCCATGATATTTTGGAGCCTTTCCTCCACCCGCTTGGTATTTGCCCTGATCTCTAGCAAGTCTCCCTTAATTTTTTCGAGGTCATGACAGCAGACCATGAGGTATTGGATCAGGATCTGGGCACTGTGATGTGTCAACTTTTTGGGGTCTTCGGCCAGAACTGCACCTAAATGTAAAAAGAAATATGTAGGATAGAATATGTAGGCCTACATCTATTTAACATGCATGTGTCTGGTTTCTCTCTGACCTGTGGTGGTGCCACTTTCCACTTCCACAACATCACGTTCCTCTCCATCCTGGGGTTCTGGGGGTATTGTTGTAGGTGTTGCAATTATCAGCTCATCTGAGGTAGCTTTTCGAATCCCTAGGGAGATTGAAATAAAAGGAATAGTTTCATTAGTAGCGACTCAATTTTTCAATTAAACTAAACATGATAAAATACTTTGTAATCATTCTTTTGAAGCCTGCTCCATTTTAAAATGTACCCCCTGTGCCAACCGGGACAAATGATTGGATACATAGCCAAAACCATAGCATATACTTTTAAAACACAAATTTGACACATTGTAACACCCCAAAGTATCTACACAGGATCACCTGTGTGTGACACCCTCAAGCTTTTTGGCTTTAGGCCCACACTTGTACTACTGCGTTCAGATGTTTCATCAGCTGCTGAGCATTCACTCCCTTAACATTACCATGCATATCCTTTTTTCAAACAAACAAATGTCCTTTGGATTAGCACCGAAAAAATAAGTGATGCCAAAATTTACTCCCCCAAATAAAATAAAATACATGGGTGTTCACACTGGATGATCCTAAAACATCGTTTGAGGAACTGTACGGAGAAAGAGGTTTAATACGTCCGTTTACTGTGCGGACGAACCTGAAAGATGGTATCTTTCACTGTACTATATGAAAGTAAAAAATACACGACAGAATACAAGTAAATAATATGTACCATGGAAAATATTCAAAAATAACTTACTTTTTCCTAAAACTTTCTTGATTCTTTTGTATTGGTCGGCCTCCCGCAACTTCAGATCAGACCATCGTTTTCTGAGCTGTTCCTTCGTTCTGCACACCCCAAATTTTTTGTGAAGACTTTTGACCACTTTGCCCACAATTTTTGACTTGACCAGATTAGGCCTTTTATACGGCCCATGCTTGGCATCATAGTCCTCCTTCTTTTAAAATGGCGACCATCTCTACCATTTCCTCGAATGACATGTTGGATGCCTTATATCTCCTGGATCTGGATTTGAGCTCCTCTGGAATTTCCTCCTCTGTAGAGGTAATCTCAGCCACCTGTGTCTCCGCCATGTTTTGTTAAGCACTACGAGCGAAAAGGGGCGGGGAAAGTACAATATCGAACGTCAGGGGCGGGGAAAGCGTGCGGAGTTTCACGCATGCGCAGTGTATATCAAGTGAAGATCCATGTCTCGAAAATACGTTCATTTGGCGGGAGAGGGAGTTAGCAACGAACGTCTTGACGAAGGTACCTAACAATTTAAGTATTTGAGGTTCATCAGACGAGGAGATTTGTGCGCTAAAAATATGTAGAAAATGCACATTTGAGGAATGTTGCCTGAAATATATATATTTTTTTGTTTCTCGCTTTTACAGATATCATGAATACTTTTAAAAACCCGGAATTCATGGGGGAGTTCATAGACAAATGGCAAGAGCTACCTATACTATGGCAAACCAAAAGTGGCGCAAATAAAAATAAAGACGCCAGGAAAGCGGCACTGGAGAGCCTGCTTGCATTTGTGCAAACCAAGATACCCACAACAACTCTCCAAGATGTGAAAACCAAAATAGCAACCATCAGAGGGACATACAGGACCCAGAGGACTATGGTCCTGAGGTCCCAGAGGTCAGGTGCTCCAGCAGATAAGGTTTATAAACCCAGTCTGTGGTACTACAGTAAGCTTTCTTTTCTGGATGACCAGCTGGAAGTGAGGGAATCTCTCTCCACCCTTCCCCCCAGAGGTCAATCCAACCTTCCTTGTAGCCAACCCTCCAGCCTTCCCTGCAGCCAGTCCTCCAGCCTTCCTGGCAACCCTGCTCTGGCTTCCTCTGAGGATCAAGATCAGGTCCTTGAGGAGGCAGATTTGGATATATGGAGCAAGGTAAAGTATTGATATCTATATTTATATCTTACAAAATTGTAGAATTTAAATAGATGTTAGTATTGTTAGGTATGTAAACTTCTACCAATAAAGTTTTTTAAGAGCAAGATACAGTAGTGGCCTAATTTTATGTGGACAAGGCAACAAAACCAGGATGCGGAATCAATGAAAATGACATAACTTTTGGCATTGATTTCAACAATGTCTAGAGGTGAACAATGTCTGTGAATGATGATGGGCCAAAATAAATAATGTCCCTTTCTTTTTTTACAGCCAGAGCAGAGCCAGGAAGAGGGTGATGTTGGGGATCAGGAGGAGGCAGGGCCCAGTGGCACCCAGGAGGAGGCTGGGCCCAGTGGCACCCAGGAGGAGGCTGGGCCCAGCACAAGAGCCCAGATGCCTCCCCTGGTAGTTAAACCACGAGGGCCAAGGAGAGGTAGGCAGGTGGAGGAGGAAACCAGGGCCTTCATCAGAGAGGCAACATCGGCCCTCAGAGAGGCACCCTCTGTTGATGAGGGATTTGCCGCAGTCCTCGCCCACAAACTAGGGCAAATGGACTTGCGGCAAAAGATATACAGGTCCTTCTCAAAAAATTAGCATATTGTGATAAAGTTCATTATTTTCTGTAATGTACTGATAAACATTAGACTTTCATATATTTTAGATTCATTACACACAACTGAAGTAGTTCAAGCCTTTTCTTGTTTTAATATTGATGATTTTGGCATACAGCTCATGACAACCCAAAATTCCTATCTCAAAAAATTAGCATATCATGAAAAGGTTCTCTAAACGAGCTATTAACCTAATCATCTGAATCAACTAATTAACTCTAAACAACTGCAAAAGATTCCTGAGGCTTTTAAAAACTCCCAGCCTAGTTCATTACTCAAAACCGCAATCATGGGTAAGACTGCTGACCTGACTGCTGTCCAGAAGGCCATCATTGACACCCTCAAGCAAGAGGGTAAGACACAGAAAGAAATTTCTGAACGAATAGGCTGTTCCCAGAGTGCTGTATCAAGGCACCTCAGTGGGAAGTCTGTGGGAAGGAAAAAGTGTGGCAGAAAACGCTGCACAACGAGAAGAGGTGACCGGACCCTGAAGAAGATTGTGGAGAAGGACCGATTCCAGACCTTGGAGGACCTGCGGAAGCAGTGGACTGAGTCTGGAGTAGAAACATCCAGAGCCACCGTGAACAGGCGTGTGCAGGAAATGGGCTACAGGTGCCGCATTCCCCAGGTCAAGCCACTTTTGAACCAGAAACAGCGGCAGAAGCGCCTGACCTGGGCTACAGAGAAGCAGCACTGGACTGTTGCTCAGTGGTCCAAAGTACTTTTTTCGGATGAAAGCAAATTTTGCATGTCATTCGGAAATCAAGGTGCCAGAGTCTGGAGGAAGACTGGGGAGAGGGAAATGCCAAAATGCCTGAAGTCCAGTGTCAAGTACCCACAGTCAGTGATGGTCTGGGGTGCCATGTCAGCTGCTGTTGGTCCACTGTGTTTTATCAAGGGCAGGGTCAATGCAGCTAGCTATCAGGAGATTTTGGAGCACTTCATGCTTCCATCTGCTGAAAAGCTTTATGGAGATGAAGATTTCATTTTTCAGCACGACCTGGCACCTGCTTAAAGTGCCAAAACCACTGGTAAATGGTTTACTGACCATGGTATTACTGTGCTCAATTGGCCTGCCAACTCTCCTGACCTGAACCCCATAGAGAATCTGTGGGATATTGGGAAGAGAAAGTTGAGAGACGCAAGACCCAACACTCTGGATGAGCTTAAGGCCGCTATCGAAGCATCCTGGGCCTCCATAATACCTCAGCAGTGCCACAGGCTGGTTGCCTCCATGCCACGCCGCATTGAAGCAGTCATTTCTGCAAAAGGATTCCCGACCCAAGTATTGAGTGCATAACTGAACATAATTATTTGAAGGTTGACTTTTTTTGTATTAAAAACACTTTTCTTTTATTGGTCGGATGAAATATGCTAATTTTTTGAGATAGGATTTTTGGGTTTTCATGAGCTGTATGCCAAAATCATCAATATTAAAACAAGAAAAGGCTTGAACTACTTCAGTTGTGTGTAATGAATCTAAAATATATGAAAGTCTAATGTTTATCAGTACATTACAGAAAATAATGAACTTTATCACAATATGCTAATTTTTTGAGAAGGACCTGTATAGTGAGACCCTGCTTTTAAAAGTCATCAATAAGGGCGTGCTGGGTGAACTCACCATGTACACCGATATAACGGAGGTTGTCCCTACTCCTCTACCTCCTCCTACTACTCCTCCTGCCACAACCTCTCCTCCTGATCCCCAGCCTCCAAGGAAGAAACCAACCAAGGCTGCAGAGAAGGCTGGAGAGAAGGCTACAAGGAAGAGGAGAAAATAATGCCTGCTGTAGTACCACAGACTGGGGACATATAGGACTTATCTGCTGTGGCTCCTGACCTCTGGGAGCTCAAGACAAGATTGGGCTCCTTTTTTGGGGGGATCTAATCTCTATTTTGGTTTTCACATCTTGGATGGTTGTTGTGGGGTCAAAGGGATGCACAAATGCAAGCAGGCTCTCCAGTGCTGCCTTCCCCTTTTAATTTGTTAATGTTCCGAAATAAAGTTTATTTTTTTGGCTTTAAAAAACTTGACTATGTGATTTGTATTTCAAAAGAGAGCTTGCTAGGGAGCAGGCAGGGACATCTCAAATAATATTATTGTTATTATCAAGGGACACAAACCTCCCTGAGGCCAAATGAGACACATTTTGAAGGTTGGTGTGGTAACTTTACACAAGAATAATTTAAGCCAAAAAATAAAAAACAAGGCCCCAAAAATTAAAAAGACAATAGTAAAATAGAATAAAAAAAAAGGATATTTACATTATTTTATTATTATTAGTATTATTTAGGAGGGAGGTGCGGCTTAGAAATAATATTTTACAATCATTAGAGCAATTTGGAATTACTTTAGAAACAAGTTTGGCATAACTCTCAATGTCATTATCAAAAGAAGGTAATTTTTAAGCATTATCAAAAGAAGAACGGAATGCGCAGCATTAAAACGATGCTATTAATTCCACCGTGACGAATGTGCCATCTCCATTTCCAACATTAGCTTTACCAAAACGAGCGCTCCCGTCTCATAGTTGCTTCTGAGCATGCGCGTTTTTTTTCACGTCGTGAAAGCATACACACTATCGTTTTTCACGTCGGTAAAAAAAACAACATGAAAAACGACGTGAAAAAAGAGAGCATGTCCGAAATTTTTAATGGCCGTTTTTCACGTCATTAAAAATGCTCTGGAGCATACACATGATCATTTTTCAGGGCCATTTTTAAAAATGGCAGTTTTAACGGCATGAAAAACGATCGTGTGTATGGGGCATTAGATAGAAAGTGTCGCTTTATGCTCAACTTTCTAGAATATTTTTGAACATCTATGAACATTTGAAATTTGTTCAGAGATGTCTTTGGGGCATATTTTAATATATTTATTATAGCAAAAAGTTAAAAATAATGTATTTTTTTTCTTATTTTGTTTATAGCACAAAAAATAAAATCCGCAGAGGTGATCAAATACCACCAAAAGAAAGCTCTATTTGTGAGGAAAAAAGGACGCAAATTTTGTTTGGGTACAGCATTGAATGACTGCGCAATTGTCAGTTAAAATGAAGCAGTGTCAAATTGTAAAAAGTGCTCTGGTCAGGAAGGGGGTAAAACCTTCCGGAGCTGAAGTGGTTAAAACACACCCTGCTGCTGCCCTCCTCCTCCAGGAGATTGCTCTTGCCCACCTCTTCACTACAATAGTTCATCCGAGCCCTTCAGTGTTTTCTAAAACCAGTAATGAGGGAAGCATGGTCCCCATCTTATTCTGTGCTGCAGTAAGGATGTGCATGATGGGATAGGAAGGTACCTGGGTGGTCACAACATGCTACAGAAAGCCAAGACTCAGAATGCATCTTTTGAAAGATTCAAGGCTGCCATGACTAGGTAAGAGAGAGATCAGCATAATGGGATGACTTTGGCAGAAAATACATGAGAAAAGGCTTCCACTTATTATTAAAAGTGAAATTCTTCTTGAAAAGGTGAACTTTAAAGCAAAGTCTATGAGAATAGAGTACAGCTGTATGTTAAGATTTGAATGTAACAGTGTTAAAATACAGTATACAAACTGTCTGAAAATGTATTATTTCTTCAAAACACTTTACCTGAGAACATATAACATGGTAGTTTATTAGCAGTTAAAGCCTCTCAAAAAGTCTGTTATTTTTTATTTTTTTCCTTAAGGCCTGGTTCACACTGATGCACTGTGAATTCAGTTTTTTGTCTATTCTGAGGTGCGAATTTTACCGCGATTTTAACGCAATTTTTATGCCAATTTTAGGAGTGGGACATAGCTGCGATTAAAGTTCTAGCCAATGGAATCATAGTGTAAAAAACAAAGTGTTAACTTCCTGTGTACTTCCTGGTTTTTGTGGAGAATCGCGTGGTGAAATTTGCACATATGTGAACCATCATTGCGATTTCAGAACGATTTACACTCATGTCTATGGAGACTAAATTCGCAGCGCAGTAAAGTCGGACAAGACCCTTTTTTTTATCGCATTGCATTCGAAGAGGAATCGCAACGCATGTATGTGAACGTCCGTCATTGAAAACAATAACTTCAGGGATGACATGCGAATTCAAAGTGTTTTTGACGCATCGCATTCGGTATGAACTCGCACAAGTGTGAACCGGGCATAACAGACCAAGTTGTCCATCAAAAGGTAGAGTGTTGAGACAAACTGTTTAACACAGATAGGAGTGCTTACAATGGTCAGCTGGTATTAAAACCCTTATCTTAATGCTACTTTCACACTGAAAGCACCGGGCCACTAGCGGGGCACTTTTAACCCCCGCTAGCGGCCGAAGAAAGGGTTAAAAGATTCTGTGTTTCGGCACTTTGCAGGCTCTTCGTCAGTACTGCCCATTCATTTCAATGGGCAGGGCATATTGGGAGCGGTGCATACACCGCTCCCAAACAGCCCCAAAGATGCTGCTTGCAGGAGTTTTTTTCCCGAAAGCACACCATCCCAGTTTGAGAGCACTCTGGCTTTCACGCTGGGGAGGCATAAGAGGCGTTTTTCAGGCACTTTACAGGTGCTATTTTTAGCACTAAAATGCCTGAAAAGTGCCTCAAAAAAGTTGCTCTAGCTGAAGTTTGAATTTACTTTGTTAATTAAGTCCATTTGAATCTTCGATTGCAGCCAACACTAACCCCCCCACCCCCTCTTTCGATTGGCAAAACTGATGTCCAAAGTTGTTGCCATTGCTTCTCTATTCAGAGTGTAGACACAACACCCTAAAATCCGAAAATCGTACGAAAACGGTCGTCCGAGGAAGAATCGTACGATTTTCAGATCGTGTGTACACTACTTTCGAGAGCCGATCATGACAGTTCATCCGATATTATTTGATCGGACAAGCGCAAAGATTTTCCTTGTACGATACCAGATCATAGGATTTTCGTTTAGTCAGTATAGTTGTCCTCCCAAAATACAATACAAATACATTACAACACATGACATCACTTCCGATTTTTTTTTCTGTCATACGGGAATTTTCATGACTTTAGTAACCTATTCAATTTCTACTTGCGACTATTAAGCAAAAAAAGTTGTACGATCTGTCGTGTGAAATTCGGATCGTGTGTACGGAGCATTAGACAAATATTGTGTTACTGGCTGGATTACCATGTGAAAAGTAAGGGAATAAGACTAAAACAAGAGAACGAATGCACCCACCACATTAAGAAAGGTAAGCCTCAATGCATTTATAAATATGAAAAAAAAAACAACGCTATTGTATGTGCAAGAAATAATATATAACCCCAATAATAACAGAATTGGCAGCTGCTCCTACCCAGCCATGCAATCACCATGATATATACAAAAATGCAGGTGACGCGCTACCTACAATGACTCAATCTATAAAAGTGTCATAAACCAGACAAATTAATGTTACCAAAATATATATTCAATTTAACCGTATCAAAACACAAACAATATCATAAACAGTCATATATGTGTATATAACTCTATATGGAAAAAAAAAAATACGAAAGGGGTAAGTCATTCCTCAAACAAAAACATTCAGTCCCATACAGCATCTAATCTTCCTGTGAGATTCTTAATAGTATTGCAAACCTTGTTGTGCTCCAAATACAAGTTCATATTCCTCACCGATGTGCTTTATGGGTGTCTTCTCACCTTTTTAGATGGACCCCACTGCAATAATGGAGGTCAAATGAGCTTTATTTACAATCAAAGAAATTGCATTTCGTTCCTTCTTAATTCATGGTCACTAGCCTTGCGTGGACAGCATAGCATGGAAAGGCATGAAATAGAGACTCAATAGTGCAGACTGCAATTCTTTTTTTTTTATTTAAAACTTAAATAAAAATGTACTCACAATGAATAAAGGGTGAAATCGCATATAAAACATCATGTGTGGTAGTACGCAACAAAATGGTGTCCTTACTCCACCCAGAGGGATGACGGCACTGCTTGCCTAACTGCCCGCAATATATTATTTTCTATTTTTTTTTCTATTTCTGGGTTTAATAATGTTTTACTCACCATGCTCAGATGACATCTTTTCCCACAACTACCTGGCTTCCTAGAAATGCCTGGGGAAAGTATGTTTCTCTGTATCTCTCCCTCCGTGGCTCAGAGAGGCCACACCTGATAGGGCAGAAGTAGCTGGGCATGTGATAAGGCCTATACTGTCAGAACCAGTGTGCAGGCAGCCGGGCCAGAGCCTAGTAGCACACAACTTTTCCAAAAGACCCATATACTGTGAGGAGACCTTTCCAGATTGCTACCAGAGTACTAGAATTCCAGTAGGGTGACCCTGACTCTTATTCCGCGTACACACGATCAGAAATTCCGATAAGAAAAGTTCGATGTGAGCTTTTGGTCGGAAATTCCGACCATGTGCAGGCTCCATCTGACTTTTTCTGTCAGAATTTCCGCCCACAAAAATTTGAGAGCTGATTCTCAAATTTTCCGTCAAGAAAAGGTCTTGTCAGGAATTCCGATCGTCTGTATGCAATTCCGACGCGCATGATCAGAATCAAGCAGAAGAGCCGAACTGCCTATTGAACTTCATTGATCTCACTCGTCATACGTCTTGTACATCACCGCGTTCTTGACGGTCGGAATTTCCGACAAGATTTGTGTGACCGTGTGTATGCAACACAAGTTTGAGCCAACATTCCATCAGAAAAAAATCCATGGTTTTCTTGTTGGAATTTCCGATCATGTGTACGCGGCATTAGGATTGGTGTCAGTGTTTGTCCTAAGATCCTACCAATTGTCCACTTGTGTTACCACCCTGGACTTCGCTGTGAGGAACACAAGTAGCCATGTTCTATACTATTTTACCAACGATTCTCAGCTTGACTCTTTGTCTTTATGGAGTCTTGTAGAGACTATGCTATTCAACCCTGTTACCTTGATTGAGTCACAGCTTTTATAATCTGTTTTGCATTATTCTGCAGTGTATGCATGCTCTTTACCATTCTGACCCTGTTTTGCATTATTGATTCTGCTTTGTACTAGTTTAGTAAACTGCAAGTTACCTTTACTCTGTGTCTAATAATTTGAAAAATTATGCATCTTATTACACTACTAATATGCTGTAATCTGTAAATATACTCATTTTAACGGGGGTTCCCTGAGACCTCTAAATGATTTCAAGGGTTCCTCAAGGGTAAAGAGGTTCATAGAGGCTGATCCAGAGGTTCAGGTGGAAAGCCAATAAACAAATGGAGCCCCTTTAAAGGGAAAAGTGTTGTTAAATGCCTGTAATAAAATACAGAAATAACTAACACATGGGAAAATGTAACACCAGTTGTAGTTGGGTTAATGGAATCACTCCTGAAAAAGAGGGATCACTGATCAGGGCAGATCATGTCAGACCAATCTGATTGAATTTTTTGGCTATATTACCAATGTTTTGGACCAGGGTGGTGCTGTGGACATAGCATATATATATTTACAATTGATACAGTTCCACATAATGATCTAATACAAAAGTTGTACAAGCTGGGACTTAACCCTTGGGTGGTTCAGTGGATATGCTGTTGACTAAAGGATAGATACCAGAGTGTGGTTGTAAATGGGGTTAATTTGCAAGAGAGACTAGTCACTATTGGTGTATCACAAGGCTCTGTACTAGGTCCTTTTCTATTTAATCTACACTCACTGGTCACTTTATTAGGTACACTTTGCTAATACCAGGTTTAGACCCCCCTTTTGCTTTCAGAACTGCCTTAATTATTTGTTGCATAGATTCAACAAGGTGTTGGAAACATTCCTCAGAGATTTTGGTTCATATTGACATGATAGCATCATGTAGTTGCTGCAGATTTGTCGGCTGCACATCCATGATGTGAATCTTCCATTCTACCACATCCCAAAGGTGCTCTATTGAATTGATATCTGCTGACTGTGGAGGCCATTGTAATACAGAGAACTCATTGTCATGTTCAAGAAACCAGTTTGAGATAATTTGAGCTTTGGCACATGGCGCATTATCCTTCTATAAGTAGCCATCAGAAGATAGGTACACTGTAGTTATAAAGGGATGGACATGGTCAGAAATAATACTCAGGCTGTGGTGTTTAAATGATGCTCAATTGGTACTAGGGGGTCCAAAGTGTGCCAGGAAAATATTCCCCCGCACCATTACATCACCACCACCAGCCTGAACCGTTGATATAAGGCAGGATGGATCCATGCTTTCATGTTGTTTAAGCCAAATTATGATCCTACCATCTGAATGCCGCAACTGAAATCGAGACTAATCAGCATACCTTGGGTGTAAAGAGTGGTTATTTGAGTTACTGTTGCCTTACTATCATCTCAGACTAGTCTGCCCGGTCTCCTCTGACCTCTGAAATCAACAAGGCATTTTCATCTACACAACTGCTTCTTACTGGATAGTTTCTCTTTTTTGGAAAATTCTCTGTAAACACGTGGTTGCGCATGAAAATCCCAGTAGATCAGCAGTTTTTGAAATACGCAGACCAGCCTGATTGGCACCAATAACCATGCCACGTTCAAAGTCACTTAAATCCCCTTTCTTCCCTATTCTGATGCTCGGTTTGAACTTCAGCAAGTCATCTTCACCACGTTTATATGCCTAAATACCCACGGACATCTGTATGGAAGAAAACCATCGGGCCTTTAGGAAAAAACTTAAGACCCACCTCTTCTGATGGATCATGAAGCTACTGGATGCAAAGCGCCTTGAGGCGACTTAGTTCGCATTTGTTAGCGCTATACAAGTTTTTCACTCACTCACTAAATGCATTGAGTTGCTGCCATGTGATTAGTAGGGATGGGCGAACGGTTCGGCCCGAGCATAAGTTTGGGCCGAACTAACGTTGTTCTGACGTTTGGTGAACATCCAAACAAACAGGTCTTTTGACCGTTTGTTCGCCCCCCCCGAACTGACCACATTGCATTACAGCGCTGAACAGTGCATTGCAAGCCCTGATTGGCTGAATTAGTGAAAGCTTCAGCCAATCAGGGCACAGGACACTGTCATCATGACTTTATCCAATCATGGCTCATTCCCGCACCATAGTATAAAAGTATTCTTTCAATGGCAGCCCTTTTCAGTGTGATTTTGGCGTGGAGAGAGATAGAACAGGGCTCTGTTTAGTGCTATTAGTTAGTGTGCTATACTGTGCTATTTTGCTTCAATTCTCAGTGTAGAATATTAGTTTAGTGTCAGTCTAGAGATAGTGTGAGTGTAGTGAAGAGGACCATCATTCAGCTTTGCATAGTGTGCAGCTAGAGTAGGGACAGCTCAGATAGTTTCAGTGTAGTGTAGTGAGACCGTGTTATTCCTACATACATTAGTGTAGAGTAGGGACAGCTCAGATAGTTTCAGTGTAGTGACGGTTGAACACCGTCTATTTGATTGCGTTACTGGCAGTTTAATTCCATATAGTTTTGCGTGTGTTACTGCCAGTTTAACGCCATATTGTTTTGTGTGCGTTACTGCCAGTTTAACGCCATATTTATTTGGGGGGGGTTACTGACAGTTTCACGCCATAACATTTTGTGTGCGTTACTGCCAGTTTAACGCCATATTGTTTTACGTGCGTTACTGCCAGTTTAACGCCATTTACTTCTGTGTGCGTTACTGTCAGTTTAATGCCATATCGTTTTGCGTGCGTTACTGCCAGTTTAACGCCATATAGTTTTGTGCGTCACTGTATGTTTGGCGCACTATATTGCAGTATATTATAGTGTATCCGTGGAGTGTGTCTGTGTAGTGTGAGTACTCAATATAAAGGACACCAAACACCTCTTTACATTGATTAAAGTGCATCTAAATACAGATTTCAACTTCTTCTTTAAATTTGCTTATAAGCACCGCCCCCTCCCTCCCAATAATGTCTGGGAGAAAAACAAGGAGAGGCATACATTCCCTTGGCACTGTAAGGGGGCCAGCAACAAATGTGTCCTCAAGGCAAAGGTGGACGTGGTGGTCAGTCCTCGTCATTTCCTCTGTTTAGTGAGTTTGCCCGTGCTATCCAGCCACAGCATGCAGAGGAGGTAATGGACTGGCTTACTAAACCTTCTTCATCCTCCTGATCCTCTGTCAGGCAAGCAGAGACAAGTGTGCAGTCCCCTGCAGTTGCCAGAGTGGATAAACCTGCCTCCGTGTCCACATCTATTCCTGCCATAGCCCCAACATCAGCCATTGAGGAGTCAGCTGAGTTATTCGACCACAGCGTCAGCCACTTGCTCCTTGATGATTCCCAGCCATTACTGGATTCAGATTTTGGTTCTGAAGTTGAGGATGACAGGAACATGAGCCTAGAGAGAGGGAGGAACACTGGTAGACAAATTGGCATGCATGTTCCCCAAGCCGTAGCGTATTGCCAAGTTGTCTCCAGTAGTAATGATGAAGATGGAGGAGATGAAGATGATGAGGTCACTGATGCAACTTGGGCGCCAGATAGAGCAGCGGAGGAAACTGAAGGTGAGGTGGCACAACCCTAAGGAGGCCGACATTAAGAAAGAGTAAAGTGCAGCCACCCTATTCCATCACATTCTGTAGCTGTTATCTCCCGGCCCACTCCCCAAAGCTCAGCCCGTCTGGGCCTTTTTCAGCACATCTGCAGCAGATCGCACTGCTGCTATCTGCAAACTGTGTCTCAGGCACATCAGACGTGGAAAAAACACCAACCATTTGGGTACCACATGCCCAACAAGGCATTTAACGTCCAACCACTCAGTCCATTGGCAAGAGCACCTAAAAGCCACACAAAAGGGGCACAAATCTGTCCCTTCTCCTTACCCACTTCAGTCTGCCCCTGCAATACAGAGTGATTACCTTTCAGCAGCCTCCACTGACAGGGATGATGGTCTAGCCCAGGGTGTCCCAGGTCCCAGAAGCTCATCTGCCAGCAGCACACCACCAGCTGTAGACTGTAGTCGGCAAATTTATCTGCCCCATCTTCTGCAGTGGACAAAAAATACAGTCCCTGCCACCCAGATGCCCAGCGTCTGAATGCAAGCTTGTCAAAGCTGTTGGCTCTCCAACTAATGCCTTTCATCCTGGTGGATTCTGCCCCCTTCCGTGAATTTGCACAATGTGCTGTACCACAATGGCAGGTTCCCAGTTGCTACTCCTTTTCACGTAAGGCCGTTCCATCTCTCTACCATCACGTGGAAGTGAATGTTCTGGCATTGTTGGGCAAGTCAGTCAGCCCTAAAATCCACCTTACTGCTGACACGTGGTCCAGCAAGCATGGGGAAGGACGATATATTTTGTTCACAGCACACTGGGTAACGCTGCTTGCAACTCAAAAGGATGCAGGACAGGGCTCGGTGCTGCAGCTTGTTGTGCCCCCACGTCTCCATACAGCTGGTGGTGATGATGCCAGACCTGTGAGCTCTACCCCCTCCTCCTCCTCCGCCACCTCCATTCCCTTCTCTGCAGAATTGTCCTATGAACATCAGGTACCCCCCTAAGCGTTCAAAGGGCTATTCCCAGAGTCAGGCTAAAAGGTGCTACGCAGTGCTTCAGCTGGCGTGTTTAGGGGACAGGAACCACACCAGAGCAGAGATTCTTGCAGTTCTGCAAGGACAGGCCCAGAGGTGGTTCACACCACGCCAGCTGGAGCCAGGAATGGTGGTGTCCGATAATGGCTCAAACCATGCCTTTCACATGTCCTCAATTTGGTGGTGCTGCATTTCCTAAGTAAGTACCCAGGGTTGTAAGATGTACTAAAGCAGGCCAGAAGAGTCTGTAGCCATTTCACAGGGTCATACACAGCCAGTGTTCGGTTGACTGAAATTCAGCGGGAATTCCACCTGCCCATAAACCGCCTGATTTGTGACATGCCCACCAGGTGGAACTCAACTTTTGGAATGCTGCAGTGGCTATACATGCAGCAGAGGGCCGTCAACGAGTACTTGTGTCAGTGCAGCACGACGACAGGCTCAGTTTTCCGCTGCTTTTTTTCCCACGCCAATGGCTGATCGTTAATGATGCATGCACAGTATTGTCACCATTTGAGGAAGCCACAAGGATGGTGAGCAGTGACAATGCATGCATCAGTGACACGATCCCTGTTGTGTTCCTGCTGGAGCAGACTCTACGTGGCATTATGGACAGGGCACTGGAGGTAGAGCAGCAGGAGGAAGAGGAGGACTTCCTTTCCAGTCAAGGCCCACTTTATCCAGACACCATCATTCCTATGTCACAGAGAACACACAGGAGGAGAGAGGGGAGGAGGATGAGGAGGAAGAGTCTGGCACTTTCATAGGCTTCGAGGAAGAGGAAGACATGCGTCAATCTGTAAGCAATGGCTTTCCAACCCCAGTACCCTTCAGAGTAGTACGTGGCTGGGAGGAGGAAGTTCCAGATGCTCCTGAGTGACCCAGAGGAGTCTGCTTCCTAGACCTCTGCAAATTTGAGGCGCATGGGCAACCTCATGCTTCAAAGACTGTGAAAGGACCCAAGAAGACGTGGCATAAAGGAGAAGGATGATTACTGGTTTGCAACCCTCCTTGACCACCGTTATAAGGGGAAGGTCTCAGAACTCATCCCATCCCCACAGAGAGTGCAGAGGATAAAATCTCTTGGGGACACATTAAAGAGGATTTTATTGAACATTTTTCCTGACTCTAGTAGGTTACAGTGTGGTAGAAAACATTGTTTTGAGTCTTCTGTTGGTCAAGAAAGGAGTGTTGGAGAAGGTGTCTGCCTAAGTGAGGCATTTCGTAATTTTTTTAGTCCTCTTCAGCTTCCACATACATGCATCACATGGTAGACGATTACCTCTGGGCCAAAACAGAGATGGAGAGCTTTCCAGCTGACGATCCGCTGACTTACTGTGTCACGAGAATAGACCACTGACCAGAACTTTCCCAGTATGCTATTGAGTTGTTGGGCTGCCCTGCATCCAGCGTGTTTTCAGAACGGGCATTCAGTGCTGCAGGAGATTTTGTTACTGATCATAGAATGCATCTGTCCACAGACTCCGTGGACCGTTTGACTTTTATAAAAATGAATTAGTCCTGGATTAGCAGCTATGAAGCCCCTCATGCCGATGTCATGGATTAAGTGTTTTTGGGATGTTTAATCTCTGCAGGACTTCGAGGCTGCCTAGCTATGAGGGTGTTCAATCATTTCATCTGGGAGAATGTTTTTGGTATAGGTTTCATGGGCACAATTAACACCCAAATACCAATTTTTCAGCACCTGTTTGACAGGGGCATATCATTGCAATTTTTTACAGCAAGGCCAATTCTTGCTTTCATCAAGAGTACCTCTATATGGTTACGGTGGGAAGGCGCCACCGACACCCAAAGACCAGTTTTAATGCACCCGTTACTTCTACCCAAAGTCTAAAGCCTCGTACACACGGTCGGACTTCCATCGGACTTTTCCGTGGATTTTTGTCCGAACGGAGTTGGCCGGGCACACCCATAGCATACACACCACAGGACTTTTCTGCAAACTTTCCCAAAACTTTTTGCAACATCACATGGTTTTTCTGCTCTTTTCTGCTCTTTACCGCTACCCTTTGGTCAACTTCTGCTATTGTTGGTTGATTTTAACATTAGTTTTTTTGTCCATCGGACAAAAGTCCTATGGTTTTCTGTACACACGGTAGGACTTTGCTCCATCGGACTTTTGTTGGGCAAAAGTTTGTTCGTTTGCAGACCCAACTTTTGTCCAATGAAAACAAAACCAAACGAAAAAAAGTTTGTCCGATGGAGCATACACACGGTCGGATTGTTGGTCCAACTTGCTTAAAACGAAGTTTGTTGGGCAAAAGTCTGACCGTGTGTACGGGGCTTAAGTGACACCAGAATGTATCCAACAAAATCTCTAATCTTGTTCCCAGTACACTACATTGTGGCCTCATCATACATACTGGCTCCCCAGCTTTTGCTGAGCAAAATAAAGGCAGCTTGCAGGAAAAATTTCATTTTTTTGTGGTCGCAGAAATTCAATTATTGATGCAGCACATTCTAGACATGGTACAGAGCTGCCACTTTACAGTTAGACTAAGGGAACCCCACAGGCACTGTATTGGAAGGCATTTTTTATTTTTAGGCTTTCACTTTAGAAATCTAAAAATCACTGCTCATTTAAAAATTATGTTTTTCCTAAACTTTTTTTTTATTGATACATGTCCCCCAGGACAGGACCCGGACCCCTATAACCATTGTATGCCCAATCACTTGCATTTAAGCCTTCAAAATGGGCACTTTTGATTTTTGACGTTCGGGTCCCATTGACTTTAATGGGGTTCGTTATTCAGGTCAGAACTTTTGCGGTGTTCGGAAGTTTTGGTGCGAACCGAACAGGGGTCTGTTCGGCCCATCCCTAGTGATTAGTTGATTAGCAATTTGTGTTACCAAGCAATTGAACATGTGTACCTAATAAAGTATCCGGAGAGTGTATATAGCCTTTATACAGGAAAAGGGTAGTTTTGCCTTGATAAAAAAGATCCTTCTTGATACCAAAATGTAGGTCTGTGATGCTTTTTTCCTATGTGTGAATAAAAGAAACAAATGTTGCATTAATGACAAATGTGTGCTAGTGAAAATTTTACTAACAGATTCAAATTCTATTAATAACAATATGATGTTACATTTAGAACAGGGGCAGAGGTTTGACATGTTAACAATAAATAAACTAAAACAACTAAAAAAAAAAAACAACAAAAAAAAAAAGGCAAGCAATCAAAGTAGCATTTTAATGAGTCACTTTAAACAGCATATCATTTCAGGCTTGCAACAGCTGCAAAAAAACAAATGTGATGGGGAAGTAGGCAGGAATTGTGACAGGAATATCCCCAAGGACCAGCTAAAAGGACACACATTTATCAGACAGTTAATCTCTTGCAGATTTACAGCCTTACTATAAATGGTCAAGTCCAAAAGCACCATTAAAAAATCAACAGAAAGATATACCAATATAAAATGGAATATTATAAGAAAAAAGGAAATGTTGCCTTCATATAATGTAATACTGTTGCTCACAATTAAGTCGCTGTAATTTCATGAATATTTAGTTTAATATCCTCCACTTTTGCAAATGACTTCCTGCTAGTAATTGAGGAATTATAGGTACTTTAAGTCAGTGTGTACTGGCACTTTTTTTTAGTACCATAGCAGCTAGAATCAAAGACTGCCTTTTAGGTGTTGAACTACATTTTCTAGCTATCAGGTGTTTTTATTCTATCTATGTTTCAGTTCCACAGCATCAAGAAAGGAGGAGGTTGCAAATTACTTAATTGTCAATAAAAGTATTGCAATAACAGAAAGGAAGGTTCAATAGATCATGTGTGTTTTCACATTAGGATCATTGAAGGTCAAAAATATGAATTCCCCGGGACTGTCCATTCTTTTTATGTATGCCACTAATCATTAACAAAGGTCCAATGATTTACTGTTGAGCAGATTATTAGAAACCAATGCATTAAAGAGGAAGTAAACCCTCCAAGAAAAAAAAAAAAAGACCCTGCAAGACAAAGGCATAATGAGCTAGTATGCATAGCATACTAGGTCATTATGTAGTACTTACCTTTGATCGAAGCCCCTGCAGCCGTCCACGGCTCCTCCTCCGGCCGCCGACATGTTGTCCCGCAGGGACTTGCGTGTATCGGGGCTCCGGCGCTGTGATTGGCCGGAGCCACGATGACGTCACTCCTGCGCATGCGCGCGGGAATGGCACAGTACAACTGAAGCAGCGGCACATAGTGCCATTGCTTCAGTTGGCTTAAGTGCAAATGTAAAAAGAAAGCCCTAGGGCTAACGCTGCGCTAAATGACAATGTAAATAAAATGTGAAAAAGTGGAAAGAACAGCTGCTGGCACCATAAGTTCAGTACAAAAAACTTATAAATGGCAAGAAAAAAATACAGAAAAGTGCAGCGCTAAAAAATGATCATATAAGATCATCAAAAATCACAAATTATAAGCTGATGACTTAATTGATAAAACAAAATGTTTGCAAACGCATAAATGAGTATACATATAATATATATTGGATGGAAATAATGAAAAAAATGATTGAGTGAAAAAAAGGTGGAAATAGAAAACGAATGCAGGGTTCCAAAATATATAAATGAATGTAATATTCTAAAAAGACTCTAAATATAGGGAGAAGGTGAATAATAACTGGTGAATTGAGGGAAAAAAGGTTATGTGCACAAATTAAAAATAAATTGTTTCTTTAAATAATTGGATACAAAAAAGTGCAGAATGAGAAACCACCCAAAACATTTAGTGAAAAGGAATTCAGTCAAAAACTTGAGTGATAATATGAATGAAAACACAAAAGAAAACAAAAAAAAGAAGTCCCAAAAAATTTCAAAAAGAAAAATTAATGTGAAGAAAAGGATGTTGAGCCAATCTTCCCAAGGAGAACATGAAAACTTCAGGTGTGTCACCCTGGTGAGAAGTAATCTGCTTACCAGATTGCCGTGACTGTGATTAGCAGTCTCACCCAGCACAGGAAATAGGTTTCCCCAGAACCCTTGTATCTCCACGGTAGCAGTGCAGTAATCGTGGTCTTCAAGAGCTCACATGAAAAGAAATGAACGTATCCATGGTGTAGTATGTATAAACAAGTGCTTTAATTTGTGAAAAAAAACTCACTTACAACAGGATCGATATCTGATAGCGGTAGCGATAAATAGCGGATGTGGCGTCTCGGTGTTCCTATGCTCGTTTGTTCCTAAGTCGTGCACGGCACCTCCTCTCATTCGGATATTGCGTGATGACGTCAGCGCAACGTTAAGTGCGAATGTGCCGCATGACGTCGGCAGATGCAAATACAGGGATATCTCCTAAACCATCCAAGTTTAGGAGATATCCTTGTTAGCTACAGGTAAGCCTTAATATAGGCTTACCTGTAGCATAAAGTTGTAAACAAGGGTTTACAACTACTTTATAGAGGAAGTAAACCCATGTTTTAAAAAAAAAAAAACCCTGCAAAAGAAAGGCATGTTGAGCTAGCATGCATAGCATACTAGCTCATTATGAATGACTTACCTGAGATCGAAGCCCCCGAACTGCTCCTCGTTCCCCTCTGCCACTGCCGGCATCTTGCCTCGATGTCCCGTCACTGCCATCAGTGTATCGCCGCTCCTGCGCTGTAATTGGCCAGAGCGGCGATGACGTCACACGCATGCGCGCTCGGGCCGGCAAGATCCCATTCAGAAAACCGGCAATGATGCCGGCCCACTAGTGCGCATGCGTGTGACATCATCGGTGCTGTTTATAGCAAATATCTCCTTAACCGTGTAGGTTAAGGAGATACAGTATTTCTTGCACCTACAGGTAAGCCTTAATCTAGGCTTACCTGTAGGTGCAAGTTGTGTAAGTGGGTTTACAACCACTTTAAGTGATATTTCAATCCTTTGAAATAGAAATTATAAAGCCCAAGGACATGTGGCCCATGACCTGAATCCCACCTAAAAGTCTTGCTTAGGCTGCTGAATTAGGATACCTATAGATTCTAACTAAGACGTTAACACAGGTGCTTTGTTACCTTGAAAGTATTAATGAATTGCTGATTTTACATGTACTTAGAGTTAAGGGTGGATTTTTATAAAGAATAAATCTGTGCTTTAATCCCAACAAATACATTTCAAAACTTGCCAACTATTGCCTCATGCACACTGGACTTTAGCCCCTGTGCATCAAATTTTGGCATTTTTGAGTGGGAAAAAAGTCACAGATGAACAGGTGAAGCCTTTAAAATTCTATGAGAGAATGAAAATGCAGCAAATATATGGGGCTGGATGCTGTACAGAGTGGTACTAACATCTGGATTCTCCCCTGAAAGCATATGGTCCCAAATGTTTGTAGGTGGGCAGGTGGAGCCTACAGGGAAAGATAGGTTGTTTGTCACATCCTCCATGTTTTTCTATTAACTCAATGGGCACCAAGTACTGGGTCACATGGAAGGCCTACCCCATGTGGGTTCTTCTGGGCTATGTTGGTCACTTTACTGTCTTCATCAATGCCCTGGGACAGGGCTGAGGCCATGGAGAAATACTTGACCTTAAGGCGGGCCCCCACATAGAGATGAACATACACCATGCAGAATGACACTGCAACTGTTCTCCAGTTAACACTTGGTTCCCTGTGGCAATGTACACCTTCTCTGTAATGTGCATTTAGCAGGAACATGCTTAGCTCTGACCACATCCACCTGTCCAGTGTTTTCCACTACTAATCCCCAGTAACGGAGTGGGCCCCACCATGTGCAGGCTCCACACGTGCACTTAACTCAGCTCTTGAACCTCAATACTTCTGTACAGGATGGGAACCTCTGTGGTGCAATCCACTCCCATTGCTAAGGGAGACAGAACATTGGCAGAAGGAGTGCTGACAACATCTCCCTCGCTGCTAGAGGCCATTCCACCTAAAACAGATAATCGCTATTAACATGGTGCTTGTTAAACCTACATTACTCTAGGTAACCACTTATGTCTTCACACTATTCCTCTCTGCGCTGATGTCTTCATACCCAAATGTGTTTAGACTTACACCGTGAACTATGTGTGCTGGTTACTAAGGATGAGCCGAACACCCTTGCCCGGTGCTTGTGGGGGTCTGCGGACGGGGGGCTTATTGGAATTTGGAAACCCCCTTTTTCAAGGGGACCCCCAGATCCCGCCACCCATTCACCCAAAAAGGTGTCAAATGGTAAAAATGACAGTAGACAATTTGGGACAAGTTCTTTTATTAAAAAACAAACAAAAAAACTGTCACCTGACACCCATTTACGTTACCGGCACCGGTGGGAGAAGAGTCACTCAGCGGGAGCCTCCCATGGAGGCGGAACTGTTGGGGCTTTTTTTTTTTTCTTTTTCAGTCCTTCAGGCGGCATGGATTTACATCGCTGGACATTATTTTTTTATAAAGGACTTGTCCCAAGCCGTCTCTTGTCTTTTTTTTATCATTTTAGATACTTTTTTTGTGAATTGGTAGGGGTACCTATTCAAATAGGGGGGGCTGGGATCTGGGGCTCCCTTGTTAAAGGGGGCTTCCAGATTCCGATAAGCCCCCCGCCCGCAGACACCCACAACCACTGGGCAAGGGTTGTGGGGATGAGGCCCTTGTCAGACCCCAAATCACCCTCTCCATGTTGAGGGCATGTGGCCTGGTACGATTCAGGAGGGGGGCGCTCTCTCGTCCCCCCTCTTTTCCTGCAGCCTACCAGGTTGTATGCTCAGATAAGGGTCTGGCATGGATTTTGGGGGGACACCTACACCATTTATTTTTTTTGGTGCAGGGTTCCCCTTAATATCCATACCAGACCCGAAGAGCCTGGTATGGATTTTGTTGGGAACCCCACACAATTTTTTTTTTTACATTTTGGTTTGGGGTTCCCCTTAATATTCATACCAGACCCAAAGGGCCTGGTAATGGACTGGGGGGGACCCATGCCATTTTATTTCAATGAGTTTTATGTATATTGTCAGGACCCGACAATTCATTACAGCCACGAGCAGTTTTAAATGACTTTTTTTCCTTTTAGAAATTTAATTTTGCTGCGGGACTGTTCTAAACACGGGAAACATGTGCCACTTTACAGGCATACTATAGACACCCCCCAGGCATGATATTTAAATAAATATTTAATTTTTATTGTTGCACTTTAAGCATTATTCAGCACTGCTCCTGAAAAAACAGCAGTTTTTAAAACTTTTTTTTGCATTGATACATGTCCCCTGGGGCAGGACCCAGGTCCCCAAACACTTTTTATGACAAGACCATGCATATAAGCCTTTAAAATTAGCACTTTTGGTTTTTCATGTTAGTGTCCCAAAGACTTTAACGGTGTTCCGTGGCTTTCGAATTTGCCGCGAACACTGCATAAAGTTCACTGTTCGGCGAACAGACGAACACCCGATGTTCGAGTCGAGCTTACGTTCGACTCGAACATTGGGCTCATCCTTACTGGTTACTATACTATGCCCATTTCAGTAATTTAAAGTATCAAATGCTTTACTTAAGAAAGGGCAAAATAGACATCTCACATTCCAGCAGATCAAGGCATTATTCTTTCCTAGTTCCCTAACTAACTACAGGCTTGAGTGCTGACCCTGCATATTTGCTAAAGTTTAGCCCAAACACAGATTTTCATGCAGATCTAAGTCCTTTAGAGGAATACTCCAGTGCTGGTCTCTTTATGCTGATAGATGGCCTCCTTCTGCTCCTTGTGGGTGTCATTCTCTGTCTCCCTCCCTTATGGGTACTCAATCTCTCTTCTCTTCAACTACTTCTCTGAGGGGGTTCTCCACATAACAGACCACTGTCCCATATATATAAAAAACACAGAATTAGTGGGCCAGACCCAAAGAAGAATCTGCAAAAAAAAAAACAAGAATCAGGAAAGGCATTAGCTCTTACCCTTCTGGCCAGGACAGGACCTAACTAACTGTTTCAACTTCCCCACATGTTATTACCACTCAGTACAACACCCAGCCCTGTATTCTGCAAAGCAACACAAAAATAAATCTCCTGCGCTGTGCGGTGGGCCTTGATGCAATTGAAAGTTCCTGTACTGGTGCTTCTAAATGGATAATGCACGACTCGCTGCCTATCACAGACTGGGGAGGTCCAAAGTACTGGAACATAAAGAAAAAAGAAGGTGTGTGGCCTAGCACATTATCTTCAGTAAAAGTATTTTATTGTCCACAGAAATAGGTATTGTACTCACAAGTAAAGACTTGAATAAAAGCACATCATATCATTCCTCCATAGGAATCCAATTGAAATTGTCTTACAAAGGCATAGACTGACGCGTTTTGAGGTGTTCCAACCCCTCATAGACTTTTACAGGCTGTCGGAAATGGGTTGAATGGTACACCTGTGTCTTCTGTCCACATAACACTGGAATTTGATGCATAGGGACTAAACGCCCAGCATGTATGTGACATAATGCGTTCCCACTTTGATCTTCTACCGTAATCAATGAGACTGTAAACATTCTCAAGATTACTATATGGCATATTATATAGTTGAACATTTGTAGGCTTTTCTAGATAAATTCTAGCATTATGTATTTCTTTTTCCTTTTTAGAAGCTCTCTACAAGGTCATATTTGTACTTTTTAGCATTGCATTATGATTATCTACAGTGCACTCATTTTCCCTCACAATGCTATACACCGTTAAAATGATTTTGACAGAATTTAACATAAGAATTTTGCAGACTAAATACTAGAAGTTTTGTGAATTGAAATGTCACAACAACACGTTTAATGATGCTGTAATAAAACAGAATGAGCAATGCTCTTTTATTTTCAGTGGTACCAGCTAAAGTGAATTAGACATTAGAAAGAACTGCAGATATCAAGACTTTACTGTATGTGATCCAAACAGCATGTGATACGTTAATGCTTTACAATAACAGATGGACTGTAATGCATGACAATAGTACTGGCATTCAGACATTTGCTTCTAAATGTTCATAATTGTATGTGTGAATAGATTATGCAATTACTATGTATTTGCTCAGCTACTCTGCAGTCAAATGGTAATTTAAAGGCTAAACCTGAAGTGTTACTGAAATGTATGCCACTAAAAAAATCAGATTTGACTGTGACTGTTATTCTTTATCTGTAGCAGCTGCTGAATGCTTTTCCAAATAGCTAGAGATTTGGCTAACCAGCTAAATAACCCAGCTTGGGTCTACTGCATGGACTGTATTTGACATGAAAGGACCCGATCAGACATTGGCCCTCATTGGTAGTTATTAGAATTCTTTTTACATGCTTGAAAGCTCAGTACCAATCTCTGGCATCAAGGACAAACAGATGTTCCTATTATAAACTTTTCTTGAACAAGTGGGCTAAATAAAACTGATTTATTTAATAAGGTACACCAAACCCACAATATTGTCTCTGTAAAATATGATTTATTGCTATGAATTAGTGCAGTTTGTGCATTATGATTGCTATTGACCTGTCTTGTCAGGGGGCCCTTTCCTTAAGATTGTAAAGCTAGATAAAACACAGTATAGAAAAGTTTAATTATAAAAAATAAATAATAAGACTATAAAATGCGTCAACTTAAGATGTACTCCAATTTTAATAACAGGGCTGTGAAGGCAGTCAGTAGAATGCCCAGATGTGGTACTGTATCCAGAGAGAACAGCTATTGTGGGCAGTGACTTCAAAGTGCTGGGTGAGACTATTTGCTAACATTTTTCTGCAGAGAATGTTTCCCTTTTTTCATTGGAAGTCATTGCTGTGTTACACTGCAGATGAAGGGCAGGTCCACTGCAGCTTATTAATGATCTATAAATGAAATCTGTTTATTAAAGGGAGAGGGTGCTGTAACCACACTAAGGAATTCAGTGCTTTTACAGGTACCTCTTCTTGCACACATATTTATGCAATACAGGTTTTCCATTTTTTTTTAATGCAGGTTTTCTTCCCTCTTTTTATCTTCATACATTTGCATTGCCTTCTGCTTACTTTACAGTCCTGAAACCAGTTGAGTGTGATGTACATCTTTAAAGCACACCACTGTGCTTTATAATTGTACACAGCTCTTTTGTATTGCTGCCGTGTGAAAGAAGTAAGGCCTTACTATAGCTTTATGAATAAACCCTACAGTCAGATTTGCATGAACAAGGAGCAAAACTAGCCATAGTAACAAAATAAATTTGCCATGTCAATAAAACTAGAAATCTGATTGAGCTGTTATCAAAAACAACTAAACTTTGCTGTAGCCTCAGAGATAGCATAAAAATAGTATAGAGAAAACAGAAGGGGAAATGGAAGAGTGAAGAGGAGGGAGGGAAGAGAAATAAAGGAGGCTTCTATAAGGAGAGTTAACCATATTCAAAGCCTCTACAGCTGCACGTAAACATAATCCACCCAGGGGCTCCAGCCAGCCACAAATCGCTTAGCAGTGTCATTTTTCCTACTGGCAATGTGTTCATTGAGCATTATCCAAGACACCTTTCGCCTATACAGTAAGATACACACTGAGGTATTTTTCAAAGAACTGGCTATAGTTAGTTTTGCAGCTAAAAGCATTATGAAGATCAATTGCTGCTTAGACCAGGGAAGGTGCTCAACCAAATCATTTAGCAGAGCAATACAAGGCTGTTGGGGATTCCCAAAACCTTCCATATCATAGCAAAAACCCTGTTCCAGAAACCCTGTAACTTCGGACACTCCCACAATATATGATACATGGTGCCAAACAAGTGGCACCCAGGAAAACATAGGGGTAAGGAAGACGGATAAGGCTTCGACAAGCAATAAGGCACCATGTACCACCTAGTCAATACTTTGACTTTGGCTTCCACTAGGAAAATATTCAAAATGCCTTTACAGGCCAACTGAAAGGTAGAGTACCAACGTTCCAAATCCCCTTCGGAGGCTACATTCAAATCCCATGTCCACATGTAGGGAAATTTGTCAGGAGTCAAGCAACAGTCTATAAATGGTACATATACCTCCCTTATGCCCTGCCTCCTGGGTACACCATGTCTCAGAGGGAGTGACTGTAGTATGCTTAGTCACAGATGGGCCTAAGGAATGCAAGAAATGGGAGATTCAAAGGAACCAAATAATTTCTGACGAGGACATTTTCAGTTTAGATCGGCAGTGGGCTAATGAAAACAGGCCTCGAGAAGTCAAAAAGTGCCCAATTCTGTACTGGCCCTTATTGAGTCACCAACAGAAAGCATCAGGTTCCAGACCAGGGGGAAAGGCGGGATTGTTAAATAGATGATTTCGAGGATGAAAAGATGAGACCAGCTTGGGATTTTTCACACTATCCCCATCAGCCAGAGAATTAGATAAAGTAAGTGCCAATATAGGCACTCTACACTTTGCAGACTGCCATTTTGACATAATCCAGAGGGACCCCGTTCACTGCCATCCGCTCAATTGCTATCCAATCTGGATTTTCCATACACACATAGACTGCGGACAGCTGAGCTACTTGTGCAGCCTAATAGTACCAGGCTAGATGGGGGAGACCAAGGCCATCCTCTGTTTTATGTGCAACTAAGACTTGTTTTTAATGAGTCTCTGACCTTTACCCCCCTACCACACACAGCGCACTAATTTTGAGTGGAATTTAGTAAGGTTAGAGTGAACAATCGCTATGAGTAGTGAGCGGAATTAATATAAAATGTGGGGAAAAGTGTCACTTTTATTAAATTAATCTTACCCAGCCAGGACAGATCAAAACCTGTCCATCTCAGAAGGTCCTCCTCTAGTTTCTTATATGAAGGGGGGTAGTTATCCTTGTACAGATAAGATAATAAAAGGTATCAGTCAAATTCCGAAGTATGGGACATAATCGGACTTCCAGGTAAATGGAAATGGATGTTTATAACAACTGACTTGTGTTCATTCACATGGAGGCCTGGGGTCCTTCTGAAGGATTGTAAGAGCCAAATTAAGTTAGGGAGGGAAATTAGGGGTGTTCCGTACCTCGTAGTAGAGCCTGACTTGTAGGAGGAGACCTCTCTTACATGCCTGGCTAAGGATGCACTGGAGTTGGGACAGTGGCCTTGAGAGCGCAGTGAGGTAGGAGTGCCTGTGAGATCTGTGGTAGCTGGCACAGATGAACGGATGATGAACTACCAGGAAGGACCAGGATGCAGATGACAGCAGAGGCAGATGCAGGTCAGTGACCCGGTGAGCAGGATGGTGCAAGATCAGCAGCAGGCTGGAGCAGGGGGAGACAAGCCGGGTCAAACACAGTTAATCAGACAGAGCAGGGTAGCAGGCTGGAGCAGAGTCAGACAGGCCGGGTCAACACAGGTAATCAGACAGAGCAAGGCAGTAAGCTGGAGCAGGGTCAGATGAACAGGCAGTGGTTGGCAACAGGATATCAAGCAGAAAGTCTTTAAGCAGAGTCCAGGCAAGCCGAGGTCAGGATTGGAGATATCAGGAGAGTCAGCAGAGCCGGGTCAATACAGGTAATCAGATAACAGGCACAGGTTTCAGGACACAGTAAGCTACAGATCAAACAGCAATGCAGAGTGCAGCTGCTGTTCTTTTAAAGGCCCATTGGTGCCAAGCAGCATCTAGTGCACACGCATCTGGCACGTGCCCCCGTGCATGGGCGCACACACGCTGCTACCCAGCTTGTTGGACTGGAACCCACGTGCGTATGCACGCACGCACCTCCGTCTCGCTACAGCAAGTCCCTGACATTGCCCCCTCCTAATGGGCAGCCTCTGGATGCCTAACTGGCCTTTCTTTTCTGTATGGGCAAGAAAAAAAAGCACAAATCAAACTTCTTGCATGGATGTTACATTCGGGTTCCCAGGAATTGTCTTCTGGACCAATACCCTTTCCACTTTATTAGGTATTGCACTTGGTTTCGCCATCTCCTACAATCTAGAATGGTCTCTACTTCCTATTCCTTACTTCCGTCAACCAGAACAGGTTCTGGTGGTCTAGACCCCTCTGTCAGGGAAGGGGTCAGGTACTGCAGGTTTTAAGAATGAAACGTGAAATACAGGATGAATTCTTAGTCAGGTAAGGATAGTTCATACGATACCTCATTATTCTCCTCTTCACAGGAAATGGTCCTGTGAAGCTGGGTGCCAATTTTCTTGATGGGCATGCCAACCTGAGGTTAGTCATGGAGAGCCATACCTGGTCGCCCAGCTGCAGATTCAGTTCCCCTCTTCTCTTGCTATTAAAAAACCTTCTTGCTGTACGTCTGGGCCTTTGTCACTGCCTCCTGTAAAACCTGGTTATTGTGACTGAGGAAGTCCATGGTGCTCTGGACTGCTGGAACTGAAGATCCTGGAAAAAAGTCAAGTAAAAATTACAGGTGAAAGCCATAGTTAGCAAAGAAGGGGGACTGCTCTGTAGCTGAATGACTGGCATTATTGAAGGCGAAGTCTGCTAGGGGCAGTAAGGATACCCAATCGTCTTGAACAAAGGACGTGAAACATTTAATATATCGTTTGAGGGTCTGATTAGTCCTCTCTGTCTAGTTCGAGCTTCAGGGTTTCACATAAGGCTCTCCAAAAGCGTGAAGTGAATTGTACCCCTCTATCCGACACAATGTTTACAGAGACTCCATGTAATCTGACAATTTCTTTGATAAACACTTGGGCAGTTTCCATAGCGGATGGAGTGCCTCTTAGTGGCAGGAAATGGGCCATTTTGGACAATCAATCCACAACTACGAAGATTGCAGTACTCCGTTGTGTCAACTTGTGTGCATGTTATCAGTCCAAGATCACCAGGGTATGTAAACTTTTAATCATTGTCATTTGGGTAGTTTCTGTTGTGATTTATGATTTAAAAAGAGTAAACACAGTTGATTGATAATAAATGGCTTCAGCGAAACACTAACCATGAGTGAAAGAAAAACAGAGACATGGGGCTGCTAGGCTGCTGCTTACCTCGCTCCAGACGAAAGGGAGCCACCCATTCAAAGCATATTACTTGAGTTCCCAAAATGTAGAGGGCAGATAGGTCATCTCTCCGGGCTTCCAAAGATGAAGAAAAAGGGGAGAAAGAGAACAAAAGTTAGAAAAAGACAAAATGAAAGAGACAAACATACTCAGCATAGAGAAGTACATCAACATCTATCAAAATGTCCACAAGAAACACCAATGTCTGTGACAAAGCAGAACAAACCAGTGTCAGGGCACAAGAATCAACATGTACCGTGAGTCAGTAGGGCACACCCAAGTGGAGCTTTCTTGAACCGGTCTTAACCTGTATAGAAACAATTAGGCAAAATGTTAGTAAGAAAACTGCTTCAAGAGCAACCACATTTTTTTTTAACGACAGTAAAACAGTATAATTGTCTTTCCCCTTCAATCAAAGCCACTGTAGAAAAGCACGAATATGGATAGTAAAACAATAAAAAGGAGGGAGGGGAGGGGCTAAGCAAGAAACCACAAAAAATCAGTGAAGGAAGTTCTGCAACAATTAAGCAGGAAGATCAGTCAAGATCTCTGTAGAGAGGAGGACGCCTTCTAGCAAGAGCTGGACTTCATGGAGACCAAGCATTCCTGGATAAACAGGAGCCTTGTGAATGCCAAATCGGTGAAATCGGATGAGGAGAGGACACATCCGCAGTTGGTACGTAGGACATGTCCTGTGAGGATGCAGCTTGAGGTTCCAGGGCGATGATTCCAAGACAAAGCAGCAGCTTCTTACCCTGCTTAAAAGAGGAAAAAGCGTAGGGCTTGTTTTTGTAAGAGAAATTAAGATGTAGCTGGAAGGTCCACCAGTATCTGACATCCCTGCGAAAAAACACTTGGAAGAAGAGGTTTTAAGGCACGTCACTTCTGTATGAAGTATGGTGAAATATCAGCAAAAATTTGGATCAAAATGTCCAATGTGATTAACAATAGACAAACTAATATATATATATATATATATATATATATATATATATATATATATAATATATTATTATTCATTTATGAAACATGCAAAACACATTAGAGCATTACAATTAGTTGTCATTAAGCCAAAGCATTACTTTATTTGTGTTTTATCATTGTTAGAATTACAGTACTCAAGAGGCTTGCTTTTGTGTTTGCTTTAACTGTCAGCAATATCTTAAATCCTGTTGCTATAGTTACTGGAAAAATACAGTAACAAGTTGGCAAAGCTGATTCTGTTCAACATCCTTTCCAATTCACATTGCAGATTCAGTTTAATAACCCAATTTAATAATGTATCTGAATAAAAAAAAATGAAATAAAAAAAATATATATATATAGATATATATAGATCTATATACCTGTATGTATGTGTGTGTGTATATATATATATATATATATATTATTATATGCAGTCATCTTTATGTGAAAGCGTCTGAATTTATTTCCCTTTTTTTCTCTCTTGTATGTAAGAGTTAACCACTTCCCGGCCACGCTTTAGCCAAAAAACGGCTACAGCTCAGTCGTCTAATTTTGGGAGGGCGTCCATAGATGTCCTTCCTGAACCCTGCCCCCTGTGTGCCTCCTGTAGTGCGCATTGGGGGCGCTCTGTGACCTCTGTGCCTTTCGGACACAGCTGATCACAGATCAGGGTAAAGGGTCAACCACAGCGGCCCTTTACCAAGTGACCAGCTGTGTCCAATCACAGCTGATCACATGTAAATGGACTTGTTGGTTATCTGTAGTCTTATTCTCCTACGCTGTGTCTGTGGGAGGAAATAAGATCCGTTAACTGGCAAGCCTGAGGCTGTCAGCATATCAAAACATGAAGACCAGAAATTGCCGCTCCAGGCAGATGAAGTTTTGGAAAGATGTTTCTCTCTCAGAGACCAAGGGTGCCGGCAATGCACATAGCAATGAAAACAAAAATGGTGAGGACAGCCGCATTCCAATCCAACGTATGTTTATTGAAGAAAGACAGGCACTACAAAAACCAGCATAAACCAGGACAGTTGACGTGTTTCACACTTGTAGCTATGAGTAAACTCATATAGCTCATGAGTAAACACTGAACAAGTGTGAAACGCGTCAGTGTCCTGGTTTATGCTGTTTTTTGTAGTGCCTGTCTTTCTTCAATAAACATACGTTGGATTGGAGTGCGGCTGTCCTCACCATTTTTGTTTTCAAGGCTGTCAGCATATCATTTACACTGATAATCAGGGGACTGATCATCATATTTAGACTGATTATCAATGCAGCCCCATCAGTGTTAATCAGTGCCCATTAGTGCCGTCTATCAGTGCCCATCAGTGCAGCCTCATCAGCGCACATCACTGAGGAAAAATGACTTATTTGCAATGCAGTTTAAAGAGTTCATAATTCATATGTCTATGTACTGTTTTTTCTCTTGGATTATTTTTATAGATAGTTTGTTGGGGAGTGGGGCGCACAATTATTAATGAATTTGTTCAATAATTTTTATTAATAACTGTTACTGACATATTTGATTTTTTCTGGCTGTCTTTCGTAGCATATGGAATATGTTACAGCAATGGAAGGGTTATAACAACCTTATGGCTATGAAACAAACCATGAGCTTGATTTCTCTTAAAAGTGTGACTTCTTGCTAAACTGTAGAAGAGACTCCGCTTGCTGCAAAGTCATATGCTCACATCACATGTCCACCCTCTTCTGTTGCTGGTCTCATCACCTGCTTTTGACCTCGGTGAGCATAAATTTGGGCATCTGATGTGTAAAATGTGGAGCAAAAAGGTTAAAGTGGCAGAAAAAGTGTTAACGTCAAACGACAACTTTTCAATCCAAGAAAGGAAATCTTAAACACTTCTCACATGTCCCCCTTTTATCTTCACAGGAGCTGGGGTTCTTCAGGACAGTCATGCCTATGTTATACTTAAAGTTTTTGTAAAGTCACATCTATCCTCTCTGTTTTAGGTCCATGTTTAGTACAGTGTGTGTGTGTTTTCTTAAAATTATAATGCTAAATACTTTGTTTGCACAGTGCTGCTGTACAGTCATGTGTCCTCCATCCAGTTTCCAGATAGAGGACAGGTGACTGCACAGCAGCCCTGTGCAAAGAAGATATGTAGCATTATAATTTTAAGACATCACACACACACACTGCACTGGACATAGACCTAAAACAGAGAGGATCAAAGTAAGTAATGGATGTTTCTTTACAAGCACTGAAGCAGCTGCACTTATGAATCGGCAGCCATGATAACCGTGGTCAACACACAGGGGAACACAGAAACAGGCAAGATCAACCAGGTATTGTACAACATGGAAAGGGCCAACTGACACTGCAAAAGCACTGTGCTATATATCATGCCTTCAAGGGACAGGGGCTTTTTTTTAGGGTTACAATCGCTTTAAGAGGTATAAAGATTCTCTATAACTTTTTACTTCGCAGCTTACTTCCCCTCTCTGAGAACAAGCAGTGGGCCATAAATATCAAAGATGGAAATATATACAAATATGAACAACAATTACCGTATATACTTGAGTATAAGCCGACCTGAATATAAGCTGAGGCACCTAATGTTACCACAAAAAACTGGGAAAACGTATTGACTCGAGTATAAGCCTAGGGTGTCCATCTGCATGCCTCACTGTGCCTCACTTTGCCTCACCGTGTCCATGTGCATGCCTCACTGTGTCCATGCCTCACTGTGTCCATGCCTCACTGTGTCCATGCCTCACTGTGCCAATGCCTCACTGTGCCCATGTCTCACTGGGCCCATGCCTCATTGTGCCCATGACTAGACTGACGTTTAACATGGGAGTCTATGGAAGGGGTGCCCGGCTGTGAAAAATCGGTTCTCCCCGGCCGTATGTCCCCCAGACAACAAACTTTGCACACTCGCAGAGGAGAAATGGGGCTATATGTGTGCCAAGTGTCGGGTCAGGGGACCTACGACCGGCCGGTACCGGGTCACCAAAATCACCAGAGAAATGACCGTTTAACATGGGAGTCTATGGAAGGGGTGCCCGGCTTTGAAAAATCTATTCTCTCCGGCCATAGGTCCCCCGGACAACAAACTTTGCACTCTTGTAGAGGAAGAGTGGTGTTAGGACCTGGGCTTGAACCTGGGACCTCTGGTGTGTCTGGTGGTGACTCTACTTGCTGAGCCACATGGAATGCTGGACAGCTCCTTGGATAGTTCATTAGACAATTCCTTGAATGATCTTTCTTGTCTTGAATCTTGTTTGCCTTGAACCTTGAACTCTTTGCTCCTCCCAGGAACTTCCTGATTTAAGCCATGTCCCTGCACTTCCTGGTTGCCAGAATATTGTGTCTTCACCAGCCAATATCTTGCTCCTGTCTACTGCTGCCGACCGCATCTTTGCTACCACTCACTACCGACTTTTGGCTCGTCCCCGACTATGCTTCTGCTGAATCCCAACCTGCAACTATCTGTTACTGACTTTTGGCTCGTCCCCGACTACGCTTCTGCTTGATCCCTACCTGTATTATCTGTTTCTGGACCCCGGCTTGCTCACCCCCTGGTGGGGCTAATCTGAGGACCGCGACCTGGCACTGACATGCAGCGAAGCCCATCTCCACCTTTAGGAGCCCTGGTGAATACCGGTCAGTGCTTAGACTCCGCACCTCAGGTGAACCCGTGTCATCAGCCAGGGTGACCTGTGTGAATACCTGCTCTGCTGCTATAGCTACTGGCCTCTGAGCCTGACTCAAAACAGTGACAGAATATTCTGGCCCAAAACATGGAGGCCGTTGTAGCAGCTGCTGTAGCTCCTCTCAGGGTGCAAATCGCTGAGTTGCAGACATTTGGTGTTAACTACCAGGAAAATTTTTCTGAGTTACAGATTGAAGTGAAAGCACTACAAGAGGAAATCCTTGATCTGAATAAACAATTGTGGGATTTTCGTGCCCGAGATACCGCTGCCGTAGATACTAATGCACGAATGCCCCTACCACTTAAGTTTAATGGAGACCGCCGCCATTATAGAGGGTTCCTTAATCAATGTTGTATATACTTTCAGATGCAACCTGCTGCATTTACTTCTGACTAGGGATGAGCTCGGTGTTCGAGTCGAACATACGTTCGACTCGAACATCGGCTGTTCGATCATTCGCCGAACAACGAACGATTTGGGCCGTTCGCGCCTAATTCGCGGCCCACAATGCACTACGCCATCGCAGTGTCATCCAGGCGCTGTGATTGGCCAAGCATGCACTGTGACCCCGCATGCTTGGCCAATCACAGCGCCGGCAGCGAGGAGAGCAATGATTGGCCACAGGCAGGATGCCTGTGGCCAATTATTGCTGAGGGTGTTTAGTACACGCCCCACACTATAAAAGGCCGCCAGCACGGCGGCCTAGTGTAGTGTGTTCCGGAGCAGGGAAAGAGAAGAATAGGCAGGGACAGTGACATTTTTTTTTTCTTGCTTAACCTGGATTCCTTTAGTTTAGGGAAAGAGAAGGATAGGTAGGGAGAGTGTCAGTCTGTTTTACTGTGCTAAACCTTGTTTGTAGGGACAGGGAAGGACAGTGAGGGAAATTCTCCTTGTGCTATACTGTGCTAAAGCATTGATCATCAACCATCTTTAAAAAAACATTTTTTATAGGGACAGAAAACTATAGGTAGGGAGAGTGTCAGTGTGTTTTACTGTGCTAATCCTTGTTTGTAGGGACAGGGAAGGACAGTGAGGGAAATTCTCCTTGTGCTATACTGTGCTAAAGCATTGATCATCAACCATCTTTAAAAAAACATTTTTTATAGGGACAGAAAACTATAGGTAGGGAGAGTGTCAGTGTGTTTTACTGTGCTAATCCTTGTTTGTAGGGACAGGGAAGGACAGTGAGGGAAATTCTCCTTGTGCTATACTGTGCTAAAGTATTGATCATCAACCATCTTTAAAAAAACATTTTTTATAGGGACAGAAAACTATAGGTAGGGAGAGTGTCAGTGTGTTTTACTGTGCTAATCCTTGTTTGTAGGGACAGGGAAGGACAGTGAGGGAAATTCTCCTTGTGCTATACTGTGCTAAAGCATTGATCATCAACCATCTTTAAAAAAACATTTTTTATAGGGACAGAAAACTATAGGTAGGGAGAGTGTCAGTGTGTTTTACTGTGCTAATCCTTGTTTGTAGGGACAGGGAAGGACAGTGAGGGAAATTCTCCTTGTGCTATACTGTGCTAAAGCATTGATCATCAACCATCTTTAAAAAAACATTTTTTATAGGGACAGAAAACTATAGGTAGGGAGAGTGTCAGTGTGTTTTACTGTGCTAATCCTTGTTTGTAGGGACAGGGAAGGACAGTGAGGGAAATTCTCCTTGTGCTATACTGTGCTAAAGCATTGATCATCAACCATCTTTATAAAAACATTTTTTATAGGGACAGAAAACTATAGGTAGGGAGAGTGTCAGTGTGTTTTACTGTGCTAATCCTTGTTTGTAGGGACAGGGAAGGACAGTGAGGGAAATTCTCCTTGTGCTATACTGTGCTAAAGCATTGATCATCAACCATCTTTAAAAAAAACATTTTTTATAGGGACAGAAAACTATAGGTAGGGAGAGTGTCAGTGTGTTTTACTGTGCTAATCCTTGTTTGTAGGGACAGGGAAGGACAGTGAGGGAAATTCTCCTTGTGCTATACTGTGCTAAAGCATTGATCATCAACCATCTTTAAAAAAACATTTTTTATAGGGACAGAAAACTATAGGTAGGGAGAGTGTCAGTGTGTTTTACTGTGCTAATCCTTGTTTGTAGGGACAGGGAAGGACAGTGAGGGAAATTCTCCTTGTGCTATACTGTGCTAAAGCATTGATCATCAACCATCTTTAAAAAAAACATTTTTTATAGGGACAGAAAACTATAGGTAGGGAGAGTGTCAGTGTGTTTTACTGTGCTAATCCTTGTTTGTAGGGACAGGGAAGGACAGTGAGGGAAATTCTCCTTGTGCTATACTGTGCTAAAGCATTGATCATCAACCATCTTTAAAAAAACATTTTTTATAGGGACAGAAAACTATAGGTAGGGAGAGTGTCAGTGTGTTTTACTGTGCTAATCCTTGTTTGTAGGGACAGGGAAGGACAGTGAGGGAAAATCTCCTTGTGCTATAGTGTGCTAAAGCATTCCTCATCAACCATCTTTGAAATCCTTGTTTTTTGGACAGTCAGGGAAATTGTCATTGTGCTATTCTGTGCGAAAGCAATCATCCTCAACCATATTTAGAAATCCTTAAGTAAAGGGACAGAGAAGGACACCTGAAGGTAGCCCTTATTGCTTTTTTCCCATCTCCCTGCAGGCCATCCTTTAGAATGTCTGGAAGGCAAACAAGGAGAGGCAGACAGTCAGGAGGCAATAAAAGAGGGCAAGCAGGCTCTGTGTCTGGGGGCAACAGTGCTGGTCGTGGACGCGGTGCATTGTCATCAGCACATGGCCATGGGACACGCTTGTCCTTCTTTTCGGCAGCTGGACATGTTGAGCCACATCATGCCGAAGACTTGGTAGAGTGGATGACCAAGCCCTCCTCCTCCTCCTCCTCATCCTCTCTCACCCAGGCTCAGGGTACTGGCAAAGCAGCTGCCAAAGCGTCCTCTTCCCTGGTATCAATGTCAGACTCATCATCAGTCACTCCTTCCCTAGACCCACCATGTCCTCCTCCTGAGGAGTCCCCCGAACTGTTTGAGCACAGTGTTGGGTACATGCTCCAGGAGGATGCCCAGCGTTTCGAAGGGTCTGATGATGAAACCCAGCTACAGGAAGGCAGTAGCGTGAGAGCAGACAGAGGGGATGCTCAAGAAGGACACCAATCTGGCAGTCATGTTCCAGCAGCTGCAGCATACTGCCAGATTGGCTCCAGTGATGAGGAGGGAGGGGATGATGAGGTCACTGACTCCACGTGGGTGCCTAATAGGAGAGAGGAGGAGGAGGAGGATGAGGAGGAGGCACATCTCCAACGAGGCAGGATGCCCTTTGGTGGCCAGCGTAAGGGCAGTACACCGACGGAATCACACCGCAGAGCTCCGCCTGTGCAGGGGGCTGCCTCTGCCCGTCATTCAAAAAGTTCTTTGGTGTGGGCCTTTTTTGAGGCTAGTGCATCAGATCGCACAGCTGCTGTTTGCAACATATGTCTCAAGCGTATATCGCGTGGCCAAAACATCAGCCGCTTGGGTACCACATGCCTGACCAGACATATGTTGACCTGCCATGCAGCTCGTTGGCAAGCCTACCTCAAAGACCCACACCAAAGAACAAAGCGGACCTCTCCTTGCACCGCATCAGCTGGGATCTCCAACCCCACTATAACTTCAGTCCTCTCTGAAACATGCACTGAGAGGAATGAAGGTGTAGAATTAGGTGTGTCACAGCCAAGTACTTGCGGCCACTCTGCTAGCAGTACACCGACGTCCGATTCTAGCAGGCAAATTTCCCTGCCCCAGCTGCTGGACCGTCGAAAGAAGTTCACTCCCAGCCATCCACATGCCCAGCGGTTGAATGCTAGCTTGGCTAAATTGCTAGCGCTTCAACTGCTGCCTTTTCAGTTGGTAGACTCGGCCCCCTTCCGTGAGTTTGTGCAATGTGCGGTTCCTCAGTGGCAGGTTCCCAAACGCCACTTTTTCTCACGGAAGGCTATTCCGGCTCTCTACCGGCATGTGGAAGGCAATGTCTTGGCCTCGCTGGACAGGGCGGTCAGCGGTAAGGTGCATATTACCGCTGACTCATGGTCCAGCAGGCATGGACAGGGACGTTACCTTTCTTTCACGGCCCATTGGGTCACTCTTTTGGCAGCTGGGAAGGATGCAGGACAAGGTGCAGTAGTGTTGGAGGTTGTTCCACCGCCACGCCTCCAAAATGCTACTACTGGTTGTGACACACCTCTCTCCTCCACCCCCTCCTCTTCTTCTTCCTCCATGGCCTCTTCCTGTGCTTTGTCCTCTGAACCAGCGGTGCTCCGTAGCCGTTCAAGGGGCTACGCAAGTACGCAGGCAAAAAGATGCCATGCCGTGCTTGCGCTGGTGTGTTTGGGGGACAGAAGCCACACTGGGGCAGAGGTCCTGTCTGCTCTGCAGGGCCAGGCCGAGAGGTGGTTGACGCCACGCCAGCTTAAGCCAGGAATGGTGGTTTGCGACAATGGCACCAACCTCCTCTCCGCCCTCCGACAGGGACAACTGACCCATGTGCCCTGTGTGGCTCACGTCCTTAACCTGGTGGTGCAGCGGTACTTGGGCAGGTACCCGGGCTTATGCCCCGTACACACGATCGTTTTTCATGCCGTTAAAAATGCCATTTTTAAAAATGGCCATTAAAAATGATCGTGTGTAGGCTCCAGAGCATTTTTAACGATGTGAAAAACGGCCATTAAAAATTCCGGACATGCTCTCTTTTTTCACGTCGTTTTTCATGTCGTTTTTTTTAACGACGTGAAAAACGATAGTGTGTATGCTTTCACAACGTGAAAAAAAACGCACATGCTTAGAATCAAGTATGAGACGGGAGCGCTCGTTCTGGTAAAACTAGCGTTCGTAATGGAGATAGCACATTCGTCACGCAGTAACGGACTGAAAAGCACAAGACTGAAAAGAGCGAATCGTCTCTCAACAAACTTTACTAACATGAAGGGTGGCGCCATTCGAATGGAACTTCCCCTTTATAGTGCCGTCGTACGTGCTGTACGTCACTGCGCTTTGCTTGAACATTTTTTAAAATTATGGTGTGTACGCAAGACAGGCTTGAGAGGAAACAAGAAAAAAAATGACAAGAAAAACGTCAGTTTTAAAAATGACATTAAATACGATCGTGTGTACGGGGCATAACAGGATGTCCTGAGGCAGGCCAGGAAAGTCTGTGTGCATTTCCGCAGATCTTATAATGCCAGTGCTCGCCTGGCTGAGCTGCAAAAGGAGTTGAACCTGCCCAAGAACCGCCTTATATGTGACATGCCCACCAGGTGGAACTCAACGTTGGCCATGCTGCAGCTGCTGCACACGCAGCAGAGGGCCATCAATGAGTACCTGTGCGACTACGGCACCAGGACAGGGTCAGGGGAGCTTGGTTTTTTTTCTCCACGCCAGTGGGGCATGATCAGGGATGCATGCACTGTCCTGGCACCATTTGAGGAGGCCACGAGGATGGTGAGCAGTGACAGTGCATGCATCAGTGACACTGTACCTCTTGTCCACCTGTTGGAGCACACGCTGCGTGGAATAATGGACAGGGCACTTGAGGCAGAACAGAGGCAGGAAGAGGAGGACTTCCTTGCCTCTCAAGGCCCCCTTTACCCAGACAGTGTTCCTTCTGTCCCACCCATCGCACAGGAAGAGGAGGAGGAGGAGGAGGATTGTGTCAGCATGGAGGTGGAGGCTGGCACTCAGCATCATCAGCAGCAGTCTTTTAGGGATGATTTACAGTCCCAAGAAACCAGTGGACTTGTACGTGGCTGGGAGGAGGTGGCTGCGGATCATGTCGTCCTTAGTGACCCAGAGGACTCCGGACCGAATGCCTCAGCTAACCTACGCTGCATGGCCTCCCTGATCCTGCAAAGTCTGCGGAAGGATCCTCGTATTCTTCGGATCAAGGAGAGGGACCATTACTGGCTGGCCACTCTCCTTGATCCACTGTACAAGGGTAAGGTTGCGGACCTTATGTTACCGTCGCAGAGGGAGCAGAGGATGAGACAACTCCGGGAGGCCTTGCAGAAAGGTCTGTGCAACGCGTTCCCAGAGACTGGGAGGTTACAAACTCCTGGTCCTGGACAACGAGTTGCTGAGGCTTCGGCCAGTCAAAGAAGGAGCGGTGGGGAAGGTGGCCGTCTGACCGATGCGTTCAGACAATTCTTTAGTCCGCAGCCCCAAAGTATGATCGGTTCCAGCAACCATCGCCAGCGTCTGATAAACATGGTGCAGGAATATCTAGGGGCAAGGTCAGACTTGGACACCTTCCCCACCGAAAATCCTCTGGCTTACTGGGTCTTGAGGATGGATCACTGGCCAGAGCTTGCACAGTATGCAATTGAGCTACTGGCCTGTCCTGCATCCAGCGTTCTTTCGGAACGCACATTCAGTGCTGCTGGAGGATTTGTCACGGATCACAGGGTGCGCCTGTCCACCGACTCGGTTGATCGACTGACTTTCATCAAGATGAACCAGTCTTGGATCACCACCAGCTACCACACACCTGATGCTGATATAACAGACTAATTGATTTTAACATGTCACATCCCTTCAAGACTGATGCTGATGCTGAGTGCCTGTGCTGTTATGTTGACTGGCTATCCTCCTCCTCCGAGTCCTCAATGATACGATTGATGATGATAGCTTGGAAGATCATTTTTGTTTATGGGTGCCGCCACCAGTGGCTAAGGCCCAATTTTTCAGCCCCTGTTTAACAGGGGCGTGTAATTACAATTTTTGAAGCAATACTTTGCAACAGGGCTCATTGCTGTGCTCCAAGTACAGTATCTGTGAGGGGTTGCAGTGTTGTGCCACCAGTGCCTAAGGCCCAATTTTTCAGCCCCTGTTCAACAGGGGCATGTAATTACAATTCTTGATCTAATAATTCACAGCAGGGCCCATTGCTGCACCCACCAAGAGTAACTCTGAGGGCTTACAGTGTTGTGGCAACGCCACCACCACCACCACCACGAAAGGCCCAATTTTTCAGCCCCTGTTCAAAAGGGGCATGTAATTACAATTCTTAATCTAATAATTCACAGCAGGGCCCATTCCTGCACCCACCAAGAGTAACTCTGAGGGCTTACAGTGTTGTGGCAACACCACCACCACCACCACCACCACGAAAGGCCCAATTTTTCAGCCCCTGTTCAACAGGGGCATGCAATTACAATTCTTGATCTAATAATTCACAGCAGGGCCCATTGCTGCACCCACCAAGAGTAACTGTCAGGGCTTACAGTGTTGTGGCACCAGCACCACCATCAAAGGCCCAATTTTTACTACCACTGTTCAACAATTATATGTAATTACAATTCCTGATATAATAGTTGACAGCAGGGTGTTCCAGCACCAACCAAGAGTAACTGTGAGTGCTTACAGTGTTGTGCCAACACCAACAACTAAGGGGCCTATTTCTGCAGAGTATATACGGCAGGTCCCTACTTTCAAACATCCAACTTACAAACGACTCCTACTTGCAAACGCAAGAAGACAACAGGAAGTGAGAGGAAATCTACCCCTAGGAAGGAAAATTCTCTCCTGTAAGAATTAATATGGGAGAAAGGTGTCTCCTCTGTACTGATGCTTTATCACCAATCCTTGTTTCAAGAAAAACACCACATTTCAAAAACAGTTGTCATTGGGAGGGAAAGTGAGGTGAAATGTTCTGAACATGGGCACAGACAGCAAAACAAATGTTACAGGGGTGATAACCCTTACCTATGTTTTCCAAAAAGTTTAAAAATAAATTTTTGGGCTGGAGCTACACTTAAACAATGTACCTGTTCAAAATTACAAACACATTCTACATAAGAACAAACCTACAGTCCCTGTCTTGTATGCACCGCCTGTATACGGCTGTTCAGAGTATATAGGGCCTTTTTTATTTTGTGTGCGGTGTTCCCCTTAATATCCATACAAGACCCAAAGGGGCTGGTAATGGGCTGGGGTAGGGGGCGGGGGGGTCATGGGGTAGCTATGCCATTTTTCTTAAAGATTTTCATCCATATTACCGGGACCAGACATTACCTTAAAGCCGCAAGCAGTTTTAAATGGCTTTTTTTTCCTTTAGAAGTGTCATTTTGTGCAGGGACAGTTCTAAACACGGGAAACACGTGGCACTTCACAGGCATACTTTAGACACCCCCCAGGTACGATATTTAAAGGAATATTTGACTTTTTTTTTTTCACTTTATGCATCATTAAAATGACTGCTCCCGAAAAACGACCGTTTTTAAAACTTCTTTTTGCATTGATACATGTCCCCTGGTGCAGAACCCGGGTTCCCAAACCCTTTTTAGGACAATAACATGCATAATAGTCGTTATAATTAGCACTTTAGAATTCGAACATTTGCATCCATTGTATTTAATAGGGTTCTAATGTTCGTACGAACGTTCGGTCCGTTCGCGGGTTCTGGTGCGAACCGAACCCGGGGGTGTTCGGCTCATCACTACTTCTGACAGGAAAAAGGTGCTGTTTATTATCAACCTCCTGACTGAGGAAGCTTTAGCCTGGGCCTCCCCTTATGTGGAGAAAGATGATGTCATCCTGGGTGATTTAGATTCTTTTGTGGCTGCGATGAACCAAGTTTTTGATGATCCTAACCGCTGTGCTACTGCTGAGGCAAAATTGCACAATTTACGGCAGGGTAGACGCTCTGTTGCAGAGTACACAACTGAATTCCGATGTTGGATCTCAGATACCAATTGGAATCCAGCAGCACAAAAAAGTCAGTTCCGTCAAGGACTCTCAGAGCAAGTAAAAGATGAGCTTGCCAGAGTAGAAAGTCCTGACGACCTTGAGGCTTTTATTAAATTATGTATTCGAATTGATCAGATACTTACTGAAAGGAAAAAGGAGAGACTGGGAATCCTAGGCAGTAATGGTGGCATGCGTTTTTCTACTACTCATTATCCTCCTAAGGGTCCAAGAGTTTTTCCTGATTCTGACACTCCTGAACCTATGCAGGTGGATGCTATTAAAAGCTCTATTACCACTCAGGAGAAAGAAAGACGACGTTCAGAGAACTTGTGTCTTTATTGTGGAGACTCTGGACATTATGCAGTTAATTGTCCCAATAAATTTAAAAGAACAATTGCAGCAATGGATGTTACAGTATCTGAACAAATAAACTCAATTTCTCAGTCCGTCTCTTCTTTGATTCAGGAAGCAAATAAAGTTAATTCTTTATCAACTCACTTTGTCATCCCAATAAGGCTTATTGTGGAAAGCAATGAAATATCTTGCACTGCTATGCTGGACTCAGGGGCCGGGGGAAACTTCATGGACATCGAATTTGCCCAAAGTAATAACCTTCAAATAAGAAATAAGCTTGCCCCTATTGATATGGAAACTGTGGATGGCTCACCTTTGTCTTCAGGTGCAGTTACCCACGAGACCATCCCGCTTAAACTCCTAATCGAGACTGACCATCAGGAGACTATCAGCTTTGAGCTGATCACATCACCCAAGTTCCCTATTATCCTGGGCATCCCTTGGTTCTCTATCCATAATCCCTCCATCAACTGGGAAACACGTTCTTTAAGCTTTACATCTGACCATTGCAAAAGACATTGCAAAGAATCTTATCAAATAAGCCCTCCACCAACCCAAGATTTACAAGCAGTTTTGGCAACTACCAAGCCATACGACAAGCTACCTCCACAATATCTTGAGTTTCGCAACGTTTATAATAAAAAGAACGCAGATCAGCTGCCTCCTCATCGCTCTTATGATTGTCCCATTGAATTGCTTCCAGGGGCAGAAATACCATTTGGGCGCCTTTATTCTTTATCAGAACCTGAACTGAAGGTGCTCAGGGAGTGGATTAATGAGAATCTAGAGAAGGGTTTTATCAGATACTCAACCTCTTCTGCTGGGGCAGCCTTATTCTTCGTGGTGAAAAAGGACTCCACCCTGCGTCCGTGTATTGACTACAGAGATTTAAATAGGATCACAATTAAGAATCGCTATCCACTCCCACTGATTCCAGAAATGCTTGAGAGACTCCGCTCCGCCAAGCTCTTTACTAAATTAGATTTACGGGGGCATACAACCTTGTCCGCATTCGTCCCGGAGATGAATGGAAAACTGCTTTCAGAACCAGATATGGACATTTTGAGTCTTTGGTCATGCCCTTTGGGCTCTGCAATGCTCCTGCAACTTTTCAACATTTTATTAATGATGTTTTTCGAGATTTTCTTGATCAGTTTGTAATAGCATATTTGGATGACATTCTCATTTTCTCCGATACTTTGGAAGAACACCGCAAGCATGTCTGTATTGTTTTTGAGAGACTAAGGCGGAATCAACTTTACATCAAACTAGAGAAATGCGAGTTTGAACAAACTCTCAGATCCAGTTCTTGGGATACATAATCTCTTCTGAAGGGGTAAGCATGGATCCTGATAAGATCAAAGCAGTGGTGGATTGGCCTGTCCCTAGGAATGTTAAGGAGATACAGCGATTTGTTGGATTTGCCAACTTGTACAGAAGATTTATAAGGAATTTCTCCAAGGTAATTGCTCCAATTACACAGCTGACAAAGAAAGGGACACCCTTTTTGTGGTCACCTGAGGCACAGACTGCCTTTAGTAAACTGAAAACACTCTTCACTTCTGCACCAATACTGGTACATCCAGATCCAGAACTACCTTTCATCCTAGAAGTTGATGCTTCTAATTCTGCTGTGGGAGCTATCCTTTCTCAGCGAATTGGAGAAAAAATGCAGCTTCATCCTTGCGCTTATTTCTCTCGAATGATGTCTCCAGCCGAGAAGAATTATGACATTGGAAACAAGGAACTGCTGGCAATTAAGGAAGCATTTTCTGAGTGGAGGCATCTGCTGGAAGGGGCTAAGCACCCTGTAACCGTTCTCACCGATCATAGAAATTTAGAATTTATTAGGTCTGCTAAAAGGTTGTCACCTAGACAAGCACGTTGGACCCTTTTTCTTCTCCAGGTTCAATTTTGTTATTTCATACCTGCGCAAAAAATTAGATATGGGATATACTGCGCTGTGCAATAAGTGAACACAAAAATTAGCTGCCAACACAGCTGAGACAAAGCAAAAACTGGTGAATATGAAAAAGTGTAGCGCTTATTTTTGTGAAGGAGTCAGTTACCAACACATAACAAATGTTGCAAACATGCATATATATTAATTTCAGTGACACCAAGTGACTGTGTGTGATCCGTGAAAAAAAAAAATATATATAACAAATAAATCAGAACGAAGCAGTCCTCTATTGTGACCACACACAAATGACAGTCCAAAAGTGTAGAAAAAACTGCAAGGTTGAAATAAAGAGTCCCACATGGATATGACCCTCTCTGTGAAAGGATAGAGACACCACCACCGATATAAGGAGGAGGCTTACCAGATGGTATTGACTTGGTAAGGTGTATACCACCCAAGTCAAAACAGGCTTAAATAATCAGTCAGCAAGGTGTATCCAGCTGGTCCTGAATCCGCATATCAGTCGGCACCGCAAATTCCCATAAACACCAGGAAGTGTGAATACATATAGTCTTGTTGGAGCCAGAGATACGGTAACCACATAACATGCATAATGGGAAAAAAACTCACATAGTGTGATACCGTACAAGGAAGTATTTATTAAAAAAATATTAAAAAATGTACACTCACATTTGGAAGAACATCATAGGCATATCACAAAATGCAAGAGCGATGTGTGTGAATGGGTCCACCCGATGCGTTTCAACTAAAAAGTCATCATCTTATCTCATACCGCCCTGGGTCAAGGAATGGTAAGGCTGATGCCCTATCATGGATGTTGCCTGGGCCTCTCCAGGAAAGCAACTCTGAATGTACAATCCTGTCTCCAGAGAAATTTCTAGGGGCCACGAGTTCAAAGACATTTCTTAATCTCCTCAAGAAGGGGTATGAGAATGACCCGCTTCTTAATAACCATCCTAAAGACATAAACCTCAAGTACAATAATGGTTTTTGGACTCAAGCGCATTGCCTCTATGTACCTGAATCAGTTCGGGTAGAAGCCCGCAGGTTGGTACACGACTCTAAACTTGCTGGTCATTTTGGGGTTTCTAAGACAGACGAACTCTTATCACGTTCCTTTTGGTGGCCTGGGTATAAGAAAGATGTAAAGAGATATGTGGCTTCATGTCTAACCTGTGCTCGCAATAAGACACCCTGATCTTCTCCTCTGGGGTTACTTCTACCACTGCCTGTTCCATCTAGGCCATGGGGGTCAATTTCTATGGACTTTGTGGTCGACCTTCCTCTTTCAAAAGGGATGACAACCATTCTGGTAGTCGTTGACCGTCTCACTAAGATGGCTCATTTTATTCCAGTTAAGGGGGTACCCTCCGCCGAACATACTGCTGAGGTAATGGTTAGAGAAGTTTTTAAACTTCATGGAATTCCTGATGATGTGGTGTCTGACAGAGGGGTACAGTTTACCTCAAAATTTTGGAGAAGTTTTTGCTCAGCTTTGGGTGTAACAATTAATCTGTCCTCAGCTTTTCATCCACAGTCTAATGGTCAGACCGAGAGGACCAATCAAACTCTGGAGCAATACCTTCGATGTTTTGTGAGTTATCTCCAGGATGACTGGGTGGACTACCTTCCTACGGCAGAGTTTGCTTATAATAACTCTAAACATAGCTCCACTTCCCAAAGCCTATTTTTCTTAAACACCGGGTATCATCCAGTTTTTATTCCTGATCTCCCTATCTGAACTTCAATTCCTGCTGTTACCAACAGACTAACTTCATTACATGAGATCCAGGAGAGATTGACTGATACATTGAAGGAGGCGCAGGAATATTACAAGAAGGCGCTGACAGACACCGTAGGTCTATTCCCACCTTTCAGGTAGGTGACAAAGTTTGGTTATCTACCAAAAATGTAAAGGTTCAGGTTCCATGTGCTAAGTTGGGTCAAAAGTTTATGGGACCTTTTGAGATTTCTGCTCAAAACAACCCGGTCACTTTTCGCCTAAAACTTCCTGACAATATGAAGATTCACCCTGTTTTTCATATATCTCAAGCAGTTTCATGAAAATACTTTTTCTGGAAGAATTCATCCTCCTCCTCCACCTGTTGAGGTACAGGCTGAAGAAGAATATGTGGTGGGAAAAATTCTTGACTCCAGGATCTCTAGGAACAAATTGCAATATTTGGTTCAATGGGAAGGATATGGGCCAGAAGAAAATTCTTGGGAGCCTGAAAAGAATGTTCATGCCCCTAAATTAACAAGGGAATTCCACCAGAGGTTTCCTCAGAAACCTGGCCCTAAGACGTCCAGGGGACATCCTGGAAGGAGGGGAGTACTGTTAGGACCTGGGCTTGAACCTGGAACCTCTGGTGTGTCTGGTGGTGACTCTACTTGCTGAGCCACCTGGAATGCTGGACAGCTCCTTGGATAGTTCATTAGACAATTCCTTGAATGATCTTTCTTGTCTTGAATCTTGTTTGCCTTGAACCTTGAACCTTTTGCTCCTCCCAGGAACTTCCTGATTTAAGCCATGTCCCTGCACTTCCTGGTTGCCAGAATATTGTGTCTTCACCAGCCAATATCTTGCTCCTGTCTACTGCTGCCGACCGCATCTTTGCTACCACTCACTACTGACTTTTAGCTCGTCCCCGACTATGCTTCTGCTGAATCCCAACCTGCAACTATCTGTTACCGACTTTTGGCTCGTCCCCGACTACGCTTTTGCTTGATCCCTACCTGTATTATCTTTTTCTAGACCCCGGCTTGCTCACCCCCTGGTGGGGCTAATCTGAGGACCGCGACCTGGCACTGACACGCAGCGAAGCCCATCTCCACCTTTAGGAGCCCTGGTGAATACCGGTCAGTGCTTAGACCCCGCACCTCAGGTGAACCCGTGTCATCAGCCAGGGTGACCTGTGTGAATACCTGCTCTGCTGCTATAGCTACTGGCCTCTGAGCCTGACTCCAGACCGTGACAAGTGGGGCTATATGTGTGCTAAGTGTGGCTAGTACCGGGTTCCCAAATTCCGGGAGATCAGGCGCAAAATGGTGACTCGAGTATAAGCCGAGGGGGGCATTTTCAGCACAAAAAAATGTGCTGAAAAACTCGGCTTATACTTGAGTATATACGGTAGCTCATTTTTTTTATACAATATAGGCTGAATATAAGACCAATAAACTGGCATATATTTAGCAATTAGATTTTCTGGTGGGATGAAAGACTATTTTCAGCAGAAGATCAATATACAAAGGGTGTTATTAATGTGAATGATCGGTTGGCTGGTGCATTTTCTTGACATCTATTTAAATCTTTGCTTAACTAACATAGGGGTTTACAGCATTTAGGCCTCATGCACACTGGGTGTTCTAGGGGTGTTGTTTTTTCCTGCCTTCAAATTCCCCTATGTGTCCATGTACACATAGTTATTTAAAGGAGTTTAGAGGCAGGGGCATATAGAGGCAAGGAAAAACCCAGAGCAGGTGCATTCTGAAGAGGAGCATTCTGCGCTAAGAACACCTTAACGTGGCTAAGTGCCTGTACTGTATTGTGTATACTGTGACAGAGCATCCCAGAGAGAGCCTGGGAAAGTTCTATTCAGGGTTTATACATCTCCCAGGCTTCTCTCATATACATTCAGGGATCTCTGAGTCAGGATCCACTTCAGGTGTTGGTTCTCTCCCCCAGGTTAATTAAAAGCTCACCTGAGCAGACAGCCTTTGCTCAGCCTGGGAAACACAGACAGCATTGGTCTGTGACAGCAAGAAGGTTTGTTAAAACTTGTTACTCTGTTGGATGTGGAAGCTGACAAGCGCTAGGCTTGTCCAGCCTGGTAGTGAGGGCTTGTAAATACTGTGTAGTTAGAGCCGAGACACGGCTAGGCTTTTTGTTTAGCTATTTTTTCTTCTGCTTGTTTTCAGCACACTGTACAGCACCTGTCAATGACTTTGTATATAGCACCAATAAATAACACTGTGTTTTCACTGATCCAATGGACTTGGTATCTGTGCCTGCTCATCCCAGGGAGCTTTTGTACCTACTACCTGTCCCCCAGGTTACATATGGTGGAGGCTGCGACCAGCTGTAGTAAGTTACTACTTAAAAGGCCAGTACCTAAAGTGACAACATGGAGGACCTCCTCAAACAAATGGTGTTGGCAAATGCTGCATTGCAGCAAGCAAACGCTGCACAACAGCAAACTAACGCTGCACAACAGCAAGCCAACGCTATCGCACAGGAGCAAACCAAGGTGCTGTTCCAACAGATTGGTGCTGTACAGGAGCAATCGCAGAGGCTGTTTGAACAGCTTGCCACTGCTGCAAAAGCAGATAGGAAAACCCTTACTGAGGTTGTGGAGACGCTAGCACAGGGGTCACCTGCGATAATGAAGGATATTGGAGACAAGCCCTCAGCCATCCATGTGGGTCGCTTTCTTTCAAAGATGACGGCAGATGATGATCCAGAGGCCTTCCTACTAACATTTGAACGGACCGCTGAGAGGGAAGGTTGGCCCCAAACCCAGTGGGCAGGACTGATCGCCCCCTTACTTTCTGGAGAATCGCAGAAGGCCTACTATGATCTGGAGTCAGCAGAAGAGGGAGATTATGAAAAGGTCAAGCGGGAAATCCTGGCACGACTTGGCGTTACCTTGGCTGTTCGAGCTCAGCGGGTCCACAGCTGGTTCTTCCAAGAAAAGAGGTCCCCAAGATCGCAGATGTTTGTTCTGATCCACCTGGTGCGGAAATGGCTACAGCTGGAGTCCCTGTCTGCGCCACAAATAGTGGAGCGTGTGGTCATGGACCAATTCCTGAGGTCACTACCAATTCCCCTGCAGAAGTGGGTGAGTCAAGGAGACCCCAAGTCGGCAGACAACCTGGTGGAGCTCGTTGAGAGGTACTTTGCTGCAGGGAACCTGGTCACCACCCCTATAGCCGCACAGACTTTCCACCCAAAGCCACGGTCTCCCCAGGCAACCGGTAAGACTGTTCCAGGGGAAGTGGGTGGTAAGCATGGCAAGGAAATAGGGGGGAGGATTTTTGGTGCCAGGACTGAAGTTTGGCGGCCCAAACAAGGGAAGCCACTGCCTGTCAGCAAACCAAACTGGGGAAACATCAGGTGTTTTCGTTGCCAAGAACTGGGACATGTTGCAGCAAACTGTCCATTGACAGATGAACCAATGCAGTGTGATCTATCTTTTAGAAGGCAGTCTATGTTTGCTGCTGTTTCATGCGCTGCAGTGCCAAATGTGGGAAAACACATGTGTCAAATGACTATTAATAATAAGCCTATTATGGCCTTGCTGGACTCTGGAAGTCTGGTTACTTTGGTTACAGCTGAGATGGTTGAAACTGTGAATTTTCATGCAAAAAAAGTTGCTGTGATCTGTGTACATGGGGATACCCGCGAGTATCCAATAGCCACTGTTCAGTTTAAAACTGGCTTAGGTACGGTGACCCATTCGGTCAGACTGGTGCCCCACTTGGTGCACGAGGCTATCATTGGTAGGGACTTCCCTAAGTTTTGGGAACTGTGGGATTGTCCCGACCCAGTCGCAGTACCTGACTCAGTCGCAGAGCCAGAACTCATGGCCATTACTGACCTTGTGAGTTCAGGGGACTCCTCTCAGGGCTCTCCGGGTGATCTTTTCTCAGTTATGGCAGGAGAGCTGGGGGAGCCGGAAGAAGTCCCCACAACCAGTAGAGCTGGACAGCCGTCTGCTGAATCTGAGCCTGCGTTAGAGTTTGCCAATCTTAATGTGCACAAGGAAAATTTTGGTACGGAGCAGAGAAAAGACCCTACCCTTGCCAGGGCCTGGGAAAATGTAATAGTGATTAATGAGGTACCTGTCGAACCAGGGGACATGCTCTGTTTTCCATATTTCTGCAGCAATGAGGATTTACTGTATCGTGTATGTAAATCTAATGATGAAGTGGTTGAACAGTTGGTAGTCCCTAAGTTATACAGACGGGTGGTGTTGGAACTTGCCCATGGGCACTTGCTAGGAGGCCATTTAGGGGTTGAGAAAACCACTGAAAGGGTGTTGCGCAGGTTTTACTGGCCTGGGATACGGAAAAATATAGAAAATTATTGTCAATCCTGTCCTGTGTGTCAGATGTCAGCCCCCCAACCCCACTTCCAAAGTCCGTTAGTGCCCTTGCCCATTATTGAAGTGCCTTTTGAGAGGATTGCCATGGACCTTGTGGGTCCACTCCCCAAATCTGCCCGCGGTCATCAACATATCCTCGTGATCATGGATTACGCTACCCGTTACCCCGAGGCCGTTCCCTTACGCACTGCGTCTGCTAAAAACATTGCCAAAGACCTGTTTATGGTGTTCAGTCGGGTTGGCATCCCGAAAGAAGACCTTACAGACCAGGGTACCCCATTCATGTCACGAATAACTAGGGAGCTGTGCAAGTTATTTAAGGTGGCGCAGTTGCGAACCTCGGTGTACCATCCTCAAACGGATGGCTTGGTGGAACGCTTCAATAAGACATTAAAGAGTATGTTAAAAAAGGTTGATGACAAGGATGGTAAAAATTGGGACTTCCTGATACCCTACTTGATGTTCGCCATCAGGGAAGTTCCCCAGTCCTCTACGGGGTACTCTCCATTTGAGCTGCTTTATGGGAGACACCCTCGGGGACTCTTAGACATAGCCAAGGAAACTTGGGAGGGGGAGCAGACACCTCACAAAAGTGTCATTGAGCATATCACTCAAATGCAGGACAGGATTGCAGCAATCATGCCGGTGGTAAAAGAACATTTACTGCAGGCCCAAGCAGCCCAACAAAGGATATACAACAGGGGGGCCCAACTTCGTTTTTTGTCACCTGGTGACAGGGTCCTCGTGTTGGTTCCCACTGTTGAGAGCAAATTCCTGGCTAAGTGGCAGGGACCCTTTGAAGTAATTGAAAGAGTTGGGGAGGTCAATTACAAGGTGTATCAACCAGGTAAAAGGAAGCCCGAACAGATTTACCACATAAACCTGTTAAAGCCCTGGAAGGATAGACTGGCATTAACTGCGAGGTCCCTCCCGGTAACCCTTAAAGGTACTGAATCCCCTCTGATCCCTGAGGTCACGATTCCAGACACCCTGTCATGTTCCCAGAAACAGGAAGCTAGAGAGTTCCTGATGAGGAATAAAGAGAAATTTTCAGAGTTGCCGGGCACGACTTCAGCAGTTCAGCATGATATTGTTACTGAACCTGGAGTCCGTGTCAAGCTCAAACCATACCGAATTCCCAAAGCTAGAAGAAAGGACATCGGTGAGGAAGTTAAAAGGATGTTGGAGCTAGATGTTGTTGAGGAATCCAATAGTGACTGGTCTAGCCCCATTGTATTAGTCCCAAAACTGGATGGCACTTGGAGGTTTTGTAATGACTTCAGAAAGCTTAATGCGGTAACAAAGTTTGACACATACCCAATGCCCAGGGTAGACGAGCTTATAGACCGACTTGGCAAGGCCCGTTATCTGACCACTTTGGACTTGACCAAAGGATATTGGCAAATACCCCTGACTGGTAGTGCCAAAGAAAAGACTGCATTTGTGACCCCGGAGGGGTCGTTTCAATATAAGAAAATGCCTTTTGGGTTGCAAAATGCCCCTGCAACATTTCAGAGGGCTATGAACAGGACCCTAAGACCTCACCGACAGTATGCTGCAGCCTATCTGGATGACATAGTGGTGCATAGCACTGACTGGGAGTCTCACTTGCCCCGTGTCCAGGCTGTCCTGGATTCCCTGTTCAAGGAGGGGTTTACGGCAAATCCAAAAAAATGTGCCATTGGGCTAGAGGAAGCCAAGTATTTGGGCTACACTATTGGCCGGGGTGTCATAAAGCCCCAGGTGAATAAAATGGAAGCCATCCAGGAGTGGCCATGTCCTGCCAACAAGAAGCAGGTCAGGGCCTTTCTTGGCATTGCAGGGTACTATAGAAGATTTATCCCAAATTTTGCAACTATAGCTGCCCCACTGACAGACCTTACGAAAGGGAAAGACTCCGTAATGGTGAAATGGTCTCCAGTAGCAGAAGAGTCTTTTCAAGTCCTGAAGAAGGCTCTTTGTGCACAGCCAATCCTATACTCCCCCGATTTCTCCAAAAACTTTTTGGTCCAGACGGATGTGTCTGATGTTGGTATCGGGGCAGTACTATCACAGGTACACAATGGGGAAGAACACCCTGTGGTGTACTTAAGCAGAAAGCGCAATGACCATGAAAAAAAATATGCAGTCGTTGAAAAGGAATGTCTGGCCATAAAGTGGGCCGTGGACGCGCTCAGGTACTACTTGTTGGGGCGCCAGTTTGAGTTAATAACTGACCATGCTCCCCTGAAATGGATGGCCCAAAAGAAGGAGACAAATAGGCGGGTGAACCGGTGGTTTTTGGCCCTACAAGATTACGCCTTTACGGTAAAACACAGGCCAGGTGTTGAGATGGGGAATGTAGATGCCCTCTCCCGTGTTCACTCCTGTTGGGCTACAGGTGTTCCAACCCTGGGGTTGAAACAAGGGGGGAGGATGTGTGAAAGAGCATCCCAGAGAGAGCCTGGGAAAGTTCTATTCGGGGTTTATACATCTCCCAGGCTTCTCTCATATACATTCAGGGATCTCTGAGCCAGGATCCACTTCAGGTGTTGGTTCTCTCCCCCAGGTTAATTAAAAGCTCACCTGAGCAGACAGCCTTTTCTCAGCCTGGGAAACACAGACAGCATTGGTCTGTGAGAGCAAGAAGGTTCGTAAAACTTGTTACTCTGTTGGATGTGGAAGCTGACAAGCGCTAGGCTTGTCCAGCCTGGTAGTGAGGGCTTGTAAATACTGTGTAGTTAGAGCCGAGACACGGCTAGGCTTTTTGTTTAGCTATTTTTTCTTCTGCTTGTTTTCAGCACACTGTACAGCACCTGTCATTGACTTTGTATATAACACCAATAAATAACACTGTGTTTTCACTGATCCAATGGACTTGGTATCTGTGCCTGCTCATCCCAGGGAGCTTTTGTACCTACTACCTGTCCCCCAGGTTACAATACACATACATACATTCTTGTATGTACAGGCACAAACCAGTGACAAAAAGTCAGGCCATGGACGCTTGAGAGAGAAGCTCCACAGCAATCAGGGTAATATCAGCACACAGCGGGCTGCAGATCCTGAATCAGATCCTGAATCATAGCCCACGAGCACACTGGAACCGAGACAGAATCCTGGGGACCCGACCGAACATGTCCCGGAAGAAAAAGGAGAACCAGAGACCGCAGAAACTAACTGCATACTTCACCTCTGAGCACGGGGTGCTCACCATGTCCAGCACACCTCAGCAGGGACCTGCAAAAGGCAATCCAGCAAAAAGGAATGCATCATCTAAAAGCCCACAATCTCCCCTTCACACTCCTACTTCAGGGAGCCCAGAGAAGTCGCAATTAAGACTGGATGCAACGAATTCCAGCCATGAGGTGAGCTGGGGCCTAGATTCAGGGGAGGACACTAGAGATCTCCCAGATTCAATTGCTCTTTTCCCCACAAATAATCAGCCAGTGCTAGACACCACATTAAAGGACATGTTAGTTTATTTAAGAAGTTCACTGCACGCTGACATGATGTCCTGTGTACACAAGTTTGGAGTGGAACTGCGAGCAACATCATCCAGGGTAGATCATATTGAAACAAATGGAATTTGCAACCATCATCAATGATCTAGTGGGTTCCCATGATAATAAATAATGAGGATGAAATGGAGGCAGTTAAAGCCAAACTTGCAGACATTTAGGATCGCTCTAGGAGGAACAATTAGAAAATTAGGGGATTCCCTAAATCGGTCCAGCAAGCTGATCTGTGTAAATATGCAGTGCAGCTCTTTACATCCATTTTGCCTGACCTAACAGAATTAGATATCACAGTGGATAGGATCCACCGATTGCCAAAGCCCCCACACCTGCCTGACAACATACCCAGAGACGTTATACTACATCTCTATTTCTTTCATGTGTAGCGGCCTCACCCCTCTCCCTTCCTTTATCGGTTGTATGGCTGTTGTCTAGGAGTACCTGGGAGAGAGAGATGATGCACACCACGGCCCATGTCCTCCGTAACTGGGAGGTGAAGGCCAGAAGATTGGGCCTTTGAGTAGGTGTCCTAGAGTCAAGTCCAGTCCTTCGTCCCTGACTCCTTTGCTTAGTAACCCAAGTTCCACACAGTGAATAGGTACAACTCAGTTTTATTCTTCTTGCCAAGCAATAAAACAATCTTTCTTCTTTAGAAAATGGGGACAGATTGAGGCACAATACTTTCCCTTCTTGCTGCTGCCCACTGTGCTGTCACCAGTGGTGAATAGTCACTGCCACTGACTAGGTAATATAGAACGTGAATTACCTTCGCTCACTTTGCCCCTGTCAGGGGGAGAAATCCATCCAAGGGAGAAATGGAGGCCTCTCTGTCACCAGCGATGCTGCGCCGGACTCTCCGGAGAAGTTACTGCGCACCAGTCCTCACAAACTCAGACACGGGCACCAAGGCGTTAGGGCCCCCTCGGATTCCTCCACCCTCGCGGAACTCAGTCGAAGGTACTGAGCCCCAGGCATCCGCCATAGTACCTCACCCCAGGCTAAAGGTGCCTGAGATGGACTCCATCTCTGCTCCAGCTAGGCCAAGGGCGCCTAGGCCTGGAACACCGGAACGCTAGCACCCAAGCTGAAGGTGCCTGGGTGCGGCCACGTCCTCCGACTCTCTCCCCCAAATCAGGGCCTCCGCCCCTTTTATGACCTCTCCCTTTGCATCACAGCGGGTTCCCCGCCCCGCTGTACCAGCTCCAGGGGAGGACAAAAAGGCACGGTTCGCGGTATGTGTTCAGCTCGGGCCCAAGGCAACAGCGCCACCCAGGGACCCCAAGGAACTTCACACCACCAGAGTCCTTACAAAATTCAAATACCCGCTACACATGTAAAGGAATGTTTATTGGCAGCATCACGCACCTAAGATCTCTTTCCCTCGCAATACAAGGATTTGCAATTCTTTGCTGATCTATCCCAATTTACCCTCCAAAAACGCAGAAACCTAAATACCATTTCAAAGGCACTAAGTAACCATAAGATATCCTACAAAAGGGGGTTTCCAACCAAAATAATCATAACCAAAGAAGGCACCGACCATGTTGTGGACTCTCTTGCTAAAGGGCTGCACCTACTCAAAATGTGGCATATTGTGCCAGAGGGTTCGCAGGGGAATAGAACCTGGTCACCTCAAAGAATGCTCACAAACATAACTGAACTGGCTGCAGCCAGTAAAGGAACTTGGCCACTACTCCCTGAATAGGAGAAAACCGTTAAGCTGAACTGTTTTTTTTGTTTTTACCCCCTATACAGGCTGTAAGCCACAATCAGGTCACACTGACCTTCCTTTGTTTTTTTTGCAGTTATATCTATGTTCGTTCTTATTTATTGTTTCACAGTAAACCACTGTTTATATCCGCAGTCAGAGTCACATCGACCCTTTCACTTTGAAGGACATGTCATTGCACAACCTCAAACCCAAATGCCTGGATTTGGGCAGCTATCGTTTTTGGAGATTCTACGCCAAGATCATTGTCTCATGTAAGTGTTACCAACACATATTACACAAAATCCTCCATACTTATTTTACATAATGTCCATAGCCTTCTTAACTATCAATGCCAAGGGACTTAACCACCCTGCAAAGTGCAGGACATTATGGAAAGAGGCAGCACAAAACAAATGTGACATTCTCTGCATCCAGGAAACACACTTTCATACCCATGCTCAGCCTAAATGTTCCAACCCCAAATTCCCACATATCTTTCTTGCAAGCACAGATGCAAAAAAAAAGAGGAGTACTTACTGCTGTAAGAGACACGGTTGCCTTTAAACTGCATAAAGAGCTGTCTGACCCGCATGGCAGATACCACATTTTATTATCCACTTGTTTTTGAGTATGTTTCCTTCTTTTTGATTTCAATAAATACAACTTGGTTAATGCACAAGGTTGGAGCGCCCTCTTTTCGTTCTTTTGCAGTGTTTCCATTGGGTGTCCTCTAACCTTTGGAAGGCAACAAGGCTTGTGCATCTACCAGGAGTCATATAAATTCTAGGTTATTTCCACCACCGTCGCACCACTTTTAAGCCCAAGATATTTTGTTTGTCTGTCCTATGAGGCTGCTTGACTGCTGATCTGGCTGGACAGTGCTGATTGGCCTTGTGGTGATCACATGCACCCTCCACCCTTCAACAACAAAAAAACTCTCTGGCAATGCACACCAAACTGAGCATGTGCAGAGTGCCCCCAAGGATCTGTACTATCAGGAGATGAATTGGGGACTGTGGAAGAAAGGGGGATCAGAGAAGACAGGATCAAAACAGCCTTTTTACACAATGCGCAGGATTAATCCCTTAGGTTCCACAGTGAGTATAACAAGCATGCTTTACTGCATATACAGACTGATTTTACTGTTGTGGGTTTTGTAACACTTTAAAGAGGAAGTAAACCCAGTATGATTTTTTTTTATTTTTATATATATATAAGCTTTAAAGTTATACAGTATGTGTTATGTGTAGCTAAGTGTAGCTAGGGACTGGTACGAGGGCCCCTTTAATAAAAATAAGGCAACGCTGAACTTCACAAAATTCTTATTGTGGGGCAACAAGCCCTGGCATGTCCACCCGCTATGTCCCTATTGACTCTTTGTCTTTCCCCCTTAATGGTCCACATCAAACTGGAAGAAGGAACTTCTGTTAAGAAAATGACTGTGGGAAGTGTACTTTCATTATTTACAGATGGCACTGGATTACAACAACAAGAAAACTACCCAGAGGACTGGCACCCTGGAAGGAGGAACAAACGGGGGTTGAATGAACTTCTTGGGGAGGTTCAGGAGACTTGGTGCCAGACCAGGGACGGAAGCAGGGAGCCAGGTTAGAATTATGATCCCTTAAGGAACTTTTTTAGATGTTATGCCTTGTACACACGATCGGATTTCCGATGGAATAAAATCTGATGGAATTTTCTGTCGGAATTCCCATGAAGCTGACTTCCTTCAGTCTTGCATACACACTGTCAGACTAAATTCCGACCGTCCAAAACGCGGTGACATAAAACACTACGACGACCTGAGAAAGATAAAGTTCAATGCTTCCGAGCATGCGTCGACTTGATTCTAAGCATGCGTGGATTTTTCTCTGATGGAATTCCACACAGACGATTGGAATTTCCCATCGGATTTTTTTCCATTGGAAAAATTTAAAACATGTTCTATTTTTTTACTCCAATGGAAAAAAGTCAGATGGGGCCCACACACGATCGGAATTTCCGATGAAACAAGTCCATCAGATTTTATTCCATCGGAAATCCGATCATGTGTACAAGGCATTAGTCAATTGCAGCCTTATCTTCTTGTTCCTTATACATTGCCTTGCTTGTTGAATCTACCACTGGACACTGCTATCTCATCCACCTAGGATTGCTCCATTAATTTAGAGCCACCTTACTGCTCCCTAAACTTGTTGTATATTTCATGCTACTGTTTAGGTACTTATGAAATATTGCTCTTTTTTTTGAGACTACCCTATTTTGTTTCACAGCCCTGTACATAGATCTTACCATCCGGTACTTCTCATTTTCTCTTAGTGTTACCTAATCTCTTATATAGTGAAGTCCTGCTGGCAGACATGGACTTAGCATGGTCACTTCAGGATCCAATGGCAGTGTAGCCTCCAGGTTTCTACTATACTTACTCAAGCTGCCTTTATAGCGCTCTTGGTGACTCTGTCACTGTTTAAGCTGGATAGAGTGTGTGGTGAAAACTGGGACCAGTTAACTTTTTAGTGTTGTTCTCTGCATGCAATTTTGTTGCACTCTGTATAGAAACAGGCACTATTGCATTATTGTCACTGTTCTGTATCACCTGGCTTTGTTTGATCATATTTTACCAACCTATTTTGAAAACACACAACATCAGTCTAATCAGATGTTGTTCATTCTATCAAAACGGGGTATGTCAGAATCAGATAAGGTATCAGATCAGCTGAGAAGAGAAGGAAATCAGTTTCAGAGGGTTTATCAAGCTATTGGTTCCTATGTGGGTGTGCTACATAAGTATGGAGTTGAATTTCTCTGAGAGATTTGGCCAAAGGTGTGCCTGGTTTGTTACCAAATCCATAGTAGTTTCTACTGTGTAGAAGTCAGGTATCTATGTCATCTCTCAGGGGTTTTAAGTACAGTAGCTGTGGACCTGGCTTACTTGTATGTGTTTTTTTGTTTTAACTATTGATTTGTTTTATAGGAGAGTAGGTAGTGGCATTTCTCCTTTTCTTACCTTTGGCCCCTTGCTGTATTAGGCCTCCCCTTAAAATTTACTTATGGGCTTTTCAGATCATCATCTGGGAAATGTTGGGTGTATTGCTAACTGAAGATCTTCATGAGTTCTATTCAATTTACAGTTTGGTCTGGTCATTCTAAATAAGGCTCTCATTTAGTGTCACATTTTTATTGTTTTCATGTTTAATGTGTTTGGATGGATGGCATGGCTGAGTATGGATGGCATGGATAAGTATGGATGTATGTCTGAGTATGGATGGCATTGCTGAGCATGGATGTATGTCTGAGTATGGATGGCATGGCTGAGTATGGATGGCTGAGTATGGATGCCATGGCTAAGCAATGGATGGAAGAGTATGGATGGGATGGCTGATTATGGATGGCATGGCTGAGTATGAATGGCATGGAAGTAGGGATGGCATGGCTGAGTATGGATGACTGTGAGTATGGATGGGGCTGAGGATGGATGAGGCAGGAATGGGCACAGAGAAGCGCTGTGGGCACTACAGATCCAGCCCACAGCGCTGCTGCACCCGATCTCTCCCCCTCTCCTCTCACACTGTACCAATCAGTATGAAGAGGGGAGAGATGAACTGGGCATGCGCTGGCTTGTTTACAAGTGATCGCTCCATTTGACAGAGCGATCACATGGTAAAGGGCTGCTGCCATCGGTCCTATACCATGATCTGTGCGGACCCGGCGGTCACAGATATTCCTGGGTGTGCGCCCCAGGGGGCGTGTGAGAGCGCGATTTTGAAAGGACGTCTTAGGGTTATCCGACTGCCCTGCAGTTTTTTGGCTATGGGCGGTCAGCAAGTGGTTAAATTCCACTTCTGCTATGGCTCCCTGCCTATGTGTTTTGGCTGCCCCTGCCTTGTTCCCTGTTTGCTGTGTTGCTGCCAGACTCTTTTGCCATTTACCCTTGATCTTGCCCTCTATCCAGTACCCTGTTGCCTTCCTTTCTCTGTCTTGTTTCCTCTCTTCCCATCGGATTCCCCAGTTTTCTCCCTGCCTTGTACATTTCCTGTGTATATATTTGTACATTTAGTTAGTTAGTTCGGTTTCTGCATTTTGGTTGCTCAGTTTTGATTTTTATATGTTCTCATGTTTATCTCTGTTGATGTGTGGTTATTGTTCATTGTAAATACATCTCACTTTAAAGATACACAGTCAAACCTTGGATTGCAAGCATAATTTGTTCCAGAAACATGTTTGTCATCCAAAGCACTTGTATATCAAAACAAATTTCCACATAGGAATAATGTACCTGTGTTTCTCCGCCTCGTCACCCTCAATTTCACTTGCAGTCCGTCGGCTGCGCCATGCCACGATAAGACGGGTAATTTCTTGTCCAAAAGTCGTTTTACTAAGAACCCGTTTAACTTCTTCTGCCGGCTGTGATTTATGTTATGTTTTGTTCTGTGTTGTCTTGAATGTCCTTATTTTGCTGAATGACTGTCTGTATGTGAAGGGGGTGACGCGGTTTCCTTGCTGCCGTGTCTTGTACGGGGCTTAGTTCCGAGACGGTGTCAAAAGGACACAGATTCCTGGCTAGACCTGGTACGGGACATGCTGGTTAAAGAGGGTGTACGGTACTTTTTCTAAAGGCACAGATTCCTGCCCGCGTTTTTTTATACGGGTCCGAGAGGGTGTCATAGATTTGTGAAAGGCACAGATTCCTGCCCGTTTTTTTATACGGGTCCGAGAGGGTGTCATAGACCTCCATACAGACAGTGGAAATTAAATAGCTCTCATATTCTACACTTGTGTACTTTGTCTATTATCTGTTTTTATAATAAGTTAAGGATTGAGCAATTTTTTTTTTGTTTTGTTTTTTTTTACAAAATATTCCAAACTTAGGATTTGGTTATTAAATTAAAAGTAGTAGATTGTTCTAATTTACTTAAGGCTACCCAGGAAAAATATTAAAATATGAAAGTTTTGTTCAATCTAAAAACTATCAAAATTGTAAAAAAACTATTGTTAAAAGTTTTTGTAATTGAGTATTTCTGATAAAAGTAGAGACTTTGGTTGAGGGAGGAATTTTTTCCTCGGAACTGCCCAATCGCAGTTCATGGGCAGGAGCCAATCTGTGAGTTTCACGAGATTGTCCTCTAAACATTTTTTTTCTCATTACTATAGTCAGGAACGTCATATAACGTAGTGTACATGATTTTTAGCAGATGTACAAACCAAATATGTTTAAAAAAATGGTAAAAAAAGGTTAAAAATTATTTTAAAAAAAAAACGATTAAATGATTGTTACCGAATTGTACAATGAGTAGCTAAGTCTGACAGTAGCAGATCTTTCTCTGCAGAGTGTGACATGTAAAGGAATGTACTGTCAACAGAGATATGCAGATCGAGTTACACAGCCGACAATTTTAACTTAGTTTAAGGTGTTATTTCAAGGAAAACAGGAGGTGACACACAGCTTTGAGGCAAGCTTTGTTTATGGACAACTGGGTGTAGAAAAAAAAAAAACAGTTAGTTGAAGTGAGATAAAAATACTTCATGACTAAAATAATGTTTTTTGCAAAATTAAAGCAGTTATAAGTGAAGTTTTAGTAAAAGAAAAATATAAAAGAAAAATACAATAATCTGGTAAGATTATTACTTTTACAAACTTTAATTTAGTCACAGGATAAAGAGGAGGACGATGAAATTTTGTCTTAGTTAGAATCAGTACAGACTGATAATGGAGATGAAATTCATTGTAAAAATAATTGATTCCAACAATAATGTATGAAGTTATTTTTAAATAAAAATATTTATTTTTACATATCCAGGTACTTGACTGATTGAATTATTTTTACATGTCCATGGCTGAGCGATTTTGAAATCAGGTTTTTTCTAACTGCAGTATGAACTAACCTGTTTCCAAATATTTAGGGACATACACAATTTTTTTGTTTGTCTTTCAGAAGCTAAATGCCTAATGTTGTATAATGGTTTTGGGGTAATGCCTGTGTACAAAAGGATTCTTCTAAATTTAGACTTTGCCTTCACATGTGCCTAATGTGATTTTTGGTCTGGACACATGTAAGAAGTGCATTCAGGAGATCTTTTTGGTTTGAGAACATGACATAGTGTCATATTTATAAAGAGTACTTACCTTCCGTGTAGTAACGGAACAACATTTCATAAGGGTTGCTAGGTTTTGAATGTTCTAGTGTCATTTAAATGTTGAACTTTGCTTAGGGTTTGCATAGAAATGTATGTCCATATTAATCGCATTATCGCATACTACCAAGTGATTTTGTAGTAGGTTTTAAAGAACCGATTCAGATTGGGCTGTTAGTGACCCGACCAGAGTAGTACAGGACCTTATAGCAGTGAGTGAGCTTATCATTCCACGCTCTCTTCTGTCTGGGGTGCCCCTGTCTGCAAAAGTATTTTCGCTGTCAGTGATTGATTTAGATTACCTGAAGCCATACAGCTCATTTTGCCCCTAGTCATGCTAAGGCCCTACATATAATAAAGGCGATCAGTACTGTTCCTGCCCTTTTGCCTGTTATGAGAAGCCCTTTTGCCTGTTCATATCTGAGATACAGGGCCCCGTCTTATGGGTGTTGACACAAACTCATGGATTCTATAACCACGCTATTGGTTGTTATTTACCCTGTTGATAGAGGTGGCCCATCCTGTCTGCCCAAGCCCTGCTGGGCTAAACTTCTGACATTGTTCTGGCCCATCCCCTTCTGCTGCTGTCCCCTCACGATATCTTTGCCTTTCTGTATCAGGTGCAACACAAGTGTTTGTCCTATGGTTGCGATACAGTTTCCTCATGCCTGACGGTGTGGCTCTACTTCAATGCCAGTATCCCTACCCTGCTACTCTCCTTCCTCTTGTCCAAGGGGGGTATCATGACATGTCTCTGAACAAACAGGAAGAAGAGAACGCAGACCTACCTGCTTTTACCTGAAATGAAGATGAACATGATTGCTTCCCCGATCCCAATGCCTCAACTCACCTTGTAGCAGTACAGGTGGATGATCTTTGGACTGTAGGAACCCGCCTATGTCTCCCCAGAGCTTTGTACCCAGCTGTGGTGCAATGGGCCCATGGAGCAATCCATTTCTCAAAAACTTTGATGAACTCACTAATAAAGAAACATTATGTAGCTCCAGGAATGACTAAACAGTACTGTAAGTCCTGCCACACTTGCCTAGCATGTAACCCCGAAAGGCTCAGGGTGGCCAGAGGCTTATCCTGTCGCAGATCAGACGGCGAAAACCACGGCTAAGAAATTGCTTTTGGAGCCAGTTTTCAGATATGGGGTACCTGGGCTGATAGAAAGTGATCAGGGTCCTGTGTTCACTGCTATAGTCACAAAATAAATATGGTTGGCCCTAGGTAACACATTAGCGTTTTATGCATCTTATCACCCTGTTAGGTTGTTACAGTCTGATACTTTGATAGATTATGTGACCGCTCTTGTAAAATAATTAACTGACATCTATGTATGAGTATTTTCTTGCATTACAGATCCTGATCTAGGTACCAGTACTTACAATATACTTCCTGGTGATTGGGTGATGGTTAAGAAGTTTTTCTGAAAGCATTCCCTGGAGCCAAGATATGCAACGAGGCTCCAGTTCCTGAGGACCGTGCACCACTCGCACCAGAATGAAACTATATATCTTTTTTCTTATAGCAACTGTGCACGCACAGGAGGTGGCTATTAAACAAAAGGATGGTTTAATACAATTTTGGTATAATTCATCAGACACACATGTAGCTACCTTCATATTTGATTTCTGTACTATAATTTTTCGCCCTACAAATGACTGGCAGTGTAACATTTTCCGGACGCAGATCAACACCGGAAATATATATATATGTGATACACCAGACTGTGGCCACTGGGAATCTGTGGGTTGGAATACAGGGGATGACTGGGGATATAGGCCACAGAGTGCCCTGAACAGGAAAGACAAATATGGAGAGTCATTACTCAGCAGACTGACCCTAATAAAAAAAGGCATATGGTCAAACTATGATAGGAAACTCACCCTGACCATAAAAAATCCCAGTCCTACGGATGCAGGCACATATGTTATGGGAGTGCGGTATGATGGGGATAATAGGGGACCAAGTGGACAGTTCCAAGTTAAAGACATGTATAATTCTTCTGAATGGGAGGCCCTTCAACCAACAAGTGATCCCCTTAAACCACATGTACAGATGCGCACCCCAGAAGATATGGTGGCTATAGCAGATCCCACATTTGAAGACACAATGGCTGCAGAGACTAGTTTCTCGGATGTCAACCTGTGGCTTGAATGGATGAGGTATAGTGTAGGGAAACATAACAGGTCCAACTGTTATGTGTGTAGTGGAGCTAGACCCCATTTGGGAACAGTACCATTAAACATACCTCCCACTCAAGAGGAGTGCTTTCTGAGCCTGTTTACCAATACTTCCACAGATTCCTCCCAGTGCGAAACATGGAAAAGAGAATATCCCATAATAACTAGGACATCCAAGCCCGGGGAGGGTATTACTATATATCCCGGTAATTACACATGTTATGGGAATTACCAGGGAATAGGGAAGTCCTTAGGGAACTTCTCTATGGGATACTGTGCTTCCTACAGTAGTGCATCCATGGACCTGGTACAGAGTCAGACTCAGTCTTTGGGAGACGTGTATTGGATTTGTGGGGACATGAAGATTAGGACTAGATTACCAGACAGGTGGACAGGGGAATGTGCACTTGCTAAAGTCATAATGCCCCTGCACATCTTCTCGGGAGGTGACTTGTTGGTAAGAAGAGAACACTCATCTGAACCCAGCAGGAAGCGTAGAGGTGCTCCAGCTGGTAGTTTCGACCCTCATTATATATAGATGCCATAGGAGTCCCAAGGGGGGTCCCAGATGAATTTAAAGCAAGAGACCAAGTAGCTGCAGGTTTTGAGTCCCTGCTTCCCATAATTAGTGTAAATAAGAATGTAGATTGGATTAATTATATCTACTATAATCAACAGAGGTTTGTTAACTATACCAGGGATGCACTCCAAGGTTTAGCTGAACAACTAGAGGCCACTTCACAAATGACTTTTCAAAATCGTATGGCCTTAGACATGATCTTAGCTGAAAAGGGGGGTGTGTGCAAAATGTTGCCTGGGACAAGTACATGTTGTACGTACATTCCGGACAATACAGGCCCAAATGGTAAGGTAACCTTGGCCATTAAGAAATTAGAAGATCTCTCGAAAGAGTTAAAAAGAAATTCAGGACTGACCGATCCCTGGGACCAGTATTTTGGGTGGATGAATGGGTGGCAACGTATTTGTACTCAAATAGGTATAGCAATTTTGATACTGCTTACATTAGCTGCACTAGTGGTTTGCTGTATTCTGCCCTGTATGAAGAAGCTGTTAGGAAAGGCAGCTGAAGAGGTGACTCCTACCTTTTTGAATCTAGGTGATATTAGAGATCCAATAAAGGAGGATGAGGGACCATATGCTCCATTACAGTCCCTACCTGTAACTAATACATACAACATTCTTAAATGATAAGGGAAAGAATAGTACTTGACTGTTCTCCTGACCATTTCGTTGAGTAAAGACACTGGGCAAGCCATGTCCGACCTCTATGCGAAATATAAAAAAGGTCCTGACGTCAGGAGGGCCAGGTAAGGTTATATAATATAGGGACAGAATTAAATTAATAAAATAGTCATTTCAAGGGGGGACTGTGATGGAGTATATAAAAAGAATATTTTATTTATAATACGTTTTATCCCTATCTATTATCCATTATAGTTTGAGAAGCTTAGCAAGGGTTAAATGTTTCTCTTCTTCATTTTCTGTTTCTGACTGTCTATTTTCAGCAATTCAGGAACACCAGTGTCCTCTTGCTAGAGCCATCTGTTGGGAACAGGAATACATTTTCAGGTCATTCTGTACAAATGAAAAGCTCATTGATCTTAATATTGTGAACCAGAGGGTTTTTGTGTATATTAAGGGTACACGGTTGAAATATTATAGGTGTGTCTTTTAGTGTTTATGAAATAAGAAAAAATATATTTTCCTTGATTAAGAAATATAGCAGAAATATTTAGCTCTGAATAAAGGAAAAAGAACAGAAGTCCATTACATCACCACGTGGCTATCTTCAACTCCTCCCCCCTCCGAGCAAGACTAAAAAGGAGAAAAGAGTATTTCGGGACACTTCCAACGAGGGAAGATATTGACGTCAGAAAAAGGCTCCATATAGGATCACGAACTAATTATATGCACATACCTGTGACGTAGCATGTGTAAAATTTGCCTTTAAAAAGGGCTGACCACCAGACTAAGGTCTGGAGGAATAAAGAATTTATGCTGATCATCACAGAGTAGCGTATTTTCTTTTAAGCTAGAAATAGGTCTATTTCTCCCCAGCACAGATTTGGAACAGCGGCAGAACAAGTAATTCGTTTCTGGGATTGGACCAGAATCGATCCATTACAATTCATTCCACATCCATTTATTACTAAGTCCTTCAGTTTATAGTCCATATAAAAAGTTTATAGCAATGTGTATGCTGTAACCATAAAATGTCCATCCACAAACGGAAGCCTCCACAAGGAGTTTAAAAGCAGGAGCTACAGAATATAAAAGAGAAGAGAGGCGCCTCTACATGTAGCAATATGGTTACATTTAATGAAGGTACAACATTTAGCAACTCACATGATTGATGATTAAAAGAGGCACATCTAAGTATGCAGGCATCTGGGGTAAAGCTGTCCACATAGACCATCCCCTGCACCGCTGGTTCTCAATGCTGTCAGGCTGCAATCGTGACCGGGAAGACTACCATGCATTAGAGCGATCTGAAAGCGAGGCTTGAACCGCTCATGGAGCGCAGCGTGGAAGGGATGACGGCGGTGGGGAGGATGGTCTATGTGGACCCCGGATGCCTTGATACTTAGATGTGCCTGTTTTAATCACCAACCATGTGAGTTGCTAAATGTTGTACCTTCATTAAATGTAACCATATTGCTACACTTAGAGGCGCCTCTCTTCTCTTTTGTACTCAGTTGTGACATGACACTACTCTTTTATATCAAAACATCGCTTGTATATCAAGTCAAAATGTATTAAACATTTTTGCTTGTCTTGCAAAACACACTTTTTTTTTCTTTTTAACTGTTTTTATTAATCTTTTTCAGCTTTACATTACATACATAAGACATACAAAAACATTTAAAAACACATACACATAACCCACATATTCGGTCTCAATAAATACCCCTACATTAAAATGGACTAAAAGCATTAATAGTAATTTATACTGAGAGATCTGCTTATCCTAAAAGAGATATATCCAACTATATGGCCTTCATTTTCTAAATCCACTAGTTAGAGAAGTCAACGCTAGTAGGGAAGAAGGGGAGAAAGATAAGGAAAGGATAGGTCAAACAAGAGAGAAACCGAGAAGAGAAAGAGACGAGGGAGAGAAGCTAGACAGATCAGGGAAGAAGAAAAGAAATAAATAAAAAATTGCAAAACGCTCTCAAACCAAGTTACTCTCAAACCAAGGTTTTACTGTACATACATGGTGTGGTCCATTAAAAATAATTGCATTGCTGTAATAGCCTAAATCAACAATAAAGAAAGGATTGGCTAATCATTAATACATTATGTTAGATCACTGCTACCTGTAAGCAAACAAAAATCTATATTAGCTAATTCACGGCCAGTTACAGTTTTCACATCACATCACATCACAAAAGAGTTACTGTTATAGCATTATTCCTTTGTGCTATATCACATGGAGAAGGTGGGATTACGTCATAGGTGTTCTCTAAATGATATGTTACTCTTGTACAAAAAGTAAAGAATGGGTAACTTGTCATTAACTTGTCAGATGAACATTCTATTTCTGCCATGTGAAGAAAAGTACACAGATGTCAGATAAAAGAATAGTTGACTCAAATGACTCATCAATTTTAATACTCATTTATTCTTAATACAAACTTGTACTTCTCTCAAAAATGTTCATAAATTGCCTTTTGGCTCTATCAGTCATAATATCTAGCCATAAGATGTTCAGGTGAAGTGTCAGTATCTTTTCTCTCTTTATTCTGTAAAAGGTATACAAATGTGTATGTTTCTTAGATCCTATTGTGTTTAGCAAGACACCATAATGGCTTAGCAGTGGACACCAATGCCTACTACACTGAATGTGTAAGTTTTGACATCAACTCACACCAGGGGATGGTATCTATACTTCCATGCAATATGTTTGAAAGGACAAAAACATCAGTTGTGTAACAAGACCCATATTTTTATGGAACTAAAATGTTCCTATGTGCCATTTTGTTGTGCAAGTTTCCACCTACATGCTGACATATTAACACATTTCTGATGTACAGGATGCCAGAAATTGGTCTTGAAAGTAGAAATGTGTCCTCAATTATTGGGTTGTTGTCTTTTTAAGGGAGATCCAAAGGCTTAAACCTATCTATGAGACAAGCCTGAAAAGTGCAGGAAACAGCCAGCAGGTCGATAAGGTGTTGTGTAAATCAGGACGCCACATGAGAGGACTTCAGGACTACTGTGACCCTTTTCTGGAGCTGTGGAACAGGCAGAAACTTCAAATCCCTGTTGTGAGGCAAGTATATGTGGGTGGCGAGCGGAAGTTTTTTTTTTTTTATACCAGAATTTAGGGACTGTTTTTGTTTGTTTAAGGCTGAAGATAAGCTGCTTTGTTTGTCTTTTAGAAAATATATATATATATATATTTTTTTTACAATTACATGGCTGGATAGAATTTTGAACACCCAAATATTACACTGCCTATGCTATCCCTTGAGTATGGTTTGTTATGTGACAGTGCTGCACCTTACAATGATGTTAAAGAATTTGGTGTCACCATGCATATTGAGTAGCTCCAGTATGTGTGTCTCATTAGGAGAAAACTGATCTTTAAGTTTTCTCTTAGATTGGTATAACCTGTGTAGTGACTCCCTGACTTCAGACATCAGGGAAGGCTGACATTTTATCTTAGGGTGCTGGTTCCTAGGCATGGTGTGTGTGGATGGTTGCAGAAAAATGGACGCTAGTCACTTTTAGGCTGAACAAAAGTGAGTTTATTGCTCGCAACAACACAATGAGGAAGAGAGGGTTAGGGCTAAGGACATCCTAGGACAGTAGACAAACAGACCCGCAGACTCCAAAAACAAAACAGCTAGGTAGTCAGCAAAACATAACAAGGGCCTTAGGTCTGCACCCAACGTTCTGTAAGTATATATCAACAGCTGTCTCCTATAGCACCCAAAAACTCACAGCACTGTGTAGGGTTTGCTTGGATGAGTCCCTCTTGATGCTTTTCCAGGCTCTCCATAGTCCCCAGCTTATGTAAGATTAACCTCTGGTACTTCATCTCAGAACTCCAGGCAGCAGACAGGCTCTCTCTGGCAGAGCCTCAAGCACATGGCTAGGCCTTAGGCTTAATTCCTCAAACAGCCACAGCAGACCAAGGTCTGGGTGGGACGACCCTGATCACTTGATCTCTCCAAGTATTTCTACTATCTCCTAGCATGCTCAGTTGCTATATAACTCCTACTGATTGGCTGAGAGACATATGCATATTCATAGCTTAGCTTTACTGTAGCTCGTTATACTAGTACCAAAGGTAACAGGGCCACCTAGTGTCAGAATGGAAAAAACACAGCTTTACCAAGCTTAGGAGAAAACCCAAATCACAAAGACTACAAATTAGCCAAGTTAACTACAACCTAGCACAGCTAAATTTTCTGGTAGCCCCTGTTTAAGACAAGAGTGCTACAGCTGGTATGGGTTTTGAAGCCCAGAAGCTTTGTAAAAGAATTGGGTGAGATGAAGCTTCCAACTCTAAGTCTTATTGGACTAAGTTTTGTTGACAACCAACATTCCAATTGTGCAGGTATGCACAGCCCTTTACTATAGGGGCTGACTATGGTTCAGGGCTCCACCCTCCCAAGGAGGAAGTTGTGCTACCAGGCAGCAGCAGGTGCATAGACAGATATGTCTGTCTACACTTACCAGGCCAACACCTAGAGTTATATATGCTGCAGGAGTGGGCAAAAAAAGCCCTGAATCCAACTTCATTGGCTGGGCTGAAGCTCATGAAAAGCGATATCACTGAGTTGAACCCCACGGTTAACTTGACTAAGAATATTTTGCTAGGTCGTGGAGCGATTATTCTTGATGTGAAGTTTTCAGCAAGCAGATCAACCCACTAAATAAATCAGGTTTCCCGCTGATGAAGTCACGGGACCCTGTGACAAAACATGTAAGGATGAGGTTTGGATGCAGCTTCCTATACAACTATACTACATGTTGGTGTATTGAAAAGCAATACTGCTGCATACTGTATGCTTATGATTGTTTAGTGTGACTTGGCACCTATGCAATGTGAGTGTTTTTAATCTGGGATTGGAATAAATGTGGTGTTAAAAATAATACACCATTGAGTGTTTTTTTATGAGGTTGGCTGAAGTCATAAAGGGACAGTGTCTGGAAAATTGCATGAGGAGGAAAACCTTGCTACAAAGGAATACATCCAGTTTAAGGATTCCAGTAGGAGCTGAAGGTTATTTGAGGACCCTTATAAAGGGTACTAGAGATGGATCGAACACCCCCGGTTCGGTTCGCACCAGAACTCTCAGACATCACAAAAGTTTAGACCCAAACCCCATTGAAATCTATGGGACCTGAATTTGAAAAATCAAAGTCCCCATTTTGAAGGCTTATATGCAAGTTGTTGGCCATAGAAAGGTTATGGGGGCCCGGGTACTGCCCTGTAGGACATGTATCAATGCAAATCATTATTTGAAAGTGGTTGTAAGCCCTTTACTATCACTTTTACCTACAGTTAAGCCTATAATAAGGCTTACCTGTAGGTACCGTGAATATCTCTTAAACTTGCACAGTTTAGGAGATATTCACTATATCCGCATGTGTCGACGTTATTGGACATGCGCACTAAAGAAACGGCACTCTTCAGTAGCTGTGCTGTGACCGGCAGCACCACGTGCATGCGTGGTAGTGACATCATCGTGGCTCCGGCCAATCACAGCGCCAGAGCACGCAAACCCGGAAATGACTCTGGGAGACATGTCGCCGGTCACAGCGGTATACGGGGACCACTGCAACAGCTTCATTCTAAGGTAAGTATTTCATAATGAGCTAGTATGATTGATGATTGATCTACATCAGGGGACATCGTTTTTGAATTTTTTAAATAAAGAAATTGTCAAAAACTGTTTTTTTTTATTATTGACACTTTTTTCTGGTGAATGAGTAGGGGTACAATGTACTCCTACTCATTTACATGGGGGGGGGGGGTTGAGATCTGGGAGCCCCCCTTGTTAAATGCATACAAATGGAAAAAAAAAGAATAGAATAGAAACAACTACATGTGCTTGAAGCTATACTCTAGTGTACCCAATTAATGCAAACCTATCTAACTGCTTCAACAGGGGCCCCCTACATCTCCTCACTGCTAGGTTCTCAACCTAACCTTGGTATGCCCATATCCCTATGCAGGAAATGTACAGCATGGACACACATAACAGCATGAATTGCCAGATCCTCTTTTAGCTCCCTAGGGGTTAAATTTCCCAGGTTGAATATCCAGTAGGTCTCCCAACTACAGATCTTTTGATACTTGCTATTATTATCAAGGTCACCTATGATGACCTCAATCCCAAAGAATCCCAGGCCCGTGGGTCCTTATTATGTTTTGTCAGAAAAATGGTATGAAACTGAATACTGATAATGCTCTGCTTGTGTTTGCCAAACCTGACCCTGAAGGTGCGCGAGGTGCAGCCTACATAAGTGCGGTCTACATAAAAAAGGCTGCAGGAACAGACCAGTCTGTACATCACAAATTGTGTACCACAATTATTAAATTGCTTGACATTATGGCTTTTCCTATCTGTCCCTAAGAAGTCATTTTTGCAGTGCCACATGTACTTAGATGTACCACAATTTCCCCTACTGGTCAAAAAAGGAGACTTCTTGGCCTCATCCAAATATATATAGAAAAATATTGGTACTAACTGGAGAAATAATCTCCAGCAACCTGGAAATGTGGACTATAGCGGCACAGCAAGAGAGATCAAAATAAGCTAGAATAAAATATAATCCTTATTATACAATAATAAAAATGATAAAACATATCAGTGTTGTACCCTCTACATATGGGGAGAATGATACCCTCAAGATATAGGGTCCTGTCCCCTACACGTGGTGTTTGATTTGCTGATGGCAGCCAGATCATAACAGTCCTTGTTTGACGTGGCGAGTGTCCTGTAACTATCTCTCTTGAGCATCACTATTTGTATTATGCAAGCTCATGGACATTCTATCCATGTGTAGTTTTTTTTTATTGCCTGCTTAGCCTTTGCATTTCTCTTCCATAGAGGGTGGTCCTGCTTAGACCTGAAAGAACAATTATAGCTCCACTTCTGGGATTGCTGCCAGTTGTAGTGCATTCATTCTAGCCTACCACATCTGGGATCCCATTTGTGCTTTGATGACTTACCCTTTTGTGAGTATTGAACTATATCCTGTATTTTATTACTGGGGGCTACATATAAGGCATTTCATTATTGCATATATACTGTATATGTATATACTTTTTTTTCATTTGTAGTGCAGTATACCATATATCCTGGACAAGACCACCTACCCTATAGTTTGAATATAACAGAGCTATCTCTGAGCAGGGATCTCATCATGCCCTTTCCGCCATATCTTTATGGCTCACCGCATTTAATTTCCATAAGTTAATATATTGGACCGTACAGTTCTACCATTATGTGTTAAAGCATTATTTCATTTCCAATGGTTTGATACCATTTACTCTGCATATTTGGATTTGTGCCCTGGCCACCCTCATTGGTTGGTGTGCGTGGGATTTTGGGCCCATTGTGCCCCTGTGCCATTTAAATTCAATACATATATTATGGTGTACCATTGCATCTTGTGTTGTGATATTATGTATTAATATATGTGTTGTTCTATATAGTTTACCCTCTTTGTTTGTTATATATAATGAGGGTATCATTCTCCCAATATGTGCAGGGTGCAACACTGATGTTTTTATCGTTTTTATTATTGTATAATAAAGATTATATTTTATTCTAGTTTATTTTGGTCTCCCTTGCTGTGCCGCTATAGTCCACATTTCTAGATTGCTGGAGATTTTTTCTCCAGTTAGTACCTATCTTTTTCTATTTATGTATACATTATTTTATACATGTCATCTGCCAGCTCTCTCCCTCTGAAATAGGGAAGCAGTCTGCAATATTTTTTTTACAATTGTGTGTTTCATTGTGATTTGTGTATTCCAGATTAGGTCTGATGGATCGCCTTACATAAATACATACAGTATAGTTACACAGAATCATAGCAAAAAAGGAGTGCATGAATACATACTGTCCAGCAGGGATGAGCCGAACACCCCCCTGTTCGGTTCGCACCAGAACCTGCGAACAGACAGAATGTTCGCGTGAACTTTAGAACCCTATTAAATACAATGGACTCGAACATTCGAAATCTAAAGTACGGTTCAGGAGGGAGGGGGGGCGCTCTCTCGTCCCCCCCTCTTCCCCTGCAGCCGACCAGGTTGCGTGCTCGGATAAGGATCTGGTTTGGATTTTTGGGGGGACTCCACGCCATTTTTTTTTTATTTGGGGTGGAGTTCCCCTTAAAATCCATGCCAGATCTCAAGGGCCTGGTATGGATATTTAGGGGGAACCCCACACCATTTTTTTTTTTAATTTGCGGTGGGGTTCCTCTTAATATCCATTCCAGACCTAAAGGGCCTGGTAATTGAATTTGGGGGAACCCCCACGCTTTTTTTTTTTTATCAATGACTTTTCTATGTATTGATAAAAGCCGACAATTCATTAATAGCCGCGATTGAGTTTTAAATGACTTTTTTTCCTTCAAAAATGACACTTTGTGCAGGGACAGTTCTAAGCACGGGAAACATGCGCCACTTTACATGCATATCATACACACCCCCCAGGTACGAAATTTAAAGGAATATTTCACTTTTATTTTTTCAGTTTAAGCATTATTAAAATCACTGCTCCTAAAAAAACAGCCGTTTTTAAAACTTTTTTTTGCATTGATACATGTCCCCTGGGGCAGGACCCAGGTCCCCAAACACTTTTTTGGACAATAACTTGCATATAAGCCTTTATAATTAACACTTTAGATTTCTCCCATAGACTTTTCGAATTTGCCACCAACACCCCAAATTGTTCGTTGTTCGGCGAACGGGCGAACAGGCAATGTTCGAGTCGAACATGAGTTCGACTCAAACTCGAAGCTCATCCCTACTGTCCAGGTAATCAGTTCAGTTTTCTGACTTGTGGTTCTGAAAAAGCACATTTTATTAATATTTTAGGGAAATCATACATATAGATGTCTTTATCATCTTGCATTACAGCCTAATAAAAACACTTTGGTGTTCTGCATGTCTACAATATTTTTGGGCTCTTGGCTGTGAAATAAGTAACTGTTTTTTTTTTTTTTCAAATATTATATGCCTCATCTCCTCCAATGACAAGTAAAAAAAAAGCTCCCCTAATAGGCAAGCTACATGACACTGATAGCTTTTTTCTTTTTTTTTATATATATATCTTGCAATAGTTTTTTGTTACTGTATTGTACCTTCTGCTTCCAATGCTCAATTAAGGCATATTATTGCTACAGTGCCTTGAAAAAGTATTCATACCCCTTGACATTTTTCACATTTTGTCAACCTTAAAACCTAAATGTATTTTATTGGGATTTTATGTGATAGACCAACACAAAGTTGCACATAATTGGGAAGTGGAAGGAAATGATAAATGGTTTTCAATTTTTTTACAAATATATATCTGAAAAGTGTGGCGTGTATTTGTATTCCACCCCCCTGAGTCAATACTTTGTAGAACCACCTTTCGCTGCAATTACAGCTGCAAATCTTTTTGGGTATGTCTCTACCAGCTTTGCACATCTAGAGAGTGAAATGTTTGCCCATTCTTCTCTGCAAAATAGCTCAAGCTCTGTCAGGTTGGACAAAGAGCATCTGTGAACAGTATTTTTCAAGTCTTGTCACAGATTCTCAATTGGATTAAGGTCTGGACTTTGGCTGGGCCATTCTAACACATGAATATGCTTTGATCTAAACCATTCCATTGTAGCTCTGGCTGTATGTTTAGGGTCGTTGTACTGCTGGAAGGTGAACCTCCGCCCCAATCTCAAGTCTTTTGCAGGTTTACTGCTAAGATTGCCTGTATTTGGCTCCATCCATATCTTCCCATTAACTCTGACCAGCTTCACTGTCCCTGCTGAAGAAAAGCATCCCCACAACATGATTCTGCCACCAACATGTTTCACGATGGGGATGGTGTGTGCAGGGTGATGTGCAGTGTTAGTTTTCCGCGACACATATAGAATTTTGCTTTTAGGCCAAAAAGCATCTTCTTCTGTATGTTTGCTGTGCTCCCCACATAGCTTCATGCAAACTGCAAATGGGACTTCTTATGGCTTTCTTTCAACAATGGCTTTCTTCTTGCTACTCTTCCATAAAGGCCAGATTTGTAGAGTACACGACTAATAGTTGTCCCATGGACAGATTCTTCACCTGAGCTGTGGATCTCTGCAGCTGCTCCAGAGTTACCACGGGCCTCTTGGCTGCTTCCTTGATTAATGCTCTCCTCGCTTGGCTTGTCAATTTAGATGGATGGCCATGTATTTGTAGGTTTGCAGTTGTGCCATACTCTTTCCATTTTCGGATGATGGATTGAACAGTGCTTCGTGAGCTGTTTAAAGTGTGTGATGTTTTTTTTATAACCTAATCTTGCTTTAAACTTCTCCACAACTGTATCCCTGACCTGTCTCGTGTGTTACTTGGTCTTCATGAAGCTTTTTGTTCACTAAGGTTCTCTAACAAACCTCTGAGGGATTCACAGAACAGCTGTATTTACACTGAGATTAAATTACACACAGGTGGGCTCTATTTACTAATTATGTGACTTCTGAAGGTAATTGGTTCCACTAGATTTTAGTTAGGGGTATCAGAGTAAAAGGGGCTGAATACAAACGCACACCACACTTTTCAGATATTTATTTGTAAATCATTTAGAAAACCATTTATCATTTCCCTTCCACTTTACAATTATGTGACACTTTGTGTTGGTCTATCACATAAAATCTCAATAAAATACATTTACGTTTTTGGTTGTAACATAAAAAATGTGTGTAGCACACGGATCCCTGGCCTAACCTCCTCAAGGCGGGACACACCGTACCACAATGCCCAGGTTCCTTCTTGAATAAGAGGGTGAGCGGTGTTCAGAAATTGTTGGGTCCCGCAGCGAGTTACCTTCCATCGGTTGGTTCTTACCCCTAGAGTGTAGGGAAGAGTCTGTTGTAGGTGCACCAATAAGGCCAATGTCCAGACAAGGTTAAACCTTAATGAAGGAAGGTTTATTTTCTTTATGCTGAAAACTGGATAGGAAAATTGGAGTTGAAGAATAAAGGAATAGGAAGGCAGGTTCAGGCACTTAATATCACCACTCAATCCCAAGTGGACTCTGCTCACCCGGATAGTCCCCTCTCACGGTACTAGCAGCCGGAGTGATACACAAACTTTACTTCACTTAAGTTTTCCTTGCAGATACGATCGGGAGATCCTCTGCCACAGAATCTCTGAGCCCCGAACCTCTCAGTGCTTGTAATTCAAGAACAGGTGCAAGTTGCTGCACATTACAAGGCCTTAGATGAATAGTGGAATCCCTACAGAAGTTTACCGGGCCTCTCTTTCACCGTGAAACTCTCACCAGTCCCTCAGAAAGGTCCTCCCCCGGTCTCCTCTTCTTAGAGCGGGTCCCCTCTCAGGGTCACCCTGGCATTCCTCCTTTTAGAGCTGAGCCCCAGCTTAAGGTGCTGGGCCCAATGGCGAAGCTGCAGCCCCAGGCTAAAGGTGCCTGGGACCGATGCACTCGTGCACACCTAGCCTGGAGGGCCAGGTCATGCGACCCGAACTCCGGAACTCTCCAACCACAACTCCCTCCAGGCGGCGTCTGCCCCTTATGTATCCTCTCCCGGCATGCACAGCAGGTAGACCATGCCCACTGTACTACCGCCGAGAGAGGACACCTTAAGGCACAGCACTGTTACCAGTGGTTCAACCCTGACCTGTCATGGCAGTGCCACCTATAGGCCACAGGGAACAGCACACCAGTACAACACCTGAGGAAACAAAATAACAGAACCTATCAATAAAAGCGGTCTGAGTCTGGCTACTAGCTCAGACCAACCCCTAAATTTAGGCACACAGCACCCCTCAAAGTAGAGGGGCGCACCACATGGAAAAAGTCAAGGGGTATGAATACTTTTTTCAAGGTACTGTAGGTTTCAGTTAGGGGTATCAGAGTAAAGGGGGCTAAATACAAATGCATGCCACACTTTTCAGATATTTATTTGTAAAAAAAAAAATGAAAACCATTTATCATTTGCTTTAACTTCACAATTATTTGCCACTTTGTGTTGGTCTATCACATAAAATCCCAACACAATACATTTCGGTTTTTGGTTGTAACATGACACAATTTGGAAAATGTAAAGGGGTATGAATACTTTTTTGTGTATTTTTGTGTGAAATTGTATCACATTGGGTTGCTGCTGCTGCTGCTGTATGTAAGCCGATTAGTTATGTAGAATTTAACTAAATGATTAGACATGACATTTAGGAGATGCCATAATAGGTTGTCACTGATGTAGTCCCCAAGAGTCATTATGTAAATCCATGTACAGCTTTAAGGCACCCCCCAAGCATGTTTTTTAAAGGAACTGCATATTTTCTATCTTAGGCCTCGTACACACGACCGATTTTCTCGTCGTAAAAAACACGTCGTTTTTTTCGACGAGATTCTTGTTAAGCTTGTCGATTTTCTCGTCAAGCTTTCAATGCGTACACACTGTCATTTTCCAATTTCCTCGTGGTTCTCTGCGCTCACGTCCAGCACGTACGACGGCACTATAAAGGGGAAGATCTTTTTTCTTGGCGCCACCCCTTGGGCTGCTTTTGCTGATCTCGTGTTACCGCGTGTGAAGTAAAAGTTTGGGAAGAGACGATTCGCGCTTTTCAGTCTTCGTGCTTTCAGTTTGTTTTAGCGTGACGAATGTGCTATTTCCATTACGAAGGCTTGTTTTACCAGAAGATGCGCTCCCGTCTCATACTTGATTCTGAGCATGCGCGCTTTTTGAAGAGTCGTAAAAGCATACACACGAACCATTTTCTCGTCACAAAACAGGCCGACGAGAAACACGACGAGGAAATCTGGAATCCTGACGAGAAAATAGAGAGCAGGTTCTCTATTTTCTCGTCGAGATTCTCGTCAAGTTTCTCATCGTAAAACCATACAAAACCATTTTTTTCTAGACAAAAAAACTCTCGCGGCACTTTTCTTGACTGTTTTGGACGAGAAAATCGGTCGTGTGTACGAGGCCTTACCCTTTGAGCCCTTCTAAAATGGCCACTCCCCTCTGAGTGATATATATTTTTTAATTGTTTCTTGGTTCATGTTCCCCATAAGATTTCCTGACCCCCCCCCTTGCTCTTTATTTGCAAATCCCTTGATATTTAGCTTAGAAAATGGCCATTACTAAAAAATAACATTTGCTCTGAATGAGTTTCAGATTCTGGATCCAAATTTCGATAACGTTCGCAAAACCCAGGTACCTTCAGCTGTGTAAGCAATTTTGTAACCCACACCAACCAGGTCCAGGTCACATGATTGCAGACTACATCAGTTCTTGGACTGACACTCTCATAAGGGAGTATCCCGTGGACTATTAATTTCCCAGGTTGGACCACTGTGCCAAGCTTGCACAGTATGTTCTTGAATATTTTGGAAAAAAAAGGTGGATAGGAGGATGGGAGGTGGTTTAGGGAATGTGAGGTTGTGGTTTTGTGCACTCTGTTTTGACATTTTATTAAACTATTTTGCCAATGGCCAATTTGCCACTGTTCAGAATTAAAAAATATTTTTTTTTTGTTAAATTTCCCTCATGGCAGTGCCAAGCTTCCTGTGCCTTTTTTTTTTTTTTTTGTTACAATACCTTGCTTTTTAAAATGAAATGAATCATATTGAGGTCCTGTTGCTGTATTTAAGGCAATTTAAATGTGAAAATGAAATGATCAATTGCACATCCAAAATATGTAATGTCAGAATATGGAGTCTCTGACACTGTTCTTGAAAATCATACTGTTCCATAACATCACTTTGAGATAATAGGCATCTCTGAAGCATACAATTTAAAGAATTGCTTTTTTTCAACCTTTAAGGTGCATTAAAAGGATACTCTCCCCACTGTATGTAAAAAATAAATAAAAATCTTTGCTAAATGTCCATCATAGCCGTGTCCACCTCACTTTGCCATTTTTTTGATAATAGCTTGCCTATTAGCCTTGAAAATAACAAACATTTAATATCAAGAAATGTTCAAACCCTTCATGAAATTACAGACATATTTACTCATCCATAACAGATTTTTAAAATAAATAGAAGTACTTTGACATAATTTAAAAATACAGTATATTTCGTAATTAGCAGTGATAACATAACTCCATTTATTTAGGTTTATCAAACTCTTCCAGTTCAACTTTAACACCAGGAGTTGCTGCACTTATTTTTCTTAGCTTTGGAAATTTAGAAATAGTAGCTACCTGCCTTTTTCAGAATTCTTTATTTGTTATTCTGCAATATACATGATTGTGAGGCTGTTACAAAATATTTTATACATGACCTTCAATATTGCTGCAGATTTAAACTTTCTAGTCATTTACCCTATTTTTACTTATTAACAGTTAATCCATTGTGATTATGAGGTATTTTAAACATTTATGTTGTGCAATATTTTTTTAGTCATGTTTTATTTACCAATCTTGTCACATTTTGCTAATGATGCCATTACATTTCCTCATATACCTATAAAAGTTAAGTTTAAATTGGTTCTTGCCTATTAAACTTGCAAATTAAATAAATTCTAGTCAACATGTAATGAGCTAGACTGCAGTGTTTGTGATGGCTTGAGCTGATGACAGATTAATCAAGATGTAAAATTAAGGAACTACGTGCCTATAACCTGAGATGATGATACAACATACAGGAAAATCTTGCTTATTTGATACTTACATTTAATTAGGTAAGCTTTAAAGAACAGATTTTTTTTTCAAGTTCCTAGCGCTCATGTAATGATTAAAAAAACTGTGCCTCAAAACTAATGAGATTTCTTAAATAAAATTTAAACTTGACAACATATGGTTTAAAATACACAAATCAATGTGTCTATTAATGGTAAATAAACCACTTCCCTTTAAGAGTATGCTGGCATAAAGGGCTCTCTAGGTATAATTGTTAGTTAACTATTTAAAGGGTTTGTAAACCCTTGTGTTTTTTTACCTTAATGCATCCTATGCATTAAGGTGAAAAAACACCTGGCAGTCACCAGCCCCCCTCCCCCGTTTTTACTTACCTGAGCCCCAAATTTCCCCCGGCGGGGACGTGCTGTCTCTCTCTCCATGGGGTCCCTGCTCTTGATTGGATAGATTGGGGGGCGGGGCCGAGTCATACATTCGGCGACTATGGACGCTGGATGCTGGACTCAGGAGTGCGCCCGCAAGGTAACCTCCGGGAGAGCGCTTCTCCCAGGCGGTTATCTGATGCAGGAAAGAGCAGAGAGACCCCTGAAGTTGCTGTTCGGGGGCCACTCTGTGCAAAACGAACTGCACAGAGTGTTTTAAAAAAAAATAAAAAAATAATTGAAGCTTTACAATTGCTTTAGTTATTATTCAAGGACAGGCTCTAAATAATTAGCAGTACCTTCTCTGTCTCCCCTGAGAGAGCAACCCAGTAGCATGCATTGGGGTGCAGTGTGTCCTGGGTATAACTATGTTGAAGGTGGTTATCCACTTCTGGTGACCAGAGACCACCTTCCCCACAAAGAATACACAAAGGTAGGGGGGTGGGTTACTGATATAAGGGGGAAACCTTTATATCTGTGCCCCCTCAGGGTATTGTATTCACTCCCCCCTTACATCAGTGACCTCCCCCTCAGACTGGCCTGGCAGCGCTGTCACTGACCTCCTCTCAGGTTCACCTTGTGGGGCTCAGTCAGTCAGCTCCAGCTTGGTGGCTCTGGTTTTGCTATAGTCTCCTCTCCACAGTCCACACACGTCTGACTTCTCCCATGACCCCCATCCCAGCGGCACTCCCACTTTTGACTCCTCTCCAGACTCCCTCAGAGACTGCAGACATGATAAAAGATATGATATATTTAGCACATTGCTAGATAACTTTATCAGGGACATCACTGGGTGAAAGAGCATACTTTTGCACCAGCAAAAACAGACTAAGCTTTAGTCTGGATAACCCTCTGCTTTAGAGGCTAAGAAAAGTTAATTTCAGTTCCTCCAAAGACAAATCTACCACAAGTCTTGGACTCCAAAATATTCTAAGTCCTCATAATGAGGGCCCCCCCCACTTCCCACAATTGGGAAATTATGTTGGCACTAGGTGGGTGCAGCGTTGCTGGGAACAGATAGACTGTTTGCAGAGCTGCATGCATTTCAACAGCAGGATGGGACATCACCGGAAGTGACATGGCAACCAGGAAATCAAGTCTCAGCGTGGTTCCTCCTGAATGGACATCTTCAGGAAGCTTCCTAAAGATGTCCAATCTGCGCGTAAAACATGTAGAGGTGTGAAAATGGATGGATTGCTGGGGTCAGAGATGCAGATGCAGTGACTTTGGCTCCCTGAAGAAAACATACCTCCTGAGGAAGCCATAGTCTGGCAAAACATGTAGAGCCAAAGTCACTGTATCTGTACCATAGTCGCATGGATATTGTATGTTGATTTAAAAAATATTTAAATATTTTTCTTCTTTTTTTTACAATATTAAGGGGAACCCCGTGCTAAGATTAAAAAAATGCTGTAGGGGCTGGCGGCCAGCAGGAACCACAGGTCAGCTGGCGGCCAGCAGGACCCACAGGTCAGTGGCTTGCTCCCAGCAGGACCCACAAGCAATGGCCAGCTCCCAGCAGAACTCACAGCCCATTGGAGTTACTACCAAACTTCCAGTGCTGCAAATCAAATGTACAGTGCACTTAAAACAAACAGTCCATCAGAGAGAAACTGCTCTTGTGCACATTGCTGGACGAAGATGGGGCTCAAGCAAGTGGCTGACAGATTCCTCCCTCCACACAAGTGGGTGGATGTGGGAATCCCCCCTTACTGGGACTGTCCCCTGTCAGAATACACTGGTCAACACTGCTGCAGTTTGGCTGCAAGCAGCTAATTGAGCAAGGATTTCCAGCAGAAGATGATATAACAATGGGTTTCTGCCTAACATAGAGGGTTACACACCAATCAAAATTCAGCCCCTGCTGAACCCGATGAATTCTGATCTGTGTGTACCCAGCTTTACCTTATCCCTTGCTTCATCTGGCTCTCTGCAATTCTGTTACTGGTCCCCTGCAGCTCCTGTGTATGTTAGAACTGACATTGGTCACACTCCAGCCTCTACTTCATACCATACGGGGTTAATGTTCCTCTATATGTGATGATGTGTTAGACCCCTTTCACACTGAGCCGCCCATAGCGTCAGCGGTAAAACGCCGCTATTTTTACAGCTGACGCTATGGGTGAATTTGTGGCGCATTTTGGCCGCTAGCGGGGCAGTTTTACCCCCGCTAGCAGCCGAGAAAGAGTTAAACCCATCCACAATGCGCTGCTGGAGCAATGGGCAGCAACGGTGGAGGAGCGGTATACACACCGCTCCTTCACCGCTCCAAAGATGCTGCTAGCAGGACTTTTTTTACCGTCCTGCTAACGCACTGCTCCAGTGTGAAAGCCCTCGGGGCTTTCACACTGGAGACAATGGAGCAGCTTTTTAAGGGCGAATTGCAGGCGCTATTTTTAACGCTATAGTACCTGCAATACACCCTCAGTGTAAAAGGGGTCTTAGGGAGGAGGAGAACGCTGGAGCTGTCTGGAGCATAGAATCAGGTAAGTAAAAAAAGGCTATACCCCCTTCTACCTCTACCCCACACTGCAAGAGTGGACTTCTGTACTTTCTTGGGCTGGGATAAGAAATGACATCCTTTGTTGTGTATTCTTACATTCTTGAACAGGTTAGGAATTAGTGTGATATGTTAGGTGCTACATAGATGTAATCTACATACACATTATATCTTCTAAAAATCATTATTTTTCGAAGATATAATGTGTATGTGGATTACATTTTATGTAGCACCTAACATGTCACACTAATTCCTAACCTGTTCAAAAATTTTACTTTCAATAAACCTGCACTGAAAAGTACAGAGCAGGTTCACATCACGGTATGCAGAGCAGTGGAGACTTACAGTAAGTAGAAGTGGATCCAGTCTCCCTTCCATGCTGTACACCATCTTCACTCTGCCCTGGAGGAGGTCTCTGCTGTGTGCTGGGCAGGAAGGGACCCAATCAATCATCGATGCTGCAGTGTGAGGTTCTTCCTTCCCATAGTTGCCAACAGTCCCGAATTTCCCGGGACAATCTCGATTTTTGGACCCTTGTCCCGGATTGGGCTTTTACCGATTCGGGACAAGCCCAATTGTTTTTGTCCCGAGAAAATCGGGAATGTTTTGGGCTAAAAACGGCAGCGGCTACACAAAAATGGCCACCGACGCCATGAGTGTTGTTTCCCCTTGTGTTCAGTGCAGAGGAAAGGGGCAGCCAATCGGCTTCTCTTATTGGCTGCAGGGAGTGGCAGCCCCTCCCCGCTCTCCACTGAACACAAGGATGTGATCGCCGTCAGAAGCTCAGGCTCTCTTTAGAAGGAGATCCTCCTGTCACTACTGTGGGGGATCCCCCTCCTCCCTCCTCTCCATGCTGACACCGTGCATAATGCTCGCTCAGCCACGGCTGCCAGACTATAGGATCACACAGGATGGAGATCTACATCATTGCTGTAATCACAGCTCTGCACTCCACACAAGTCCTCTGCACCCATGTGTCATCCCTGGGGGAGGGAGGGGGGCACAGTATTATGTTACATCGCGCTCCGTACAGGCTGGGGGAGGGGTGACTGCTGTCTTTTCTTTACACTTGGTACATTTTGTAAAGTCTGTATATGTGCAGTATATGGAGGGGGTCTTTGATAGGGGTGTAAAGAGGGACTCTGCGGCGGACACCTGGTGTAAGGAGGGACCATGCTGTGGACACCTGGTGTAAGGAGGGACTCTGCTGGGGACATCTGATGTAAGGAGGGACTCTGCTGGGGACGCCTGATGTAAGGAGGGACTCTGCTGGGGACGCCTGATGTAAGAAGGGACTCTGCTGGGGACACCTAAAGTAAGAAGAGACTCTGCTGGGGAGGCACCTGATGCAAGGGCGGACTGCTGGGGAGGCACCTGATGCAAGGACGGACTCTGCTGGGGAGGCACCTGATGCAAGGACGAACTCTGCTGGGGAGGCATCTGGTGGCAGGCGACGTGGCAGGTGACACGCTTCCACTGTTTCGGCATTATGGTGAGTTGAATGATTTAATTTTATATTACAATATAATAATAGAAATAATGTGCTTCAATCACCCTGACACTATAACAACCATGGTGCCGGGATGATTGAAGCGCCAACATCAGGTGTTTTGGAGTATCTGTATCTGCCGGTTTTGTTAAACTTTCTGGAATACACATATTTCTATTGTGGTGTAGGATCTGGCTTCTTTCTTTCTTCATCTCGGACTCTAACCACACCCCTTCTGAGCCATGCCCATTTAAGCCACACCTGCTATCACGCGTAAACCACACCCATTTTTCCGCGCACCACATTTTCATATTAGGATCTGACACGCCTACAAATGAATGCCCCGTCCCCTAATTATAGCAAGGCTCTGCCCCCATGCAAAAAAAAGTGTCCAAGATTTTTTTTTGCAATGTTGCCAACTATGCCTTCCCCGCAGGGACTGTACCAGCTCTGATCTGGGGTAGGGGGGGACTCAGGAACTCAAGAAGGGAGCCTGGAAATGGGTGTATCCGCTGCCACAGAACAACAAGCAGGGGCGCATACATTTTGCTTTGGGCTGGCAATAGGGGCATACAAGTGATACAACTAAACTTTGTGTGCATATTTTCCTGCACACAACCTGGCGCTCCCTCCAACCCCCGTGTACCGCCCCTGCTTGCAGCCATCCAGCTCCCAGCCCGAGCCTGTGAGTCACACCCTCCCTCTGCCTGCCTTTGAAGACTCCGTCTGCGGAAGTTGTTGTTTCTGGCTGCTGCGCACCACTGCTCAGTTCTCTCCACCCATCGCCACCAGGAACTTGAGCATGTTCCGGACTACAACTCCCAGAATGCAGCACGGAAGCAACAAAGCCAATCGGTGGCCGCCACAATCGACCTCCTGCTGCCTGCATAAAATAAAAATATGTCAGCAGACAGCAGCCGTTTTGAGTATAAGTTCGGCGGCCTGGGAGGAAATTTCCACTCTGCCCCCCCCCCCGCCAGCCCGCCCCTGGTGGCATAGCTCCCTTGCAAATAAGGTCAGAATTTGTTCTCCTGGAGTAAGCCAATAGTTAAATAAAAGCTACAGATACACAGCACAGATACACTGACAGCTGCAGGAGAGGAGACAAGCTCAGCGCTCATTTTAAATTGTCATTCCCCCACTTATGAAATGTGAGTGTTTTACCTTTTTTAGAATAAATACCCCAGTGGTTACAGACCCACGCTATGTGCACCTTGTATGTTTTTTATACATGTTCTACTGGCACTCTGGGGTTGCTGCAAGCTTAAGGACCGCATGATTGGAATCACCATATCCTGCAATATATACGAGCTTGGCGTTCGTAGGATTGATGTCCATGCTCACTAGTTTCATGTGAGTGTGAGATTACATCTTTTGGTTACTTGTTTGCTGGACCCACAGAGTTACGCTATAAATTTCCTTTTTTTGTTTGTGTATTCCTATGCATCCATGTGAGTGAGAGCATACATCCATGCAAGATTGTTGCATCGCTGTCCACATTTGAAGTCCCAGTGCATGCTGTCTCTTCCCAGCAGGGAGGTAAGCTGCTAGTGAACACTGGGTGGATTTGCACTGCAGTTTTTTCTTTTAAGCACTGTATGGGTGACGGGACTTGCTATACAATGGACTTTTGATATCATCTCCTGGAGGATTTCACTGTTATAGTTTTGTGTTTATACACCCCATCATATACTGTCATTATATTTTATTTATTTATTTATTTATTTCACCACTTCCAGTTGTGTGTCATACACCTTTATTACATATTGTTATTTTATTTCACTGTTGATAACATAGAGTTATAGTGTTTGGTTATATACTATATGCACAGGTTTATCATTCAGAGTGATACACGTTTTGGCATAAATCATTACGTTTCCACTGCTGGTTATATACCTTCTATGCGCACAGGTGTGACTTATTTAGTTTATGCACATACTATTTATGTTACACATTGGTTGGCAACACGTTACTGCATCTGGTTGGCAAATATTAGATTTAGTTTGGTTAGCATTAGGTAGTTTCCTTTTCCAGACCTCCTCCCCCACACTCCCTTCACTAGTTTTAATCACAGCGCAGCCACCATCACCCTTCTTTCATATATTCACTTCTGTCTGCTTGGATCAGACTCCCCGGTGACTGCTGCAGTGTCCCCAGCCCCTTTCCTTCCCTTCGACCCCATCCCCCTTCACTAGTTATACGCCCAGCTAGCACTGGGGTTCTTTCTTTTTATAAAAGCTACTATTGCCATTATAATAGTAAAATACAGATTTTTTTCTCAGGGATGTTTATTGGCCAGGAGTCAGGAGCTGGTGGCATGACAGGGTTGCATTCAACTCATCACATAGCTGTAATGCACCAGCTGTTGACTCCTGGGTTAGAGGCTGTTCATGTATAAAAGTGAATGCTCACTTATAATAATAAGAATAAGAACAAAAGTAGACATTTTTTGGTTGGCTTTGAAAAACATTAAAAAAAAGTCAAAGGTTTTCATGCTAAATACCCAATTGAATTTGTGTACAAGGGAAATTTGAAAAAGCAAAAGATATTTTTCTAACACCTGATTGGTTGACTGAAAAGAACACAGCCTAATTTTATTTAGCTCGGTGAACATCAACTTTGCAATGTGAACAGTTTATATTGCTTTAGCATATTCATTCCAATCTGTCTGGGAACTGCTGAACTGCTGAGGAGTGTTGAGAAAAACAAAATATATGAACTGATGCATGAAAGGCAAAGTAGTGTGGCATTGACTGAAAAACATTTTTGCTATGTTTTGGCTATACAGTGGTAACCAACTATAGTCTTGATTTATTTATTTTTTTTTCATAATAATTATTCTTCAGAGCGCATTTGGACTAGTTCTTTGGAGGAACTTTACGCTTCATGTACACGGGACGTTTAACCTCTCATGAATGTTTTAACTTGACAGCTAGAAACCGGCGTCTAAAAACATCCGTTCAGCCGCATTGACACACCGCACTTTGGACGGGCGGACTTTTGTCTGAGCGTGTGTATGCAAGGCAGGCTGAGAGGAATTCTGTCGGGAAAACCGTTGGCTTATTATCCAACGGAAAAACCGGTCGTGTGTACTAGGCATTAGAATAGCAGAAAAACTTTTGTATACATACTTTGCAGTAAACATATCACTTCTGAAATCCCAGCATATTACCTATCTATACAGAGATACATTATCGTTTCTCCAGGGTAAGCTGATCACACATATATGGAGTCTTACGCCATACACGCGGTCGGGATTTCCAACGGGAAAAAGTCCATCAGAAATTCCGATGGGAAAATTGAGAACCTGCTCTCAATCTATCTCTGTCGGAATTCCCGACAGAAAAAGTCAGATGGAGCATACAAATGGTCAGAATTACCGACCAAAAGCTCCCATCGGACTTTTTCCCGACCGTGTGTACGGGGCTTTAGGATTGTTTTTAGAGCATTGTGTTGAACAGACCTACTACATTGATAATCCTATATCAATAAAATATTTTTTTCATATTCTGTTTATATAGCACTAAGCAAAGAAACACGCAGCAATATGATGTTTATTTATTGATCATCAAACATACAACATTTTATAGAACTGTTTCTAAAATAATTAGATTTGTAGTATCTACATAGAACAGTGCAGGTCAGATTTGAGAGTAAAAATTCTCCTGAGCATACAAAGGGCACAAAGCAAGCACTAATTTCTTAGGCAGAACTTTTAGCGCCTTTAAGGAACACTGTTATTCACTGGGTTGCTTTAAGAATGTTTATCTGTTGACATCAGTAATGGCCAGCTAAAGTATTAAGATTCAAATGGATAGTAATAATTGGATGAACTGCACAGATGATTTAGTAAAAATAAAACTGAAGCTGTCAGAACTGAAAACTTACACAAGTCCACAAATGCTATTAAAGCACCTGACACTTCTGGCAAATACCCGAGTTGCAAAAGCCTGGCAAAAAAAGTTGCCCAAGCCTGACAAAATACATGTTATTCTAGAAACACTCTATAAAATTCAATTATGTACTGCAAATCATTTAACTTTGCTATTGTTTGTGATGATAGTCTAAAGCCTCGTACACACGGTCGGACTTCAAACAAACTTTTCTATGGATTTTTGTCCGAACGGAGTTGGCCAGGCACACCCATAGCATACACACGGCAGGACTTTTCTGCAAACTATCCCAAAACTTTCCCAACATCACATGGTTTTTCTGCTCTTTTCTGATCTTTACCGCCACCCTTTGGTCAACTTCTGCAATTGTTGGTTGATTTTAACATTGGTTCTGGGCATGCGTATTTGTACTTCGGACAAAAGTCCGATGGATTTCTGTACACACGGTCAGACTTTGTACCATCGGACTTTTGTTGCCGAAAAGTTTGTCTGTTTGCAGAGTGAACTTTTGTCCGATGAAAACCGAAAAAGTTTGTCCAATGGAGCATACACACGGTCAGATTTTTTGGTAAACTTGCTCATTTTGAAGTTTGTTGGCAAAAATTCCGACCGTGTGTACGGGCCTTTAGGCGAGAAAAAGCAAGCGATAGGTAACATTCAGAAAAATAATGAAAAAACTGCAGCATCCTTGGTAGAAATGCCACCATTAAGAAAAATGTAAGTATACATGTGAATCAAGTATCACATGCTGGTATTGTATTTCTCTAACTTCCTAATTATATATCTTTTACTGTAGGAAGATATTTGCTCCTAGCTAAAGTGTGAGACATACCTGTACGTGCTAATTATTAAAGGATATGTTTGCCTTTAAAAAATCATAATAAATACACATTTTTTTTGCAGGTAAAAAAACTTGCATTTACTGTTTTTTTTTTTGGAAGCCTTTAACGCATTGCAGATTGTGACTGCCATTCAGGACCCCTGCAGACTGTCAGTGTAAACTGTCTGCCTGTACATCGTACGGGCAGGCAGTTTCACACTCACAAGAAGAATCATAAAACTACCACAGCACTCAACAGTACTGTGCTAGTTCATTGAGAACTACAAGCCGACAGACGCAAAGGAAGTCAGCACTTGTAGTTCATTCATCAGGCCACTGCAGGAGCTGTAACATATTACATGTTCCACCCTAAAAACAGGTGGAACATGTTCCTAAAGCTGAAGTTATCCTTTAAATGGAACCCGTGTGCTCCCCTTGACTATATAGGCCCTGGTGCCTGCTTGCATGCTTGATTTATCTTCAGAACACTGTCAATACCTCCCTACTATAGTATGGTCTTCCATGGTATTTTTTTTTTTTTATTCCATTCCAGCACAAATGTATTAGCTCAAAATCTATGGTATTTGGCAGTAAATAGTAAGGTGTTGAAAGTGTTTGACCTAACATTGGCCGCTTAAGTTGGGGTTAATATTTGTATAACAGATCTCCTAGATTTTAGGGATAACTGGATGCTCTAAAGATAAAGTGTGCGTGAAAAGACTACTCTATGGACTTAGACCATCTTACATGACAAGTTGAGCCTTTTGGTTTACCTTTAAATTCTTTTTTTTTACCTAAAACTACTGGTTAAAAATTCTGACAAGAATAAGGTGAGTGAAAGTTTTTTTTATCTCTCTAGCTAAATCACCACATTGCCATTGCCAGCCCTAATCTCTTTGACTTGAAGTCTCATTCTTTCAGCTAAAGCCTCATGGTGTAAGGACATTAGTAAGTGTATGATCTAAGCAACCAAGGAGATCTTGCCAGATTAGGCCTACATGGATACAATAAACAGGTGAGTGTTTGCGTATATAATGCTTTACATTCAAAGCTGATTTTTTCGTTTTAGCTCAATCTATCACTTGTCTCTTCTGTTATAAAGCTGTCAAGGACAAGATGCCTTATACTGACAGTCTTACTAATACAGATCCTCTTAATCATTGTGAAAATGGAACCTTCTGAGTGCCATAGGAGGAAGTCACCCAGCAGGTGTGAATTATATATTTCAGCCCATGAGATAATGTTTTTCTTTTTCTGAAGACATCCATATGCTGTCAATCTTGTCACAGAGAAAATCTTTGTTTTCTCTTTCTTGGAAGCAGATAAATTATATAATATATATATATATATATATATATATATATATATATATATATATATATATATTTATTACAGCTAGTAGAAAGGAAGATGGAGAACATTTTTTTTTTATAATATGCCAGTCATTTCACCACATCCACTCTAAAATATCTCATTCCCTCTGCATTTCAGTGTTTATCATTTGGTGAGTATTACTCATTAGTAAGGTCTTCCTTGATTTTTTAGTTCTAGGGGTTTGAAAAGACTATATTTAGCATTATATGGGTTTGGATATTAGAATTAAAGATCTGGGTAAGTTTAGTGAATAAAATCACTTAGTATTAGAATAGAGATTGATAATTGTCATTTGGAATATTATTTTCTCAGTATGGAAAGTTAATTGGGATGGCCAAAAATGGCTCAATCGAACACTGCTCTAAAAGTTGCAAAATGAATATGGCAAATGTTAGACATGCCAGCCAAAATAATTTTTTTCTTTGTTTTTGTAATATTCACCTAGAGCTTTTCTAGAAAAAACAGAAAAAAAGGCGCCACTTAGTAAAAACTGTTTCACTTTAATAATACAATAGTATTAAAGCACTCACTCATAAGTTGACTGTATGAAGCACATAGATGATCAGGTCTGTAGTCGTATTCCGCTAGCTAGCAGTCTCAGTGTGGGATGTCCTCCTCGTTTGCTGTATTAGAATCCGGGATAATATCCATGGTGGATGTTGCCGGAGGTTCTTCTCAGAAAACCAAAGGGAGGGCTGGACCGCAAACAGGAAGTTCAGTTTGAGACGCAATGCTACGTTCAGCGGGATGACATCAGGACCGGCATGCAACGCGTTTCGATGCTTAATGCTAAGAGACGTTCTAGGTCCCCGCACGCATCTTTCTCAAGCAATCTTGGGGGGGGTAAACAAACCTCCCCCCCCACTCGCACTAATAATTTGCTATTGTCACACAACTGGGTAGGCTCAGGGCGCAGTGCTCTGCTCCCCAAGCCCACCCTTTTTTTTTAAGCCAATTAGAGCCTCTGTGTCAGGGAATCCTGTGAGATGTCTGGCGCATAGATGTGCGCAAGCGCATAGAGATTGCCATAAAATGGCGAACAGGCGCACGCATGCGCGCAGGAGTGCGCGATCGCTTGTGTGCACGCGCACAAGCTTTATTCCTCTTGGCGCCAGATGGCCTATTTAAAAGGAGTCTAGCCTCCTATGCTTTGCTGACTGATCTTCAGCTGTGTCCTGTATCCTGTTCTGATCCTGCGTGCTCTTCCAGTTTATGACCCGGCTTGCTCTTGACTTTGGCTCTGTGTTTTGTTCCTGTACTGATACCCATCTCTGACCCGGCTCCGTTCCTGACTCTGGCTCTGTTTGTTTTGGTACCTCTCTGCCCGCCTGCTGACGAACCTGGCTATTCCTGAGACTCTTCTCCTGTCTATGTTCCTGGCTACTGTTAACCCTCAGTTACCTGCCTGGCTGTTTCCTGTTCCAGCTCTGCACACCGCAGCTTACTCCAGACCGCTGAACCCTGGCAAGCAGTTCACCCGAGACCTTCCTCTTCTGGCAATCGTGTCCCTTTTGTCCTTTGGCTTCCTCTGTCTCACCTTCAGCGGAGCCAGGACAGGAGATATAAGAGAGGCTTACTTTATCAACTCAGTCTCCTATCTGACCCATGACACTCAGGTTTTAATCACGTGCTTGAAAAAAAAACTACCATGATTAATCTCATTCACTAATCACATACTTGCCACATATTTACCTTTATGATTTAAGTGTAAATTTGTCATTTGCGTGAATGTGAAACACCTTTTATATAGTGGGGTCAAATCATGCCTGAATAAATAAGATTAATTACATTTCATTTTAATAAATATGCCTCTTTGTGCCACATGTAGATACTGGCTGACAGGTAAGGCATAGACATGAATAGGGTGTGTGAGTAAGGGTACAATATTACCAAACCCTATTGTACCCCATCAATTGTATGACATTACCAGAAAATTGTTACCACTAGACATTTTGCATTTTAAAATTGTCACAGCAACCTTAACAGTAATCAATAATTTGTGTGTCTGTTCACAGTTGCAGACTCAGATTGGACTCACCAGTTGCATAGTGTCATAGCTATACTATTGCCAGAAACAGCTTTTAACAAACATTTTTGTGCTGCTGAAATAGCCATATTTTATATGGGTCTCCCCCCTCCATATGAACGAGTATGGGGAACTACTCATTCACCAAAAAAAGTGTCAAGAACAAATAAAAAAACACAGTTTTTGAAAATTACTTTATTAAAAAAAAAATGTCCCCCGAAGTAGATCAAACGTCAATTACGCTGCCCGTCACACCACCGTTTTTTTCTCTCTTCTTTTTGGGTCCAGTGGTGCGGCGGACATCGTGATTGATATTGTATCTACTTTGGGGGGCGTTTTTTTTAATAAAGGAATTGTCAAAAACTGTGTGTGCATTTATTTATTGTTTACACTTTTTTGGTGAATGAGAATGAGTAGGGGTACAATGTAAAAGGGGGGCTTTCAGATTCCGATAAGCCCCTGCCCGCAAACCCCCACTACCACAGCCCAGGGTTGTGGGGAAGAGTCCATTGTCCCCACTGGGTGGTGTTGTGGAAACCCCTTAATGTGTACCCAGTGCCATGTCCAACCATAGGAATTTTGCCATCATTTTACAATAGTCTGTGTGGGAAGTGGTTAATCTCCACTGGGTTTGTTTATCTTTTGCTATATAAACAAAAATGAAACTAAAATAAAAAAAAAAAAGTTTCTGGTAAAACAAAATTGAAATTTTTTGGGGGTAAAAATAACCCAAATCAGTATACATTGTTCAGTCTGTATAAAAGTTATAGAGTTTACAATCAATGCTATATATATATATATATATATATATATATATATATTTGAAAATGTATAGGTTCTGATGTACTGACTGCCTGTCTTATTTCTTGAGGCCCTAAAATGCCAGGACAGTACAAATACTCCCCAAAAAGTAGAAAGAAGTTGTAATTTTAACAAATTATTTCTCACACACAGCATTGGCATACTTATAATTACACCCCAAAACACATTCTACCACTCCTGCCAAGTATGGGGATACTTATTCTCTGCCTAGCTGCATAAATGGGGCCAGAATCCAAAGAGCACCTTGGTGTTGAATGAATGAATGAATGACTTGTATAGCGCTACACATGAAAACTGAATCACCTCTAGGCGCTTTTTGCAGCCGGTGCGGTCATTTACCCTGAAGGATCTCGTCACAACGTGGGACACACACATACATATATATACTGGGCCAATTTGGACAAGATCCAATTAACCTACCAGCATGTCTTGTAGTGTGGGAGGAAACTGGAGTACCCGGAGGAAACCCATGCAGACACAGGGAGAACATGCAAACTCCAGGCAGATGGTGTCGTGGTTGGGATTCGAACCAGCGACCCTTTTGCTAACCACTACACCACTGAAAGTGCTAACCACTACACCACTGTGCTGCCCTATAGTAGATTGTACTATTGTAGATTGCACCCTTCCTCAGAGTAACATGCCTGACATGATACTCTGAGGAAGGGCGCAATCTACAATACCCAGAAAACATTTATTACCATGTCTGCCTGACTATACATATGATGTATTTTTGATGTCTTATGGACGATTTTCTACAAATAAATAATTTTTAAGTGGAGCAATCCCTCTACTTTTTCTATATATATATATATATATATATATATATACATATATACTGTGAGGGGGTTAGCTCGGCAGCGGGTGTGTGTGACCCCCTGGATGGGTTCATCACACAAAATTAGGCACAGCAGACAGTGGTAGGAGGAAAACAAAAGGGTGGGGTTTTATTTGAACTATATACAGACAAAAAATATAACAGAAAACAAAAGAAACAGGAAAAGAAATCCTGGTCAACTTGACCGCTCACTACACACGTTGGTGTCCCTAACTAACAACTGGGTACAGCCTTGTGCTGCCCCAGTCCCTAGCTCCCTGCTTTTAGAAGGTCTTAGCAATAGCCACACAGGCTTTGGCTCACCACACAGAAAACCCACTCCCCAGTCTCTACACATAGATCTGGTTCCAGGTTGGAGCATCTCCCTTAGCATGCTGGGAGTTCTTGTAGAGGCCTTAATGAGCCCACTTACTTCAGCTGGGCTCATTAACTCTTCCCCTGCAAGACTCCCAGCACTCCCCCATGTGGTATAAATTGGCATAAAGCCTGAATCTAGGACATATATATCTTCCATCCTGGATGCAACCTGGTGATTTTACCTGCTTGCTGTCACAATATATATATCGTAATGTTGGGGGTGTTTAGCTCAGTGGGAGATGCGTTTGTTCCAGAGAGTCCACAGCAGTAAGTTGTCAGGTTTGAGGGCGTGTCAGCTCATTTTTATTAAAAGGAACAAAATAAAAGTTTATAATCAGGATTTCCCACACAGGGGTTCTTCTCCAGTAAATTCACACAGCCGAAAATACCAAGCCTCCTGACTCCTAGGCTTACTTTGCCTTGCAATTCCCTGCTGAACTAGCCTACTCCTGGCTGCAACAGGATTCTCCAGCCCCCAGGGTTTGCTCACTGTCGCCCCGAAATTAAGGACTTCCTTCAGTCCCCTTGGACTTGCTAGTCACCTCGGCTCTTCCAGACCCTCTTTGGTATCTCAGGCCCTTGTAGCCATGCCAACCTTCCCAGTCCTTCAGACACAAAGTCCCCCCTCACCAAGGATGTAGTCTCACCCAGGGCAGACAGTTTTCCTGACAGGGGTCTGTCTTTCAACAGCAGCAAGCTGCTCACACACCACCTTCCACCTCCTACTGCTCTCACCAGCTCATCGTTATATGGGCTGTGTGCACCTGGGCACACACCCTGATGCCTGTCTACAAGACCCAGACACAGGGTTGGAGATCCCATCCCACCCAAAACTCTTATGCCGCGTACACACGGTCGGATTTTCCGTCAGCAAAAGTCCGATGTGAGCTTTTCGTCAGAAATTCCGACCGTATGTATGCTCCATCGGACTTTTGCTGTTGGAATCCTTCCTCATTGCCCACTCGGCAGGGCATTGTCATGCAGTAGAAGGATCTGTGACCCATTGAGTCCATTGGACAAAGCCGATTACCATTCGTTCTACTGAGCCACTGTGATTGGCCGTGGTACCATATGATCGCTATGACCAATCACAGCTAGCACATGAACAGTGGTAAACAGTGCTGTCATTGTTTACTACTGTGCAAGCTCTGTGATTGGTCACAAAAATCACATGGTACCAGGGCCAATCACAGTGGCCCAGTACAACAATCAGTGATCAGGTTTGCCTGATGGACTCAGTGGGTCACAAATCATGCTGCTGTGTGGCAATGCCTTGCCGAGCGGGTACGTTTATCTGTATCGACTGCTTCTGTCCAGCTGTTCACATACTATGGCTGGACAGGAAGCGGTTAAAGAGAGCATGTACTGAGAGAAAAATAAATTATAGACTGTCATTGCTGTTATTCTGAAAATGCTAGGCACCAAGCTATATTAGGCTATATTAGTTACACACCATAAAAAGTAAAGAAGTCAGGGAAGGTGGATTTCCTAATCTGTATTTTTCTTCCAAGCAAGTGATTTAAAAAATATTGACACCATTTTAGCATGACAGCCAGGCAGCTAAGTTTAGGTGGGGTAGTCAGCACTGGCAGCCTAAATATGTTTCCCATGATAGGTTTCCGTTAACACTGTGATCTAGGAAATAGTATGCCAGACAGATGAAAAAAGCATAACATTTCTAAGGTATACATTGTCCATTTGCCAATAAAATGGCTTTACTAAATCTTGTAATTGTAAGTGGGTTAGTGAAGCTTTTTAAAACGTAGGTGAACATATATCATTCATGAACAAAGTTTGCATTAATGCTTTGCTACTTAATAATTCATGTCTGATTTTTCTAAGCGTACATTCTGCAAATTCAAATGACCGTATGCATGTGATACAGTCTCCCAGAAAGTGACGGAAAGGGTTTGTGTCTGATTCCCAATTATGGTGTTTGAAGGGGACGGTGAAATATTCAAGCAATGACTGACTGTGCAAATTTAGTTTCACCCAGCCTTAATTTTACTTATCTATTCTGTGTCACCTATTCATAACTTGGGTGAAAATGTTAAGGGATTTAATTATCTTTTGAAAGTCATTATAGAACACATGCTAAGTATTAGCTGGCATAAACACTGACGGACAAAGCAATCTGTGGTCAATCTGTAATAAGGCTACCTTGTTTCACTAAGGGACCTATCCTGTACCAGGTAGCTGCAACTGACAAAATATTAGATGTCTGTTAATATATTGAAATGTTTAATTAAATGAGTCTCAAGATTTTTTAACCCCATATATTATGAAATTATGGAAAGCTATTTTTTAAAGCTGAAGTTTAGTTATGAATGTCATGAACTCATACCTGAGCAATCATTGTGGAAGCTGCAATACAGTAATAGCAGCAGTCTTATGTGTCCAGTACTGAGTGCCAACCCTATTCACAGAACAAAGTATTTTTTCAGTTAATACAAGGCATTCTGTGATTAGACAAGGTCAGAGGTGGGGTGGTGACTACACTCAGTATTTCCCCAGACATTAATAAAAATCTTGACAAGGATACCTTCTCACTCTATCCAAAACTAAAAAAAAAAAGGGTTGGCATTGCATATAGGGCATCACAGTGGTTTGGTGGTCAGTCCTCTTGGCTTGCAACACTAGGGTCCTTTGTTTGAATACCAACCAGGACACTATCTGCAAGGATTTAGCATGTTCTCCCTGTGCTTGTGAGGGTTTCATCCCACACTCCAAAGACATACTGGTAGGTTAATAAATCCTGTCTAAACTAGCCCTAGGATTAGATTGTAAGCTCCTTGGAGGCAGGCACTAATGTGATTATGCAATATGTAAAAGGCCTATGTAAATTGTTGGTGTATGTTCATCTTCAAGGAATACACTAGTTTAACTCCTTTCCACAGGCCATGTGCATATATGAGGCCTCACGGAAGTGTTTTTTCTTTCCACAAGGCCACATATATGCATATCTCTCTTTGAGACTGGGCTCTCACACTAACGAACGGGAACTGGGACCCCAACTTCCGGGTCATCTGGTCGCTGTGATAGCCACTGATTGGCTATTACAGTGATCAGTCACTGTTTTTATTTACAGCTTCATCTTCTGCAGGGGAGGAAGATACAAAGTGTGTAAAAAAAAATAAAAAAAATAAAGAATACAATATATACAGGTAGTCTTTACTTAACGACCAGGTTCCGTTCCAGCGACCAGGTCATTAAACATCAAATGAGGAGCCACAAGTAATCAATATATTAAGCATTCTTAACTACTGTACTGTACGGTATTCTGAAAAAAGAGGTCTAAACACAAAACTCCAACTTAATAACGTTGTTTTAATTTGCATAAGTACCAGACACAAAAATCTAAACAACAAAAATCCTGTACTGTACAGGATACAATGATGTACAGTGCCCAAAAAGTAAATGTATACAGTAGACATTTAGAGAAACATTTTAGTCATCAAATCCTTCAATGGGTAATAGTGCTTCAGGGTCATCAGTGTCATCATTGGAGTTACCAACAGGGTCATCAGTGTCATCATTGGAGTTACCAGCAGGGTCATCAGTGTCATCATTGGAGTTACCAGCAGGGTCACCAATGTCATCATTGGAGTTACCAACAGGGTCATCAGTGTCATCATTGGAGTTACCAGCAGGGTCATCAGTGTCATCATTGGAGTTACCAACAGGGTCATCAGTGTCATCATTGGAGTTACCAGCAGGGTCGACAGTGTCATCATTGGAGTTACAGTACCAGCAGGGTCATCAGGAGTTGTGGATGAGGGAGAAGATGACAAGGAAATGATAAAACTGGTAGAGGTAGCTTGCAAGAAGAATTCTGTTAAGGTGCTCTGCTTTTTAATTTTATTCTGTTATAAATATCACTATAACAGTCAGGGGCGTAACTAGAAATCACAGGGCCCCATAGCAAAATGTTGTATGGGCCCCCCCCCCTGCAAACAGCCCCCCCACCAAAAAAATGAACTAGTGCCATTGAACAACAGATTACCACACTCACGTGGCACAGTACCCAGGCAACAGCTTTTATTAATTTTGAACAACAAAGTACGGTATGCAGTATACTGTATGCAGCCCCTGAAGGACACACATTGCTGACCTCCATGGATTTTTTTGCGGGCAATTTATTTGGGAAATTACTTCAATCATCCCGGCACCATGGTTGTTATGGTGTCAGAATGATTGTAGCACATTATTTCTATTATTACATTGTTATATAAAATGAAATAGTTCAACTCACCATAATGCAGAATCAGTGGGAGCCCCGAGTTTGTCACTTGCCACCGTCGTCTGCCACCAGCTGCAGATTGTCACTTGACACGTTGCAGATTGTCACTTGCCACAAGTTGCGGATTGTCCACTTGCCAAGTCACCTGCCACACATTGCGGATTGTCCACTCGCCACGTCACCTGCCACACATTGCGGATTGTCCACTCGCCACGTCACCTGCCACACATTGCGGATTGTCACTTGCCACAAGTTGCAGATTGTCCACTTGCCACGTCACCTGCCACAAGTTGCGGATTGTCACTTGCCACAAGTTGCAGATTGTCACTTTCCTGCTAAGGTGGGGAATGGGGATTGTCACTTCCTATGTCCCAGTCTGAGTCAGGCAGCAGAGAGATGATGTAATCTCTCTGCTGCCTGCACAGTGAGTGAGGGCGGAACTGCCGGGATGCAGGGCGGGCGCCAGGCGGTGAGAGATGATGTCATCTTTCTGCTCCGCCACCCGCTGATTGGCCAGTCCACCCACCGAGCCTCCCAGCAGGCAGTTCCCCCGTCCGCTCTCTCACCCGCCCGCCGAGCCGCCCAGCTGCATCCGCTCGCACAGTCAGTGTGACTGTGCGAACGCCGAGCGGACGGGCAGCTCAGCGGCTCATCCGCCCAGTGCCATCTTAAGAGCATTATAGGCCCCCGGGCAATACAGTGCACTGGGGCCCTGTCTACACTACACTACACTATATCCACTGACCACTACACTACACACCACACTGACCACTACACACCAACCTACCTGATTCCTATAATGACCACTACTACACAATACACTATACACTACCCACAGACCACTACATAATACACTACATACTGACCGCTACACAATACTCTACTCACAGACTAATACACCACACACACACACACACACACACACACACACACAATTCACTACATACTACACACACACACACACTATACACTACACACTCAGACACAATACACTACACACACTATACACTACTGCCTGCACACTATACACTACACACACACACAATACACTATACACTACACATACACACTACACACACTATACACACTACACACACTATACACCACTACCTGCACACTATACACTACAAACACACACTATACCCTACACACACACAATACACCACATACACAATACACAATACACTACACACAATACACTACACACACACACACACAATACACTACACACACTATACACTACTGCCTGCGCACTATACACTACAAACACACACACTATACACAATACACTACACACAATACACTATACACTACACACACTATACACAATACACTATACACTACACACAATACACTATACACTACACACACACACACTATACACTACACACACTATACACTACTGCCTGCACACTATACACTACACACACACAATACACTATACACTACACATACACACAATACACACTACACACACTATACACCACTACCTGCACACTATACACTACAAACACACACTATACACTACAAACACACACTATACACCACATACACACACACAGTACACTACACACAATACACTACACACACACACACACAATACACTACACACACTATACACTACTGCCTGCGCACTATACACTACAAACACACACACTATACACAATACACTACACACAATACACTATACACTACACACACAAACACTATACACAATACACTATACACTACACACACACACACTACACACAATACACTATACACTACACACACACACACTATACACAATACACTATACACTACACACACATTGCACTATACACTGACTTTATGGCTGCTCCCCCTCCCCAGACCATATCTCTTCCCCCCCCCGAGCCAGCAACAAAACTCACGAGTGAGTCTCTTACCTTTTTTTCGCCCCCTGCCCCAAAACACCAAACCCCCCATGTTGAGGGCATGTGGCCTGGTACGGTTCAGGAGGGAGGGGAGGGCCTCTCTCTCATCCCCCCCTCTTTTCCTCCGGCCTGCCAGGTTGCGTGCTCGGATAAGGGTCTGGTTTGGATTTTGAGGGGGACCCCCCACGCCATTTTTTCGGCTTAGGGGATTCCCCCCAAAATCCATACCAGATCGAAGGGCCTGGTATGCTCCTGGAGGGGGAACCCATGCCGGTTTTTTTATTTAAAACTTGGCGTGGAGTTCCCGCTCAGGATTCATACCAAACACAGTGCCTGGTATTGGTGGGAATCCACGTTGGATCTCCGTCCACCGGCCTCAATGTCAGCAATGCGTGTCGCTCATTGCAAAAGGAAAAACAAAATTTTTCCTTTCCCGATGACGAGACAGCTCGGCGCTGGCTCTCACGACGGGACTCGTAGGGTGTCAATCTCGCCGCTAGAAGAGGCGAGACTGACACAAAATCGGCGGCACCTACTGTAGGACCTTTCGGGCATTTTTATTCCAAAAAAGTCCACTTTCATCCACGTTAAATATCTGCTCTGGACAGTAGCCACCTTTTTCGATGATTTTATCAAATTCAACCACAAATTTTCAGCTCCTTCCACATCTGCATTAGCAGGCTCCCCACTGATACTCCAATTATGGAGATTGAATCTCCCATGAAACCTTTGAAACCATACATGACTTGCTGTAAATATTTCAGTTGATTCTTCTCCTTTGTGCACTTTCAAATTCTCAAAAATTCTGCATGCTTTTTGGTTTGGTTTGAATCAATAAAAGACTCATTGGCATACTTTTTTCTATTTGGTTGTCAATCCATACTGCCAGCAATTTCTCCATTTCTTGAATGAGGCCTTTCCGCTGCCTAGTTATTATGGCTTGATATCCTGTCAATGTTTTTACTGCCTCTTTCACTCTATCCTTATCCTTTAGGATTGTTGAAATGGTAGATTCCAATCCACTTGATATTTCTTTAACTTTCTTGCCAGCATCATAGTCCTTAAAGCGGAGGTCCCACTAAAAAAATAAATATTAAAAGCCAGCAGCTACAAATACACCAGCTGCTGACTTTTAATATATGGATACTTACCTGTCCAGGGCGCCCGCAATGTCGGCAGCCGAAGCCGATCTGTCGCTCGAAGATCGGCTGCTGCCGCCGCCATACTCGGTAAGGGAATCAGGAAGTGAAGCATTGCGGCTTCACATCCCGGTTCCCTACTGTGCATGCGCGAGTCACGCTGCCCGTCTTCACTGGTCCCCACTGTGTTCTGGGACCCGTGTGTTTCCCAGAAGACAGCGGGGGGGGGACAGAGTAGGCCTCTAAAGTGGCGTAGATCACCGAGGTGATCTATGCCAGGAAGTGGGAGAAAAAACCTGTATTAGACAGGTATCTGCTCTCCCCTAAAAGGTGCCAAATGTGACACCGGAGGGGGGGAGGATTCCAAAAAGTGGAAGTTCCATTTTTAGGTGGAACTCCACTTTAATGATCTTCATTTTCATATCAAGATCAATAGCCTCTCAGCTGCTTGCTTAGAGGCTGAGACGGCCATCAGTTCAGGCACCTGGCGGATCCTGACTCCCAGAGTGCCTGGACTGATCTGTGTGATGTCAGCAGAGAGCGGACTTCAGACCTCGCTGTGCTGAAAACGGGTCATAGGAGTGCAAAACGAATTGCACTCCTGTGACCCTTAGAAGAAGCCCAGCCTAACAAGCTCAGGCTGGACTTCTCCTTTAAAGCATCAACATACAAAGAAATTTTGAACATTTTGGGGATGGCCCGTTCCTGTTCCAACATGACTGCACACCAGTGCAAAGAAAAGTCCATAAAGACATGAATGAACAAGTTTTGGGTGGAGGAGCTTGACTGGCCTGCACAAAGTTCTGACCTCAACCTGATAGAACACCTTTGGGATGAATTAGAGGGGAGACTGCGAGCCAGGCCTTTTTGTCCACATCAGTGCCTGACCTCACAAATGCGTTTCTGGAAGAATGGTCAAACATTCCCATAGACACACTCCTAAACCTTGTGGGACAGCCTTCTTAGAAGAGTTGAAGCTGTTATAGCTGCAAAGGGTGGGCTAACTCAATATTGAACCCTACGGATTAAGACAGGGATTCTATTAAACTTTGTGTGCGTGTAAAGGCAGGCATCCCAAAACTTTTGGTAATAAAGTAGAGTATATCATTTTAAAAATAACAAACAGGGTATACTTCGAAGCCCTAATACTGCTCTTCTCTACTGCTTGCTATGGTGGGGGGGGGGGGGCGCTGTACATAGAAGTTTTTTTACCCTCATACTTATGCCGCGTACACACGATCGGTTTTCCCGCCGGAAAAACCTTGGATGTTTTTTTCCAACGGAATTCCACTCAAGCTTGTCTTGCATACACGCGGTCACACCAAATTCCGCCCGTCAAGAACACAGTGACGTACAACACTCTAACGAGCTGAGAAAAATTTAGTTCAATGATTCCAAGCATGCGTTGAATTGATTCCGTGCATGCGTGTTTTTTTGCGCGTTGGAATTGCATACAGACAAACGTTTTTTCCGCTAGGAATTTTTTCAGTCGGGAAAATAGAGAACCTGCTCTCAAACTTTTGTTGGCGGGAATTCCGACAGAAAAAGTCAGATGGAGCATACACACGGTCGGAATTCCCATCCAAAAGCTCACATCTGACTTTTTCCGACAGGAAAAACGATCATGTGTACGTGCAATAGACTGCATTCAGATAAAAGAAAAAAAACCTCTGCCATTAGAACCACTTTAAACAATCTTGCAATATCCTGTTTGTTTCCTTTACATGCATAAAATTATCCTTCATTGCCTGCGCTGCAACTTACATATGCAGGTAAACTACGACACTGAAACATAGGACATTCTATTCCTATTTAGCAGGTCTTTACTAGTCAATGTATTACTGATCTTCCAAAGACAACAATGCCCCTGTTTTCAGATCAGTTAAAAAAAAAAAAAGTGTAATTTTTTACACCTGTGTGCAAAAGGCCTTAAAAAAAGTTGCATGCTACTTTTATTACCCAATTGGACACTTCCCCAGACATGACTAGAGGTGTGTACATAGGTAAGTGTTTGTATGTGTATATATACTGATGTGTCTGCAGAGCAATGGACAGTGTAAGTAGGGCAGAGATTAGTGTCAGTAGGTCAATGGACAGTGTCAGTATTTTTTATTTGTATTCTTTTTTTCACAATTTTTTTAGGAGCCCCGTTACGGGGCTTTGATGAAATATCAAATATTAATAGTCAATATCAAAAGTTTGCTCTAGAGTTCCACGATTCTTAGTTATAAGCCTCGTACACACGACCGAGTTTCTCGTCGTAAAAAACACGTCGTTTTTTTCGACGAGATTCTTGTTAAGCTTGTCGATTTTCTCGTCAAGCTTTCCATGCGTACACACTGACATTTCCCAATTTCCTCGTTGTTCTCCACGGTCACGTCCAGCACGTACAACGGCACTATAAAGGGGAAGATCTTTTTTCTTGGCGCCACCCCTTGGGCTGCTTTTGCTGCTCTCGTGTTACCGCGTGTGAAGTAAAAGTTTGGGAAGAGACGATTCGCGCTTTTCAGTCTTCGTACTTTTCAGATCGTTTTCTGCGGTTCAGTTTGTGCTTGTGGGTTCGTATCTTGACTTTCAGGGCGTCTAGGCAGGTCGTATCTGTTTTACAGTGCGTTCTTGCCTGTTCGTTTCTGTTTTTCAGTTCGTTATTCATAGGCCTTGCTGTTCTAAAGTGCGTTCTGTTCTGTACGTTCTGATAAGACGACCGTTTCCTAGCCATGTCGCCTGGACGTTCTCGTTGTCGAGTTCGTGCTGTGCGTGCGCTTGGTGTTGGTCTGCTTGTTTTGGACCAAGACCAGTCCATGAATGGTGTGAGGAGGAGTTCATGGACCAAGAATTGGTTGCTCCAGCGGGACCAATTCTGCCACATGCCTCTGCTGCGGGAGATCGTCGAGAATAATCCTGAGGACTACAGGAATTTTCTGCGGATGTCTGACCCCGTTTTTCAGGAACTGTTGGCTTTGGTGTCCCCCTATATTACCAGGAAGGACACCGTTATGCGGGAAGCCATCAGTGCTGAGCAGAGGCTCATCGCCACGTTACGTTATCTGGCGACAGGGAGAAGTCTTCAGGACTTGAAGTTCACGACAGGCATCTCCCCCCAGGCTCTGGGCCTCATAATCCCAGACACCTGTTCTGCCATTATACAAGTCCTGCAGGAGGACTATATTAGGGTAAGTTTTCTCCATTAACATCACATTTTATGTATTACATGTATGCTAATGTATTGTATTTCTTTCATCCTTCCCTAATTACCATGATTGTAATATGCTGAGAATGTCCCCTTTGTCCTCATGTATGCCTGAAGCTTTAGATTGCCCCTTTTTTCTCCTCCATGCATATTTCCCTTCACTAACCTTTCCAGCAGGGGCTCCTGTTGCTCCAAATGTTTGGGGGTTCAAACCCCAATTTAGGAAATAAACTTCCTCCTTTTTTGCTCTGGTGCCTATTAAACGCCCCCATTTGTTCCCTCCAATGCAGCCATTTTGTTCCCTCTAATGCAGCCATTTTGTCCCCTCCAATGCAGCCAGTTCCCCCCCAGCCCTGCACTTACCTTCTTGTGGTCAGCGCCATCCTTCTTCTGTCCTTGATGTCTTCTCCTTCCCTTGATGTTGCATCAGCCAATCATGTTACCATTAAACAGACTTGGTGAACATGATTGGCAGAGCAGCCTGTCAGTGTTTACCCAAGGAATGCCCCCCCCTGCGTCCCCTATTTAACTTTTCTGCAGCCAATTACATCCCTCAGGCTGTAATGTGCAAGACAATTTTCCTTACTGTTTCTGATATGCAATTTTAAGCCCATAAATGCCGCAGTTCTTCATATGTCGGTCGCTTAACAGGGGGCCATCCACCTGAATAGTGGGCGGCATAGACAATACATAGGTTAATGCAAGGCATGAACCTATGTATTGTTCTGAGTGACGGGCACAGGAGAGAGGGGGCAGTGCTCCAGCGCCCACTCTGGACGCACCGCCACTGCAATGCTATCCTGTGGCCAAACACATCTACCCCCCCTCCCCATTATAATTTATTAATGGACCATCATAGGGGGTGATGAATATGATACATGAGCCTTCCATTATACTTATTTAAAACACCTTAATAAACATAGACTTTGCTTGATGTTGGCCTCTAATGTATTTTCTTAGAATATACTTGTAATGTTTGATTTGTGTATTCTAATATTTTTTCATCTTGTTTGACTCCACAGCTTCCTTCCACGCCACAGGAATGGCAGACTGTGGCATCGGAGTTTGCCACGCGGTGGGACTTCCCCAACTGCGGTGGTGCTATAGACGGGAAGCACGTCCGCATCGTGCCACCACCCCATTCTGGGTCCTACTACTTCAATTACAAGGGGTTTCATAGCATTGTGCTGATGGCGGTGGTGTCAGCACGGTATGAATTCCTCTATGTTGATGTAGGGAAGAATGGCCGGATGTCTGATGGGGGATCCTTCATCCAGACGGAGTTTGCCCTCCGTCTCCAGAGTGACGACCTTGCATTGCCACCGGATGCAGGGAATATTGAAGGACTCCCCTTTGTTTTTTTGGCTGATGAAGCCTTCGGGCTCGGACCACATCTTATGAGGCCATTTCCTCAGAGGACCCCGACCCCAGAGAAGAGGGTGTTCAATTACCGGCTGGCCAGGGGCCGAAGAGTCGTTGAAAATGCCTTCGGCATAATGGCCAGCCGGTTCCGCCTTTTTAGGACTCCCATCCACTTGGCGGACTACAAAATAAACTATGTAGTGTTATGCTGCTGTGTGCTACACAATTTTCTTTGCCGCAAATCTAATTCATATATGGCCTCAGTTTTGCCTGAGGCTGGACTTTCCCCTGATAATCCCCTGTCGGGCCTGGAATCTGCCCGTGCTGGCTTGCCCCCCCAAAATGCCCGTGATGTTCGGGACAAATACATGGACTATTTCACGGGTAGGGGGGCAATTCCTATGCCAGGCTATGTCTAAAGATTGCTGTCTAACGATCCAAATAAAAATCTTGTTTAAACTTCTAACTTTTCTTGGTTTCCTGTCTCCTAGTTTGTCTTAGTGCATTTGTAGTGCCAAGTGTATTTTCCTTTAGTAAATACCAACCATTTCACTATGTAACCTTAAAAAATGTACCAAATAAGGTTAGAGCATATTAGAAAAAAAAGCTACACGTTGTTTGTGTTCAAATCTTTTACTATGTGCAAATTCACACACCTTTTTTTTTTTTTTTTTTGTTTGCCTGGCCACAAACCGGCAATTGTTTTCTTAGGAAAATACAAAAACAACAGTTGCATTCCAAAAATTACAAAATTGGATACCTCAGAGCAATCTGAGACATTCACTTACACAAACTATATGTCTCTATGTGCCCGTCCTAATATGGGGTCCTGCCACCCCTTGCCCAGCCAAAAATTGAATATGCACACAATTGGGATTATTTTCCTATAGGGATTTTAGACTCCTGATCCCTATTGTCAACATGTGCTATCTGCCATCAGGGGTGATCAATGGACGTGTTTTGGGGGTGCAACCCCTTCCTCAGTTCACCTACTTTAGATACGAGGAAGGGGTTGCACCCCCAAAAGACGTACATGGATATCCCCTGATGGCAGATAGCACATGTTGACACACTGTGTGCAGATTCAATTTTTGGCTGGTTTGATTGTCAAAAAGTTTTTTACAAGTAGAAGAATAAACATGAACAAAAGGGAGTTGGGATGCCTTATTGAATTCTCCCCAAAACATCGAGAATGTCTTTAAATGTTTGATCCATCACATGAATTCTTTCTTTAATTTTGTCCAGTTCCGTGCTACATTCCATCACTTGCTGGATGAGGAGGAGGGCACTGTCAGCAGAGAAACCTGTACTATCCTTCACCCCAACATTCACATCCCCTAAAAACAAAATAAAAAGGTATTATAACTCTGCAGGCCTACCTCTCTTACCTGAAGCTGTGGTGACAGATACTGACCTGTTGTGGTGACCAGTTCCACAACGTCATCCACCTCTCCTTCCTGCACTTCTCCTTCCTCCACCTCAACTTCCTCTACATCCTTCGTTTGTGGGTCTTTGGGAGTTTGGGGTTGTTGTGAAGCTGTGGGGTTCTTGTGCTCCCTGGAGTGTCCTCCTCCCAGTCTTCTCTCCCCTATGAGAATCAAACAAAAGGTAGAGTTATCACACAGAAATTCTCTATGTTAAACAAAAAAACAGGCTAAATTGCTTGGAAGTGGGGTACAAGTGTGTGTTTGGGCGGAAGTTAAAGATGAATGCATTATTTCTGACCAAGAATATGCTTAGTATTCACCTTTGTCTGTCATTTTTTAGACATGTAGGCAACACAAAAATTCTCTGAAGCACCTGTGTGGGACACCTAAAAAAGGCGGGTCTGGTGGCCCACACTATAGTGCTCCAAAGTACAGATGTGGAAGCAGCTGCTGAGTGTCCTCTCCTTTACACTGACAAAAGTTTGCATTTCATTCTCTTTACAAACACATCATCTAGCCTAAAACTTTGTGCCCCAAATTTCCCAAAAAATGGCAGATGTCTAATTACTTTTGTGGCTGTAAAATAAGCCAAAACAGCGGATAGTGGCCGAACGAAGTGTCTGTAACGTAACGAACGATTACTGTGCCCAACCAAGTTGAAAATATAACATTTTGGAAGGGAGTCCAATAAGAAAAAAAAAATAAACCAGCAACATGTCAGTTTAGAAAAGGATTAATAGCATAAAAGTGTACATTTTACTTACTTTTTGCGAGCATTCTCTTAATGCTCCTTAACTGCTCTGGCTCCCTCAGTTTGAGGTCTGACCACCTCTTTCTGAGCTGCTCATTTGAGTGTTTCACCCCAAAATTCGTCTTCAGACTCTTCACGACTTTAGTGAGGATTTTGGCCTTCCTTCTATTTGGTTTGCTATACGGCCCATGCTTTGCGTCATAATCAGACTTGAGCAAGATGTCCACCATCTCCGCCATCTCCGCAAAAGATATATTCGATGCCTTGAATCTCCTCCTTGATCGTGACGTTTCCTCGGTCTCCGGGCTTGTCTCCTCCTCGTTAGTTGCGGAATTATCAGACACCTGCTGTAACTCCGCCATATCTGTCTGCGCGCCGAAAGAGAAGGGGCGGGGAAAAGATGTTAGTTAGAACGTCATGGGCGGGCGACGTGTGCGGAGCGACGTGTTCGAATTTTGCCGCATGCGTGGTGTGTATATAGCAAACACACATGTGACTATAGTACGTTCGGTGTGCGGCGAGAGGAGTTCAAGTGACGGACGTGCGAACGAAGGTATGTGATTTTGTGACTTGGACAAATTGTTGGCCTATACTGTTTTGAGAATGTTGTAGGATATATATGGTGACTATGATGTTAAGGAGGTTAGACTGTTTGCCTCACATTAGTTATATATTATTTCTTAAACTTGCAGATACAATATGAATGTCTTTATTAGCGACAAAGAGTTCCTGGCGGAATTTATTGACCGGGTAAGGGAGCTGCCCGCTCTGTGGGAGACGAAAAACCCCATCCATAAAAAAAGAGGGGTGAGAAAAGCAGCGCTGGAGAAGCTGCTCCCATTTGTGCAGACCAAGGTGCCCACAGCCACAGCAAAACAAGTGGACACTAAAATTGGGAGCTTGAGAGGCACCTACAGGACTGAACGCTCTAAGGTCCTGGCTTCTCAGAGGTCAGGAGCAGCAGCAGGTGATGTGTATGTCCCGATTTTGTGGTACTACAGCAGGATGTCCTTCCTGGATGACCACATTGAGGCAAGGCCATCACTCTCCACTCTTCCCCCCAGACTTCCCTGCAGCCAACCTGAGCCTTCTCTGGAGCAAGAGGAGGCAGCCATCCTGGATGATCCTGATTTGGCCATCTGGAGCCAGGTATAGTATTAAATGAAATTGCATTGTAATAAAATTAATGTTTGACAAATATGTCAAGATGAGAAACATACAATATTTTGGGTTCCACAAGTGAAATCAAGATCTCGAGACATTAGTCTGCACTTAATTGGGTGCTAAATAGTCAATCTGATGTAGGTGTAAATTAGAAAAAATGATTTCTGGATTTACATTCTAATTGCTTCAATCATGTTTATAAAGTTTGATGCAAAGATTAAAGCAACATATTAAACTATGTCCCTTTTTTCATACACAGGATGAAATCAGCCAGGAGGAGGGTCTGGAAACTGTCAGGCAGGAGGAGGAAGGGCCCAGTGGCAGGCAGGAGGTGGCAGGGCCCAGTGGCAGCCAGGAGGTGGCAGGGCCCAGTGGCAGCCAGGAGGTGGCAGGGCAAAGGAGAAGCACCAGATCCCAGGTGCCTCCCATCCGGCTTCCCAAAAGAGGCAGGAGGGACAGGACCACCAGTGAGGCAGCAATGGCCCTTATTAAAGAGGCCCATGCCACCCTCAAAGAGCCCACATCCCCTGAAGAGGCCATTGCCGGCCTAGTGGAGGCAAAGTTCAAGGTGATGAGCATGAAGCAACGCCTCCTATGCGAGCCCCTGCTCATCACCTTGCTCAACAAGGGGGTGATGGAAAAAATTACCCCCAATACCGCCATTTGTGAGGTGGCACAACTGTCCCAACCTCAACCTCCTCCTCCACCTCCACATTCTTCTTCTGCCCCACCCCCTTCTCCTCCACCTCCACCTTGTTCTTCTGCCCCACCCCCTTCTCCTCCACCTCCACCTTGTTCTTCTGCGCCACCCCCTTCTCCTCCACCTCCTCCTCCTCCTGACAGGAGTACCCCTCCAGTGGCCCAGCCTCCAGCCAAACGAAGAAGGAAGGCTGCAGGGAAGGCTTCAGGAAAGGTTGCAGGGAAGGTTGCCAGGAAGACGAGGAAGTGATGGCCTTGCTTCATTGTGGTCGGACAGAAGGCAGCCTATTGTAGTACCACACACTTGGGACATATATATCACCTGCTGCTGTTCCTGACCTCTGGGAGGCCAGCATCAGATTGTGTTCAGAAATGTTGGCCTTCTCAAGCTCCCAATTTTAGTGTCCACACAGGGTTGCTGTGTGCTCTGGGGTCCCTGGGATGCACAAATGGCAGCAGCTTCTCCAGCGCTGCCTTCTCTTTATTTTAGTTCAAACATGAATAAATGTTATTTTTCTTTAAGTTCATACTTGACTATGTGTATTTGTAAAAATGTAAAATCTAGCTTTGGAGTAAGCAGATACATTTGACTGACAAAAAAAGGGACAGATAACAACCCCCCCAAAAAATAACTAAATCGTATTTCCCAAAAAGTGTGTAAAATTTAAATAATATATATGAAAAGATTCAATGGGAGATCACTACCAAAACATTGCGAAATTACAATTAACATCAGTTAGAAAAATAACTATTTTTTTTATATTCCTAAAAACTTGCACGATATAATACACATAAATCTTCTTAAGAGCAACAAGAAAAATGTTAAAAAAACATAGTCATAACTCTGTGTGAATATCAGCAGCAAAAGAAGTTCATTCGTTTGGATTAATGTCACATTCTAACGAAGATTTCAATGCACAACATTTAAACGATGCAAAAATTTGGAGCGTGACGAATGTGCTATCTCCATTACGAAGGCTTGTTTTACCAGAAGATGCGCTCCCATCTCATAGTTGCTTGTGAGCATGCGCGCTTTTGGAAGAGTCGTAAAAGCATACACACGAACCATTTTCTCGTCACAAAACAGGCCGACGAGAAACACGACGAGGAAATCTGGAATCCTGACGAGAAAATAGAGAGCAGGTTCTCTATTTTCTCGTCGAGATTCACGGCAATTTTCTCGTCGTAAAACCATACACACGAACGGTTTTCTCGACAAAAAAGCTCACGCGGCACTTTTCTTGCCGGTTTTGGACGAGAAACTCGGTCGTGTGTACGAGGCAATACTCTTGAATTTTGCCAATTCCCAGAGTACCATGATGCTGCATGGCTCATAATGGGAACATTGGTCTCTTTACCAATATGTACTGTCAGCACAGCAGGAAGTTCTGCCTGCATTTTAAAAGACTGGGAACCAATCAGAACAACTCCTGGAGCCAGTTAAGAAACCTGAGCAGCAGCACACAGCAGAGAATAGTCTGAGCCACCAGCAGGATGAAAATCTGCTCTCAAGTTTTCACTAGACTCCCTCCCTAATGGAAAGGTTGGAAGAACATACAACGGGTACTCCCAGAGTATGATCCCTGATATGGCCTTGTCAAGGGAAACTGATAGCTTGGGAGGCTAAAGGTCATATTCAGACAGATAAAGTTAATGCCTGAATATGTGTCAGAAGCATAGGAAGTCTTTTTTTTTTACTTTGAGGCATCATCTATTTGGACACCTTTTTGGACCCTGTAATATAATATATACTTCTGCTTTTCAAGTCTGCTGCCCTGCTTTCTTTGTGGCTGATTTGGTGCCTCTGCAGTTTGGGGTCTTCTGTACATTAATCACTGTGTTTACGTTCAGCCGGCTTGGTCCCTCCCATCTGGTGCACCCAGGCTGTGTGGGCCGCCCCGCCCAATATCTTATGCTCTATATATCACAATCAACTTATTGACTAAATATTCTTTTATAAATTTAGAACTTTCTGTGGCTTGATCTCTCATACTGCTCCAGCCCCCCTTTTGAGCGTGCACATCGCTGTCACCTTTGGACACTTTCCATTTTCATTCTGTTCTGATTCCTCTGTGCTGTTCTGGTGCTCCGGTCTCCTCTTACTTTTTGCATTTTGATCTCTCTTGGTTGAAATATACAACAAATGGGGTCAGTATTTTTAGCTTTGTTTATGCATTGCCTTTTATGCTCTGTGTTGATATCTGTAAATGTTTTCAATATGATATATGTATGTACTTTGTGGCATGTTTGATGTTGTTTGTAATTATGCTTATATTACTATTGTAGATTAATCACACATATCTGGAATTCTTCAGCCCATTGTCCCTGAAGAAGACTTCTACTCTATCTGTTGAAATGCATTGGATTTCCTCTGTCCTTCTGATAGTGGAATTGGGTTATTCCAGTTGTTCATTTCCACCATGTGTTTGTTTTTATCATATATCACATATTGTTTAATATCTATATTTATGTAACAATACATTTTAAATTTTATAATAATAATTTTTGTTCATGGTCCAATAAAGTCACATTTTTGAGGAACTTTTTTGCACCTTATAATGAAAACCGACACCAGCTCAGACTCCTGAACTACAATGTTTCTGAAAATAGTCCTGAATACTGCGTCCACATTTTCCATCCACATTTCCATCCTTTTCAATATGGCCACAAGAGCCCAGGCCGACTTTCGGGCTATTCACTGCATCTTCCAAGGAAAAGTGACATGCTTGCTCACCTCATGAAGGCCTCAGCCATTTAGAGAGACCGCCTTTAGATCAGTGGTTCTCAACCTGGGGGTCGAATGACGATTTTCCAGGGGTCACTGAATCCTGGGCTGTTCCTGAAGCCCGCCCCGCTCTCCCAGCCTTTTTGTGGCCGCCTAGCTGGGCTGTTCCTGGAGCCTGTGGCCGCCCACTTAGTCCACGGCATGGCTGGGGGGAAGAAACTAGAGGTCAGCTGACTGGTGAGGAATGTTAAGTGGGAGAGGCTGGAGGAGACCCTATCTCCTGATTTCAGCATAGGTGTCACTGATGCGAGACACCACAGAGCTGGAGACAGTGTGTAACACTGCCTGTGATTATAGTTGTCATTAAAGGTCCCCACTGCAGTTTTTAAATCAGCAGATGACCTTGATCAAGAGCACCTAAGTTGGCTAAACAGAACTCCCCCCCCCAGCATTGCCACTCATCCCAACTCCCCACCAGCACTGCCACTCATCTTATTCCCCCCACCGCCAACCAAGGAGTAAGAGAAGGAATAAAAATAGAGAATACATGGTAGGGAGAGGCAAAGAGGGGGCGGGAAAAAAAAAAGGGAGAGGAAAAAAAAATAAGAGAGAGAACAAGAAAGCGGGCTAGAGAGAGGGATGAGGGGAAAAAAACAAGAAATTGGGAGAGAGAGAGATAAAAGGGAAAAAAATGAGAACAAAGAGAATGGTACATCCTGAAATGTACCATAAGGGGTTTAATACTATAAGAGTTGAAGGGACTCAGGGAGCGCTAAATGTCCATGGGTTAGGGGGCGCAAATTACTTGTCTTGCCTTGGGTGCTGACAACCCACGCTACCAAAATACATTTTACTGTTAGGGGTCCCCACGACTTGGGACATTTTATCAGGGGGTCGCGGCACTAGGAAGGTTGAGAACCACTGCTTTAGATGCTTCACATCTTTATCTCTGATTGGATAGAGCTTGGCCATCTTGCTCAGAAGGGAGGGATGTCTCATGACCTTGCTCCTCTTATCCAAAATTATGTCCCCTAGTTCTGTGAAGAATGAGAATTTAGAACACTCTCTCTACGTTGTGCGGTTCAAAGTGCGACCCTGATCCGACTTCGAGTGCAGCCCCGATCCAACTTTACAGTTTCTGGATCAAAGTTGCATCAAAAGTCGCATCAAAGTAGCGCAGGAACCCCTCAAAGTCACTGCAACTCTAAGTTGCATAAATTGGAACAGGTGCCACTGAACTCAATGGACTGTGACCCGCCATGCGACCCCGTGTGTCCAAAGACAAGTCGCACTAGTGGAAACAGAGCCCAAATGTGCTTACAGAACTTCCTCTTGCTTTGCCAGAGACTCTACCTTGGTTGGGACAGTTCCAGTTGTATAAGCTGCATTTATTACAGAAGATTTACACAGAGGTGTAATTATATAGCTTACATCACTCCAACTTGCTGGAGGTCACATACCAGGGCATTCACATCGGAAAAGGTTATGGAGATAACATATTTGTGTATTATCTTCATATGGATACTTGCAAGCATTTTCTTGCATGCATTGGGATTCTCAGCATTCCCAGGGTCCTATTGAATGATATGAATCTCACCTAGGCATGATGGATGGAAATCTGTGTGTAAGGTAAATACAGTATATGATTTTATTTCTCTCCTTGTGTGTGTCTTTGACATACAATGTGTCTTTTGTTCATAGCAAGGAAGCTGACCTTAGATGCAAGGTCCACTTTAATCAGACATTAAAAGAGAAATAAGGTTTAAAAGCAATAGCATATAGACAGCAGTCATACTGTTATGAAAGGCTGTTTTGTCTTGGTTGTTCTGAGTTCCTGCACTGGAAAAGCTTCTGTTCCATGTCATATTCTTATGTTTGCCACAGAGGAGAATCCACAGAATACTGGTCAAATGTGATAAAGTAGAAAGGACTAATTCAAAATAAAGCATGACAAGATGACAGAAGTATGAATTCTGACATACACATCATGGTCCAAGGCTGTTCACTTTGCAAGGGGATTTGCCCAAGCATTTTAGTGAATGAGGTGAAGCTCTCCTGACTTCCATCATCCAATTATGTGCAAGCAAAAATGATGTTTCTTTTATTTCCTTGAACTTGATTGGATATTCTTTGCCAAGTGAACCTTCTCGAGATTCACTTAGTTCTGGGACAGTTCTGATTTCCCTTGCAAAGTAAACAGCCTATTTTTCTTTAGTAAAACAACCTTTCTAAGTAGTAAAGAAAGGATAAGAATGACAGCTATTGCCTAGTAAACACAATCGGTTTTCCCAGCAGTAAAAAGTCAGCCAGGAAAACCAAGGGGAAAACTGAGAACCTGCTCGGTAGCTTTTTCCCCCTACACACAGCCGGGTTTCCCAGCAGGAAAACTGCCATGAGAGCTTTGGTCGGGAAACCCAACTGTGTGTATGCTCCACTGCAGTGTTTCCCATAGGAAAACTGCCTGCTTAAAAACCGCCTGGAATCCCGGCGGGAAAAAAGAGAACATGCTCTCTTTTTTCCCGCCAGGATACCCGGCGGTTTTCCTGTTGGGAAAACTGCAATGGAGCATACACACGGCCGGGATTCCCGGCCAAAAGCTCTCATGGCAGTTTTCCTGCCGGAAAAAACGGTTGTGTGTACGAAGCATATGGAGCTTTTATCTACACAGAGAGGTCGGTAATGGCAGCTCCAATATTTCTATCCTGATGCCAGGTTCCTTTTAAGGTTGATGTTAACATGGATCTTATTTGTGGGGTGTGCTGGTGATGCTTTTTATTACACTTGCATACTGGCTATTTTAATAATACAACTGTTGTTGCCGTTCTCGCATTCTAATGCAAACTGTGTCATGTTTAATGTGGGAAATATGCCAATATTTGTTATTAGAAGGTTTAGCCTATATCCTGCCATTGAGCATAGGTTTGAATATGGAATCGTTTCTTAATAATTCAACTTCATATTTAAAAATCATAATGAATATTATTCACTGAGGAACCAACACAGTATAAAGCAACACAAAATCCATGTGGCAGATAAGGCAAAGCGCATACTGTATCTGTTGTACATTTGGAGTTCACTTCTTTTAGCTTCAAAGAGTACTTGATTGATCTGAGCTGTAGAGAGATTATATAACTTTATATTCCAAGTCATGTGGCTATAAAGGATTGCAGAGGAAGTGAAGCTCATCTGATATACCAGTATATTTTCGTTGCTGCTATTTTTGACATAGTAGAATTTAAATGACTTATCCTGCATGGTACAGACAAAATGGTTTTCCAGAAGAATGAAAATGTTGTGTCCTAACTAACCCCATCTTTAAACAAATTAAAGTGTTCTTTTTGTAATGATACAAAATATTTAATCAATACAAAAAATACTACCAAACAATTTGTAACTGAACTTCAGGTAGCATAAGAAAATGGAAATTCAAGCAGGTATGTGTTCATTAAAAACCATTAAAGCTGTATTAGCCCAGGTTCACACTGGGGCTGCGGGAGTGAAGCCGTGCAAGTTCAGCTGAACTTGCACGATTTCACTCCTGCCTGTCAGTCCCGATTTCGGCCACGATTACAGATGTCAATGTAAATCTCGGCCCAAAATCGGAAAAAGTAGTACAGAAACTACTTTTTGAAATCGGTGCAGCGCCGCAGATGCGGCGTCGCACCGATTAGGACGGTGCCATTGCCCGCAGGCACCGTCCTAATCGGTGCGACGCTGCATTTGCGGCGCTGCACCGATTTCAAAAAGTAGTTTCTGTACTACTTTTTGCGATTTCGGCCGCGATTTACATTGACATCTGTGTCAGATGTCTTTGTAATCGCGGCTGAAATCGGGACTGCCAGAGAGAGTGAAATCGTGTGAGTTCAGCTGAACTCGCACGGCTTCACTCCCGCAGCCCCAGTGTGAACCTGGGCTTAAACTCATAGTAAAAATATGCTGGCAAGCAATGTGCAGCTTCTAGTTTTGCTTCTGTTGCTGTAAATTAGTAGTCCATTGTAAATAAATGGCTGCTATTCCAGACAGAGTGGCTTGGTGCGCTTCAGTATTTTTGTTACAGGTAGCTAAAATATAAATGCATTATGGATGAGAGGAATTGCTGCATATAAGAGATATACTGTATTTCAGAGTTACACTTCAAAAAGCTAGAGCATTGTTCCACCAGAGCTCTGATGCTGGAATTACAACCATCTCACTCAGGACAACAAAGGTGGCATAGGTAAAGAAAACAAAAGTAAGGTAAGGATTCGTGTACACTAGCAGCTCCCGGCAGCTCCTAAACTTGGTGTTTTTTAGTCCATAAAAGCCTATGTGTCCATCTACACATAGGCTTTTAGCAGAGTTTAGGAGCCGCTTTGTTTAGGTGAGGCTAAACCTCCCTCTCCTGAACACAGAATAATCGTGTTTAGGATAAGAACGTTTTGATTGCAGGCTGCAGAAAAAACGCAAAACGTGGTTTGCATTTTTGCTACTGTAGCGGGTATTTGAATTTAGGGGAAGCATCTGGGTGGTAGTGTAACCCAAATGCACTGATTGCTAGGGAATCTGAGGTCCTTTTATGGTTCTTGGAGGACTCTGGTGGTGTGAGGTTCCCTGGGCCTATAGGTGGCGTTGTTGCCGGGGGCCGGAGGTGAACTCACACCGCAGGACTGTGCCTTTTTGTCCTCCCCGAGCTGGTACAGCGGGGCGGGTAACCCACTGTGGTGCGAAAGGAGAGGAGATAAAAGGGGAGGACGCCCCTACCACGGGGTTAGAGTGCAGAGTCGGAGGACGTGGCCACACCCAGGCACCTTCAGCTTGGATGCTGGCATTCTGGGGTTCCGGGCCCAGGTGCCTTTGACCTGGCCGGAGCGGAGATGGAGTCCATCTCAGGCACCTTTAGCCTGGGGTGAGGTACTATGGCGGATGCTTGGGGCTCAGTACCTTCGACTGAGTTCCGCGAGGGTGGAGGAATCTGAGGGGGCCCTAACTCCTTGGGTGCCTGTGTCTGAGTTCGTGAGGTCTGGTGTGCAGAACTTCTCTGGAGAGTCTGGCGCAGCATCGCTGGTGACAGAGAGGCCTCCGGTATCTCCCTTGGACGAATATCCTTCACCTGACAGGGGCCGTGTTAGTGAAGGTAATTCACGTTCTATTTCACATAGTCAGTGGCAGTGACTATTCGCCACTGGTGATACCACAGTGGTTGGCAAGAGAAGGGAAAAGATTGTGCCTCGACCTAACCCCATTAAGACTAAGTTGTTGCAAAAGAATCCAACTTAACCGTGCTGTGTGTTTATTCGCTGAGAAGAATAAAACTGTGTTGGACCTATTCACTGAGTGGAACTCTGGTTACTAGGAGCAAAAGAGTCAGGGACGAAGTACAGGACTTGACTCTAGGACACCTACACAAAGCCCGATCTTTCTGGCCTTCACCTCTTCACTATGGAGGACATGGGCCATGATGTATCTCATCCCTCCCCCCAGCACTAACACCCCTAGACAATGAAAGACAAGCCGAGAATGAGAAGGGGTGAGGTCGCTACACTACATTTTGTGTTTTCCCACAGCCACGGTAAGGAGCTGCCAGTGTACACACAATCAGATTTTCCGCAGACAAAGCCTCAGACTTTTGTCCGAAGGGCATTGGCCAAAAACTTGTCTTGCATACAAACAATTGTCGGCCAACAAATACAAACTTAGTTACGTACTACGTAGTTTTTCAGCTCTTTAGCGCCACCCTTTGGACACCTTCTGCTAATGTTGTGTTTGGTGAGCATTGCTTCCGAGCATGCGTGTTTGTACTTTGGACTTTTGTGTACAGATGCTCAGAAAATCCGACAACAGACCGTTGTTCATGGAAAATTTTAAAGCCTGCCATTCAACATTTGTCCGTGGAAAATCCGACAACAATTGTCTGATGGAGCATACAAATTGTAGGATTTTTCACCAACAGCCTGTCATTACACAATTCCCGTTGGAAAATCCGATTGTGTGTACGAGGCTTAAGAGACCCAGCCTACAAGCTAAGCTAAAAACATATCTTCACAAACCAGCTTTGCCCAATCTTTTTCTTAGCACTCCTAATCACTAACCAACACTACTGACAAACCTAGACTGAGGATTACCTTGTAGAAAATTGCCAGTTGAGTGAAGGTTATTAAAGAGACTCGGATTGACAGCTTAATTCCCAATGTGGCTATTGAGTTCGCAGGCCACTCTGTCTACCTAGCAGACAGGACTGTGGACTCCAGTAAATCCAAAGGCGGAGGAGTGTGTATATGTGTAAATAATGACTAGATCACAACTACTGATAATGTTGAGACATTTTTTTGCCAGACTTAGAAAACCTCAAAGTGAAATGTAGACTTTTTTTTTTTACCAAGGCAGTTTATTACACTCATAATCCTGTGAATGTATTTCCACAAGCAAATGCTAAACTAGTTCTGGAGAAATTACATGATGCTATTACCTTCCTGCTGAATGCATATCCATTCGGTGTTGTGATTGCAGCTGTAGACTTTAATCACAGAGTTGAAGATGGTATTTCTAAATATAAAAAAAAATAGAATTTCCCAAAGATGGAAAATAAATTCTTGGACCACGTATATACAAATATCCCAATAGCATACAAAGCTACCTTGTTACCACACCCTAGTCTATCAGATGCTGATCGGACTGATGTTGATTCAAATTTATAAACCTCTAATCAGCAGAACAAGTTCAGTGATTAAAACTGTCCATGTCTGGAAGGAGGAAGCTATCTCACTCCTGCAGTCACAGACTGGGACTGGCACTTTGCAAGGTACAGATTTAACGACCTCTAGTCCGTGTGAATTTTGACATTTCTCTCATACATGTAAAAAGCAGCATTTTTTGCTAGAAAATTACTTAGAACTGCAAAACATTATTTTTTTCTAAGCAGATGCCATGGAGAATAAAAGGGTTTTTGTAGCATGATCGTTTTTCAAACACAATTTTTGGGGAAAAAATACACTTTTATGAATTTTTATTAATTTTAATGAACGCAAACACAAAATAATACCCAATTTTTTGTAAAATATAAAAAACAATGTTATGTCTCACTTTAAAACTGAATACGCTTGTGGAACGACACCAAACTACTGTACCTATATTTTTTCATAGGTAACGCTTTAAAAGCCAGTTTGGAGTTACACAGGAGGTCTGGCACTAGAATTATTTATTTCAGTCTGATGTTTGCAGTGATACCTCACATGTGTGGTGCGATCACCGTTTACTTGTGAGTACCTATATTTATTTTTACTTTTTTTTATTGAACTTTTTTGCCATCACAAGGAATGAACGACATCCCTTGTGATAGCATGGGCCGTGAAAGGTCCTCTTTATGGTAAGATCTGGGGTCTTTAAGACCCTGTATCTCTCTTCTGGCCTCCAAAGCATCTGATCAAAGCATCTGATCATCTGATCAGTTTGATCAGATGCTTTAACAACCCGGTAATGACTTGTAAACAATAAACCAGAAGTAAAAAAAAATCCTTGTTGCTTCTGGTTTATAACTTCACACAGTGAAGGAAAAACATCAGTTCCACTCACTGTGTCCATCGAAGCCAATGCCACTGGTTGCATCTTTACCAGGCTCCCCAATGGTAGAAGAGAGCCCAGTGCCGCTAAAAAAATTATATCTTGATCCAAGAACAAGATATCACAGCTCCCATCCAAGAAGATATATGTGCGTATGGCGAATGGGAAGTGATAAACAAATATTCCTCATCTGTTTTGGACTATATACACTTCTGTACTAAAATTGTACTAACCAGTAAAACAATCAGGGAGTTTCCAAATGAAAGGTCATGGTTTAATTAAAAGTACAATTTAAAGTATGCACTCTGCTCAAAGATCGAGATGCTGTCTTACTGCTTCCCGTGTGATGGGCCGAACACCCCCCCGGTTCGGTTTGCACCAGAACTCCAGAACATGGAAAAAGTTCGGACCTGAACCCTAATAAAGTCATGGGACCCTGTCATAAACAGGTGTGACCAGAACTGTGTGGACTGCAACAGAGGGAACCAAACGCATGTAAGTGAAATAATGAAGTTCATTTAAGAAAAGTGAATATAGATAAACACACCTCCAATACCAAACTGTGTACAAAAAACCCACAACAAAACAGTGACCCACAAACAACAACGGGCTGAACAAGTAAATACAATGGAAGGGGAATACCAGAATCGTAAACAAAGCCAGGCCAGGGTCATACACAAGAGATCAGCAGAAGGGGGCAAGGAGCAAGACAGGATAGGGAGAAGGTGAACGGGATCAGGCTGCAGGGCAGGGATGCAGGGTAACAGGAGGGACAGGATCAGGATAGGCCCAGGTTCAGGATCAGGTGCAGGTACAGGTTCTCAGGATCACAGGTACGGGTCAGGGCTCAAGGACAATACCAAGGCCTGTGTTTGAATGCTTGCCAGGTATAAATACACATCTCCTGCAATTAGCCTCAGGTGATGCCTGATTGCAGGAGATGATGTCGGCTCCACACTGCCAGGAGACACACGCTGGTGGGCACCAGTTCTGTGGCCCAAAGATCCAACAGTGCCACCAGCAGGTGAAACCTTTGACAGCTCCAGACTGCTAGGAGACGCATGCTGGCGGACACCAGTACTGTGATCCAAAGAACCGACAGCGCCACCAGCAGGTGGAACCTTTCCTGACAGACCCAAACGCAAAAAAAAATCAAAAGTCCCATTTGAAAGGCTTACAGTATATGCAAGTTGGCCATAAAAAGGGTATGGGGGCCCGAGTACTGCCGGGGACATATATCAATGCAAAAAAAACTTTTAATAAAGATTGTTTTTACAGGAGCAATGATTTTATTGATGCTTAAAGTGAAACAATAAGAATCAATAAATCGATAAAAATGAATAACCTGGTGCATGCTGGGTCGGTGACGTCACAAAGGGGGGGTGTAACCAGGTGATGTTGCCAGTTGGCTCTGCCCCTTACCTATTTAAGAACTGCCAGACGGCAAAGGAGGCAGTCCGCAGTTAGTCTTCGTTGCAGGCGGAACTTTTGGCCCTTTTTCTGGTCCAGCGTTGTGGCGGCCGTCGTGATTGACAATGGATCTACATCAGGGACCTTGTTTTTTTTATATTTAATAAAGGAATTGTCAAAAACTGTGTTTAATTTATTTTTGACACTTTTTTTGTGAATGAGTATGGGTACAATGTGCCCCATACTCATTCAAATGGGGGGGTGGCATCTGGGGGCCCCCTTGTTAGAGCCCCCCTGCCCAAAAGCACCCCCCATGTTGAGGACATGTGACCTGATATGGTTCAAGGGGGGTGCTCACCCCCAAAAGAGCCTGGTATGGATTGGGGGGACCCCACATTCCATTTTTTTTTCTATTACTGACAGTATTTTTTTCTTTTATTCAGCTGTTTAGCGGAGAAGCCCACTGACAGATTATGACTCATCCGTTGTTCAGGATGTGGTGGCTGACTTCCCAGCCCACTCCTTAACAACCGGCAGCTATTCACTGTGCGCTCTGTGGTGCGCTCGCCGGGCGAACATCCCGTCGAGTGCCCCGAAAATTTGGGTGTTCGGCAAACACCCAAACGGGCTCTGTTAAGGGCCGAACCAATGCTAGGCCTGAACAGTTCGCCCATGTCTAATGTAGAAGTTTTATTGTACATTGAGAGTTTGATTCTATGTCCTTATCTTGGTTCTGAGGATATTCTATCATCAGCAATCTCAGCATGGAACAATACATATACTGAAGATGCTATTGTAATGGATACTTTTTAAAAATGTATGTGGCTATACATTTTCTTTTAATATGTTTGTATAAATGAAAATCATATTTTTTACTAAACAATTCCTCGGTACTGAGATAGTCCATTTTTGTTCTTCTGAGGGCATAGTGTGGGCTGCCCCTAGTTTTTCATTACTAATAAGGCTGCAAGATCTGATTAGGTGTCGTGCCTAACACTGAGGGTATGTTTTAACTGCAATGATTACAAAGTGCTTTGAGGGGATTTAAACCACCAAGGTCAGCATCCCCACTTACCTAGATAAACATCAGTTCACCCCCTGAGCCGAACTGATCAACTAATGATGCTATCATTGTTGCATTGCTAATGACCCTGACCCATCTTGTACACCCAAACACTTATGTTAGGGTCCTATTTATTGATTATAGTTTTGCCTTCAATAAGTAATCAACCACAAACTGGTGTACACAGTTAAAGCGACATTAAAGCTTTGTGAACAAAAAAGAGGGGAAAAAATGTGACTTTATATGAAGTACGGAGTTGCAATTGGATAAATAATTGTTATAAAGTAATATTTATGATGCATATAATTGTATATATAGTCTCTGTATTTAACCGTATCCAAGTACAAAATATTAGTACATAATAACTAGGGATGAGCCTAACACCTCCCGATTCGGTTCGCACCAGAACCTGCGAACGGACCGAAAGTTTACGCGAACTTTAGAACCCTATTAAATACAATGGACTCGAACGTTCAAAATCAAAAGTGCTAATTATAATGGCTAATATGCAAGTTATTGTCCTAAAAAGGGTTTGGGGGCCCAGGTCCTGCCCCAGGGGACATGTATCAATGCAAAAATACGTTTTAAAAACGGACGTTTTTCGGGAGCAGTGATTTTAATGATGCTTAAAGTGAAAAAAAAAAAGTGAAATATTCCTTTAAATATCATACCTGGGGGGTGTCTAAAGTATGCCTGTGAAGTGGCACGTGTTTCCCGTGTTTAGAACTGTCCCTGCACAAAATTACATTTCTAAGGGAAAAAAAAGTCATTTAAAACTGCTTGCGGCTTTAATGTAATGTTTGGTCCTGGGCCATATGGATGAAAATCATTGAGAAAAATGGCATGGGTACCCCCCCCACCCCCCTCCCCCAGCCCACTACCAGCCCCTTTGGGTCTTGCATGGATATTAAGGAGAACACCGCACCCAAATTAAAAAAAGGCCCTATATATTCTGAACAGCAGTATACAGGCGGTGCAAACAAGACAGGGACTGTAGGTTTGTTCTTAAGTAGAATATGTTTGTAATTTGGAACAGGTAAATTTTTTAAGTGTAGCTCAAGCCAAAAAATGGCCACAACACTGTAAGCCCTCACAGTTACTCTTGGTGGGCGCAGGAATGGGCCCTGCTGTGAATTATTAGATCAATAATTGTAATTACATGCCCCTGTTGAACAGGGGAAGAAAAATTGGGCCTTAGGCACTGGTGGCACAACACTGCAACCCCTCACAGATACTGTACTTGGAGCGCAGCAATGAGCCCTGCTGCAAAGTATTGCATCAAAAATTTTAATTACACGCCCCTGTTAAACAGGGGCAGAAAAATTGGGCCTTAGGCACTGGTGCTGGTGCCACAACACTGCAACCCCTCACAGATACTGTAGTTGGAGCGCAGCAATGAGCCCTGCTGCAAAGCATTGCATTAAAAATTGTAAATACACGCCCCTGTTAAACAGGGGCTGAAAAATTGGGCCTTAGCCACTGGTAGTGGTGCCCAGAACCAAAAATGTTCTTTCAAGCTATCAGCATGATCATTTTGGAGGAAGAGGATAGTCACTCAGCATAACAAGATAGTCCCTCAGCATCAGCATAGGCAGTCTTGAAGGGATCTGACATTTAAAAAAAAAAAACTCGGTTACATCAGCATCAGGTGCTTGGTAGCTGGTGGTGATCCAAGACTGATTCCTTTTCTATGAAGGTCAGTCGATCGACCGAGTCGGTGGACAGGCGCACCCTGTGATCGGTTACAAAGCCTCCAGCAGGACTGAATGTGCATTCCGAAAGAACGCTGGATGCAGGACAGGCCAGTAGCTCAATTGCATACTGTGCAATCTCTGGCCAGTGATCCATCCTCAAGACCCAGTAACCCAGAGGATTTTCGGTGGGAAAGATGTCCAAGTCTGAACTTGCCCCCAGGTATTCCTGCACCATGTAAACCAGACGCTGGCAATGGTTGCTGGAACCGATCATACCTTGGGGCTGCATACTAAAAAAATAGTCTGAACACATCGGTCAGACGGCCACCTTCTCCACCGCTCCTTCTTTGACTGACCGAAGCCTCAGCAACACGTTGCACAGGACCAGGAATTTGTAACCTTACAGTTTCTGGGAACGCGTTTCACAGACCTATCTGCAAGGCCTCCCGAAGATGCTTCATCCTCTGCTCCCTCTGCGATGGCAAGATAAGGTCCGCAACCTTACCCTTGTAACGTGGATCAAGGAGGGTTGCCAGCCAGTAATGATCCCTCTCCTTGATCGCACAAATACGAGGATTTTTCCACAGGCTTTGCAGGATCGGAGGCCATGCAGTGTATCTTTGCTGAGGCATTCGGTGTGGAGTCCTCTGGGTCACTGATGACGACATGATCCACAGCCACCTCCTCCCAGCCACGTACAAGTCCACGGGTGTCTTGGGACTGTAATTGATCCCTTGAAGACTGCTGCTGATTTTGAGTGCTAGTCTCCACCTCCATGCTGACACAATCCTCCTCCTTCTCCTCCTCCTCTTCCTGTGTGATAGCCTGGCCAGCAGGAACACTGTCTGGATAAAGGGGGCCTTGAGAGGTAAGGAAGTCATCCTCTTCCTGCCTCTGTTCTGCCTCAAGTGCGCTGTCCATTATTCCATGCAGCGTGTGCTCCAACAGGGGAACAAGAGGGACAGTGTCACTGATGCATGCACTGTCACTGCTCACCATCCTCGTGGCCTCCTCAAATTGTGCAAGGACAGTGCATGCATCCCTGATCATGGCCCACTGGCGTGGGGAAAAAAATCCAAGCTCCCCTGACCCTGTGCTGGTGCCATATTGCAACAGATAATCATTTATGGCCCTCTGCTGCATGTGCAGCCGCTGCAGCATGGCCAACATAGAGTTCCACCTGGTGGGCATGTCACAGATTAGGCGGTTCTTGGGCAGGTTGTAATCCTAATCTAATCCTCAAGCACTGGCATTATATGACCGGCGGAAATGCCCACAGAGTTTCCTGGCCTGCTTCAGGACCTCCTGTAAGCCCGGGTACCTGCCCAATAACCGCTGCACTACCAAGTTAAGGACGTGAGCCAAACAGGGCACATGGGTCAGTTGTCCCTGTCGGAGGGCGGAGAGGAGGTTGGTGCCATTGTCCGAAACCACCGTTCCTGGCTTAAGCTGGCATGGCGTCAACCACCTCTGAGCCTGCCTCTGCAGAGCTGACAGAATCTCTGCCCCAGTGTGGCTCCTGTCCCCCAAGCACACCAGCTCAAGCACCGCATGGCATCTTTTTGCCTGCATACTTGCATAGCCACTTGAACGCCTACGGAGCACCGCTGGTTTCGAGGACAAATCACAGGTAGAGGCCATGGAGGAAGAAGAAGAGGAGGGGTGGAGGAGAGAGGTGTGTCAGAATCAACAGTAGTAACATTTTGGAGGTGTGGTGGCAGAACAACCTCCAACACTACTGCACCTTGTCCTGCATCCTTCCCAGCTGCCAGCAGAGTCACCCAATGAGCCGTGAAAGATAAGTAACGTCCCTGTCCATGCCTGCTGGACCATGAGTCAGCGGTAATATGCACCTTACCACTGACCGCCCTGTCCTCCAAGGCCAAGACATTGCCTTCCACATGCCGGTAGAGAGCCGGAATTGCCTTCCGTGAGAAAAAGTGGCGTTTGGGAACCTGCCACTGAGGAACCGCACATCCCACAAACTCACGGAAGGGGGAAGAGTCTACCAACTGAAAAGGCAGCAGTGGAAGTGCTAGCAATTTAGCCAAGCTAGCATTTAACCGCTGGGCATGTGGAAGGCTGGGAGCGAACTTCTTTCGGCGGTGCAGCAGCTGGGGCAGGGAAATTTGCCTGGTACAATCGGACGTCGGTGTACCGATAGCAGATTGCCCGCAAGTACTTGGCTGTGACACACCTAATTCTACACCTTCATTCCTCTCAGTGCAGGTTTCTGAGAGGACTGAAGGTATAGTGGGGTTGGAGATCCCAGCTGATGAGGAGCAAGGAGAGGTCTGCTTTGTTCTTTGGTGTGGGTCTTTTAGGTAAGCTTGCCAACGAACTGCATGGCAGGTCGACATATGTCTGGTCAAGCACGTGGTGCCCAAGCGGCTGATGTTTTGGCCACCCGAGATACGCTTTAGACATATGTTGCAAATGGCAATGGTGCGATCTGCTGCACACGTCTGAAAAAAGGCCCACACCAAAGAACTTTTGGAATAACGTGCAGAGACAGCAGCGCCCTGCACATGCGGAGCTCTGCCGTGTGATGCAGTCGGTGTGCTGCCCTTAAGCTGGCCCCTGGAGGGCATCCTGCCTCATTTGAGATGTTCCTCCTCCTCCTCCTCTCTCCTATCTGGCACCCACGTGGAGTCAGTGACCTCATCATTCCCTCCCTCCTCATCACTGGACCAAATCTGGCAGTATGCTGCAGCTGGGGGAACATGACTGCCAGATAGCTGTCCTTGTTGGGCACCCCCACTCCCTGGGCTCAAGTTACTATCCCCTCTCTCTGGGCTCACGTTACTGCCTTCCTCCAGCTGGGTTCCATTATCGGAGCCTTCAAAACGCTGGGCATCCTCCTGGAGCATGTACCCAACACTGTGGTCAAACAGTTCGGGGGACTACTCAGGAGGACATGGTGGGGCTAGGGAAGGAGTAACTGATGCCATTGAGCCGAGGAAAGAGGCCGCTTTGGCAGCTGCTTTGCCAGACAAAGTATCCTGAGCCTGAGTTAGAGAGGATGAGGAGAAAGAGGATGGCTTGGTCATCCACTCTACCAAGTCTTGGGCATGTTGCGGCTCAACATGGCCAGCTGCCGAAAAGAAGGACAAGCGTGTCGCACGGCCACGTGCTGGTGAGGATGCACCGTGTCCACGACCAGCACTGTTGCCTCTAGACACAGAGCCTGCTTGCCTCTTTTATTGCCTCGTGACTGTCTGCCTCTCCTTGTTTGCCTTCCAGACATACTAATGGCCTGCAGTGAGATGTAGCTGCACAAAGGTTGGATGTATATATATATATATATATATATATATATATATATATATATATATTTGTACTGATAATGCAGCTATCAGAATAAACTGCCTTCTGTGGTATTAGTATGGGAAAAGCAGCAATTGTTTTCAGTTAGTTTTAGGTGAAAACTGTGCAGAAGACAAAGTACACTGAAAATACTTGCAGCTCTCTGCTTGTGGTTCTATTATGAGAACACCACTATAATAGTCACTAACTGTATTCAGGTAAGATTTAGGTGAACTCTATGCAAAGCACACAGTACACCAAGTGAAACACTGACTGCAGCTAGCACAATCACCTGCCTGCCTGTCACAGTATAGAGAATAACAGGAATGGATCTAGCTAAACTGAATACAGTGTATAAATATATATACAACACCTAGGATGCATATATATCCTCTACACACTGTAACTGCAGCTAACTGACTCACTTGCCTGCTGTCATGGATATGCAGTAGTGTTTGTCTGTCAGCTTACCTTCCTTCCCATGTGTTCATCTTAGAGGCCAGAACCCTTTCACCTGGCTTCCTTTATAATCTCCTCCCAGCCTGACTCCACCCCAGGCCCTATCACAGAACACTATATTAACCTGTGAACTGCAAGCCTGCTTTGCTGATCAACGTGTTTGTTAGGCATTGTGTGTTTGGGTTCCTGCCTGCCGTGTGCTTCGTCTGTCTCTCTGTTACATATTTGGCTTGTCCCCGGCTATCCCTGTCTGCTCGTGACCCTTGACCTTCGGCTCGTTCTCTCGTTATCCTTGTCTGCTTGTGGCCCCTGACCTTCAGCTTGTTATTCGGTTCTCTCATATCTTGTGCTGCTGCTTCCCCTCTTTTCCCCTTATCCTACGGGGCGTGAGCTAGGAAACTCCAGGGGCCGCGACCTGGTCCCAGCCTGCAGCATAACATCCTCACCACTAGAGGCCCTGGAGAAGACCTGCTGGGTCTTAGACTCCGCGCCCTGGGGAATCTTGGCTCTAGCTTCCGTTAGGATCCCGGTTGTGCTCCTCTGGTCCCGCTTTCCACAACCACCCAGTTTCCTATCCGCAGCAGTCAGCCATAGGGTTCACTACCTTGCGGTGCACTCCTGTCCCCCTACGGTGTGCATCTGTCACCTGGCCACAGGTGACCTTGACAGTTTGATCAGCCATGGACCCGGCTGACATCCCGATCCCCGCGGATGATCCATTGCGGGGCATAGTCCACAGACTTGAAACCCAGGAATCGAATCAGACTCAGGTGATGCGATTCCTCCAGGATCTGGCTTCTCAATTCGAGCAGCTTCAGGCCTCCTTGGGAACCCCGAACCCGCAACCTCAAGTACAACCAGCGGTGGTACCTATCGCACCAGTCGCAGCAACACACTCACTAACACTGCCAGCTCCGTTCCGTTTCTCTGGGGACTCCAAGGCCTGCAGAGGGTTCCTTAGCCAATGCACGATTCATTTTGAGCTTCAGCCTCAAAATTTTCTGTCTGATAGGGCAAAGGTAGCCTATATCATTTCCCTCCTCTCCGGTGAAGCTTTAGCCTGGGCAGCCCCTCTGTGGGAACTGAATGATCCAGTGGTTTCTAGCCTGTCTGGCTTCTTGAAACTTTTTCGGAATATCTTTGAAGAACCGGCTCGTGTCTCTTCAGCGGCCAGCGCCCTTCTACGTCTCCGCCAAGAGTCTGCTTCAGTGGGACAGTACGCCCTTAATTTCCGCATACTGTCGGCTGAGTTGAGCTGGAACAATGAGGCCTTAGTCGCAACCTTTTTGCATGGCCTTTCTGATAGAGTGAAGGATGAATTAGCAGGAAGAACCATCCCCACTGATCTGGACGGAGTTATCTCCTTGTGTAACCAGATCGATATTCGCTTTCAGGAATGGACCCTAGAAAAGTGGCGCCAGCACTCCTTGGTCCTTAGTCAGCCTGAGCTCCCCTCTCCTCGACCCGTGGAGCATCTCCTGCCAGCTGAGGAACCCATGCAGCTGGGCAGGACCAGGCTATCCCCAGAGGAACGTGCTAGGCGCAGAACTCTAGGCCTGTGTCTCTACTGTGGGGGCAAAGGTCATTTTCGTGACACTTGCTCTCTTTGTCCAGAAAAACTTTTGGGTCCACTTCATCTGGAAAGTGGAGTATTGGACCCAGAAATATCACCTTCCCCTTCTCGTCTTCTGCTTTCTGTGTTCCTTCATGTTGGTGCTTCTTCTCATTCGGTCTCAGCATATCTGGATTCCGGAGCCGCTGGTAATTTCATGAACTGGGAAATCGCGTCGTCCATGAGACTTACTCTTTTGCCCCTCACCACGCCATTGGTGGTCTTGGCGATTGATGGTACTGTTCTCCCAGGGGGACCTATCTGCTTCCAGACCCTCCCTGTTAAGATGTCGGTAGGGACACTCCACCAGGAGTGGAGATCCTTCCTTATCTTACCCAAGGCCTCAACGCCTATAATTTTGGGTCTCCCATGGTTACAGCTCCATTCTCCTCATGTGGGCTGGACTACTGGACAGATCCTGGCTTGGGGTTCCTCCTGTTCCTCGTCCTGCCTACCCAAGGTTGCCCCCTGTGAACCTGAGCCGGTCATTCATTCCAGGTCGCATAACCATTTACATTTCTCTGTCCCTAATCGCCCTTGGACGCACAGCCAGGCTAGCTTGTCTACAAGTCCTGCAGTCGCTACGTCTTGCGATGCGATTCAGGTAGTCGCTACACCTGACTCTGCTATTCACGTGGCCTCTGTACTAGTTATGCCAGTCCAGGCCATGCCCAGTGAGCCGCCTACTTTTTCTTGTTCAGGACATTCTGCTTGTCTTTCAGCTATTCAGCTTGACTCCTGTGACTAGTGATGAGCCGAACACCCCCGGGTTCGGTTCGCACCAGAACCCGCGAACGGACCGAAAGTTCGAACGAACATTAGAACCCTATTAAATACAATGGATGCGAACGTTCGAATTCTAAAGTGCTAATTATAAAAACTATTATGCATGTTATTGTCCTAAAAAGGGTTTGGGAACCCGGGTTCTGCACCAGGGGACATGTATCAATGCAAAAATAAGTTTTAAAAACGGTCGTTTTCCGGGAGCAGTCATTTTAATGATGCATAAAGTGAAAAAAAAAAAGTCAAATATTCCTTTAAATATCGTACCTGGGGGGTGTCTAAAGTATGCCTGTGAAGTGCCACGTGTTTCCCGTGTTTAGAACTGTCCCTGCACAAAATGACACTTCTAAAGGAAAAAAAAGCCATTTAAAACTGCTTGCGGCTTTAATGTAATGTCTGGTCCCGGTAATATGGATGAAAATCTTTAAGAAAAATGGCATAGCTACCCCATGACCCCCCCCCTACCCCAGCCCATTACCAGCCCCTTTGGGTCTTGTATGGATATTAAGGGGAACCCCGCACATAAAATAAAAAAGGCCCTATATACTCTGAACAGCCGTATACAGGCGGTGCATACAAGACAGGGACTGTAGGTTTGTTCTTATGTAGAATCTGTTTGTAATTTTGAACAGGTACATTGTTGAAGTGTAGCTCCAGACCAAAAATCTATTTTTAAACTTTTTGGAAAACATAGGTAAGGGTTATCACCCCTGTAACATTTGTTTTGCTGTCTGTGCCCCTGTTCAGAACATTTCACCTCACTTTCCGTCCTAATGACAACTGTTTTTGAAATGTGGTGTTTTTCTTGAAACAAGGATTGCTGATAAAGCATCAGTACAGAGGAGACACCTTTCTCCCATATTTATTCTTACAGGAGAGAATTTTCCTTCCTAGTGGTAGATTTCCTCTCACTTCCTGTTGTCTTCTTGCGTTTGCAAGTAGGAGTCGTTTGTAAGTTGGATGTTTGAAAGTAGGGACCTGCCGTATATACTCTGCAGAAATAGGCCCCTTAGTTGTTGGTGTTGGCACAACACTGTAAGCACTCACAGTTACTCTTGGTTGGTGCTGGAACGCCCTGCTGTCAACTATTATATCAGGAATTTTAATTACATATAATTGTTGAACAGTGGTAGTAAAAATTGGGCCTTTGATGGTGGTGCTGGTGCCACAACACTGTAAGCCCTGACAGTTACTCTTGGTGGGTGCAGCAATGGGCCCTGCTGTGAATTATTAGATCAAGAATTGTAATTACATGCCCCTGTTGAACAGGGGCTGAAAAATTGGGCCTTAGGCACTGGTGGCACAACACTGCAACCCTTCACAGATACTGTACTTGGAGCACAGCAATGAGCCCTGTTGCAAAGTATTGCTTCAAAAATTGTAATGACACGCCCCTGTTAAACAGGGGCTGAAAAATTGGGCCTTAGGCACTGGTGGCACAACACTGCAACTCCTCACAGATACTGTACTTGGAGCACAGCAATGAGCCCTGTTGCAAAGTATTGCTTCAAAAATTGTAATTACACGCCCCTGTTAAACAGGGGCTGAAAAATTGGGCGTTAGGCACTGGTGGCGGCACCCATAAACAAAAATGATCTTCCAAGCTATCATCATCAATCGTATCATTGAGGACTCGGAGGAGGAGGATAGCCAGTCAACATAACAGCACAGGCACTCAGCATCAGCATCAGTCTTGAAGGGATGTGACATTTTAAAATCAATTAGTCTGTTATATCAGCATCAGGTGTGTGGTAGCTGGTGGTGATCCAAGACTGGTTCATCTTGATGAAAGTCAGTCGATCAACCGAGTCGGTGGACAGGCGCACCCTGTGATCCGTGACAAATCCTCCAGCAGCACTGAATGTGCGTTCCGAAAGAACGCTGGATGCAGGACAGGCCAGTAGCTCAATTGCATACTGTGCAAGCTCTGGCCAGTGATCCATCCTCAAGACCCAGTAAGCCAGAGGATTTTCGGTGGGGAAGGTGTCCAAGTCTGACCTTGCCCCTAGATATTCCTGCACCATGTTTATCAGACGCTGGCGATGGTTGCTGGAACCGATCATACTTTGGGGCTGCGGACTAAAGAATTGTCTGAACGCATCGGTCAGACGGCCACCTTCCCCACCGCTCCTTCTTTGACTGGCCGAAGCCTCAGCAACTCGTTGTCCAGGACCAGGAGTTTGCAACCTCCCAGTCTCTGGGAACGCGTTGCACAGACCTTTCTGCAAGGCCTCCCGGAGTTGTCTCATCCTCTGCTCCCTCTGCGACGGTAACATAAGGTCCGCAACCTTACCCTTGTACCGTGGATCAAGGAGAGTGGCCAGCCAGTAATGGTCCCTCTCCTTGATCCGAAGAATACGAGGATCCTTCCGCAGACTTTGCAGGATCAGGGAGGCCATGCAGCGTAGGTTTGCTGAGGCATTCGCTCCGGAGTCCTCTGGGTCACTAAGGACGACATGATCCGCAGCCACCTCCTCCCAGCCACGTACAAGTCCACTGGTTTCTTGGGACTGTAAATCATCCCTAAAAGACTGCTGCTGATGATGCTGAGTGCCAGCCTCCACCTCCATGCTGACACAATCCTCCTCCTCCTCCTCCTCCTCCTCCTCCTCCTCCTCCTCTTCCTGTGCGATGGGTGGGACAGAAGGAACACTGTCTGGGTAAAGGGGGCCTTGAGAGGCAAGGAAGTCCTCCTCTTCCTGCCTCTGTTCTGCCTCAAGTGCCCTGTCCATTATTCCACGCAGCGTGTGCTCCAACAGGTGGACAAGAGGTACAGTGTCACTGATGCATGCACTGTCACTGCTCACCATCCTCGTGGCCTCCTCAAATGGTGCCAGGACAGTGCATGCATCCCTGATCATGCCCCACTGGCGTGGAGAAAAAAAACCAAGCTCCCCTGACCCTGTCCTGGTGCCGTAGTCGCACAGGTACTCATTGATGGCCCTCTGCTGCGTGTGCAGCCGCTGCAGCATGGCCAACGTTGAGTTCCACCTGGTGGGCATGTCACATATAAGGCGGTTCTTGGGCAGGTTCAACTCCTTTTGCAGCTCAGCCAGGCGAGCACTGGCATTATAAGATCTGCGGAAATGCACACAGACTTTCCTGGCCTGCCTCAGGACATCCTGTAAGCCCGGGTACCTGCCCAAGAAGCGCTGCACCACCAGGTTAAGGACGTGAGCCACACAGGGCACATGGGTCAGTTGTCCCTGTCGGAGGGCGGAGAGGAGGTTGGTGCCATTGTCGCAAACCACCATTCCTGGCTTAAGCTGGCGTGGCGTCAACCACCTCTCGGCCTGGCCCTGCAGAGCAGACAGGACCTCTGCCCCAGTGTGGCTTCTGTCCCCCAAACACACCAGCGCAAGCACGGCATGGCATCTTTTTGCCTGCGTACTTGCGTAGCCCCGTGAACGGCTACGGAGCACCGCTGGTTCATAGGACAAACCACAGGAAGAGGCCATGGAGGAAGAAGAAGAGGAGGGGGTGGAGGAGAGAGGTGTGTCACAACCAGTAGTAGCATTTTGGAGGCGTGGCGGTGGGACAACCTCCAACACTACTGCACCTTGTCCTGAATCCTTCCCAGCTGCCAAAAGAGTGACCCAATGGGCCGTGAAAGAAAGGTAACGTCCCTGTCCATGCCTGCTGGACCATGAGTCAGCGGTAATATGCACCTTACCGCTGACCGCCCTGTCCAGCGAGGCCAAGACATTGCCTTCCACATGCCGGTAGAGAGCCGGAATAGCCTTCCGTGAGAAAAAGTGGCGTTTGGGAACCTGCCACTGAGGAACCGCACATTGCACAAACTCACGGAAGGGGGCCGAGTCTACCAACTGAAAAGGCAGCAGTTGAAGCGCTAGCAATTTAGCCAAGCTAGCATTCAACCGCTGGGCATGTGGATGGCTGGGAGTGAACTTCTTTCGACGGTCCAGCAGCTGGGGCAGGGAAATTTGCCTGCTAGAATCGGACGTCGGTGTACTGCTAGCAGAGTGGGCGCAAGTACTTGGCTGTGACACACCTAATTCTACACCTTCATTCCTCTCAGTGCATGTTTCAGAGAGGACTGAAGTTATAGTGGGGTTGGAGATCCCAGCTGATGCGGTGCAAGGAGAGGTCCGCTTGGTTCTTTGGTGTGGGTCTTTGAGGTAGGCTTGCCAACGAGCTGCATGGCAGGTCAACATATGTCTGGTCAGGCATGTGGTACCCAAGCGGCTGATGTTTTGGCCACGCGATATACGCTTGAGACATATGTTGCAAACAGCAGCTGTGCGATCTGATGCACTAGCCTCAAAAAAGGCCCACACCAAAGAACTTTTTGAATGACGGGCAGAGGCAGCGCCCTGCACAGGCGGAGCTCTGCGGTGTGATTCCGTCGGTGTACTGCCCTTACGCTGGCCACCAAAGGGCATCCTGCCTCGTTGGAGATGTGCCTCCTCCTCATCCTCCTCCTCCTCCTCTCTCCTATTAGGCACCCACGTGGAGTCATTGACCTCATCATCCCCTCCCTCCTCATCACTGGAGCCAATCTGGCAGTATGCTGCAGCTGCTGGAACATGACTGCCAGATTGGTGTCCTTCTTGAGCATCCCCTCTGTCTGCTCTCACGCTACTGCCTTCCTCTAGCTGGGTTTCATCATCAGACCCTTCGAAACGCTGGGCATCCTCCTGGAGCATGTACCCAACACTGTGCTGAAACAGTTCGGGGGACTCCTCAGGAGGAGGACATGGTGGGTCTAGGGAAGGAGTGACTGATGATTTGTCTGACATTGATACCAGGGAAGACGACGCTTTGGCAGCTGCTTTTCCAGTACCCTGAGCCTGGGTGAGAGAGGATGAGGAGGAGGAGGAGGGCTTGGTCATCCACTCTACCAAGTCTTCGGCATGATGTGGCTCAACATGTCCAGCTGCCGAAAAGAAGGACAAGCGTGTCCCATGGCCATGTGCTGATGACAATGCACCGCGTCCACGACCAGCACTGTTGCCCCCAGACACAGAGCCTGCTTGCCCTCTTTTATTGCCTCCTGACTGTCTGCCTCTCCTTGTTTGCCTTCCAGACATTCTAATAGATGGCCTGCAGGGAGATGGGAAAAAAGCAATAAGGGCTACCTTCAGGTGTCCTTCTCTGTCCCTTGAAACAAGGACTTTCACAGTGAAAGAAACTGACACTGTCCCTACCTAGAGTTTTCTGTCCCTAGAATAAATGTTTTTTTTAATCACAATATAGCACAAGGACAATTCACTCAATGTCTCTCCAGGTCCCTGGAAACAAGGACTTGCAGAGTGAAAGAAACTGACACTGTCCCTACCTAGAGTTTTCTGTCCCTAGAAAAAATGTTTTTTTTAAGCACAATATAGCACAAGGACAATTAACTCACTGTCCTTACAGGTCCCTGGAAACAAGGACTTGCAGAGTGAAAGAAAAAAAACACTCTCCCTACCTACAGTTTTCTGTCCCTAGAAAAAATGTTTTTTTTAATCACAATATAGCACAAGGAAAATTAACTCACTGTCCTTACAGGTCCCTGGAAACAAGGACTTGCAGAGTGAAAGAAAAAAAACACTCTCCCTACCTACAGTTTTCTGTCCCTAGAAAAAATGTTTTTTTTAATCACAATATAGCACAAGGAAAATTAACTCACTGTCCTTACAGGTCCCTGGAAACAAGGACTTGCAGAGTGAAAGAAACTGACACTGTCCCTACCTAGAGTTTTCTGTCCCTAGAATAAATGTTTTTTTTAAGCACAATATAGCACAAGGACAATTAACTCACTGTCCTTACAGGTCCCTGGAAACAAGGACTTGCAGAGTGAAAGAAAAAAAACACTCTCCCTACCTACAGTTTTCTGTCCCTAGAAAAAATGTTTTTTTTAATCACAATATAGCACAAGGAAAATTAACTCACTGTCCTTACAGGTCCCTGGAAACAAGGACTTGCAGAGTGAAAGAAACTGACACTGTCCCTACCTAGAGTTTTCTGTCCCTAGAATAAATGTTTTTTTTTAAGCACAATATAGCACAAGGACAATTAACTCACTGTCCTTACAGGTCCCTGGAAACAAGGACTTGCAGAGTGAAAAAAAAAAAAACACTCTCCCTACCTACAGTTTTCTGTCCCTAGAAAAAATGTTTTTTTTAAGCACAATATAGCACAAGGACAATTAACTCACTGTCCTTACAGGTCCCTGGAAACAAGGACTTGCAGAGTGAAAGAAAAAAAACACTCTCCCTACCTAGAGTTTTCTGTCCCTAGAATAAATGTTTTTTTTAATCACAATATAGCACAAGGAAAATTAACTCACTGTCCTTACAGGTCCCTGGAAACAAGGACTTGCAGAGTGAAAGAAACTGACACTGTCCCTACCTAGAGTTTTCTGTCCCTAGAATAAATGTTTTTTTTAAGCACAATATAGCACAAGGACAATTAACTCACTGTCCTTACAGGTCCCTGGAAACAAGGACTTGCAGAGTGAAAGAAAAAAAACACTCTCCCTACCTACAGTTTTCTGTCCCTAGAAAAAATGTTTTTTTTAATCACAATATAGCACAAGGAAAATTAACTCACTGTCCTTACAGGTCCCTGGAAACAAGGACTTGCAGAGTGAAAGAAACTGACACTGTCCCTACCTAGAGTTTTCTGTCCCTAGAATAAATGTTTTTTTTAAGCACAATATAGCACAAGGACAATTAACTCACTGTCCTTACAGGTCCCTGGAAACAAGGACTTGCAGAGTGAAAGAAAAAAAACACTCTCCCTACCTACAGTTTTCTGTCCCTAGAAAAAATTTTTTTTTAAGCACAATATAGCACAAGTAAAATTAACTCACTGTCCTTACAGGTCCCTGGAAACAAGGACTTGCAGAGTGAAAGAAAAAAAACACTCTCCCTACCTACAGTTTTCTGTCCCTAGAAAAAATGTTTTTTTTAATCACAATATAGCACAAGGAAAATTAACTCACTGTCCTTACAGGTCCCTGGAAACAAGGACTTGCAGAGTGAAAGAAACTGACACTGTCCCTACCTAGAGTTTTCTGTCCCTAGAATGAATGTTTTTTTAATCACAATATAGCACAAGGAAAATTAACTCACTGTCCTTACAGGTCCCTGGAAACAAGGACTTGCAGAGTGAAAGAAACTGACACTGTCCCTACCTAGAGTTTTCTGTCCCTAGAATAAATGTTTTTTTTAAGCACAATATAGCACAAGGACAATTAACTCACTGTCCTTACAGGTCCCTGGAAACAAGGACTTGCAGAGTGAAAGAAAAAAAACACTCTCCCTACCTACAGTTTTCTGTCCCTAGAAAAAATGTTTTTTTTAATCACAATATAGCACAAGGAAAATTAACTCACTGTCCTTACAGGTCCCTGGAAACAAGGACTTGCAGAGTGAAAGAAACTGACACTGTCCCTACCTAGAGTTTTCTGTCCCTAGAATAAATGTTTTTTTTAATCACAATATAGCACAAGGAAAATTAACTCACTGTCCTTACAGGTCCCTGGAAACAAGGACTTGCAGAGTGAAAGAAACTGACACTGTCCCTACCTAGAGTTTTCTGTCCCTAGAATAAATGTTTTTTTTAAGCACAATATAGCACAAGGACAATTAACTCACTGTCCTTACAGGTCCCTGGAAACAAGGACTTGCAGAGTGAAAGAAAAAAAACACTCTCCCTACCTACAGTTTTCTGTCCCTAGAAAAAATGTTTTTTTTAATCACAATATAGCACAAGGAAAATTAACTCACTGTCCTTACAGGTCCCTGGAAACAAGGACTTGCAGAGTGAAAGAAAAAAAACACTCTCCCTACCTACAGTTTTCTGTCCCTAGAAAAAATGTTTTTTTTAATCACAATATAGCACAAGGAAAATTAACTCACTGTCCTTACAGGTCCCTGGAAACAAGGACTTGCAGAGTGAAAGAAAAAAAACACTCTCCCTACCTACAGTTTTCTGTCCCTAGAAAAAATGTTTTTTTTAATCACAATATAGCACAAGGAAAATTAACTCACTGTCCTTACAGGTCCCTGGAAACAAGGACTTGCAGAGTGAAAGAAACTGACACTGTCCCTACCTAGAGTTTTCTGTCCCTAGAATAAATGTTTTTTTTAAGCACAATATAGCACAAGGACAATTAACTCACTGTCCTTACAGGTCCCTGGAAACAAGGACTTGCAGAGTGAAAGAAAAAAAACACTCTCCCTACCTACAGTTTTCTGTCCCTAGAAAAAATGTTTTTTTTAATCACAATATAGCACAAGGAAAATTAACTCACTGTCCTTACAGGTCCCTGGAAACAAGGACTTGCAGAGTGAAAGAAACTGACACTGTCCCTACCTAGAGTTTTCTGTCCCTAGAATAAATGTTTTTTTTAAGCACAATATAGCACAAGGACAATTAACTCACTGTCCTTACAGGTCCCTGGAAACAAGGACTTGCAGAGTGAAAAAAAAAAAACACTCTCCCTACCTACAGTTTTCTGTCCCTAGAAAAAATGTTTTTTTTAAGCACAATATAGCACAAGGACAATTAACTCACTGTCCTTACAGGTCCCTGGAAACAAGGACTTGCAGAGTGAAAGAAAAAAAACACTCTCCCTACCTAGAGTTTTCTGTCCCTAGAATAAATGTTTTTTTTAATCACAATATAGCACAAGGAAAATTAACTCACTGTCCTTACAGGTCCCTGGAAACAAGGACTTGCAGAGTGAAAGAAACTGACACTGTCCCTACCTAGAGTTTTCTGTCCCTAGAATAAATGTTTTTTTTAAGCACAATATAGCACAAGGACAATTAACTCACTGTCCTTACAGGTCCCTGGAAACAAGGACTTGCAGAGTGAAAGAAAAAAAACACTCTCCCTACCTACAGTTTTCTGTCCCTAGAAAAAATGTTTTTTTTAATCACAATATAGCACAAGGAAAATTAACTCACTGTCCTTACAGGTCCCTGGAAACAAGGACTTGCAGAGTGAAAGAAACTGACACTGTCCCTACCTAGAGTTTTCTGTCCCTAGAATAAATGTTTTTTTTAAGCACAATATAGCACAAGGACAATTAACTCACTGTCCTTACAGGTCCCTGGAAACAAGGACTTGCAGAGTGAAAGAAAAAAAACACTCTCCCTACCTACAGTTTTCTGTCCCTAGAAAAAATGTTTTTTTTAAGCACAATATAGCACAAGTAAAATTAACTCACTGTCCTTACAGGTCCCTGGAAACAAGGACTTGCAGAGTGAAAGAAAAAAAACACTCTCCCTACCTACAGTTTTCTGTCCCTAGAAAAAATGTTTTTTTTAATCACAATATAGCACAAGGAAAATTAACTCACTGTCCTTACAGGTCCCTGGAAACAAGGACTTGCAGAGTGAAAGAAACTGACACTGTCCCTACCTAGAGTTTTCTGTCCCTAGAATAAATGTTTTTTTTAATCACAATATAGCACAAGGACAATTAACTCACTGTCCTTACAGGTCCCTGGAAACAAGGACTTGCAGAGTGAAAGAAACTGACACTGTCCCTACCTAGAGTTTTCTGTCCCTAGAATAAATGTTTTTTTTAAGCACAATATAGCACAAGGACAATTAACTCACTGTCCTTACAGGTCCCTGGAAACAAGGACTTGCAGAGTGAAAGAAAAAAAACACTCTCCCTACCTACAGTTTTCTGTCCCTAGAAAAAATGTTTTTTTTAATCACAATATAGCACAAGGAAAATTAACTCACTGTCCTTACAGGTCCCTGGAAACAAGGACTTGCAGAGTGAAAGAAACTGACACTGTCCCTACCTAGAGTTTTCTGTCCCTAGAATAAATGTTTTTTTTAATCACAATATAGCACAAGGACAATTAACTCACTGTCCTTACAGGTCCCTGGAAACAAGGACTTGCAGAGTGAAAGAAACTGACACTGTCCCTACCTAGAGTTTTCTGTCCCTAGAATAAATGTTTTTTTTAAGCACAATATAGCACAAGGACAATTAACTCACTGTCCTTACAGGTCCCTGGAAACAAGGACTTGCAGAGTGAAAGAAACTGACACTGTCCCTACCTAGAGTTTTCTGTCCCTAGAATAAATGTTTTTTTTAAGCACACTATAGCAGAAGCACAAAACACACTGACACTCTCCCTACCTATCCTTCTCTTTCCCTAAACTAAAGGAATCCAGGTTAAGCAAGAAAGAAATAACAGTCACTGTCCCTGCCTATGCTACTCTATCCCTGCTCCGGAACACACTACACTAGGCCGCCGTGCTGGCGGCCTTTTATAGTGTGGGGCGTGTACTAAACACCCTCAGCAATAATTGGCCACAGGCATCCTGCCTGTGGCCAATCATTGCTCTCCTCGCTGCCGGCGCTGTGATTGGCCAAGCATGCGGGGTCACAGTGCATGCTTGGCCAATCACAGCGCCTGGATGACACTGCGATGGCGTAGTGCATTGTGGGCCGTTCGCGTCACTCGAATTTGGCGCGAACGGCCCAAATCGTTCGATCTTCGTCGAACGATCGAACAGCCAATGTTCGAGTCGAACGTATGTTCGACTCGAACACGAAGCTCATCCCTACCTGTGACATGTCACCCTCTAACTAACCTGACTTCAGGGTTCCACTGACATCTGCCCAGTTTGATGGTCCTGTGCTAGATGACCAGTTCATCTTTAAGGGTCTAGGGGACCCTCCTCAGATTTCTGTTGATCCTCTCATGCCCTTGCTTATTCCTAGAGAGCCTTTGGTCCTCAATAGATCTTCTTGTCATCTCCCTACCTCGGTTCTGGTCTCTGAGGATAATCTAAAGTACGAGGTTAGACAAGTTCTGGATTCTCGGCTCTGCAGATGTATTCTTCAGTACCTTGTGCATTGGAGAGGTTTTGGTCCTGAGGAGGTGTCTTGGATCGCTGCATCTGATGTCGTTGCACCTCATCTGTTGAGGAGGTTTCATCTGAGATTTCCCTTTAAGCCTGGGCCCAGGCAGGGGAGGGCCCATAAGAGGGAGGGTACTATCATGGATATGCAATAGTGTTTGTCTGTCAGCTTACCTTCCTTCCCATGTGTTCATCTTAGAGGCCAGAACCCTTTCACCTGGCTTCCTTTATAATCTCCTCCCAGCCTGACTCCACCCCAGGCCCTATCACAGAACACTATATTAACCTGTGCACTGCAAGCCTGCTTTGCTGATCAACGTGTTTGTTAGGCATTGTGTGTTTGGGTTCCTGCCTGCCGTGTGCTTCGTCTGTCTCTCTGTTACATATTTGGCTTGTCCCCGACTATCCCTGTCTGTTCGTGACCCTTGACCTTCGGCTCGTTCTCTCGTTATCCTTGTCTGCTTGTGGCCCCTGACCTTCAGCTTGTTATTCGGTTCTCTCATATCTTGTGCTGCTGCTTCCCCTCTTTTCCCCTTATCCTACGGGGCGTGAGCTAGGAAACTCCAGGGGCCGCGACCTGGTCCCAGCCTGCAGCATAACATCCTCACCACTAGAGGCCCTGGAGAAGACCTGCTGGGTCTTAGACTCCGCGCCCTGGGGAATCTTGGCTCTAGCTTCCGTTAGGATCCCGGTTGTGCTCCTCTGGTCCCGCTTTCCACAACCACCCAGTTTCCTATCCGCAGCAGTCAGCCATAGGGTTCACTACCTTGCGGTGCACTCCTGTCCCCCTACGGTGTGCATCTGTCACCTGGCCACAGGTGACCTTGACACCTGCTCTATCTAATTCAATACAAATGACACTGTCTCTCTCTGATATCTCTCACTTTTAACAACTCCAACACACTACACAAGGTCGCCAAGCCGGCTGCCTTATATAGTGCAGGGCGTGTACTAAACCCCCTGAGCCATAATTGGCCTAAGCCACCCTGGCTTTGGCCAATTGCGGCTCTCCGTTTTTTCCGCAATGTGATTGGCCAAGCATGCGGGTCATAGTGCATGCTTGGCCAATCATCAGCCAGCAATGCACTGCAATGCCGCAGTGAATTATGGGCCATGACGCGCCACTCGAATTTGGCACAAACGGCCCATAATGTTTGCAATTCGGCGAACAGCTGATGTTCGACTCGAACACAAAGCTCATCCCTAATAATAACAATACACATTCAATAAAATTCATACACATACTACATAATAAATCTAGGTAACCTATAATCTATCTGATCCCTGTCCTTGCTGATGTATATACATAATTGTAAAATATAAAAAATTACAATAACAAATATGTAACACATACCTGCTTTGTTTGCAATGGTTTTGCACAAAGCAACCCCAAACCTCTTCTTCTGGGGTTCCATCGCTGGTGCTCCAGCATCCTCCTCTTTGGCAAGTGTCCCTACGGAAAGCCACTTTCCATGGGGGCACCCGTGCATGCTTTCTCCCAAATCGCCCCCTGTCTGCGCCTATTGACAGTGGCCCAGCCCTGCCCCTTCCTCGCTTGGCACATTCATTTGATTAAGGGACATAGGCCCAGGTTGTTAAAGTGGTTTTAAATCCTTAAGGTTTTTCACCCTAATGCATATACATTAGGGTGAAAATCTATCTGTGCTGCAGAATCCCAACCCCCAGACCCCCCTCATACTTACCTGAGCCCGATCCGATCCAGTGATGTGCACAAGAGCAGCAAATTTTTGCTGCTGTCTCCCTCCTCCCTGGGCAAATTGATAGCAGTGGGACCACAGACTGGACCTTCTGCTCCAGTGGGAAGGAAGGAAAACATTTAGCAGTGATATTCTTACTCAGGGATTCCAGTTGTCATGGAACCAGTACCCATAGGTGTCCTAACAACCAGTGACTCATCCCTGCCCTACTCTTTTAGTTGTAAGCCAAGGATTCTCGGCTGATAGGTGAATGTAAACAAAGGAGCCAGGACACTGTTTAAAAAAAAAAGTAAGGTTTTCCCCCACAATCCATACTAGGCCCTTTGGGTTTGGTTTGAGTTTTAAGGGGGACCCAATGCCAAAAATACAAAAAAAAATATAAAATAGTGTGAGGTTTTCTCACTAATTCCATACCAGACCTTTATCTGAGCATGCAGGCTGGAAGGCCAGAAAAAGGACGAGCGATTGTGTGCCCCTCCCAAACTGTACATGCCCTCAAAATTGGGATGTTCCTTGCCAGGAGGAGGGCCCCTGGCAAAGCTTCTTGTCCCCTTGTCCCCGTCTTGATAAGGACAAAGGCCTCTTCCCCACAACCCTGGCCCTAGTAGTTTTGGGGGTCTGTAGGTGGGTCTTATCAGAATCTGGAAGCCTCCTTTAACAATAAAGGGGCACCCAGATACTGGCCAACCTATGTGAATATTCACAAAAAAATAAAGTATTCTGTAGAAATAAAAATACCCAAATGTTTGACAAGTCTTTCATGAAAAAAAAAAGTATATGACCCATGATGTATCAGGTCCTCAAGCAATACACTTCCTCACCAATTACAGTCAAACGATGGCTGCCAGCCTGCCTGAAAGCAAAAACTCAATGCTCACTGAGACACAACCAATCCCAACACTTCCCTTGCACTGAATGACGTGTCAGAGTCCCTCGCCACTGAAGTAAACAAAGGGAGGGGTCACCCAGATGATGTCATAGTCCATAAATGGGCATATGCATATTTGTCCAATGACATCACTAGGTGACCCCCCAACCCTTTATTCACTTTAGTGGCGGGGACTCAGATATGTTATTCTACTTGAAGAAAGTGACTGGATGTCATCTTGGGTTTTCCACAACTTTTTTAAACTTAAGCCTCGTACACACGGCCGAAAATCTCGTCAAGAAAAAACACGTAGTTTTTCTTGACGAGATTCTTGGACAAGAAACTTGTCCCGGCCGAGTGTACAGACGCTCAATTCAAAGAACCCGCGGTTCTTTGAATGGAGCGAACGCAGTGACGTCATCGACTACGACGAGCGTGCGCTCGTCACATTCGTTGCCGTCGCCGCCATCTTGCTACACCCTATCTATGCCTAGGAAGCTACCGCGCATGCGTCAAAGTCATTTCGAGCATGCGCGGGCTTCCCGGAGGACAGGTAAGTGTACACACACACAATTTTCTCGTCGAGAAACAGGCTGACGAGAATCTCAATGAGAAAATAGAGAGCAGGTTCTCTATATTTCTCGTCGAGGTTCTTGACGGTTTTCTTGACGAGAAACCATACACACAAACGATTTTCTCGGCAAGAAAGCTCTCTCGGCAGTTTTCTTATCGTTTCTTGCCGAGAAACTCGTTCATGTGTACGAGGCTTGAGAGTTGAGGACCTGGTGATGCACATCCATTTTCATCACTACCTTCTCATTGAATGACATCTCTTGGCACCCACAGGTAAAGTAAACAAAGGGGCATGATCACCAACATGACATCATTGACTAAATATGGACATGTCCATGTCTGGTAAATTACATCACCCGAATGACCCTGCACCTTTGTTGATCTTATCAATGGGGACCCTGAGATGTCATTCTGCATGAGCCACAGGACTGGTTGCGCCTTGGTGGTGTCAAGTTTTTTATTTTGGCCTGGCTGATGTAGACCAGCATCACTAGAAAATGTGATTGATGTTAGATGTACTTCTTGGGACTTTTTCCATTTAAAAAAAAATAAAGGACTTGTTAAACGTTTTTTTTTTTATCTCTAGGGTACATCATTTTATATTTGTTTACCCAACAACCCTGACCTGGTGGTTGTTGGGTTTTGCAGATTGGGGCTTATCAAAATCTGGAAGCCCCTTTAATAAGCCTTCAGATACTGGCCCCCCATGTGAGTATTGGTTATATAGTATTACTAAAGGGGGCCTCCAAATTCCGATAAGCCCCCACCTGCAGACCTCCACAGCTACCAGGCAAGGGTTGCTGGCAGGAGGCTCTTGTCTTCATCAACATGGGCAAAAAGTGCTTTGCCAGGATGGTCCCCCCAAGTTTATGGCATGTAACCTGATATGCTTTGGGGGCAGCTGGGAATTCCTGTCTGACAGCTGAATGTGCAGAGCAAGGATAAGTCACTAGATGTTAGGACACTGGCAGTTGCTGGCTCCCTGACAACTAGCATCTCTGAGCTGGAACTGTCACATTTATCAATAGTAGGAATACCACTGCAAAATGTTTTACAGCCCACCTGTACCATGTAATTTTCTGTGGCCAATCACAGCTAATCATTATAGTATAATACCATATTAGAACAAAATAGGGTGGGACTTTACGCATACCTTGCAAGGTCTAATGAAAACACAGATCATAGAAATGTTGGTAAAAATAAACATATTCTATACATACATGTAATTGATTGTAAAACAGTTCTAAAAGAACTAGTTAAAAAGAGTTACAGTCACGGGGCGGGGTCACCCGCCGACGTCATTGGGTATTCCCGGAAAGCGGGGAAACTTTTGTGTGGAGTGGAGACTGGAGACTGCAGCAGTCTCCACTCCACACGAAACCCCCATGACGTAAGAGGGGGCGGGGTCACCTGTCCACATCATAGGGTAAGCCCCGGCTTTCCCCACTTGCTGGGGAATACCCAATGACGTTGGCGGGTGACCCCGCCCCGTGACATCACGGGGCGGGGTCACCCGGAAAAATAATTGGGTATTCCCTGCTTGCCGGGGAAAGTTGGGGCTTACCCTATGATGTGGACGGGTGACCTCTCTTTCATCATGGGGGTTTCGTGTGGAGTGGAGACTGGAAACTGCAGCATCGCTGGACATCGGATCACCGCGGGACATAGAGAACAACGCTGGACAGACTGTATTACATCGCTGGAATGTTTTTTTTATTTTTTATTTATTTTTATTTTTAATAAAGGACTTATCCCAACTGTGTCTGTGTGTTTTATTTTTTATTTTTTACACTTTCTTTGTGAAATGGTAGGGGTACAATGTACCCTGTTACCAATTCACATAGGGGGGGCGGAATCTGGGAGTCCCCTTTCTTAAAGGGGGCTTCCAGATTCCGATAAGCCCCCCGCCCACAGACCCCCACAACCACCGGGCACGGGTTGTGGGGATGAGGCCCTTGTCCCCATCAACATGGGGACATCCTCCCCATGTTGAGGGCATGTGGCCTGGTACGGTTCAGGAGGGGGGCACTCTCTCGTCCCCCCCTCTTTTCCTGCAGCCTGTCAGGTTGCGTGCTCGGATAAGGGTCTGGTATGGATTTTTGGTAGGACCCCACGCCATTTTTTTTTGGTGTGGGGTTCCCCTTAACCACTTAAGGACCGGACCAATACGGACCATAATGACCAGAGGTGTTTTCACAATTTGGCACTGCATCGCTTTAACTGATAATTGCGCGGTCGTGCGATTTGGCTCCCAAACAAAATTGACGTCCTTTTTTTCCCACAAATAGAGCTTTCTTTTGGTGGTATTTGATCACCCCTGCGGTTTTTATTTTTTGCGTTATAAACAAAAATAGAGCGACAATTTTGAAAAGAATTCTATATTTTTTACATTTTGCTATAATAAATATCCCCCAAAAATATATAAAAAAAACTTTTTTTCCCTCAGTTTAGGCCGATACGTATTCTTCTACATATTTTTGGTAAAAAAATTGCAATCGGCGTTTATTGATTGGTTTGCGCAAAAGTTATAGCGTTTACAAAATAGGGGGTAGTTTTATGGCATTTTTATAATTTTTTTTTTTTTACTAGTAATGGCGGAGATCAGCAATTTTTTTTTTGTGACTGTGACATTATGGCGGACACATCGGACACTTTTGACATATTTTTGGGACCATTGTCATTTTCACAGCAATCAGTGCAATAAAAATGCTGTGAAAATGACACTGGCAGTGAAGAGGTTAACCACTAGGGGCGCTGGAGGGGTTAAGTGTGCCTAGGGGAGTGATTACTACTATGTGGGGGCATGGCTACGAGTGACACATCATCGATCTCCGCTCTGATTACACAGAGCGGAGATCGCTGACAGTGTCAGTAGCGGAGCGGGGAGATGTTGTGTTTACACACACATCTCTCCGCTCCATGCCTCCGTGAGACGATCGCGGGGATACCCGCGGCGATCGAGTCGCGGGGAAGGTAGGGGGGCCGCGAGCCCGCCGCCGCCGGCGGCACGTGCGCGACCCCGACGTCAGCAGTTAAAGGGCCACGTACAGGCACGTGATTGTGCCTCCAGGTGCCCTTCTGCTACACAGTGGCTGGTCCTTAAGTGGTTAATATCCATACCAGACCTGAAGGGCCTGATATGGAATTTGGGGGGCCCCCGCACTTTTTTTTTCTTTGCTTCGGGGTTCCCCTTAATATTCATACCAGACCCAAAGGGCCTGGTAATGGACTGTGGGGGGGACCCCTGTCGTTTTTTCCAATGACTTTAATCAGCATTGCCGGGACCCGACAATTCATGAATAGCCGCGAGTAGTTTTAAATGACTTTTTTCCTTTAGAAATTACATTTTGTGCAGGGACAGTTCCAATACGGGAAACATGCGCTACTTTACATTTTTAAAACTTTTTTTTTGCATTGATACATGTCCCCTGGGGCAGGACCCGGGTCCCCAAACACTTTTTATGATAACTTGCATATTATCCTTTAAAATGAACACTTTAGATTTTTCATGTTCGTGTCCCATAGACTTTAACAGTGTTCGCGTGTTCGAACTAATTTTTTGCCTGTTCGAATTTTCTGGTGCGAACCGAACCGGGGGGTGTTCGGCTCATCCCTAGTGTCCAGTAATGAAGAGGTTAAAACGGTTGAAACTTAACACCAAAATTTTACATCAGTTTCAGTTTCTTTCTACAGAATATGCATGAAGCATTTTTACGCTCTGTTTACCTTAATAACATACTCTGTTGTTTATTTGCTGCCTGTCAGGTAGAAGAATGACATACTACATATATGATTAGTAGGCATATGTTTTATAAAGACACATCAACCATGTTAACTTAAAATTTGTTTTTCAGAAGCAGTGTGCATTGACAGTATGCCACAGCCCTAAAAGTGCAGAAAATAACCTACATTATAAATGTGTATACTTATCATGCTGAGTGGTCTAAGAATAGGCAAGTTAATGTTGAACTATAACTGTAAAGGTTTGTGTAGATTTGTTTTTATACATGGAATTATAAGCTTTTTTTTTGTGTCTGTCATACATTTTTGAGTTCTACTCACCATTTCCAGAACAGACTTTAACCAGAACTTTACAAAATAGCACATTATGACTTTACCTTGCAGGGATTATTTTTTTTTTCCTTTAACTGCGGCTTACTTATGCTTTCAAATTCTGTGAATTCTGTCCTTCAATTGAATGCAGAACAAAATGGATTGTCATGCAACAAACCCTATTTGTAAGCAAATACATTCTAACCAGATTCACAAGCTTATTCTTTTCATTTAAGAAATGCTTTATTTTTTTATTCTAGAATTGGACTCCTATGCCTGACAGTAATCCGAACATCTGATTTTCTTGATGGTTAATTACGCTGTGTACCTGACTTCTATTCCTGCCATATACTGGAAGTAAGGTGTCATCATAAATGATCATACCTGTACTTAAAGCGGTTGTATACCCTCCGGTACTATCGTAACAATTTACATGTTTTCAAAGACCATACAGTTATACATCGATTGAGCACTAAGTGTATATCAACAATGTTTGTCTTACTGTGATATTGGAGATCTTGTGAAGAGTAATTTGTGTGGTAAGTCCGCGCCATTACAGTTGTGGTCTTCCGCGTTTAATTTGATTTGTATTTCCGCCCACAGTTTCTTCTGGTGTGTGTAATCCCGCGTGTGCGCAGTAAGGTCACTATATTCAAGGGTCTTCTTCGCTTCCGTCCCTCAGTTAAACTTGCGCGCCTTCTTTCTCTCTTGTCATCTGTGACGTGTAGGTCACGTGCTCTTGGGTGTGGATGAACCGTCGTGGGATGTCAGGGCTGACGTCTACATGAGGAAATGATGCAGCCCCAACATAAACAAAGAATTTATCCGGAAGAGGCTCTGTTTGCCGGAATGGACGGGGATCCGGCGCATGAGCGGTAAAAGTCCACACTCGGTAATGCAGCAATAACTTAAGAATTACACAGGTAAATAAAGAAAGGCTCATAGCAAACTATTTAAAATAATGGCATGCATATGTAGTGGGGTCTCCATTGAGGCCCCATGGACTACATTACCCAGAACCCCGTTTGGCACCCAGGGTGCATTGGGCTGCCGCAGAGACTCATGGGTGGGGTATAAAAGGGAAAGGCGAGGCTAAGCCCGGCCTCTTTGGACACCGCGCGGCTGGCAAGAGGATTTCCTGTGCGGACCTGCTGCGAGTGCAAGGCCCGAGGCCTGGGCCTTGCACACTTCCAGAGAGCCTTTCACCTCGCTGCGGAGCCTGTGCGGCATCTGACATCCACCTGCTTCGCGGACGTCATTTGGACCAGAGACCTGGCTGAGGCAGAGCCTGTGTGGGGAAACACAGCGGTGGGAGTTCTGGACTGGGATCGAGTCCGGAGGGGTGAGAGAGCACTTGCTCACATCTATAACCAAGTACTTTGTTAGGCCTATTGACTGCCTTGGCCTATCATGTTATACTTGCTTTCCTGACAGGAGACTAGTTGCGGAACTGAGTTACATAGTCTCCGGGGAGTTGCTTCTATTGCCATAGACCACTGTTGGATTACAAATCATTGTTCCTGTATGTGCACCACCGATCATCTTGCATGCGAAGATTCCTCACTTAAAGACTGAGCTTTAACTGAGTCAGGCCTGACTGGGAGTTTATAGCATTGCTGAGCGCCATATTGCTCACAAGGGAGAAATAGCTATATATCAGTGTGTGATAGAACTATATGTGCACTATATTTGACTAGTATTATTATTGCTGCAGGGCTCTGCATGTATGTGCTATATGGTACTGACCGTTATCCTATATATATATAAGTAAACCTATTACAGTTAATCATTCTGGTATTGGTGTCCCTTATTATTTTTCACAACTGTTTGGATTATTGTGGGGTTGTTCAGGAATGGGTATAGAGTCATACATATATATGTATACCACCCCTAGACTAGCTGTGCCAGAGGAGGGCCGAGTAGATTGCCGGGGGTTGGCTGTGCTGTGTACAGGGCCTGAAACAAAACCAGTGGCTCTCTTAACTGGGGGTATCGCTACACATAAATAACTGTAAAGTCAAAAATTTGACTATACAACAGCTTTAAATATGTCACAACACAAAGAAGTCACTGTAATGCATTGGTTACATGTAGAGAAAAACAAATGGGCTGCCCCAGAGTATAGGGGCTTACAAAACCAACATATGTTGATATGTTTTTGTTAGAAATTCTGTATATAGCCCAATTTACAGACAGTGACCTACAGAACAGGCAGTGACCTACAGAACAGACAGTGCACAGTCCCTATGGGCTTTGCTGCCTAACTACATCAAGGAAACAGAAAACTTTTATTATACAGAGAAAAGACATAGTTTACCATACAGAAGCTACACATTTATAAACATTGTCATCTATTTGTTGAAGTAAATATCTGTGGTCGTTGTACAAAAATACATTAACAATGTATTCCAAGACCCCCACTCAACAACTACTCCTTATATTAGTCCCATTTCAGATTTCAGTTCTATATAGCTGCTTCTTGTAAATGGTTTTGTTAAATGCTGTGATCTACTTTTGTTTCTCATGAGTTGGAAATCTTTGCTATGCGAGCAACATATGGCAGACGTTTTGCTGGGGTCCCTTTATTGTTTGTGATGGATTAAAGCCTATTGTGGCCTGGTTTCTTCTTTTACAGTATTTTACAGAGACCTGAGAAGTGGAGGTACCAGGGGTAAAAGATTTCTACCTTTTGTTATTCTGAAGATAAAGTTTTGTTTGTCTGTGTCCACGTGCACAGTGAATCTGTATGGGAGTGGTTTTACAATTATCAGTCAGCTGCTGCACCTGCAGAGTTTGCGTACGCACGTGCGCCGAAGCGCCATTCCAGTGCGCATGTGCGCAGGGCTGCGGCGGCTGAATAGGGGATTTCCATGACATCAGGAAAGAGTGCGATTTTGACATTTCCCAGGGGGATGTTGCCATTTTCCCTGGCAATTCTTAGGGCTGCATCACGGTCCTTGTAATTAAGCATTTTTGCTATAAATGTGCGCGGAGGGGCTCCCTGCGGCGGTGGTCTGGCCGGCATGAGGTGGGCCCTCTCTACCGGCAGCATGGGGGAAAAGGCCTCCCTCCCATAGGATGTGATGAGTAGCTGCTCAAGAAATGTGGTGGAGTCCTTAACTTCTGCCCCCTCCGGAAGGCCGGTCAGACGCAGGTTACACCTCCTGAGCCTGTTCTCCATCTCATCTTGTTTGGAGAACAACTGATGTATCTGTTGCTGCATACAATCAGCCCCCGTCTGCAGTGGCGGGAGTGCATCCTCCACATTGCTCAGGCGAGTCTCCGTGGTTGTCACCCGATCGCTGAGCTTTTGCAGGTCCTGCCTGATGAGGGAGATATCCACCTTAACCTCCTCTATCTGTGTGGTCAGAGAAGTGCGGCAGAATGTTATCGCCACAAGGAGCTTTGTTGTGTCTCCCGCTGGTCTCTCCTCCCCCTCCTTCACAGTGCCGCCATCTTCCTCGGGCTCCTCGCGGTCCTAGAGGCGGAATTGAGTGAGCTTCGCCGCGGCGGATTTCTGAGATTTGGATGGTGACATGTTTCCCAGGGTATGAGGCGTCTGATCAGGCAAGTATGGTGCCAAGTTGTGGGCTGTGGATCACAGGATGCTTGGGATTGTAGGATCAATGGCCGGAGCTCCTTGGCAAGCGTCCTACTCCATGTACCGTCAGTCCACGCCCCCCAAACACTTTTTATGACAATAACTTGCATATTAACCTTTAAAATTAGCACTTTTGATTTCTCCCATAGACTTTTAAAGGGTGTTCCGCGGCTTTCGAATTTGCCGCGAACACCCCAAATTGTTCGCTATTCGGCGAACAGGCGAACACCCGATGTTCGAGTCAAACTTACGTTCGACTCGAACATCAGGCTCATCCCTACCCTGCAGTAGAGTGATCTGAAAGCGAGGCTTGAAGCGCTCGTGGAGGGCAGTGTGGAAGGGATGATGTCGATGGTGCTGGTGGTGCTGAGAATGGTCTATGTGCACAGCTTTACCCCAGATGCCTGCATACTTAGATGTGCCTGTTTTAATCATCAACCATGTGAGATGCTAAATGTTGTACCTTCATTAAATGTAACCATATTGCTACACTTAGAGGCACCTCTCTTCTCTTTTATACTCAGTTGTGACGTGATACAACTTGTATTGGAAGACCTCGCTCATTTATCAAGTTAAAATTAATTAAAAAAGGTTGCACGTCTAAAACACTCACAGACCAAGTTACTCTTAATCCAAGGTTTTTACTGTACCTGTTACTTGTTGAAGTTACTGTTTTTATTACTATTTTTCGTCTTTCAGCCCTGGTTCACATTGGTGCATTTTCATATGCGATTTGACATGTCAAATCAGCGGCAATTGCCGACAAAAGGCACCATTCTAATCGGTGCGACGCTGCTTTTGCGTTTCCGCACCGATTTCAAAAAGTCGTTTCTGTACTACTTTTTTGGATTTCAGGGTGCGATTTCCATTGACATCTGTGCAGAAACCCGCACAGATGTCTCTGAAATCGCGTCCGAAATCGGGACATGCAGGAGTGAAATTGTGCGAGTTCAGCTGAACTTGCATGGCTTAATTCCCACAGCTCAGTGTGAACCTGGGCTAAAGCAGACTCTGCGACAGAATCACATTCACTATTACTGCTTTCTGTTGTATGCTTATATTCATTCAGAAGCTTTCCCTTTACATATTGCAATGTCAGTTCATCATCTGGATGTGCATCAAGTGCTGTGACAAGCGTTTCATAACTTTCAGGTAAACCACTGAGTAATAGTGCTGCAACACGTAAATCTTTTTATTTCTTCTCCTATACCTCTTAGGTAGAGTTGGGCAAACGTTTCAAACCAAGCAAAAGTTTAGCCCAAACATTGTCTGTTGGGCGAACACCTGAATTTGCGGGGTGCTCAGCGTGATGTTCACCCGCCAAGCGCCCCACAATGCACTGCATGCTGCACAGGAAATAAGGAAATAAGCTCCAGAACTTGCTCAAACCATTTTTTAATGTCTCAAATTGATTGTTGCAACAGAGATAAAGGTAATTTACATAGTGCTCGAGGGCAGGGTCTTGACATGTCCACATAAAGACACATTTTTCTTGAGGCCCCTCTTTCTTCCAAATTTTTTTTTTTTTTCTTTTTTTAATTCAGGTTTTATTTATAATTTTTTTTATTCTATATACAGACAAAAATAAAAAAAACTAAATAACTACCCGCCTTGCAGGGCAGAACAAAAAATCCAACAACACAACACAAAAAAAAGATTTCTACCTTTTGTTATTCTGAAGATAACGTTTTGTTTGTCTGTGTCCACGGGCACAGTGAATCTGTATGGGAGTAGTTTTACAATTATCAGTCAGCTGCTGCACCTGCAGAGTTCTGAGAAAATTGGCTTTTAGGCAAAATTTACCTTTAGAAGCATCTCACCAAATATAACATTTTTGTTGCAGGGAATGACAAAAATCTGACTTGTATCTTGGTGCAGACTTCTGGGAAAATCAGTAAGCCAACAGCTCAAGCATGAAATTACATTTTCAGGAGGCGTTCTGTATACCATCTGGCCTCCAGGTAGCCATATTACAATGCATTTTACAGAAAATTACAGTGCTGCAGATTGAAAAGGAAAGGTAATTTTTAATGAGATTCAAATACAACATGACTTTTGTCACAATTGTATATGCTGTATTATTATTTTTTTATTTGGTAATTTTTTTTACCATGAAATTGGAGTTACCCTTTAAGTGCATTCATCTCTAAAAGGGTATCCGCTTATTTTTCTGGTAGCAGCTCACAGCCAGGTAAAAGATATTTATACTTGAGTCTCCATATGTGCTTGCTGTGATTTTCATTCAACCAGGTGTGTCAGAAGGGCTGAGTTTGTTCTTGGAGTCCAGGCTCAGAACAGAGAAACCAAAATTACCAAATGGGTCTTTCAAGGGTGGCACTACATTTATTCTGAATATTACTAACAAAACATTGTGGATAAGTAATGCTGTTAAATAGGGATGAGCTTCGTGTTCGAGTCGAACATACGTTCGACTCGAACATCGGCTGTTCGATCGTTCGACGAAGATCGAACGATTTGGGCCGTTCGCGCCAAATTCGAGTGACGCGAACGGCCCACAATGCACTACGCCATCGCAGTGTCATCCAGGCGCTGTGATTGGCCAAGCATGCACTGTGACCCCGCATGCTTGGCCAATCACAGCGCCGGCAGCGAGGAGAGCAATGATTGGCCACAGGCAGGATGCCTGTGGCCAATTATTGCTGAGGGTGTTTAGTACACGCCCCACACTATAAAAGGCCGCCAGCACGGCGGCCTAGTGTAGTGTGTTCCGGAGCAGGGATAGAGCAGCATAGGCAGGGACAGTGACTGTTATTTCTTTCTTGCTTAACCTGGATTCCTTTAGTTTAGGGAAAGAGAAGGATAGGTAGGGAGAGTGTCAGTGTGTTTTGTGCTTGTGCTATAGTGTGCTTAAAAAAAACATTTATTCTAGGGACAGAAAACTGTAGGTAGGGACAGTGTCAGTTTCTTTCACTCTGCAAGTCCTTGTTTCCAGGGACCTGGAAGGACAGTGAGTGAATTGTCCTTGTGCTATATTGTGCTTAAAAAAACATTTATTCTAGGGACAGAAAACTGTAGGTAGGGAGAGTGTCAGTTTCTTTCACTCTGCAAGTCCTTGTTTCCAGGGACCTGTAAGGACAGTGAGTGAATTGTCCTTGTGCTATATTTTGCTTAAAAAAAACATTTATTCTAGGGACAGAAAACTGTAGGTAGGGAGAGTGTCAGTTTATTTCACTCTGCAAGTCCTTGTTTCCAGGGACCTGGAAGGACAGTGAGTGAATTCTCCTTGTGCTATATTGTGCTTAAAAAAAACATTTATTCTAGGGACAGAAAACTGTAGGTAGGGACAGTGTCAGTTTCTTTCACTCTGCAAGTCCTTGTTTCCAGGGACCTGTAAGGACAGTGAGTGAATTGTCCTTGTGCTATATTGTGATTAAAAAAAACATTTTTTCTAGGGACAGAAAACTGTAGGTAGGGAGAGTGTTTTTTTTCTTTCACTCTGCAAGTCCTTGTTTCCAGGGACCTGTAAGGACAGTGAGTGAATTGTCCTTGTGCTATATTGTGCTTAAAAAAAACATTTATTCTAGGGACAGAAAACTGTAGGTAGGGAGAGTGTCAGTTTATTTCACTCTGCAAGTCCTTGTTTCCAGGGACCTGGAAGGACAGTGAGTGAATTGTCCTTGTGTTATATTGTGATTAAAAAAAACATTTTTTCTAGGGACAGAAAACTGTAGGTAGGGAGAGTGTTTTTTTTCTTTCACTCTGCAAGTCCTTGTTTCCAGGGACCTGGAAGGACAGTGAGTGAATTCTCCTTGTGCTATATTGTGCTTAAAAAAAACATTTATTCTAGGGACAGAAAACTGTAGGTAGGGAGAGTGTCAGTTTATTTCACTCTGCAAGTCCTTGTTTCCAGGGACCTGTAAGGACAGTGAGTGAATTGTCCTTGTGCTATATTGTGATTAAAAAAAACATTTTTTCTAGGGACAGAAAACTGTAGGTAGGGAGAGTGTTTTTTTTCTTTCACTCTGCAAGTCCTTGTTTCCAGGGACCTGTAAGGACAGTGAGTTAATTTTCCTTGTGCTATATTGTGATTAAAAAAAACATTTTTTCTAGGGACAGAAAACTGTAGGTAGGGAGAGTGTTTTTTTTCTTTCACTCTGCAAGTCCTTGTTTCCAGGGACCTGTAAGGACAGTGAGTGAATTGTCCTTGTGCTATATTGTGCTTAAAAAAAACATTTATTCTAGGGACAGAAAACTGTAGGTAGGGAGAGTGTCAGTTTATTTCACTCTGCAAGTCCTTGTTTCCAGGGACCTGGAAGGACAGTGAGTAAATTGTCCTTGTGTTATATTGTGATTAAAAAAAACATTTTTTCTAGGGACAGAAAACTGTAGGTAGGGAGAGTGTTTTTTTTCTTTCACTCTGCAAGTCCTTGTTTCCAGGGACCTGTAAGGACAGTGAGTGAATTGTCCTTGTGCTATATTGTGCTTAAAAAAAACATTTATTCTAGGGACAGAAAACTGTAGGTAGGGAGAGTGTCAGTTTATTTCACTCTGCAAGTCCTTGTTTCCAGGGACCTGGAAGGACAGTGAGTGAATTGTCCTTGTGTTATATTGTGATTAAAAAAAACATTTTTTCTAGGGACAGAAAACTGTAGGTAGGGAGAGTGTTTTTTTTCTTTCACTCTGCAAGTCCTTGTTTCCAGGGACCTGGAAGGACAGTGAGTGAATTCTCCTTGTGCTATATTGTGCTTAAAAAAAACATTTATTCTAGGGACAGAAAACTGTAGGTAGGGAGAGTGTCAGTTTATTTCACTCTGCAAGTCCTTGTTTCCAGGGACCTGTAAGGACAGTGAGTGAATTGTCCTTGTGCTATATTGTGATTAAAAAAAACCTTTTTTCTAGGGACAGAAAACTGTAGGTAGGGAGAGTGTTTTTTTTCTTTCACTCTGCAAGTCCTTGTTTCCAGGGACCTGTAAGGACAGTGAGTGAATTGTCCTTGTGCTATATTGTGATTAAAAAAAACATTTTTTCTAGGGACAGAAAACTGTAGGTAGGGAGAGTGTTTTTTTTCTTTCACTCTGCAAGTCCTTGTTTCCAGGGACCTGTAAGGACAGTGAGTGAATTGTCCTTGTGCTATATTGTGCTTAAAAAAAACATTTATTCTAGGGACAGAAAACTGTAGGTAGGGAGAGTGTCAGTTTATTTCACTCTGCAAGTCCTCGTTTCCAGGGACCTGGAAGGACAGTGAGTGAATTGTCCTTGTGCTATATTGTGATTAAAAAAAACATTTTTTCTAGGGACAGAAAACTGTAGGTAGGGAGAGTGTTTTTTTTCTTTCACTCTGCAAGTCCTTGTTTCCAGGGACCTGTAAGGACAGTGAGTGAATTGTCCTTGTGCTATATTGTGCTTAAAAAAAACATTTATTCTAGGGACAGAAAACTGTAGGTAGGGAGAGTGTCAGTTTATTTCACTCTGCAAGTCCTTGTTTCCAGGGACCTGGAAGGACAGTGAGTGAATTGTCCTTGTGTTATATTGTGATTAAAAAAAACATTTTTTCTAGGGACAGAAAACTGTAGGTAGGGAGAGTGTTTTTTTTCTTTCACTCTGCAAGTCCTTGTTTCCAGGGACCTGGAAGGACAGTGAGTGAATTCTCCTTGTGCTATATTGTGCTTAAAAAAAACATTTATTCTAGGGACAGAAAACTGTAGGTAGGGAGAGTGTCAGTTTATTTCACTCTGCAAGTCCTTGTTTCCAGGGACCTGGAAGGACAGTGAGTGAATTGTCCTTGTGCTATATTGTGATTAAAAAAAACATTTTTTCTAGGGACAGAAAACTGTAGGTAGGGAGAGTGTTTTTTTTCTTTCACTCTGCAAGTCCTTGTTTCCAGGGACCTGGAAGGACAGTGAGTGAATTCTCCTTGTGCTATATTGTGATTAAAAAAACCATTTTTTCTAGGGACAGAAAACTGTAGGTAGGGAGAGTGTTTTTTTTCTTTCACTCTGCAAGTCCTTGTTTCCAGGGACCTGTAAGGACAGTGAGTGAATTGTCCTTGTGCTATATTGTGATTAAAAAAAACATTTTTTCTAGGGACAGAAAACTGTAGGTAGGGAGAGTGTCAGTTTCTTTCACTGTGAAAGTCCTTGTTTCAAGGGACAGAGAAGGACACCTGAAGGTAGCCCTTATTGCTTTTTTCCCATCTCCCTGCAGGCCATCTATTAGAATGTCTGGAAGGCAAACAAGGAGAGGCAGACAGTCAGGAGGCAATAAAAGAGGGCAAGCAGGCTCTGTGTCTGGGGGCAACAGTGCTGGTCGTGGACGCGGTGCATTGTCATCAGCACATGGCCATGGGACACGCTTGTCCTTCTTTTCGGCAGCTGGACATGTTGAGCCACATCATGCCGAAGACTTGGTAGAGTGGATGACCAAGCCCTCCTCCTCCTCCTCATCCTCTCTCACCCAGGCTCAGGGTACTGGAAAAGCAGCTGCCAAAGCGTCGTCTTCCCTGGTATCAATGTCAGACAAATCATCAGTCACTCCTTCCCTAGACCCACCATGTCCTCCTCCTGAGGAGTCCCCCGAACTGTTTCAGCACAGTGTTGGGTACATGCTCCAGGAGGATGCCCAGCGTTTCGAAGGGTCTGATGATGAAACCCAGCTAGAGGAAGGCAGTAGCGTGAGAGCAGACAGAGGGGATGCTCAAGAAGGACACCAATCTGGCAGTCATGTTCCAGCAGCTGCAGCATACTGCCAGATTGGCTCCAGTGAAGAGGAGGGAGGGGATGATGAGGTCACTGACTCCACGTGGGTGCCTAATAGGAGAGAGGAGGAGGAGGAGGATGAGGAGGAGGCACATCTCCAACGAGGCAGGATGCCCTTTGGTGGCCAGCGTAAGGGCAGTACACCGACGGAATCACACCGCAGAGCTCCGCCTGTGCAGGGCGCTGCCTCTGCCCGTCATTCAAAAAGTTCTTTGGTGTGGGCCTTTTTTGAGGCTAGTGCATCAGATCGCACAGCTGCTGTTTGCAACATATGTCTCAAGCGTATATCGCGTGGCCAAAACATCAGCCGCTTGGGTACCACATGCCTGACCAGACATATGTTGACCTGCCATGCAGCTCGTTGGCAAGCCTACCTCAAAGACCCACACCAAAGAACAAAGCGGACCTCTCCTTGCACCGCATCAGCTGGGATCTCCAACCCCACTATAACTTCAGTCCTCTCTGAAACATGCACTGAGAGGAATGAAGGTGTAGAATTAGGTGTGTCACAGCCAAGTACTTGCGCCCACTCTGCTAGCAGTACACCGACGTCCGATTCTAGCAGGCAAATTTCCCTGCCCCAGCTGCTGGACCGTCGAAAGAAGTTCACTCCCAGCCATCCACATGCCCAGCGGTTGAATGCTAGCTTGGCTAAATTGCTAGCGCTTCAACTGCTGCCTTTTCAGTTGGTAGACTCGGCCCCCTTCCGTGAGTTTGTGCAATGTGCAGTTCCTCAGTGGCAGGTTCCCAAACGCCACTTTTTCTCACGGAAGGCTATTCCGGCTCTCTACCGGCATGTGGAAGGCAATGTCTTGGCCTCGCTGGACAGGGCGGTCAGCGGTAAGGTGCATATTACCGCTGACTCATGGTCCAGCAGGCATGGACAGGGACGTTACCTTTCTTTCACGGCCCATTGGGTCACTCTTTTGGCAGCTGGGAAGGATTCAGGACAAGGTGCAGTAGTGTTGGAGGTTGTCCCACCGCCACGCCTCCAAAATGCTACTACTGGTTGTGACACACCTCTCTCCTCCACCCCCTCCTCTTCTTCTTCCTCCATGGCCTCTTCCTGTGGTTTGTCCTATGAACCAGCGGTGCTCCGTAGCCGTTCACGGGGCTACGCAAGTACGCAGGCAAAAAGATGCCATGCCGTGCTTGCGCTGGTGTGTTTGGGGGACAGAAGCCACACTGGGGCAGAGGTCCTGTCTGCTCTGCAGGGCCAGGCCGAGAGGTGGTTGACGCCACGCCAGCTTAAGCCAGGAATGGTGGTTTGCGACAATGGCACCAACCTCCTCTCCGCCCTCCGACAGGGACAACTGACCCATGTGCCCTGTGTGGCTCACGTCCTTAACCTGGTGGTGCAGCGCTTCTTGGGCAGGTACCCGGGCTTACAGGATGTCCTGAGGCAGGCCAGGAAAGTCTGTGTGCATTTCCGCAGATCTTATAATGCCAGTGCTCGCCTGGCTGAGCTGCAAAAGGAGTTGAACCTGCCCAAGAACCGCCTTATATGTGACATGCCCACCAGGTGGAACTCAACGTTGGCCATGCTGCAGCGGCTGCACACGCAGCAGAGGGCCATCAATGAGTACCTGTGCGACTACGGCACCAGGACAGGGTCAGGGGAGCTTGGTTTTTTTTCTCCACGCCAGTGGGGCATGATCAGGGATGCATGCACTGTCCTGGCACCATTTGAGGAGGCCACGAGGATGGTGAGCAGTGACAGTGCATGCATCAGTGACACTGTACCTCTTGTCCACCTGTTGGAGCACACGCTGCGTGGAATAATGGACAGGGCACTTGAGGCAGAACAGAGGCAGGAAGAGGAGGACTTCCTTGCCTCTCAAGGCCCCCTTTACCCAGACAGTGTTCCTTCTGTCCCACCCATCGCACAGGAAGAGGAGGAGGAGGAGGAGGAGGAGGAGGATTGTGTCAGCATGGAGGTGGAGGCTGGCACTCAGCATCATCAGCAGCAGTCTTTTAGGGATGATTTACAGTCCCAAGAAACCAGTGGACTTGTACGTGGCTGGGAGGAGGTGGCTGCGGATCATGTCGTCCTTAGTGACCCAGAGGACTCCGGAGCGAATGCCTCAGCAAACCTACGCTGCATGGCCTCCCTGATCCTGCAAAGTCTGCGGAAGGATCCTCGTATTCTTCGGATCAAGGAGAGGGACCATTACTGGCTGGCCACTCTCCTTGATCCACGGTACAAGGGTAAGGTTGCGGACCTTATGTTACCGTCGCAGAGGGAGCAGAGGATGAGACAACTCCGGGAGGCCTTGCAGAAAGGTCTGTGCAACGCGTTCCCAGAGACTGGGAGGTTGCAAACTCCTGGTCCTGGACAACGAGTTGCTGAGGCTTCGGCCAGTCAAAGAAGGAGCGGTGGGGAAGGTGGCCGTCTGACCGATGCGTTCAGACAATTCTTTAGTCCGCAGCCCCAAAGTATGATCGGTTCCAGCAACCATCGCCAGCGTCTGATAAACATGGTGCAGGAATATCTAGGGGCAAGGTCAGACTTGGACACCTTCCCCACCGAAAATCCTCTGGCTTACTGGGTCTTGAGGATGGATCACTGGCCAGAGCTTGCACAGTATGCAATTGAGCTACTGGCCTGTCCTGCATCCAGCGTTCTTTCGGAACGCACATTCAGTGCTGCTGGAGGATTTGTCACGGATCACAGGGTGCGCCTGTCCACCGACTCGGTTGATCGACTGACTTTCATCAAGATGAACCAGTCTTGGATCACCACCAGCTACCACACACCTGATGCTGATATAACAGACTAATTGATTTTAACATGTCACATCCCTTCAAGACTGATGCTGATGCTGAGTGCCTGTGCTGTTATGTTGACTGGCTATCCTCCTCCTCCGAGTCCTCAATGATACGATTGATGATGATAGCTTGTAAGATCATTTTTGTTTATGGGTGCCGCCACCAGTGCCTAACGCCCAATTTTTCAGCCCCTGTTTAACAGGGGCGTGTAATTACAATTTTTGAAGCAATACTTTGCAACAGGGCTCATTGCTGTGCTCCAAGTACAGTATCTGTGAGGAGTTGCAGTGTTGTGCCACCAGTGCCTAAGGCCCAATTTTTCAGCCCCTGTTTAACAGGGGCGTGTCATTACAATTTTTGAAGCAATACTTTGCAACAGGGCTCATTGCTGTGCTCCAAGTACAGTATCTGTGAGGGGTTGCAGTGTTGTGCCACCAGTGCCTAAGGCCCAATTTTTCAGCCCCTGTTCAACAGGGGCATGTAATTACAATTCTTGATCTAATAATTCACAGCAGGGCCCATTGCTGCACCCACCAAGAGTAACTGTCAGGGCTTACAGTGTTGTGGCACCAGCACCACCATCAAAGGCCCAATTTTTACTACCACTGTTCAACAATTATATGTAATTAAAATTCCTGATATAATAGTTGACAGCAGGGCGTTCCAGCACCAACCAAGAGTAACTGTGAGTGCTTACAGTGTTGTGCCAACACCAACAACTAAGGGGCCTATTTCTGCAGAGTATATACGGCAGGTCCCTACTTTCAAACATCCAACTTACAAACGACTCCTACTTGCAAACGCAAGAAGACAACAGGAAGTGAGAGGAAATCTACCACTAGGAAGGAAAATTCTCTCCTGTAAGAATAAATATGGGAGAAAGGTGTCTCCTCTGTACTGATGCTTTATCAGCAATCCTTGTTTCAAGAAAAACACCACATTTCAAAAACAGTTGTCATTGGGACGGAAAGTGAGGTGAAATGTTCTGAACAGGGGCACAGACAGCAAAACAAATGTTACAGGGGTGATAACCCTTACCTATGTTTTCCAAAAAGTTTAAAAATAGATTTTTGGTCTGGAGCTACACTTCAACAATGTACCTGTTCAAAATTACAAACAGACTCTACATAAGAACAAACCTACAGTCCCTGTCTTGTATGCACCGCCTGTATAGGGCTGTTCAGAGTATATAGGGCCTTTTTTATTTTATGTGCGGGGTTCCCCTTAATATCCATACAAGACCCAAAGGGGCTGGTAATGGGCTGGGGTAGGGGGGGGGGGTCATGGGGTAGCTATGCCATTTTTCTTAAAGAATTTCATCCATATTACCGGGACCAGACATTACATTAAAGCCGCAAGCAGTTTTAAATGGCTTTTTTTTCCTTTAGAAGTGTCATTTTGTGCAGGGACAGTTCTAAACACGGGAAACACGTGGCACTTCACAGGCATACTTTAGACACCCCCCAGGTACGATATTTAAAGGAATATTTGACTTTTTTTTTTCACTTTATGCATCATTAAAATGACTGCTCCCGAAAAACGACCGTTTTTAAAACTTCTTTTTGCATTGATACATGTCCCCTGGTGCAGAACCCGGGTTCCCAAACCCTTTTTAGGACAATAACATGCATAATAGTTGTTATAATTAGCACTTTAGAATTCGAACGTTCGCATCCATTGTATTTAATAGGGTTCTAATGTTCGTTCGAACTTTCGGTCCGTTCGCGGGTTCTGGTGCGAACCGAACCCGGGGGTGTTCGGCTCATCACTACTGTTAAACAGTTTGTTACACTATGCAACATGGTACATGATGTGCTGCCTAGTAATCCATAGCCTTTCAGAGCAAGCAATTCCCTCTTCCTCAAATCAATCCTGTACAATAAGGATTTAGTATGTCAGACACAAGTGTTATAATGATTAGTAGATCAGCAATACTTTTACACTTCTAAATAACTGAAGTAAAGAAAAATCCAAATTGTGACACAATTTTCCCAATATGCAACAGTGCCTGTATATAATTGACAGTGTTATATTGTTGCTGCTTTACCTAAAATATCTAGTATATACTGTATGTTTAAACTTAATATTTAGTATTTCTAACATTTTAAGGTACATCTATCTTTTGACCAAATTAATTTAGCAACCAATTTGAGAAGAAATGTATCCTCATTGTTAAAGAAAACCTGTGCCAAGGGAAACCCTGTCTTCCATTGCTGACCTTCAAATGAAAATGCTAGCTGATTTGCAATGCTACTGATCCTCTGGCTTTACATATTCTAAGCTACTGTTTGCAGCAAGTCAGAACTCCTAATCTGCATGCTTGCATGAAGTCAGAGGACCAGCATCATGCTAGCTAAGCAGCTAGCATTTTTGGAAAGAGGGGATTTTGTGCACATTGTCCTGTCACTTTGTGCACCAGGAAGACATTCTGCCTTTACCAGTGCCAGCGTCTTGCTCCTTTCTGATATTGACCAGCCTCCATGAAACTCTAAATGCACCTCTAATGTTGAAAGGAATTATCTGATGCCAATAAGTTGAGTATTTTCCTTATTTCCCAGTCATTTCCCTTACTCATCAACTGCAGCCCCACACTCTGTCCATTTTCTTCCAACCAAACTATGTATTTGAAATATTCATTAGGGATGGACGAACATCTCCCGGGACGCGGGTAAATGTTCGCGAACCGCGGGTTCGCGGCGGGCCCCATTCATTTCAATGGGAGGCGAACATTAAAAACCTCCAGGTCATATATGCAGCCACAAAATAATTACTAGCTGTGCACACATAGTCCCACAACATGGAAAATGACATAACAGAAGTATTAAGCAACTTTGTGATCGACAACGACAAGATTTATTTTCTTATCTGAAAAATTTTGTCAATTCAGGAGCGCATGAAGGCCATGGAAGAGACGCAAGGCCAGGCTATGAAGGGGGTGCAGGAGATGATCCTGCTATTGGAAAAGTTGCCATAAATGTTTTTTTTTTTTTATAAGTTATATAAATCGTTTATACAGTTATAACGTTTATTTCGTTTTTTGTAATATTGCTCGGTTTTATTGTAATAGCTCGGCCTAAATCAGCCAGAACTGACAGCAGCCGGTAAATACATGTCAAATACATATAGGGTCCATTCACACGTCTGTAAAATGGGTCCACATCCGTTCCACAATTTAGCGGAATTGATTTTCAATTCCAGTCTGAAAAATTAGGCATTCACAGCCTGGATAAAGAAGTAAGTGTCGGCCAGTACAGGCCCCAAAAATTAACCAACAGGCATTCATCTGACAGCAAAGAACTTTGTATTCTGTGTCTGGAGGTACATTAGGCATTCACAGGATAAATACGTTTCGGGCACTACAGGCCCCAAAAATTAGGCATTCAACGGACATAAAAGGCCCTTTATGCCGCTGTATTTACCCAAGAAGACAGGGACCATGAATAATTGTTATAGGTGGTGGTGGATATTTGTGGCCTGTCATGAGGAATTTGAATGAAACATGGTCTACTGGTCACATGTGTTGAATTCCTCAGAGATCCATGTCTCATTCATTTTTATAAATGTGAGGTAGTCAACACTGTCGTGAGCTAGGCGAGTGCGCTTATCGGTCACAATCCCCCCTGCTGCGCTGAACATCCTTTCGGACAGGACACTGGACGAGGGGCAAGCCAACAGTTCCATTGCAAATTGTGCAAGCTCTGGCCAGAGGTCAAGCCTGCCCACCCAGTAGTCCAGGTGTTCATCACTTCTCAGAGCGTCCACATCGGCCGTTAATCCAATGTAGTCGGACACCTGTCGGTCTAGGCGTTCCCTGATGCTGGATCCGGATGAGACCTGTCGATGGGTCGGCTGAAAGAATGACCTCATATCAGAAGTGACCAAGACATCTTCAAACCGCCCTCTACTTGCAGGCGCTGTTGGATTGGTATCCACAACTGTTCCTCTGGGAGTGGAAATTCCTCTGCCAGCGCACGCAAAAGCAGAATGCAGCATTTCTCTAAGTAAGGCCTGGAAGTGCTCCATTCTGACAGCCCTCTGTGATGGTGGTAACATTTCTGCCATTTTTTGTTTGTACCGGGGGTCCAAGTACGTTGCCACCCAGTAATGGTCCTTGCCCTTTATGCTTTTTATACAGGGGTCCCTCTTAAAACACTGGAGCATGAAGGCCCCCATTTGCACTAAACTGAAAGCAGTGTGGTGGCCTGGCTCCTGCTCGTCATCATCCAGGATAATGTCGTCCTCGATCTCCTCCCCCATCCATGAACAACAGCAGCAGGGATCCCAGAAAGGTTTAAAGCATGCTCTTGTTGCTCCTCCTCATCCGCCCCGGCACCATCCTCCTCTGACTCCTCTTCAGACTCCTGTTGTTGACTTGTCTCAGATAGAGTAGCCCCCCCTGGGAATTCATCCAGCATTGCGACTTCCTCAACTTCCTGCTCCTGCTCCTCGACGGCTTGATCAATGACACAACGCAATGCACGCTCCATAAAGAAGGCATAAGGTACGACGTAACTGATGGCGCCATGGATGCGACTGACCAGTTTGGTGATCTCATCAAATGGCCGCAAAAGTCTGCATGCGTCGCGCATGAGCAGCCACTGACGTGGTGAAAAAAAAACAAGATCCCCAGAACCTGTTCTGGCGCAGAATTCGTACAGGTAGTCATTAACTGCATGTTTCTGCTGGAGCAGCCTATCAAGCATATACAAGGTTGAGTTCCATCGCGTCGGGCAGTCACAAATAAGACATCTGACCGGCAGATTGTGTCGCCGCTGAATGTCAGCAAGGCGAGCCATGGCCGTGTAAGATCTTCTGAAATGGGCCGAGATTTTCCTTGCCTGCCGCAAGACGTCCTGGACCCCAAAGTATTTGACAACTAATCGCTGCACGACCAAGTTCAAGACGTGTGCCATGCATGGCACATGTGTAATTTTGCCCTGTTTCAACGCGCTCAGCAGATTGGCACCGTTGTCGCACACCACTTTACCAACTGTCAAATTGAGCGGTGTTAGCCACTGATCTGCCTGTGAACGCAAAGCTGAAAGGAGTGCAGGGCCAGTGTGGCTCTTGGCTTCCAGGCACAACAGACGCAGCACAGCATGGCAACATCTCACCTGGCATGTCGAATAGGTTCTGGGGATCTTGGGCGGCGCAGCGGAAGAGACGGTAGCAGCGGAAGAGGAGGAGGAGAGGGAGGATGGAGTAGGAGGAGGAGGAGAAGAAGAGGCAGGCCTGCATGCAATCCGTGGTGGTAAAACCAAATCTACACGGGTGCCACGGGTTACATGCTTGACGGCCGTCAGAAGGTTCACCCAGTGGGCAGTAAAAGTAATATACCTTCCCTGCCCGTGTTTGCTAGACCACGTGTCTGTGGTCAGATGTATCTTGGCACCGACACTGTGTGCCAGAGATACATTCACTTGCCGCTGAACATGGCCATATAGCTCTCGGATGCCCTTCTGGGAGAAATATTTCCTTCCTGGGACCTTCCATTGTGGTGTTCCAATGGCCAAAAATTTTCGAAAGGCCTCCGAGTCCACCAGTTTATATGGCAGTATTTGACGGGCTAGGAGTTCTGACAAGCCAGCGGTCAACCGTTGGGCAAGAGGGTTATCCGGCATCATCATTCTTTTACGCTCGAACATTTGGCCCACGGAAGCCTGCCTTTTTCCAGATAAACTTGGGGACGGGATGATGGAAGGTGGAGTGGAGGACAACTGTGAAGAGAGAGGAGAAGTAGTAGAAGAGGCTGGATGGTGAGAGCCTGGAGTTTGGCTTTGTGGGTTCTGACGGCGTTGCTCCCACTGGGCTCGGTGATGGGAGTTCATGTGCCTTCTTAAGGCGGTCGTCCCTAGGTGAGTGTTGGGCTTACCGCGACTTATGCGTTGACTGCAAAGGCTGCAGATGGCAACACTATTGTCAGCAGCGGACACGTTAAAAAAAGCCCACACTGCGGAGCCATGTGCCGGCGTCCTGGGAGCGCCAGATGTGACCGTACATAGTTGATGGCTCGCTCTGGGTCCTGATACATTAGCAGTCTGGTTTGTCCCTCCTGTGCAATGTAAGTTCCGCCTGCCTCTCCTCCCTATCTGCTGGTCCATCTCTGCCTCTGAACTCCCCTCCTGGTCCTCTCTTGTGTGCACCCACGTGACGTCCATAGACACATCATCATCTACGTCACCTTCCCCACCGCTAACATTAGAGATCTCGGAGTAGGCAGCAACAGTGGGGACCAACATCCTTGGGCTGATCTGGGTACTGTCCTCAGACTGCTGAGTGGCGGTTGTTGCTACCTTCTTCCTGATCCAATGTCAAGAATGTCTGCGCATCGGAGAAGTCTTGTGATGGATCGGAAAATAATTCCTGTGACTCAAGCGGAGGGTATATGGTGGCGGTGGTGTTGATGGTAGTGTCTTTGGGGGTGAACACAGCAGAGAGTGAAGAGGGTGCAGATAGAGAGGATGAGGAGGGTGCAGAAGAGTAAGGTTGAGTGAGCCACTCAACCAAGTCTGGTGCGTCCTTTGAAGTAATCGAACGCACCTTCTGCAACTTCCCACTTTGGCTCCGGCCTGGTGCTCCTGCCCTACCACTACCACCCCTGCGGAAGGGCCTGCCTCTTCCTCTGCCTGTCATCTTTTCAAATGACCCTGTGACAAAAGGCTGTAGAGAAGGGCAGTATAGGTGGAAGAAGGTATATAACACCCCGCTTCAAACTGTCGTTTTTGGGGGCCACTGGTCTATCACAGCAGTTATAATACTTTTTTCTAATTGTGTTTGTCACTCTTTGTAGTATCGCTGCAGAACCTCTCAGCAGTCACAATGCTGCACAGTAGAAATGCACTATACTATTCTTCCTATATGTGAAAGTATTTTATGCGTGTAGTACACCCCTATTTACTGCACACAAAATAATACACCTATACCAGTCCTTAAAATAACTTTTGTGGAGCTTTATTGGTTGTATATTGTTGAATGAAAAAAATGGACTTTGAAGGCACTGATATATCAAAAAATAACAACTTTAATATTAAACAATGTACAAATTTATACAGTGGTTGTGTTCCCAGAACACAACTATATCTAAAATGAGAAATCGTGGACAAAACCAAATAGGGCACTCAATGATACAGGTTACTCATGCTGTGGGTGTAACTGATGACTCATCCCACTGAAGGTTGTGAACACCAAAGAGCTGTCCCCAAGATGGAGGTCCATAAATTCCTTGGAGTTTAAAAGTTGCTCAACATGTTTCACGATTATCTAACAAATCGCTTCCTCAGGAGCTTCTAAATTCCAAAGTAGAAAATAGGATATAAATATGCATCATAAATATATAACAAACATTTACATAATTACTTTGCCAGTACATCGGACACTGATACCAACATCCGATTCTTACCCAAAGTAACAGTTAAATTTGCCAAATGCAGTTTCTTCACCCCCTCCCAGGCGTCTCAACCCAAGCCCTTGCCCAATGGAAGGGGCCGTCCCATCAGGCTAAAGCGGCGAGGAAAAAGGAGAACGATGGGTGACAGGAATATGGGGATGCACCAAGTATCTATTGAACAAATCAACATAAGCTATAAAAATATATATGTACGCTTATAAAAATACCAAAAGGCTAACAAAACAGATAAGGTTTAAGTCATAGCTTACTTGTAGGTATGGAGAGATTAGGGGTGATAAATAAATTTGCAGGACGAGGGGGCGGCCATCAATATATGTAGGATCACATAGGGCTAAAAGATTTTCAAAAAGAATAATGAGTGAGCCGGAATAGATTGAAATAATTCTCTCAGCAGGTCTCTATGGTAGTAATGCATGAACTATAAAAATAATATAGTAACAGAATATTGTTAAAATTGAGCATGTACCTTATTAAATATTTAAACCTGAAGATAGGCGGTTCCCCCTCAATGTGGGGACCTGCTAGGAATTTTAGATGGATGAAGTTCCACTAGTAGATAGATTATACCTGTAACTGTAGAACATATAAAGTAAAAATAATATTGTTCCCAGGTATGAATATTCAAAGCAAAAACTGGTAGAATATAGTAATTACCTAGCTAAAATGCGCTGTCAGGATCATAGATGTAAAACGCTAATGATCAAAAAGTAATGTGTCAGCTTGCTTATCTAGTATGAAATAGACAGCAAAAAGAAAAAAGAAGTCAGACATCAAAAGGCAGACCTCATTGCTGTTATTGCTCATATTAAGCTTAGCAAGACCGAATTAAGGCCATTATAAAAATTACCTTTGGTTGTTCCGTCCTAAATATAGTGCTGCCGTCTTCTGCTGCTTAGATGGCGAGCGACTGCTCTCCCCAGTAACATCTGAAGCACTGGAGAGAGCGCCTCGCTTATGTGTGCATCCTGATCACATGACTGTCACAACGTGTGACGTCACGTGAACCGGCCGAAAGAGCGCACTCAACGTCCATCCCGGGTAGGCGCCTGCGTCAGAGGGAACTGCTGGCTAACCCCCTGTGCAGTATGGGCGGAAGTGCTGCTAGGGACGCAAGTTGGAGGCGTCAGGCTGCCATCAAGAACGTCGTCGAGCCTGGAGGGCGTGAGACAGCGTCTGACGGCTTGAGTGGCCGCATATTCCTCACATCGCATCCTCACTCCACACCAACCTGACGGGGACTTGGGACAGAGAGACACCTAGAGGTGGAGGACTGCATGAGGCAATGTACAATGCATATACAAAAATGCTTATTTCACAAAGTAATGAAAATTAAATTATAATTAACTGCCAGGATATCTGCATATAATCCATTAGCAGTCACATTAATTGGAAACAGTTGCCTTAGGGGGAAAAAAAATAACACAATCCCAAGACCCCAAACAGACCATAACAATAAAAACAAAAAATCAAAAAATAATAAATTAAACCAAAAAACCGAGCTTAGGGAAACCCACAGTCATTAAGTCAAAATTTCCACACCATCAAATCACCAGTTGCCTACTCAATTAGCATATGGGCCAACCAGGCCAAATATGCTAATTATATTGAATAGGCCAGTATATGCCCAGGCGACAACTATGGGGAACATTGTATATGATTAAATAATGATAATTACAACTACATCCCCCTATAACTATAGCCGCCACAAATGATGTGATATGGCCCTTATAAAAAGGGGCGATAGGACAGCATCTCATTTATACCTGGTGGCTTGGTTGCTTCAAGGCGTTCTATCCAGAAAGTTTCCTTTTGGAGTATCCGTTTATCCCAATTGCCTCCTCGAGTGTCTTGTGGGATTACTTCCAGTATCAAAAACTTGACCATAGACGTGTCAAATCTATGATAAAGTCCCAGATGGCGACTTACCGGTGTGATCATTTTGGCAAACTGTGAGTAATAAATGTGATCATATATGCGTTGCTTAAACTGTCGAATTGTTTTTCCCACATAAAATGCCCCGCATCTGCAAATCATAAGGTATACTACCCCCTCTGTGTTACATGTGGCATGGAATCGGGGGCAAAAGCTTTCACCATTTGGAAGTTTAAATTTCTTGCCTGATAATACCCAAGGGCAATAGGTACATTGTCCACAGGTAAACAGGCCTCGACCTGTATTCACTTGATGGTACGTTGGTTTGTACTCGCTGTTTGTTAATCTACTACCAATTGAAGTGGCTCTTCGGAAAACTATTTCTGGGGTATTTCTCACATATTTGCCTATTGTAACATCTTCACTGAGTAGGTGCCAGTGTTGTTCCAGGCACCTTCGCAGTGATATGTGCTGTGCCGAATATTTGGTAATAAATTTAGTGGTTTGCCGATCCAGAGTGGTTTTGGGTCTGGAGTATAGTAAGGATGTTCTCTCTTTACCATTGGCTTTGTTGTAAGCCCGTCGGAGAAGGCTCTTACTGTATCCTCGTTTGAGTAGTCTAAGACATAACTCGCCTGCCTGCTGCCTGAAATCCGCATCAAACGTGCAGTTTCTGCGCAGGCGAATATATTGTGCGTACGGTATACTATGCACTAGAGATACGGGATGACCACTATCGGCATGTAGCAACGTATTGCCAGCTGTTGGTTTGCGGTATAATTTGGTAGCTATGTTGTTACTGGGATCCCTATATAGGAGTAAATCCAAAAATGAGATATGTTGTGAATGCCACTCGTAGGTAAATTTTAGATTATATTTGTTAACATTAAGTGCTTGTAAAAATTCACCTAGGAGTGACAATGTACCAGTCCAAATGACGACAATATCGTCAATGTACCTGAACCAGCACATGGTCTGGTCCAGGTACTGGCGATACTGCTCACTGGAGAAGATCTCTCGTTCCCACCCCCCCAGGTACAGGTTGGCGTAGGCCGGTGCGCAACAAGTGCCCATTGCCACGCCCTGTACCTGGAGGTAGTGGGAACCGAGAAATGAGAAATAATTATGTTTCAAAATAAAGGATAGCAACTGTATATTAAAGGACTGGAATTTCCATTGCCTATGATCCTGTTCTTTCAAAAAAACTTCAACAATTTTCAAACCTAGATCATGTGGTATGCTGGAGTAAAGCGCTTCCACATCTATAGTGACAAACATTGCCTCCGGGGGGATGGCGAGGCCATCCAACCTCCTGAGAAGATCGGACGTGTCCCGCACATAGGAAGGCAATCCTGTCACATGTGGCATAAGACATATTGGTTAGCGATTTTAGTCGCTAGTCTGTGCCTGCGACACACAGCAGCAACTTCTCCCTAAACCGAGAAAAGAGCTGCAGCAGAACCGCTCAGAATCTGCACAGTAGAAATGCTGCACAGTTGGAATGCACTATATATTATATAGTATAGTATATATTATATAGTATGTTTGAAAGTTTTTTATGCGTGTATTAGACCCCTATATACTGCACACCAAATAGTACACCTATACCAGTCCTTAAATGAACTTTTGTGGAGCTTTATTGGTTAGCGATTTTAGTCACTAGTCTGTGCCTGCGACACACAGCGGCAACTTCTACCTAAACCGAGAAAAGAGCTGCAGCAGAACCGCTCAGAAGCTGCACAGTAGAAATGCTGCACAGTTGAAATGCACTATATATTATATAGTATAGTATATAGTATATATTATATAGTATGTTTGAACATTTTTTATGCGTGTATTAGACCCCTATATACTGCACACCAAATAATACACCTATACCAGTCCTTAAATGAACTTTTGTGGAGCTTTATTGGTTAGCGATTTTAGTCGCTAGTCTGTGCCTGCGACACACAGCAGCAACTTCTACCTAAACCGAGAAAAGAGCTGCAGCAGAACCGCTCAGAAGCTGCACAGTAGAAATGCTGCACAGTTGAAATGCACAATATATTATATAGTATAGTATATATTATATAGTATGTTTTAATGGTTTTTATGCGTGTATTAGACCCCTATATACTGCACACCAAATAGTACACCTATACCAGTCCTTAAAATGAACTTTTGTGGAGCTTTATTGGTTAGCGATTTTAATCGCTAGTGTGTGCCTGCGAAACACAGCAGCAACTTCTACCTAAACCGAGAAAAGAGCTGCAGCAGAACTGCTCAGAAGCTTCACAGTAGAAATGCTGCACAGTTGAAATGCACTATATATTATATAGTATAGTATATAGTATATATTATATAGTATGTTTGAAAGTTTTTTATGCGTGTATTAGACCCCTATATACTGCACACCAAATAGTACACCTATACCAGTCCTTAAAATTAACTTTTGTGGAGCTTTATTGGTTAGCGATTTTAGTCGCTAGTCTGTGCCTGTGAAACACAGCGGCAACTTCTACCTAAACCGAGAAAAGAGTTGCAGCAGAACCGCTCAGAAGCTGCACAGTAGAAATTCAGCACAGTTGAAATGCACTATATATTATATAGTATAGTATATATTATATAGTATGTTTGAAAGTTTTTTATGCGTGTATTAGACCCCTATATACTGCACACCAAATAGTACACCTATACCAGTCCTTAAAATGAACTTTTGTGGAGCTTTATTGGTTAGCGATTTTAGTCGCTGGTCTGTGCCTGCGACACACAGCGGCAACTTCTACCTAAACCGAGAAAAGAGCTGCAGAACCGCTCAGAAGCTGCACAGTAGAAATGCACTATACTATTCTTCCTATATGTGAAAGTATTTTTTGCGTGTAGTACACCCCTATTTACTGCACACAAAATAGTATACCTATACCAGTCCTTAAAATAACTTTTCTGGAGCTTTATTGGTTAGCGATTTTAGTCGCTAGTCTGTGCCTGCGACACACAGCTGCAACTTCTACCTAAACCGAGAAAAGAGCTGAGCAGAACCGCTCAGAAGCTGCACAGTAGAAATGCTGCACAGTTGAAATGCACTATATATTATATAGTATAGTATATAGTATATATTATATAGTATGTTTGAAAGTTTTTTATGCGTGTATTAGACCCCTTTATACTGCACACCAAATAGTACACCTATACCAGTCCTTAAAATGAACTTTTGTGGAGCTTTATTGGTTAGCGATTTTAGTCGCTAGTCTGTGCCTGCAACACACAGCGGCAACTTCTACCTAAACCGAGAAAAGAGCTGCAGCAGAACCGCTCAGAAGCTGCACAGTAGAAATGCTGCACAGTTGAAATGCACTATATAGTATAGTATATAGTATATATTATATAGTATGTTTGAAAGTTTTTTATGCGTTTATTAGACCCCTTTATACTGCACACCAAATAGTACACCTATACCAGTCCTTAAAATGAACTTTTGTGGAGCTTTATTGGTTAGCGATTTTAGTCGCTAGTCTGTGCCTGCGACACACAGCAGCAACTTCTACTTAAACCGAGAAAAGAGCTGCAGCAGAACCGCTCAGAAGCTGCACAGTAGAAATGCTGCACAGTTGAAATGCACAATATATTATATAGTATAGTATATATTATATAGTATGTTTGAAAGTTTTTTATGCGTGTATTAGACCCCTATATACTGCACACCAAATAGTACACCTATACCAGTCCTTAAAATGAACTTTTGTGGAGCTTTATTGGTTAGCGATTTTAGTCGCTGGTCTGTGCCTGCGACACACAGCGGCAACTTCTACCTAAACCGAGAAAAGAGCAGCAGAACCGCTCAGAAGCTGCACAGTAGAAATGCACTATACTATTGTTCCTATATGTGAAAGTATTTTATGCGTGTAGTACACCCCTATTTACTGCACACAAAATAGTACACCTATACCAGTCCTTAAAAGAACTTTTGTGGAGCTTTATTGGTTAGCGATTTTAGTCGCTAGCAGTGGCGGATCCAGGGGGGGGGGCAACAGGGCAATGCCCCCCCCCCCCCCGAGACCATCTGTCACACTCACTTGCTTGCTCTGTTTTTATTTTTTTGCGCCTGATCTCCCGAAATTTGTGGACCCGGTACCGGCCGTCCGTAGAACCTCTGGACCCCAAACTTGGCACACATGTAGCCCAATGTCTCTTCTACAAGTGTGCAAAGTTTGGTGTCTGGGGGACCTACGTCCGGGGAGCACTGATTTTTTAAATCCGGGCACCCCTTCCATAGACTCCAATGTTAAACGGTCATTTCTCCAGTGATTTTGCGGACCCGGTACCGGCCGGTCGTAGGTCCTCTGGACCCCAAACTTGGCACACATGTAGCCCCATGTCTCCTCTATAAGTTTGAAAAGTTTGGTGTCTGGGAGAACCGATTTTTTAAAGCCGGGCACTCCTTCCATAGACTTCCATGTTAAACATCAGTCTAGTCATGGGCACAGTGAGGCATGGGCACAGTGAGGCAAAGTGAGGCAAGTATAAGCCTAGGACACCCTAGGCTTATACTTGAGTTAATAAGTTTTCCCAGTTTTTTGGGGTAAAATTAGGTGCCTCGGCTTATATTCGGGTCAGCTTATACTCGAGTATATACAGTACTTGTTCTGCGGCTGCCGCTGCCTCTCTGAGTCTCTCTCTCAGTTTCTCACATCAGCCGATCAGCGGTGCTGAGAGAGAGACTCGTCTAATGTAGTTATGTGGCGCACTGACACGATACCAGGAGCGGAGGAGGAGGTGGATGGAGCCTCTTCCCTGCACTCGCTGCTAACGCCTGGGCCGCTTGGCGTCTAGCAATGAGTGACGTCAGTGAGTCTCGTCAGGCCGCTCTGTGGGCTGGTGCAATAGCGTGCGGCTCCACAGACGGGTAAGAAAGTGGGCGGCTCAGCTTGCAGCGCGGTTTGTTGTCGGGGCGGCGCGGTTCGTGGGCAGACCGTGCTGCTCAGTGTGTTGGCAGCGCAGGTGAGAGTGAGAGAGCAGGCTCAGTGTGGCAGCTGGCCAATCAGCTAGCCGGGAGCGGGGGAGCAGAGAGATGAGATCATCTCTCACCGCCCGTGCCTGCCCTACATTCCTGCAGTGACTTCCGCCCTCACTGTGCAGGCAGCAGAGAGATTACATTATCTCTCTGCTGCCTGACTCTGGGAGTTTGGGACACAGCAAGAGACAACCAAAACTACACCTTAGCAGGCAAGTTAGTGACAATCCGCAAGGTGTGGCAGGCGACGTGGCAAGTGACAATCCGCAAATTGTGTCAGGTGACGTGGCAAATGACAATCTGCATCTGGTGGCAGGCAAGTGACAATCCACAAGGTATGGCAGGTGACGGGGCAAGTGACAATCCGCAAATTGTGTCAGGTGACGTGGCAAATGACAATCTGCATCTGGTGGCAGGCAAGTGACAATCAGCAAGGTGTGGCAGGTGATGTGGCAAGTGACAATCCGCAAGGTGTGGCAGGTGATGTGGGAAGTGACAATCCACAAGGTGTGGCAAGTGACAATCCACAAGATGTGGCAGGTGACGTGGCAAGTGACAATCCACAACGTGTGGCAAGTGACACGCTCAGGGCTCCCACTAATTGCAGGCGACGGTGGCAAGTGACACACTCGGGGCTCCCACTGATTCTGCATTGAACTATTTAATTTCATATTACAATGTAATAATAGAAATAATGCGCTTCAATCATCCTGACACCATAACAACCATGGCGCCGGGATGATTGAAGCGCCGACACCAACCATTTCCCCGATAAATTTCCCACAAAAAAAAAAATTTTGGCAGTGCCCCCCCCGAGAAAAGACTCTGGATCCGCCCCTGGTCTCTAGTCTGTGCCTGCGACACACAGCGGCAACTTCTACCTAAACCGAGAAAAGAGCTGCAGAACCGCTCAGAAGCTGCACAGTAGATATGCACTATACTATTCTTCCTAGAGTATTTTATGCGTGTAGTACACCCCTATTTACTGCACACAAAATAGTACACCTATACCAGTCCTTAAAAGGACTTTTGTGGACTGTACACCTATACCAGTCCTTAGAAGGACTTTTGTTTTAGTAGAGTCAGTCCCTGCTAGTACACACACAGCAACCTTCCTACACTGACTAAAGACAGCTGCAGAACCGGTCAGCACTGCAGTCCCAATGCTGCACAATTGAAATGAACTAAAAGTGTATTACACCCCTATATACTGCACACAAAACAATTGTACACCTATACCAGTCCTTAAAAGGACTTTTGTGGACCTAATAGCTAGGATTACAGTCTGTCCCTGCTCCACACAGCAACCTGTCCCTACGCTGACAAATAACAGAATGTAAAATGGCAGCCAGATCAGGTCTATTTATAAGGTAGGGGGTATGTCCATCTGCTGAAATGTCTCAATTGGCTGTCCTGTACCACATGATGGATGTGTCATAGGTCAAAGTTCCACAATGTAAAAGAATATGGCGGCCGCGAATTGTCCGCGAATAGCGCCATATGTCCGCCGGTTTCGCGAACCGCGAGTGCGCAAAATTTGCCGCGAACTGACCGCGGGGCGAACCGCAAGGCCATCTCTAATATTCATCAATAAAATAAAGTGGTATAACTATTATATTTTATTTGTCTGTAGAAATAGACACTAACACACTCTCCAATTTTTTTGTCATCTCTATGTAAAAGATTTACAGGGAATTTTTGACAAAAGAGTTTGGACAGGGATTTATTTTCTTTCTTAGTCACCATTTACTTTCCATGGTTAGGCTTGTGGACAACAGAAAATGAAAATATATGGTAATAACTAAGAGTTTAAGTACATGTTGACAGCGGCTTTGCATTCTACAGAGCCTCATTATGCACAGTTATGGGAAAACTTCTCAGACAGGCTTGCAAATTTCTATTGGAATTCAAAGCGCTACACTAAGCTACAACTTGTTGAAAAATGTGTCATTTTAGGCATTAATGTACAATATCTAATACGATAATGTTTGCAGAGAAAACCTTAATTCTTTTGCACTTAGACCTTTGGTTATCTTCTAAGAACAAACTCACTTTGTGACAGATAATGGTTATTTTTCTGGACAAAGCCTGCATATATTAAAATGTCCTTTAGACTGATATTTCAAGATGCATTTTAATTTTAAAAAGAATAGTTATTGTATTTCAACTCTACAGTTACCTTAATGCATGAACTGTCATATCTTTCATAATAATATAGAATTGTATTAATTATTCAATTACTTGAAGGTTTTAAGTCCTCCTATGATTTGTTTTTTTATATATACACTATATTGTCAAACGTATCGAGGCACCTGCCTTTACACGCACATGGACATTAATGGTATCCAAGTCTTAGTCCATAGGGTTCAATATTAAGTTGGCCAATCCTTTTCAGCTATAACAGCTTCAAATTTTCTGGGGAGGCTGTCCACACGGTTTAGGAGTATGTCTTTGGGAATGTTTGACCATTCTTCCAGATGTGCATTTGTGAGGACAGGCACTGATGTTGGACAAGAAGGCCTGGCTTGCAGTCTCAGCTCTAATTCATCCCAAAGGTGTTCTATCAGGTTGAGGTCAGGACTTTGTACAGGCCAGTCAAGTTCCTCCCTCCACCCCAAACATGTTCATCCATGTCTTTATGAACCTTGCTTTGTGTACTGCTGCAAAGTAATGTTGGAACAGGACGGGGTCCTCCCCAAACTGTTCCCACAAAGTTGGGAGCATGAAATTATCCAAAATGTCTTGGTATGCTGACGCCTTAAGAGTTCCCTTCACTGGAACTAAGGGGCCAAGCCCAAGCCCTGAAAAACAACCCCACATCATAATCCCCCCTCCACCAAATGATTTGGACCAGTGCACAAAGCAATGTTCATAAAAACATGGATGAGCGAGTTTGGATGAACTTGACTGGCCTGCCCCTGAGTCCTGCCCTCCACCTGATAGAACACTGTTAGAAAGAATTTTTGCGGAGACTGCAAACCAGGCCTTCTCATTCAACATCAGTGTATAACTTCACAAATGCACTTCTGGAAGAATGGTCAAACATTCCCATAGACAAATGCCTAAACCTTGTAGACAGCCTTCCCAGAAGAGTTAAAAGCTGTTATAGATGCAAAGGGAGGACCAGCTCAATATTGAACCCTACGGCCTAAGACTGGGATGTCATTAAAGTTCATGTGTGTGTAAAGGTAGGCATCCCAATACTTTTAACAATATAGTGTATGTAATGTACAACATAGTGTCAATGCATGAGTCAGGGGTACATAATGAGGTAGTGTATATTCACTTACAAACAATTCTATCTGTCTTGTAGAAACAAGTTAATACCGTATTTATCGGCGTATAACACACACCGGCGTATAACACACACCCCAAGTTTAGGAGGGAATTTTAAGGAAAAAAACTTTTAGGAGGGAAATTCAAGGAAAAAAAAACTTACATTTAAATGCAGCATGCAGCCTTGCCCAGTGTCCATCTGCAGCCTTGCCCAGTGTCCATCTGTCCATCTGCAGCCGTGCCCAGTGTCCATCTGTCCATCTGCAGCCTTGCCCAGTGTCCATCTGCAGCCTTGCCCAGTGTCCATCTGCAGCCTTGCCCAGTGTCCATCTGCAGCCGTGCCCAGTGTCCATCTGTCCATCTACAGCCTTGCCCAGTGTCCATCTGTCCATCTGCAGCAGTGCCCAGTGTCCATCTGTCCATCTGCAGCCGTGCCCAGTGTTCATCTGTCCATCTGCAGCCTTGCCCAGTGCCTTTGCGATCGTGTCAGTCCCGGCGGTTTTTAAAATTTGGCGCCGATTTCTGTGGAGAGGAGCGAGCGGGGCCGAGTGTACTTCGGCTGGACTCGGCTCCTCTCGCAGTTTCGCCCATCTCCACTGACTGCGCCGCTGACGGAGAAAGCCGAGTGTACTTCGGCTAGACTCGGCTCTGCTCACAGTCACAGGCAGGACTGCGAGAGGAGCCGAGACTAGGCAAAGTACACTCGGCTTTCTCTATGTCAGCGGCGCAGTCAGAGATGGGCGGGACTGCGAGAGGAGCCGAGTAAAGCCGATTGTACTTCGGCTTCGGCTCCGCTCGCTCCTCTCGCTCGCTTTCAGCAGGGGAATTCGACGGAGTATCGGCGTATAACACGCACCCACGATTTTCCCCTGATTTTAAGGGGAAAAAAGTGCGTGTTATACGCCGATAAATACGGTACATGTTATGTTTTTGATGGTTATAGGGTTTATGTGGCTTATTTTGTAGTGAAACAATAGGAATTTTGTCTTGGATTTGGGAAGTCAGCTTAGTACTTGGCAAATAGTATTTTATTGGCATTCGTAGCTGTACCAGTCCTCAAAATATGCTAGGGCTTCAGTCTCAGTAGCTTTTGGCTGGCATGTTAACTAACCCTGTTGTTAAGTTGTTCTTAGGCCCTTTACTCATGTGCAGTAGTGCTTTTTGTGCCTGTATTCTTGTGGTGCTTAGCATTTTCTTTTCCCACCCCTACTTATCATCCAATAATTCCTGAATCTAATATTTTTTGTGTACTTATCCTATTTTATTTGGCATCTAGTGTGTGTGTGGTGTGTGCCCTAGCATAGCAAAAGCCACTCCTCCACAGCGGTGATTGCATTCCTCTTGCATTGCCTGTGTGTGCAGCGCTTGGTATACTGCAGACATAGTGTACAGTTGGCACAGGGGGCACTTTCAAAAGAAATCTCATAGGAGGGAATTTATAGAAAAAGCAACATTGTTCAAATTAAGATTGCCAGATCACTGGGGCCCCATCAAAAATTTTCTATAGGGACCTATTGTAGCTATGCCCCTGTGTGCATCATCTACTTTTAAAATGTGGCATTGAAGCTAGGTATAGACTGCAGTTGCTTAATCAACCTTCTGGCTAGGTGAATTATTTCAAACTACAATTTCCCATAATGGATTACACCAGTGCAAAGTTAAATCACACAAATGCCTGCTTCTTTTGCTATTGTTACCAGCACATGATAGACAGCAGAGAGCTGTAGCCTGTGAGATGGCAGGGTTTCTTGTATAATTAACTAAAGGGATTGCTAGTGGAGGTTGAGGCAAAAAATGTCCCCACCCACCACATATGGGATAGTGGCAGGCAAAAAAAAAAGTTAAACCAGTTTTTGACAGTTTTTTGTACTTAACTGTGATTGGCCACATGATGTCATCAAAGGTCCTGGCACTAGCAGTCAACTATAAAAGAAAAAAAATACATCATTAGTAGTGCATTCAGCATGGATTTGAAGGAAGCACATCTACGGCTGTACCATGGAGTCTTTGTTGCGTCGAGTGATGGAGCGGGCTGGCGCAGCTGACGGTGAAGAAAGCGTCTTTCCATTCCACCGCCTTCCTCCTCATCGGTTACGGCTCTCCCTCCTGTTGCTGCAGTATCTCAGCCATCTCCGTTCATCCTCGGCCCTCCTTTTGACGTCCTCCCACCTCTGCCACCGGAACTTCCTGCTCCTGAGGCTGCCTTTTCGTCCCAGTGGGAACCACCCATTGACCCTGTGATGCAGAGTATTACCTACGATGATGGCCGGAGACCAGGGATGAGCCGAACACCCCCCTGTTCGGTTGGCACCAGAACCTGCGAACAGACAAAATGTTCGTGTAAACTTTAGAACCCTATTAAATACAATGGACTCGAACGTTCGAAATCTAAAGTGTTAATTATAAAGGCTAATATGCAAGTTATTGTCCTAAAAAGTGTTTGGGGACCCGGGTCCTGCCCCAGGGGACATGTATCAATGCAAAAAGAAGTTTTAAAAACGGCCGTTTTTTTGGGAGCAGTGATTTTAATAATGCTTAAAATGAAAAAATAAAAGTGAAATATTCCTTTAAATTTCGTACCTGGGGGGTGTGTATGATATGCATGTAAAGTGGCGCATGTTTCCTGTGCTTAGAACTGTCCCTGCAAAAAATGTCATTTTTGAAAGAAAAAAATGCATTTAAAACTGACTCGCGGCTATTAATGAATTGTCGGCTCCCGGCAATACATACAAAAGTCATTGATAAAAAAAAAAAAAAAGCGTGGGTGTTCCCCAGAATTCAATTACCAGGCCCTTCAGGTCTGGAATGGATATTAAGGGGAACCCTGCCGCAAATTAAAAAAAAAATTGACGTGGGGTTCCCCCAAGTATCCATTCCAGGCCCTTCAGATCTGGCATGGATTTTAAGGGGAACTCCACCCCAAATTTTTTTTAAAAATGGCGTGGAGTCCCCCTAAAAATCCATACCAGACCTATTATCCGAGCACGCAACCTGGCCGGCCGCAGGGGAAAAGGGGGGGACGAGAGAGCGCCCCCCCTCCCTCCTGAACCGTACCAGGCCACATGCCCTCAACATGGGGAGGATGTCCCCATGTTGATGGGGACAAGGGCCTCATCCCCACAACCCTTGCCCGGTGGTTGTGGGGGTCTGCGAGCGGGGGGCTTATCGGAATCTGGAAGACCCCTTTAACAAAGGGGACCCCCAGATCCCGCCCCCCCCTATGTGAATTGGTAAGGGGTACGTTGTACCCCTACCATTTCATGAAGAAAGCGTAAAAAAATGTTTAAAAAAACACACAAACACCTTGAAAAAGTCCTTTATTTAAAAAAAAAAAACATTCCAGCGGTGAAATCCATTGTCCCGCGGCGATCCCGATGTCCAGCGCTGTCCTTCATTGGTTGTGCCTGAGCGGACCTGATGGGGAACTCCCTCTCAGTATTTTAAATGTATAGACCCGCCCCTTCTAAAGTTCCCCATCAGGTCCGCTCAGCGGACCAGATGCGGAACATGAGAAGGGGCGGGTCTATACATGTATTACCAAAGTGAGAGCAGTTCCCCATCAGGTCCGCCCCCTCGGTATGTCGGACCCGCCTACGTCATTGGCTTGAGCGGGGAACTTCCTTCACTATGTAAATTTAAATTACACAGTGAAGGAAGTTCCCCGTTCAAGCCAATTACGTAGGCGGGTCCAACATACCGAGGGAGCGGACCTGATGGGGAACTTTAGAAGGGGCGGGTCTATACATTTAAAATACTGAGAGGGAGTTCCCCATAAGGTCCGCTCAGGCACAACCAATGAAGGACAGCGCTGGACATCGGGATCGCCGCGGGACACTGGATTTCACCGCTGGAATGTTTTTTTTTTTTTTTAATAAAGGACTTTTTCAAGGTGTTTGTGTGTTTTTTTAAACATTTTTTTACGCTTTCTTCGTGAAATGGTAGGGGTACAACGTACCCCTTACCAATTCACATAGGGGGGGGCGGGATCTGGGGGTCCCCTTTGTTAAAGGGGTCTTCCAGATTCCGATAAGCCCCCCGCCCGCAGACCCCCACAACCACCAGGCAAGGGTTGTGGGGATGAGGCCCTTGTCCCCATCAACATGGGGACATCCTCCCCATGTTGAGGGCATGTGGCTTGGTACGGTTCAGGAGGGAGGGGGGGCCGCTCTCTCATCCCCCCCTTTTCCCCTGCGGCCGGCCAGGTTGCGTGCTCGGATAAGGGGTCTGGTATGGATTTTTAGGGGGACTCCACGCCATTTTTTTTAAAATTTGGGGTGGAGTTCCCCTTAAAATCCATGCCAGATCTGAAGGGCCTGGAATGGATATTTGGGGGAACCCCACGTCAATTTTTTTTTAATTTGCGGCGGGGTTCCCCTTAATATCCATTCCAGACCTGAAGGGCCTGGTAATTGAATTCTGGGGAACCCCCACGCTTTTTTTTTTTTTTATCAATGACTTTTGTATGTATTGCCGGCAGCCGACAATTCATTAATAGCCGCGAGTCAGTTTTAAAAGACTTTTTTTCTTTCAAAAATGACATTTTTTGCAGGGACAGTTCTAAGCACGGGAAACATGCGCCACTTCACATGCATATCATACACACCCCCCAGGTACGAAATTTAAAGGAATATTTCACTTTTATTTTTTCATTTTAAGCATTATTAAAATCACTGCTCCCGAAAAAACGGCCGTTTTTAAAACTTCTTTTTGCATTGATACATGTCCCCTGGGGCAGGACCCCGGTCCCCAAACACTTTTTAGGACAATAACTTGCATATTAGCCTTTATAATTAACACTTTAGATTTCTCCCATAGATTTTTCGAATTTGCCGCGAACACCCCAATTTGTTCGCTGTTCGGCGAACGGGCGAACAGGCAATGTTCGAGTCGAACATGAGTTCGACTCGAACTCCAAGCTCATCCCTACCGGAGACATTGCAGCTATTCTCCGGTCTCTGAAGCTGGAGCAAGCGCAGATCGACCCACGGCTTTAAAAAAGAGAACTTGCAAGAGGCCTTGCAGGTTTGAATCACCATCCAGGACAAGAGATGCAGGACAGGGAAATAACAAAACCCTAAAAGAAAAAGGTAAAAAACAAACATTTGAACAACCATTACATAAATTTGTACATTTCTCTAATACAACTACATTGCCTGATGATCCTTCTGTTACTGGAGAGCTAATACATGAACTGCCTTAGAGTAATGTGGTTGCTATGGCTACCAGCAACACACAAGTTCCTATGTCTCCCAGTGTTACAGCAGTAGAACTGGTTCCACAGGGCACAGTTAACCCCTCAGGATCTAATATGCAAGTATCTAGAGGTGAGTCTTTTGATGCCTCAGTGAAAGAATTTGCTATGTCTATTTCTAATTGAATGTCTAAGTTATTGCCATCCTCTTCTATGTTACCACCACCCTCTGACTCTTTGGGACTCGCTTTCAGTGTGGGGGGAGAATCTACCTAGTAGTGTTTGTTCTCCTATTGTACAGAATGTTTCTTTGACTACCCCTGTGGTGGAAGGGCCGCCTCTGATTTGCATCCAGAGTGATGCCTATGGGTAGAGTATTCTCTAAACGCCTATACCGAGCTATTTTCGGTAATTACTTCTCCTACTCATTTTTTTAGGGTCAGTGCCAACATTCGTGGTGATTTAATCATTTGGCACAAGTTTTTGTACTCTTTTAATGGCTGCTTTTTATGGCAAGCCCCCTTTTGTTTTTTCTTTGGCTCTTAATCTTTTTATGAATACCTCTTGAGCTTGTGGATAAGGGGCATTTTGGCAAGGTGAATGGCATTCTTCATGGATTAGGAAGAATTTTACTTATTTTATTTTTTCTTATTTTTTTTACTTCTTTTTTTTTTTTACACTGTCTTTTAAAAAAAAATAAGTTGAGTCACTTTTATTCCAATTACAAGGAATGTAAACATCCTTTGTAATATAAAAAAAGCATGACAGGGCCTCTTTAATTTGAGATCTGGGATCAAAAAGACCTCAGATCTCAAATTTACACTTAAAAGCAATAAAAAAACAACCCTTTAAGACCATTGGGCGAAAGGGACGTTTGACGTTGCTTCTGTCATCCAATGGTATGGAGCCCAGTGAGGGCCATCTTTCCCTCACTGGACTCCATGTCTCTCAGAGGAAAGGACCCATTCATCTCCCTCGCTAAGCTCCGGTAAGGGCAAGGGAAACCTGCGTTGCATCAGAGGGGGGCGATGTCATCCGTACACGTCACTGGGAAACCCCCGCGTTTCCCCTTGCGTCAGAGGGGGACGGGGTCACGTGACGGGTGGCCCCACCCTCAGCTACATAAGAGATGTCAGGCTGGTGCCGCGTCATTGGCTGGGTGCCTCCGGTCGGAGGCAGGATCGTGTGTGTGTTCCTCGCTGGAGTCGCTGGAGAACATCCATCGCTGGAGAACGAGAATTGGATTACATTGCTGGAGATTGAGGATGGATTTATTGGATTACATCACTGGAATCTCTTTTTTATTTTTTATTTTTAATAAAGGACTTGTCCCAAGCCGTCTCCTGTGGTTTTTAAAATTTTTACACATTTTTTGTGAAATGGTAGGGGTACAATGTACCCCTTACCAATTCACATAGGGGGGGCCGGGATCTGGGGGTCCCCTTTGCTAAAGGGGGCTTCCAGATTCCGATAAGCCCCCCCGCCCGCAGACCCCCACAACCACCGGGCAAGGACATCCTCCCCATGTTGAGGTCATGTGGCCTGGTACGGTTCAGGAGGGGGGCGCTCTCTCGTCCCCCCTCTTTTCCTGCGGCCTGCCAGGGTGTGTGTTTGGATAAGGGTCTGGTATGGATTTTTGGGGGGAACCCCATGCCATTTTTTTTAATTATGGCACGGGGTTCCCCTTAAAATCCATACCAGACCTGAAGGGCCTGGTAATGGAATTTAGGGGGACCCCCACGCTTTTTTAAAATTATTTTTCAATGACTTTCAAAGACTTTGATCTGTATTGCCGGGACCGACAATTCATTATAGCCGCGAGTAGTTTTAAATTACTTTTTTTCCTTTAGAAATGTCATTTTGTGCAGAGACTGTTAAAAACACGAGAAACATGTGCTACTTTACAGGCATACTATAGACAACCCCCAGGTACAAAATTTAAAGGAATATTTCACTTTTATTGTTTCACTTTAAGCATTATTAAAATCACTGCTCCCGAAAAAAATGCAATTTTTAAAACTTTTTTTTGCATTGATACATGTCCCCTGACAATAACTTGCATATTATCCTTTAAAATTAGCACTTTAGATTTCTCCCATAGACTTTTAAAGGGTGTTCCGCGGCTTTTTTGAATTTGCCACAAACCCCACAAATTTGTCATTGTTCGGCGAACGGGCGAACAGGCAATGAGTGCCTATAGACGACAGAGTGTTACAGTAAGCAAAGGTACTATGATCTCCCAGCCTATATGTTAATTATCTTTGCAGGTCCATTGTAGTATGTCTTGATCTGAGTGTATAGTTCAATGTTACATTTTTAAATAATAGCAAGGCAGAGATGACACTGCATATAGAGATGATTGTGGTATTTTTGAAAATGGAAAAGGTGGAGTTATAGGTGGCGTCTTCTTATAATTAGCTAGATATCACATAGGTTTTTTGGAAGCTTTAGATTTTAGATCTCAACGGAAATTATGATTAGTTCATCTTTTTACAGTTAAGCAATATGGCATGGAGAAGAACAGGTATAATTTGAAAATATAAAAGCTGGTTGCTTAGCAACTTGGCTGACACATTCCTAAGCAACCACAACAGAAACAGCTATGTCACAGAATAGCACTGGTGCAGAGCATCAAAACACATTCTGACATCTCCTTCCTGAGTAAACATTAATCAGTATAATACATATTTTACTATACATTATGTTCTATATAGTTGCCAATATTGTACACTAGGGATGAGCTTCGTGTTCGAGTCGAACATACGTTCGACTCGAACATTGGCTGTTCGATCGTTCGACGAAGATCGAACGATTTGGGCCGTTCGCGCCAAATTCGAGTGACGCGAACGGCCCACAATGCACTACGCCATCGCAGTGTCATCCAGGCGCTGTGATTGGCCAAGCATGCACTGTGACCCCGCATGCTTGGCCAATCACAGCGCCGGCAGCGAGGAGAGCAATGATTGGCCACAGGCAGGATGCCTGTGGCCAATTATTGCTGAGGGTGTTTAGTACACGCCCCACACTATAAAAGGCCGCCAGCACGGCGGCCTAGTGTAGTGTGTTCCGGAGCAGGGATAGAGTAGCATAGGCAGGGACAGTGACTGTTATTTCTTTCTTGCTTAACCTGGATTCCTTTAGTTTAGGGAAAGAGAAGGATAGGTAGGGAGAGTGTCAGTGTGTTTTGTGCTTCTGCTATAGTGTGCTTAAAAAAAACATTTATTCTAGGGACAGAAAACTCTAGGTAGGGACAGTGTCAGTTTCTTTCACTCTGCAAGTCCTTGTTTCCAGGGACCTGTAAGGACAGTGAGTTAATTGTCCTTGTGCTATATTGTGCTTAAAAAAAACATTTATTCTAGGGACAGAAAACTCTAGGTAGGGACAGTGTCAGTTTCTTTCACTCTGCAAGTCCTTGTTTCCAGGGACCTGTAAGGACAGTGAGTTAATTGTCCTTGTGCTATATTGTGATTAAAAAAAACATTTATTCTAGGGACAGAAAACTCTAGGTAGGGACAGTGTCAGTTTCTTTCACTCTGCAAGTCCTTGTTTCCAGGGACCTGTAAGGACAGTGAGTTAATTTTCCTTGTGCTATATTGTGATTAAAAAAAACATTTATTCTAGGGACAGAAAACTCTAGGTAGGGACAGTGTCAGTTTCTTTCACTCTGCAAGTCCTTGTTTCCAGGGACCTGTAAGGACAGTGAGTTAATTGTCCTTGTGCTATATTGTGATTAAAAAAAACATTTATTCTAGGGACAGAAAACTCTAGGTAGGGACAGTGTCAGTTTCTTTCACTCTGCAAGTCCTTGTTTCCAGGGACCTGTAAGGACAGTGAGTTAATTGTCCTTGTGCTATATTGTGATTAAAAAAAACATTTATTCTAGGGACAGAAAACTCTAGGTAGGGACAGTGTCAGTTTCTTTCACTCTGCAAGTCCTTGTTTCCAGGGACCTGTAAGGACAGTGAGTTAATTTTCCTTGTGCTATATTGTGATTAAAAAAAACATTTATTCTAGGGACAGAAAACTCTAGGTAGGGACAGTGTCAGTTTCTTTCACTCTGCAAGTCCTTGTTTCCAGGGACCTGTAAGGACAGTGAGTTAATTGTCCTTGTGCTATATTGTGCTTAAAAAAAACATTTATTCTAGGGACAGAAAACTCTAGGTAGGGACAGTGTCAGTTTCTTTCACTCTGCAAGTCCTTGTTTCCAGGGACCTGTAAGGACAGTGAGTTAATTTTCCTTGTGCTATATTGTGATTAAAAAAAACATTTTTTCTAGGGACAGAAAACTGTAGGTAGGGAGAGTGTTTTTTTTCTTTCACTCTGCAAGTCCTTGTTTCCAGGGACCTGTAAGGACAGTGAGTTAATTTTCCTTGTGCTATATTGTGATTAAAAAAAACATTTTTTCTAGGGACAGAAAACTGTAGGTAGGGAGAGTGTTTTTTTTCTTTCACTCTGCAAGTCCTTGTTTCCAGGGACCTGTAAGGACAGTGAGTTAATTGTCCTTGTGCTATATTGTGCTTAAAAAAAACATTTATTCTAGGGACAGAAAACTCTAGGTAGGGACAGTGTCAGTTTCTTTCACTCTGCAAGTCCTTGTTTCCAGGGACCTGTAAGGACAGTGAGTTAATTTTCCTTGTGCTATATTGTGATTAAAAAAAACATTTATTCTAGGGACAGAAAACTCTAGGTAGGGACAGTGTCAGTTTCTTTCACTCTGCAAGTCCTTGTTTCCAGGGACCTGTAAGGACAGTGAGTTAATTTTCCTTGTGCTATATTGTGATTAAAAAAAACATTTTTTCTAGGGACAGAAAACTGTAGGTAGGGAGAGTGTTTTTTTTCTTTCACTCTGCAAGTCCTTGTTTCCAGGGACCTGTAAGGACAGTGAGTTAATTTTCCTTGTGCTATATTGTGATTAAAAAAAACATTTTTTCTAGGGACAGAAAACTGTAGGTAGGGAGAGTGTTTTTTTTCTTTCACTCTGCAAGTCCTTGTTTCCAGGGACCTGTAAGGACAGTGAGTTAATTGTCCTTGTGCTATATTGTGCTTAAAAAAAACATTTATTCTAGGGACAGAAAACTCTAGGTAGGGACAGTGTCAGTTTCTTTCACTCTGCAAGTCCTTGTTTCCAGGGACCTGGAGAGACATTGAGTGAATTGTCCTTGTGCTATATTGTGATTAAAAAAAACATTTATTCTAGGGACAGAAAACTCTAGGTAGGGACAGTGTCAGTTTCTTTCACTCTGCAAGTCCTTGTTTCCAGGGACCTGTAAGGACAGTGAGTTAATTTTCCTTGTGCTATATTGTGATTAAAAAAAACATTTTTTCTAGGGACAGAAAACTGTAGGTAGGGAGAGTGTTTTTTTTCTTTCACTCTGCAAGTCCTTGTTTCCAGGGACCTGTAAGGACAGTGAGTTAATTTTCCTTGTGCTATATTGTGATTAAAAAAAACATTTTTTCTAGGGACAGAAAACTGTAGGTAGGGAGAGTGTTTTTTTTCTTTCACTCTGCAAGTCCTTGTTTCCAGGGACCTGTAAGGACAGTGAGTTAATTGTCCTTGTGCTATATTGTGCTTAAAAAAAACATTTATTCTAGGGACAGAAAACTCTAGGTAGGGACAGTGTCAGTTTCTTTCACTCTGCAAGTCCTTGTTTCCAGGGACCTGTAAGGACAGTGAGTTAATTTTCCTTGTGCTATATTGTGCTTAAAAAAAACATTTATTCTAGGGACAGAAAACTCTAGGTAGGGACAGTGTCAGTTTCTTTCACTCTGCAAGTCCTTGTTTCCAGGGACCTGGAGAGACATTGAGTGAATTGTCCTTGTGCTATATTGTGATTAAAAAAAACATTTATTCTAGGGACAGAAAACTCTAGGTAGGGACAGTGTCAGTTTCTTTCACTGTGAAAGTCCTTGTTTCAAGGGACAGAGAAGGACACCTGAAGGTAGCCCTTATTGCTTTTTTCCCATCTCCCTGCAGGCCATCTATTAGAATGTCTGGAAGGCAAACAAGGAGAGGCAGACAGTCAGGAGGCAATAAAAGAGGGCAAGCAGGCTCTGTGTCTGGGGGCAACAGTGCTGGTCGTGGACGCGGTGCATTGTCATCAGCACATGGCCATGGGACACGCTTGTCCTTCTTTTCGGCAGCTGGACATGTTGAGCCACATCATGCCGAAGACTTGGTAGAGTGGATGACCAAGCCCTCCTCCTCCTCCTCATCCTCTCTCACCCAGGCTCAGGGTACTGGAAAAGCAGCTGCCAAAGCGTCGTCTTCCCTGGTATCAATGTCAGACAAATCATCAGTCACTCCTTCCCTAGACCCACCATGTCCTCCTCCTGAGGAGTCCCCCGAACTGTTTCAGCACAGTGTTGGGTACATGCTCCAGGAGGATGCCCAGCGTTTCGAAGGGTCTGATGATGAAACCCAGCTAGAGGAAGGCAGTAGCGTGAGAGCAGACAGAGGGGATGCTCAAGAAGGACACCAATCTGGCAGTCATGTTCCAGCAGCTGCAGCATACTGCCAGATTGGCTCCAGTGATGAGGAGGGAGGGGATGATGAGGTCAATGACTCCACGTGGGTGCCTAATAGGAGAGAGGAGGAGGAGGAGGATGAGGAGGAGGCACATCTCCAATGAGGCAGGATGCCCTTTGGTGGCCAGCGTAAGGGCAGTACACCGACGGAATCACACCGCAGAGCTCCGCCTGTGCAGGGCGCTGCCTCTGCCCGTCATTCAAAAAGTTCTTTGGTGTGGGCCTTTTTTGAGGCTAGTGCATCAGATCGCACAGCTGCTGTTTGCAACATATGTCTCAAGCGTATATCGCGTGGCCAAAACATCAGCCGCTTGGGTACCACATGCCTGACCAGACATATGTTGACCTGCCATGCAGCTCGTTGGCAAGCCTACCTCAAAGACCCACACCAAAGAACAAAGCGGACCTCTCCTTGCACCGCATCAGCTGGGATCTCCAACCCCACTATAACTTCAGTCCTCTCTGAAACATGCACTGAGAGGAATGAAGGTGTAGAATTAGGTGTGTCACAGCCAAGTACTTGCGCCCACTCTGCTAGCAGTACACCGACGTCCGATTCTAGCAGGCAAATTTCCCTGCCCCAGCTGCTGGACCGTCGAAAGAAGTTCACTCCCAGCCATCCACATGCCCAGCGGTTGAATGCTAGCTTGGCTAAATTGCTAGCGCTTCAACTGCTGCCTTTTCAGTTGGTAGACTCGGCCCCCTTCCGTGAGTTTGTGCAATGTGCGGTTCCTCAGTGGCAGGTTCCCAAACGCCACTTTTTCTCACGGAAGGCTATTCCGGCTCTCTACCGGCATGTGGAAGGCAATGTCTTGGCCTCGCTGGACAGGGCGGTCAGCGGTAAGGTGCATATTACCGCTGACTCATGGTCCAGCAGGCATGGACAGGGACGTTACCTTTCTTTCACGGCCCATTGGGTCACTCTTTTGGCAGCTGGGAAGGATTCAGGACAAGGTGCAGTAGTGTTGGAGGTTGTCCCACCGCCACGCCTCCAAAATGCTACTACTGGTTGTGACACACCTCTCTCCTCCACCCCCTCCTCTTCTTCTTCCTCCATGGCCTCTTCCTGTGGTTTGTCCTATGAACCAGCGGTGCTCCGTAGCCGTTCACGGGGCTACGCAAGTACGCAGGCAAAAAGATGCCATGCCGTGCTTGCGCTGGTGTGTTTGGGGGACAGAAGCCACACTGGGGCAGAGGTCCTGTCTGCTCTGCAGGGCCAGGCCGAGAGGTGGTTGACGCCACGCCAGCTTAAGCCAGGAATGGTGGTTTGCGACAATGGCACCAACCTCCTCTCCGCCCTCCGACAGGGACAACTGACCCATGTGCCCTGTGTGGCTCACGTCCTTAACCTGGTGGTGCAGCGCTTCTTGGGCAGGTACCCGGGCTTACAGGATGTCCTGAGGCAGGCCAGGAAAGTCTGTGTGCATTTCCGCAGATCTTATAATGCCAGTGCTCGCCTGGCTGAGCTGCAAAAGGAGTTGAACCTGCCCAAGAACCGCCTTATATGTGACATGCCCACCAGGTGGAACTCAACGTTGGCCATGCTGCAGCGGCTGCACACGCAGCAGAGGGCCATCAATGAGTACCTGTGCGACTACGGCACCAGGACAGGGTCAGGGGAGCTTGGTTTTTTTTCTCCACGCCAGTGGGGCATGATCAGGGATGCATGCACTGTCCTGGCACCATTTGAGGAGGCCACGAGGATGGTGAGCAGTGACAGTGCATGCATCAGTGACACTGTACCTCTTGTCCACCTGTTGGAGCACACGCTGCGTGGAATAATGGACAGGGCACTTGAGGCAGAACAGAGGCAGGAAGAGGAGGACTTCCTTGCCTCTCAAGGCCCCCTTTACCCAGACAGTGTTCCTTCTGTCCCACCCATCGCACAGGAAGAGGAGGAGGAGGAGGAGGAGGAGGAGGAGGAGGAGGAGGAGGATTGTGTCAGCATGGAGGTGGAGGCTGGCACTCAGCATCATCAGCAGCAGTCTTTTAGGGATGATTTACAGTCCCAAGAAACCAGTGGACTTGTACGTGGCTGGGAGGAGGTGGCTGCGGATCATGTCGTCCTTAGTGACCCAGAGGACTCCGGAGCGAATGCCTCAGCAAACCTACGCTGCATGGCCTCCCTGATCCTGCAAAGTCTGCGGAAGGATCCTCGTATTCTTCGGATCAAGGAGAGGGACCATTACTGGCTGGCCACTCTCCTTGATCCACGGTACAAGGGTAAGGTTGCGGACCTTATGTTACCGTCGCAGAGGGAGCAGAGGATGAGACAACTCCGGGAGGCCTTGCAGAAAGGTCTGTGCAACGCGTTCCCAGAGACTGGGAGGTTGCAAACTCCTGGTCCTGGACAACGAGTTGCTGAGGCTTCGGCCAGTCAAAGAAGGAGCGGTGGGGAAGGTGGCCGTCTGACCGATGCGTTCAGACAATTCTTTAGTCCGCAGCCCCAAAGTATGATCGGTTCCAGCAACCATCGCCAGCGTCTGATAAACATGGTGCAGGAATATCTAGGGGCAAGGTCAGACTTGGACACCTTCCCCACCGAAAATCCTCTGGCTTACTGGGTCTTGAGGATGGATCACTGGCCAGAGCTTGCACAGTATGCAATTGAGCTACTGGCCTGTCCTGCATCCAGCGTTCTTTCGGAACGCACATTCAGTGCTGCTGGAGGATTTGTCACGGATCACAGGGTGCGCCTGTCCACCGACTCGGTTGATCGACTGACTTTCATCAAGATGAACCAGTCTTGGATCACCACCAGCTACCACACACCTGATGCTGATATAACAGACTAATTGATTTTAAAATGTCACATCCCTTCAAGACTGATGCTGATGCTGAGTGCCTGTGCTGTTATGTTGACTGGCTATCCTCCTCCTCCGAGTCCTCAATGATACGATTGATGATGATAGCTTGGAAGATCATTTTTGTTTATGGGTGCCGCCACCAGTGCCTAACGCCCAATTTTTCAGCCCCTGTTTAACAGTGGCGTGTAATTACAATTTTTGAAGCAATACTTTGCAACAGGGCTCATTGCTGTGCTCCAAGTACAGTATCTGTGAGGAGTTGCAGTGTTGTGCCACCAGTGCCTAAGGCCCAATTTTTCAGCCCCTGTTTAACAGGGGCGTGTCATTACAATTTTTGAAGCAATACTTTGCAACAGGGCTCATTGCTGTGCTCCAAGTACAGTATCTGTGAAGGGTTGCAGTGTTGTGCCACCAGTGCCTAAGGCCCAATTTTTCAGCCCCTGTTCAACAGGGGCATGTAATTACAATTCTTGATCTAATAATTCACAGCAGGGCCCATTGCTGCACCCACCAAGAGTAACTGTCAGGGCTTACAGTGTTGTGGCACCAGCACCACCATCAAAGGCCCAATTTTTACTACCACTGTTCAACAATTATATGTAATTAAAATTCCTGATATAATAGTTGACAGCAGGGCGTTCCAGCACCAACCAAGAGTAACTGTGAGTGCTTACAGTGTTGTGCCAACACCAACAACTAAGGGGCCTATTTCTGCAGAGTATATACGGCAGGTCCCTACTTTCAAACATCCAACTTACAAACGACTCCTACTTGCAAACGCAAGAAGACAACAGGAAGTGAGAGGAAATCTACCACTAGGAAGGAAAATTCTCTCCTGTAAGAATAAATATGGGAGAAAGGTGTCTCCTCTGTACTGATGCTTTATCAGCAATCCTTGTTTCAAGAAAAACACCACATTTCAAAAACAGTTGTCATTAGGACGGAAAGTGAGGTGAAATGTTCTGAACAGGGGCACAGACAGCAAAACAAATGTTACAGGGGTGATAACCCTTACCTATGTTTTCCAAAAAGTTTAAAAATAGATTTTTGGTCTGGAGCTACACTTCAACAATGTACCTGTTCAAAATTACAAACACATTCTACATAAGAACAAACCTACAGTCCCTGTCTTGTATGCACCGCCTGTATACGGCTGTTCAGAGTATATAGGGCCTTTTTTATTTTATGTGCGGGGTTCCCCTTAATATCCATACAAGACCCAAAGGGGCTGGTAATGGGCTGGGGTAGGGGGGGGGGTCATGGGGTAGCTATGCCATTTTTCTTAAAGATTTTCATCCATATTACCGGGACCAGACATTACATTAAAGCCGCAAGCAGTTTTAAATGGCTTTTTTTTCCTTTAGAAGTGTCATTTTGTGCAGGGACAGTTCTAAACACGGGAAACACGTGGCACTTCACAGGCATACTTTAGACACCCCCCAGGTACGATATTTAAAGGAATATTTGACTTTTTTTTTTTCACTTTATGCATCATTAAAATGACTGCTCCCGGAAAACGACCGTTTTTAAAACTTATTTTTGCATTGATACATGTCCCCTGGTGCAGAACCCGGGTTCCCAAACCCTTTTTAGGACAATAACATGCATAATAGTTGTTATAATTAGCACTTTAGAATTCGAACGTTCGCATCCATTGTATTTAATAGGGTTCTAATGTTCGTTCGAACTTTCGGTCCGTTCGCGGGTTCTGGTGCGAACCGAACCCGGGGGTGTTCGGCTCATCACTATTGTACACAAAATTATAACACAACTAGGTATTGTAAATGGTTAATTTTGTATACTTCCAAGGTCTTTCAATCTTATTTACAATAACATTATTCAAAATGCAGTTGTGATGTTTGTTTTAGAACATAATGAAGCGTCATTCGTTATGTGGTAGATCATATAGTCAAAGCTTTAAATACTGAATAAAAATGTAATTGACTAAAAAGTGTTGCAGTATTGTAACTATGTGTGTGTGTGTGTGTGTTGGTATATGTATATATATATATATACTGTGAGGGGGCTAGCTCGGCAGCGGGTATGTGTGACCCCCGGGATGGGCTCCCCACCCAAAACAGGCCCAGCAGACGGAGGTTGTGGTTTTCAAAATCAAAAAGGTGCGGTTTATTTTCTATTTACAGTGACAAAAACACAGCAAGGCAAAAAAAACATAAACAAAATAAATCCTGGTCAACTTGACCTCTGACTAAACTTACAGGTTTCCTAACTAACGACTGGGATCAGCCTAGTGCTGTCCTAGTCCCTGGTTTTAAATGTCCAAGCAAAATATAGCCACACAGGCTTTCTCTCACCGCACAGGGGTTCACTCTCCCTAGACAGTCCACACAGGTCTGCTTCCAGGCATGAGCTAACATCTAATGAATCTGGGAGTTTTTTATAGAGGCCTAAATGAGCTGACAAGCTTCAGCTGGCCTCATCAACTCCCTGTCTGCACGACGCCCAGCCCTCTCCCTAGAGGTATGAGTCATCAATGAGCCCACTAGTCTCAGCTGGGCTTATACAACTCTCCACCTAGCTGTATAAGTCAGCGTAAAGCCTGAATCTGGGCGAAATATATCTACCCCCCTGGATGCAACCAGGTGACTTTACCTTCCTGCTGTCACATACCCCCCCCTCTTGTTTTAACCTCGGGGTTGGAACACCAGCAATCAGGCATTCATGTACTCGAGACAAAGCATCCACATTCCCCATTTGAACGCCAGGGCGATGCTTTACTGTGAAGTTGAATTCCTGGAGGGCCAGGAACCACCTATTCACTCTTCTATTTGTTTCCTTGTTTTGAGCCATCCACTTTAACGGAGCGTGATCCGTAACCATGTCAAAGTGCCTACCTAGCAGGTAGTACCGAAGGGAATCTAGAGCCCACTTCACCGCTAAACACTCCTTTTCAACGGTGGCGTAATTTACCTCATGGGACTTCAACTTCCTGCTGAGGTAAATGACTGGGTGCTCTTCCCCGTTCCAGACCTGGGACAATACTGCTCCTAACCCCACATCTGACGCATCACTTTGTACGACAAAGTCTCTAGAGAAGTCGGGTGAGTACAACACTGGCTGGCTACATAAGGCTTGTTTCAAGAATTGGAATGCTGCCTCAGCCTCGGGGGTCCATTTAATCATGACCGACCCTTTCCCCTTCGTCAGGTTGGTTAGGGGCACAGCCTTAGAAGCAAAGTGGGGAATGAATCGCCGATAATACCCAGCGATTCCCAGAAAGGCTCGTACCTGCTTCTTGCTGTTGGGACGTGGCCAACTCTGGATGGCCTCGACTTTGTTGAGTTGGGGTTTTATTACTCCCCTCCCAATGGTGTACCCAAGATATTTGGCCTCCTCCTGCCCAATGGTACACTTCTTGGGGTTAGCCGTAAACCCTGCTTCCCGAACAGAGTCCAGGACTGCTTGCACTTTTGGCAGATGTGAGGCCCAATCTGTGCTATGGACAATTATGTCATCCAGGTAAGCCGCAGCATACTTCCGATGGGGCCTCAGCATCTGGTCCATTTTCCGCTGGAATGTGGCCGGCGCATTCTGTAACCCGAACGGCATTCTTTTATATTGGAACGCCCCGTCTGGGGTTACAAATGCGGTTTTCTCTTTGGCCGACTTGGCCAGGGGGATTTGCCAATACCCTTTTGTGAGGTCAAGAGTCGTCATGTATCGGGCTGTTCCCAGCCGGTCGATCAACTCATCTATACGTGGCATGGGGTAGGTGTCAAATTTTGTAACTTTGTTCAACTGACGAAAATCGTTACAAAATCGCCAGCTCCCATCCGGTTTAGGCACCAACACAATGGGACTAGACCAATCACTTTGGGACTCCTCTATCACCCCTAAGTTCAGCATTCTCTGTACTTCCTCCCGTATTGCCTCCCGTCGGGCCTCTGGGATCCGATAGGGTTTTAACTTCACCCTTTCACCGGGCGGGGTAATAATGTCATGCTCTACCCCAGATGTTTGTCCCGGCAGCTCAGAGAATACCTCCTTGTTGCGAAGTACAAACTCCTTAACCTCCTGTTGTTGGGGTTGTGACAAGGTGGCTGCGATTCCAACCTCAGGAATCACGCAACCAGTTTGAGCTGGTGACCAAGTGTCTGCGACTAGGGACTCTCTATCCCTCCAGGCTTTCAACAGATTAACGTGATAGATCTGTTCGGGCTTTCGCCTTCCTGGTTGTCTGACCTTGTAATTCACTTCGCTCACTTTTTCCATTATCTCGTAGGGGCCTTGCCATTTGGCAAGGAATTTACTTTCAACCGTAGGGACAAGTACCAATATCCTATCCCCCGGGGAAAAGGTACGGGTCTTGGCTCCACGGTTGTACACTCTCTGCTGTGCCAACTGCGCTTGGGCCAAATGTTCCTTCACGATGGGCATTACCTGTGCAATTCGATCTTGCATCAGGGCGACATGCTCAATCACACTCCTGTGGGGAGAACTCTCACTTTCCCAAGTTTCCTTGGCAATATCCAACAGCCCTCTTGGGTGTCTCCCATACAGTAACTCAAAGGGGGAGAATCCCGTAGAGGATTGGGGCACCTCCCTAATAGCAAACATCAAATAAGGAAGTAGACAGTCCCAATCCCTTCCATCTCTATCCACCACTTTCTTCAACATTTGTTTTAGGGTTTTGTTGAATCTTTCAACCAGCCCATCGGTTTGGGGGTGATACACAGATGTACGCAATTGCGTCACTTTGAACAATTTACACAGCTCTTTCATAACCCGGGACATAAAGGGTGTACCTTGGTCCGTAAGCAGTTCTTTACAAATACCCACCCGGCTAAAAACAAGAGATAGCTCTTTGGCTATGGTTTTGGCCGAGGTATTTCTGAGAGGGATCGCTTCTGGATAACGGGTGGCATAGTCCATTATAACCAATATGTACTGGTGCCCCCTAGCGGACTTGATTATAGGACCTACCAAATCCATTGCGATTCTCTCAAACGGGACCTCAATGATGGGTAGAGGGACCAGCGGGCTACGGAAATGTGGCATCGGGGCCGACCTCTGACACACAGGGCAGGAGGAACAATAATTTTCTATGTCCTTCATCACCCCAGGCCAATAGAATCTCTGTAATACCCTCTCTCGGGTTTTCTCTGTCCCCAGATGACCTCCAAGAATGTGCCCATGGGCCAACTCCAACACCAACTTCCTGTAAGGTTTGGGCACCACAAGCTGCTCAACGGTTTCTTCTGCCCTTTTTGCCACCCGATACAGTAGGTCCTTCTCTACGCTGAAGTATGGGTAAGTGCCAGTATTATCTGGGTTCACTAACTCGCCATCTATTTTCACTACGTTTTCCCGTGCCTTTATTAGGGCGGGGTCTTTCAACTGTTCTGTGGCAAAGTTTTCCCTGTGAACCTCAAGATCAGAAAACTCCACAGACGGTAGGTTTTCGTCTGAGGAGGTGGGCTCCTCTCCAGTTTCTTGAGTCTCCCCTGCCAATACTGACAAGGGAAATTCCGGAGAGTCCTCACCACTCTCAGGGGAGTTCTGGCTATCACATTCCTGGTACATAGGGGCACCAGTGGGGGGCTCAGGATCATCCCACAGTTCCCAGAACTTCGGAAAATCCCTTCCCACAATGGCGTCATGCGGTAACTGAGATACTAAGCCCACTGGATGAGAGAGGGTACCTTTGGGGGTCTCGAAACACACCGTAGTCACTGGATACTCTCGGGTGTCCCCATGCACACAAATAACGGCTACCTTGCTATTCCCAGAGACCTCTGTTTTAACTAACTCAGCCTTTATCAGGGTCACAAGGCTACCTGAATCCAGCAATACCACAACATTTCTACCATTAATACACATTTTGCATAAATGTTTCTCAGTTCCCCGAATGGCAGTGCATGCGACTGTCGCACACAGCGACTGACGTCTGCCCGTCAGAAAGTCACACTGCATGGGTTCCTCCACAACCGGGCAATTTGCTGCAATATGTCCCGCTTGCCGGCAGCGGTAGCAAACGATCCTTCTTGCGGCCTCTTGAGCCGCTGATTTCCCAGGCTGTTCTCGCCAAACTTGGGGTAGAGCTCCCACCCTCTCACTCTCTCCACCCTCACCCCTTGGAATCCTCTTATCCGCCCCTGGGGATGGTCTGGTCTTAGGGTGGAAAGTCCGAGTGTCTCTGGAAGAGGCCGTCAGGTTCTCTGTAGCCAAGTATTTCTCCACACGATCCACAAGACCATCGGCCGTCTCTGGGTCTCCATGGCTTACCCACCTTTGGATGGCAGTAGGAAGAGCTCTCAAAAACCGATCCATTACAACACGTTCCACAATCTTTGGTGCGGACAAAGTCTCTGGCTGTAGCCACTTTCTGCTCAGGTGAATGAGATCATACATTTGAGACCTGGGGGGTTTTCCAAGCTGGAAAGTCCAGTTATGCACACGCTGAGCCCGGACAGCCAGGGTGACACCCAGCCTTGCCAATATTTCAGCTTTTAGCATCACATAGTCTTTTGCTTGGTTAGGCTCTAGGTCATAGTAAGCTTTCTGCGATTCACCAGTTAACAGAGGAGCCACTAGTCCAGCCCACTGCTCCTCAGGCCACTTTTCTCTTTCAGCGGTCCTTTCAAATGTGGTCAAAAATACCTCTGGATCATCCTCTCCAGTCATTTTTGTCAATAAACGACTCACCCCAAAGGACGCGGTATTAGTGGGACGGCTTTCCTCACTGGTCTGCGGACGTTGCTGCATTACTGCTTCCATCTGTTGTTGTAGTCTCTGCTCTTGCTTCTGCAACAGGTCTATGAAGCGGGCCTCAGATTGCTGTTGGGCTTGTTGCTGAGCCTCCAGACTCTGTTGTAAAGTTGCAAGGCTCTGTTGATGAGCTTGCTGCTGGGCTGCAAGGCTCCTTTGCAAACCTGCATTTGTCTGCTGTTGATTGGCATTTGCTAGAGCCAGCTGTTTCAGTATCTCCTCCATGCTGGCTTAAAAAAAAACTGCCACTGGTTCTCCACCAACTGTGAGGGGGCTAGCTCGGCAGCGGGTATGTGTGACCCCCGGGATGGGCTCCCCACCCAAAACAGGCCCAGCAGACGGAGGTTGTGGTTTTCAAAATCAAAAAGGTGCGGTTTATTTTCTATTTACAGTGACAAAAACACAGCAAGGCAAAAAAAACATAAACAAAATAAATCCTGGTCAACTTGACCTCTGACTAAACTTACAGGTTTCCTAACTAACGACTGGGATCAGCCTAGTGCTGTCCTAGTCCCTGGTTTTAAATGTCCAAGCAAAATATAGCCACACAGGCTTTCTCTCACCGCACAGGGGTTCACTCTCCCTAGACAGTCCACACAGGTCTGCTTCCAGGCATGAGCTAACATCTAATGAATCTGGGAGTTTTTTATAGAGGCCTAAATGAGCTGACAAGCTTCAGCTGGCCTCATCAACTCCCTGTCTGCACGACGCCCAGCCCTCTCCCTAGAGGTATGAGTCATCAATGAGCCCACTAGTCTCAGCTGGGCTTATACAACTCTCCACCTAGCTGTATAAGTCAGCGTAAAGCCTGAATCTGGGCGAAATATATCTACCCCCCTGGATGCAACCAGGTGACTTTACCTTCCTGCTGTCACAATATATATATATATATATATATACATACAGTATAGGTGTATATCCCGTGCTAAGCAAGCTAAAAAACGTACTACAAACTTTAAATAGTTAATGTTGATAGAAGCACTCACTGATATTGCACACAAATATCAAAACCATAAATAGGTGTTGCACTGTCACATACATAAACAATACTAAATCACATAAATGCTAAATATGTCTGTGTATATACTGTATATATATAATATATATATATATATATATATATATATATATATATATATATATATATATATATATTGTGGTAGTGTGGTACCCCACCAGTGTAGTGATCCAGAATTCTCAACTGGATGGGTTGAAGGGCTCCAGGGAGCTTATAATGTACAGAGGAAACTGGCGTTTCAGTTTCCTCATTATTATTTTTTTTATTATTATTTATTTATTTATTTTTTTAAACTCTTTATTTATAATTTTCTATAACACAACACACAGAAAGAAAGAAAAGGCATGAAAAAAAAAAAAAAAAATATATATATATATATACACATACACATACATATACATATATATATATATATACAAATACACATATACATACACATACACACATACATACATATGAAAAATAAATAAGTAAATACATAAATAAATAAATACATAAATAAGAGCAGCTGCTCATGTCAGTGTTCCACACATCACATATGACCTACTTAATCAACATTATAAGAATATAAATATTTTACTGTAGCTTCCGAAAATATAAAGGTAATCAATTAACCAATATTTTCATTTTCCAAGTTAGTAGGTCTCGCCCACCCCATATTGGGAACAAATTGTAGGCGAAGACCCACCAACCTGTTGCTAAATTCGTTTTAACAAATGTATTATCTACTTAGCTAAGCTTGAGATAGGTAACTAAAGAACTACAAAGAACAGTTTTTTAGATATTTAGAAGCTCTAGGATGGACCATCCAATTTTGCCATTTTTCTTTAAAGTTATCTGTGTTGTAATTTTTGTATGCCAACATCAGTTCATATTGAGCTTGAATATTCAGTCTAATTATGACATTGGTTAGGTTTGGAGTTTCAAAGGATTTCCATAGACTGGATATTGTGAGTCTGGCTGCTATCAGTGTATGGGCTACAATAGTTCTATACATTATAGGGTATATGTCTAGATTTATTCCTAGAAGGGCCATGGCAGGGGTGAGATCCAGCAAATTGCCAGTGAGATCCGCTAAAAACACTGAGACAGAATTCCAGAAACTGTGTATATTTTTACAGCTCCATAGGGTATGATGAAGATTCCCTATTTGCTCATTGCATCTCCAACAGATCGGTGAAGCTGTGGGATATATCTTTGATAGTCTATATGGCGTCAGATACCATCTGTTTAAAAAATTTTGGGAGTTATCCCTGTGATCAGTACAAGAGGAAGCCTTCCTGAATATTAAAATTGCTTTCCTCCATTGGGTACCTGTGAACGTCTCAGATAAATCTTTTTCCCACTTGAGCATATGGGGGTTTTTGTAGTCTGTGGGGTATGTGGTGAGAAGGTCATAAAATAAAGAGATACCCCTCACTTTTTGGTCTTTATTGTTTGTTAAATAATGCCAAATTGAGGCCGGAATATTTATATTGTTATGGGGAAGGAAGTTTTTTAGTCTAGAACATTTTGCTATTTTACCCATTACCAACTCTTTATATCTTACAGGTAGTTCATTATAAATGTTGTATCCCTGTTTGACCCATTCTTTTGATGTAATGCGGATTTTGCAGTAATCTATTATTTTCACTGGTATTTGTACTGTAACATTATTGTCCCAATTTTTTGTTTTGGATAAAACGTGTTTCCATGCTATCAAGGTGGCTCTAATACTAATTAGGTTGGGGATGTTGATTTTTATAAGTAAGTGGCTAGCCATAGAAAGTGCATACAGGTCGTATCCTAGTGTTGCCTCCCTTTCAATAGTTGCCCATAATTTATCCTCTGAAGGGGAGAACCAGTGTTTCATTTGATCTAATAGTGAGGCGTAATAGTAACTTTTTACTTCCGGTAATCCCATTCCTCCCACTGTTTTATTGGAAGTCAGTATGGAAAATGCCACTCTAGGTTTTTTCCCATTCCAGATAAAATTTTTGAGTTTCTTATTAATTTGTGTGAAAAATTTATTGGGAATAATAGTAGGGAGGGAGCGGAAATAATATAATATTTTGGGTAGTGTTTGCATTTTAAAGGCTGCTAATCTCCCTACCCATGTGAGTTGAGTTTTTTGTATATTTTGAAGATCTTTTTGTACTATTTCTAGGAGTGTGGGGAAGTTAATTTCATACATTTTGGAGGGCGGGTAAGTAAGTTTAATCCCTAAATATGATAAAGAAGTTGTATCCCAGTTAAAACCATATTTTTCTCGCATATTTTTAATTTGGTCAGGAGATAAGTTCATTGGTAATACATTGCATTTATTTTTGTTAATTTTGTAGTAGGATATTTTGCCATAATGGTCTAGTATATTTTGTGCAGCAGGTAATGATGCATCTGGGTTAGTTAATGATAATATGATATCGTCCGCAAATAGTCCAATTTTGTGTTCGTATTGTCCTATTTTTATACCTTTAATGTACGGGTTTATTCGTATGGATTCTGCCAAAGGTTCTATCGCTAATGAAAATATCAGGGGGGATAGAGGGCACCCTTGTCTAGTTCCGTTAGTGAGATTAAATCTTTTAGAGATTGAGCCTGATGTAGATACTCTGGCTGAAGGTTGTGTATAGAGTGACATAATAGCAGTATGTATAAATCCCTTGAATCCAAATTTTGTTAATGCCTTAGATATGTAGTCCCAGTGCATTCTATCAAATGCCTTTTCGGCGTCTATAGCTAATAGAAGGGAAGGTGTTCTTTCATTATCTATCTGGTTAATCAGGTTTAGAATTCTTCTCGTACCATCTGGTGCTTGTCTGCCCTTAATAAATCCTACTTGGTCAGGTTTAATGAGATAGGGGGTAGTTTCTAGCAGTCTATTTGCCAATATTTTAGCGTAAATTTTCAGGTCTGTATTCAATAACGAAATGGGACGGTAGTTAATGGGGGATGTAGGGTCTTTTTCTGTTTTAGGTATTGTAATTATGATTGCCTCTAACATTTCCTTAGGAAATTGACTGGTATTTGCTACATGGTTAAATAGATTGGTTAGATATGGAACTAAAATATCCACACAGGCTTTATAATATTCTGCTGATAAACTATCACTACCTGGCGCTTTATTTATGGGTAAATGTTTGATAACATTGAAAATTTCTATTCGCGATATTGGTTCATTGAGTTTTTCAAGGGTGGTAGGGTCAATTTCAGGAAGGTTTACTGATTTCAGGAAGTCAGAAATACTCTCGGGAGTAGGTTGAAAGGTATTTTTGTCCTCCTGAAGGTTATATAGAGAAGTATAATAATCTGCCAGTGAATCTGCTATTTCTTGGGGGTTATAATGGGTATTTCCTGTTTTATGGTGTATTATTTTAGATATTTTATTATTGTTTTGTTGTTGACGTAGTAGATTTGCTAATAGTCTACCAGCTTTATTATTCTGGGAATAATAATTTAGTTTTATTCTTTTTAGGTATCTGTCATGGTCTTCTAGCAAGGCGCATCTCAGTTCTAACCTGAGTTTTGTTAATTGTTGTATCAAATTGGAATCTTTGGGGGTTTTTTTTATGAATTTCTTCCACACTTGCTATATCTTTTAATAAATTATTTATAATATTTTGTTTCTTTTTTTTTTCCCTTGCTGCTACCTGTATAAGAATCCCTCTAACAAAAGCTTTATGGGTACACCATAAATTTGCAATATTCAGAGATTCACCTTTATGGATATCAAAAAATTCAGTTAAATTCCTTTTTATTACAGACAGGTTCCTCTTTTGAGATAGAATGAACGTATTGTTTCTCCATAAGGAATTATTAGGACAGGTACCTCCTGTCTGGATTTCTAGTGTAATTGGTGCATGGTCAGACCAGGTTATATTATGTATTTTGGCATCTATTACTCTTTGTAGCAGGTGTTTGTCTGTAATAAAATAGTCTATCCTGGAAAATGATTTATGAACCTGTGAAAAAAAAGTGTAGTCTCTTTCAGTTGTGTGTAGACATCTCCAGGGGTCATAGAGGTCTTCATCTTGAAGCATCTAGTTCAGTCCATATCTGGTGGAATTTTCTTTTTTGGAAGTGTCCATAATGGGATCCAGAGGTGCATTAAAGTCCCCGCAGAGAATAAGTGGTCCTTTTTGTAGTTTCCTTGCAACCGTTATTATTTTCCGTATAAATCTTTGTGGGTGTTTATTTGGAGCATATATATTTATAATTGTATAATCTGAGTTGTTAATGGTTGCTACCAGGATTATATATCTACCTTGGTTGTCCGTTTTAAGGTCCAATAGTTGAAAGGTGACTGTATCTTTAATTGCAATTACAACTCCTTTTTTCTTCTTATTATTGTTAGAAGTAAAAAATTTTGGGAACTTATGATGTGAGAATTTGGGAATTTTGTCTTTTGCAAAATGCGATTCCTGTATACACACTATATCGCTTTTGTGTTTTAGTGCGTCAGTCCAGAGAGCTCTTCTTTTATATGGGCTATTGAGACCTTTGGTGTTGATTGACAGCAGTTTAAGGCCCATATTGAAGGAATTTGGTGCTTATTAATTTTGTCTCGTCATTATGCGATAAGAATATTATCTCAATACTGTTATTCTTACTGATACCTTTCTTGTCCAGTAGATGGTGGTAATGCATCTGAAAACTTATGAAGTGAAAACGCAACAATAAAACAAACAGTTTTAACAAAAAATAAAAATAAGAAATTTGGAGTTGGTATGCAACTCCTGTGTACATTGTGAATGTACCCTTTATCCTTAGGGAGGGGGAGTAACAAGACCTCCCAGACTTAGGGCCCCCCTGGATTTGAATCCCTGAGAATAGGATTTGGTGTATATAGTGAACTGGAAATGGAGCATTTCTGTGTAAGTGAAATATATTTTTCAGTCAAAAGTTTCCTTGGCGGCAGCGGCCAAGGTTCTTCCTTGGTTAGTATGCCTTTGGGTCATTTTCCCTGATGGGGGATTATCCGAGATGTCCTCACTGTCGGTAGGAAGTATCCCCCATAGCTGTACAGTTTTTAGACCCTCCTCCAGGGTATGTATGGAATGCATCTTGCCCTCACGTTCTATCAGTAATTTTGTGGGGAAACCCCATCTATAAAGTATTTTATGGTTTCGGAGAATTTTTGTTATCGGGTTCAAGTTCTCGCGTGCCAATAATGTAGCTTGCGATAGGTCTGAGTAAAGTTTGATTCCTGCATATGGGTCAGGTAGCGGTAAGTGGTGACGTGCATATTGCATTAGTTGGTCCTTCACTTGGAAAAAATGTATTTTTGCAATTACATCTCTGGGTAAGTGCTCTGGTATATGCGAGGGCTTAGGCAATCTGTGTGCCCGATCAAATGACAGTTCATGTTGAGGGACCATTGGTAATAGTGCTGTTATCATGCCTTTTATAAATGTCTTCAATTCCTGGGGCTTAACATTTTCTGGTATACCACGAAATTTAACATTGTTCCTTCTACTTCTGTCTTCAAGGTCTGAGATCTTTAATTTTAGGTTTTTTAATTTCTCTTCCACATCAAAGTGGGCTTCGACTAGGTCATTGTGTGCCTCAGTAAAGTCGCACATCTTATTTTCTATGTAGTCTACTCTGTCACCAATTGCGTCAAAATCTTGCTTGGACTGTTGCATGAAATTAAACATATCTTGTTGCAGAGCCCCCCTTAATGACATGACTATCTCTTTAAGTGTGGAGTCTGAGACAGGCTGTCCTGAGGTGGGAATGGCATGCAGTTTTTCATCAAATGGATTGTTGTATACTGCCATGTCAAAGTTATGAGGAGATTCACTTACATTCTCTTCTGAATTGTCTAATCTTCTTTTCTGAGAAGGAGGGCTGTGAATTTCAGCTTGTGAGAGAGTGCTGTTTGGAAGCTGTATTTCCATAGCTGATTTCTGCTTATTCTCCTGAAGTGCAGAGTAGCGCCTTAAATTGTGCTGAGAGGCTGAGGGACCTGCGCCATCTTGTTTTCCCTGAGTCCTGTCAGGGCTCAGGAAATCACTCAATTTAAGGGGTTTCTCCTTCTTCTTTTTGTTCCCCATCTGCACCTTATGTTCTCCGCCGCTACCGGAGCTTATCTGAGTTCTCAGGGCTGCTTTTTGTTTGCTTCTAGCCGCTCAGGGGATTCCCGTTATCCTGGAGCAGGTTACAGAGCGACCATTCTCCCTCACCTCAGGCCACGCCCCCCCCCCCCCCAGTTTCCTCATTATTTAATAAAATCCACTTTGGGACCTGGAGCCCGGGGATTTCTTAGAGATCCGGGTGGGATGAAATCCCCAGTCCTGGGTCCGGGTTTTAAGATTCAACGGCACACTGATGGTTCAGGTGTGTGTGGACCTGATAGAGTCAGGACCAGAATTCTGGGCTCCACCCACCCGAGGAGTCCAGGCTTGCAAGGGAGAACCCAGAGTGTGCAGGTGTGCACTGGAGTAGCTAGAGAAGCTGGAGTAGATAGAGAGTGCAGGCTGCACTGTGAAACCCAAAGACCTGAGTCTGAGGTTGCTGACAGGAGTCAGGAGGGCTCCATGAGGGAGCCTGAGCAGTGGTGCTGCTCCTGAAGAGAGCCAGGCAGCTCTGTATTTTCATTTGCACTTTTGCATGTGTGAGCCAGGAGGCTGAACATACTACCATTTAATGTTGATGGTGAAAACCCCCTGCGAGGGAAACCACTTTTGTTTTCATTTCTGGAACTTTATTTGATTATCTTTAATAAAAGTGGGCCAACAAGTCCTCAAAAGGAAACATTTGAGTGGAACTGTTCTCGCTAGCGGGTGCTACACTTGAGCTAACAACCCCCAAACATTACAATATATATATTTTGCAGGTTTTCCTACTTACAAAGCATGTAGAGGTCTGTAATTTGTATCATAGGTACTCTTCAACTGTGAGAGGCAGAATCTAAAACAAAAGTCTAGAAAATCACATTGTATGATTTTTAAGTAAGTAATTTGCATTTTATTGCATGACATAAGTATTTGATCACCTACCAACCACTATGAATTCCGGCTCTCACAGACCTGTTATTTTTTCTTTAAGAAGCCCTCCTGTTCTTCACTCATTACCTGTATTAACTGCACCTGTTTGAACTCATTACCTGTATAAAAACACCTGTCTACACACTCAATCAAACAGACTCCAACCTCTCCACAATGGCCAAGACCAGAGAGCTGTGTAAGGACATCAGGGATAAAATTTTAGACCTGCACAAGGCTGGGATGGGCTACAGGACAATAGGCAAGCAGCTTGATGAGAAGGCAACAACTGTTGGCGTAATTATTAGAAAATGGAAGAAGTTCAAGATGACGGTCAATCTCCCTCGGTCTGGGGCTCCATGCAGGATCTCACCTCGTGGGGCATCAATGATCATGAGGAAGGTGAGGGATCAGCCCAGAACTACAGGGCAGGACCTGGTTAATGACCTGAAGAGAGCTGAGACCACAGTCTCAAAGAAAACCATTAGTAACACACTACGCCTTCATGGATTAAAATCCTGCAGCACACGCAATGTCCCCCTGCTCAAGCCAGTGCATGTCCAGCCCCATCTGAAGTTTGCCAATGACCATCTGAATGATCCAGAGGAGGAATGGGAGAAGGTCATGTTGTCTGATGAGACAAAAATAGAGCATTTTGGTCTAAACTCCACTCGCAGTGTTTGGAGGAAGAAGAAGGATGAGTACAACCCCAAGAACACCATCCCAACCGTGAAGCATGGAGGTGGAAACATCATTCTTTGGGGATGCTTTTCTGCAAAGGGGACAAGACGACTGCACCATATTGAGGGGAGGATGGATGGGGCCATGTAACGCGAGATCTTGGCCAAATAACTCCTTCCCTCAGTAAGAGCATTAAAGATGGGTTGTGGCAGGGTCTTCCAGCATGGCAACGACCTGAAACACACAGCCAGGGCAACTAAGGAGTGGCTTTGTAAGAAGCATCTCAAGGTCCTGGAGTGGCCTAGCCAGTTTCCAGACCTGAACCCAATCAAAAATCTTTGGAGGGAGCTGAAAGTATTGCCCAGCGACAGCCCCGAAACCTGAATGATCTGGAGAAGCTCTGTATGGAGGAGTGGGCCAAAATCCCTGCTGCAGTGTGTGAAAACCTGGTCAAAAACTACAGGAAATGTAGGATCTCTGTAATTACAAACAAAGGTTTCTGTACCAAATATTAAGTTCTGCTTTTCTGCTGTATCAAATACTTATGTCATGCAATAAAATGCAAATTAATTACTTAAAAATCATACAATGTGATTTTCTGGATTTTTGTTTTAGATTCAGTCTCTCACAGTTGAAGACTACCTATGATAAAATATAATTGATAATTACAGACCTCTACATGCTTTGCAAGTAGGAAAACCTGCAAAATCGGCAGTGTATCAAATACTTGTCCTCCCGACTGTATATATATATGTATATATGTATATATATATATATATATATATATATATATATTTATGTACACTATATTGTCAAAATATTGGGACACCTGCCTTAACACGAACATGAAATTTAATGGCATCCCAGTCTTAGTCTGAAGGATTCAATATTAAGTTGGCCCACCCTTTGCAGCTATAACAGCTTCAACTCTTCTGGGAAGGCTGTCCACAAGGTTTACGATTGTGTCTATGGGAATGTTTGACCATTCTTTCAGAAGCGCATTTGTGAGGTCAGGCACTAATGTTGGACGAGAAGGCCTAGCTTGCATTCTCTGCTCTAATTCATCCCAAAGGTGTTCTATCGGGTTGAGGTTGCAAACCAGTCAAGTTCCTCCACCCCAAACTCGCTCATCCATTTCTTTATGGGCCTTGCTTTGTGCACTGGTCCAAATCATTTGGTAAAGGGGGATTATGGTGTTGGGCTGTCTTTCAGGGGTTGGGCTTGGCCCCTTAGTTCCACTGAAGGTAACTCTTAAGGCATCAGTATACCAAGACATTTTGGACACTTTCATACTCCCAACTTTGTGGGAACAGTTTGGGGATGGGCCCTTCCTATTCCAACATGATTGCGCACCATTGCACAAAGCAAGGTCCATAAAGACACAGGGTCCTGCCCTCACCCCAATAGAAAACCATTGGGATGAACTAGAGTGGAAACTGCGAGCCAGGTCTTCTCGTCCAACATCAGTGCCTGACCTCACAAATGCGCTTCTGGAAGAATGGTTCCATAGACACACTTCTAAACATTGTGGATAGCCTTCCCAGAAGAGTTGAAGCTGTTATAGCTGCAAAGAGTGGGTCAACTCAATATTGAACCCTACAGACTAAGACTGGGGTGCCATTAATGTTCATGTGCGCATAAAGGCAGGCTTCCCAATACTTTTGACAATATAGTGTGTATTCTGCCCTAGGTAAGATAAGAAACTCGATGCCAACTTTAAATGGTTAATGGTGATATCAGCACTCACTAATATTGCATACAAATATCAAACCAATCTCATGAAAAAAGGGGTTGTGCTGTTACATATAAAAATTTAATTCATTCACAACAAACACATAAATTAATAAATACATTTAATTAAAGTCCAAATGTGTTGGTTATAAGAAATCCACCGTGAACAATCTTGATTAACCCAAAGTGCACCAGCCACCATGTGAAAAGGAAAGGCGCTTACCAGAAGTTTAGACCTCACATAAATATTTCCGCAGCTGTTCTGGGACCTAGTCAGATTATTTTCACTTAGTTTGTGGTAGCAGCTGGCAAATACTTTTACAGTATCTCACAAAAGTGAGTACATCCCTCAAATTTTTGTTAATTTTTTTATTATATCTTTTAATGTGACAACACTGAAAAAATGACACTTTACTACATGTAAAGTAGTGAGTGTACAACTTGCATAACAGTGTAAATTTGCTGCCCCTCAAAATAACTCAACACACAGCCATTAAAGTGCTTGTAAACCCATGAAAAAAAAAACAATCCCTATCCCCATCCAAAAAATCCATTTGAAAAAACTTCAAAGTAAAATACTCAAGTACACTTGGGGCTCATCTGGATATCGAATACCCCGAAACACCCTTTTCCTCCATAGGATTAAGGGAGGCCTAGGTCTCCCTGATCTACATAAATATGCAGCTAGACTAGCTCAGTTATCTACAATCTACTCTAAATCAGAAGAACCGGACTGGCTCAACATTGAAAGACAGGCTGCACCGCATTTTTCTCTCAACTATCTTTTATGGTGTCTCCCCAAAAAAAGACCTCCCATACTGGCCCCATCCCTATCACAATCCTTTGCGCTCTGGGATAGCCTTAGAAATCATTTGGCCCTTGTTTCTGCAGGACGCCCACTTGCAAACCTGTTGTGGAACCAGGATTTTCCCCCTGGTTTGGATTTAGAAGCATTTAAGTGGTGGGTGGACAAGGGACTATACCATATAGGACAGTTGTTCTACTCTGGTGGACCTTTGTCTCTAAACCTCTGTGTTTTAAACTTTGGAACTCCCTGATTCCGAAATACTTCATTTTGATCAAATCTCACAATTTTTACAACTAGTCTGGAAGGAAAAAACACTCCCCCTCCCCAATTCATGAAATATGAGCTATGGTGTGACCGGGCCGGGGGGAAAAGGGAAGGTATATCCGTAATATATTCGTGCCTCACTCACCCTACAGTGAAATCCTCATATATGGAGGCTTGGGAAAATGAGCTTCAAAATAGATGGGACCTAGACACCTGGCATAGAGCCTTCTCAAAGTCCTTCAAGGGTATTCTAAATGTCTCACTGATGGAGGCTAATATTACGGTAATAACCAGGTGGTATTTAACCCCTCTAAACTTGCATCTATATACCCTACAGCTGATCCAACCTGTTTCAGGGGATGCCAACTTTTAGGGTCAATGACCCATATCTGGTGGGAATGTCCTAGAATCCGCCCCTTTTGGGGCAAAATCTTCTCTATGATTTCCAAGGTCACTGGTTGCCAGGTTTCTAGGTCTCTTTCAATAGCTCTCCTAAATGCTCACATACCTCAAATACCAAAAACTACACAAAAATTAATCCATTTTATTCTCACAGGAGCCAAGCTTACAATTCCCAAAGCATGGAAGAAACCTAAACCTTCTTTCTTGGAAGCCCAAAAAAAATATCTTGGATAATGACTCAAGAAAAGCTAGCTAGTATTCTAACTGATACTGTTCCGAAATTCGAAAACCTTTAAGAACCTTGAGTTAGATGTGTAGGAATCACTCTTACCCAGGGTGTTCCTCCGGTTCCTACATAACTCTAAGTTAGGCACGTTTTCTATCTCCCCCCTCCTAACCCTTCTTTCCTTTTTCTCTCATATTTTTCCCCTCTTCTTTTTATTTTTCCCTCCTATAGGGATTTCTGGTGATGTCCTGAGGGAGACCTATCTCCCCCCTTTTCCTTTTCACTTTCTGATTATACTTAGAAATGATAGATAAAATATCCTCTTTCATAGATAATAAGGTTGATCTCTTTTAGCCTGGTTATTCTGGGGAACTTTAAGTAAATCTGCAAGTATGGTGAGAGGTTTCCTCCCCTGGTGCCGATAGTTCCCGATAAGGGGCACCAGGAGGACAGAAATTTATTTGTTTATCAGTTTGCCTATATAGGAGAAACTTCTCTTATTTAAATTCTTCATATTAATTATTTAACATTCTAAAACCACATCTATCGTTTTAATGATATGTCTTTATTTATCTACAAAATAGTAGTATTTATTCTAAGAGGTCATCTACCATATTTTATTCATAATGAGATGTACATTAATGTACTGAATTGTAATACTTATTTTCTGAAAATAAAATATTTTGAAAGAGAAAATAAAAAATAAAAAAACCTGCAAGACAAAGGCATAATGAGCTAGTATGCATCACATACCAGCTCATTTTGAAATACTTACCTTAGATCAAAGTTGGTGCATCGGTCCCCGTAAATCGCTGTGACTGGCGACGTCTCCGGAATGTTACTTCTGGGTTCGCAGGCACCGGTACTGTGATTGGAAGGAGCCGCGATGATGTCACTCCCGTGAATGTGCGCGGGAGCCGCTGCTCACAGCGCATCAGCTGACTAAACTGCACGAACGAGCCGTTTCTTCAGTGCGCATGTGCCGATGCTGATACAGTGGATATCCATGTATAACATGTTTAGGAGATATCCATGGTAACTACAGGTAATCCTTATTATAGGCTTACCTGTAGTGAAAAGTGGTGTGTAAGGGTTTACAACCACTTTGATTTCTAAACTACTGGCAACAAAAGTGAGTACATCCCTAGGTGAAAATGTTCAAATTGGACCCAAAGTGTCAATATTTTGTGTGGCCGCCATTATTTTCCAGCACTGCTTTAACCCTCTTGGGCATTGAGTTCACCAGAGCTTCACAGGTTGCCACTGAAGTCCTCTTCCACTCCTCCATGACAACATCACAGAGCTGCTGGATGTTAGAGACCTTGCGCTCCTCCACCTTCCGTTTGAGGATGCCCCACAGATGCTCAATAGGGTTTAGGTGTAGGGAGTAGGACATGCTTGGCCAGTCCATCACCTTTACCCTCAGCTTCTTTAGCAAGGCAGTGGTCGTCTTGGAGGTGTGATTGTGGTCGTTATCATGTTGGAATGCTGCCCTGTGTCCCAGTCTCCGAAGGGAGGGGATCATGCTCTGCTTCAGTATGGCTCAGTACATGTTGGCATTCATGGTTCCCTCAATGAACTGTAGCTCCCCAGTGCCAGCAGCATTTATGCAGCCCCATACCATAACACTACCACCACCATGCTTGACATGCTACAGTGTAGAATATATATATATATTGTGAGGGGGTTAGCTCGGCAGCGGGTGTGTGTGACCCCCGGGATGGGCTCCCCACACAAAACAGGCCCAGCAAACGGAGGTTGTGGTTTTCAAAATCAAAAAGGTGCGGTTTATTTTCTATTTACAGTGACAAAACACAGCAAAGCAAAAGAAACATAACCAAAATAAATCCTGGTCAAGTTGACCTCTGACTAAACATACAGGTTTCCTAACTAACAACTGGGATCAGCCTAGTGCTGTCCTAGTCCCTAAGTCCCTGGTTTTAAATGTCCAAGCAAATAGCCACACAGGCTTTGTCTCACCGCACAGGGGTTCACTCTCCCTAGACAGTCCACACAGGTCTGGTTCCAGGCATGAGCAAACATCTAATGAAGCTGGGAGTTCTTATAGAGGCCTAAATGAGCTGACAAGCTTCAGCTGGTCTCATCAACTCCCTGTCTGCACGACGCCCAGCCCTCTCCCTAGAGGTATGAGTCATCCATGAGCCCACTAGCCTTATACAACTCTCCACCTAGTTGTATAAGTCGGCGTAAAGCCTGAATCTGGGCGAAATATATCTACCCCCCTGGATGCAACCAGGTGACTTTACCTTCCTGCTGTCACATACCCCCCCCCCTCTTGTTTTAACCTCAGGGTTGGAACACCAGCAATCAGGCATTCATGTACTCGAGACAAAGCATCCACATTCCCCATTTGAACGCCAGGGCGATGCTTTACTGTGAAGTTGAATTCCTGGAGGGCCAGGAACCACCTATTCACTCTTCTATTTGTTTCCTTGTTTTGAGCCATCCACTTTAACGGAGCGTGATCCGTAACCATGTCAAAGTGCCTACCTAGCAGGTAGTACCGAAGGGAATCTAGAGCCCACTTCACCGCTAAACACTCCTTTTCAACGGTGGCGTAATTTACCTCATGGGACTTCAACTTCCTGCTGAGGTAAATGACTGGGTGCTCTTCCCCGTTCCAGACCTGGGACAATACTGCTCCTAACCCCACATCTGACGCATCACTTTGTACGACAAAGTCTTTAGAGAAGTCGGGTGAGTACAACACTGGCTGGCTACATAAGGCTTGTTTCAAGAATTGGAATGCTGCCTCAGCCTCGGGGGTCCATTTAATCATGACCGACCCTTTCCCCTTCGTCAGGTTGGTTAGGGGCACAGCCTTAGAAGCAAAGTGGGGAATGAATCGCCGATAATACCCAGCGATTCCCAGAAAGGCTCATACCTGCTTCTTGCTGTTGGGACGTGGCCAACTCTGGATGGCCTCGACTTTGTTGAGTTGGGGTTTTATTACTCCCCTCCCAATGGTGTACCCAAGATATTTGGCCTCCTCCTGCCCAATGGTACACTTCTTGGGGTTAGCCGTAAACCCCGCTTCCCGAACAGAGTCCAGGACTGCTTGCACTTTTGGCAGATGTGAGGCCCAATCTGTGCTATGGACAATTACGTCATCCAGGTAAGCCGCAGCATACTTCCGATGGGGCCTCAGCATCTGGTCCATTTTCCGCTGGAATGTGGCCGGCGCATTCTGTAACCCGAACGGCATTCTTTTATATTGGAACGCCCCGTCTGGGGTTACAAATGCGGTTTTCTCTTTGGCCGACTTGGCCAGGGGGATTTGCCAATACCCTTTTGTGAGGTCAAGAGTCGTCATGTATCGGGCTGTTCCCAGCCGGTCGATCAACTCATCTATACGTGGCATGGGGTAGGTGTCAAATTTTGTAACTTTGTTCAACTGACGAAAATCGTTACAAAATCGCCAGCTCCCATCCGGTTTAGGCACCAACACGATGGGACTAGACCAATCACTTTGGGACTCCTCTATCACCCCTAAGTTCAGCATTTTCTGTACTTCCTCCCGTATTGCCTCCCGTCGAGCCTCTGGGATCCGATAGGGTTTTAACTTCACCCTTTCACCGGGCGGGGTAATGATGTCATGCTCTACCCCAGATGTTTGTCCCGGCAGCTCAGAGAATACCTCCTTGTTGCGAAGCACAAACTCCTTAACCTCCTGTTGTTGGGGTTGTGACAAGGTGGCTGCTATTCCAACCTCAGGAATCACGCAACCAGTTTGAGCTGGTGACCAAGTGTCTGCGACTAGGGACTCTCTATCCCTCCAGGCTTTCAACAGATTAACGTGATAGATCTGTTCGGGCTTTCGCCTTCCTGGTTGTCTGACCTTGTAATTCACTTCGCTCACTTTTTCCATTATCTCGTAGGGGCCTTGCCATTTGGCAAGGAATTTACTTTCAACCGTAGGGACAAGTACCAATATCCTATCCCCCGGGGAAAAGGTACGGGTCTTGGCTCCACGGTTGTACACTCTCTGCTGTGCCAACTGCGCTTGGGCCAAATGTTCCTTCACGATGGGCATTACCTGTGCAATTCGATCTTGCATCAGGGCGACATGCTCAATCACACTCCTGTGGGGAGAACTCTCACTTTCCCAAGTTTCCTTGGCAATATCCAACAGCCCTCTTGGGTGTCTCCCATACAGTAACTCAAAGGGGGAGAATCCCGTAGAGGATTGGGGCACCTCCCTAATAGCAAACATCAAATAAGGAAGTAAACAGTCCCAATCCTTTCCATCTCTATCCACCACTTTCTTCAACATTTGTTTTAGGGTTTTGTTGAATCTTTCAACCAGCCCATCGGTTTGGGGGTGATACACAGACGTACGCAATTGCGTCACTTTGAACAATTTACACAGCTCTTTCATAACCCGGGACATAAAGGGTGTACCTTGGTCCGTAAGCAGTTCTTTACAAATACCCACCCGGCTAAAAACAAGAGATAGCTCTTTGGCTATGGTTTTGGCCGAGGTATTTCGGAGAGGGATCGCTTCTGGATAACGGGTGGCATAGTCCATTATAACTAATATGTACTGGTGCCCCCTAGCGGACTTGATTATAGGACCTACCAAATCCATGGCGATCCTCTCAAACGGGACCTCAATGATGGGTAGAGGGACCAGCGGGCTACGGAAATGTGGCATCGGGGCCAACCTCTGACACACAGGGCAGGAGGAACAATAATTTTCTACGTCCTTCATCACCCCCGGCCAATAGAATCTCTGTAATACCCTCTCTCGGGTTTTCTCTGTCCCCAGATGACCTCCAAGAATGTGCCCATGGGCCAACTCCAACACCAACTTCCTGTAAGGTTTGGGCACCACAAGCTGCTCAACGGTTTCTTCTGCCCTTTTTGCCACCCGATACAGTAGGTCCTTCTCTACGCTGAAGTATGGGTAAGTGCAGGTATTATCTGGGTTCACTAACTCGCCATCTATTTTCACTACGTTTTCCCGTGCCTTTATTAGGGCGGGGTCTTTCAACTGTTCTGTGGCAAAGTTTTCCCTGTGAACCTCAAGATCAGAAAACTCCACAGACGGTAGGTTTTCGTCTGAGGAGGTGGGCTCCTCTCCAGTTTCTTGAGTCTCCCCTGCCAATACTGATAAGGGAAATTCCGGAGAGTCCTCACCACTCTCAGGGGAGTTCTGGCTATCACATTCCTGGTACATAGGGGCACCAGTGAGGGGCTCAGGATCATCCCACAGTTCCCAGAACTTCGGAAAATCCCTTCCCACAATGGCGTCATGCGGTAACTGAGATACTAAGCCCACTGGATGAGAGAGGGTACCTTTGGGGGTCTCGAAACACACTGTAGTCACTGGATACTCTCGGGTGTCCCCATGCACACAAATAACAGCTACCTTGCTATTCCCAGAGACCTCTGTTTTAACTAACTCAGCCTTTATCAGGGTCACAAGGCTACCTGAATCCAGCAATACCACAACATTTCTACCATTAACACACATTTTGCATAAATGTTTCTCAGTTCCTCGAATGGCAGTGCATGCGACTGTCGCACACAGCGACTGACGTCTGCCCATCAGAAAGTCACACTGCATGGGTTCCTCCACAACCGGGCAATTGGCTGCAATATGTCCCGCTTGCCGGCAGCGGTAGCAAACGATCCTTCTTGCCGCCTCTTGAGCCGCTGATTTCCCAGGCTGTTCTCGCCAAACTTGGGGTAGAGCTCCCACCCTCTCACTCTCTCCACCCTCACCCCTTGGAATCCTCTTATCCGCCCCTGGGGATGGTCTGGTCTTAGGGTGGAAAGTCCGAGTGTCTCTGGAAGAGGCCGTCAGGTTCTCTGTAGCCAAGTATTTCTCCACACGATCCACAAGACCATCGGCCGTCTCTGGGTCTCCATGGCTTACCCACTTTTGGATGGCAGTAGGAAGAGCTCTCAAAAACCGATCCATTACAACACGTTCCACAATCTTTGGTGCGGACAAAGTCTCTGGCTGTAGCCACTTTCTGCTCAGGTGAATGAGATCATACATTTGAGACCTGGGGGGTTTTCCAAGCTGGAAAGTCCAGTTATGCACACGCTGAGCCCGGACAGCCTGGGTGACACCCAGCCTTGCCAATATTTCAGCTTTTAGCATCACATAGTCTTTTGCTTGGTTAGGCTCTAGGTCATAGTAAGCTTTCTGCGATTCACCAGTTAACAGAGGAGCCACCAGTCCAGCCCACTGCTCCTCAGGCCACTTTTCTCTTTCAGCGGTCCTTTCAAATGTGGTCAAAAATACCTCTGGATCATCCTCTCCAGTCATTTTTGTCAATAAACGACTCACCCCAAAGGACGCGGTATTAGTGGGACGGCTTTCCTCACTGGTCTGCGGACGTTGCTGCATTACTGCTTCCATTTGTTGTTGTAGTCTCTGCTCTTGCTTCTGCAACAGGTCTATGAAGCGGGCCTCAGATTGCTGCTGGGCTCGTTGCTGAGCCTCCAGACTCTGTTGCAAAGTTGCTTTTGTCTGCTGCTGGGCTGCAAGGCTCTGTTGATGAGCTTGCTGCTGGGCTGCGAAGTTCTGTTGTTGAGCTGCAAGGCTCTGTTGATGAGCTGCAAGGCTCTTTTGCAAACCTGCATTTGTCTGCTGTTGATTGGCATTTGCTAGAGCCAGCTGCTTCAGTATCTCCTCCATGCTGGCTTAAAAAAAAACTGCCACTGGTTCTCCACCAACTGTGAGGGGGTTAGCTCGGCAGCGGGTGTGTGTGACCCCCGGGATGGGCTCCCCACACAAAACAGGCCCAGCAAACGGAGGTTGTGGTTTTCAAAATCAAAAAGGTGCGGTTTATTTTCTATTTACAGTGACAAAACGCAGCAAAGCAAAAGAAACATAACCAAAATAAATCCTGGTCAAGTTGACCTCTGACTAAACATACAGGTTTCCTAACTAACAACTGGGATCAGCCTAGTGCTGTCCTAGTCCCTAAGTCCCTGGTTTTAAATGTCCAAGCAAATAGCCACACAGGCTTTTTCTCACCGCACAGGGGTTCACTCTCCCTAGACAGTCCACACAGGTCTGGTTCCAGGCATGAGCTAACATCTAATGAAGCTGGGAGTTCTTATAGAGGCCTAAATGAGCTGACAAGCTTCAGCTGGTCTCATCAACTCCCTGTCTGCACGACGCCCAGCCCTCTCCCTAGAGGTATGAGTCATCCATGAGCCCACAAGCCTTATACAACTCTCCACCTAGTTGTATAAGTCGGCGTAAAGCCTGAATCTGGGCGAAATATATCTACCCCCCTGGATGCAACCAGGTGACTTTACCTTCCTGCTGTCACAATATATATATATATATATATATATATATATATACATATATATACATATATATATATATTTTTTAATAAAGGACTTGTTATGTGTGTTGTGTGTATTTATTTACTATTTCATTTTTTTATTTACTATTACATTTTTTGTGTTGTTATTGAGTGGGGGTAATATATTCTCCCCCCTATTTATTTACATAGGAGGGTGGTATCTAGGTGTTCCTTTATCTTTAAAGGGGATTTCCAGATTCCAACAAGCCCCCATCCCCAGACGTTGACGTTCATTCAAGACTATGCACATACTTTGGGAAAATGCCAGTATCGGTCCTCATGATGTTCCAAAACGTTGCTTTTAAAATCATTTGTTCTTAACATCAATTTCATTGTGTGTATACATATCTACATGTTTTCTATTATTTTGTGTATGTTGTTGTACTTCTACAATGATTTTGACTGATGTGTCGAGTTTGCTTCAAGTCCAATTGATGTATCAGATTTTTTCAGGTAGTGGGTTTGGACCGAACTCTTTACATCAGATTTTAGCGTATTTGAGGATATATGGCTTTGTATGGGTCAGGATGAGGGTACAAACTCATCCTTCCCCTTTCCTGGCCTGCCAGGTTGTATGCTCATATACGGGTCTGGTATGAATTTTTAGGGGGGGGGGGGGCATGGGGTCCCCTAAAAATGTAAGTGTATGTTGTGGATTTTAAAATCCACAACTGACCCTTACATTGACGTGTTGAATGGGCAAGGGCTGGAAACATTATTGGTGTTAGGATGGTAGCCCACTGACAACCCAGTGCCCTGGAAAGGAAGTTGTCACATTTAGCTGTAGTAGTACACTGCTGCTAAATGTTTCACATCCCACTGCAGTTGAAGGTTCAGCCAAACACCAATTTAGCTCATCCAAACTGAAAGTGTATTGAAACAAATGTTTGTCTCAGTAAATAATTGAGCTACTGTACTTTGTATGTTTTTATTCTACTAGGTTATCTTTACATAATGTAGAATATTTCTGCTGCCGTTGTAATCTGGACCTGTACATTTTGTCTTTCCACATGGTGGGGAGTCTTGGCGTGTAGTATGTAGTACTTCCATGGGCTATAATATAATCAATTGTCTCAGTTGAAACTATAAAAGCAGAAGTAAGAGTGATTTTGAATATTGCTAACTAGAAAGTCATCCAAGCAAAATGCTACTTTTTGCAATGTCAAAACAATATTTTAGTTTAAATGGCAATCTTTAGAAATGCAGGAAATTGGCTTTACTTAAAGCCTTAAAACTATAGTTACAGCTTTTTTGTGTTTTAAATCTGAAATGGCACACTTTGCAATGACTTGAGAGAAAGCACGAGTTCACATGGAATTGAGCATTTTGTCTCTTTTTATGTTCAGTGGCTAAAATTGTTAGTTTCAGTAATGGACAATTAATGAAATGGGCATTTTTGTACATAACAGGAAATGTCTAAGGTAACAGTTTCAGCAAGCTCTTTGCTTATCAAAATGAATGTGCTTTGACAACCTATACAACAATAGCAATGCATAGCAGCAAATCTGATGCTGCAAAATATAGCTTTTTATCACAAAAGCTTTCAATTAACAAGAAAAACTTTGTTGAGTAAAGGGCAGTAACCTTTTGTAACCCAAATACTCTTTTATTTGACTGATGTAAGTAGACTACTGTGTCTTGCTGTGAAAATGGTTTTAAAGCCTCAAGATGTGTTACCCTAATGCATTCACTGCATTAAGGTAAAAAAAACGTCTGTGTCTAGCCCCCAACCCCCCCCCCCCCCCACACACACACACGCACACACTTATACGGTGCCCTGAAAAAGTATTCATACCCCTTGACATTTTCCACATTTTGTCATGTTAGAACCAAAAACGTAAATGTATTTTATTGAGCTTTTATGTGATAGACCAACACAAAGTGGCACATAATTGTGAAGTGGAAGGAAAATGATAAATGGTTTTCATTTTTTTTACGTATAAATATGTGAAAAGTGTGGCGTGCATTTGTATTCAGCTCCCCTGAGTCAATACTTTGTAGAACCACCTTTTGCTGCAATTGCAGCTGCAAGTCTTTTTGATTATGTCTCTACGAGCTTTGCACATCTAGAGAGTGAAATCTTTGCCCAATCTTCTTTGCAAAATAGCTCAAGCTCTTTTAGATTGGATGGAGAGCATCTGTGAATTTTTAAGTCTTGCCACAGATTCTTAATTGGATGTAGGTATGGACTTTGACTGGGCCATTCTAACACATTAATATGCTTTGATCTAAACCGTTCTATTGTAGCTCTGACTGTATGTTTAGGGTCACCCCAGTCTCAAGTCTTTTGCAGACTCTATCTTTTAAGATTGCCCTGTATTTGACACCATCCATCATCCCATCAACTCTGACCAGCTTCCCTGTCCCTGCTGAAATAAAACATCCACACAACATGATGCTGGCACCACCATGTTTCACAATGGGGATGGTGTGTTCAGGGTGATGTGCAGTGTTAGTTTTCTGCCACACATAGCATTTTGCTTTTAGGCCAAAAGGTAAAATTTTGGTCTCATTTGACCAGAGCACCTTCTTCCACATGTTTGCTGTGTCCCCCACATGTCTTCTCACAAACTGCAAACAGGACTTTTTATGGCTTTCTTTCAACAATGGCTTTCTTCTTGTCACTCTTCCATAAAAGCCAGATTTGTGGAGTGCACAACTAATAGTTGTCCTGTGGTCAGATTCTCCCACCTGAGCTGTGAATCTCTGCAGCTCCCCCAGAGTTACCATGGGCCTCTTGGCTGCTTCTCTGATTAATGCTCTCCTTGTTTGTAATTTTAGGTGGACGGCCATGTCTTGGTAGGTTTGCAGTTGTGTAATACTCTTTCCATCTTTTGATGATGGATTGACTAGTGCTCCATGAGATGTTCAAAGCTTGGGATATTTTATTTTTTTTTCCCATGTATTTCTTTTTTATTATAGAAAGCAAATTACAGATATAATAGAGAAGTTCACAATAATATCCAAAGATACAGATCAGAAGAAAGGAGTTCTTGCTCCACATACGAAACAATTCAAAAGATAAATAACACAGAACGTGGCAAGATCTGAACAGCGTACCCAAAACACATCAAAACAACAATTGTTCTTCCCTCGACCCCCGCAAGAGAGAAATGCATCAGTACTTCTGTGAGGGGGCTCACCCCGATTATCGTAGTATATGTTTTGGTAATTGTCCTCAGACAAAGAAAAGCAAAAGGGGGGGAAACAAAGCAACACTTCAGGTCCCTTGCCGCCTGATATTGGAGCCAGCTTGTTTAAGCTAAATGCAACCTAATCTGATCTGAGGATTCGCAAATTCCGAAGAGCCTGGACACCGGGGTCATCCATCGTGGCCCCAGCCCCAACACCCCTCGCCCAGCAGAATCATACGGACAGAGAAGGGGGAAAGAGGGAGAAAGAGAGAGAGAGGAAAAGGAAATAGAAGAGAAGGATAGAAAGGGGAGAAGCTTAGAGCGGGCTCAGGAGGAAAGAGTAAGAGAGGTGGGGCGTGGACTTGGAGGGGAGCACACCAAAACAAAAAAAACAAAAAAGGGGGGGGCAGAGGAATGTGTAGGGATCACTCCACTAAGAGGCAAAATCCTAAAGAGGGGGTGGGGGTACCACCATCAACCCTCTCCGTACATGTCGCTCTAAGGCAGGTTCCCATACCCGAACCTGCGAACCTGCCCTAGTCACATGAGAGCATCTTCGCTCAGACCAGGTCAATCCGTATTCAGCATTAGAGTCTGGTACTCTGCAGAGTTTCGAAATTTAAACCAATCATCCCATGTAGCAGTAAAAGTAGTAATGCTATCTTGCGCGGTGTGAATTAGTTCCTCTATCGCTGCAATACGGTTAAGACGTGTCAGCCATTCTTTCATCGATGGAGGCGTCGTATCCCTCCAGTGCACAGGAATGCACATTCTGGCTGTGTTGATCATATGGATCGCAACCGAGGTGCGGTACGTCTTTTTTGATATTTCAGAGAGATGAAGGGAGGTACTGTGCTGATGAAAACTCCAGGGGTAGTGAGGAAGTCTTAGTCGTCACATCATGGACCCCTCGCCAGTAGGGTTGAATCAGAGGGCACTCCCACCACACATGTAGGAAGGTACCCAGCTCTCTGCCACATCTCCAGCATTGGTACGACACGGTCGGGCAAAATTTATGAACGAGGTCCGGTGTCCTATACCACCGTGTTCTGATCTTGTACCAGTTCTCCTGGATGTTTACGTTTAGTGAACCTTTATGGATATACCAATGAACCCGTTCCCAGTTCCTTGGCTCTATAGATCTGTCCAGATGGGCTTCTCACGAGGCCCGTTCCGCTTCCATAGCTGTGAACGGTCGCTTAAACATCGAGGCATATAGCATCGAGATTACATGCCTCTGGGGGGACGGACCGGAGCATAAAGATTCCAATACCGTAGCAGGCCTTGAAAAGCGGCCTCTTGTTTTCGGGTCATCTAGAAAGTGCTTTAGCTGAAGGTAAGCAAAGAAAGGGAAAGCTCTGGTCAGGGACATTGCCTGTAGTTCCCTCAGCGTGAGGAATCTATCCCCAGAGAAAAAGTGTTTAGCTAACATATCTGCACGCTGCCATTCTAGCTCTAGGAAGGTCCCCTCCAGTCCTGGTGCGAAATCAGGGTTCCCCTTGATGGGGGTCAAACCACATTCCGTGGCTGAAACCTCATGTGCCCTGCAAGCCCGTGCAAAGGCCGACAGGGTTGCCCCCACTAGGGGATGAGACATAACGGGGGGCGTCCAGTATTTCTTGGAAAGCCAGGGCAATTTCTCCAGCTCAAGTCCTAGGCTCAAGTTTTCCAGGTGCACCCAACCCTTACGATGTGAGTGCACCTTCCAGTCGACCACTCGTGCCAGGTGTGTGGCCCAATAGTACCTCTGCAGGTCTGGGAGTCCAATACCCCCTTCTAATTTAGGGAGTACTAGCTTCGCCCAACCAATTCTTGGGGCCTTGGAGCCCCACAGGAATTTTCTACAAAGTCTCTTATAGGAGGCGAAAAAGGAGGACGGCAAGGCGATTGGGATGGTCTGAAGTTTATATAGTAGTCGGGGGAGCACTGTCATTTTAATGATGGAGGCACGCCTAAACCAAGAAATCGTGGGAGAGTCCCAGCGGAGCAAATCCTGATGTATGGCATTCAGTTCATTCAAGAAATTCTTCTCGTAAAGTTTTGAGAGGTTCTGTGGTAGCCGAATACCTAGATAGGTAATATCGTCTGACTTCCAAGAGAAGGGGAAGTTTTCTTGGCATTGGGCGACCAAGGTCGAGGGCAGGGTGATATTCAACGCAAAGGACTTGGACTAATTAATTTTCAAATGTGAGATACGTCTAAAATTGTCAAGGAAAAACATCAAGTTGGGCAGGGAGATCAAGGGGGAGGAGAGGAAGAGCAGTATGTCGTCGGCAAATACCGCAAGCTTGTATTCCTTGCTGCGAACGACAACACCCCGAATATCAGGGCTTTCCCGTATGCAACGAAGGAGTGGCTCCATTGGATATAAAGAATAGGGGATAGGGGGCAACCTTGCCTAGTGCCGTTGTGTATGGAGAAGGCCTCCGACAAGTGACCATTGACCCTAACTCGGGCTCGTGGACTCGTGTACAATGCTCCAATATAAGTCCGCATTCTGGACCCCAGACCTAGAGCCTCCATAACAGAGTCCATGTAGTCCCAGGCCACTCGGTCGAAGGCCTTTTCCGCATCCATCGACAGAAAGAAACCCTCTTGTTTAGAAGAAGTGAGCCACTGATGTATGTTGAGGGCCTTGATGGTATTATCCCTGGCTTCTCTTCCAGGGACAAACCCGACCTGATCAAGTCCTACCCATGACGGAACGTGATGTGCGAGTCGGTTAGCAAGTATCTTAGCAAAAAGTTTTACATCCACGTTAAGAAGCGAAATTGGTCTGTAGTTCGCTACGTCCGAGGGATCTTTAGTGTCCTTAGGAATTACTGAAATATAGGCTTCTAGCAAAGTGCTAGACTGGCAAGGGGGATTGGCGAGAGAGTTAAAGGCTTTTATAAAATTTGGCGCCAGGAGGTCTGGGAAGCATTTGTAATATTGTGCTGTGTAGCCATCAGGCCCTGGGCTCTTACCAGGTTTCATGGTTTTCAAAGCCGCAGTCCATTCCTCCGACGACAGCGGCGCATCTAGGAGTTGCTGATCTTCCTCAGACAATGCCTGAGGCGCATATTGACGTAGAAAGTCCTTGATCATGGACGCCCGAGCCTCTGCCGAAACCGCACCTTCCTCTTTCTCCTTAATGTTATATAAATTGCTGTAGAAATCCTTAAACTGTCACGCAATGTCCTCATTTTTCGTATGAATCTTACCCTGTCTATCCCTCACCTGATGGACGGTTGAGGCGAGAACATGTTTTTGCGTAAATCTCGCAAGCAGTTTGCCAGGCTTGTTCCCCTGTTCATAGAACAGTTTTTGGGATAGCATGAAGCGTTTCCGAGCTCCTTTAAACAGCTCCTCGCGCAAGAGAGTTCTATCATCCGCCAGTTCGGATGCTGCCCTAATTGCCAGCGAGCACTTGTGTTGAGCTTCCAGTTTGGAGATTTTCTCAACCAAAGACTGAATCAGCTCTCTGCGTTCCCTCTTTTTCCTGGCCGCCAGAGACAGAAGGTGCCCCCTGATCACACATTTATGTGCCTCCCATAGGGTCATGGGCGAGACTTCCGAGGTATCGTTCTGGCAAAAATATTCGCTAATGGCTTGTTTGTGTCAGGGTCACCTGTGGCCAGGTGACAGATGCACACCGTAGGGGGACAGGAGTGCACCGCGAGGTAGTGAACCCTATGGCTGGCTTCTGCGGGTAGGAAACTGGGTGGTTATGGAAAGCGGGACCAGAGGAGCACAACCGGGATCCTAACGGAAGCTAGAGCCAAGATTCCCCAGGGCGCGGAGTCTAAGACCCAGCTGGTCTTCTCCAGGGCCTCTAGTGGTGAGGATGTTGTGCTGCAGGCTGGGACCAGGTCGCGGCCCCTGGAGTTTCCTAGCTCACGCCCCGTAGGATAAGGGGAAAAGAGGGGAAGCAGCAGCACAAGATAAGAGAGAACCGAATAACAACCCGAAGGTCAGGGGCCACAAGCAGACAAGGATAACGAAAGAACGAGCCGAAGGTCAAGGGTCACGAGCAGACAGGGATAGTCAGGGACAAGCCAATAACGTAACAGAGAGACAGACATAGCACACGGCAGGCAGGAACCCAAACACACAATGCCTAACAAACACGTTGATCAGCAAGGCAGGCTTGCAGTGCACAGGTTAATATAGTGTTCTGTGATAGGGCCTGGGGTGGAGTCAGGCTGGGAGGAGATTATAAAGGAAGCCAGGTGAAGGAGGTCTGGTCTCTAGATGAACACATGAGGAGGAAGGTAAGATGGCAGACAGACATTAATGCATATCCATGACAGTTTGAGGGCGGCAACATTAGCAAGATCCGCAAGAAGTGAGGCGTCAAGCCTCCAGATCTTAGTGGATGTCTCCCTCTGCGGGAATCTTAAGGTCAGGGTGACTGGGTGGTGGTCTGATAGGACCATGTTTTCAATTGTCGCCTCGTATACAAACTGTAAATCCCGCTGGGAGATAAAGATGTAGTCCAACCTGGAGTAGCGTTGGTGTGGAGAGGAAAAAAATGTATAGTCTCTACCCCTAGGATTCAGAGTGCGCCACGTGTCATGGAGGGCCAACGAGGCCAACCCCAATTTAGCCTGTCGTAAGGCTGAGAAAGGGATGGATGAAGTGCCCGTGGAGGTGTCAAGGGTCGGGTCAAGAGCTAGATTGAAGTCACCCCCCAGAATTAAGAGGCCTGACCTAAATGATGTGAGTTTCAGTAGTATTTCCTTCAGAAAAGGGACCTGTTTAGAGTTTGGGCAGTATATGTTAGCGAGCGTAATCGGCTTGTCTTTCCACAGCCCTTTAAGGAAGAGGAATCTGGCTTCCGGATCCACTAACTGATCCGTGAGCTGGAATGTAAAGGATTTAGCGAGAAGGATCGTTACCCCCTTCGTTTTGGAGTCAGCACATGTTGCGTGAAACGCAACTGGGTATCTCTTGTTGGCAAGGTGTTGAACAGAGTTGGACTTAAAATGAGTTTCCTGGAAAAAGACAACTTGGGCCCTTTGTCTATGGGCTTCTGCTATGAAGCTGGAGCTCTTTTCAGGGACATTAAGGCCTTTGGCATTGACAGATAGAACCTTGAGCGATAGAGGAATCACGGAGTGCCTTACGGACGCCATGTTTGCGTATCAGCGGAGCTTCACCTACTTCCAGATGTCACAAACGGGGAGGGGGAGGTAAGGGATAGAGAGAAAAAAAAAGGGGGGGGGCAGGTGAAATGGAAAGAAAAGGGTGACAGAGTGAGATGGGGGGGAACAGCAAGAGAGGAGACAAGGGAAAAGGAAAGAGAAAGCAGATAAAGAACAAGAAGGGGAGCAGAGATATGTCTATCTACCCCCCAATTCAGAGAGGAGTACCCTCCCTCTCCAAGAAGAGACCCCAACTATGGGGCCCACCAAGGTAATACCGGAGGTAATCCCAGTCCTGCTAGGTTACCTATAGAGTCAGAGGGTATCCTGAAAGCAGGATACACTCCTCTTAGCCGGGAAGATCAGGAGGGAAACCCGCCTCTCCTGAGGTGGGTTCCAGAACTAGCAACCGAGTTTCCTACACACAAACCCCCCGCCCAGAAACTCCAAACCCCAAGAATAACTCACTGAGAGGGAAAACTTTGAGCTCAAGACAGGGCAGGGAGGCTCACCGCCAGAGCCCGTCCACACAGGGTCGGCCGGCCCTTGGCGATCCCCTTTCCCACTCTTACCACAAAAAGACCACTCCCCAGACACAAATCTAGGGGATATCACTACATCCATAGAATCCTAACCTCCACCGCTTTAGTGCCTCTATCCCATAATGGGGAGGGTCACCCAATCCCCGTTCTCCGGGCGTCCAGTTCAGGCGTGCGCGGTGCGCGAGAAACCCCCATGAACTATTACCTGTCAACCTAGAAACGAAAACCCCTGGAGATTATCTAGTCATTCCAAGCATTCTAGACCCAGGGGCTCCCAGGGATCCGTAACCAAGCCCTGTGACCCAGAAATTAGACAACAGGCATATAACTCGTGTATACGAAGGACAAACAGAAAAATAACATGAGTAACTTAATAACAGAATTAAATGACAGTGAGTACCTTCACACTTTGTGCTTATGTTGCGTCATTGACCTGGAAGGGACCCCCTCGTAAGCCACAAGGGGGGTCCCCCAGTCAATCCACTACCCGGTAATCACAGGTGAAAGCTGTACCCCAAATTCCACCAGGAAGGCCCGAGAGCCAGGGAGGTATGCTTCAACGTAGTTACACAGAGGGGCCCCCCCTCCGCACTCCCCCAGGCACCACCCAGAAACCGGGTTAGCGTCCTACAGGGCACAGGGGGGGTCACCCCATTTTGCAAAAAAAAAAAAAAAAAAGGGCAATGCAGAAGGCAGGCGCTGACTCCCAAATCTCCATCACAACCCCCACATAGCTAGACAGCAGTAAACTCAGTGGCTCAGATATTGCATGTACATGGCCGGGGAGGGGGGTAGGGAGGGATGGGCAGAGGATACAAAGGGCAGGGAGGGGGGAGGGTAAAGCCAGGGACAAATACAGGGAAGGGCGAGGGGGGATCTAAGAAGTGGGGAAGCAAAATGCAATCACAGTACCCAATAATGCTAAAGATTGCTCAAGTCAATAAGGCAAACGATATTCTATCATAACTGGTACAGGTACCTGTGTGGCAAGATCATAATGACCAACAAGTCTCTTGTTATCCGGTCAGCATCATGGAGCTAGGAAACAAATGGGTTAAACAGCACGTGTTGGCATTAGTAATAACAATGATCCCCCCATGCAGTGTGCTACCAGTATTAGAGGGAAGTCAGATGTTCTGGCATGGGGAGGTGCACAGTTTTGAGAGGGTAAAGCCCCCTCCGAGTCCTCGTGCTGCATTGTCGGAGGCTGAGTTAGTTTGTTCATATACCGTAGCCCCAAATAATCCAGATCAGTAGTCTCATGCCCCAAAGCCTGGGGGCAGCTACAAGGCAGCCATCATAGGGGAAGTCTGTTCACTTGTAATATGCAATCCATGGAAATACTCGGGTTGAGCAGGGGCATAGGGGCAAAAAGTAGGGGGGGGAGGGGAAGCGGAAGAGTCACAGGGCAGGGGGTCAGGAGTGGCCATGTCACTAGCAAGTGCAGACCAGGTGCACAAGTAGAAGCAGGGGGTAGATGCGTGGAATAAGGAAACAGGGATCAGCTTACCAGGCCTCATTAATGCTCAGAATGCTCCGTCCGACGCCAGACAGACGACGGCGATGCCCGCGGACTGTCTTCTGTCTCCATGTCTCCCCTAGGTCTAGGTGGGGTGACATCAGAAGCCCTACGTCGTCTCTGCCGGCTCCTCTGTGAACGTGGGGTATCGTCGGGCCGGGTGGTGATCCAGGGATCCGGTTGAAAAAAAACACCATACCAGTCAGGGACGCTGACTGCCGGGATACCTAGGGTGTCACAAAACTGTGGTAGATCCGCAGGCGTCCTCAAGGATGCTGTGCGATTGCCCACTGTGGCCTGAAGACAAAAGGGAAACTTCCACCTATAGATTATTCGTCTGTCCCTTAAGACCTGAAGGAGGGGACGCAGGTCCCTCCTGTGCTGCAGAGTGATGGCGGACAGATCCTGAAACAATTGGATGCGAGCTCCCTCGTATTCCACATTAGCTTGATTGCGCGCCAAGCGCAATATCTCTTCTTTCTGAAGAAAGTTAACCAGACAGCAAACAGTATCTCTGGGTGGATCATTCTCCCTGCCCCTGGGTCGTAATGCTCTGTGGCATCTCTCCATTTCCACCGGAGCGTCAGGGGGTCTGCCCAGGAGAGTGTTAAATATTGCCCATACCGCTTGTTGCAGCTGTTGGGGACCCTCCACTGACTCAGGGATCCCTCTAATGCGCAGGTTATGTCTCCTGCCCCTATTGTCCAGGTCCTCCATATGCCTGTGCATGTCGATTAGGTGGTGTGCATGTGAGGTGGAGGCACTTTGGACCTGTTGTATCACGGCCGCATGTGTCATGGCGGTTGCCTCCACGCGGTCCATCCGGGTAGCCACCGCTCTCACCTCTCCCTTCAGGTCAGAGATCGCGGCGAGCATGGCATTTTTAATGTCCGATGCGACCTGTTGTAGGTCTGCCATGCACAAAGGGGCGGAGGAGTATCTACTGTTCGTACCTTGTGGGGGTCCCGTGTAGGGAGCGGAGGAAGCCGCGAGTAGGTCCGAACTTGAGTCCGAGGCTTGCGGCGCGGCCTGCAAGTCCGCCGGCTGCGTGCGGAACATCGCGGGGATGGTCTTGCTCAGCTGCGTGGATGGCTCAGTCAGTAGCCGGGTAGGTTGTTGACCTTTCCCGGTCATCTTTGCTTAGGAGGGTCAGAGAATTCCGCTGATTGAAGCAGGGCTGGAGATCTGGGCGGCGGAGCTCTCCTACTATGCTGCCATCTCGCTCCGAAGCTAGGCCGCGCCCCCCTTTTTATATTTTTTTAACCTAACGCTGCTTTAAACTTCTCCACAACTTTATCCCTGACCTGTCTGGTTTGTTCCTTGGCGTTCATGATGCTGTTTGTTCCCTAAAGTTCTCTAACAAACCTCTGCAGGCTTCACAGAACAGCTGTATTTATACTGAGATTAAATTACATACAGGTGGACTCTATTTATGACTTCTGAAGGAAATTGGTTCCACTAGATTTTAGTTAGGGATTTCAGAGTAAAGGAGCTGAATACAAATGCATGCCACACTTTTCAGATAATTATTTTTAAAAAATAAATAAAACCATTTATCATTTTCCTTCTACTTCACAATTATGTGCCACTTTGTATTGGTCTATCACATAAAATCCCAAATAAATACATTTATGTTTTTGGTTGTAACATGACAAAATGTGTAGAAATTCAAGGGGTATGAATACTTTTTCAAGGAACTGTACTTACCTAAGCTTCATTTAGATCCAACACTGTGAACGAGAGCAGCAGTTCTCTCTTTTCTTTGCTCTCTCCCTCCTCACAGGGCAAATTGATAGCAGGGAGAGTTATTGGCATTAGCTATATATTCACGAGTAATGCAAGCATCATTACATGCATTGGGGTGAGGCCAACTCAGTGGCGCTTGATAAAAAAATCCTGATTAATGCCACAAAAAAAGACAGCAGGCAGGATTGCTTTAAGACAACTCAATGCAAGCTACCGTCAGACCACTTTCACACTGAGGCGGTTTTCAGGCGCTTTCACGCTAAAAAAAGTGACTGAAAAGCGCTGAAAAAATGCCCCTCTCCATTGTAACGAATTGAAAGCGCTTGAAAAGCGCTCAGTGTTTTACTGGCAGTTTTTCAAGCACCTCAGTGTGAAAGAGGCCTAAGTGTGACCAACATCAAGCAATGAATTTTAATAAACATATGCTTCTTTTTTCATTTATTGTGTATCAATCTTTGAATAGGTCCTATCACCGGCTTAAAAATAGGCATATAACCACTATGACCATACGGCTAAGGTTGTTTTTTTTTCCATAATTGAATTTTTATGTTAAGTTTTTACATTTTACAAAATAAGTCACATAAAAAGACATCACAATTAAAAAAACAGGATTACACGTGTAGATCAATGAACAGTGTGGGTCACATACCGGTATCTACAATAACTAAAACCTAAAACATTTTTAAAAGAAAAGAAATGAGAGTTACACCAGGGGTCTGAGAAAAAGAGAGCCAGGACCTGGGATGAGAGGGGGGGTGACCAAGCCCAAGAGTCCAAGTCCCCGCCTGCCCCAATCAGTCAAGACCTGGAGGAGAACCAAACTCAGAGGAATCCCAAGCATCCCATATCCTATTAAACTGGGTTACGGCATCTCCCACTTGAGCTGTCATATACTCTAATCTACATATTTCCAAAATCACTTTCAGGAGCTGAACCTGGAAAGGGGTGGTAGGGGATAACCAGTGTAGTGGAATAATTATTTTGGCCGCTAATAGAATAAAGGAAGCAAGTTTGTTTAAAGGTTTTTCAATGCTAGGGAAAGGGAGGCCTAAAAGGTAATGTAGCGAGTCCAACGGGAAAGAGTGATCTAATACTCGTTGGAGCAGGGACATAACCATAGTCCAAAAAGGCACAATAACCTGACAAAAAATATGAAAATGATTACCTCTAGTTTTACCACAGCGCCAACACAGAGGACAAAGGGAACCATCTTGGCAATGTAACATTTTAGGCGTTCTATACCAGAACATTAGAATTTTGTAGGTCGTCTCTGTGTCACGCATCTAGATATTTTAAATGTAAATAACCATATTTTTTTCCAACAGGGGAGAGTAATAGGATGTTGAAAAATAGATGACCATTTACACATATACAAGTGGTGATCTATTGAAATTGAGCTAACGTCATAAAGTCGTTTTTAAATGGAGGAAATTAAATGTAACTGGTGGGGGCCTTGAGTGCAGATGAGTTCAAAGTCTGTAGGTTTAGACAATAAAAGGGAAGGGGAAAGTGTTGAGAGATAATGTTTAATTTGGAGGTAGGAAAAAAACCCATATGTTTAGGAATGTGACATTTAGTTTGGAGATCATTGAATATATGCAATCTGCGAGTAACTGGGTGGACAAATTGGCGAAGTTGAAATAGTCCTGCCTCGGCCCATGGCGAAACACGAGCATAGGACAGGCTATAAAGTGGGATTAAAGATTACATTAGATAAAGGAGGGCATGATGAAGAGAGAGAGAATCTAGTATCACATGTATTCCAATTTTCAGAGTGAAAAGCATTGGGGCTAAACATAACCCTTGCCATTTGGGATTTTGGAATAGAGAGGGGGACCAAAGCAGAGAACAGGGTTGAGCAGGGTCGATGGAGCCCATTTAAATTTCTGACCATCTACTCGGTGCCGACTGAGATGACCAGGATGCGACCGACCAAAGGTGAGAAGCAAAATAATATTTAAGGACATCGGGTGCCCCTAAGCCACCACATTGCTTTGGAGAGAAGACCACAGAGTTGGCTACCCTATGTGCTTTATTGTTCCAAATAAAATTGAGAAACCATTGCTTAAGGACCTTCAATTGGTATATGAGAACAGGTACTGGTAATGCTTCAAAGAAATAAAGCAGTTTAGGCATTATAGACATTTTTACAATATTAATCCTATCCAACCATGAAACAGGGTATGTACTCCAACGCTTCAACATGTCACTAATGTCCCTAAATAATGGCACATAATTAACCAAGTATAATCCGTGCGCCCTAATCTACATGCAGGGCGCCAGACGCATTGATTCCTCTATTTTTTATAAGCACGTGATTAGAGCCTGAGGCTCTAATTGGCTTCAAAGAAGGGTGGGCTCGTGGCGCAGAGCACTGCGCCCTGAGCCCACCCACTTGTGTGACAATAGCAAATTAAAGTGATACTAAAGCTTTGTTTTAAAAAATAAAAATAACAAACATGTCATACTTACCTCTACTGTGCAGCTCATTTTGCACAGAGTGGCCCCGATCCTCCTCTTCTGGGGGCCCTCCGCGGGTCTTGCGGCTCCTCCCCACATTAGATAACCACCTAGGAGAAGCGGGGTTACCTTGCGGGCGCGCTTCTGAGTCATAAACTCTGTGTCCATAGATGCCGTGTATGACTTGGCGCCCGGAACCCAAAGCACCCTCCCCATGTTGAGGGCAAGTGGCCTGCTATGGTTCAGGAGTGGGGGCGCTTGCTTGTCCACCCCCTATCCTAGCCTGCCAGTCTTCTTGCTCAGATAAAGGCCTGGTATGGATATGGGGGGGGCACGCCATTTTTAAAAAAAAAATTGGAATGGAGTTCCCCTTAAAATCTATACCAGACTGGAAGGGACCGGTATGGACTGGGGGGGGGGGACCTATGCCATTTTTTTCCTTATTTTGTCATAGGGCTCCCTTTAACCACTTTAATACACTATATAATATTCTGCAATGAATGCAGAATATATATATATATATATATATATATATATATATGTAGCGGTATTCCCCCAGCTTCTCCCCTCTCTCTGTGGCTGGTTTTACTTGTTTAGGGGTATCTGGGAGAAGGAGGAAGATGCACACCACCAGCTCGGCTCTCTGATGTAGTATGCAGAGATATGAGCTAAACCATTTACCTTCGGGTCTGCGTTTTAGGCCGGAGCCTCAGCTTCTCCTGTGGAGAATGATTGCCACTGTCACTGACAGGGACACTTAGCTTCCAGTAACACGAGTTCCACACCATGAAAAGTCCAACACTGTTTTATTTGCTTTGATCAATAGGTAGGCTGCTGGTTGAACTTTAAAAGAACAGACAATGTGTAGGAAAGAGTAGGTCCAGGCACAACTAATGAATAGAGTTTCTCCTGTTCTGTTTAGTGCAAACAGGCTTGGCACACAGTCGCTGCCATCGACTGTGAATTTGGTCACTGACCTGGGTGAGCGTTGAGGCCCCTGCCACAGGCCTTGGATGAGGCCTGCCACTGACCTGATGAAGATGGGTCTCTGCCACAGGCCATGAGAACATGAAGTACCTTCTTTAGAACAAACGACCCCTGTCAGAGGAAGACATCCATCCGGACGGTCACCAGAGGCCTCCACCGGCACCAGCAAATGCTGCGCTGGCTCTTCGGGGAGGTCACGTCTCCGGTCCCTTACGCCCAGGATTCAGGCACCCAATACCAGGGGCACCTTAGGAATGCTTCGCCCTCGCGGGACCCAGTCGAAGGTACTGGGCCCCAGGCCTCCCTGTAAAGTACCTCACCCCAGGCTGAAGGTGCCTGGGATGGAACTCGACTCCACGTGCCCAGGCCAAGGGCGCCTGGGCACAGATAAACCGCAGCAGCCCCCAGGCTGAAGGTGCCTGGGGAATGGACCTCGTGCGCAAGATGTCCGCCCCGTTTTATATCCTCTCCCAGCAGGCACAGCGGGTTCCCCGCCTCGCCGTACTACTGCCGCAAGAGGACAAAAAGGGCACAGCTCTAGAATGGCAGTTCAACCCCGGTCCCAGGCGACAGTGCCACCTAGGGACCGCAGGGAACATGACACCATTCATACCTCCCACACTCCAAAGTGTCCATAAATCCCTAAAATCAATGTATCTAGGCCATCTATTGCCCAGATACACCCCACTAAATTTGACACCCACTACATATATATATATATATATATACACTGGACTGTATATATATATATATATTGTGACAGCAGGAAGGTAAAGTCACCTGGTTGCATCCAGGGGGGTAGGTATATTTCTCCCAGATTCAGGCTTTATGCCGACTTATACAACTAGGGAGAGAGTTGATGAAGCCCAGCTGAGGCTAGTGGGCTCATGGATGATTCATACCTCTAGGGAGAGTGCTGGGCGTCGTACAGGCAGGGAGTTGATGAGACCAGCTGAAGCTTGTCAGCTCGTTTAAGGCCTCTATAAAAACTCCCAGCTTCATTAGGTGTTTGCTCATGCCTGGAACCAGACCTGTGTGGACTGTCTAGGGAGAGTGAACCCCTGTGCGGTGAGACAAAGCCTGTGTGGCTATTTGTGTGGACATTTACTAAACCAGGGACTTAGGGACTAGGACAGCACCAGGCTGATCCCAGTTGTTAGTTAGGGAAACCTGCATGTTTAGTCAGAGGTCAAGCTGACCAGGATTTATTTTGTTTGTTTCTTTTTGCTTTGCTGTGTTTTTGTCACTGTAAATAGAGAAATAAACCGCACCTTTTGATCTTGAAAACCACAACCTCCGTCTGCTGGGCCTGTTTTTGTGTGGGGAGCCCATCCAGGGGGTCACACACACCCGCTACCGAGCTAACCCCCTCACAGTTGGTGGAGAACCAGTGGCATTTTTTTTTTAAGCCAGCATGGAGGAGATACTGAAACAGCTGGCTCTAGCAAATGCCAATCAACAGCAGACAAATGCAGGTTTGCAAAAGAGCTTCGCAGCCCAGCAACAAGCCCAGCAGCAATCTGAGGCCCGCTTCATAGACCTGTTGCAGAAGCAAGAGCAGAGACTACAACAACAGATGGAAGCAGTAATGCAGCAACGTCCGCAGACCAGTGAGGAAAGCCGTCCCACTAATACCGCGTCCTTTGGGGTGAGTCGTTTATTGACAAAAATGACTGGAGAGGATGATCCAGAGGTATTTTTGACCACATTTGAAAGGACTGCTGAAAGAGAAAAGTGGCCTGAGGAGCAGTGGGGTGGACTGGTGGCTCCTCTGTTAACTGGTGAATCGCAGAAAGCTTACTATGACCTAGAGCCTGACCAAGCAAAAGACTATGTGATGCTAAAAGCTGAAATATTGGCAAGGCTGGGTGTCACCCTGGCTGTCCGGGCTCAGCGTGTGCATAACTGGACTTTCCAGCTTGGAAAACCCCCCAGGTCTCAAATGTATGATCTCATTCACCTGAGCAGGAAGTGGCTACAGCCAGAGACTTTGTCCGCACCGGAGATTGTGGAACGTGTTGTGATGGATCGTTTCTTGAGAGCTCTTCCTACCGCCATTCAAAAGTGGGTAAGCCATGGAGACCCAGAAACGGCCGGTAAACTTGTGGATCGTGTAGAGAGATACTTGGCTGCAGAGAACCTGACGGCCTCTTCCAGAGACTCTCGGACTTTCCACCCTAAGACCAGACCCTCCCCAGGGGTGGATAAGATGATTCCAAGGGGTGAGGGTGGAGAGAGTGAGAGGGTGGGAGCTCTGCCCAGGGTTTGGCGAGGACAGCCTGGGAAGTCGGGGGCTCAAGAGGCAGCCAAAAGGATTGTTTTCTACCGCTGCCGGCAAGCGGGACATATTGCAGCAAATTGCCCGGTTGTGGAGGAACCCATGCAATGTGACTTTCTGACGGACAGACGTCAGTCGCTGTGTGCGACAGTCGCATGCACTGCCATTCGGGGAACTGAGAAACATTTATGCAAAATGTGTATTAATGGTAGAAATGTTGTGGTATTACTGGATTCAGGTAGCCTTGTGACCCTGATAAAGGCTGAATTAGTTAAAACAGAGGTCTCTGGGAATAGCAAGGTAGCTGTTATTTGTGTGCATGGGGACACCCGAGAGTATCCAGTGACTACAGTGTGTTTCAAGACCCCCAAAGGTACCCTCTCTCATCCAGTGGGGTTAGTATCTCAATTACCGCATGATGCCATTGTGGGAAGGGATTTTCCGAAGTTCTGGGAACTGTGGGATGATCCTGAGCCCCCCACTGGTGCCCCTATGTACCAGGAAGGTGATAGCCAGAACTCCTCTGAGAGTGGTGAGGACTCTCCAGAATTTCCCTTGTCAGTATTGGCAGGCGAGACTCAAGAAACTGGAGAGGAGCCCACCTCCTCAGACGAAAACCTACCGTCTGTGGAGTTTTCTGATCTTGAGGTTCACATGGAAAATTTTGCCACAGAACAGTTAAAGGACCCCGCCCTAATAAAGGCACGGGAAAACGTAGTGGAAATAGATGGCGAGTTAGTGAACCCAGATAATACCTGCACTTACCCATACTTCAGCGTAGAGAAGGACCTACTGTATCGGGTGGCAAAAAGGGCAGAAGAAACCGTTGAGCAGCTTGTGGTGCCCAAACCTTACAGGAAGTTGGTGTTGGAGTTGGCCCATGGGCACATTCTTGGAGGTCATCTGGGGACAGAGAAAACCCGAGAGAGGGTATTACAGAGATTCTATTGGCCTGGGGTGATGAAGGACATAGAAAATTATTGTTCCTCCTGCCCTGTGTGTCAGAGGTCGGCCCCGATGCCACATTTCCGTAGCCCGCTGGTCCCTCTACCCATCATTGAGGTCCCGTTTGAGAGGATCGCAATGGATTTGGTAGGTCCTATAATCCAGTCCGCTAGGGGGCACCAGTACATATTAGTTATAATGGACTATGCCACCCGTTATCCAGAAGCGATCCCTCTCCGAAATACCTCGGCCAAAACCATAGCCAAAGAGCTATCTCTTGTTTTTAGCCGGGTGGGTATTTGTAAAGAACTGCTTACGGACCAAGGTACACCCTTTATGTCCCGGGTTATGAAAGAGCTGTGTAAATTGTTCAAAGTGACGCAATTGTGTACGTCTGTGTATCACCCCCAAACCGATGGGCTGGTTGAAAGATTCAACAAAACCCTAAAACAAATGTTGAAGAAAGTGGTGGATAGAGATGGAAAAGATTGGGACTGTCTACTTCCTTATTTGATGTTTGCTATTAGGGAGGTGCCCCAATCCTCTATGGGATTCTCCCCCTTTGAGTTACTGTATGGGAGACACCCAAGAGGGCTGTTGGATATTGCCAAGGAAACTTGGGAAAGTGAGAGTTCTCCCCACAGGAGTGTGATTGAGCATGTCGCCCTGATGCAAGATCGAATTGCACAGGTAATGCCCATCGTGAAGGAACATTTGGCCCAAGCGCAGTTGGCACAGCAGAGAGTGTACAACCGTGGAGCCAAGACCCGTACCTTTTCCCCGGGGGATAGGATATTGGTACTTGTCCCTACGGTTGAAAGTAAATTCCTTGCCAAATGGCAAGGCCCCTACGAGATAATGGAAAAAGTGAGCGAAGTGAATTACAAGGTCAGACAACCAGGAAGGCGAAAGCCCGAACAGATCTATCACGTTAATCTGTTGAAAGCCTGGAGGGATAGAGAGTCCCTAGTCACAGAAACTTGGTCACCAGCTCAAACTGGTTGCGTGATTCCGGAGGTTGGAATAGCAGCCACCTTGTCACAACCCCAACAACAGGAGGTTAAGGAGTTTGTGCTTCGCAACAAGGAGGTGTTCTCTGAGCTGCCGGGACAAACATCTGGGGTAGAGCATGATATTATTACCCCGCCCGGTGAAAGGGTGAAGTTAAAACCCTATCGGATCCCAGAGGCCCGACGGGAGGCAATACGGGAGGAAGTACAGAAAATGCTGAACTTAGGGGTGATAGAGGAGTCCCAAAGTGATTGGTCTAGTCCCATTGTGTTGGTGCCTAAACCGGATGGGAGCTGGCGATTTTGTAACGATTTTCGTCAGTTGAACAAAGTTACAAAATTTGACACCTACCCCATGCCACGTATAGATGAGTTGATCGACCGGCTGGGAACAGCCCGATACATGACGACTCTTGACCTCACAAAAGGGTATTGGCAAATTCCCCTGGCCAAGTCGGCCAAAGAGAAAACCGCATTTGTAACCCCAGACGGGGCGTTCCAATATAAGAGAATGCCGTTCGGGTTACAGAATGCGCCGGCCACATTCCAGCGGAAAATGGACCAGATACTGAGGCCCCATCGGAAGTATGCTGCGGCTTACCTGGATGACGTAATTGTCCATAGCACAGATTGGGCCTCACATCTGCCAAAAGTGCAAGCAGTCCTAGACTCTATCCGGGAAGCGGGGTTTACGGCTAACCCCAAGAAGTGTACCATTGGGCAGGAGGAGGCCAAATATCTTGGGTACACCATTGGCAGGGGAGTAATAAAACCCCAACTCAACAAAGTCGAGGCCATCCAGAGTTGGCCACGTCCCAACAGCAAGAAGCAGGTACGAGCCTTTCTGGGAATCGCGGGTTATTATCGGCGCTTCATTCCCCACTTTGCTTCTAAGGCTGTGCCCCTAACCAACCTGACGAAAGGGAAAGGGTCGGTCATGATTAAATGGACCCCCGAGGCTGAGGCAGCGTTCCAATTCTTGAAACAAGCCTTATGTAGCCAGCCAGTGTTGTACTCACCCGACTTCTCTAAAGACTTTGTCGTACAAAGTGATGCGTCAGATGTGGGGTTAGGAGCAGTATTGTCCCAGGTCTGGAACGGGGAAGAGCACCCAGTCATTTACCTCAGCAGGAAGTTGAAGTCCCATGAGGTAAATTATGCCACGGTTGAAAAGGAGTGTTTAGCGGTGAAGTGGGCTCTAGATTCCCTTCGGTACTATCTGCTAGGTAGGCACTTTGACATGGTTACGGATCACGCTCCGTTAAAGTGGATGGCTCAAAACAAGGAGACAAATAGAAGAGTAAATAGGTGGTTCCTGGCCCTACAGGAATTCAACTTCACAGCATCGCCCTGGCGTTCAAATGGGGAATGTGGATGCTTTGTCTCGAGTACATGAATGCCTGATTGCTGGTGTTCCAACCCCGAGGTTAAAACAAGAGGGGGGGTATGTGACAGCAGGAAGGTAAAGTCACCTGGTTGCATCCAGGGGGGTAGGTATATTTCTCCCAGATTCAGGCTTTATGCCGACTTATACAACTAGGGAGAGAGTTGATGAAGCCCAGCTGAGGCTAGTGGGCTCATGGATGATTCATACCTCTAGGGAGAGTGCTGGGCGTCGTACAGGCAGGGAGTTGATGAGACCAGCTGAAGCTTGTCAGCTCGTTTAAGGCCTCTATAAAAACTCCCAGGTTCATTAGGTGTTTGCTCATGCCTGGAACCAGACCTGTATGGACTGTCTAGGGAGAGTGAACCCCTGTGCGGTGAGACAAAGCCTGTGTGGCTATTTGTGTGGACATTTACTAAACCAGGGACTTAGGGACTAGGACAGCACCAGGCTGATCCCAGTTGTTAGTTAGGGAAACCTGCATGTTTAGTCAGAGGTCAAGCTGACCAGGATTTATTTTGTTTATGTTTCTTTTTGCTTTGCTGTGTTTTTGTCACTGTAAATAGAGAAATAAACCGCACCTTTTGACCTTGAAAACCACAACCTCCGTCTGCTGGGCCTGTTTTTGTGTGGGGAGCCCATCCAGGGGGTCACACACACCCGCTACCGAGCTAACCCCCTCACAATATATATATATATATTAATACACTGCCTGCAAGCCACTAACTAACTGCCTAATCTAGCTCAAATTATCTCTAGCTCTGTCCACTCCAACACACTACATATGGACGCTGTGTAAGCAGCCTTATATAGTGTGGGGTGTGGACTTAGACCCCTGAGCCATGATTGGCTAAAGGAACCCCGCCTTTGGCCAATCATGGCTCTCATTGCAGAGTGCGCTGGGATTGGCTAAAGCATGCAGGTCAGGTGCATGCTTTGGCCAATCATCAGACACCAATGCACTGCGATCTTGCAATGCATCAGGGGGGGGTTCCAAGGCGCCCGAATTTGCCCCGATTGCCCCATAATGTTCGGAATTCAGCGAACAGGTGAACACCCGATGTTCGAGTCAAACTTACATTTGACTCGAACCACGGGACTATCCCTCAATATTAGAAAACAGTGTTAAACTAATTTGATCCTGTAGGAAACAGTTAATGTATTTAAACAGACCAGCATATTTTTTTTTTTTTTATTTAGAAAATTAAAGTGATCATGTCAGTCTCAGAAATCAATTTTTAGCTAATTAAAATCTTGAAGGCATTTTCTCTTGCTCTGAATAAAAAGGTTTATGTTAATAGTCAATATTAATTAGCATCATCTTCATTTTAGCCTTTGAATAATCGTTCCATTTTCATTATGTAAACCCTTTTTTTTTACAAGCGCATAGGTTTATGGTGACATGAAAGAGTTAAGCTGATTTATTATTTGTATTTTTTTTAATGATCTATTGGCTTGAATGTCGTACAAAACATTGTTTTTTAGCGTTGATATCGGGGTTTCATAATTGTGTAAATACGCATGCCATTTAACTGGGTTATGCTTGTGATTAGTGATGAGCCGAACACCCCCGGGTTCGGTTCGCACCAGAACCCGCGAACGGACCGAAAGTTTGTACGAACATTAGAACCCTATTAAATACAATGGATGCTAATGTTCGAATTCTAAAGTGCTAATTATAACGACTATTATGCATGTTATTGTCCTAAAAAGGGTTTGGGAACCCGGGTTCTGCACCAGGGGACATGTATCAATGCAAAAAGAAGTTTTAAAAACGGTCGTTTTTCGGGAGCAGTCATTTTAATGATGCATAAAGTGAAAAAAAAAAGTCAAATATTCCTTTAAATATCGTACCTGGGGGGTGTCTAAAGTATGCCTGTGAAGTGCCACGTGTTTCCCATGTTTAGAACTGTCCCTGCACAAAATGACACTTCTAAAGGAAAAAAAAGCCATTTAAAACTGCTTGCGGCTTTAATGTAATGTCTGGTCCCGGTAATATGGATGAAAATCTTTAAGAAAAATGGCATAGCTACCCCATGACCCCCCCCCCCCCTACCCCAGCCCATTACCAGCCCCTTTGGGTCTTGTATGGATATTAACCACTTAAGCCCCGGACCATTTCGGGCCATTAGGACCAAGCCTGTTTTTGGGATTCGGCACTGCGCTGCTTTAACTGTAAATTGTGCGGACATGCAATGTTGTACCCAAATGAAATTTGCGTCCTTTTCTTCCCACAAATAGAGCTTTCTTTTAATGGTATTTGATTGCCTCTGCGATTTTTATTTTTTGCGATATAAACAGAAAAAGACCGAAAATTTTGAAAAAAAATGATATTTTCTACTTTTTGTTATAAGAAAAATCGAATAAACTCAATTTTAGTCATACATTTAGGCCAAAATGTATTCAGCCACATGTCTTTAGTAAAAAAAATGTCAATAAGCGTATATTTATTGGTTTGCGCAAAAGTTATAGCGTTTACAAACTAGGGTACATTTTCTGAAATTTACACAGCTTTAAATTTATGACTGCCTATCTCATTTCTTGAGGTGCTAAAATGGCAGGGCAGTACAAAACCCCCCAAATGACCCCATTTTGGAAAGTAGACACCCCAAGGAAATTGCTGAGAGGCATGTTGAGCCCATTGAATATTTTTTTTTTTTGTCCCAAGTGATTGAATAATGACAAAAAAAAAAATAAAAAATTACAAAAAGTTGTCACTAAATGATATATTGCTCACACATGCCATGGGCATATGTGAAATTACACCCCAAAATACATTCTGCTGCTTCTCCTGAGTACGGGGATACCACATGTGTGGGACTTTTTGGGAGCCTAGCCGCGTACGGGACCCCAAAAACCAAGCACCGCCTTCAAGGTTTCTAAGGGCATAAATTTTTGATTTTACTCCTCACTACCTATCACAGTTTTGAAGGCCATAAAATGCCAAGATGGCACAAACCCCCCCAAATGACCCCATTTTGGAAAGTAGACACCCCAAGCTATTTGCTGAGAGGCATGTTGACCCCATTGAATATTTTTTTTTTTTGTCCCAAATGATTGAATAATGACAAAAAGAAAAAAAAAAATGTACAAAAAGTTGTCACTAAATGATATATTGCTCACACATGCCATGGTTATATGTGGAATTGCACCCCAAAATACATTCTGCTGCTTTTCCTGAGTACGGGGATACCACATGTGTGGGACTTTTTGGGAGCCTAGCCGCGTACAGGGCCCCAAAAACTAAGCACCGCCTTCAGGATTTCTAAGGGCGTAAATTTTTGATTTCACTCCTCACTACCTATCACAGTTTCGAAGGCCATAAAATGCCAAAATAGCACAAAACCCCCCCAAATTACCCCATTTTGGAAAGTAGACACCCCAAGCTATTTGCTGAGAGGCATGTTGAGTCCATGGAATATTTTATATTTTGCCACAGGTTGCGGGAATATGACAAACTGTTTTTTTTTTGCACAAAGTTGTCACTAAATGATATATTGCTCACACATGCCATGGGCATATGTGAAATTACACCCCAAAATACATTCTGCTGCTTCTCCTGAGTACGGGGATACCACATGTGTGGGACTTTTTGGGAGCCTAGCCGCGTACGGGACCCCAAAAACCAAGCACCGCCTTCAAGGTTTCTAAGGGCATACATTTTTGATTTCGCTCCTCACTACCTATCACAGTTTTGAAGGCCATAAAATGCCAAGATGGCACAAAACCCCCCCAAATGACCCCATTTTGGAAAGTAGACACCCCAAGCTATTTGCTGAGAGGCATGTTGAGCCCATTGAATATTTTTTTTTTGTCCCAAATGATTGAATAATGACAAAAAGAAAAAAAAAATGTACAAAAAGTTGTCACTAAATGATATATTGCTCACACATGCCATGGTTATATGTGAAATTACACCCCAAAATACATTCTGCTGCTTCTCCTGAGTACGGGGATACCACATGTGTGGGACTTTTTGGGAGCCTAGCCGCGTACGGGACCCCAAAAACCAAGCACCGCCTTCAAGGTTTCTAAGGGCATAAATTTTTGATTTCACTCCTCACTACCTATCACAGTTTTGAAGGCCATAAAATGTCAAAATAGCCCAAAACCCCCACAAATGACCCCATTTTGGAAAGTAGACACCCCAAGCTATTTGCTGAGAGGCATGGTGAGTATTTTACAGCTCTCATTTGTTTTTGAAAATTAAGAAAGACATTTTTTTTTCTTTTTCTTTTTCTTTTTTTACATTTTCAAAACTTTGTGACAAAAAGCGAGATCTGCAAAATACTCAACATACCTCTCAGCAAATAGCTTGGGGTGTCTACTTTCCAAAATGGGGTCATTTGGGGGTGTTTTGTGCCATCTGGGCATTCCATGGCCTCCGAAACTGTGATAGGCAGTGAGGAGTGAAATCAAAAATTTACACCCATAGAAATCCTGAAGGCGGTGCTTGGTTTTTGGGGTCCCGTACGCGACTAGGCTCCCAAAAAGTCCCACACATGTGGTATCCCCGTACTCAGGAGAAGCAACAGAATGTATTTTGGGGTGTAATTCCACATATGCCCATGGCATGTTTGAGCAATATATAATTTAGTGACAATTTTTTGTACATTTTTTTTTTTTGGTCATTATTCAATCACTTGGGACAAAAAAAAAATATTCAATGGGCTCAACATGCCTCTCAGCAAATAGCTTGAGGTGTCTACTTTACAAAATGGGGTCATTTGGGGGGGTTTTGAACTGTCCTGGCATTTTATGCACAACATTAGGAAGCTTATGTCACACATCATCCACTCTTCTAACCACTTGAAGACAAAGCCCTTTCTGACACTTTTTGTTTACATGAAAGAAAATTTTTTTTTGCAAGAAAATTATGTTGAACCCCCAAACATTATATATTTTTTTAAAGCAAAGGCCCTACAGATTAAAATAGTGGGTGTTGCATTTTTTTTTTCCACACAGTATTTGCGCAGCGATTTTTCAAACGCATTTTTTGGGGGAAAAACACACTTTTTTTATTTTTAATGCACTAAAAAACACTATATTGCCCAAATGTTTGATGAAATAAAAAAGATGATCATAGGCCGAGTACATGGATACCAAACACGACATGCTTTAAAATTGCGCACAAACGCGCAGCGGCGACAAAACTACATTCATTTTTAAAAGCATTTAAAAGCCTTTACAGGTTACCACGTTAGATTTACAGAGGAGGTCTACTGCTAAAATGACTGCCCTCGATCTGACCTTCGCGGTGATACCTCACATGCATGATGCAATTGCTGTTTACATATGACGCTAGACCGACGCTTGCGTTCGCCTTTGCGCAATAGCAGGGGGGGACAGCGGTGCTTTTTTTTTTTTTTTTATTATTTATTTGGCTTTTTTATTTTATTTTTAAACTGTGCCTTCCATATTTTATTTTTTTACCATTTTTATCGTTATCTCAGGGAATGTAAATATCCCCTATGATAGCAATAGGTAGTGACAGTTACTCTTTTTTTGAAAAAAATTGGGGGGTTAGACCCTAGATCTTTCCTCTGCCCTCAAAGCATCTGACCACACCAAGATCGGTGTGATAAAATGCTTTCCCAATTTCCCAATGGCACTTTTTATATCCGGGGGGGGGGACATTCCCTCCCACTGCTTGTAAAAGCAGTCTAGAGGCTAATTATCTGCTAGAATTGCTTTTACATGAAAGCCGGCTGCTGGCTGAAAAGAATGATACCAAGATGATACCTAAACCCGCAGGCATCATTCTGGTATAAACATTCAAAGTCCAGCAACATACCAGTACGTTGCTGGTCCTTGTTGGACATGTATTGTAATCTTTTTTTTCATACAGCCTATTGGCTGAACGAAAAAAAGAGATTGATTGGTGGGTATGCCCACCATTAGAATACCTCCCTTCATCCACCCACTTCTAATGATGGGCATATATGCCGAAGCATGGGGGCATCCTCCCGCAAAAAAGTTATGCCGCGTACACACGGTCAAGCCTTCGTCGGAATTTCGACCGTATGTACGCGGCATAAAAGGTTATGCCGCGTACACACGGTCGGACTTTTCCACGGATAAGCCTCCGTTGGAATTTCGACCGTATATACGCGGCATTAGGAGCAAAATCGCTCCTCCGCCCCTGCTGCCCCCATGCTTCGGCATATATGCTCTTTTTTTTAACTGTGGTGGTGAAATCACCTCCTACAGCGTTGGAGTCACGGCTTTATGTATCGTGGGAGCAAACGCTGTTGCTGTCAAGATAAATAGATCCGCGCTGCAACTGAATGGCGTACCTGCTAAGCAAATGGTGGTTAACATTAAAACAAAGTAACATTACAGTACAACAGTAGGACCTTACCATGCCATACCTGCAAAGCAAATACCAAAACAAAACCTAGTAAAAAATAAAAAAATGTTTTAACGCAACCTGTGCCTAAAATATATATATGCCGAAGCATGGGGGCATCCTCCCGCAAAAAAGTTATGCCGCGTACACACGGTCGGAATTTCGACCGTATGTACGCGGCATTAGGAGCAAAATCGCTCCTCCGCCCCTGCTGCCCCCATGCTTCGGCATATATGCTCTTTTTTTTTAACTGTGGTGGTGAAATCACCTCCTACAGCGTTGGAGTCACGGCTTTATGTATCGTGGGAGCAAACGCCGTTGCTGTCAAGATAAATAGATCCGCGCTGCAACTGAATGGCGTACCTGCTAAGCAAATGGTGGTTAACATTAAAACAAAGTAACATTACAGTACAACAGTAAGACCTTACCATGCCATACCTGCAAAGCAAATACCAAAACAAAACCTAGTAAAAAATAAAAAAATGTTTTAACGCAACCTGTGCCTAAAATATATATATGCCGAAGCATGGGGGCATCCTCCCGCAAAAAAGTTATGCCGCGTACACACGGTCGGAATTTCGACCGTATGTACGCGGCATTAGGAGCAAAATCGCTCCTCCGCCCCTGCTGCCCCCATGCTTCGGCATATATGCTCTTTTTTTTAACTGTGGTGGTGAAATCACCTCCTACAGCACTGGAGTCACGGCTTTATGTATCGTGGGAGCAAACGCTGTTGCTGTCAAGATAAATAATTCCGCGCTGCAGTTGAATGGCGCACCTGAAAACAAAAAATTACATACCTGAAAAGCAAGCATGATAAAACATTGCAGAATAGAATACAGTAAAAAAGAGCAGAACAATAGAGAGAAAATAGAGAGAGAGAGAACAATAAAACGACAACTATTTTTGGTTTTTTTATTTTATATTTTTTTTGTGTTTTGTTTTTTACGTTTTTTTTTTCTTTTTTACACTTTTTTTTGTAACTTTACAACTGTAATGGTTCGGGTCTCTCAAAATGTAATGGCATCTTGGGAGACCCTGTGTAAGTGTGTCCTAGTCTGTGAAATGCTGTGCCCTACGCTAAAACTTCACTTTTGAGTGGTAGCGTTCAAAACATTCACCTTGGCAAAGACCAGGCTTGTCAGGACAGAGTGGACAAAAACTACGGGTGTCACGCCTAAATCCGCGCTTGCTACAGACACGACATCTTTTTTGGGGGTGGCTTTGGGTAGGGGTACTCGGGAGGACATACGAATAATGCCTCTCATGCAGCCGGCTTACTGCATTTGGTTGGGGATGGTGAGGTGCAGAACCGCCTGGATACAGGAGTTCTGTGACTATCTCATTCTGGAATTTTAGAAGAGATAACGTCCCGCCTGAAGCTCTGTATAGCACATGAGCGTTCAGCAAAGCCAATTGGAATAATGATAGAGACACTTTTTTGTACCAGCGTCTCGCCTTACGGTCAATTAGATACGGCGCCATCAACTGGTCGTTGAGGTCCACCCCTCCCATATTTTGGTTATATTCGTGGACACTGAGGGGTTTCTCCACAACACCAGTCGCCGTACGAATTTGGACTGTCGTGTCTGCATGAAGGGAGGTAAGAAGGAAAACATTCTTATTGTCCCTCCACTTCATAGCGAGCAAGTTATTACACTTCAAGCAGGCTCTCTCCCCCAGCCTAAGACGGGCATCTACAAGCCGCTGGGGAAAGCCCCGGCGATTAGGTCGCACGGTGCCACATGCTCCAATCTTATGATCAAACAAGTGACTAAACAGTGGCACGCTCGTGTAATAATTGTCCACATACAAGTGGTACCCCTTTCCGAATAAGGGTGACACCAAGTTCCACACTATCTTGCCAGCGCTCCCTATGTAATCCGGGCAGTTGACCGACTCAATCTGACTGTCTTTTCCCTCATAAACCGTAAAGTTCACTACATAGCCTGTTGCCCTGTCACAGAACTTGTAGAGCTTGACCCCGTATCTGGCACGCTTGCTGGGAAGGTACTGCTTGAAAGACAAGCGGCCAGAAAATTTAATCAGGGACTCATCAACGCAGACAACTTGATCGGGAGTAAACAAGGCTGCAAAACGTTCGTTGAAGTGGTTTATGAGGGGCCGAATTTTATAGAGCCGGTCGTATTCAGGGTCCCCACGTGGACGACAAAGTTCATTGTCGTTGAAGTGCATGAACCGCAAAATCTGCTCGTATCGTGCCCTGGACATGGAGGCAGAGAACACGGGCATGTGGTCAATTGGGTGCGTGGACCAATAAGCACGCAATGACGGAAATTTATGTGTGCCCATGTTGAGGGAAAGGCCCAGAAAGGTCTTAAATTCGGAAACCGTAATTGGTTTCCAATTTCTGGCAATTTTAGGCAACTGGGGGTTAGCGGCGATAAATTGACCAGCATATAAATTACTCTGGTCCACAATAGATCTATAGAGATCTTCCGTGAAAAACAGCGAATAAAAATCGATTGGCATAAAATCAGCTGTTTCCACCTGAATACCGGGTTGGGCAGTGAATGGGGGAAGTACGGGTTCTGCAGAAGTGGTGGGGACCCAATCAGGATAGGCGAATTCTGCAGGAAGGGCAGTATGGGCACGACGGGCCTGCCTTTGTCTTCTTGGTGGCAGCGGGACACTACTTGTGCTTGCCACCTCGCCAGCTTGAACTGCACTTATGGGACTCGCCACGTCACCAAGTGTTACTGCAGTGCTGGATGTACGTCCAGGCTGTACTAGGCCGCTGGTGCTTGCCAGTTCACCAGAAGGAATAGCGGCGCTAGTACTACTCTGCTCCATGATACGAGAGACCTGCGGTTCTTGCTCCTCAACAACCTCAGAAGATCGGGATCGGGTACGCCTGACCTTAGCAGGGACCTCAACTTCGTCGTCAGAGCTATCTGACGTGGGGCCGCTGACGTCACTGTCTTCTACGGGAAGATATTCTGAGCCTGAATCTGACATATACGTGACCTCCTCTTCACTATCTGTCATGCTCAGAATCTCGTAGGCCTCTTTACTAGTGTACCTTCGTCTTGCCATTTTGGGCTCTAAATTTAGGGGTACACTAGTAAGATTCACAGGAAAAAAAGCACCCGACTGTCGTCAGCAAATATATCAAACGCTACAAAAAAAACTGTTAGCGATCGCAGGGATCAGGCCTGTCTCTGCGAACGCTGCAGTTATGTGTGTTGTGTTTGGTAAGTGACAGTGATCGATCGATACTGCACTTGGGTGGGCTGGGCTGGGCTGGGCGGAGGGGCTAAACGCAGGTACTAGCAGGTATCTGGGCTGATCCCGCTAACACTGCGTTTTTGGGAACCCTAAACCGCTGGGGATGCTAGTATAGATCTGATCAGATACTATACCACTAAGGGAGGTGTATGCTTTGCGCGTGGGTGTTAGCGTTACTGGCACTAACCTAACACTGCCTGGGGCGACGCAGACCCTCTCTGGCGCTAAAACCTAATTGATCTCACCCGCCGGGCGATCAGGGGGGTTAAACCTTTATTGGGTTATATACGGCGGGTGCCCTGATGCTATAAAAAGCAAACTAATCAACCAGCGTCACCCGTAACCTTTATATGGTGATCACTGGTGAAAGGGTTAACTAGGGGCAATCAGGGGGTTAAAACCTTTATTAGGTTAAATATGGGGGTACCTGACACCAATAAAAACCTGCGGCGAACCTAAAAAAAAAATAACTGCCTATCTAAAACACCAGCGACACGAATACAGCGATCGGAAAAACAATCGCTTAGTGACGCTGAAGTTAGGGGGTGAAAGGGTTACCTGGGGGGTGATCAAGGGGTTAAACCTTTATTAGGGGGGGTTAGGGGGCTACCCTGGACCTAAAGGGGCCTAATCCTAACTGCCTTGCAACTTTTTACAATCACAGATGACACTAAATGCAGTGATCAGTAAAATAAATGATCACTGCAATCAGTGACACTGTGATTGGGGGCTTTGGGGTGACCTGGGGGGTGATCTGGGGGTGACTGGGGGGTGATTTGTGTGCCTATGTGTACCTACGTGTCAGTGGACTGTTGGAGCACTAACCTCTGTCTTCACTCCTCGGCGCCGGGAACGAAAAGACCGCGGCGAGGGAGATGACATCACTTCCTCCAGCCTGTGTTTACATCACATGGCGGAGGAAGCAATTTCATTGGCCGGGAGCGATCGCGAGGGGGGGGCGGAATCGAGCGGCCGCCCCCTCATGCCTGATCGCTCCCGAACACTTAACGGCCGCTCACTGCAGTGAAGGGGGGTCTGCACAAAGGCGATCACGTAGATCTACGTGATTCTGCCTGTCCGTGCCATTCTGCCGACGTAAATCGGCGGTGGGCGGTCGTTAAGTGGTTAAGGGGAACACCGCACACAAAATAAAAAAGGCCCTATATACTCTGAACAGCCGTATACAGGCGGTGCATACAAGACAGGGACTGTAGGTTTGTTCTTATGTAGAATGTGTTTGTAATTTTGAACAGGTACATTGTTTAAGTGTAGCTCCAGCCCAAAAATCTATTTTTAAACTTTTTGGAAAACATAGGTAAGGGTTATCACCCCTGTAACATTTGTTTTGCTGTCTGTGCCCCTGTTCAGAACATTTCACCTCACTTTCCGTCCCAATGACAACTGTTTTTGAAATGTGGTGTTTTTCTTGAAACAAGGATTGGTGATAAAGCATCAGTACGGAGGAGACACCTTTCTCCCATATTAATTCTTACAGGAGAGAATTTTCCTTCCTAGGGGTAGATTTCCTCTCACTTCCTGTTGTCTTCTTGCGTTTGCAAGTAGGAGTCGTTTGTAAGTTGGATGTTTGAAAGTAGGGACCTGCCGTATATACTCTGCAGAAATAGGCCCCTTAGTTGTTGGTGTTGGCACAACACTGTAAGCACTCACAGTTACTCTTGGTTGGTGCTGGAACGCCCTGCTGTCAACTATTATATCAGGAATTGTAATTACATATAATTGTTGAACAGTGGTAGTAAAAATTGGGCCTTTGATGGTGGTGCTGGTGCCACAACACTGTAAGCCCTGACAGTTACTCTTGGTGGGTGCAGCAATGGGCCCTGCTGTGAATTATTAGATCAAGAATTGTAATTGCATGCCCCTGTTGAACAGGGGCTGAAAAATTGGGCCTTTCGTGGTGGTGGTGGTGGTGTTGCCACAACACTGTAAGCCCTCAGAGTTACTCTTGGTGGGTGCAGGAATGGGCCCTGCTGTGAATTATTAGATCAAGAATTGTAATTACATGCCCCTTTTGAACAGGGGCTGAAAAATTGGGCCTTTTGTGGTGGTGGTGGCGTTGCCACAACACTGTAAGCCCTCAGAGTTACTCTTGGTGGGTGCAGCAATGGGCCCTGCTGTGAATTATTAGATCAAGAATTGTAATTACATGCCCCTGTTGAACAGGGGCTGAAAAATTGGGCCTTAGGCACTGGTGGCACAACACTGCAACCCCTCACAGATACTGTACTTGGAGCACAGCAATGAGCCCTGTTGCAAAGTATTGCTTCAAAAATTGTAATTACATGCCCCTGTTAAACAGGGGCTGAAAAATTGGGCCTTAGGCACTGGTGGCACAACACTGCAACCCCTCACAGATACTGTACTTGGAGCACAGCAATGAGCCCTGTTGCAAAGTATTGCTTCAAAAATTGTAATTACACGCCCCTGTTAAACAGGGGATGAAAAATTGGGCGTTAGGCACTGGTGGCGGCACCCATGAACAAAAATGATCTTCCAAGCTATCATCATCAATCGTATCATTGAGGACTCGGAGGAGGAGGATAGCCAGTCAACATAACAGCACAGGCACTCAGCATCAGCATCAGTCTTGAAGGGATGTGACATGTTAAAATCAATTAGTCTGTTATATCAGCATCAGGTGTGTGGTAGCTGGTGGTGATCCAAGACTGGTTCATCTTGATGAAAGTCAGTCGTTCAACCGAGTCGGTGGACAGGCGCACCCTGTGATCCGTGACAAATCCTCCAGCAGCACTGAATGTGCGTTCCGAAAGAACGCTGGATGCAGGACAGGCCAGTAGCTCAATTGCATACTGTGCAAGCTCTGGCCAGTGATCCATCCTCAAGACCCAGTAAGCCAGAGGATTTTCGGTGGGGAAGGTGTCCAAGTCTGACCTTGCCCCTAGATATTCCTGCACCATGTTTATCAGACGCTGGCGATGGTTGCTGGAACCGATCATACTTTGGGGCTGCGGACTAAAGAATTGTCTGAACGCATCGGTCAGACGGCCACCTTCCCCACCGCTCCCTCTTTGACTGGCCGAAGCCTCAGCAACTCGTTGTCCAGGACCAGGAGTTTGTAACCTCCCAGTCTCTGGGAACGCGTTGCACAGACCTTTCTGCAAGGCCTCCCGGAGTTGTCTCATCCTCTGCTCCCTCTGCGACGGTAACATAAGGTCCGCAACCTTACCCTTGTACCGTGGATCAAGGAGAGTGGCCAGCCAGTAATGGTCCCTCTCCTTGATCCGAAGAATACGAGGATCCTTCCGCAGACTTTGCAGGATCAGGGAGGCCATGCAGCGTAGGTTAGCTGAGGCATTCGGTCCGGAGTCCTCTGGGTCACTAAGGACGACATGATCCGCAGCCACCTCCTCCCAGCCACGTACAAGTCCACTGGTTTCTTGGGACTGTAAATCATCCCTAAAAGACTGCTGCTGATGATGCTGAGTGCCAGCCTCCACCTCCATGCTGACACAATCCTCCTCCTCCTCCTCCTCCTCTTCCTGTGCGATGGGTGGGACAGAAGGAACACTGTCTGGGTAAAGGGGGCCTTGAGAGGCAAGGAAGTCCTCCTCTTCCTGCCTCTGTTCTGCCTCAAGTGCCCTGTCCATTATTCCACGCAGCGTGTGCTCCAACAGGTGGACAAGAGGTACAGTGTCACTGATGCATGCACTGTCACTGCTCACCATCCTCGTGGCCTCCTCAAATGGTGCCAGGACAGTGCATGCATCCCTGATCATGCCCCACTGGCGTGGAGAAAAAAAAACAAGCTCCCCTGACCCTGTCCTGGTGCTGTAGTCGCACAGGTACTCATTGATGGCCCTCTGCTGCGTGTGCAGCCGCTGCAGCATGGCCAACGTTGAGTTCCACCTGGTGGGCATGTCACATATAAGGCGGTTCTTGGGCAGGTTCAACTCCTTTTGCAGCTCAGCCAGGCGAGCACTGGCATTATAAGATCTGCGGAAATGCACACAGACTTTCCTGGCCTGCCTCAGGACATCCTGTAAGCCCGGGTACCTGCCCAAGAACCGCTGCACCACCAGGTTAAGGACGTGAGCCACACAGGGCACATGGGTCAGTTGTCCCTGTCGGAGGGCGGAGAGGAGGTTGGTGCCATTGTCGCAAACCACCATTCCTGGCTTAAGCTGGCGTGGCGTCAACCACCTCTCGGCCTGGCCCTGCAGAGCAGACAGGACCTCTGCCCCAGTGTGGCTTCTGTCCCCCAAACACACCAGCGCAAGCACGGCATGGCATCTTTTTGCCTGCGTACTTGCGTAGCCCCTTGAATGGCTACGGAGCACCGCTGGTTCAGAGGACAAAGCACAGGAAGAGGCCATGGAGGAAGAAGAAGAGGAGGGGGTGGAGGAGAGAGGTGTGTCACAACCAGTAGTAGCATTTTGGAGGCGTGGCGGTGGAACAACCTCCAACACTACTGCACCTTGTCCTGCATCCTTCCCAGCTGCCAAAAGAGTGACCCAATGGGCCGTGAAAGAAAGGTAACGTCCCTGTCCATGCCTGCTGGACCATGAGTCAGCGGTAATATGCACCTTACCGCTGACCGCCCTGTCCAGCGAGGCCAAGACATTGCCTTCCACATGCCGGTAGAGAGCCGGTTAGCCTTCCGTGAGAAAAAGTGGCGTTTGGGAACCTGCCACTGAGGAACCGCACATTGCACAAACTCACGGAAGGGGGCCGAGTCTACCAACTGAAAAGGCAGCAGTTGAAGCGCTAGCAATTTAGCCAAGCTAGCATTCAACCGCTGGGCATGTGGAAGGCTGGGAGTGAACTTCTTTCGATGGTCCAGCAGCTGGGGCAGGGAAATTTGCCTGCTAGAATCGGACGTCGGTGTACTGCTAGCAGAGTGGCCGCAAGTACTTGGCTGTGACACACCTAATTCTACACCTTCATTCCTCTCAGTGCATGTTTCAGAGAGGACTGAAGTTATAGTGGGGTTGGAGATCCCAGCTGATGCGGTGCAAGGAGAGGTCCGCTTTGTTCTTTGGTGTGGGTCTTTGAGGTAGGCTTGCCAACGAGCTGCATGGCAGGTCAACATATGTCTGGTCAGGCATGTGGTACCCAAGCGGCTGATGTTTTGGCCACGCGATATACGCTTGAGACATATGTTGCAAACAGCAGCTGTGCGATCTGATGCACTAGCCTCAAAAAAGGCCCACACCAAAGAACTTTTTGAATGACGGGCAGAGGCAGCGCCCTGCACAGGCGGAGCTCTGCGGTGTGATTCCGTCGGTGTACTGCCCTTACGCTGGCCACCAAAGGGCATCCTGCCTCGTTGGAGATGTGCCTCCTCCTCATCCTCCTCCTCCTCCTCTCTCCTATTAGGCACCCACGTGGAGTCAGTGACCTCATCATCCCCTCCCTCCTCATCACTGGAGCCAATCTGGCAGTATGCTGCAGCTGCTGGAACATGACTGCCAGATTGGTGTCCTTCTTGAGCATCCCCTCTGTCTGCTCTCACGCTACTGCCTTCCTCTAGCTGGGTTTCATCATCAGACCCTTCGAAACGCTGGGCATCCTCCTGGAGCATGTACCCAACACTGTGCTCAAACAGTTCAGGGGACTCCTCAGGAGGAGGACATGGTGGGTCTAGGGAAGGAGTGACTGATGATGAGTCTGACATTGATACCAGGGAAGAGGACGCTTTGGCAGCTGCTTTGCCAGTACCCTGAGCCTGGGTGAGAGAGGATGAGGAGGAGGAGGAGGGCTTGGTCATCCACTCTACCAAGTCTTCGGCATCATGTGGCTCAACATGTCCAGCTGCCGAAAAGAAGGACAAGCGTGTCCCATGGCCATGTGCTGATGACAATGCACCGCGTCCACGACCAGCACTGTTGCCCCCAGACACAGAGCCTGCTTGCCCTCTTTTATTGCCTCCTGACTGCCTGCCTCTCCTTGTTTGCCTTCCAGACATTCTAATGGATGGCCTGCAGGGAGATGGGAAAAAAGCAATAAGGGCTACCTTCAGGTGTCCTTCTCTGTCCCTTTACTTAAGGATTTCTAAATATGGTTGAGGATGATTGCTTTCGCACAGAATAGCACAATGACAATTTCCCTGACTGTCCAAAAAACAAGGATTTCAAAGATGGTTGATGAGGAATGCTTTAGCACAGTATAGCACAATGAGAATTTCCCTCACTGTCCTTCCCTGTCCCTACAAACAAGGTTTAGCACAGTAAAACACACTGACACTCTCCCTACCTATAGTTTTCTGTCCCTATAAAAAATTTTTTTTTAAAGATGGTTGATGATGAATGCTTTAGCACAGTATAGCACAATGAGAATTTCCCTCACTGTCCTTCCCTGTCCCTACAAACAAGGTTTAGCACAGTAAAACACACTGACACTCTCCCTACCTATAGTTTTCTGTCCCTATAAAAATTTTTTTTTTAAAGATGGTTGATGAGGAATGCTTTAGCACAGTATAGCACAATGAGAATTTCCCTCACTGGCCTTCCCTGTCCCTACAAACAAGGTTTAGCACAGTAAAACACACTGACACTCTCCCTACCTATAGTTTTCTGTCCCTATAAAAAAAGTTTTTTTAAAGATGGTTGATGATGAATGCTTTAGCACAGTATAGCACAATGAGAATTTCCCTCACTGTCCTTCCCTGTCCCTACAAACAAGGTTTAGCACAGTAAAACACACTGACACTCTCCCTACCTATAGTTTTCTGTCCCTATAAAAAATGTTTTTTTAAAGATGGTTGATGATGAATGCTTTAGCACAGTATAGCACAATGAGAATTTCCCTCACTGTCCTTCCCTGTCCCTACAAACAAGGTTTAGCACAGTAAAACACACTGACACTCTCCCTACCTATAGTTTTCTGTCCCTATAAAAAATGTTTTTTTAAAGATGGTTGATGATGAATGCTTTAGCACAGTATAGCACAATGAGAATTTCCCTCACTGTCCTTCCCTGTCCCTACAAACAAGGATTAGCACAGTAAAACACACTGACACTCTCCCTACCTATAGTTTTCTGTCCCTATAAAAAATGTTTTTTTAAAGATGGTTGATGATGAATGCTTTAGCACAGTATAGCACAATGAGAATTTCCCTCACTGTCCTTCCCTGTCCCTACAAACAAGGTTTAGCACAGTAAAACAGACTGACACTCTCCCTACCTATCCTTCTCTTTCCCTAAACTAAAGGAATCCAGGTTAAGCAAGAAAAAAAAAATGACACTGTCCCTGCCTATGCTTCTCTTTCCCTGCTCCGGAACACACTACACTAGGCCGCCGTGCTGGCGGCCTTTTATAGTGTGGGGCGTGTACTAAACACCCTCAGCAATAATTGGCCACAGGCATCCTGCCTGTGGCCAATCATTGCTCTCCTCGCTGCCGGAGCTGTGATTGGCCAAGCATGCGGGGTCACAGTGCATGCTTGGCCAATCACAGCGCCTGGATGACACTGCGATGGCGTAGTGCATTGTGGGCCGCGAATTAGGCGCGAACGGCCCAAATCGTTCGTTGTTCGGCGAACGATCGAACAGCCGATGTTCGAGTCGAACGTATGTTCGACTCGAACACCGAGCTCATCCCTACTTGTGATCAGCACTCTAATAAAGCTATTAATATTACCTAATAGAACATAACTGTCGAGTGGCTTACCTGCAAGCCATATATGGTCTAGAAAACAAGAGATAGATTGTCAAGTAAATGCATTCATCATTGAGATGACATATCAAGGTAAAGTCACAGAATATATCATGGGTAGCCAGACTGTGTCTTACCAGATGTTCACAAATACTGTATGCTGTGCACTTAAGTTTGATGCCAAACGGGATTCCACCATAGTGAGCATTTAATTTTATTATGTGGTACAATTAACATATATGTTATTGTCCTTGAAATTGTTACAGATTTTAATAAGAAAAAATGTAAGAGAAGTTTTTTCTCCGTCTAATGCCCCATACACACGATCATTTTTCATGCCATTAAAAGTGCCATTAAAAAAAATGGCCATTAAAAATGATCGTGTGTATGCTCCAGAGCATTTTTAACGACGTGAAAAACGGCCATTAAAAATTTCGAACATGCTCTCTTTTTTCACGTCGTTTTTCATGTCGTTTTTTTTAACGACGTGAAAAACAATAGTGTGTATGCTTTAACGACGTGAAAAAAAACGCGCATGCTCAGAATCAAGTATGAGACGGGAGCGCTCGTTCTGGTAAAACTAGCGTTCGTAATGGAGATAGCACATTCGTCACGCAGTAACGGACTGAAAAGCACAAGACTGAAAAGAGCGAATCATCTCTCAACAAACTTTACTAACATGAAGGGTGGCGCCATTCGAACGGAACTTCCCCTTTATAGTGCCGTCGTACGTGCTGTACGTCACTGCGCTTTGCTTGAACATTTTTTAAAATGATGGTGTGTACGCAAGACAGGCTTGAGAGGAAACAAGAAAAAAAATTACAAGAAAAACGTCAGTTTTAAAAATGACATTAAAAATGATCGTGTGTATGGGGCATAACTGTTCTAATCAGCAATGCAAAATAAAAGCCAATGTTAGAAGGTGATTAGGAGTATCCTTTATCCTTAACCAAAATCTCTACTTTGCACCTCCTGATTATAAAAATATAAAAGTCTTTAGCCTGGACATGCCTCTCTGCATCCCCAATATCCAGTCAGAGTGCCATTATCTGTAAGCCTCATACACACGGCCGAGAATCCCGTCGTAAAAAAAACCTTGGTTTTCTCGACGAGATTCTTGTCAAGCTTGACGGGATTCTTGTAAAGCTTTCCTTGCATACACACTGTCAATTAAAAATCTTGTTGTTGTAAAGCGCGGTGATGTACAACACGTACAACGGCAGTATAAAGGGGAAGTTCAATTAAAATGGCGCCACCCCTTGGGCTGCTTTTGCTGATCTCGTGTTACCGCGCGTTAGTAAAAGTTTGGGGAGAGATGATTCGCGCTTTTCAGTCTTCGTGCTTTCAGTTCATTACAGCGTGACGAATGTGCTATCTCCATTACGAACGCTAGTTTTACCAGAAGGAGCGCTCTCGTCTCATACTTGATTCTGAGCATGCACGGTTTTTTTAAGACTCGGAAAAGCATCGTTGGCCTGTTTCCTGACGAGAAAACCAAGAGCAGGTTCTCTATTTTTCTCGTCGAGATTCCCGGCAGTTTTCTCGACAAGAAACCATACACACGAACGGTCGTGTGTACGAGGCTTAACTTGTAGGGTCATTGGATAATGGGATAACATGAGGCATGGCAGGGCTTCAAACCAAAACTGTATTTTATCTCACAGGGATAGAGGTTTGCTGGGCACACAGAAAATCATTATGTGATTAAAGGCATTTAATGCACCTTGTGTTTTTCACCTGCATAAGAAGTGCATTGACCATGTAGTATCATAGGGGGTTATTTACAAAAGGTAAATCCACTTTGCACTACAAGTGCAAACTACAAGTGCAAAGTGCACTTGAAATTGCACTGAAAGTGCACTGAAAGTGCACTTGGAAGTGCAGTCGCTGTAGATCTGAGGGGGACATGCAAGGAAAATAAAAAACAGCATTTTAGCTTGCACATGATTCAATAATAAAATCAGCAGCGCTTCCCCTCATTTCAGATCTACCCCTCAGATTTACAGTGACTGCACTTCCAAGTGCACTTTCAGTGCACTTTCAGTGCAATTTCAAGTGCACTTTGCACTTGTAGTTTGCACTTGTAGTGCAAAGTGGATTTACCTTTTGTAAATAACCCCCTATGATACTACATGGTCAATGCACTTCTTATGCAGGTGAAAAACACAAGGTGCATTAAATGTCTTTTTATTTCCCTTGCATGTCCCCCTCAGATCTACAGCGACTGCACTTTCAAGTGCATTTTGCACTTGTAGTGCAAAGTGGATTTGCCTTTCGTAAATAACCCCCACAGTGTAATTTCTGTCTGCTGCTTCATTCCTCTGCTATCTGCATGAATCACTTCTGAAAAGTTTTCCTGACACCAAGAGAAAAAAAGGTGAGAGGGATGGAGCTCCAGCTTATTGACAGCCTCGGCTCTGTTCCTATGTGCTCTCCTTACTGGGCTCTGCAGAGTGTAACCTTAGCTCTCCACCCCCTGTTTTCTGACATCTCAGACAAGCTTTATAAATTCTGGACTTTGAAAGGATGTAGAGAAGAGAAGACGGCAGATAAACAAGTATAACTTATGTAAGAGGATTTTTTAAATCTCTGTGTATCACCTGAGTCCAATCACTTCACTCGGTATAAGTAAGGGTTTACAACCACTTTAAATAGGTCCAGTCATATTTCTGAAAATTAAAAGTTAGCAGCTGAAAAAAACTGTAGCTGCTGACTTTTAATAAACAGACACTTACCTGTACTAGGATCCAGCACTGTGCTCACTCGAGCCTTTTTTTCCACCGATCTTTATTCCCCGGTACCATAATCTTAACTCTGGGCACCCGGCTGTGACAGCTTGCGGCTTCACAGCCAACTGGCCATTGCGTACCTGTGAGCCACACTGTGCTTGGTGAATGGTCCTGCAGTCTTTTGGGACCTGTAATATGTCCGAGAAGGCTGTGGAATTAAGTATCTGTCAAAACCAGGTAAAAAAAAAAGTTGCCAAATATTTCAGGGGGGGGGGGAGGAACAGCTGAACTTCCCCCTTTGGGTGACTTTGGGTGTTCCGCTTTAGGATAGATCAGTGAATAATATTTTCTAACTGGTTTCTTTAGCATACATACATTTATAAACAGTTTTTTCCACAGTGGTGTTTGGACAGGTTCAGTAAAGTAGAGCAAAGCGTAATAGTAATGTGCAATTCAATAACTCATGCAAAACTGTCTCATATCAATAGAGTAACCCTAAAGAAAACCCATGCTTTGCCCATTCAAGGCAAATAAACAGGCTTGCTCTCATCTGTTATTTTCAGAAGCATATGTTTACCTATCCTTCACTCTCCCTCCACTCAGTCTAGTACCAGAAGCCAAATGAAATACCTGCTATTTAGGGACTTCAGCTCCGGAACATTTACCCTCCTTCATGACCAGGCCATTTTTTTTGTGATATGCCACTGGATTATTTTAACTAACAATTGTGCAGTCGTGTGACACTGTACCCAAATAAAACGTATGTACCTTTTTTTCCCCACAAATAGAGCTTTCTTTTGATGGTATTTAATCACCTCTGTGTTGTTGTTTTTTTGCGCTATAAACAATTTTTTTTTTTTTTTAAAACAATATTTTTTACTTTCTGCTATAAAACAAATCCAATAAAAAAAAATCAAATTTCTTCACCAATTTAGGCCAATATGTATTCTGCTGCATATTTTTGGTAAAAAAAATCCCAATAAGCGTATATTGATTGGTTTGCACAAAAGTTATAACCTTTACAAACTATGGGATATATTTATCGCCAAAATTGGACACTGACACTTTTTTGGGAACCAGTGACACTAATACAGTGATTAGTGCTAAAAATATGCCCTGTCACTATACTAATGACATTGGCTGGGAAGGGGTTAACATCAGGTGCGTGCCTAGCCAGTGTTTGTGCACTGTGCGGGAGGTGCTTTTATTAAGGGAAGGCATGAACACAGGATTCATGCCTTCTGTACTGACAGAACAGCAATCTGCCTTGTTTACAGACTGCCATTCTGCCTGTGTAATGAATGATCGGCATCAAGTCCGTGGTCAGGGCCGCTGATAGGGCAGTACAACCAGCCCTGTTGTACAGGGCCCGGCCCTATCAGCTGCATAAAGGGGCCCGACAAGAATTACAGCTCATTGCTGCATTAAATAAATAAAAAATCGAGCTTGGTAAACTTCTCCCCCGCTCCTACTTGTTTTATGGAGCGGGTTAAACCATTTTCCTGGGCTCCATCAGGTCAACAGAGGGGCCCAGGTGTGCACAGAGGAGGGACTATTTCTTAATTTTCGGGAGAGGATGTATTTCCATCCCGACCGCTACTCAATTAGTCCCGGCCGACGGAGTGATACTATGATTCTCCTCCCGGCGCCCGCCGTTCTCAGGTGCTGAGATGCGAGGAGGCTGACAGGGAACAGGAAGGAGAGCGTGGCTGCAATGGACACAGTGAGTGAAGAATAAAGCATAGAATCCTCACTGTGTCCTTAGAATAGAACTCACAACACAGCAGGTTATCATTAGCATCCAGATGAAGTGACGGTTCACGTCACGAAACGCGTCATGTCCTATGAGGACAGACGACACTAAGACATCCCCATCCTCACCCCCACATGGCCTTTGCCCCCCACCCCGTTGCTACCATGGAAACCTTGTGAATGACCTGAATGAACGACCTTTTGCTCCCAGTGGCCGGAGCCTTACACTACGTCCAGCCAGCCCCTCTCCTGTGATTCCAAGTCCCAGCCTCAGCTTCCGCATATGCACGCCGGTCACATGGTATGACACTCGGAATCTCGTGCTGAGACCCCACGCGACCCGATGATACATGCTGCTACAGTCTACGGCAATATCCATCTACCCGAGTCAGCGGACTGTCTCTAACCCGCAGCGGATGGACCGAGACTGAGAGCCAGGATATCGCTGTACCGGGATCACACAGACGGAGGTATTCTTACGTCTGCCGGACGCTCCTCTATGGACACACCAAGGAACCCAGACATCTGAAGGGTAAGCCTCTGAATAGCTGAATTGCTAAAGCTACCCTACACCGGTACTTTATGTCTGTGACCTGCGAGACTGTTCCATTTTGACAACCCTAGTCCTGCTAGGCAGACCATTCCCTAACAAGTGCTACAGTAAAAAATTGAGTTGTTTTCTATTAGTCTGCTCTACACAGCAATTATTGAATGTGAATTAAGGGCACAAATATCAACCAGACTCTGACCAAAGGAACTTTGCCACTGTCTGTATATATCCACAGCAGCCACTTCCTCACACATGCTGGTTCATAGACCTTCTATGCTGATTCTGGATTTGATGCTCAAAAGACTTCCTTGTTCCAATTATCAGCCCTGGATCACCATAAACTCTACTCCACCATATTTCTATATACTTTTTAGGTCAACCCCCCCCTTTTTGCCACTTTTTAAGTTATTTGCATATATATATATGAACACCACTTCCTGGTGCCATATATATGTCCCATTCACAGTCATGGTTCCCCTCATGATTTGAGAGCTAGATTAACAGGGGTGCATATGCATATATATATGGGCCAGCAGAGGAGTGTGTAGAGGGGTAGCAGGTCTTATTCGTCTGTCCTATTTTTAGCCTTTTTGTACTACATGCATGTTTCTATGTGTTTTATGTTCTGTACATGTGTTGGAGAAACCCATTTCTCCCTTAAGCCTCGTACACACGGTCAGACTTCCATCTGACTTTTCCGTGGTTTTTTGTCCGAACGGAGTTGGTTGGGAACACCCATAGCATACACCACAGGACTTTTCTGCAAACTTTCTTAAAACTTCTTACAACATCACGTGTTTTTTCTGCTCTTTTCTGCCACCCTTTGGTCAACTTCTGCTATTGTTGGTTGATTTTAACATTAGTTGTTTTGTCCATCGGACTAAAGTCCGATGGTTTTCTGTACACACGGTCGGACTTTGCTCCATCTGAGTTTTGTTAGGCAAAATTTGTCCGTTTGCAGACCCAACTTTTGCCCGATGAAATCCAAAACCAAACGAAAAAAGTTTGTCCGATGGAGCGTACACACGGTCGGATTGTTGGTCCAACTTGCTCAAAACGAAGTTTGTTGGGCAAAAGTCCGACCATGTGTACGGGGCTTTAGGTTGTGACGCTACCCTGGGATTAATTGTTCTACTAATTATTTAACCAATAAAGTCTTCAAATTAGCCGACTGTGTTGTGGTTGATTCACCACCCAAATCTTTTGTTGGGACTCTTTCCCAACACCCCCCTTGTTTTTTGTTCAGTGACCACGGTTTAGGAGGATCCCGTTTGTACACTACAATGAATCAACCAGTCGGCCACATATTTCTATATTTTTATATTCTAACAATATCCCTATGTGAATCAGGCATTTTCTTTTTCCCATTTCTTATCATTAGTATTAAACTAGTCTTCACAGGCAGCACAGTAAGTAGGGGCTCTATCATGGTTCTGTGTCTCATGGCTGCTGACTTTGTTATGGCTGTGGTGTGTTACAGTCTGTTATATACAGTACAGCCATAAGTTATCAAAGTCAGCAAACAGCCATGTGACATACAGCCATCATAGAGCCCCTGCTTACTGTGCTGCCTGTGATGATGATTGTATTGCTGATGAGCTGCTACTTTACGCTTCAGTTGGGGAGCAGTAAACATGTGCAGTGGAGCTGCATTTTACCCCCCCTCTAAAAGACTCCATATCTCTCCATAACGAGGACCTGTCATGGCCCTGCTATCACAAGGGATGTTATTCATCCCTTGTGAAAGCAAAAAAAAAGTAAAGATGTAATTTTAACAAAATTAAATTAAAAAGAAATGTAAATGTAAACTGCTCCAGCTTCTTCGTGCTAGGCTGTACGGGGCCCCATAATTTCTAACAGTGGCCCTGTCCGCGGTACCCGCTGATTATCTCCCACTGTGCATAATCACAGCTGAAGCAAGCCGCCGACAGCGCGCACTCGCGCCCGCTACCCAGAAGTGTGGGATCACATATTTATATATATATATATATATATATATATATATATATATATATATATATATATATTATTACGTGATAATTTGGACAGTCAGCAAGAGGTTAGGGCATTGAGGAGCATGTGACTCACTTCAGCGGCAACTCAGGACTGTCACATAGGAAATTTATAGCCCAATGTAGCTTCAACTGAAGCAATTCATAGCTTACACCAGATATTCCTTTACTACCTGCATTTGAAACAAGTGGCAGGGGTGAGGAAAAGGGAAAGTAAGCATATTCTGATGGGGAGGTCTGCTTTCAAACACACCTGTTGCTTTTTATTTTGAAGTGGTTGTAAAGGCAGAAGGTTTTTTAACTTAATGCATTCTATGTATTAAGATAAAAAGCCTTCTATATGCAGCAGCTGCCCCAGAACCCCTAATACTTACCTAAACCCCATCTCTATCCAGTGATTTCCACAAGTGCCTTGGCCATCTGGTACTCTCCTGCCTCCATTGGCTCCTGATGCTGTCAATAAAAGTCAGTTAGCCAATCAGGAGAGAGAGAGGGGGTGGGACCATACCAGGGCTCTGTGTCTGAATGAACACAGGGAGCTGCAACTTGGCTTGGGTGCCCCTATAGCAAGCTGGAAGAAGGAAGGGGCCAGGAGAGCTGAAGAGGGACCCGAGAAGAGGAGGATCTGGGCTGCCCTGTGCAAAACCACTGCACAGAGCAGGTAAGTATAACATGTTTGTTATTTTTATAGAAACAAATGACACTGTATAATCACTTTAAGGATATGTGTTGATGGGCGCTTTTTTTTACTTCAAGCAGGTTTTCCATTACCATGTAGGTCTATAGCAAAACAAAACCCACTTGAAGCAAGTCAAATGCAGGTCAGAAGGAGGGCAACTACAGGTCAGATTTACCTTTCAATTAATCCTGAATGATTTTAGAAACTTCTCAAACTGATGTAATTGACACAAGCCCAAAGCCCATCGATAGAGGTCATAAAGCTAATTGGTTTCTATAGGCTACTGGACTTTTAACATCACAATTGCTATTTTCACTGCCTAATTAAATAGTAGATAATACACTAGGGTAGCAACACCTATTTATTAGACCCAGCAGAAAAATGCATCAGCACATCATGATTCAGAAGACATCATACCCTGATCGCTGCCACAGAAATATTGTTTGAACTCCCCCTCTTTGCTTCTGTTATGTCATATTTATACCTATACAGATTTAATGGCAAAGTTAGGAGTTATTTTTATCTTTCTCCCAAAATAGTAATCTGAGTGATTCATCACCTTTTCCATACAGCTACAAGTGTAAAAGAAATATTTTCAGTCATGAAAATCCAAGCTGTCACCATAGCAACATCCTTTTTTTTTTTTTTTTTCGAACATAGAAGGAAAAACCCTTTAATAAGCAGTGTATAAATACTCTTGGCTGGATTCTAATGTGATCACTATTAGTAATAATTATTATGATTGATCTGATATTATGTTAATAAGTATTATGCAGCTGAAGATTAAAAAGCAATTTATATGAAATTTACTAAACCCAAAGCTACGTGGTAATGCCCAGAGAAGAGAAGATGCTGAATATGAGTTTAGGTAGCTCTTCATCTTCTCCATAATTCCAACTTAAAGGGGGCACTGTCATTGAAAAGAAAAAGAAAAAAATATATATATACAGCCATGGCCAAAAGCTTGGAGAATGACACAAATATTCATTTTCACAAAGTCTGCTGCCTCAGTTTTTATGATGGCAACTTGAATATACTCCAGAATGTTATGAAGAGTGATCAGATGAATTGTAATTAATTGCAAAGTCCCTCTTTTCCATGAAAATGAACTTAATCCCATAAAAAACATCTCCACTGCATTTGTGAAGAAGGCTTCAGAGTGCCCCAGGAAGTCCAGTTGATTCAGCTGTGGGATCGGGTCACCGCCAGTGCAGAGCTTGCTCAGTAGACATGTGCATTCGTTTTCGTCCGAATGCATTTTCATCCGAATTTAAGCTATTTTCGTTATCGTTTTAACAAACGAAAATGAAAGCACAGAATCCGAAAACCGAAAGATCCGACATAAACAAATGCTTTATTTTCGTTTTCGTTGCTACAACAGTTCGATATAGATAGGAGATTCAATGTGACGCTGACAATAACAATCTGTGTCTATCGAACCTGTGGTAGAATGTGCCTAACCTTAACTCTATTAGTCCAAGATTATTCTACATAGGAGAGAAAAGATTCGACATTATAGAGAGAAAAGATTCGACATAGGAGAGAAAGATTCGACATAGGAGAGAAAAGATTCGACATAGGAGAGAAAAGATTCGACATAGGAGAGAAAAGATTCGACATAGGAGAGAAAAGATTTGTTATTATAGAGAGAAAAGATTCGACATAGAGAGAAAAGATCACTGCTGGAATTGGGTGGGGGAAGGGGAAGTAAAATAAAAATAAAGTTGATGATGAATGTTATTGGCTGATTGTAACCAAAGAGGAGGAGCAGTAAAATAGCTAGAATGACGAAGATTCGACAAAGCATCGAAAGTTAGAAGATTCGACTGTGCAGCAAAACTGTCCGGTCAAATGCATCCGCCCATAGGCTATAGAAGAATTCTAATGTTGGTTGACTAGTAATAGTAATGAATAAATATAATTATTACTAGTCATACAACATTAGAATTCTTCTATAGCTTGTGGGCGGAACATTCGACCGGAAATGTATGATTGCAGCGTCGTACAGTTTCACTGCTCCGTCGAATCTTCTTTGAACATTCGACAGACACCATAAGCCTTCAATGACAGATTCGACCTTAATTAATTCAGATTTTCGGACGAATGCAATTTCTAACGGAAAACGAAATAAATAAAAACGAATTTCGGGAGTAACTAAATAAATTTATTTTTCGGACGAAAACAAAATTCCGAAACGAAATATTTCAGTGTGCACATGTCTATTGCTCAGGAATGGCGGCAGGCAGGTGTGAGGGCATATGCACGCACAGTGAGTCAAAGACTTTTGGAGGATGGTCTGATGTCAAGAAGAGAAGCAAAAAAGCCACTTCTCTCCAGAAAAACAGGGACAGATTGATATTCTGCAGAAAGGTACAGGGATTGGACTGCTGAGAACTAGGTTAAAGTAATTTTCTCTGATTAATGCCCTTTCTGATTGTTTGGGGCATCCGAGAAAAAAATGCTTTAAGTGGTTCTCACATCTGTATATGGAAAATGATCCAAAAAAGAAGTATGGTGTCTTTAAAGCTATTAACATTCCCCTTTACACCCTGGTAAACCTTTATGCTCCTAAGGCCTCATGTACACTGCTGCTGGTAAACGGACATTTAGGAGAAGTTGGGTATTTTTTTCAACTGCTCCCGAACTCTCCTCTATGTTATCTTATCAGTATATGTACACAGGGTCGTCTACAGTAGTTTCTAGGCAGTTGAGTTTAGAGACTTCCTGGAACCCCAAAAAATGTATTCAGAAGCTGTGTTTAGAGGCATTTGAAATGCCAAATGCTTGTAACTGCTTGTAAACTCATGTAAAAGCTGTAACTTGAGTTTAGCCACGTTTTCGTTTATAAGCATTCCTAAAGAGAAACGTGTAAGATATGGGAGAAACACAATTTTCACCACATGTTGTTGCCTGTAAGGGAGGGGGGAGAGGGTGAGACAGACACAGAGAGAAAGACAGGCAGAGAAAAAAACTGTCAGAGAGAGCGAGAGAGACACACACAGGCAGAGAGAGACACACACACAGGCAGCGAGAGAGAGACACACACAGTCAGAGAGAGAGAGAGAGAGGCAGAGAGAGAGAGACAGGCAGAGAGAGAGAGAGACACACAGGCAGAGAGAGAGAGACACACACACAGGCAGAGAGAGAGAGAGACACACACGGGCAGAGAGAGACACACACACAGGCAGAGAGAGAGACACACACACGGGCAGAGAGAGAGAGACAGGCAGAGAGAGAGAGACAGGCAGAGAGAGAGAGACACACACAGGCAAAGAGAGAGAGAGACAGAGGGAGAGACACACACAGGCAGAGAGAGAGAGACAGGCAGAGAGAGAGAGGCAGAGACAGGCACAGTGAGAGAGACAGAGACATGCACAGTGAGAGAGACAGGCAGAGAGAGAGAGATGCAGAAAGAGAGAGAGAGAGAGACATGCAGAAAGAGAGAGAGAGTGAGACAGGCAGAAAGAGAGAGAGAGGGGCAGGCAGAAAGAGGGAGAGGCAGGCAGAGAGAGAGAGACAACAGAGAGAGGCAGACTGATTGGCAGAGCGCTAGAGAGCGACTCCATAGTTAAAGACCACTGCTCTCTCTTCTCACAAAATGGCTGAAATAGTTAATAATTTACATGTTTTCCCTGCGTTGTGGACATTTGGGAGGGTCTCCTGAGGTTATCTTCAAAAAAGCTTCTAACCTCAACTGCTGATAACTGCTGCTAAACTCAGTATGTAAAAGCTGTTAAACTGAGGTTTTTCATTGTCGTTTATCAGCTGTCAGTTTCCAGCCTTCAGAAGAGGTTTTCAACTGCCCCGTGTACATGAGGCCCCGCTCGAAACCGGCGTCTTAACGGCTGTTTTTAGACGCCGGTTTCTAGCTATCTAGTTAATTCGTTCAGGAGAGGTTGAACAACGTCCCGTGTACATGAATCATTTTCTCACGCCTCTCTTCAAATTTCAACTTAATACTGTTGTTTAAGAATGTTTAAGAAATAGAAAGTTTAATAATTTCTTTTTATCACTTAACAAAATGAAAAATAAATGAACTGAAAATAAATTCAAATCAAATCAATATTTGGTGTGACCACCTTTTGCGTTCAAAACAACATAAATTCTTAAATTCTTCTAGGTACACTTGCACAGTTTTTGAAGGAACATCTTGGAGAACTAATCATGGATTTTCTGTGGCTGTAGGCTGCATCAAGTCCTCTGTCTCTTCATGTAATCCCAGACAGAATCGATGATGTTGAGAACATGGCTCTGTGGGAGCCAAACCATGACTTCCAGGACTCTTATTCTGACATTGGCTATATGTTTGGGATCATTTTCCTGCTGCAGAATTAATTTGGGGCAAATCACACATCTCAATGATGGCATGTCAGGATGTATCTTGCCTGTATTTCTCAGCATTGAGAACACCACTGATCCTGACCAAATTTCAAATATATTTTCAGAAATGCATCCCCAAACTTGCAAGGAACTTCCACCATGCTTCACTGTTGCCAGCAGACACTCATTATTGTACCACTCTCCAGCCCCTCATGATCAAACCTCCATCTGCTACAGCCAAATATTTCAAATTTTGACTATCAGTCCAGAGCACCTGCTGCAATTTTTTGCACCCCAGTTTCTATGTTTTCATGCATAGGACACAGAAACAAGGCTAATAAACTCAACTATACACAGAAGCATAGGAACTGGGATGCAGAAAATAGCACCAGGTGCTCTCAACTGATAAGAACATAAACTAGGGTGAGGTAACAACAGTGGAACTTCAGAGTAAACTATACTGATGCCAGTATAGTCACAGGGATTGTATCCCTGATAAACAAATGCCGACAAAGTAAGTGAGTACCAGAGATGAGCATAGTAACTTCAAAAACCACTTACGGACTACAATACGTATATACATGTTGTGGTTCGCAAATGGTTTGCTGCGGTTATGGCTGAAACTATCAGCCGTAACATGGCATTTTTTTTCAGCTGTAACCTGGCTTTTTCATGTATGCAGTCCAAGTTGCTCATTAACCACTGGGTCGCTTTCAGAAGCAGAAGAAGGGGATGTCTCCCCTCCTGCCACTGGCCGGCATTTCTTGGACTTAAGCCTAGTACACACGGCCGAGATTGTCGTCAGGAAAAAAACATTTGTTTTCCCTGATGAGATTCTTGACAAGAATCTTGTCCCGGCCGAGTGTACACACACTCCATTCAAAAGAACCACCGTTCTTTTGAATGGAACGAATGCGGTGAAGTCATCGACTACGACGATCATGCGCTCGTCACATTCGACGCCGTCCCTGCCATCTTGCTACACCCTACTTATGCCTAGGAAGCTACCGCAAATGCGTCAGTCATTTCGAACATGCGCGGGTTTCCACGGCGACAGGTAAGTATACACACTCTCGAGTTTCTCGTTGGGAAACAGGCCGTCAAGAATCCCCATGAGAAAATAGAGAGCAGGTTCTCTATTTTTCTCGTCGAGATTCTGGGCAGTTTTCTTGACGAGAAACCTGAAAGCCTCATACACACGCACGGTTTTCTCGGCAAGAAAGCTCTGCCAGCAGTTTTCTTGTCGTTTCTTGCTGAGAAAACCGGTCGTGTGTACGAGGCCTTACTGTTTTCACCTGTACACCCAAGAAATTGTCTGACGGTGTGGCCGGCTGGTCACAGAGGAAACAGAGACCAGATTGTCTCTAATCACCTCTATGGCCTTGAAAGACTGGAGCGATGTCATGATGTCACTTCTGGTCAAGACGGAAGTAAACATTTTTTTTTTAAAGCAAAAGATCAATTTCAAAGGTAAAGGAGAGATTTGGGGTCTTTTTGACCCTAGATCTCTCCATAAGAGGACCTGTCATCCTTATTTCTATTACAAGGAATATTTACATTCCTTTCTGACCTCTTTGGTCTAGACATCTTGATGTGCCTTATGGGTAAATATCTCTTCTCTCCTATGATATTATTAGTTATCCTCTGTAAGGAGGAAATTACTGTATATCTAGATGGCCAGATTGAATTGATTACCCCAGACTATATTATACATGCTTTGCAATAATATCTATGGACTATACTGTGTGTGTGCATAATATATATATATATATATATATATATATATATATATATATATATATATATATATGATTATATAAAAGGATAGTATAGGCAAACATAAAACAGTAAACCTGTATCAGAGATATACTAGAAACAGCGCTAATGTTGGTAAGATTCAGGTGGCCAACTCCACCTCCAAAGTGATAAACAATTATTGCAGAAAGAAGAAAGTATGCAAAGTGTCCAAAAGTGTTCATTGGTGGTCCTAGATACAAAACAGTGTGCACCTTCACCGTGAAATCTTGATCCACCCAGTGGGAAAACACTCCCCCTCAGGGGTTTACACTCACCAGACCAAAGCTCAAAAAACGCCTTGAACAGGGGGGTAAATCGGAACCTTATTCATCTCAGCATCAACCAAGGAGGAGTATGATCAATGGGGACTCCCAAGGAGAAAGTACAAACAGAGGAAGACAAATATAGCGTAACTCCATTTATTAATCACGTTCCCCACACATCAAACAGCCCCTTATTACATTAAACGTACATAGGTAAAATCATCAAGAGCAAAACATATATCACCACACCGCCGTCCGTAGTAGCTCGATTCCCAAACGAATATCCAGGAACTGTCCTTCCGGGTTTGGCTGGCGTGGAGCGCATACATCACTTCCGGTAGCGTCGTGTAGGTCATGCCCTGACGCGTTTAGTCATATCCTGACTTCAACAGAGGGCGTGCCTACACGACGCATGTTGCCATTTAAATAGACAATACCTCCGTCATCCACACCAATCAGCGCCGCCAGAGAACGGCAATGGGTGCACATTGCGGTAACCATGGGAACCGCTGATCTTATACTATGGGCGGAGCGGAGGGTCTAAAGGCAATCTGATAAATACATTAAAGAGGCACAGTCCTAAATAGATCAGTGTCTCTCTATGGAGCAGATAAATACATAACTTTTAAAAACGCAATTAATACAACATAGAAAAATGTGTAAAACAATCTTCATAAATGAATAATATTGCACAATTCAAATACAGGCACGATCATCGTTTCAAATGGTTAACATTCTGAATATAACCCATTGTGTAAGTGCAATAAAAATATTCACCCTCCAAAATAAAAACACTCATAAGAGCTATAAATAGTAAATAAAATATGTGAAAAAAATTGTATATAAAAACCACATATAAATTACTAAAAAACAGGGACTTAACATAAAACATATTTAGTAGTCACTAATAAAACAGTTAATGTCAAGGTCTATATTCAATCCTTTTGGCGAGAGAGTATCTACCAAAAAAATCCATTGGGTCTCTCTCCTTGACAAATCCCTAACTAAATTAGACCCCCTCCATGGAGGTTTTAAATGGTCTATTCCCCAAAATTTGAGGCCAGTCGGATCCTGATTATGACATATTTTAACCACTTAACGACCGCCCACTCTAAATATACGTCAGCAGAATGGCACCGACAGGCAGAATCACGTACATATACGTGATTGCCTTTGTATAGTTGGGGGGTCCGATCGGACCCCCCTTCTTTACAGTGGGTGGTCGTTTTACCTTCGGGAGCGATCCGGCATGAGGGGACGGCCGTTCGATTCCGGCCACCCCCTCTCGATCGCTCCCGGCGAATGAGAGAGCTTCCCCTGCCTGCCAGGAGGGAGGAAGTGATGTCATCTCTCCTGGGGCGCTCACATATACCGAGCGCCGTACAGGAGAAGATGCCAGGTTAGTACACAAAACAGCACACTGACACCAGGACACATAGGCACATAAATCGCCCCCCCAGGCCCCCCCAGACACCCCCCGATCACCCCCCAGCCCCCCCCAGCCCCCAGTCACAGTGTCACTGATTGCAGTGACCATTTATTTAGTGATCACTGCAATCAGTGACATTTGTGACTGTAAAAGTGTCACTACATTTAGTTTTAGGTCCAGTGTAGCCCCCTCACCCCCCCTAATAAAGGTTTAACCCCCTGATCACCCCCCAGATAACCCTTTCACCCCCTAGCACCGCCGTCACTAAGCAATCATTTTTCTGATCGATGTCTTAGCGTCGGTGATGCTGATCGGTAGCCAGTATTTTTTTTAGGTTCGCCGCAGGTTTTTATAGCGTCGGGTACCCCCATATATTACCTAATGAAGGTTTAACCCCCTTGATCGCCCCCCAGGTAACCCTTTCACCCCCTATCACCACTGTCACTAAGTTATAATTTTTTTGATCGATGTCTTAGCGTCGGCGATGCTGATCGGTAGCCAGTAATTTTTTTTAGGTTCGCCGCAGGTTTTTATAGCGTCGGGTACCCCCATTTATTACCTAATAAAGGTTTAACCCCCTTGATCACCCCCCAGGTAACCCTTTCACCCCCTATCACCACTGTCACTAAGCGATAATTTTTCTGATCGATGTCTTAGCGTCGGTGATGCTGATCGGTAGCCAGTAATTTTTTTTAGGTTCGCCGCAGGTTTTTATAGCGTCGGGTACCCCCATATATTACCTAATAAAGGTTTAACCCCCTTGATTGCCCCCCCAGGTAACCCTTTCACCCCCTATCACCACTGCCACTAAGCGATAATTTTTCTGATCGATGTCTTAGCGTCGGCGATGCTGATCGGTAGCCAGTAATTTTTTTTAGGTTCGCCGCAGGTTTTTATAGCGTCGGGTACCCCCATTTATTACCTAATAAAGGTGTAACCCCCTTGATCACCCCCCAGGTAACCCTTTCACCCCCTAGCACCGCCGTCACTATGCGATCATTTTTCTGATCGATGTCTTAGCGTCGGTGATGTTGATCGGTAGCCGGTAATTTTTTTTAGGTTCGCCGCAGGTTTTTATAGCGTCAGGTACCCCCATATATTATCTAATAAAGGTTTAACCCCCTGATCGCCCCCCAGGTAACCTTTCACCCCCTATCACCACTGTCGCTAAGCAATCGTTTTTATGATCGTTGTCTTAGTGTCGGTGATGCCGATAGGTAGCCAGTAATTTTTTTTTAGGTTCGCCGTCAGGTTTTTATATAGCGTCAGGTACCCCCATATATTACCTAATAAAGGTTTTAACCCCCTAATTGCCCCTAGTTAACCCTTTCACCAGTGATCATCATATAAGTGTTACGGGTGACGCTGGTTAGTTAGTTTGCTTTTTATAGTGTCAGGGCACCCGCCGTATATAACCCAATAAAGGTTTAACCCCCTGATCGCCCGGCGGGTGATATCAGTTAGGTTTTAGCGTCAGAGAGGGTCTGCGTCACACCCCAGGCAGCGTCAGGTTAGTGCCAGTAGCGCTAACACCCACACGTGAAGCATACACCCCCCTTAGTGGTATAGTATCTGATCAGCTCAATATCTGATCTGATCAGATCTGATCAGATCTATACTAGCGTCCCCAGCAGTTTAGGGTTCCCAAAAACGCACTGTTAGTGGGATCAGCCCAGATACCTGCTAGCACCTGCGTTTTGCCCCTCCGTCCAGCCCAGGCCACCGAAGTGCAGTATCGATCGATCACTGTCACTTGCAAAACACAACACACATAACTGCAGCGTTCGCAGAGACAGGCCTGATCCCTGCGACTCCAGTGCTGTAGGAGGTGATTTCACCACCACAGTTAAAAAAAAAGCATATATGCCGAAGCATTGGGGCAGCAGGAGCGGAGGAGCAATTTTGCTCCTAATGCCGCTTACATACGGTCGAAATTCTGACGGAGGCTTGCCCGTGGAAAAGTCTGACCATGTGTACGCGGCATAACTTTTGCGAGAAGATGCCCCCATGCTTCGGCATATATAAATGGTGCATGTATGCCCATCATTAGAAGTGGGTGGATGAAGGGCGGTATTCTAATGGTGGGCATACCCACCGATCAATCTTTTTTTTTCGTTCAGCCAACAGGCTGCATGAAAAAAAAGATTACAATACATGTCCAACAAGGACCAGCAACGTACTGGTATGTTGCTGGACTTTGAATGTTTATACCAGAATGATGCCTGCGGGTTTAGGTATCATCTTGGTATCATTCTTTTCAGCCAGCGGCCGGCTTTCATGTAAAAGCAATCCTAGTGGCTAATTAGCCTCTGGACTGCTTTTACAAGCAGTGGGAGGGAATGTCCCCCCCCGGATATAAAAAGCGCCATTGGGAAATTGGGAAAGCATTTTATCACACCGATCTTGGTGTGGTCAGATGCTTTGAGGGCAGAGGAAAGATCTAGGGTCCAATAGACCCCAGTTTTTTCAAAAAAGAGTACCTGTCATTACCTATTGCTATCATAGGGGATATTTACATTCCCTGAGATAACAATAAAAGTGATAAAAATAAATAAATATGGAAGCAACAGTTTAAAAAAAAAAAAAAGCAAAATTAATAATAAAAAAAAAAAAAAAGCACCCCTGTCCTTCCCTGCTCTTGCCCAATGGCGAACGCAAGCGTCGGTCTGGCGTCATATGTAAACAGCAATTGCACCATGCATGTGAGGTATCACTGCAAAGGTCAGATCGAGCACAGTAATTTTAGCAGTAGACCTCCTCTGTAAATCTAACGGGGTAACCTGTAAATGCTTTTAAAGGCTTTTAAAAATGTATGTAGTTTGTCGCCAATGCGCGTTTGTGCGAAATTTTAAAGCATGTCGTGTTTGGTATCTATGTACTCGGCCTAAGATCATCTTTTTTATTTCATCAAACATTTGGGCAATATAGTGTGTTTTAGTGCATTAAAATTAAATACAAATACTGTGTAGAAAAAAAAAATGCAACACCCACCATTTTATTCTGTAGGGCCTTTGCTTTAAAAATATATATAATGTTTGGGGGTTCAACATAATTTTCTTGCAAAAAAAAATATGTTTTCATGTAAACAAAAAGTGTCAAAAAGGGCTTTGTCTTCAAGTGGTTAGAAGTGTGGATGTAAGCTTCCTAATGTTGTGTATAAAATGCCAGAACAGTTCAAACCCCCCCCCAAATGACCCCATTTTGGAAAGTAGACACCCCAAGCTATATACTGAGAGGCATGTCGAGTCCATGGAATATTTTATATGTTGACACAAGTTGCGGAAAAAATAAATGTTTTTTTTTTTTTTTTGCACAAAGTTGTCACTAAATGATATATTGCTCAAACATGCCATGGGCATATGTGGAATTACACCCCAAAATACATTCTGTTGCTTCTCCTGAGTACGGGGATACCACATGTGTGAGACTTTTTGGGAGCCTAGCCGCGTACGGGACCCCAAAAACCAAGCACCGCCTTCAGGCTTTCTAAGGGTGTCAATTTTTGATTTCACTTCTCACTGCCTATCACAGTTTCAGAGGCCATGGAATGCCCAGATGGCACAAAACCCCCCCAAATGACCCAATTTTGGAAAGTAGACACCCCAAGCTATTTGCTGAGAGGTATTGTGAGTATTTTGCAGATCTCGCTTTTTGTCACAAAGTTTTGAAAATTAAAAAAAAAAAAAGAAAAAAAAAAAATGTTCTTTCTTCATTTTCAAAAACAAATGAGAGCTGTAAAATACTCACCATGCCTCTCAGCAAACAGCTTGGGGTGTCTACTTTCCAAAATGGTGTCATTTGGGGGGGTTTTGTGCTATTTTGGCATTTTATGGCCTTCAAAACTGTGATAGGTAGTGAGGAGTGAAATCAAAAATTTGCGCCCATAGAAATCCTGGAGGCGGTGCTTGGTTTCCGGGGTCCCGTACGTGGCTAGGCTCCTAAAAAGTCCCACACATGTGGTATCCCCGTACTTAGGAGAAGCAGCAGAATGTATTTTGGGGTGCAATTCCACATATAACCATGGCATGTGTGAGCAATATAGAAAGAAAAAAGGAGGGCGCACCGACCTAGTGTATTACCACTTAGACGTTTTATTTAAAATACAAAAAAGCAGTAATCTTACTCACAAACAGAGCTTAAATAAAAGCTTATCGGACAAATCAGCTGGAAATTCTTTGGCACTTGCCGACTGGACTCGATGACAGAGAGGGTCGGACAGTACTTCAGACAACTGGATAGCTGACGCGTTTCTGGGGCGCACCCCTTTCCTCAGAGCCTAGATGGTCCATGATCATGTGTGAGCAATATATCATTTAGTGACAACTTTTTGTAATTTTTTTTTTTTTTGTCATTATTCAATCACTTGGGACAAAAAAAAAATATTCAATGGGCTCAACAGGCCTCTCAGCAATTTCCTTGGGGTGTCTACTTTCTAAAATGGGGTCATTTGGGGGGGGTTTGTACTGCCCTGTCATTTTAGCACCTCAAGAAATGAGATAGGCAGTCATAAATTAAAAGCTGTGTAAATTCCAGAAAATGTACCCTAGTTTGTAAACGCTATAACTTTTGTGCAAACCGATAAATATACGCTTATTGACCTTTTTTTTACTAAAGACATGTGGCTGAATACATTTTGGCCTAAATGTATGACTAAAATTGAGTTTATTCGATTTTTCTTATAACAAAAAGTTGAAAATATCATTTTTTTTCAAAATTTTCGTTTTTTTTTCCGTTTATATCGCAAAAAATAAAAATTGCAGAGGCAATCAAATACCATTAAAAGAAAGCTCTATTTGTGGGAAGAAAAGGACGCAAATTTCGTTTGGGTACAACATTGCATGTCTGCACAATTTACAGTTAAAGCAGCACAGTGCAAAATTCTGAATTCACCTCTGGTCCTTTAGCTACCAAATGGTCCGGGGCTTAAGTGGTTAAAATGCAGTGACACATTGTGGTCTTTAAATCCTAACTTAATATTTGCAATGTGTTCTGCTATTCTGACCTTTAACTGACGTTTGGTGCGGCCTATATACATAAGGTAGCATGGGCACTGGAGGGCATATACAACATAAGAAGTGTTGCATGTAATAAATTCATCAATGGTGAATTCTTTATTGTTTAAGGTAGACATAAAATTTTCCACAGCCCTCAATGGCCGATCAACCTCTCTACACGCCCGACATCTCCTACAAGCAAAGAACCCATCCCTGTCCCAAAAAGTCGAGGGTCTGGTAGGTGGATCTAGAACTTTTCTAACAATTTTGTCCGCAAAACTACGTGCTCTTCTATAAATAAATCCTGGTTTATGTGGAAGGACAGCAGACAATACTTTATCCATACGGAGGATGTGCCAGTGGGTGATGAAGATCTCCTCCACCTCTTTATACTGGGAGTGAAACCCAGAAATAAAGTTCCACTCCCGCCCAATATCTGGCTGACGAGTCATATCTCTAAGAAACTCCTCCCTAGGTCGTGAGGCCAGTCCCTGAATGATAAAGTCTAGTGATTCCCCAAAATAGCCCTTTTCAAGAAATTTCCCCTTTAAAATCTCTGCTTGTACAAGAAAGTCAGAGTCTTCAGAGCAATTCCTCTTTACTCTCGTAAGTTGCCCTTTGGGGATATTTTTAAGCCACATTGGATGGTGGCCGCTGCTCATGGGTAAGTAGCTATTAGCATCTGTGGGCTTAAAAAGACCTTTGTCCCCAATTTGTTGTCATATTTAAAAATATGTAAATCTAAGAAATGGATATCAGTAGTACTCACAACGCTCGTCAATTTAATGTTATTAACATTAGAATTGATTTCATTTAAAAATGCCTGTAGCGTGTCTAATGTACCACTCCAAATCAGGAACAGGTCATCAATATACCTTTTATAAAATAAAAGATACGGGAGAGTCTGAGAAAAAATATTTTGGTCTTCCCATTCAGCCATGTATAGTATAAGATCAGCGGTTCCCATGGTTACCGCAATGTGCACCCATTGCCGTTCTCTGGCGGCGCTGATTGGTGTGGATGACGGAGGTATTGTCTATTTAAATGGCAACATGCGTCGTGTAGGCACGCCCTCTGTTGAAGTCAGGATATGACTAAACGCGTCAGGGCGTGACCTACACGACGCTACCGGACGTGATGTATGCGCTCCACGCCAGCCAAACCCGGAAGTAAGGACAGTTCCTGGATATTTGTTCGGGAATCGAGCTACTATGGACGGCGGTGTGGTGATATATGTTTTGCTCTTGATGATTTTACCTATGTACGTTTAATGTAATAAGGGGCTGTTTGATGTGTGGGGAACGTGATTAATAAACAGAGTTACACTATATTTGTCTTCCTCTGTTTGTACTTTCTCCTTGGGAGTCCCCATTGATCATACTCCTCCTTGGTTGATGCTGAGTGCTGAGACGAATAAGGTTCCGATTTACCCCCCTGTTCAAGGCGTTTTTTGAGCTTTGCTCTGGTGAGTGTAAACCCCTGAGGGGGAGTGTTTTCCCACTGGGTGGATCAAGATTTCACGGTGAAGGTGCACGCTGTTTTGTATCTAGGACCACCAATGAACACTTTTGGACACTTTGCATACTTTCTTCTTTCTGCAATAATTGTTTATCACTTTGGAGGTGGAGTTGGCCACCTGAATCTTACCAACATTAGCGCTGTTTCTAGTATATCTCTGATACAGGTTTACTGTTTTATGTTTGCTTATACTATCCTTTTATATTATCCTATATTTCTTTATCGTACACCACGGGACACAGAGCTAGTCATTACATAATGGGTTAAGGGTCACCAGCGGTGATTGGACACTGGCACAACCAATGGAAGACAGTTCCCCTCCATATAACCCCTCCCATCAGGGAAGTACCTCAGTTTTTTCGCCAGTGTCGAAAGGTGTTGGACGCGTTAGGAGGTGCTAAAGGAAAGCTCTACCAAAGAGACCCTCTGGGGGTAAAAGAGCTATGCTTTCGGATCCATCCAAGACGCCTACAAATGAGCTGAATCTGGATGGGATCCGGGCCTCATCCATGAGGCGTCGCCTGTAATGTCTCTCTTCGGAGGACTGGGCTCTAAGATCCAGCACTTTCGCTATTTCGCTTTAAAATCCTGGTAAGAGTCTTGTACAAGGCCCAGGGGAGAGGTATCCTTTAAATAGGAACCCATATCCCTGAAGGTTGGCACACATAGCCCACCGTGAAGGGTGAAGTTTGGTATCTGTCTGAAATCTTTCAGCAGAAAAACCTGCGGCGTGGATAAGGTGAGATTAGAAGGTCCATAACTAGGTTGGGACCTTTTTCAAAAAGGTGGATGTCTTCTTTTTTTCCACCACTGGGGGGAGTAAAGAGCTGAATATACTCACCTCACTCTGTTCAGTGTCGGCTTCGGCGAAGTACACTGCTCGTCACCTCCGCTGCTGAGCTTGCTGGGGCACCCCGATCCTCCTTTCGGTGGCCGACCAGACACCTGCAGATGCAGGTAAGTGGGAACAAGGGCTGATGAGAGTCCTCTCTCACTATGGCCACCGCCATAGCGCTAAGGGCCGCGCGCGCGCGGGAGCGCGCTTTATCGGAGGGGGGCGAAGGCGTGCGCGGGCACGTGGCGCGCGCAGGCACAGAAACGGCGCCAAATTTAAAAGACTGTCAGTGTGAGAAGCACTGCAGCAGCAAGCAAGCTCGTTAGTTCTCTTATTCCTGGCAGAGAAACACAGCAGCTATACAGGGACGTAAGACTCCATGTGGTTGGATTGGGTACTTCCTAGAAGACATCCATGTTATGCATAGTTATGTGTTAAAAGTTGCATACTTAATGTATTTGCTAAACTAAACACGGTAGTATATGCATTTAGGTACCTTGTATTTTGTCTAAACAGTAAGCCTTCCAGGGGAAGCGGACAAAAAGAGATAAGAAAGCACCACCGCCTGAGAGGAGGCTCTAACTGTGCTGACTCGGTACCTTTCTCTCCTGTGTTGCTAAATGCACCTGTTCAGGATGAGCCATTACCTCTGTCAGGTATGGCGGCTTTCCCAGTGAAGCCTGGGCCTGTATATGTCACTGAGGACACTTTATCAGCTGCCCTAAATAATCTGGAGGAAAAAATTGCTACCTTAATCGCTAAGTCCTCTAAAAAGGAACAATAAGCGAAGCAGGTCTCTTCCAGTATTGGACCTCCCTTCAGAAGTACCTGAGGGAGGAGGATGAGGAGGAGGAGGCTACATCAGCAGAGGATGAGGAGCCAGATTTTAAGGTCACAGGTACAATGCTATAGCAGTGCATTTAAGTTAACCTCTGCGGAGGTAACGGAATTACCTGTCTCCTCCCTAGGGTCATTAAGATCCCTGCAAGGTGCATGCTCCTTCCCGGTTCATCCGTTACTAGAGGATCTAATATACGCAAACTGGCAACATCCAGATAAGCGTTTCTCACCTCCAAAAAGGTTTAACATTCTTTATCCTATGGGGGAAATTTTTTTTTTTAAAGAAATGGAGCCTGCCTACGGTAGTTGCGGCTATTTCTTGTGTAAATAAAAACCTGACATGTCCGGTGGATAATGTACAAGGGTTTAAAAGATCCTTCTGAGAGGAAGTTGAAATCCTCCTTCCTTTTGGCCGGCTCAATTACCCAACCTGCAGTAGCAGCAGTCGGTATGTGTCAGGTCATCAGCCAACAGGTAAAGCAGGGGCTGAAGGAACTGCCTTCAGAGCAGGCTAGAAATTGGGAAAATTTGCCTAAAGCCTTATGCTTCACAGTGGATGCCATGAGAGATTCTATCATACAGGCATCACGCCTTACACTCCAGCTGGTACAGATGCGCAGAGTACTTTGGCTTAAGCATTGGTCAGCGGAGACCCCATGCAAAAAGCTGTTGGCAAGTTCCCGTTCCATGGCGAACGCCTATTTGGGGAAGATTTAGAAAAATATATACAGAAGATCAAGTGGTAAAACGACTTTTACCTGAGAGAAAGAAAAACAAGAGATCTTGTTTTAAACGCTCTCTCCCCAGCTCCCGGGAAATCTGACTCCAACCAGTGGCGGCGGCCTGTTTTAGCCGCCCACAAAAGCCAAGGGGCAAGCTCAGAAGAACAAGAAGCCGTGGGGTGCAAGAGCTAATAAGCAAGCCCCCAAAGCCTCTCAGTGAAGGGGCGCCCCCGCTCGGCCGAGTGGGAGGAAGGCTTTGTCAGTTCTGAGCGACTTGGTGGTCAGAAATCCAGGACAATTGGGTAGTATCCACAATATCCTCAGGGTACAAACTGGAATTTCGAGAGATCCCATCTTCTCAATTCCGAGGTTCAAGACTCTCCAAGGATCCACAAAAAAGAGAATCCTTCTTCAAAGGTTTGAATCACTTAATGGCTCAAGGGGTAGTTACAGACGTACCCCAAAAAGAGCGAGGTTCAGGTTTTTACTCAAACCTCTTTGTGATTCCAAAGCCAAATGGAGATGTCAGACCCATCCTGGATCTAAAATCCCTAAATCGGTTCCTGAACGATCGCCATTTTCGAATGGAAACGATCCGATCCGTGGCCGCCACTTTAAAGGGCGGAAGATTCATGGCGCCCATAGATATCAAGGACGCACATTTACACATACCCATCCTCCCCGCTCACCAAAGATTCCTAAGGTTTGCGGTAGAAGATCGCCACTTTCAATTTGTGGCTCTGCCGTTTGGTGTAGCCACCGCGCCCATAGTATTCACAAAGGTGCTAGCTCCTCTGTTAGCAAACCTAAGAACACGGGGCATTGCGGTAACAGCCTATCTGGACGATCTACTAGTAATAGATCAGTCAAAGGACGGATTGGGTCACGCTGTACACACTACAGTAGGATACCTGGAGCATTTAGGATGGATTATAAATTTACAAAAATCCTCTCTCCAGGCCCAAAAAGGGATAGGGTACCTGGGCATGATCATAGATACAGCCCAAAACGGGGTATACCTGCCAGAACCGAAGATACAGTCTCTGAAAGACCTGATCCACAAGGTCAAAGCAAACAAGAGGCCGTCTATTCGCCTTTGCATGAGACTATTGGGAAAGATGGTAGCCTCCTTCGAGGCGGTCCCTTACGCCCAGTTTCATTCGAGACTACTTCAAGGCAATATTTTAGCTTCCTGGAACAGGAAGAGCCAAGCTCTGAATATACCCATGCGCCTGTCCTCACAAGTACGCCACAGCTTCGATTGGTGGCTAGAAGCCAGGAATTTACGGAAGGGAAAGTCCTTCCTCCCAGTGGCCTGGAAGGTGGTATCTAGGGATGCCAGCCTATCGGGCTGGGGTGCAGTATTCGAGGAGGCTTCTACCCAGGGAACCTGGGCCAAGACTCAGGGGATCCTGCTCATCAATGTGCTAAAGATCCGGGCGGTATATCTAGCCCTCAAAACCTGGACATACAGGTTACAGGGCTACCCAGTTCGGGTTCAATCCGACAATGCTACTGCAGTAGCTTACATCAATCACCAAGGAGGCACCCGCAGTCGGGCAGCCCAAAGAGAGGTGAACCGGATCCTGGCATGGGCAGAAGAGCATGTACCTTGCCTTTCTGCAATCTTCATTCCAGGGATGGAAAATTGGCAAGCAGACTACCTGAGTCGTCAGCAGCTGCTACCAGGGAGTGGTCTTTTCACCCCGAGATCCTTCAGGCCATATGTCTGAGATGGGGAAACCCAGATGTAGACCTGCTAGCTGCCAGGTTCAACAAGAAATTGGACAACTTTGTGTCCAGAACGAGAGATCCTCTAGCCTACGGGACAGACGCTCTAATAATACAGACGCTCTAATAACTCCATGGAATCAGTTCTCACTGATCTAGGCATTCCCTCCGATCCCTCTTCTACAAAGACTGCTTCGCAGGATCAAGGAGGAGGGAATGCCAGTAATCCTAGTGGCCCCAAACTGGCCCAGGAGGCCTTGGTACGCCGAGATTGTAAAAACGGCGATAGGAAGGCCCTGGAAGTTTCCACTCCGACACGACCTGCTGTCACAGGGTCCAGTATTCCACCCTTCCTTACAAAGGCTAAAGTTGACGGCCTGGCTGCTGAGACCCACATTTTTAAAAAGAGAGGGGTCTCTGGTCCGGCTCTTTCTACGCTCATTAATGCTAGAAAGCCAGCCTCCAGACTCATCTATCAGAGAGTCTGGAGAGCATACGTTTCCTGGTGTGAATCCAGATGTTGGAATCCTCAGAAGTATGAAATAAGTAGGATTCTTGCTTTTTGCCAGTTAGGAGTGGATATGAATTTAGCCCTTAGCACCATCAAAGGGCAAATATCGGCTCTATCAGTCTTCTTTCAGAGACCATTGGCATCTCACTCCCTAGTTCGGACATTCATTAAGGGGGTACTGAGGATAAATCCTCCAGTTAGGACTCCCTTGTGTCCATGGGATTTGAATTTGGTATTGTCAGTGTTGCAAAAGCAACCTTTTGAACCTATTCGCCATATTCCTTTAATTATATTAAGTAGGAAGTTGGCCTTTCTGATTGCTATAGCTTCTGCTAGGAGAGTATCAGAGCTAGCAGCTCTTTCTTGTAAAGAGCCTTATCTAATTTGTCACAAGGACAAAATCGTACTACGACCCCATCCGGCTTTTCTACCTAAGGTGGTGTCGGCTTTTCACTTGAATCAAGACATTGTTCTGCCTTCCTTTTTTCCAAACCCGCGGACGGCGGGGGAAAAATTATTACACTCTCTAGATCCAGTGAGAGCGGTAAAGGTGTATCTGCAAGCAACCGCTCAGATACGTAAAACAGATGTTTTGTTTATTTTACCAGATGGGCCCAAGAAGGGCCAAGCGGTATCAAAATCCACCATTTCCAGGTGGATTAGACAAGTAATTATTCAAGCTTATGGTTTAAAGAACAGGACTCCTCCTTTTCCTGTTAAGGCGCACTCTACCAGGGCGATAGGTGCTTCATGGGCAGTGCACCACCAGGCTTCGATGGCTCAGATCTGTAAAGCTGCAACTTGGTCTTCAGTCCATACATTTTCCAAATTCTATCAAATAGATGTGAAAGGACATGAGGATTCCGCCTTTGGGCGAAGTGTGCTGCAGGCAGCAGTATAGGGCTTCTGGTCCGCAAGCGGCCTGTTTTGATCTGTGTCTCCCCCCCTTCATATGAGCATTGCTCTGGGACGTCCCATTATGTAATGACTAGCTCTGTGTCCCGTGGTGTACGATAAAGAAAATAGGATTTTTATAACAGCTTACCTGTAAAATCCTTTTCTTGGAGTACACCACGGGACACAGAGGTCCCCCCCTTCTTATGGGAACCTTACTGCTTTGCTACAAAACTGAGGTACTTCCCTGATGGGAGGGGTTATATGGAGGGGAACTGTCTTCCATTGGTTGTGCCAGTGTCCAATCACCGCTGGTGACCCTTAACCCATTATGTAATGACTAGCTCTGTGTCCCGTGGTGTACTCCAAGAAAAGGATTTTACAGGTAAGCTGTTATAAAAATCCTATTATTTTTAAACGGCTGCTCTTTTCAGAATTTTTTGAGGTTTATCAGAAAATTCCTTTTTTAGTATCACTCAGATATTCTCTGTGTGTCATACATTTCCGGTGTCGGTGTACTCATTACGACATTTTTTGCATTTGTGCGAGTCCGAGGCGCTGAGCAGTGTATTGAAGGACTCTGTTATACACTTGATTATAATATATATATGTATATATATATATATATATTGTTCTTTTTTTTTCTTCAGTTTTCAGGAAACCCTTTTCCGGAAGAAGCACATCTGCTAAACAGTGTGAAAGCACTTGTTTTACCGCGTTTGCGTCTATAAGCGTTTAGTTAAGAAACATCATAAGACACTCCCTAAGCTCAAAAAACTGTATTATTTAACCATTTCAGCCATTTTGTGAGACCAGAGTGAGTAGCAGCAGCTGAGAGAGCAGCAGTGTACTTATATTTAGCGTGTCACTTGCCACATCACCTGCCACAAGTTGTGGATTGTCCACCTGGCCACGTCACCTGCTACAAGTTGGGAATTGTCCACTTGCCACGTCACCTGCCAATTCACCTGGCCACGTCACCTGCCACAAGTTGTGGATTGTCCACTTGCCACATCACCTGCCTCGTCACCTGGCCACGTCACCTGCCACAAGTTGTGGATTGACCACTGGCCACGTCACCTGCCACAAGTTGTGAATTGTCCACTTGCAATGTCACCTGCCACGTCACCTGGCCACATCACCTGCCACAAGTTGTGGATTGTCCACTTGCCACGTCACCTGGCCATGTCACCTGCCACAAGTTGTGGATTTCCACTGGCCATGTCACCTGCTACGTCACCTGGCCACAAGTTGTGGATTGTCCACTTGCCATGTCACCTGCCACAAGTTGTGGATTGTTCACTTGCCATGTCACCTGCCACGTCACCTAGCCACGTCACCTGCCACAAGTTGTGGATTGTCCACTTGCCACGTCACCTGGCCATGTCACCTGCCACAAGTTGTGGATTGTCCACTTGCCACGTCACCTGGCCACATCACCTGCCTCGTCACCTGGCCACGTCACCTGCCACAAGTTGTGGATTGACCACTGGCCACGTCACCTGCCACAAGTTGTGAATTGTCCACTTGCAATGTCACCTGCCACGTCACCTGGCCACATCACCTGCCACAAGTTGTGGATTGTCCACTTGCCACGTCACCTGGCCATGTCACCTGCCACAAGTTGTGGATTTCCACTGGCCACGTCACCTGCTACGTCACCTGGCCACAAGTTGTGGATTGTCCACTTGCCATGTCACCTGCCACAAGTTGTGGATTGTTCACTTGCCATGTCACCTGCCACGTCACCTAGCCACGTCACCTGCCACAAGTTGTGGATTGTCCACTTGCCACGTCACCTGGCCATGTCACCTGCCACAAGTTGTGGATTGTCCACTTGCCACGTCACCTGGCCACATCACCTGCCATGTCACCTGGCCACGTCACCTGCCACAAGTTGTGGATTGTCCACTGGCCATGTCACTTGGCCATGTCACCTGCCACAAGTTGTGAATTGTCCACTTGCCATGTCACCTGGCCACTTTCACCTGCCACAAGTTGTGGATTGTCCACTTGCCACGTCACCTGGCCACCTCACCTGCCACAAGTTGTGGATTGTCCACTTGCCAGGTCACTTGGCCACGTCACCTGCCACAAGTTGGGGATTGTCCACTTGCCACGTCACCTGGCACGTCACCTGGCCACGTCACCTGCCACAAGTTGTGAATTGTCCACTTGCCACGTCACCTGGCCACGTCACCTGGCGACGTCACCTGCCACGTCACCTAGCCACGTCACCTGCCACAAGCTGTGGATTGTCCACTTGCCACGTCACCTGGCCATGTCACCTGCCATGTCACCTGGCCACGTCACCTGCCACAAGTTGTGAACTGTCCACTTGCCACGTCACCTGCCTTGTCACCTGGCCACGTCACCTGCCACAAGTTGTGGATTGTCCACTTGCCACGTCACCTGCCACAAGTTGTGGATTGTCCACTGGCCATGTCACCTGGCCACGTCACCTGCCACAAGTTGTGAACTGTCCACTTGCCACGTCACCTGCCTCGTCACCTGGCCACGTCACCTGCCACAAGTTGTGGATTGTCCACTTGCCACGTCACCTGCCACAAGTTGTGGATTGTCCACTGGCCATGTCACCTGGCCATGTCACCTGCCACAAGTTGTGAATTGTCCACTTGCCACGTCACCTGGCCACATCACCTGCCACAAGTTGTGGATTGTCCTCTTGCCACGTCACCTGGCCACGTCACCTGCCACAAGTTGTGGATTGTCCACTGGCCATGTCACCTGGCCACCTCACCTGCCACAAGTTGTGGATTGTCCACTTGCCATGTCACCTGCCACTTCACCTGGCCACGTCACCTGCCACAAGTTGTGGATTGTCCACTTGCCATGTCACCTGGCCACGTCACCTGGCCACAAGTTGTGGATTGTCCACTTGCTATGTCACCTGACCACGTCACCTGCCACATTACCTGGCCACAAGTTGTGGATTGTCCACTTGCCACAAGTTGTGAATTGTCCACTTGCCACGTCACCTGCCACGTCACCTGCCACGTCACCTGGCCACATCACCTGCCACAAGTTGTGGATTGTCCACTTGCCACATCACCTGCCACAAGTTGTGGATTGTCCACATGCCACAAGTTGTGGATTGTCCACTTGCCACGTCACCTGCCACAAGTTGTGGATTGTCCACAATGCAATGCAAGCAATTACAGTTTTTTATGTTTTTTCATCATTTGCCATAATTTTTGAGATTTCTAATGTAAAAAAATAGGTCACCTTTAAAAACGCTTATAAACAAAATCGCGGCAAAACGCCGGTACCGTGTTTAGCCGCGTTTAGCCGTGTTTTGCGTCTGAAACGTGGACATTTTTGCTTCTGAACCCATTTTTTTGCTTTCAGAAAAACGAGGTTAAACGCAACTGCATATAAACAGCAATAAACGAGACAGTGTACATGGTCACATAGGATAACATTAAATGGGTTCAGGGGCAGTTGAAAAAAGTGTCCTGAACGCGCGTTTATCAGCGTCTCGTGTGCATGGGGCCTTACTCAGTCATATGTTCAACTTAGAGCTTAAACAACTAAGCTTGTTTTTTTTTCAGCAAACAAGGTAAAACTTAGCCTGGAAAGAAAAGTGAAAAGAAGCCTTGGTTCCACCTGCTAGCTGAATGTTTAAATACATACACACACACAGTATTTGTCCTTTAACTATGACTATTCTATATTATTTTTGTTAGAGAAGTGTGCACTACGCCAAGGCTCTACAGTAGAAAGTATTTATAGTTTGTTTTTGTTGTGGTATAAAAGTAATTTTATCTAAAGCATGCATCGGTATAACCCCAGTTTTTTCTTACATCTTTAACATTACATCTATTGACTGTTATCCTTGTATTTAACCACTGTGGAAATCCCACAGTGGTACATTAATGCACAATAAGCATTTGAATTGCATTTCCATCATTGGCCATGACACAGCAATACACCTCAAATGAGTATTGGATAGAAACTGAATGTGCTATCATTTATATTTGTTTCAAGACATCATTCACTAAGCAATTCATTACATCCCCACAGAGTGAGCACAAAGTAAGTAGCTCAAAAAAAAAAAAGAAAAAAAAACGCTATACTTTATTAATACAGAGACAGGGATGCAAGTGTTGGTAGTTTACCACATAATAGGATTTAAGATCGAAGCTTAATGAGAAATAAATTGTAACTTCTATTAAAGGTGTTCTAACCTACTGTGATTTGTCATCTCTAGTTCAGCACCACCATACGTTTTTTTACAGCTCAACTAAGTTATGTAAATCAAAAGGTTTTTTTTTTTCTTCTATGCAAAGGCATTTTTTTTCTTCACAGTGCATTCATGAATGTGTATGGATGTACACGCGCACAGTACAATGTGCAATTGCTCGTCTTTCTAAAGGAAGGTAACTGAAATACAGAACCCAACTGTGTTCTTGATTAGAATCAATAAAACTACTTTTTAAGTATCATTTTCTTTCCAAATGAAACCATTTTTTCTGCTTTGCTAGACAACCCACCCCCTTCTTTTGCTTCTTGAAAAATGTGAATTTTCTTGCAATTATAAATCAAACATAAGAATTTAGTCAATGATACTCTGCAGTACAAAATGTTGATAAATTATGTATTTGTCCTCTTATTTAAATCTTGCACCTAATGCACATTACAAGAATATGTTTTCATTATTTTAAAAGATGGCATTTTATATGACATTTTAAGATAGATAATTTTTCTTGGTAATAGGAAGTATTGTGAGCTATTAAAAGGTACAGAAAATGAAAACTATTTTTTTTTATTACAGATAAAACAGATTTACCAAGCTAACTTTTCATTACAAAAGTTATGGTTAAAATGTAGCTATACAGTATGTATACATATGACTATAACCAGAGAAGTCCATGTGACTGCAGTGGTGCTCAGCAGTGTGCCCAGTACAAAGACAAGCAATTGTAGGTCTGATTTACTAAATGTGAAGGGAATAGAAGTGTAGAAGAAATTATGTTAAATTGACTTGGTAGCCCATGACACATTTTGGGGGCTGCTATTGCTAACTTCCTTCTGAAAATGTTAGTTGCCTGACTCATCTGGGTTAATTTACTAAAGGTAGATAAGCTGTTCACTTTGCAAGGACATTTTCCATTCATTCCATGATTCAATTTTGTGCAAGAATTTTTTTTTCCTTGCAGGTGATTCAGTATTCTATGCAAAGTGAAATTTCACCACATTCACTAAACTAAAAGGAAATCCCTTGCAAAGTGAACAGTACTTTGAAAATTGAATATACTATTTCCATTATGTAAACTATCCCCACTTGCTATGTATATACATATATATATATATATATATATATATATATATATATATATATATATATATATATATTTCTTACCTTTTTAGATGTTTTTAAGAAGAAGTTGTCATGGCTGAGTCTAATGTCGCGTACACACAATCATTTTTCATGCCATTTTTTAAACCAACGTTTTTCTCGTAGTTTTTTTTTCTTGTTTCCTCTCAAGCCTGTCTTGCATCCACACGATCATTAAAAAAAACACGCTCGAGCAAAGCGCAGTGACGTACAACGGCACTATAAAGGGGAAGTTCCGTTCTAATGACGCCACCCTTTGGGACGCTTTTGCTGATTTTGTGTTACTGCGTGTTAGTAAAAGTTTGGTGAGAGACGATTCGCGCTCTTCAGTCTTCGTGCTTTGAAGATCGTTTTGTGGAGTTCAGTTTGTGCCTGTGGGTTCGTATCTGTCTTGCAGTGCTTGTAGTCAGTTTGTATCTGTTTATTCAGTGCGTTCTTGTCTGCTTGTTCCTGTTTTTCAGCTTGTTCTTCATAGGCCTTGCTGTTCTTCCGTGCGTTCTTCTAGTTCGTTCTGAGCAGCCGACCGTTATCTAGCCATGTTGCGGCTACGTACTCATCGTAGAGTTCGTGCTGTAGTTGGTGCAGGGGTTCATGCTGTATCCCGACTCCAGGCCATGAACAGGGTGAGGAGGAGTTCATGGACCAAGAATTGGTTGCTCCAGCGGCACCAGTTCTGTCACATGCCTTTGTTGTGGGAGATCAGGTAGAATAATCCTGTGGATTACAGGAATTTTCTCAGGATGTCTGACCCCGTATTTCAGCATCTGTAGGCTTTGGTGTCCCCCTACATTACCAGGCAGGACACCGTTATGCGGGAAGCCATCAGTGCTGAGCAGAGGCTCATCGCCACGTTGCGATACCTGGCGACTGGGAGAAGCCTGCAGGACCTCAAGTTCTCAACAGGCATCTCCCCCCAGGCTCTGGGGATCATTATACCAGAGACTTGTTCTGCCATCCTTCAAGTTTTGCAGGAGGACTATATTAAGGTAAGTGCTCTAATTTAAAACATCACATTGTATGTATTTATTTATTAATATGTGTATTTTTTATTTTTATCAGTCCCTATTTCCCATGATTCTTAGCTGCAGGGAATGTCCCCTTTCTCCACATGCATGTTAATTATTTTGGATGTTTTTTTTAGGCCTACATTTAAATTTTCCTTAGCTAACCTCTCCAGCATGCTATACTGGGGCCATACCCACCTAGCCTAGTCATTTCCATTTCTTTTTTTCTCTGCTCCATTGTAGTGCTTTACCCTAAACACCCCCTAAAGATTGCATAGGAATGTTACATTTTGTTAAACTTCATACAGAGTGCTACAGCCTTGATTTGTGATCTCCCCAACTCATCTTCAACCCCCCCCCCCCAAGTATTTTTTTGGGGTTTGTTTTTGTTTTTTGTTGCTTACTAATAATGTTTTTGTTTGTCTTTTTATCCTAATGTTGGCCATGAATGGTTTTCTATAATCTGCTTGCAATGTTTCTGTCTCAAAGTATTAATATTTTTTTTTAATTAACTCCACAGTTCCCTTCTACGCCGCATGAATGGCAGAATGTGGCATCTGAGTTTGCCCAACGATGGAACTTTCCAAACTGTGGAGGGGCCATCGACGGCAAGCATGTTTGGGTCGTACCACCACCCCATTTGGGATCCTTTTATTACAATTATAAGGGGTTCCACAGCATCGTCATGATGGTAGTGGTGTCGGCCACCTACGAATTCATGTATGTGGATGTTGGCAAAAATGGAAGAATGTCAGATGGAGGAGTGTTTGCACAGACCGAGTTTGGGGAACGGCTCCTATCGGATCAGCTGGCCTTGCCACCAGCGGAGCAGAATGTGGAGGGACTCCCATTTGTTTTTGTTGCGGATGAGGCGTTTGGCCTGGGTCCCCGTTTAATGAGGCCATTCCCCCAACGCACCCTCACCCCTGAGAGGAGGGTGTTTAACTTACGGCTGGCCAGAGCAAGAAGGGTGGTGGAAAATGCCTTTGGCATCATGGCCAGCCGATTCCGCCTGTTCCTCACCTCCATCCACCTTGCCCCCTATAAATGGAACCATGAAGTAATGACTTGTTGTGTGCTCTATCATTTTTTTAGGGTGCATTCTTCCAATTACCTCACTTTGAGTGGGCCTGAGGCCTCATTAGTTGACTGTTAATTTAGTGGCCCTGGAAGCTGGCCGTTCAGGCTTGGCCCCCCAATCCGGACGTGATGTTAGACAAAAATATGTCGATTATTTTGTGGGTAGGGGGGCCATTGATATGCCTGAGGATGCTTAAAAGTATTATTTTGTAAAATAAAACCTTTCTTTGAGAAAATATTTGTATTGTGTTTTAGATTTGTATTCTTTTATGTTTCTCGTAGGTTTACCTAGGGCACTTGTAGTGCCATGTGTATTTAGCATTTGATTGTCAGTGTAAACACAAAACATTGATTCTTCACTTTGCACAACATTTACATAATGAAGACACAAATTGTTGGTAATAAAAAAATTTTTTTTATTTTTTTTAAGGAAAAATCCTTTTAAATGTAGATGTATCAAAAATATTTTTGGGGGTAAAACGCATGAACAGCCATGCATAAAAACAAACTAAAAAACTTTAATGTAAATTTAAACATGTACTATCATTAAAGCTGAAAAAACACAGCAAGTTCAAAGTTCTTTTGTGTTCAAAAATTAAACACGCCCAAGCACAGCCATGATCTTTTGTAGCCTTTCCTCTACCCGCTTGGTATTTTGCCTGATCTCTATCAAGTCTCCCTTTATTTTTTCAAGGTCACGACAGCAGACCATTAGGTATTGGATCAGGATCTGGGCACTGTGCCTTGTAAACTTTTCGGGGTCTTCAGCCCGAACAGCACCTAAATAAAAAAAAAAACATGTACTATAGAATATGTAGGCCTACATCTATTAACCTGCATCTGTCTGGTTTGACACTGACCTGTTGTGGTGCCACTTTCCACTTCCTCAACTTCATGTTCCTCTCCATCATGTGGTTCTGGGGGTCTTGTTGAAGGTGTTGGTTTTATAGGCTCATCTGACGTAGATTTTTGAAGCCCTATGGAGATTGCAATCAAAGGTATAGTTTAATTCCAAAATAATAATTATATACAACTAAAAACCCTGACAGGGAATTTTGAAAGATTATTTGGAAGTGTGGACCAATTTTAAATGTACCCCCAGTGACAACCTGAACACATGATTGGATACATAGCCAAAACAAGAATATATACTTTTTAAAATAAAGTTTGTCACATTGAAACACTCCCAAGTATATACACTGGATCACCTGTGTGTGACACCCTAAAAATGTATTGGTTTTGGCCCACACTTGTACTACTGCGTTCAGATGTTTAATCAGCTGCTGAGCATTCTCTCCCTTTAACATTACAATGCATACCCTTTTAATTAGTCAAAAATCTAAAAGTTGTATTCTAAAAAGAATTCAACTTCTTTCAAAAATTATCTCCACCAAAAAAAAAAAAAATATTTGGGTGTTCACACTGGATGATCCAAAAACATTGTATTAAGAAGTGTACGGAGAAAGAGCTTTACTACGTCCGTTTACTGTGCGGACGAACATGAAAATTGTTATCTTTCACGGTACTATCTCAAGGTCAAAAATTCACGACTTTTAATACAAGTAATAATCCTTACCTTGGAAAATGTATGAAAATTACTTACTTTTTCCTAAAACTTTCTTGATTCTTTTGTATTGGTTGGGCTCCCGCAACTTGAGATCAGACCACCGTTTTCGGAGATGTTCCTTCGTTCTGCCCACTTTGCCCATAATTTTTGACTTGACAAGATTAGGCCTTTTATACTGCCCATGCTTAGCATCATAATCCTCCCTCCTCAAAATGGCGACCATCTCCACCATTTCCTCGAATAACATGTTGGATGCCTTATATCTCCGGGATCGGGATTTGGGTTCCTCAGGTATTTCCTCCTCTGTCGAGGTAATGTCAGCCACCTGTGTCTCCGCCATTTTGTTTAGCACTACGATGAGCGAGAAGGGGCGGGGAAAGTACAAGATCGAACCTCAGGGGCGGGGAAAGCGCGCGGAGTTGCACGCATGCGCAGTGTATAGAAAGCGAAGATCCATGTGTCGAAAATACGTTCATTTGCCGGGAGAGGGAGTTAGCAACGAACGTGTTCACCAAGGTACCTAACATTTTAAGGATTTGTGTTTCTTCAGAGGATGAGATTTGGGGCCTATATCTATCCAAAATTATTATTTGATGAATGTTGACTGAAACATTTTTTAATAATTGGTTCTTGATTTTACAGACAAAATGAAGAGTTTCAAAAATCCAGATTTCATGGGGGAGTTCATCGATAGATGGAAGGAACTCCCTGTCCTGTGGCAGACTAAAAATGCCTCAAATAAAAATAAAGTGGCCAGGACAGCAGCACTGGAGAGCCTGCTTGCATTTGTCCTAACCCAGATCCCCACTACAACTATCCAAGATGTTAAAACCAAACTAGCTACCATCAGGGGCACATACAGGACCCAGAGGAATATGGTCCTGAAGTCCCAGAGGTCAGGTGCTGCAGCAGATAAGGTTTATAAACCCAGTCTGTGGTACTACAGCAAGTTATCTCTTCTGGATGACCAGCTGGAAGTAAGGGAATCTCTGTCAACCCTTCCCCCAGTGGTCTATCCAGCCTTCCTTGTAGCCAACCCTCCAGCCTTCCTTGCAGCCAGCCCTCCAGCCTTCCTTGCAACCCTGCTCTGGCTTCCTCAGAGGATGAAGCAGAGGTCCCCGAGGAGGCCGATTTGGATATATGGAGCCAGGTATAGTATTGATATCTACATTTATATGTTACAAAAGTGATGATTTAAAATTGATGTTAGTATTGTTATGTATTTAATGTCAGCAAAAAAATGGCTTTACAGAGCAATAGACAGTAGTGGTCAAATTTGATGGGGACAAGCCAAAAATATCAGGAGTATAAATTTGGGGGAATTTAATCACTTTGGCCATTCAATTTAAAAATGTCTGGAGGTGAACAATGTGTGTGATTGATGATGGCAAAAACTAAGGAATGTCCCTTTTTTATTTTACAGCCAGAGCAGAGCCACGAAGAGTGTGATGTTGGGGACCAGGAGGAGGCAGGGCCCAGTGGCACACAGGAGGAGGCTGGGCCCAGCACAAGAGCCCAGATGCCTCCCCTGAAAATAATACAACGAGGGCCAAGGAGGGTTAGGCAGGTGGAGGAGGAAACCAGAGCCTTCCTAAGAGAGGCTACTGCGGCCCTCAGAGAGGCACCCTCTGCTGAAGAGGGCTATGCCGCAGTCCTGGCCCATAAATTAAGCCAGATGGACTTGAGGCAACGCCTATACAGCGAGAACCTCATGCTGAAGGTCATAAACAGGGGGTTGCTAGGTGAACTGACACAGTTCACCGACATAACTGAGGTTGTCCCTCCTCCTCCACCTCCTCCTCCTCCTCCTGCCACAACCTCTCCTCCTGAGCCCCAGCCTCAGAGGAAGCAAGCAACAAAGGCTGCAGAGAAGGCTGGAGAGAAGGCTACAAGGAAGAGGAAAAAATAAGGACTGCTGTAGTACCACAGACTGGGGACATATCTGACTTATCTGCTGCTGTTCCTGACCTCTGAGAGTTCAAGCCAAGATTGGGCTCCTTTTTTTTTTGTGATAATTCAAGATTTTGGTTTTCTCTTCTTGGATGGTTGCACAAATGCAAGCAGGCTCTCCAGTGCTGCCTTCCCCTTTAATTTGTTATCTCCCTAAATAAAGGATTATTTTGTTTTGCTTACAATACTTGACTATGTGATTTCTATTCTAAAAGAGAGTTTGCTAGGGAGTAGGCAGGGACATTTCTAAATAATATTATTGTTAGTAACAAGGGACACAAACCTCCTTGAGGCAAAATTTGACAAATTTAGAAGGTTGGTGTGGTAACTTGACACACAAATAATATTTATGTCAAAATACAATACGAAATCTACAAGGAAAAAATAAGCCAAAATATATAAAAGAAGCCAAAAAAATATATAATAAATCTAACTTAAAGAAAACAAAAAATAAATAAAACCCCCCCCAAAAAAAAAAAAAAAATTTTAGGGTGATCTTTACATTTATTTATGAATTTAGGAGTGAGATCTGGCTTAACAAGAATATTTTAAAATCGTTAGATCAATTAGGAATTAGTTAAGAAACAAGTTTGCCATAACTCGGAATATCATTAGCAAAAGAAGCTAATTATTTAAGCATTATCAAAAGAAGAAAGGAATGCGCAGCATTAAAACAATGCTATTATTTCCAGCGTGACGAATGTGCCATCTCCATTTCAAACGCTAGCTTTACCAAAACGTGCGCTCCCATCTCATACTTGATTCTGAGCATGCGCGTTTTCTTTCACCTCGTAAAAGCATACACACTATCGTTTTTCACGTCATAAAAAAAAACTACATGAAAAACGACATGAAAAAATAGAGCATGTTCGAAATTTTTAATGGCCGTTTTTCACGCCATTAAAAATGCTCTGGAGCATACACACGATCGGTTTTAATGGCCATTTTTAAAAATGGCATTTTTAACGGCATGAAAAACGATCGTGTACGCGGCATAAGAATTTCTGGAGAGTCTCACAGTGGGGCTCTGTCCCCACACAAACTATAGCTCTCTCATTAAAATACAATGCAGGAGGGTCATATATAAGTTCAGCTCGAACATTAGCTTTTTGCCCCTTTGACGAACACCCGAATTGGCAGGACGTTTGAACGTTTATTCGGCCCGCCAAATGCCCCACAATGCACTGCACGCCATGCAGTGCATTCTAAGCCTTGATTGACTGAAGCAATGAAGGCTTTGCCCAATCAGGGCACAGAAAACTGTCAGAGCCATGATTGAAGAAAGTCATGATGACTTGGGCCAATCATGGCTCATTGCTCATACACCCACCCCACACTATAAAAGGTTCATTCTCAGAGGAGCCATTTGCAGTGTAATATTGGAGTGAAAATAGATAGAACAGGGCTCTGTTCATTGCAACTAGTGAGTTAGTGTGCTATTGTGATTCTATTGTGAGTGTAGAGCGTCAGTGTAGTGTGAATATAGTGATAGTGCAACATCAGTGTAGTGCACCCAAGCAGTTTTATTGCAGTATATTGAAGTGTGTCAATGTAGTGCGTTCATGCAGTTTTACTGCAGTATATTGAAATGTGTCAGTGTAGTGCGTCAGTGCAGTTTTACTGTTGTATATTGAAGTGTGTCAGTGCAGTTCTACTGCAGTATATTGTAGCGCGTCAATGCAGTTTTACTGCAGTATATTGAAGTAACATTTCTGTTAGCGGCATTCCTCAAGCTAAAGTGCACCAAATAATAAATTGTGTGTACTCCGCGCCAATGAAAAAATATATATTAGAAATTGTTAATTCATATTTTAAACAAGCTGCTCCCCTTGAAGAGTGGTGTACTCCTAGGGATATATATAAGAAAAATTAAGGGGCGCTAAAATGAGTGATTAAAATAAACCAAAAGAACCTGCAATTGTGACACTGAATAATATAAAGTGCACCAAACACCACTTTCCATTGATTAAAGCGCATCCAATTATACTTTTCCCCGTCTCTATTACATTTCATTAATAAGCCCCCCCTGCTCATTTCTGGGAGGCCAACAAGAAGAGACAGAAGTTCCCATGCCACTTTGAGGGGGACAGCAGCGTATATGTCTACAGGCATAGGTGGACGTGGTCCGTCCTCAGGCAGGGCATCATTTTCTCTGTTTAGTGATGTTGCCTGTTAGAGTTGGGCAAACTTTTCGGCCTGAGCATGAGTTTGGGCTGAACTTTGGCTGTTCACCCATTTGACGAACACCCGAATTATCAGGGCGTTCAACCGTTTGTTTAGCACGCTGACTGACCACAATGCACTGCACAGTGCATTGGAAGCCCTGATTGGCTGAAGCAATGAAAGCTTTGCCCAATCGTGGCCCAGAGCACTGATTGGAAGAAGTTATGTTGACTATCCAATCATGGCTCATTGCTCTTAGACCCACCCCACACTATAAAAATATTCTCCCCATTGCTGCCATTTGCAGTGTGATATTGGCATGTACAGGGATAGAACAGGGCTCTGTTCAGTGCTACTAGCGAGTTAGTGTGCTGTATTATGTTGTTGTGATTTTATGTGTAATTTGACCTTTCATTTATATGTAGCGACCTCACTCCTCTCACCCCTTCTCATTCTCGGCTTGTTGGTCTTGTCTAGGGGTTTAGTACTGGGGGGGAGGGATGCGATACACCATGGCCCCTGTCCTCCAGAGGGACTGGAGGTGAAAGCCAGAACAATCGGGTTTTGTGTGTGTGTCCCAGAGTCAAATCCTTTCTTCGAATTGACTCCCTTTGCTCCTAGTAACCAGAGTTCCACACACTGAAAAGGTCCAACTCGTATTTATTCTCTTCCAGCAATAAATAGTCATACAGCACAGACAGGTTGAGACCCATAGAACACTTCAGTATTTGTGGGGAGTAGGTCAAGGCACAATTCTTGTAGTAGAGCTAACCACTGTGGTGTCACCAATGGTTATGATGTATAGTCACTGCCACCGACTATATAGAACAAGAGCATGAATTACCTTCGCTATCACAGCCCCATGTCAGAGGGAAGACATCCGTCCAAGAGAGTTACCGGAGTCCTCTCCGCCACCGGTAAATGCTGCGCCAGACTTTCCAGAGAAATTCCGCTCACCTGCCTCCTCAATCTCAGACACGGGCACCCAAGGCGTTAGGGCCCCCTCAGATTCCTCCACCCTCGCGGAACCCAGTCGAAGGTACTGAGTCCCAGGCTTCCGCATTAGTACCTCACCCCAGGCTAAAGGTGCCTGGGATGGACTCCATCTCCCGCTCTGGCCAGGTCAAGGGCACCTGGGTCCAGAACTCCGGAACGCCAGCACCCAGGCTGAAGGTGCCTGGGTGCGGCTGCGTCCTCCGACTCTGAACCCCAAGGTCAGGGCATCCGCCCCATTTATCTCCTCTCCCTTTGCGTCACAGCAGACCCAAGCACCTGATTAGCTGAGAGGCAGTTCAATGTTAGGAAAGCGAATATTTATTCGCTTTCATAACACAACGCTGAGTGAACAGAGAGCGCCCAGCATGGCGCCTGCTGTTCACCTTTTTGAACCCCTATTAGAGCCTATGGCTCTAATCAGGTGCTTCCAAAAAATACCCGCCACTGTAACTCAGGTGCCCGGTGCCCAAAAAGGGGTCGGATACATGAATAGGGGGTGGCAGCGGCAACCATAGATTGATTCATGCAATGCATGAATCTATCTACGGGAGCCACCTCTCTCTCACCATATCTCTCTCTCTATGATAAGAGAGAGGTGGCAGGAGAGAGGGGTTGGCCTTTATGGATGCAGCGCCACTGACCAGGGAGGAGAGGTGAGGGTTAAAAAAAAAAGCACTAATCCTTATAAGTTACATAGGAATGCTTCTTATCTATTCTGATGTGACTTCTGTGAGATGACATAAAAGTCTTCAGAGCTGAAATTGCACTGAAATCTTTTCCAAAATCACGCTGTGCAGAAAAGGGCACCATTGAATATAATGTGATTTCCCTTGTCATGCAATTCTATGAACCAGGGTTTGAAGTATTTATCATAGGTGCTGTGCGTTTTAGATGCATGTTTGATGCATTTTTATGCGTTTTTCATTTATTCCAATGGTAGGATGCTTTTTTGGTGGGGTTTTTTTTATTACACCAAACATGCACCAAAAATGTAGCAAGCAAGACTTTGAAAAATGCAACAGACCCATATCTGACCAGAGTTTCATAGGATTTAATGGTCATGCGTTCTGCTAGTTTTAATGCAAAAAATTACAAGAGAAGCTTTTAACAGGGCCCTATTTTAAGCACGTAGATTAATTCTAGTTCATTGGAAATTTGCAGACCCACCCACACACAAGAAGCAGATTAAGACACGTGGGGGATACACTCTGACTGCATAGGGGTTGCCCTGACAAATTTGAAAAAAGTATGTACCTCATGGCTCGATACTCAGGTCTCAGTCTGTTAGACCTAATAACCAATAGGATCCTTTAAACTACCTGATTAAGCTGTGAATGTTCTTAGATTTTTCTATCAGTTATTACTTTCTGTAACTACAGTAGTTGGGCAAACCATTGTCTTGATGGCAATTATAATACATGCTACGTGCTATTATAGTTTGCAATTTCACCATGGGAAAGCTTGTATCTTGTATTATTTACACTATTTTGGCAGTGTTTGTATGTGAATGGTGTTTACTCTGGAAATGTATTCTTTTTGTTCTCAATAAACATTCTTCCTGATTTTTAAAAAGAACAAGACTTTTGAGTATATTTTGAATATAGATTATTTATAATGAAAAGTTGTTTTATCATAGTTCTTTGAAAATGGCCGATAGAGAAAGAGAAGTCCTATAATGTAAAGTAGTTTCCTTAAGCTTAATACTGTTTGTTCAAAATGTGTCAGAAGACTTTCCCACACAAAACAATGATGATGTTGTCCTACCCAGGTTATTGCTAGTACTTGCCATTTTATTGCTAGTACTTGCCATTTATTAGTACAATGAATTATACCTATTTTGTTATTATTATAAAATGCTTGGTCATCTGGTATTTCCCTAAATCATACTTTGTTATTCCAAAAACACTTTTATACCTCATTAATGCTCGCCTTTTGACACCATGTTGTTGTTAAGATTTAAGCTATTTTTCACCTTTTAGTTGTATAGCTAAGTAATACATAATACAAAAATACCAGACACTTGCGGTTTTATTGTGCATAGTTTGTGTAGTTATAACCTAGCTATTTAATGATATATTTATATTCTATTTATCCCAAAGGCTTTTTGTTTAATTAAGCAGACATAGACTTTTTGATTGGTGCTCCCATTGTGAAAACCGGCCAATGCCCCAAAAGATGTTTTCTAAATGATAGCAAGCATTCTCTGTATGTCTCCTCTTATCTGACTTTTTCATACAGCTATAACTCTGAAACCCTTTGTGAAAACATAATTTACTTCTAAACAAGTCCAAAAGAACTACTAAAACTCATGCCACCATTTAACTAAAAGGGAATTTAATTCCTCTCAATTATAATATTTCTTTCATGAAAGTTAATCAAAGTTATCAGCAATAGGCTGCGCCTTTTAATGGTCCTCACAAGAATAACGTGACACTGCTTCTAAAAAACTCAAAGCAAGAAAGAGATTGAGACTTTGCTATTGTAAAACAATGTGAAAATGGAAGGAAATAAATTACCGTAAACAGAATTAGTAATGTAACAGTGATCAACCAATATAATATGCCATGTCAGTGCACCCTGGAGATTATGCATGTTTGTGATTCTAAACAAATTTTCAAAAAAGTAAGATATGTTATTTGTATTAGTTCCATATCAGGTCAATATAATTTAGTATCTATTATTGTTTTGTTTTACAGCAAGAGAAACAGTATAAATAAGAGATAAGTAATATGTTGAGCAGGGGTCATGTATGTGCCTTGTCATATATTATAGGAAGAAGCTTTGGCCAGATTACATACTTGGCTTAAGAGTACACACTTAAAAGTTCCAAGGATTAAAGACTGTCAGAAAGGGTTATGGGAGGAAAGAAAAGGTCAGAGACTGGTTAGAGTAATGCCGTGTACACACGATCAGAATTTTAGACAACAAATGTTCGATGTCAGCTTTTGGTCAGAAATTCCGACCGTGGGCACGCTCCATCGGACATTTGCTGTCGGAATTTCCGACAACAAATGTTTGAGAGCAGGTTTTCAATTTTTCCGACTACAAAAGTTCTTGTTGGAAATTCTGATCGCGTGTATCCAATTCCGATGCACAAAAATCCTACGCATGCTCGGAATCAATTTGGCGCATGCTCGGAATCATTGTACTTAATATTTCTTGGATCGTCGTAGTGCTGCACCGCTTTCTTGGCGATCGGAATTTTCAAGCAACATTTGTGCGACCGTGTGTATGCAAGACAAGTTTGAGCCAACATCCTTTGGAAAAAAAAAACGGTATTGTTGTCAGAAATTCCGATCGTGTGTACGTGGCATAAAAGTACTGAACTGTACTCTCAGCACAATTATCTGGCAGAGAGGCGTATCACCTGAGGTCATAGGTTAGAAGAGGGTGTTTCAAAATTCTGTCCAGGATACAATGAAAAAATAAATGCAGATGCAACCAAAAACAGAATATACATGTACATGACCATGCTATAAATATGGGTGCATACAGTATACAAGGGGTAGGCAACCTTCGAGAGATGGAGCTCTATTTGAACAACACTGATTAAATCAAAGATCACCGGACACAGTGGGGGTTATTTATGAAAGGCAAAGCCACTTTGTACTACAAGTGCTAAATACAAGTGCAAAGTGCACTTGAAATTGCACTGAAAGTGCACTTGGAAGTGCAGTCGCTGTAGATCCGAGGGGGAAATGCAAGGAAAATAAAAAAACATAATTTTAGCTTGCACATGATTGGATGATAAAATCAGCAGCGCTTCCCCTCATTTCAGATCAACCCATCAGATTTACAGCGACTGCACTTCCAAGTGCACTTTCAGTGCAATTTCAAGTGCAATTTGCATTTGTAGTTTGCACTTGTAGTGCAAAGTAGATTTGCCCTTAGTAAATAACCCCCAGTGTCTTGTTAGTAACGGTTCACAGCAGAACACAGTGCCAGAAAGGCATGTTTGAATGTGTGCTTCCTGCACCATGTTCAAAATGCACTGCCTTTGTGATCTACTGCGGGTAATAATACATTAACCCCGAACGTAGATCTTAATTGCAGTGTGTTTGTTTGACACAATATCGCATGGTACTGCAGTATTATGCAATTTGACGCAGTGAATTTTTGAAAGAAGGGCATGCACTACTTTTTGTGCAGCCTGATGCGATTTGCAGGCAGGGCCGGATTTACATCTCAGGAGCCTATAGGCAGGGAATATCAAAGCGACCCCCCAAAACAAAAAGAAAAAGACAGAAAGACCAACCCTTTTTTCTTGATAAAATATTTTTAAGCTCAGAATGTAGGGTTGAGTAGTGCATTACGCTCAGAATGCAGGGTTCAGGAGTGTGTTGCTCTCAGAATGCAGGGATCAGGAGTGCATTACGCTCAGAATGCAGGGTTTTCAGGAGTGTGTTGCACTCAGAATGGGAAGTTCGGAGGTGTGTTGCACTCAGAATGCAGAGTTAAGGAGTGCATTGCACCCAGAATGCAGGGTTTAGGAGTGTGTTAGGCTCAGAATGAAGGGTTAATATATGTGTTACACTCCGAATGGGGGAGATGTGAAGGGTAGTAGAGAAAACTGCTATGGAGTGACCCTGCCCATAACAGTGTCTTCTGCCCTTTCACATCACCCCCCCCCCCCCACACACACACACAGCAGTGTCCTCTGCTCCCCCTTTACCCTATAGCAGTAACCTCTGGCCCCCCTTCCCTCCCAAAGCAGTGTCCTACCTCTGTAGAAAGCAGTTCTGGACAGCTGGCAGGAGCGGGAGCTGGCAGACTGACTTTTTTTTATTAGCAAGCTGGTGATTAGTTGCTTAGGACCTGCGGTTTAATTTAAAAAGTTAATTTGGACAGCTCCTCTTCCTACCCTCTGTCCTAAACTGTGCTGTCTCCCAGTCTCCACTGTTCACTTATCACAGCAGCGGAGGAGGCGGGAAGGAGAGAGAAAGACCGGGACATAGAAGGCATGGTGGAGGAGGCTGGTGGCTGGGTGGAAAGAGAAGGACCGGCACCTAGAAGGTGGGGGTCAATGATGCAGGAACCTGTTTGTGGTCTACCTGTCACCCGCCCGCAGTCATCAGGTAGACCACGATCGAGGGGTTGCTGACCCCCAAAGTATACTGTAGTAACATTTTAAGAACCTGCTGAAACCAGCCTAAATCCTGAATAGGCAAATTGCTCTTGGAAAATATGACCAGAATATTGTAATTATATGAATATAAGGTTTATAACTAGAGTTTTGTGAATTCCAGCATCTCTCTTATTTGTATTTTTCCTATAAGGCCCCTTTCACACGGAGGTCCGTTCAGGTCCGCCTGTCAGTTTTTTAGGTGGACCTGAAACGGATCCTCCATGTACCCCTATGGAGGCACGGATGTCAGCGGAGACATGTCCGCTGACATCCGCTCCGCTCCGCCAAAGTGTGACGGAGGAAAACCCTATTTTTCCTTCCGTCGGCGGAGCGGATCGGATGACAACGGACTCTACGGTCCGTCGTCATCCGATTCCCCATAGGGGAGAGCGGCGCTCTGACAGGGCGGTCCCTGCACAGTGTGCGGGGACCGCCCAGTCATCCGTCGGCTCAGCGGGGATCAACGGAGCGATCCCCGCTGAGCAAGCGGAGCTTCACGGGGCGGATCTGCACGGATCCGTCCCGTGTGAAAGAGCCCTAAGTGTTGTAAATCATACACATTCTATAGAACCATCCAGTGGCAAAGGAGAGAAGATTTTTTTTCTAAATTGACCCTGACACTTTCTGAATCTCAAGGGCTATTAGAGACTTGCAGACTTTAAACATCCCTTTAAATGTATTTTCACACTTATATGGTTGTTTCTGTAAATTTACTGTGAATTTTTGTTGGGGGAACACTGTTTTCTAATTTCTTAAGTAATACTGTTATAGCGCACTCACCCCAGGCTTTACCTGCTTTTCTTTATTTGGCTCCTACGCAGGAAAGACTGAGGAACACCGCACTACATGCCCGTACCCTCCTGGATGGGGAGGTTGAGCGGTGTTAGTTTTCTCGGGCCTGCGTGCGGCTGGTGTGTGAATCCTCCCGAGCTGATCTCACTTCTGGCTTGGCCAGAAGCAAGTCCTTAACTGAAAGTCCAACTTCTGTATTTATTTCACATTGATAATAAATAGTTCCTTTAAGAGCAGACAGGTTGAGACGAGTCACAGGTCAGATAAGACCTGGTGTGCGTAGAGTCACTGCCACTATGACCTACAGAACATGCACTGCCTTCTTGGAGAACTTGGCCCATGTCACCATGGACTCTGCGCTGGGTCTTCAGAAAGGGGCCTGGGCGTGACCGACAAACGATGACCTCTCTGGAAGATGGCCACCCTTTTATACCCTCTCCCGGCAGGCACAGCAGGTTCCCTGCCCCGCCGCACTGCTGTCAAGAGGGGACAGGAAAAGGCACAACCCTGTACCGTGGTTCAACCCAGGCCTATGGCAACAGTGCCATCTATAGGCCCCAGGGAACTGCACATCAGTACTATCTCCCAAGGACAGAAATGGTCCATGAACCCTAACAATTTGTGTATCTGAGCCTGATTACCACTCAGATACTTCCCTTAAATATAGCACCCCGCTAAACATTCCCCCCTCTTAATAGACACTGGTCCCCAGTGGAGTAGACCCATGCCTCTCAGGCCTGAGTCAGCATAAGTCCAATCCAGAGACAGACTATCAAAAAAATTACAATTTAGAAAAATTGTTTGTTTGTGCCGGAACCTAACACGAGGGAAAATAAATGAAACACAGAAGGAAAAAAAGGAGAAATACACATGTGTATAAAACATTTAGGATCACATAAAATTTTCAATAAAATTTACATTTACCTCCTGCTGCACTAGCTAAGACCCACCCCATACTCAGCAGTCTTGCTTGGCGTTCAGCTGCAGGGGAAAGAAAAACACATCTGAAATAACAGTAGTTGGAATGAAGATGCTCTCCCCTAGAGAAGAATCCTTTCCTTCCAACAAGTAAACTGCATAATGCCTTATCGTCCTTTAATAGTTGCGCAACACCGCCACCTAGTGGTAGTGCCAACATCAGAACACTCATCCCAACAGAAACTTTTCCTCTCTACTGCGGGGTAAAACTTCCTCTTCTTCTTGATCTGTGACCCTGAACTGTCTACAACCCCAAAGTCCTTGTTATCTTTGTGGTAGGGAGGGAGGGAAGAACAATAAAACAGCAACAGCTCCCACTCCTCCAAAGAGTAGACTGCCCCTTAACTTAGGACAAAAGTTCCTGGGCTTTCAAGGAGAATGCACTCAAGGAAAAAAAATATCAAAGAGTCTTGTCTCTCACACGTAGTAATGTGGGTCAGGCAACACCAATGGCTTCCAATGTCTATCGAAGGTGTCTATGTGATACTCAACATCATCCTTGTCCTTCCTACAAATGAGTACCTTGTCTGCATGGATATGCCGACCCAACATCCAAGCAGCTTTACAGTCCTTAAACCGCAGAGTGGCCGCGGGTGAACATGAGTAGTATCTCCCGGCCTGGGGTACTTTGATGTGTGTCCACACAAAGTTCTCGTACCACCGTTGTCTACAGGCCTCCACCTCAAATAAAAGTTCCTTTGGTAAGTATGGGTACTCCCACCCATACTCGCTGGCAACTCTTTGATTGAACAGTCTCTGTAGCCGGGACAGTAGTGGCATGGTAGCACGGTCTCCCGCGCCAGGCAAGACGATGGCTTCAGGGTGTGTATAGAAATTAATTCCGCGCTACTAAAGAGATCTAGGTGTGGGTCATCTGCTACAAAGCACTGAAAAGGTAAATTCCGTGTGCCTTTAAATAAATTTGGCATATAGGTGTAGTGCTGAGCTGATGTATAATGTACTGTGTTTCTGTGCTAAACCTCTAAATTAATTGATATGACGCCTTTATATAATTTCTGAGGTAGTTAACACATAAATATACAAAGAATTAATTGCATTAATAAATTGCTAATTTACCAGCAAATAATGGGGTGGTAAAGTGCAAAAAGTGCAAATGATATGTGACACAGTGGATAAATAAATTTAAAAGTAACAAAGACAGATAAAATCAATATAGTACAGGGTGCATGTGTCTGTGATGGTACTAAGCAGTACCTAATTATTTTAGTGCAAATGTGCATGAAATTATGCTACTAAGCAGTAACAATAAAACTTGTAGGTAAATCCAGAAAAATAACTGTCCTTCTTTAAAAATAAAAGGAAAGGAAGGATTGGTGATGTCAATCGTGCATTAAAACAAATATAATCCGGGAATAAGAAGGAATCCCTTCTTGACGTGCTGTGATTGGTGCTGGATTGTGGGTGATATAAATAGCTTCGTGCTTTTCACACTGTGACTCCTTAAGCATATGGGTGGCCCCTTACCTCACTGCTGTGAGGTTACAGCATTTGTATATAATAAAGCCTTTTGTCCGACCTCCTCCTGTTCAAACGATCCTTTTACCACCTTGGCTGGGGTCCTGCCTGGTTCTATGTAGGGTGTTAGGGGGAGGGGGGATCCCGGTTCCTATAGAGGCTCCACAGGATGGTGTGCATGTAGTAATGGGGAAGAGCGAAGGAATCCCAAATAGTGTGATATTGTTTTTATAAAAACATTTTATTCACATGATTTTTAAAAGTACTCACATTCAAAAGTTCAGAGCAGGGTACATCAGATACGAGCGCCGAGCTCGTCCGCGTCACCTCCGGTGCTTGCACTTCCCTATGCGTGTCGTCACTGGTCACGTGACTTCATCCCCTGATGAAGTCACATGACCAGTGACGACACGCGTAGGGAAGTGCAAGCATCGGAGGTGACGCGGACGAGCTTGGCGCTCGTATCTGATGTACCCTGCTCTGAACTTTTGAATGTGAGTACTTTTAAAAATCATGTGAATAAAATGTTTTTATAAAAACAATATCACAGTATTTGGGATTCCTTCGCTCTTCCCCATTACTACATGCACACCATCCTGTGGAGCCTCTATAGGAACCGGGATCCCCCTCCCCCTAACACCCTACATAGAACCAGGCAGGACCCCAGCCAAGGTGGTAAAAGGATCGTTTGAACAGGAGGAGGTCGGACAAAAGGCTTTATTATATACAAATGCTGTAACCTCACAGCAGTGAGGTAAGGGGCCACCCACATGCTTAAGGAGTCACAGTGTGAAAAGCACAAAGCTATTTATATCACCCACAATCCAGCACCAATCACAGCACGTCAAGAAGGGATTCCTTCTTATTCCCGGATTATATTTGTTTTAATGCACGATTGACATCACCAATCCTTCCTTTCCTTTTATTTTTAAAGAAGGACAGTTATTTTTCTGGATTCACCTACAAGTTTTATTGTTACTGCTTAGTAGCATAATTTCATGCACATTTGCACTAAAATAATTAGGTACTGCTTAGTACCATCACAGACACATGCACCCTGTACTATATTGATTTTATCTGTCTTTGTTACTTTTAAATTTATTTATCCACTGTGTCACATATCATTTGCACTTTTTGCACTTTACCACCCCATTATTTGCTGGTAAATTAGCAATTTATTAATGCAATTAATTCTTTGTATATTTATGTGTTAACTACCTCAGAAATTATATAAAGGCGTCATATCAATTAATTTAGAGGTTTAGCACAGAAACACAGTACATTATACATCAGCTCAGCACTACACCTAGATGGCTTCAGGGTGCCGAGGTACTTTAACTACCTCTGGACCAGTTGCAGGGGCCCGCAGCGACACCCGACTTGTCTCGGCTGTTGAAACTGGTGCCTCCAATGATGGAGGAGCAGGCAAGGGGACAGATCCCTTCTCAGGCTCGGAAGCCACCACCCCGGGTGTATTTTCCCCAATGGACATGAGTGAGTCCCTAGCACTATGGGACAAGGACAGGGGCATTTTATCCCATCCCTTTCTCTCGAACAGTTCATCAATGGCGGTGTCATCACCCGCATCAGAGATGGACTCCAGATCAGAGGTGTCATATTCCTCCGCAGGAAGGTAACTCCTGGCACAGGACAAATCACCCCCTCTAGCTGATTCACTGACATGTGAATCCCCAGGGCTAGGGGCCTTTAACAGAGTCTCTTTCCCCGGCTTACCTCGGCTTGAAGAAGAACCAGCTCCACCACGGCCGCGGGAAGCTTTCACAAACCCGATCTTCCTCTTGGGCGGTGGGAGAAAGAACTCTGTACTAACCGAAGCAGCATCCTCCAGTCTCTCGCTCGCTACAACAAGCTACTCTTTGACTTCCTCCGAAGTCCCGTCAGTATGCGCAGGGGTGGCTGTACAAGCTCTGATTCCTCCTTCCAGAGTGGTGGCACCTGTAAGGCAGTTGAAAAGGAAAGAGCCCTGGACTGCCGCACTCTGTATAAACAATTTATTTTCAAAATTCCAAAATTAAAATCCAAAGTTAATACATGGGTTCAAAAGTCCAAAAACAAGCAAAAACAGAAAACTGACATGCAGGGGTTGATAGCTGACGCGTTTCACATCAAAGATAGGTGCTTACTCATAGCTGAAGTGTGTGGGGGACCCCTCAGAGTATATATGGGAAATGAAGCCGACTTTGCACCATTTAGATTCACTGAACACAGTGGAGTAGAATGAGCTTCTGATTGTCTCCAACACACTCCAAGTAGGAAAAGCACCTGTATGGAAAGCAAAAATTATATATAAATATAATGACATAAACATATTATGTAGAACATACATGTGAATCCAAAATATGTGAACAAGACAGAGAATATAATCAAAATCTAGTCATTTTTATACAAGTGAAAATAAGTTTAAAAAGCCATAGTATCAAAGAACACCACTATGTGTGTGTATATACACACCTGTGTCTAAAGAGAAAGGCTAATTAAGTGGAAGGACAAACATGTGTGTGTGTGTGTGTGTGTGTGTTTAAATATATATATATATATATATATATATATATATATATATATAAATATATGAATTAGAAGTGCTAGCATATAGTATTGTTGGTATCAATGAACAAAAATTGAAAGCCTTTGCTTTAATGTTATTAGATATACAAACAATACTAATGTATATGCTGAGGTGCTTAAACTAAACAGAAATTTATAATAACTATATATTAGACCAAAAGGTATAAATATATACTTAATGGTGGGAATATGGGTATATTTGTATAACCAAAAAAGTCCATATGTGTTATTCTAGTATATGTGTAGAGTGTGTCCATGTATGTAAGCGTAAATATGAACATAGATACAGATATAATAAATAATTCAAAAAAATATTACAAAAAAATCCACCCAAAATGGTAAACCAAGATATTAGGGCCAGTGGATACAATGTAGTCTAAATCTGGATGTACACATAAACTGAAAATGGACATGAGTGGACATAAAAATAAGAAAATAGAAATAAAAATTAAAATAAACTGGAAAATGAACAAACAAAAAAATATCTATATGTATACGTGTATATATAGGTCGGCCGATACATGTTCGAATGTATGCTAGTATGGTGATGATTGAACATACATGATGGTGGAAAGCATGTATATGAAAAAAGGGGCCGTGCTATAATGTCTAGGTTTGAATCCAGTATAAGTCCAAATCTAAAAAAACTTTTTATCATATTACCCTAGTTATTAAAATAAGTGTTTAAAAATATATATGAGTCACCGTGCTTTATTTGGCAAAAGACTGAAATATGTCTATGCAGTATATCCATACAATATGTATGTATAATTAGAAAATGTATGGTGACTGATATATATTGGGAGCTGAACCCTATGACTCACTGATCTAAAAGGTATTAGAAGGACTATTTTAGATGATTGGTTTATCTCATATGGTAGTTACAATGATTGGCGAAAAAAATCGAGAGATCCAATAATACTAAAAATAGTAGTGATAATGAAATGCATGGCATGGTTGCTGAAATATGATGGTCATACAATAGTGTGGCCGACTTGCAGCAATGTTAGAACCAAAATCAACAACTAAACTAGAAAAAGGTTACAAAAATTGCAAACCATGGAGGTTGTAGGAGATATGAACGATGGCAGAAAGGTGCAAAAAAGAATGCAAAAAGTGCAAAACTGCAAGATGTAAAGATTGCAGAATGTGCAAGAAATATATAAAATATAAAATTATGCAAAGATTTATTTAATATTGCCAGAATGCACAAAAAAATAAAAAAACGCAGGAACTACGCACGAGCATGCAGAAAGGCAAAATGTTGTAAATAATAAAAATGCACAAAAAATGCACAAAAATTGCATAGAGGATGCACGACAATCTGATTGGATAAAGCGCCTATTGTAAAACTCATTATTTAATAATAAAAAATAATAATATTTGAAGAGACCCTAAAAATTAGGATGATAAAGAGATTTTATACAATAGGTTGACAACGGCAGGTACGGACATGTATTTAGATTATTTAATTAAAATGTGATATATCCCATTCATAGTTGAGCCCTGCAGGGCGCCTAGTATCCAAAATAAAGATCCACCGGACTTCTTGTCTACAAAGGAGATAAAATTTATCTCCACCTCTGGGAGGTTTGGTAATTTTTTCTACTCCCTGGATACTTAAGCTAGAAGTATCTTTGTGGTGAATCTCATTCCAGTGCCGTGCTACAGTACGTTGGTCATATGATTTTTATCAATGTCATAGAGGTGATCGTATAACCGATCCTTTAGACGTCTAATGGTTCTGCCTACGTATTGTATGGAACATAATTTACAAGTAATGGCATAAATAATGTAACTAGTATTGCAATTAATGAAGGAACCTATTTTGTGTGATTTACCAGTAGACATGGAGGTAACAGTGTCACCCTTTTGTATGAATGTACAATAGACACAATTGTGGCCTCCACATTTGAATGTTCTTTAAAAGATAACCAATTACTAGTGGTACTCTTGCTGGAAAAAAGGCTGGGGGATAACAAATTGCCCAAGGACGGTGCTCTTCTAGATACCGTACGAATGCCTTTCTTAAGGATTGTTTCATATATTGGGTCATGTGACAATACTGGAAGGTACTTTGTGACGATTTGTTTTACTTTCTGAAACTCTGCACTGTAAGGAGTGGAGAAGGTGGGAATGGAATTACCAAAACCATTTATTTTCTTTTTCTTTTTATATTTATTTTTGTGGTTTATACATCCATCTCCACTTTTACCATGAGTAGTATCCACTGCTTTGCCAAGAAGGGCATCACGGGATGTTCCCCTGGCTATTGATAATCCTTTATTGATTATGGATATGAGCGGTATCCTCTCTCTTTAAATCTGGTGGACATTTCTATCGCTTCTTGTTCAAAGTCTGTGTCTTTACTACATAGTCTTCTCAACCTGAGGAATTGTCCAATGGGAATGCTATGAATGGTGTGTCCAGGATGGCTTGAGTCTGCTCTTAAAAGAGTATTGCCTGTGCTAGGTTTTCTATACAGATTAGAAGAGATGGTATTATTTTCACCTGTTAATCTGACATCTAAAAATTCAATGGTGTTGATACTAAGTGTGCCAGTAAAATGCATATTTAGTAGGTTATCATTCATGTATAGAAGCCATGTTTCTAGATCACACTGTGGGTCATTGACAATAAACAAAATATTGTCTATGAATCTACAAAAGAATATAGTGTCCCTCCGGCGGGGGCTATATGGTCCAAAAATACGGAGCCTCTCCCACCACCCCATGTAGAGGTTGGCTAAGGATGGTGAGAATTTAGCGCCCATCGAGGCTCCACACTTCTGGAGGTAATAGTCTTCGTCGAACATAAAAAAGTGCGGCAGTCCAGGGCTCTTTCCTTTTCCATGCATTAGTGCAGAGCCAGCACCTGTTTCAGTATCAGGGCGGGAGCAATCTTTGGAGCTGCACAGCTTGGAGCGGTACGCACCTTTCATTGTAAGGCAGTTGAGGTGGAAGCCCCAAGGCTTCTCTGTAGGTTTCTCGACCTCAAATAGAAATTTGTTACAGTTCTCGCATCGCCCAAATGGCTTTAGATGAACCACCAGTTCACCAGGCTTTACCTGCTTTTCTTTATTTGGCTCCTCCGCAGGAAAGACTGAGGCACACCGCACTACATGCCCGTACCCTCCTGGATGGGGAGGTTGAGCGGTGTTAGTTTTCTCGGGCCTGCCTGCGGCTGGTGTTTGAATCCTCCCGAGCTGATCTCACTTCTGGCTTGGCCAGAAGCAAGTCCTTAATTCTCCCCAGTAAAGCCACTTTCCACACCAACTGAAAGTCCAACTTCTGTATTTATTTCACATGGATAATAAATAGTCCCTTTAAGAGCAGACAGGTTGAGACGAGACACAGGTCAGATAAGGTGGGAGAGAGGTCCAGGCACAAACTCAAATCTTGGTTCTCTTACTGTTCTGATATGCACAAACAGGTTTGGCGTGCGATCTTTATCACAGACCTTTGAATATGAAAGTCACTGCCACTGACTTGTTGAAGATGGTCACTGCCACTGACCGGGTGAATAGGGCCTTGCCCTATTTGGTCACTGCCACTGACCTGGTGTGCGTAGAGTCACTGCCACTATGACTTACAGAATATGCACTGCCTTCTTGGAGAACTTGGCCCATGTCAAAGAGAAAAACATCCCTCCGGAGAGTTACCAGAGGCCCTCACTGTCACCACGACTCTGCGCTGGGTCTTCAGAAAGGGTCACTTCCCTGGCCTCCTCGATCCAAGATATGGGTCCCCTCGCAAGGCGGTACCCTGGACCGTGGTTCAACCCGGGCCTATGGCAACAGCGCCACCTATAGGCCCCAGGGAACTGCACATCAGTACTATCTCCCAAGGACAGAAATGGTCCATGAACCCTAACAATTTGTGTATCTGAGCCTGATTACCACTCAGATACTTCCCTTAAATATAGCACCCCGCTACACTGTAATAAAGTAATACTGCTGATTAGATAAAGTGAGGTTATAAATAGGGACATTGCTAGGATTGTAAATGACCTAGGGCATCTTAGGGCAGTCCAAGTAGTGTAATAATGAGCAGTGGGTGTGGCCAAAATGTGTTACAAGTAAGGGGGACACAAAGGGGCATAGAAAAATAAAAATGTTGCCTACTTGCTGTATGTAAGAAACACATATGCCACAGCCCTTGTACCCATAAAATATGCTTTAATTGCTGTGCCACATGTCTCACAGATATGTATGATCCTCAGCAGAATCATTTAAAAAATGAAATGCTTCCATTACATATTCTTTAGCACACACTGCAATTGAGAGAGCCCAACACTTTGTCTGAGCCTACCTCAAAACATAACTTTTTTTAAATAGTCATAGAATGTTTAGCAACCAGAAATTGTAGAGACAAAGAACACTGTTTTAGAAGAATGTAATGTACAATATAATGTACAATATATAGTGCAGAACTCTAACACACAGAGTCTAGTTGTCAGGGTTATGCAATGCAAAGAGTGCAGGGATCAGGAGTATACTATACAGGTCCTTCTCAAAAAATTAGCATATTGTGATAAAGTTCATTATTTTCTGTAATGTACTGATAAACATTAGACTTTCATATATTTCAGATTCATTACACACAACTGAAGTAGTTCAAGCCTTTTCTTGTTTTAATATTGATAATTTTGGCATATAGCTCATGAAAACCCAAAAATCCTATCTCAAAAAATTAGCATATTTCATCCGACCAATAAAAGAAAAGTGTTTTTAATACAAAAAAAGTCAACCTTCAAATAATTATGTTCAGTTATGCACTCAATACTTGGTCGGGAATCCTTTTGCAGAAATGACTGCTTCAATGCGGCGTGGCATGGAGGCAACCAGCCTGTGGCACTGCTGAGGTGTTATGGAGGCCCAGGATGCTTCGATAGCGGCCTTAAGCTCATCCAGAGTGTTGGGTCTTGCGTCTCTCAACTTTCTCTTCCCAATATCCCACAGATTCTCTATGGGGTTCAGATCAGGAGAGTTGGCAGGCCAATTGAGCACAGTAATACCATGGTCAGTAAACCATTTACCAGTGGTTTTGGCACTGTGAGCAGGTGCCAGGTCGTGCTGAAAAATGAAATCTTCATCTCCATAAAGCTTTTCAGCAGATGGAAGCATGAAGTGCTCCAAAATCTCCTGATAGCTAGTGTGAGGGGGTTAGCTCGGCAGCGGGTGTGTGTGACCCCCGGGATGGGCTCCCCACACAAAACAGGCCCAGCAAACGGAGGTTGTGGTTTTCAAAATCAAAAAAGGTGCGGTTTATTTTCTATTTACAGTGACAAAACACAGCAAAGCAAAAGAAACATAACCAAAATAAATCCTGGTCAAGTTGACCTCTGACTAAACATACAGGTTTCCTAACTAACAACTGGGATCAGCCTAGTGCTGTCCTAGTCCCTAAGTCCCTGGTTTAGTAAAAGTCCAAACAAATAGCCACACAGGCTTTGCCTCACCGCACAGGGGTTCACTCTCCCTAGACAGTCCACACAGGTCTGGTTCCAGGCATGAGCTAACATCTAATGAAGCTGGGAGTTCTTATAGAGGCCTAAATGAGCTGACAAGGTTCAGCTGGTCTCCTCATCTCTGTCTGCACGACGCCCCACACTCTCCCTAGAGGTATGAGTCATCCATGAGCCCACTAGCCTTATACAACTCTCCACCTAGTTGTATAAGTCGGCGTAAAGCCTGAATCTGGGCGAAATATATCTACCCCCCTGGATGCAACCAGGTGACTTTACCTTCCTGCTGTCACATACCCCCCCCTCTTGTTTTAACCTCGGGGTTGGAACACCAGCAATCAGGCATTCATGTACTCGAGACAAAGCATCCACATTCCCCATTTGAACGCCAGGGCGATGCTTTACTGTGAAGTTGAATTCCTGGAGGGCCAGGAACCACCTATTCACTCTTCTATTTGTTTCCTTGTTTTGAGCCATCCACTTTAACGGAGCGTGATCCGTAACCATGTCAAAGTGCCTACCTAGCAGGTAGTACCGAAGGGAATCTAGAGCCCACTTCACCGCTAAACACTCCTTTTCAACGGTGGCGTAATTTACCTCATGGGACTTCAACTTCCTGCTGAGGTAAATGACTGGGTGCTCTTCCCCGTTCCAGACCTGGGACAATACTGCTCCTAACCCCACATCTGACGCATCACTTTGTACGACAAAGTCTTTAGAGAAGTCGGGTGAGTACAACACTGGCTGGCTACATAAGGCTTGTTTCAAGAATTGGAATGCTGCCTCAGCCTCGGGGGTCCATTTAATCATGACCGACCCTTTCCCCTTCGTCAGGTTGGTTAGGGGCACAGCCTTAGAAGCAAAGTGGGGAATGAATCGCAGATAATACCCAGCGATTCCCAGAAAGGCTCGTACCTGCTTCTTGCTGTTGGGACGTGGCCAACTCTGGATGGCCTTGACTTTGTTGAGTTGGGGTTTTATTACTCCCCTCCCAATGGTGTACCCAAGATATTTGGCCTCCTCCTGCCCAATGGTACACTTCTTGGGGTTAGTCGTAAACCCCGCTTCCCGAACAGAGTCCAGGACTGCTTGCACTTTTGGCAGATGTGAGGCCCAATCTGTGCTATGGACAATTACGTCATCCAGGTAAGCCGCAGCATACTTCCGATGGGGCCTCAGCATCTGGTCCATTTTCCGCTGGAATGTGGCCGGCGCATTCTGTAACCCGAACGGCATTCTTTTATATTGGAACGCCCCGTCTGGGGTTACAAATGCGGTTTTCTCTTTGGCCGACTTGGCCAGGGGGATTTGCCAATACCCTTTTGTGAGGTCAAGAGTCGTCATGTATCGGGCTGTTCCCAGCCGGTCGATCAACTCATCTATACGTGGCATGGGGTAGGTGTCAAATTTTGTAACTTTGTTCAACTGACGAAAATCGTTACAAAATCGCCAGCTCCCATCCGGTTTAGGCACCAACACGATGGGACTAGACCAATCACTTTGGGACTCCTCTATCACCCCTAAGTTCAGCATTTTCTGTACTTCCTCCCGTATTGCCTCCCGTCGAGCCTCTGGGATCCGATAGGGTTTTAACTTCACCCTTTCACCGGGCGGGGTAATGATGTCATGCTCTACCCCAGATGTTTGTCCCGGCAGCTCAGAGAATACCTCCTTGTTGCGAAGCACAAACTCCTTAACCTCCTGTTGTTGGGGTTGTGACAAGGTGGCTGCTATTCCAACCTCAGGAATCATGCAACCAGTTTGAGCTGGTGACCAAGTGTCTGCGACTAGGGACTCTCTATCCCTCCAGGCTTTCAACAGATTAACGTGATAGATCTGTTCGGGCTTTCGCCTTCCTGGTTGTCTGACCTTGTAATTCACTTCGCTCACTTTTTCCATTATCTCGTAGGGGCCTTGCCATTTGGCAAGGAATTTACTTTCAACCGTAGGGACAAGTACCAATATCCTATCCCCCGGGGAAAAGGTACGGGTCTTGGCTCCACGGTTGTACACTCTCTGCTGTGCCAACTGCGCTTGGGCCAAATGTTCCTTCACGATGGGCATTACCTGTGCAATTCGATCTTGCATCAGGGCGACATGCTCAATCACACTCCTGTGGGGAGAACTCTCACTTTCCCAAGTTTCCTTGGCAATATCCAACAGCCCTCTTGGGTGTCTCCCATACAGTAACTCAAAGGGGGAGAATCCCGTAGAGGATTGGGGCACCTCCCTAATAGCAAACATCAAATAAGGAAGTAAACAGTCCCAATCCTTTCCATCTCTATCCACCACTTTCTTCAACATTTGTTTTAGGGTTTTGTTGAATCTTTCAACCAGCCCATCGGTTTGGGGGTGATACACAGACGTACGCAATTGCGTCACTTTGAACAATTTACACAGCTCTTTCATAACCCGGGACATAAAGGGTGTACCTTGGTCCGTAAGCAGTTCTTTACAAATACCCACCCGGCTAAAAACAAGAGATAGCTCTTTGGCTATGGTTTTGGCCGAGGTATTTCGGAGAGGGATCGCTTCTGGATAACGGGTGGCATAGTCCATTATAACTAATATGTACTGGTGCCCCCTAGCGGACTTGATTATAGGACCTACCAAATCCATGGCGATCCTCTCAAACGGGACCTCAATGATGGGTAGAGGGACCAGCGGGCTACGGAAATGTGGCATCGGGGCCAACCTCTGACACACAGGGCAGGAAGAACAATAATTTTCTACGTCCTTCATCACCCCCGGCCAATAGAATCTCTGTAATACCCTCTCTCGGGTTTTCTCTGTCACCAGATGACCTCCAAGAATGTGCCCATGGGCCAACTCCAACACCAACTTCCTGTAAGGTTTGGGCACCACAAGCTGCTCAACGGTTTCTTCTGCCCTTTTTGCCACCCGATACAGTAGGTCCTTCTCTACGCTGAAGTATGGGTAAGTGCAGGTATTATCTGGGTTCACTAACTCACCATCTATTTTCACTACGTTTTCCCGTGCCTTTATTAGGGCGGGGTCTTTCAACTGTTCTGTGGCAAAGTTTTCCCTGTGAACCTCAAGATCAGAAAACTCCACAGACGGTAGGTTTTCGTCTGAGGAGGTGGGCTCCTCTCCAGTTTCTTGAGTCTCCCCTGCCAATACTGATAAGGGAAATTCCGGAGAGTCCTCACCACTCTCAGGGGAGTTCTGGCTATCACATTCCTGGTACATAGGGGCACCAGTGAGGGGCTCAGGATCATCCCACAGTTCCCAGAACTTCGGAAAATCCCTTCCCACAATGGCGTCATGCGGTAACTGAGATACTAAGCCCACTGGATGAGAGAGGGTACCTTTGGGGGTCTCGAAACACACTGTAGTCACTGGATACTCTCGGGTGTCCCCATGCACACAAATAACAGCTACCTTGCTATTCCCAGAGACCTCTGTTTTAACTAACTCAGCCTTTATCAGGGTCACAAGGCTACCTGAATCCAGCAATACCACAACATTTCTACCATTAACACACATTTTGCATAAATGTTTCTCAGTTCCTCGAATGGCAGTGCATGCGACTGTCGCACACAGCGACTGACGTCTGCCCGTCAGAAAGTCACACTGCATGGGTTCCTCCACAACCGGGCAATTGGCTGCAATATGTCCCGCTTGCCGGCAGCGGTAGCAAACGATCCTTCTTGCCGCCTCTTGAGCCGCTGATTTCCCAGGCTGTTCTCGCCAAACTTGGGGTAGAGCTCCCACCCTCTCACTCTCTCCACCCTCACCCCTTGGAATCCTCTTATCCGCCCCTGGGGATGGTCTGGTCTTAGGGTGGAAAGTCCGAGTGTCTCTGGAAGAGGCCGTCAGGTTCTCTGTAGCCAAGTATTTCTCCACACGATCCACAAGACCATCGGCCGTCTCTGGGTCTCCATGGCTTACCCACTTTTGGATGGCAGTAGGAAGAGCTCTCAAAAACCGATCCATTACAACACGTTCCACAATCTTTGGTGCGGACAAAGTCTCTGGCTGTAGCCACTTTCTGCTCAGGTGAATGAGATCATACATTTGAGACCTGGGGGGTTTTCCAAGCTGGAAAGTCCAGTTATGCACACGCTGAGCCCGGACAGCCTGGGTGACACCCAGCCTTGCCAATATTTCAGCTTTTAGCATCACATAGTCTTTTGCTTGGTTAGGCTCTAGGTCATAGTAAGCTTTCTGCGATTCACCAGTTAACAGAGGAGCCACCAGTCCAGCCCACTGCTCCTCAGGCCACTTTTCTCTTTCAGCGGTCCTTTCAAATGTGGTCAAAAATACCTCTGGATCATCCTCTCCAGTCATTTTTGTCAATAAACGACTCACCCCAAAGGACGCGGTATTAGTGGGACGGCTTTCCTCACTGGTCTGCGGACGTTGCTGCATTACTGCTTCCATCTGTTGTTGTAGTCTCTGCTCTTGCTTCTGCAACAGGTCTATGAAGCGGGCCTTAGATTGCTGCTGGGCTCGTTGCTGAGCCTCCAGACTCTGTTGCAAAGTTGCGTTTGTCTGCTGCTGGGCTGCAAGGCTCCTTTGCAAACCTGCATTTGTCTGCTGTTGATTGGCATTTGCTAGAGCCAGCTGCTTCAGTATCTCCTCCATGCTGGCTTAAAAAAAACTGCCACTGGTTCTCCACCAACTGTGAGGGGGTTAGCTCGGCAGCGGGTGTGTGTGACCCCCGGGATGGGCTCCCCACACAAAACAGGCCCAGCAAACGGAGGTTGTGGTTTTCAAAATCAAAAAAGGTGCGGTTTATTTTCTATTTACAGTGACAAAACACAGCAAAGCAAAAGAAACATAACCAAAATAAATCCTGGTCAAGTTGACCTCTGACTAAACATACAGGTTTCCTAACTAACAACTGGGATCAGCCTAGTGCTGTCCTAGTCCCTAAGTCCCTGGTTTAGTAAAAGTCCAAACAAATAGCCACACAGGCTTTGCCTCACCGCACAGGGGTTCACTCTCCCTAGACAGTCCACACAGGTCTGGTTCCAGGCATGAGCTAACATCTAATGAAGCTGGGAGTTCTTATAGAGGCCTAAATGAGCTGACAAGGTTCAGCTGGTCTCCTCATCTCTGTCTGCACGACGCCCCACACTCTCCCTAGAGGTATGAGTCATCCATGAGCCCACTAGCCTTATACAACTCTCCACCTAGTTGTATAAGTCGGCGTAAAGCCTGAATCTGGGCGAAATATATCTACCCCCCTGGATGCAACCAGGTGACTTTACCTTCCTGCTGTCACATACCCCCCCCTCTTGTTTTAACCTCGGGGTTGGAACACCAGCAATCAGGCATTCATGTACTCGAGACAAAGCATCCACATTCCCCATTTGAACGCCAGGGCGATGCTTTACTGTGAAGTTGAATTCCTGGAGGGCCAGGAACCACCTATTCACTCTTCTATTTGTTTCCTTGTTTTGAGCCATCCACTTTAACGGAGCGTGATCCGTAACCATGTCAAAGTGCCTACCTAGCAGGTAGTACCGAAGGGAATCTAGAGCCCACTTCACCGCTAAACACTCCTTTTCAACGGTGGCGTAATTTACCTCATGGGACTTCAACTTCCTGCTGAGGTAAATGACTGGGTGCTCTTCCCCGTTCCAGACCTGGGACAATACTGCTCCTAACCCCACATCTGACGCATCACTTTGTACGACAAAGTCTTTAGAGAAGTCGGGTGAGTACAACACTGGCTGGCTACATAAGGCTTGTTTCAAGAATTGGAATGCTGCCTCAGCCTCGGGGGTCCATTTAATCATGACCGACCCTTTCCCCTTCGTCAGGTTGGTTAGGGGCACAGCCTTAGAAGCAAAGTGGGGAATGAATCGCAGATAATACCCAGCGATTCCCAGAAAGGCTCGTACCTGCTTCTTGCTGTTGGGACGTGGCCAACTCTGGATGGCCTTGACTTTGTTGAGTTGGGGTTTTATTACTCCCCTCCCAATGGTGTACCCAAGATATTTGGCCTCCTCCTGCCCAATGGTACACTTCTTGGGGTTAGTCGTAAACCCCGCTTCCCGAACAGAGTCCAGGACTGCTTGCACTTTTGGCAGATGTGAGGCCCAATCTGTGCTATGGACAATTACGTCATCCAGGTAAGCCGCAGCATACTTCCGATGGGGCCTCAGCATCTGGTCCATTTTCCGCTGGAATGTGGCCGGCGCATTCTGTAACCCGAACGGCATTCTTTTATATTGGAACGCCCCGTCTGGGGTTACAAATGCGGTTTTCTCTTTGGCCGACTTGGCCAGGGGGATTTGCCAATACCCTTTTGTGAGGTCAAGAGTCGTCATGTATCGGGCTGTTCCCAGCCGGTCGATCAACTCATCTATACGTGGCATGGGGTAGGTGTCAAATTTTGTAACTTTGTTCAACTGACGAAAATCGTTACAAAATCGCCAGCTCCCATCCGGTTTAGGCACCAACACGATGGGACTAGACCAATCACTTTGGGACTCCTCTATCACCCCTAAGTTCAGCATTTTCTGTACTTCCTCCCGTATTGCCTCCCGTCGAGCCTCTGGGATCCGATAGGGTTTTAACTTCACCCTTTCACCGGGCGGGGTAATGATGTCATGCTCTACCCCAGATGTTTGTCCCGGCAGCTCAGAGAATACCTCCTTGTTGCGAAGCACAAACTCCTTAACCTCCTGTTGTTGGGGTTGTGACAAGGTGGCTGCTATTCCAACCTCAGGAATCATGCAACCAGTTTGAGCTGGTGACCAAGTGTCTGCGACTAGGGACTCTCTATCCCTCCAGGCTTTCAACAGATTAACGTGATAGATCTGTTCGGGCTTTCGCCTTCCTGGTTGTCTGACCTTGTAATTCACTTCGCTCACTTTTTCCATTATCTCGTAGGGGCCTTGCCATTTGGCAAGGAATTTACTTTCAACCGTAGGGACAAGTACCAATATCCTATCCCCCGGGGAAAAGGTACGGGTCTTGGCTCCACGGTTGTACACTCTCTGCTGTGCCAACTGCGCTTGGGCCAAATGTTCCTTCACGATGGGCATTACCTGTGCAATTCGATCTTGCATCAGGGCGACATGCTCAATCACACTCCTGTGGGGAGAACTCTCACTTTCCCAAGTTTCCTTGGCAATATCCAACAGCCCTCTTGGGTGTCTCCCATACAGTAACTCAAAGGGGGAGAATCCCGTAGAGGATTGGGGCACCTCCCTAATAGCAAACATCAAATAAGGAAGTAAACAGTCCCAATCCTTTCCATCTCTATCCACCACTTTCTTCAACATTTGTTTTAGGGTTTTGTTGAATCTTTCAACCAGCCCATCGGTTTGGGGGTGATACACAGACGTACGCAATTGCGTCACTTTGAACAATTTACACAGCTCTTTCATAACCCGGGACATAAAGGGTGTACCTTGGTCCGTAAGCAGTTCTTTACAAATACCCACCCGGCTAAAAACAAGAGATAGCTCTTTGGCTATGGTTTTGGCCGAGGTATTTCGGAGAGGGATCGCTTCTGGATAACGGGTGGCATAGTCCATTATAACTAATATGTACTGGTGCCCCCTAGCGGACTTGATTATAGGACCTACCAAATCCATGGCGATCCTCTCAAACGGGACCTCAATGATGGGTAGAGGGACCAGCGGGCTACGGAAATGTGGCATCGGGGCCAACCTCTGACACACAGGGCAGGAAGAACAATAATTTTCTACGTCCTTCATCACCCCCGGCCAATAGAATCTCTGTAATACCCTCTCTCGGGTTTTCTCTGTCACCAGATGACCTCCAAGAATGTGCCCATGGGCCAACTCCAACACCAACTTCCTGTAAGGTTTGGGCACCACAAGCTGCTCAACGGTTTCTTCTGCCCTTTTTGCCACCCGATACAGTAGGTCCTTCTCTACGCTGAAGTATGGGTAAGTGCAGGTATTATCTGGGTTCACTAACTCACCATCTATTTTCACTACGTTTTCCCGTGCCTTTATTAGGGCGGGGTCTTTCAACTGTTCTGTGGCAAAGTTTTCCCTGTGAACCTCAAGATCAGAAAACTCCACAGACGGTAGGTTTTCGTCTGAGGAGGTGGGCTCCTCTCCAGTTTCTTGAGTCTCCCCTGCCAATACTGATAAGGGAAATTCCGGAGAGTCCTCACCACTCTCAGGGGAGTTCTGGCTATCACATTCCTGGTACATAGGGGCACCAGTGAGGGGCTCAGGATCATCCCACAGTTCCCAGAACTTCGGAAAATCCCTTCCCACAATGGCGTCATGCGGTAACTGAGATACTAAGCCCACTGGATGAGAGAGGGTACCTTTGGGGGTCTCGAAACACACTGTAGTCACTGGATACTCTCGGGTGTCCCCATGCACACAAATAACAGCTACCTTGCTATTCCCAGAGACCTCTGTTTTAACTAACTCAGCCTTTATCAGGGTCACAAGGCTACCTGAATCCAGCAATACCACAACATTTCTACCATTAACACACATTTTGCATAAATGTTTCTCAGTTCCTCGAATGGCAGTGCATGCGACTGTCGCACACAGCGACTGACGTCTGCCCGTCAGAAAGTCACACTGCATGGGTTCCTCCACAACCGGGCAATTGGCTGCAATATGTCCCGCTTGCCGGCAGCGGTAGCAAACGATCCTTCTTGCCGCCTCTTGAGCCGCTGATTTCCCAGGCTGTTCTCGCCAAACTTGGGGTAGAGCTCCCACCCTCTCACTCTCTCCACCCTCACCCCTTGGAATCCTCTTATCCGCCCCTGGGGATGGTCTGGTCTTAGGGTGGAAAGTCCGAGTGTCTCTGGAAGAGGCCGTCAGGTTCTCTGTAGCCAAGTATTTCTCCACACGATCCACAAGACCATCGGCCGTCTCTGGGTCTCCATGGCTTACCCACTTTTGGATGGCAGTAGGAAGAGCTCTCAAAAACCGATCCATTACAACACGTTCCACAATCTTTGGTGCGGACAAAGTCTCTGGCTGTAGCCACTTTCTGCTCAGGTGAATGAGATCATACATTTGAGACCTGGGGGGTTTTCCAAGCTGGAAAGTCCAGTTATGCACACGCTGAGCCCGGACAGCCTGGGTGACACCCAGCCTTGCCAATATTTCAGCTTTTAGCATCACATAGTCTTTTGCTTGGTTAGGCTCTAGGTCATAGTAAGCTTTCTGCGATTCACCAGTTAACAGAGGAGCCACCAGTCCAGCCCACTGCTCCTCAGGCCACTTTTCTCTTTCAGCGGTCCTTTCAAATGTGGTCAAAAATACCTCTGGATCATCCTCTCCAGTCATTTTTGTCAATAAACGACTCACCCCAAAGGACGCGGTATTAGTGGGACGGCTTTCCTCACTGGTCTGCGGACGTTGCTGCATTACTGCTTCCATCTGTTGTTGTAGTCTCTGCTCTTGCTTCTGCAACAGGTCTATGAAGCGGGCCTTAGATTGCTGCTGGGCTCGTTGCTGAGCCTCCAGACTCTGTTGCAAAGTTGCGTTTGTCTGCTGCTGGGCTGCAAGGCTCCTTTGCAAACCTGCATTTGTCTGCTGTTGATTGGCATTTGCTAGAGCCAGCTGCTTCAGTATCTCCTCCATGCTGGCTTAAAAAAAACTGCCACTGGTTCTCCACCAACTGTGAGGGGGTTAGCTCGGCAGCGGGTGTGTGTGACCCCCGGGATGGGCTCCCCACACAAAACAGGCCCAGCAAACGGAGGTTGTGGTTTTCAAAATCAAAAAAGGTGCGGTTTATTTTCTATTTACAGTGACAAAACACAGCAAAGCAAAAGAAACATAACCAAAATAAATCCTGGTCAAGTTGACCTCTGACTAAACATACAGGTTTCCTAACTAACAACTGGGATCAGCCTAGTGCTGTCCTAGTCCCTAAGTCCCTGGTTTAGTAAAAGTCCAAACAAATAGCCACACAGGCTTTGCCTCACCGCACAGGGGTTCACTCTCCCTAGACAGTCCACACAGGTCTGGTTCCAGGCATGAGCTAACATCTAATGAAGCTGGGAGTTCTTATAGAGGCCTAAATGAGCTGACAAGGTTCAGCTGGTCTCCTCATCTCTGTCTGCACGACGCCCCACACTCTCCCTAGAGGTATGAGTCATCCATGAGCCCACTAGCCTTATACAACTCTCCACCTAGTTGTATAAGTCGGCGTAAAGCCTGAATCTGGGCGAAATATATCTACCCCCCTGGATGCAACCAGGTGACTTTACCTTCCTGCTGTCACACTAGCTGCATTGACCCTGCCCTTGATAAAACACAGTGGACCAACACCAGCAGCTGACATGGCACCCCAGACCATCACTGACTGTGGGTACTTGACACTGGACTTCAGGCATTTTGGCATTTCCCTCTCCCCAGTCTTCCTCCAGACTCTGGCACCTTGATTTCCGAATGACATGCAAAATTTGCTTTCATCCGAAAAAAAGTACTTTGGACCACTGAGCAACAGTTCAGTGCTGCTTCTCTGTAGCCCAGGTCAGGCGCTTCTGCCGCTGTTTCTGGTTCAAAAGTGGCTTGACCTGGGGAATGCGGCACCTGTAGCCCATTTCCTGCACACGCCTGTTCACGGTGGCTCTGGATGTTTCTACTCCAGACTCAGTCCACTGCTTCCGCAGGTCCTCCAAGGTCTGGAATCGGTCCTTCTCCACAATCTTCTTCAGGGTCCGGTCACCTCTTCTCGTTGTGCAGCGTTTTCTGCCACATTTTTTCCTTCCCACAGACTTCCCACTGAGGTGCCTTGATACAGCACTCTGGGAACAGCCTATTCGTTCAGAAATTTCTTTCTGTGTCTTAGCCTCTTGCTTGAGGGTGTCAATGATGGCCTTCTGGACAGCAGTCAGGTCGGCAGTCTTACCCATGATTGCGGTTTTGAGTAATGAACCAGGCTGGGAGTTTTTAAAAGCCTCAGGAATCTTTTGCAGGTGTTTAGAGTTAATTAGTTGATTCAGATGATTAGGTTAATAGCTCGTTTAGAGAACCTTTTCATGATATGCTAATTTTTTGAGATAGGAATTTTGGGTTGTCATGAGCTGTATGCCAAAATCATCAATATTAAAACAAGAAAAGGCTTGAACTACTTCAGTTGTGTGTAATGAATCTAAAATATATGAAAGTCTAATGTTTATCAGTACATTACAGAAAATAATGAACTTTATCACAATATGCTAATTTTTTGAGAAGGACCTGTATATCGCAGAGAATGCTGCAGTCAAATGTACATAACACACAGAATGCCAGAATAAGGTGTGTATAATGCACAGAATGCAAAGGGCATTGGTATGTGGCACACAGAGTGTAGAGGTTAGAAGTACACAAAGCACAGTGCAAATTTCCCCCGCAAGCAATACTCTTCCCCCTTTCTCCACTCAGAAAAAAATCCCCATTCCCTCCCCCAAAATTCACATGTACCAATTCCTTCTGCAAGCCAAAATTATCCTTCCCAGTACAAATCTCCCCCTCTAATGAAATCCCTATTTTTTGCACATATCTCCCCACCACAATTCTTCATTCACCCAAAATCTCTCCTCTCACCACAAGTTCTCACTCTCTTTTGAAACCCTCTCCTCCTAGCACATGCCTTTGCTCCAAAATCTCTAATCTCAGCACATAATAATCTTCCCCCCCCCAAATCTCCCCTTCTAACACGTCTACATCCCCTTAAAGCCTCTTCTCCCAGTATAAACATTCACCCGCTCCCCAAAATCTCTCCTCTCAGCAAAGGTCTTAACCACTCCAAAGTCTCCCCTTCTAGCACAAATTTTGTCCACCACCCCCTACATCAGGGGTAGGTAACCTCGGCCCTCCAGCTGTGGTGAAACTACATGTCCCATGAGACATTTGCTTGACCCTGACAATCACAGGCATGACTCCTAGAGGCAGAGCCATGATGGGATTTGTAGTTTCACCACAGCTGGATGGGCCGAGGTTGCCTACACCTGCCCTACATGTACTTGTTACGGAAGACAGCACACTTTCCCCCTCCATGCCTAAATTCACCAGACATTGCATGCAGCATGGTGAGCAGGAAATTCCTGTATGTCCATTAACTTATGTCATCTGATGTCAGAGCCAAGGAGGAGCCAGGGAAGCTGCCTGCACTCTGAATTATATTTACTTGACAGGCAGCATGGCAGGGGGAGAGTCTCACTGCTGCAATAGCAGGTTGCTCTGCCGTTGGGACCGGTTGCACAGTGCAGGAGATACAGGGCACATGTCCCAGGTTCCTAGCACTAGAGATGTCTCTATTAATAAATATGTGAAATAACAAAATATATATTTATATCTTTCAACTTAGAAATTTAGTGAATGAAGGAGAAAATAATATTCTGCTACTTAATTGCTGTTTGCAAAAAAAAAATAAATTAGGAATTATTTGTATTATTAGGAATTAGGAACACTGATATATAATAATGTTCTGTTCTTGTAGGATAACATACAAAGGCCATTTTTTTTCTTTCAGGCAAAATTACTATAGTGCCTTGTATATCAAAATATGTAGCATGAAATTCACATACAAAAGCTCTGATTTAATTATTTTATTTGCCTACCCTGTTCTGTTGAAGCTGAAGAAGGCGCCCAAAAGATGAAAGGCCCACCGTAACCCAACAGTGGTAGAAACTCTCAGTATATGAACCAAGGATCTTCCAGATAGCTGTGCAGTAGTCAGGGCCTTGGGAAGAGAGGAATATCTATGCCTTCTAACATCCCTATTGCCACTTTATAAGTAACACCACCTTATTGTAGTACTAGTCAACAGTTTCATATACTGTGTGTATATATATATATATATATATATATATATATATATTTGCACCCCTGCTTTCATAAAGATTATTTGGGCTCTAGGCTTGCAATTGCCTATAAAGAAACCTAAAAGAAAACAAATCAAATGTGACCTAATTATTAATATTATTATATTTTGATTGATTGATTAGGCATATTTTGATTTGATTGATTTTTCAGCAAAATATTGTTTAAAACAGTGTAATGCATTGCTCATTTGTTTATCTATCTTTAAGTCTATACCCAGAGGAAAAAGGCTTTGTGTGACTGCTAGTCTAAAAGTTAGCCTTTCGTGCTGTAAACAAAAAACACAATGTGGTAAATGGCAATTACTCTGAGAGCTTTTAATGCCAAGCATAAGTCAAAAACCTGTAAACACTCAGATATTATTTTTATCCATAGCACTAACTTCATCATTATAATTGTTATCCTCCTCCTCTGTACACATTATTAGAAATGAAATACTTCAAACTGTTACCTTGCTCATACTCATCATCATATAATAGCTTTGTGAATTGTGACAATAAACGTGTCCCTTCCTACTAACTGTGTTGGCAGGAACATCTTTGTTGGCAACATCATCACAATATATGAACTGTGTTATGTCATTCTTGGTTATTGCAAATGTTCATCAAAGGGCATGGTGTTCACAGTTTCCTGCCAATCTTCTGAAAACACTGCCATCATTAGCAAATGTATAAACTCGCTTTCCTACAGGTGGTAGCAAAGCTAGGTATCAATCTTGCATCATATGTAAGTTGTGGCAGACAAAGTTTTGTGTACCCTACAAAAATCTGAATAACAACAGACAGGCAGGGGCACACATTTTTTATGAACACTAATGCTGCGTACACACCATCGTTTTTCCTGTCATGCAAAAAAACGACGTTTTTCTCAACGTGATTCCTCGTGATTCCTCTCAAGCTTGCCTTGCATACACACGTTCATGAAAAAAAACGCTCGAGCAAAGCGCGGTGACGTACAACACATACGCCAACACGTACGACGGCACTATAAAGGGGAAGTTCCATTTGAATGGCACCACCCTTTGGGCTACTTTTGCTGATCCTTGTGTTAATAAAGTTTGGTGAGAGACGATTCACGCTTTTCAGCCTCGTGCTTTTCAGTCCGTTACAGTGCGACGAATGTGCTATCTCCATTACAAACGCTAGTTTTACCAGAACGAGCGCTCCCGTCTCATACTTGATTCTGAGCATGCACATTTTTTCCCCCTCTATACACACGCCCGTTTTTCGCAACGAGAAAAAGAATGACGGGAAAAACGACGAGAAAAAATAGAGCAGGTTCTAATTTTTTTCTGGGCAGTTTTCTCGTAGAGAATGACCGGTTTTCACGACCAGTCAAAAAAATGGCAGTTTTCTTGTCATGAAAAACGGTCGTGTGTACGCGGCATTATACATTGTGAAAGATTAATTTAAAAAATGCAAATGCAAATAACAGCTGAGACTGCTAACAAAGACAAATATATTTATAAGAGGCAACCTTCTTCCAAACCTGGACAACTGTTGGGGAATGAGTGCTGAGAGAAAAAATGCTGATTAAAAAACCTTGATCATTCTTCCCACTGCTGCAATCAATGGTACAAAATCAAATGGACACTTAAGCCTCGTACACATGATCTGATTTTCCGCAGACAAAGCGTCTGACCTTTTTCCCCAAAGGGCGTTGGCCAGGAATTTATCTTGCATACAAACGGCAAAAAATTGTCGGCCAACAAACACGAACGTACTAGACGTACTACGTGTTTTTTCAGCTCTTTAGCACCACCCTTTGGGCACCTTCTGCTAATGTTGTGTTTGGTGAGCATTGCTTCCAAGCATGTGTGTTTGTTCTTTGGACTTTTGTCCGACGGACTTGTGTACACACGATCTGAAAATCTGCCAGCAGACCGTTGTCCACGAAAATTCTTAAAGCCTGCCATCCAACATTTGTCCAATGGAGCATACAAACGGTCAGATTTTCCGCCAACAGGCTGTCAACACACAATTCACGTCTAAAAATCTGATGGTGTGTACGAGGCTTTAGTGCTTGTATAAGCAGAATACACAAATTATCTAGCTCCTTATCATAGACAGGTTTCAGCATTTAACTAAATTTTGCAACTAATAAGGGGGAGGCTTAGTGTGAACTGAGGAGGACTTTGCTGCTAGCATGGTTTGCTTTGCTAAGATTATAGGAGAAGTGGATCCAATATAAAATATTTATCCTTATGGATATCAAGGGTCTAACAAATTGATTTTAAAAGCACATTTTGATACTGTTCTGAACATGTCTGACCAAAAGGAGATATGTTTTTTTAATGATTTTAACTATTTAATGATCAATGCCACCCTAGATCATATTACAATAATTGTGCTTATTGTTACCTAAATAAACCTAAATGTCTATGTAGCAATACCCCCAGTTAAGAGGGCTGCAGGTATAGTTTTGGGCCTGTAACACACTGCTGTCATCAACCCCCAGTAACTGTCTCTAATCTCCCTTGGCACAGATAGCAGTAAATATGGGATTGTGAAACCCGTTAGCTAAGGGGATCACAATACCGCAATAAACATATAACTACACAGTGTATTTGCTTAACCACAAGTAACTTTTACTGAGTATAAAGCATCAAGTTAAACAATCATTCATATGCCTATGCAGAGCCCTGCAATGTTAACTGTTAAGCATATAAACAAGCAATAAGTTCTAATAGTATTACACACACTCAATGTCAATCAACTACGCTCGCGAGCTTCCCCCTCGTGGGCAAAGATGGCGCCCAAACAATGTCTAATTGCTTTACAGTCAGGTCTGACTATTGCAGATACGATGTTTCTGTTGGGAGGGATCTTCGCTAGCAATGGTGGTGCACTTTAAAGGGTATTTGTAATCCACAGGTATAAACAGTCATCTACTCGATATGCAATAAAGGATTCAACTATTGCTGCACAACACACGGTCCCTCTAGCGTTCAATGTAACACTCCGGTAACAGTGGTCCCTGAACAAGGGACACTGAGCCTAAAGATTAGTCAAATAATCCTTCAGCAAGTGCTCTCTCACCCGACCGGACCAGTCTGTACAACCGACTTCCGTAGCTGGGCTCCTGCACACAGTCTCACGACACCCGTAGTCTCCAATCCTCCCGAAAGTCCTTGGAAGGATGATGGACGAGGTGACTCTTGGGTTCTCCCTTGAAGGCCGGAAGGCTCTTTGGATCACAAGGCCCAACTCTCAGGCCCAGTCCAACAACAGACCCAGCACAGGCTTCACTTGCTAGGTGGGCGACGTCCAAAGAGACCCACGTGTTGCTCCGCTCCTCCTTAAATAGGCCTTCCCCAGCAGACCTTGCGCCGGGCAATGCACTGTGGGTGTACCGCTGCACACTGGGTATAGTAGTCTTTTGAGCTCCTTAAAGTGACACCCTGCTACATCTACATGTATAAGATATACCCCTACTGTGCATTCATGTGTAAGCCTTTTTGTTTGGAAGGGGAATAGTTATTTCTTTTAAAATTATTTTTTTATACAAAAGAATTAGGCATTCTGGCTATGTGTTCCTTTGTGTGAAACTTAATGCATTATAAATGCTCCTAAACAAATTATTCTAATCACCAGTCTGTAAAAGGCTGATAAGTGTAAAATTTAAATGTATTTTTATTAGGGCAATATGTACACACTTTACTGGACCCAACCACTGTCCCTTTTTGCTGATCATGCTTCCTGTCGCTGAATTTTAAAATGATTGTAAAGTCTCCTTTGTTTCCTATAAAAGTAACAAACATGTTATACTTACCTGCTCTGTTGCAGTGGATTTGCACAGAGCAGCCCCGATCCTCCTCTTCTCGGGTCCCTCTTCTGTGCTCCTGGCCCCTCCCTCCTGTTTAGTGCCCCCACAGGAAGCAGCTTTCTATGGGGGCACCTGATCCGAGACACAGCTTCCTGTGTGCATTCAGGCATGGAGCCGTGACCCGGCCCCACCCCCTCTCTCTCCTGATTGGCTAGCTGACTTTGATTGACAGCAACGGCAACCAATGGCACCGCTGCTGTGTCTCAGCCAATCAGGGAGGGACAATATCGGATGGCTGAGACACTCGTGGACATTGCTGGACAGAGAGGGACCTCAGGTAAGTGTTAAACACGAAAATAAAAACCCCTAAATGGACTTTAAAGACATTGGTGTAGTAATTTGTTTTAAAAAGGTATAATTTATTAAACTTATTACAAAAATGAACAATAAAATTAATTTGAATGATTACAGTTTCTGTACACAAAATCACCACACAGATTGCACTATGCAATTCTCTGGGTTTACCCGACGCATTTCAGAGTATCAAATATCTCTTTCTTCAGGGGTGTTATGAGAAGGTCAATCGTGTACAATATAGTGGTGACAAAAGGTCACAAAAATGATCCTATAACAATCAGTGGTACGATAGAATATATCTGCATTAAATGTATTTGAACAAACTCATGTATATTGTAGTGGTAAGTAAATAGGTCTTTCGCGCTAATAGTGAGTAATGAAATGTCAAAAAAAGTGCTGTTGTGCAAAAAACTGCAGAAACTGAACGTGTTCACATTACACGATAGTGAGTAAAATAAAGAAAATGTTTCTGCGCTAATTGCTAACACACCAAAAATGTGAAACAAAAGTGCTTAGATGCTTGTAAAACAATCAAACCATAAAAGAAAATGTCACTGGTGTCTGTGAAAAAAAAAAAAAAACATACAGAGAGAATAATAACCCTGCAAGTGCAATATAAACCATGTGAAGTGTAAATATACTAATGAATATGAATTAATAATGAATACAATAATCCATAATGATATCAAAGTTCCAGTGTGGAAAAATAATCTTGGAATATAGAATAAATAATGAGTGAAAAATAAGCAAATAGTCTCTGAGAGACTATTTGCTTATGGAACTTTGATATCATTATGGATTATTGTATTCATTATTAATTCATATTTACTAGCAGGGATGAGCCGAACACCCCCCTGTTCGGTTTGCACCAGAACCTGCGAACAGACAAAATGTTCGTGTGAACTTTAGAACCCTATTAAATACAATGGACTTGAACGTTCGAAATCTAAAGTGTTAATTATAAAGGCTAATATGCAAGTTATTGTCCTAAAAAGTGTTTGGGGACCCGGGTCCTGCCCCAGGGGACATGTATCAATGCAAAAAGAAGTTTTAAAAATGGCAGTTTTTTCGGGAGCAGTGATTTTAATAATGCTTAAAATGAAAAAATAAAAGTGAAATATTCCTTTAAATTTCGTACCTGGGGGGTGTGTATGATATGCATGTGAAGTGGCGCATGTTTCCCGTGCTTAGAACTGTCCCTGCACAAAGTGTCATTTTTGAAAGGAAAAAAGTCATTTAAAACTCACTCGCGGCTATTAATGAATTGTCGGCTCCCGGCAATACATTCAAAAGTCATTGATAAAAAAAAAAAAAAAGCGTTAGGGTTCCCCAGAATTCAATTACCGGGCCCTTCAGGTCTGGAATGGATATTAAGGGGAACCCCGCCGCAAATTAAAAAAAAAATTGACGTGGGGTTCCCCCAAATATCCATGCAGGCCCTTCAGATCTGGCATGGATTTTAAGGGGAACTCCACCCCAAATTTAAAAAAAAAATGGCGTGGAGTCCCCCTAAAAATCCATACCAGACCCCTTATCCGAGCACGCAACCTGGCTGGCCGCAGGGCAAAAGGGGGGGAACGAGAGAGCGGCCCCCCCTCCCTCCTGAACCGTACCAGGCCACATGCCCTCAACATGGGGAGGATGTCCCCATGTTGATGGGGACAAGGGCCTCATCCCCACAACCCTTGCCCGGTGGTTGTGGGGGTCTGCGGGCGGGGGGCTTATCGGAATCTGGAAGACCCCTTTAACAAAGGGGACCCCCAGATCCCGGCCCCCCTATGTGAATTGGTAAGGGGTACATTGTACCCCTACCATTTCACGAAGAAAGCATAAAAAAATGTTTTAAAAAAACACACAAACACCTTGAAAAAGTCCTTTATTTAAAAAAAAAAAAACATTCCAGCGGTGAAATCCAGTGTCCCGCGGCGATCCCGATGTCCAGCACTGTCCTTCATTGGTTGTGCCTGAGCGGACCTGATGGGGAACTCCCTCTCAGTGTTTTAAATTTATAGACCCGCCCCTTCTAAAGTTCCCCATGAGGTCCGCTCAGCGGACCAGATGCGGAACATGAGAAGGGGCGGGTCTATACATGTATTACCACAGTGAGAGAAGTTCCCCATCAGGCCTGCCCCCTCGGTATGTCGGACCCGCCTACGTCATTGGCTTGAGCGGGGAACTTCCTTCACTATGTAAATTTAAATTTACATAGTGAAGGAAGTTCCCCGCTCAAGCCAATGACGTAGGCGCGTCCGACATATTGAGGGGGCGGACCTGATGGGGAACTGCTCTCACTTTGGTAATACATGTATAGACCCGCCCCTTCTCATGTTCCGCATCTGGTCCGCTGAGCGGACCTGATGGGGAACTTTAGAAGGGGCGGGTCTATACATTTAAAATACTGAGAGGGAGTTCCCCATCAGGTCCGCTCAGGCACAACCAATGAAGGACAGCGCTGGACATCGGGATCGCCGCGGGACACTGGATTTCACCGCTGGAATGTTTTTTTGTTTTTTTTTTAAATAAAGGACTTTTTCAAGGTGTTTGTGTGTTTTTTTTAAACTTTTTTTACGCTTTCAATGTACCCCTTACCAATTCACATGGGGGGGCGGGATCTGGGGGTCCCCTTTGTTAAAGGGGTCTTCCAGATTCCGATAAGCCCCCCGCCCGCAGACCCCCACAACCACCGCGCAAGGGTTGTGGGGATGAGGCCCTTGTCCCCATCAACATGGGGACATCCTCCCCATGTTGAGGGCATGTGGCCTGGTACGGTTCAGGACGCTCTCTCGTCCCCCCCTTTTCCCCTGCGGCCGGCCAGGTTACGTGCTCGGATAAGGGGTCTGGTATGGTTTTTTAGGGGGACTACACGCCATTTTTTTTTTAATTTGGGGTGGAGTTCCCCTTAAAATCCATGCCAGATCTGAAGGGCCTGGAATGGATATTTGGGGGAACCCCACGTCAATTTTTTTTAAATTTGCGGCGGGGTTCCCCTTAATATCCATTCCAGACCTGAAGGGCCTGGTAATTGAATTCTGGGGAACCCCCACACCTTTTTTTTTTTTTATCAATGACTTTTGTATGTATTGCCGGGAGCCGACAATTCATTAATAGCCGCGAGTGAGTTTTAAATGACTTTTTTTCTTTCAAAAATGTCATTTTTTGCAGGGACAGTTCTAAGCACGGGAAACATGCGCCACTTTACATGCATATCATACACACCCCCCAGGTACGAAATTTAAAGGAATATTTCACTTTTATTTTTTCATTTTAAGCATTATTAAAATCACTGCTCCCGAAAAAACTGACGTTTTTAAAACTTCTTTTTGCATTGATACATGTCCCCTGGTCCCCAAACACTTTTTAGGACAATAACTTGCATACAAGCCTTTATAATTAGCACTTTAGATTTCTCCCATAGATTTTTCGAATTTGCCACGAACACCCCAATTTGTTCGCTGTTCGGCGAACGGGCGAACAGGCAATGTTCGAGTCGAACATGAGTTCGACTCGAACTCGAAGCTCATCCCTATTTACTAGTATAGTTTCACTTCATGTGGTTTATATTGCACTTACAGGGTTATTATTCTCTCTGTATGTTTTTTTTTTTTTTCACAGACACCAGTGACATTTTCTTATATTGTAGTGGTGTCACCAATGAAAACATTCCATAGAACTACTTAAAAACATACATAGACAGAACTTTGTCTCCATAAACCTCCTGCTTAAAATGGCTGGTCTTGTTGATATGCTTTAGAATTGCATAAAAATGATGCAACTGAAATTGAAAGAATGCCAGACTCCCCCAAGGGCCAAAGGACAGCTAGGGACGCTGAAGCCAAAAAAATAAGGCGTCTTGCTGTAGTTAAAAGTGATAAGATATGGAGGGGCGTGGCTGGCCGCGGAGCAAGATGGACGCTTAACCCACACACCCTGCTCAGCCCTGGGACAGCGAGCAACCCTCCACCTAACACAGCTGCCTTTCTCCCCTCTCTCCTACACCAGAGGGGAGCTGGAACTCTGAGGATCACAGCGGTATGTCCAAAAAGAAAAACCGCTGCACCTACAAATCGCGCTGCCTCACAGACTACTACACGCAGAGTCTCACAGGAACAGACATGCAGCACAGCCAGCTCATTCCGCGCCAGCAACAGAGGCACCACAGGGTCCAGCAAGCTCTCTGGAAGTCATGGACAGCATGGAGCCTGATTTATCACCTCAGCTAAACTCACCTGCTGATAGAGGTAAGCGGGCAGCACAGTCCCCAGCACCCTCTCCCTCCAAAGTCCCGCTGTACAAAAAACAGCATTGGGATGAGCCTCAGGAAAGTGAAAGTACACAGTAATCCCTGTCTGCTTTACCTGCCAGCGACCAGCCTGCCTCAGAATACACGCTGAAACTGATGCTATTGTCCCTTTAAAAGGACTTGCGTAATAAGCTCCGCTCATCCTTATCCTCCCTCAATTCGAGAGTGGATCAGATTGAGGAGCGCACACACATGCTTGAGAGGCAAGTCACGGAACATACCACTGCCCACCATGAAGCATCTGATGCATACCACCAGCACTCTCAAGAAATCCAATTACTACAAGCTAAAGTGATCGACCTCGAAGATCGTTCCAGAAGGAACAACATAAAGTTCAGAGGTATCCCTGAAACTATCAAACCTCCAGACTTCATCCACTACATCCAGCATCTGTTTCTCAAGCTCATTCCCCAACTATCAAAAGCTGATATTGCTATTGACCGTGCTCACAGGGTGACAAAAATGAATTACCTACCAGAAACGGTCCCGCGAGACGTGCTGGCATGTATTAATTTCTTCCAAACTAAAGAAAAAGTCATGTCTACAGCCCGCATTACTGCTCCCCTGCCTGATCCTTACTCTTCAATTTCACTTTACACAGATATCTCAGCTGCTACTGCGCAAAAGCGAAGAGAATTTGCTCCAGTCACTATTGTCCTCCGTGACCACAACATCACCTACAAGTGGGGTTTCCCCACCAAATTGATGGTGACATTCCAAAATCAGTCCACTACTATTTTCACTCGTAAAGAGGGCATCAAAAGACTGCTAAATTGGGGCCTCATCTCCTCACCCCCACCAGTGATGGACTCCCGCCGACCACAATCATCCGTACACGGCCGTGGCAACATCAACCGCGCCTCACCGCACGATCAACGCCTACGCTAATATCCTACTCTCATTCGAGGCCAACTATGTTCCTCAACGAGCGATCTGAACATTACTTCTCTCCGTAACAACTGAATGTCCCAGATGAGTATTCTATGTTCACTTTATTTATTTTTGCCTTTTGTTCCGCTGCTTTTTTTTCCTCTCACACTTCCCCCTGGATAACACAGAGTGCTAAGCACCCTTTCACAAGTTCTATACTATACTACAAGTTCAATAAGCTACTTTTATTGCTTTTTAAGTTTTCCTGTACCTACAGTTGTATTAGCAATTAATAAGTACTACTGTTGAATATTGAAAAGAAGTTTAGTGTCCGAATCAACAGGTGTTCTCCCCCTCCCCCCTTACGCACCCCAAAGCCTTGTTTTACATGTACTTACTATGGCTCTTAACATTGCCTCCCTGAATGTCAAAGGCCTCAACTCCCCCTTTAAGCATCACTTACTATGGAAAGAAGGACTGAGACTTAACGCAGACCTCATGTGCGTGCAAGAAACCCACCTCTCCTCTCTTAAACCACCATCTTGTTCTCATAAACAATTTCCACATTGCTTTTTTGCCACTTGCTTTTTTGCCAAGCTGGAGTCCTCATAGCAATATGCTCGACAGCAGCATTTCAGCTGATCCATTCAGAAGTAGACATATTTGGCAGGTATATCATGCTATATGCCTCAAATAATAACCATACAATGACAATTGTTAATATATATGCCCCCAATAGTTGACAAGGCCAGTTCTATAAAACCATCATGGGGAAACACCTTTCCGAGAGCACCCCCTAATCATTTGTGGGGATTTTAAGCAAATTATAGACCCACTCCTTGACTCCTCCAACCCAACAAGGAGAGAAACCACTGCTCTCTCATCCCTACTTCACTCTGAAACTCTATGATCCATGGAGATGCATACATGGCTCTAAAAAGGATTACACCTTTTTTTCGCACATGTAAAAATCCTATTCCAGGATAGATATGTTTCTGGTCGACAAATATACCCTCCAAACAGTACAAAATGCAAAAATTTACACCATCACGTGGTCTGACCACGCCACTATTCTGCTCAAGCTTTTTCCTCCTAATCCTAATCAATTTAAGAAAACGTGGAGGCTCAACACCTCCCTTATCTCTAGCCCTCATTTTCAGAAACATGCCGCATCTGCAACTGAGAACTACTTCCTGCTAAATACCGATTCTGTATCGAACCCCATTGCTTGTTGGAATGCACATAAAGCATGTCTCAGAGGTCTCCTTATTAAATTAGGGGCACATGAAAAAAAGAAACGCAATGCTACCACCACAAAAACACTAAATCAGCTACGCTCTCTTGAAAGTGCACACAAAGCCCAGCCCTTCCCACTCTTAGAAGCTGAACTACACAATATCAGAAGAAACCTAAGTGAACATTTATACTCTAACTTTGACCTGTCTCTAAAAAGGTTAAAACAAAATTTTTATGCACACCATAACAAACTAGGAGCCTGCCTCGCAAAGCAGCTGAAACGCCGCCTCGTGCACTCCAAAATCTCATACCTCACATTCATAACACATCCGCCTCATTATCCCAAAGACATAGCCAATCGATTCGGTCAATTCTATGCCAACTTATACAACTTACTTAGCACCGGTGATGCCCCCCCTCCCACACCAACTGATATAGCACAATTCCTAGACCACTTACACCTGCCATCTCTAACTCCCGACCAAATACACATCATTTCTTAACCCTTCACAATCCCTGAAGTGGAAAGCACTATAGCCTCCCTCCCTTCCACTACATAAAGCCCCTGGACCTGATGGCTTTAGCATGAATATTACAAACAATTCTCTGCATTGCTAGCCCCGTATTTATGCAACTCATTCAATCACACACTCTCCACAGGCTCAATACCTTCGGAAGCCCTTGAAGCAACCATCACCACGATTCTCAAACCAGGCAAACCTACTGACGATCCAGCTAGCTATAGACCTATTTCATTGCTGAATACTGATACAAAACTTTATGCTAAGCTCCTAGCCTCAAGTATTTCCAATATCATCCCTCACTTGGTCCCTCCAGATCAGCTGGGATTTGTTAACGGAAGGCAGGCATCTGATGGCACTCGCCGATATGTTGACTTGCTGCAATGGGTCGAACACCATTGAACGCCTTCTCTGTTCATCTCTTTAGATGCTGAGAAGGCGTTCAATAGGGTAGACTGGAATTACCTAAAAGCAGTCCTAGTGAAATTTGGCTTCTCTGGCCCTATACTGAATGCCATATTGGCTCTATACTCTTCTCCCAGCGCCAGAGTCATCAACCAGGGTATTTTTTCAGATCCCTTCCATATAACCAATGGAATTCACCAAGGCTGCCCCCCTATCCCCATAAATTTTTACTCTTATCATGGAACCACTAGCACACTCCATTCGTATGAACCCTGCCATTTCCGGCATTGAAATTGGAGAGCGCAACCATAAAATCGGCCTTTATGCAGAAGATGTGATTGTCTCTATTACCAACCACACTCAATCTCTCCCCTAACTTCATCATACCATGGACTAGGGATGAGCCGGAATACCCGTGACGCGTTAGAGGGGGAGGGGTTACCCATCCATGTCACGGGTGGCCCCACCCTCAGTTATAAAAGAACTGTCAAACAGCTTGTGCGTCATTAGCCTGGGGGGCTCTGGTGCAGGGAGGATTGTGTGTCGTTTTTTGCTGGAGTGGTGAGCCGGTGCAGGTAAGATTGGGCTTCGTTCCTCGCTGGAGAGCATCTCTGGAGAATGGATCATCGCTGGACATCGAGAATGGATAACAACACTGGACAGACTGGATTACATCGCTGGAATGTTTTTTTTTATTTTTTTATTTTTAATACAGGACTTGTCCCAACTGTGTCTGTGTGGTTTTTAAAATTTTTGACACTTTCTTTTGTGAAATGGTAGGGGTACAATGTACCCCGTTACCAATTCACATAGGGGGGCGGAATCTGGGGGTCCCCTTTGTTAAAGGGGGCTTCCAGATTCTGATAAGCCCCCCGCCCGCAGACCCCCACAACCACCGGGCAAGGGTTGTGGGGATGAGGCCCTTGTCCACATCAACATGGGGACATCCTCCCCATGTTGAGGGCATGTGGCCTGGTATGGTTCAGGAGGGGGGGCGCTCTCTCACCCCCCTCTTTTCCTGCAGCCTGCCAGGTTGCGTGCTCGGATAAGGGTCTGGTATGGATTTTTGGGGGGAACCCCATGCCATTTTTTTTTTCAATTTAAAATTTTTATTGAAAAAATTGCAGAATAACATCAATAAAAAAATAAGGACAAGCCACAGAGTAGATAATACATTCTGTTGCATGAGAATCTGACCGACAGAGTGCAAACATATATCAGGTCAATAAAGGCGAGCAGTTTAGGAGAGTCCCACCCCCTCACGTCCCGCACCCCATTCGGAATTACGCTGTGCAGGAAGCTACCAGGTCGGGGCCCCCGACTACTAAGAGTAAGCCATAGGTGTGTCTGCTACACTATAGACTAGATGAGGTCAGAGTATCAGCTAGTCGTGAGTCTCCAGATCAGTCCCTCGCTACAAGGAGCGACAGAGGGAAAGGATCAAAGCAGAGTTATCAAAGCTCAACTTAAGTAGCTTAGGCGGAGAAAAGATGTCCATTCCACTCTGGGTCCTAAAAAACGATTCCGTATATCTAATGGGTGCAGTAAAACTGAAAACACTGAAGATTATCCAACTCCCATCAATAAGGAACTAAAACTAAAATAAAATTTTGTCTGGGGGGGTAACTACCTGTGACAGATGCAGGATCATATCAGGAGACAGAGAAAAGGAAGAAGGAAGAAAAGAGAGATAAAAACTAGTGGGGAAGGGTAAGAGAGAGGGGGAGGGGTAGGAAAAGTGGGGTGGGGGTGATGAGGTACACGGAAGGCCAATGAAAAGGAGAAGTGAAGTCCCTATCGTGGAGAGGAAGGTTACCCGATTCCACTCCATTGAGATCAGATAACAACCCCAACATGCGAGGCCCATGGTTCCCAGATGAGTTTGAATTTGTCTACCGTGTCCAAAATAGCATTGGAGATCCTCTCCTGGGACATCATCCAAGATATTTTTTGTTTAGTTATTTGATAGGAAACAGTTGAGGATTTCCAGGCCCGGGCAATAGATATCTTGGCACCTTATAGAATGAAGCGAATCAGGGATTGAGATAGCTTGGGGGTTTTAGGGTTGGGATGATTGAGAAAGGCAATAGTAGGATCTTGTTTGATCTCAATGCCAGTGACCTTGCGTATGAGATGGAATATCTTATTCCAGTAGGCCCTGATTTTGGGGCATTCCCACAAAGTATGGAGGAGATTGCCCATATGGCCACACCCTCTGAAACAGAGGGGGGAGGATTGCGGGTAAAGTTTGGCCAAACGGGTGGGCACCAGGTACCAGCGAGTCATGACCTTGAGGCTCGCTTCAATAAGTGAGACATTTAAAACGCCTTTGAATGAGCGGGTAAAACTAGAGTGCCGAGAATCAAGATCCCAATCAATTTCCAAGTCTCTTTCCCAACCCACCATATAGGTCGCTTTCTCCAGAGGCTCGGCTAGGGCCGAGTAAATCAGGGAGATACCCCCCTTTGTATCTGTGGCTGAGGAGCACCATTGTTCATAATGTGTAACTGAGAGGGGGTGTGCGTTGCTTTTCCAGATCTGGTTGAGGAAGTGGGAAATTTGGTGAAACCGGAAAGTTTCGGAAGGGGGCATTTCCAAATTCAATTTGCAGTGTTTCAAGGTGAGGGGGCCATTAGAGTTGAAAAAATGTCCATTCCTGTATAGGCCCTTATCCAGCCATCACCTGAAAGCTTTGATGTCTAACCCAGGGGGGAATTGGGGGTTGTGGAAATTGTGGGCCAGTGGATGCCAGGCAGAATTCAGAAGTTTTGTGTTGCGTAGAGAGTCACAGAGTGTCATTGAGTGGGAAAGTGTGGGGGCTAGGATGGGGGGTGGTTTTTGGAAGGGCACCAGAGTAGGAAGTCCAAGATATGGCATGGAGTCGCTTCACGTTCCATGGTGACCCAATAAGGTTTTGGACCCTTCAGATATACTGTTGAGAATTGGCTTAGTTGGGCTGCTCGGTAATACCACCACAGGTTGGGTAGGCCTAGGCCACCCTTGGTTTGGGGCCTGAAAATAACACTTTTAGAAAGACGGTGGCCCTTCCCAGCCCTGATAAACCGGAAAATTGCAGAGTGTAATTTATCAATGTATAATTTGGTGACAGGTATAGGGAGGGAGCGGAAAAGGTACAGCAGCCTGGGTAACAGGGTCATCTTGACCGCATTAACTCTGCCTAGCCAGGAAATTTTATATAAAGACCATTGAAGGAGGTCATCCGTGAGTTTTTTAAACATGGGAGGGTAATTATGTTTATATAAAAAATCAATTCTAGAAGTGAGTTCAATGCCTAAATAGGGGATGGACGTAGAGTTCCATGTAAAGGGGAAGTTGTCTTTCAGTCTATCTACCAGGTAATGGGGAGTGGAGACATTCAGGGCTACCGACTTAGACATGTTGACTTGTAGGCCCGAGACCTGTCCGAAATCTGATAGTAATCTTACGATGTTGGGAGTTGATATGAGGGGGGACGTAATGAATAGGAGAACATCATGCGTGAATAGCGCACATTTGTGAGTCGACTGACCACAGCTGACCCCATGGATATCCGGGTGGAGTCTGATGGCGGTAGCCAAAGTTTTGATGGCCACCGCGAACAGGAGGGGGGATAGGGGGGAACCCTGTCTCGTGCCTTTCTTGATTAGGCATTGTTCTGAAAGATGTCCTTGAAGTCTGACCTGGGCTTTGGGCTGAGAGTAAAGGGCTCCCAAAATGTTGATAAAGTTAAGACCGAACCCCGATCTCTGAAGTAAAGCGAAGAGGTAGGGCCAGGCAACCGTGTCAAACACCTTTTGGAGATCTATAGATAGGAGGTATCCTTCCTGGGGGGCACCTCCATCCCACCTCGACTTCATAAGGGAAATAATGTCCACCGCTCTCCGTATCTGGTCCAGACCCTGCCTCCCCGGGATAAAACCCACTTGGTCTTTGAGAATATAGCAAAGGAATGAAGGAAGCCAATCCATTCGCTAATATTTTCGTCATAATTTTAACATCATTGTTGATCAAAGATATCGGTCTATAGTTACTTACTTCGCTGGGGTCTTTGCCCGTTTTGGGGATCACCGATATATAAGCCAAGTTAGCGGCAGCATCTAGGGGAGATTCCCTGCTCAGAGAGTTAAAGAATCGGGCCAGATACGGAGAGTGGGTCTCTGAAAAGGCCTTATAATAATGGATGGAGAAGCCATCGGGACCTGGGGCTGAGTCTTTTTTGAGATCTTTGATGACTGCCCGGATCTCAGATTCCTGGAATGGTGAGTCTAAAGCCCCATACACACGGTCGGACTTCCATCAGACTTTTCCGTGGTTTTTTGTCCGAACGGAGTTCGTCGGGAACACCCATAGCATACACACGCTCAGACTTTTCTGCAAACTTTCCCAAAACTTTTTGCAACATCACGTGGTTTTTCTGCTCTTTTCTGCTCTTTACCGCCACCCTTTGGTCAACTTCTGCTATTGTTGGTTGATTTTAACATTAGTTGTTTTGTCCATCGGACAAAAGTCCGATGGTTTTCTGTACACACGGTCGGACTTTGCTCCATCTGACTTTTGTTGGGCAAAAGTTTGTCTGTTTGCAGACCCAACTTTTGTCCGATGAAAACAAGAAAAAAGAAAAAAAAGTTTGTCCGATGGAGCGTACACATGGTCGCATTGTTGGTCCAACTTGCTCAAAATGAAGTTTGTTGCCCAAAAGTCCGACCGTGTGTACGGGGCTTAAGACAGAGCGATGAGAATCTTAGCGTTTCGGAAGGGTTAAATTTTCTAGGAAGGCGCTGAGGTGGACGGGGGATATGGGATTGTCAACTGAGTACAATAGGAATAGAAAGAATGAAAAGCCTCGAATTTTTTGGGGGTTTTGAGTCAGGGTGCCAGTCAGAGATCTAACTTTGGGGAGGGTAAAAACTCTGTGTTTGGGGGTAAGTTTGGCCACCAACTGTGGGCCAAACTTATCCGCCCGCAAGTAATGTCTGCCCCCAGTCCATCGTAGGTATTTTTCCGCAGTGGAGGTGAGGGCTAGGTTAAGGGCCAATCTGGAAGATTCCAATTTGGCAAGGGAAGTGGGAGTGGTTTTCTGTTTGTGGGCTGCACTAAAAGTTTTAAATTTATTTTCAAGTTTGGTTACGTCTGCTTTTCTTTCGCCCTTCAGTTTAGAGGAGTGTTGAATAATCTTCCCCCTCATCACAGCTTTGTGGGCTGCCCACAGAGTGCCAGGGGAGACGTCTCCTGTGTCGTTGGTCAGAAAGTATTCCCGAATAGCCCTTTCCAACATGCAATGCACAGGGTTGGAGAGGATTGTTTCATTAAGATGCCATTGTCGGGGTCCAGGGGGGGATATAGAATCTAAAAGTTTCAAAGTTACTATGGAGTGGTCCGACCATGGAACATCTTGAATGGAGGCTTGGGTGGCAGAATGTATATCAGAGGCGGGTATGAAAATATGATCTATCCTGGTCTAGGATTTGTGAGGTGCCGAGTAGTGTGAGTAGTCCTTCCCCGAAGGGTTAAGCTCCCTCCATGTATCGATAAGGCCAAGTGAGTGTAGAAGCCGAGCAATGCGAAGGCTGTGTTTAGGAGGTTTTTTGAGGTAAGGTATCCCATGGGATGATTTATCCATCCAGAGGTCGAAGGTGATGTTGGAGTCACCGCCCATAATCACTCTGCCCTCGAAATGAGGGGAAAGGGATGTGAGCATTGAAGATTTTTTTTTAGCCTGGCCTCGGTTGGGGGCATAATAGGATATAATGGTATATGGGGAACCCGCTATCGTGCCTTTAACTAGGAGATAGCGCCCCTCTGCGTCTTTGATCGTCTGAGAGTGAGTGAATGAAGTTTGTTTGGAAAAAAGGATAGCGACCCCCCTTTGTTTGGGGTCCGCATTTGTGTCATGGAGATCCCCTATTCAGCCGCGGCAGCCCTGCGCGCATGCGCGGTGGAATGCCGCTTCGGCGCACGCGAACGGCGCACGCGCAATGGTGTGCGCGAATGGCGCACGCACATGCGCCATGGCGCACCAATCAGAACTCTGACAGGCCTATTTAAAGAAGCCTAGTGGCGCTGACAGGTTGCTGGTTTGTCGTCAGCTTCCTGCCTTGTACCTGGTTTCCTGTATACACGTCTGAACCCTTGTTGTGACCCGGATCGACCTGACTACGCTGCTTCTCTCCTGGACCTGACCTTTGGCTTGCCTCTCGGACCTCTTCTGCCTGCCCGCTGTGTTTGACCCTCGGCCTGTGACTCGGACTTTCTACCAATCTCCAATCCCTGATCTCCTGCTTGTATTCCGGATTTGCTACTTGCCTCCAGCTCTGATTACCTGCTTAATATTCCTGGACTGATCACTTGTCTACTGTGTTAGACCCTCGGCCTGCACCCTCAGTACCTGTTTCTACAGCCAGTATCTGGACTCAGTCTACCCGCTTGGCCCCTGTAGTGCCCTGGACTTGTGTCTTTGCTTGGATCTTGTGAGAGCCCTCATCAGCCTGGTGTTAGGCCCTCAGCCTGTTCCTGGTCACCCGATCCTCTACCAAGACTTCCTCACCTGCTGGTAGCCAGTGCCTCTTCGCGCCATCCTCTCCCTGTTCCACCTCCGGGGGGCGGAGTGCGCCAAGTCGCAAGGGTGAACCACTCTCGGCATCTCCGCTTTGGTAAGTACACCCGTGACAATTTGCTAGGTAAAAGGTGGGATATGCGTGATGGAGAAAGGATGGCGTGTAGCTACTGGGGAAGTGGGTTTCTTGTAGGAGGAGTATATCTATGCCCCTAGAACAGTGTTTCTCAACTCCAGTCCTCAAGGCGCCCCAACAGGTCATGTTTTCAGGATTTCCCTCAGATGAAATGGCTGTGGTAATTACTAAGGCAGTGAAACTGTGAAACTGATCAAATCACCTGTGCAAAATAATGGAAAGCCTGAAAACATGACCTGTTGGGGCGCCTTGAGGACTGGAGTTGAGAAACCCTGCCCTAGAATTATAACTTTGGAAGGCTTTGCGCCTTTTAATGGGAGAATTCAGTCCCTGGGTATTATACGATGCTATCTTAAGCATCGCCTGGCCGGGGGATGGATCAGCCATGGATACAAAAGGATGAGAGTGAGCATATGTGGGATGGGCCTACCTTGGTCCTTGAAGATCGAGGGTTGGGTCTGGAGAATCCAAGCAGTAGTTCCAAGAGGAAGTTCCATAGTAGAATTGCCTTCCATGTAGATTCCTGGAGGGAACAGAAACAAATACAGGGTGAAGGAGTGGTAGTCATAGGATGGAGAAGGGATGAAAAGAAGAAGGAGAATAGAGAGGAAATAAGAAAATCAAGATGAAAAGGCTTAGTCAAATTTGACAAGGGTAGTGGAATTGCAGGATTGGCCTGCCCAGTCCTGGATCGGAGCCCAAAAAAAAGGAAAAATCTGGGCTCAGAAAAGTAGTAATCTCAGGAGAAGTTGCTGTCCTGATGCCACCGGAGGAGGGCACCTCCCTCGGTCACAACAGATGGAGTGGCATGCATGACCGCTCCGGCTGCCGAGTCCCCAGGAGTATTAAAAGCAAAAGGGATGTGGGACCGTGAGGCATGAGAATTGCAATACAAACAACTATAAAACATCAACATAAAAAGGGGCAGCATAAACAGAATAAGCTTGGTTACGAGTGTATCATGGTACAGCATAAAGTATAATAACATTCTCTGGAGGTGATGTTATAGTGGTAGGGAGAGGTAAGATAAAAAAAAAAAGGGGGTGGGGGGTGGGGAAGAGAAAACACCAAGTCTAAAACAACCAGCCAGGTAACGTTAACAAAAGCTAGAGTAGTCTGATATCCTTGATGGGAAGTCCATCCGAGGAAGCCAGAGCAACAAAAAATAACAAAACATCAGAAAATGAGGAGCAAAAGCGTCAACAAAAACTCTCCTCGAGAACATCGAGGGGTGGCTATACCAGGGGCATAGACAAAGGCAAACTTATGGTTAGGAGTTAGGTCCAGAAAACCAGTGGGTGTAGGTCTGTGCACTACACAGTGGGGGGGGGGGGTAAAAATTCCCCTAGGAAAGACCACTATTCCAAGAGATCAGGTAGTTCGGGGGTTCATCTTGGGGGGTGAGATTCTCGTTGTCTCTTTGATAGCTGCTTGTTCCACAAAGGCGTGAGGGGGCTGCCAGTCGGCGGACGTTTGGAGGAATTAGGACGAGGGGACAACTCCCGACGTGGCAAATCCTGGGTGATGAATCCAAGGCGTAAGAGCAAAACGTTCACCTTCTTGAAAGCTTGAGAAGCTGTAAGACTTGTCTTTATGTTGGAACTGTAGGCGGAATGGAAATGACCATCGGTATTTAATGGAATTCTGTGAAAAAACTTCTAGAAGAGGTTTCAGGGTCCTCCGGTTTTGGATAGTGGTCGGGGAAATATCTGCAAAGATCTGTAATTTTTGGCCCTGGAAAGCAATGTCTTCCAGATTGCGGGAATGCTGCATGATTTCCTCCTTCACTCCATAATAGTGGGGTTTAACCACTATGTCCCTCGGGAGCCCATCCGGGCGGGGGAGTTGCAGAGCTCTATGGGCTCTGTCCAGCTTAAGTTTATGATCTGGGATGTCTGGTATGATTTCTCTAATGAAGATTCGGACGGTTTCTGGAATATTTGTAACCTATTCGGGGATGTCCCTGATACGAAAGTTGTATCTTCTGCTTCTGTTCTCTAAATCGTCAATTTTTGCAAGTGCAGTTTCAAGCTGGTCTTGCAATGTCAGGATGCAAATTAGTTTTGGCTGGTACGAGCAGCTGTGTTATCCACGGCCTGTTCAATGGCATCTATGCGGGCCCCAAGGCTCTGCAGGTCTGCTTTAATAGAGGATGTAATTTGGGAAGCATTCTGGGCTAAACCTGTTGCCAGCATGTCAGAGAAACAGTGTAACAACTGGGCCATGTCATTCTGGGGAATTGAAGGCTGGGAGAAGGCCTGCTGTATGCCTGGGTGGCTGAGGGGAGAGTTCAGCATGGGAAAATGCACCATGTCCACCATGGTCCTGCTGATCAGTGACTCTGTGGACGCTGGAGAAGCAGGGTGTGGAGGTAGGGTACTCACAGGGGTTGCCAGCAAAGGGAATGCGTGCTGGGTCGGTGTAGGAGGATCCGCTATGGAGTCTTGATTCCCTGTGCCTCCGCATGGAGAGGCCGCGGCCGCTATATTGAGGGCTGTGGGGCCTGATAGGCCAAAATCGAACTGCCGGCTGACCTCCTGCTTTTCGTTCACCCCGGGCATTCAATCCGGTGTTATGCCCCTTCCGCAGGCTGAGGGGGACTGTTACGGGGGGTCCCGCTAGTGAACTCTGCCCTGGGGATCTCAGAAGGCCGGAAGTCCCACGCATGCGCACCCCCATGCCATTTTTTTATTATTTTAGTGCGGGGTTCCCCTTAAAATCCATACCAGACCTGAAGGGTCTGGTATGGATTTTTAGGGGGAACCCCATGCCATTAAAAAAAAATAATGGCGCAGGGTTCCCCTTAATATCCATACCAGACCTGAAGGGCCTGATATGGAATTTGGGGGGACCCCCACGCTTTTTTTTTTTTTTGGTTGGGGGTTCCCCTTAATATTCATACCAGACCCAAAGGGCCTGGTAATTGACTAAGGGGGGAACCCATGCTATTTTTTTTCAATGACTTTTATCTGTATTGCCGGGACCCGACAATTCATTATAGCCGCGATCAGTTTTAAATCAGTTTTCCTTTTGGGCTGCCCTTACAAAACTCCTTTCCTCCATCCTATCTACTTCTATCTCACTCTCCTCACAATTGATCCTTTTGGATTTAGGCTTTGACTCCTGGCCTTCAGCCACTCACCCCATTCTAACTCACGTCCTTATTGCTACCAGGCTGACAATTGCTAGAAAATGGAAATCTACTGAGCCCCCCTCACTAAACAACCAATGTCTCATGGAATTCATATATGCCAGGGCCCACCTGATATTCCCTGCATTCCTAAACAGATGAAACCCCTGGTTAGTTCACCCTAAATGTATACCCCTACCTTAACCTCTTACGCTTACAACAGAACTCTAAAATATTGATACCCGAAGGGATCACCTGCTCTATCACTACTATCACTGATGTGTGGCCCTAGCCATTACAGGCCACACACCATTGTTATATTGTTGTTCATTCTCAGTTATGGAAGGACAGTTGTTACATTACAGCTGATCATACCTGTACACACTGTTGTAATGTTGAACTGCTACCTATATAATGAGTTCCCTATCTTTTCTATATTACCAATTATTGACAACCATTTTGTATCAAAAAATGTTGTAACATGGGAGGTTGGATGTGTTGTCTCTCCCTCAAGACACAGTATGTTCCCAGATGGGGTGTCTGGGGGGGGGGGGGATAATGCACTTCGCCTCTTATTTCACTAAAGCATTTCCGATGTTCAACCTATCCTTTTGATTCTGTCATCTGTAAACAAATGACTATGTACCTCTACTATATATTGAAGTATGACGGATACTATTTTGCCATGTTGGACTCGAACATCGGCTGATCGATCGTTCGCCGAATTTCGAACATTATGGGCCGTTCACGCCAAATTCGAGTGGCCCGTCACGGCCCATAATTCACTGCGGCCTCGCAGTGCATTGCTGGCTGATGATTGGCCAAGCATGCACTATGGCCCGCATGCTTTGGCCAATCACAGCGGTTGTATATATATTTATACACTGTATTCAGTTTAGCTAGATCTGTTCCTGTTATTTTCTATACTGTGACAGGCAGGCAGGTGATTGTTCTAGCTGCAGTCAGTGTTTCACTTAGTGTACTATGTGCTTTGCATAGCGTTCACCTAAATCTTACCTGAATACAATTGCTGGTTTTCTCATAAAAATACAGGCAGTGAGGCAGGGACCTCCTGTATTTTGTTTTAGTGTTCTTTGCACAGTGTGCACCTAATTCTTACCTTAATACAATTGCTGGGGTTCTCATACAAATACAGGCAGTGAGGCAGGGACCTCCAGTATTTTGTTTTAGTGCTCTTTGCACAGTGTGCACCTAATTCTTACCTTAATACAATTGCTGGGGTCCTCATAAAAATACAGGCAGTGAGGCAGGGACCTCCAGTATTTTGTTTTAGTGTTCTTTGCACAGTGTGCACCTAAAGCTTACCTGAATACAAATACCCAAAGGGGCTGGTAATGGGCTGGGCGGGGTGGTACCCATGCCATTTTTTCAATGATTTTCATCCATTCTGCCGGGACCAGACATTACATTAAAGCCGCAAGCAGTTTTAAATTACTTTTTTTCCTTTAGAAATGTGTGCAGGGACAGTTCTAAACTTGGGAAACACGTGCCACTTCACAGGCATACTTTAGATACCCCCCAGGTACGATATTTAAAGGAATATTTCACTTTTTTTTCCCACTTTAAGCATCATTAAAATCACTGCTCCCGAAAAAACTGCTGTTTTTAAAACTTTTTTTTGCATTGATACATGTCCCCTGGGGCAGGACCCGGGTCCCCAAACCCCTTTTAGGACAATAACTTGCATATTAGCCATTATAATTAGCACTTTTGATTTCGAACGTTCGCGTCCATTGTATTTAATAGGGTTCTAAAGTTTGCGCGAACTTTCAGTCCGTTCGCAGGTTCTGGTGCAAACCGAACCGGGGGTGTTCGGGTCATCCCTATGAATCAACTGTGTTTACTCTTTTTAAATCATAATGACAACAGAAACTACCCAAATGACCCTGATCAAAAGTTTACATACCCCAGTGCCTAATACCGTGTATTGCCCCCTTTCACATCAATGACAGCTTGTCAAAAGTCTTATGTGGTATTTGTAGATGAGGCTTGTAACGGGAGGGCCCGTGGAACCCAGAAGTTCTTAGAAAGTATGAGCCAGGAAATAATGGACATTGAGAATATGTCTTGGATTGCTTTAAACAGGACATCTGTAAAGGACTTTTTACTGGTTGTTTGATTCTGAACTCAACAGGTTAATTTAGAGATGCTGATGGGTTCAGTGAATTGTGATAATTAACTCTATAATTGTGTGTATTGTAAATTAGCAGACAGACAGTCTGGGGAACGTAAAGGTTATGCATAGTCATTTAAGCTGTAAAGGGATTAGCAAATGAACTCACCTGTTGTCTGCTAAGAGATGTCAGAATAATGTGTATTGGGGGAACCATTATGTGATGTTGTGGGTGGAGTTGTTCATTTGGACTACAGTATTCTTTTAGTGTATATAAGAGCCTGTTTTTCTCAATAAAGTGTCAGACCAGTTGTAAACCTCATACAGAGCGTTTGTCTCGTATCTGGGGGAGAATTATTCTTATGGGTCTCGGTCGCCTGACTGTGGAGTGTTGGTAGCTGATGTGTGTTCAGAAAGAGAATATCCTAAACGGCGTTAACCCCTTTCGTATTGGGATTGCCATCACAAGGCTCTTTATCTTCTTAGATGGTAAAGCTGCCCATTCCTCTTGGCAAAAAGCCTCCATGCAAGACAGCCCAAGAATTGACAGGAACTGAACTGCACGTTTGAGATCTCCCCAGAGTGGCTCAATAATATTGAGGTCAGGAGGCTGAGATGGCCACTCCAGAACCTTCACTTTATTCTGCTGTAGCCAATGGCAGGTCAACTTGGCCTTGTGTTTTGGATCATTGTCATGTTGGAATGTCCAAATACGTCCCATGCGCAGCTTCCTGGCCGATGAATGCAAATGTTCCTCCAGTATTTTTTGATAACATACTGCATTCATCTTGCCATCAATTTTGACCTAATTTCCTGTGCCTTTGTAGCTCATACATCCCCAAAACATCAGTAATCCACCTCCGTGTTTCACAGTAGGAATAGTGTACATTTCATCATAGGCCTTGTTGGCTCATCTCCAAATGAAGCGTTTATGGTTGTGGCCAAAAAGCTCAACTTTTGTCTCATCACTCCAAATTACCATATTTATCTGCGTATAACACGCACAGGCGTATAACAGGCACCCTAATTATAAGAGGGACGTTTTATGGAAAAAAACTTTCAACAGCCCCTTTTACATTACAAAGCCCCCCCTGCACATTACACAGACCAAAGCCCCCACTGCACATTATACAGACTAAAGCCCCCCCCGCACATTGCACAAATCCCCGCACATTATGTAGCTCCCCTTTACATTACACAACATTTTCCCCCTGCACAGTACACATTGCACAGCCCCCTTGCACTCCCAGGAGACCCCCCAGTCTCCTGGGTCAGCACTTCCAGCGTACTCTAAAGTTTTAAAACAATCACTGCCAGTCACTTCTCGTACATACTGTGTCACTGTTCTTTCTGGCTGGTCACATGATCGCTCTCCTCTGTTTCATGTGACCGCTCTCTTCCTCCAATCTTAAACTACACTCAGAGGGGGAGGAGGAGCTGGAGGAGGCGAGCGGCCAGAAAGAACAGGGAGAATGAGGTATGTGCGGGCTATGACACTTCAAAGGATGTGAAGGGACTCGCAGTGATTTTTTTTAAACTTTATAGTACGCCGGCGGGCTGTCCCAGGGCTAGGAGAGGCGGGACGGCCGGCATGACACCCCTGCCCAATCCCCGCCCTCCGTTGGTAAAAAGAAAGCGATATAGGCGTATAACACGCACCCACGATCTCCCCCTGATTTTAAGGGGAAAAAATACAGTACTTTGTGCCAGGATTGTCTCTGTGCTGTTTGGCGTATTGTAAGCGGGATACTTTGTGGCATTTGCGTTGCAATGGCTTTCTTCTGGCGACTCAACCATGCAGCCCATTTTTCTTCAAGTGCCTCCTTATTATGCATCTTCAAACAGCCACACCACATGTTTTCAGTGAGTCCCTGTATTTCACCTGAAGTCATTTTTGGGTTTTTCTTTGCATCCAAAACAATGTTGCTGGCAGTTGTTGCTGAAATTTTAGTTGGTCTACCTGACCATGGTTTGGTTTCAACAGAACCCCTTATTTTCCACTTCTTGATTAGAATTTGAACACTGCTGATTGGCATCCTCAATTCCTTGGATATATTTTTTTTATATCCCTTTCCTGTTTTATACAGTTCAACTACCTTTTCCCGCAGATCCTTTGACAATTCTTTTGCTTTCCCGATGACTCAGAATCCAGAAACGTCAGTGCAGCACTGGATGAAAGATGCAAGGGTCTATCAGGATTCCAGAAACTCATTCACCTTTTATACACACACTAATTACAAGCAAGCAGATCACAGGTGAGGATGGTTACCTTCAATAGCCATTCAAACCGTTTTGTGTCAACTTGTGTGCATGTTATCAGGCAAAAATCACCAGGGTATGTAAAGTTTTGATCAGGGTCATTTGGGTAGTTTCTGTTGTGATTATGATTTAAAAAGAGTAACAGTTGATTGATAATAAATGGCTTCAGCCGAACACTAAACATGAGTGAAAGAAAAGTTTTTGTAGTATCATTCATATTCTCTGAAAACTGGCCAAGAAATCATAAATTCGGCCAGGGTATGTAAACTTATGAGCACACCTGTAAGTCAGTATTGAGCAAATGGTTTTGTCAATAGATAAGTCATTTGGCTCACTGGTATGCATAACGTGCAATGCATATCACCCAAACTGGGCCCACAGTATCAATGTGAGAAAGAAGGACTCAAATAATATGTCATACCTTGCACATAAACCCCCGGCCACGCATGCGTAACATCAGTGTGACGTAATGCCGCCATGCGCACGCGGGCCACCAACACAGAAAACCACTCCAGCAGACTGCGCATGTCCGCTGTAGTAGTAAGATGGAGACCAGACGAGATAGTTGATTGTCTATAGTCTGCATAGAGAGCTGCCATGGTTTACCAGATCCGGGCAGCTGTGTGTGCCAGGCACCCAACGGTCCACCCCCAGGGGGTCAGTCAACATGTATCCATGAATTTCATGCATTAATTATATTTGGTCACTATAAAAAAACAAACCACAGGGGGGCACAGAACAAGTTCAATGTAAATTTTACTATGGCTTATAAAAAATGAGTGTATAGCATTTTTGGATGTAGAAGTATATAGAGGCAATGAGGGTACCCTTGGCAGTAACCTCTATAGGAAACCTACAGCAGGAAACAATATCCTGCATGCATCCAGCTGTCACCCCCAGACATTGCTCAACTCTATACCATATAGCCAGTACCTGCGGACTTGGCGGAATTGCTCTGATGATGCAAGCTTTAAAATAGAGGCTCAAAAACTCTGTGATAGGCTCTTACTGAGCGGCTACTCGCATGCCTCCGTTAAAAGAGCATATTAACAGGCATCATCACAAGATAGAAAAAAACTAATATATACACAAAAACCCAAAAAATATGCTTTTGTTTACGCATTACGAAATATACAAACCAACAAGCCAATGTTAACAACATTGTCAATAAGTAATGGCATATGTTGTCCTTTGATTCCATATTAGGACAATTTGTTCCTGATCATCCCCTCTTTACATTTAAGAGGACATCATCGATCAGAGACAGACTCATTGTCAGTGAATATAAGGGGGAATCTAGAAAAAACCTGTGCACATATAAAGGCACATTTATGTGCTGAGCCTGTAACTATTGTAAATACATGCTTACTCAAAGAATCTTATTTTCCCTAATGGTCAAACATTCCCTCCTAGGCACTTTGCCAATTGTAGAACCATCGGAGTTGTTTATAAGCTATTCTGCGATTGCGCCGGTTTTTATATTGGCAAGACAAAACTTGAATTCTGGAGACAAACATATAGGCACATAAGAAGTATGCAAATTAATAACCCCGATTTAGCTTTGGGCAGACATGCTAAAATAGTACATGGAGGCAAATTTCCAAAAATAAAATCACATCCACCCCAGCTCCAGAGGAGGAGACTGGAATAAGATCCCCCTCCAAATGGAGCTGTGCTGGATACATAATCTCAAAGCTACATTTCCGCCAGGCCTCAATGAGGCTATTTGCTTTAAACCCTTTCTTGAGGGCTTTTCCTCAGGGGGAATGGAGAAATAAAATACAGTATATCCATGTGCATTCCCTGGTCCTTTATATGCACCCCCATATACAAGTAATGTAGGTAAACCTTCTATGTGATTAACCAACAACTTTTTGAGCTCCAACATTATATTGGAATCTTATGTATATCCATAATGTCAATCTTGCTAATTCCGCTAAAAACTTTATTATATCTTTTTGTATATAAATATTGTCCTGTGATTAATGGTTAATCTTGATCAGTGTTCTCCTGTGTCTTCCTTACCCCCTGCAATTTTTCATTATTATTGCATTTCTGCCACCTACCACTAGAGGGCTGGGGCGTTTTTTTGTTCTGTGCCCCCCTGTGGTTTGGTTTTTATAGTGACCAAATATAATTAATGCATTAAATTCATGTTCATGCTTATCGGAATCTGGAAGCCCCCTTTAACAAAGGGGACCCCCAGATCCCGCCCCCCTATGTGAATTGGTAACGGGGTACATTGTACCCCTACCATTTCACTCAAAAAATGATAAAAATGGTAAAAAAAAACACACACACAGCTTGGGACAAGTTCTTTAATAAAAAAGAAAATGACGCAAGACCCGCTTGACAGCTCTTAAATAGCCTAGGGTGGGGTCAGGGCGGGGGGGGGGTCACCCGTACATGTACCCGTACATGTCACTGGGTAACCCTGCTGTGTTTCCCCGTTGCGTCAGAGGGGGGCGGTGTCACCCGCGTACGTCACGGGTGGCCCCGCCCTTGGCTATTTAAGAGCTGTCAAGCGGGTCTCGCATCATTAGGCGGGCGTCTCCCATGGAGGCAGATTCAATCGTGGTGGCATGTATCGTCGGGTCGTGGAAGGATTACATCGCTAGAATTTTTTTTCTTTTTTATTAAAGGACTTGTCCCAAGCTGTGTGTGTGTGTTTTTTTTACCATCTTTGTCACTTTTTTGGGTGAAATGGTAGGGGTACAATGTACCCCGTTACCAATTCACATAGGGGGGCCGGGATCTGGGATCCCCTTTGTTAAAGGGGGCTTCCAGATTCTTATAAGCCCCAAGCCCAAAGACCCACACAAACACCTGACAAGGGTTGTGGTGATGAGGCTCTTGTCCCCATCAACATGGGGACATCCTCCCCATATTGAGGGCATGTGGCCTGGTACAGTTCAGGAGGGGGGGCGCTCTCTCATCCCCCCTCTTTTCCTGTGGCCTGCCAGGTTGCATGCTCGGATAAGGGTCTGGTATGGATTTTTGGGGGGAACCCCACGCCATTTTTTTAAAATTTTGGTTCGGGGTTCCCCTTAATATTCATACCAGACCCAAAGGGCCTGGTAATGGACTGGGGGGGGGGACCCATGCCATTTTTTTCAGTGAATTTTATCTGTATTGCCGGGACCCGACAATTCATTATAGCCGCGAGTAGTTTTAAATGACTTTTTTCCTTTAGAATATTTGTGCATAGACTGTTCTAAACATGGGAAACATGTGCCACTTTACAGGCATACTATAGACATCCCCCAGGTACGATTTTTTTTTTTAAAGAATGGGTTTTTGTAAAATTGGCTTTTGTTGTGAGTTGGTGGTATTTTAGTGTTTTCATTATTTTTAAAGGTTTATTTATGTTGATAGGGCCTTTATTGTAGGTTAAATCATTTGTTTTTAGTTTTCAGCAGAAATCCCCTAGAATAAAAGTGGGATTTTGTTTCATGGTGTATTATTTGAGGGTTTTCATCAATTTAGTTTTCATTTCAGGAATATATTGACTTTTTTATTTTAAAGAGTTTTTTTTTTTTTCAGATGTGGCATTTCAGGTTTTTATTTTATTTTGGGAGTTCTTGATTTATATTCTATGTTGATAGGGCCTTTTTAACTTTGGGGTGCTCAAAGTGCAGCATTAATTTGTTCCTGGCCATATGTTCTTGGAGCTGTCTTTTCCTTGCAGCATGCTTCTTCATCATATGAAGGAGAAATTAAACAAAGTGCAAGAACAGTGTACACCTAAACCACCTCACATTAAATCACTCACATTTCATGCACCCTCATCCCCAGAGGTAAAATAAAGTTTAGACATACACCAGTTACCTGTGCTTTTTATCTCTGGCACATTTTTGGCTAAAATTGCAAATAAAAATTCCCCTGCTGTTGGCCAATTTTACACTACTGGGTTGCAACAGGAACTTGTAGTTTCCATTAGAAGTTCAGGTGACAACTAGACATGTTTTTCACTTTTTGTTATGATTCAAAATTCAAACAACTTTCTCGTTATTCTGTGATTTGCGTGTATCTGAATCTCCAAATCACAATAGTAATGCATTTCAACAAACCTGAAATAAATTAACCACTTGCCGACCAGCCGCCATCATTATAATGTGACAGATTGGCTCGTTCCCGCAAATCGCCGTAGGTGTACGTTGGCTTTTTTAAGAGCCATAGCAGGGAGCGGGGGGACCCAATGTGCATAGCCAGCAGCCGCAATGTCCCCTGGCCATCCGCAATCGTGGAAAATAAATCCAGAACAGGGATCTGTCAATGTAAACAGATCCCTGTTCTGACAGGGGAGGAGAGAGATCTGCTGTTCTTAGTGATTAGAAACAGTGATCTCTCTCCTCCTCCAGTCAGTCCCATCCCCCCACCGTTAAAATCACTTCCCAGGGAACATATTTAACCCCTTGATTACCCCCTAGTGTTAACCCCTTCCCTGCCAGTGACATTTACACAGTAATCAGTGCATTTTTATAGTACTGATCGCTGTATAGAATGTCACTGGTCCCAAAAAAAGTGTCAAAAGTGTCCGATCTGTCCGCCGCAATCCCGCTAAAAATCGCAGGTCACCGCCATTACTAGTAATAAAAATTAAATATAATAAAAATGCCCTAAATCTATCCCCTATTTTGTAGACGCTATAACTTTTACCAAAAATATGTAGAAGAATACAAATTGGCCTAAGCTGATGAAGAAATTTGTTCTTGTTTTTTTACATTTATTATAGGAAAAAGTAAAACATATTAATTTTTTCTCAAAATTTTCGCTATTTTGTTGTTTATAGCACAAAAAATTAAAACCACAGAGGTGATCAAATACCACCAAAAGAAAGCTCTATTTGTGGGAAAAAAAGGACAACAATTTTGTTTGGGTAAAGCATTGCATGACCACGCAATTGTCAGTTAAAATGACATAGTGCCGTATCGCAAAGAATGGCCTGTTTATTAGGGGAAAAAAATCTTCCAGTCTGTAAGTGGTTAAAATGAAAACAACAAATTCATTCATATTGATTTGTTTCATTCATTTGCAACTTCAGAGGGATTTATAAATTCAATAATATGTTTCACACCCTGTATTGTTATGATTGGTCAAAGTCACAAGCAAGTCGCAATGCAAAGTCATACTGGAAGTCACACGACTTTGAGGTTGTATTCTAAATGTTTAATGCATCCAAAATAATATAACAACATTACAAATGAATCCAAACCTTCTAAAAAGAAAATACAAAAATATGAATCAATTTGGAGGAACGAATATACAAAACAAATCCAAATATATTAAGTTAATTCCGAAAATGAATCATTCTAACATAACAAATATGATGAAACAAAATTATGAACATAACGAATGAATCAAAAACAAAAGAACACTATTAGGAGACAGGGACAAAATTGTTTTCACCCTATAACAGAAAGTTCTTGAACAAGACCTTCGTGGCAGGATCACCAGGTATTATTTTAATACAATTTGCAGGTTTTTAAAATTACTTTTAATGTGTTAATATTTTAGTGATTAGGTTTACATAATTTTAACTGAACAGTTATCTGAAGGGGGTTTCAGGGTAGTTGTACTGTCTGGCAGGTATATCTGAATCAGAAGACTGGCAGAAGACAATAAAAAATTCTTTGGCAGGTAAAATAGTTCACATACTTTATATCTTTTCAACTACCGGTATGTATTTAGTTGTTTTCCTGTTAAATCTGTTTTAAGGGAAGCACAGATTTCAATTTATCCGATAACAGGGTCACAACAAAAGCAGTAGATTCATTAAAACATACGGAAAAGCATTGCAAACACAAATTATCAATTATTTTTGCCACTGGGCAGGGGCTTGCAGCTTACACAGAACATACCAAAGGAGGTTGACAAAATGAATGAAAAACAGATGTCTGAAGATTATTTTCCTAGTTATGAATCCTATGGTCAGATTTTCTTAACATTATATGTGTTCTGTTTAAACTATTCAGTTGTTTTCACTGTGGTATTTGTATTATTAGATCTTGATATATTCAATTGTAAATTACTAAACCAAAACTGCATTGTCATCAACATTCTGACAGATACATGTAAACAGTCTTAATAAGATATTTTATTATAGAATCACTAAAGCACAAATAAGTTAAAGAAATATGTTTTCTATTTAGTGATGTCTTTTCATAATTACTTCTTCAAATGCATTAGCTGACATATGATAGGTAATGCCTAATATAATTACTTATCTTTTCATTGCTTTGTAATAGAAAATGTCAGATATAGTATCAATAAAGAGTGGAATTGGTTTTACAGTCCTCATTAAGTGCCCAGTCAATACTATAATGTAAATTTGATTAGAGTACCACAATGAGTAGAACTATGCAGTTGTCCATCCTTGTTTTCCTAACATTGGTGTTAATTGGTTTTATCAGCTGCAAGGTGACACCCAGTTTGGAGAGATCAGAACAAAAAATCTGCAAAAATAATTAACCATCTTTAGCCAAGTCACATTGCCAGCAAATAAATGTATTTGATGTTACTGGCAATAGATTTTAGTGAAGGAACAACTGAATTTATTTTACAAACTTTACCTACGAAAAAACGGGCAATGATTTGCTGTGAGTTTTGTTTTTAATTATCCTTATAACATTTATCTGAATTATCATAGGTGACTCCTAGCTTTTTTTAAACAAAGATACATTTTAGGAAGAGCATAAAAGAAACATACACATAATGTAATAATAGAATAAAAACATTTCATTATTTAGTGTATAATGTTTTGTAATATGGCTACATTTTTACATACAATGTACAGGACCAGAAATTCAAAATACAGTAGCTTTCAGTGGCACAGATCAACTACTGTAACCATGCAAATCATTTAAAGTTATACATCTACTCACTGTAATACAAAAAAAAAATCAAATAAAACTGGTCCCTATAACGAACATACACACTGATCAGCCATAACTCTATGCCCACCCACCTAATGTAGAGTAGGGCCCCTTTTGCTGCTAAAACAGACCCTTTTGCCACCAAAACAGCCCTGACCCATTGACACATAAATGTCACTAGGCCTATGAAGGTATGCTGTGGTATTTGGCACCAAGCCATCAGGAGCAGATCCTTTAAGTCCTGTAAGTTGGGAGGTGGGGCCTCCATAAGTCAGGCCCTTCAGGTCTGGTATGGATATTAAAGGGAACCCTGCCGCAAATTTAAAAAAAAAATGTGTGCGGTTCCCCCAAATATCCATACCAGGCCCTTCAGGTCTGGTATGTATTTTAAGGGGAACTCCACCCCAAATTTTAAAAAAAATGGCGTGGAGTACCCCCAAAAATCCAGACCAGACCCTTTATCCGAGCACGCAACCTGGCAGGCCGCAGGAAAAGAGGGGGGACGAGAGAGCACCCCCCCTCCTGAACCGTACCAGGCCACATGCCCCCAACATAGGGAGGATGTCCCTGTCATGGAAACCCTGTCAGGAACAGACGCCCTGGACTTCCTGGTTCCCGCCCCCGCAGGTGACGCCCGAAGGGCTATTTAAACTCCTCACTTGCAGACAGTCCCTGCTGTCTGCTCTACAGCGTTTATCCCAAGTGACCTGATCTGCCTTGTTTACCTGTATCTGACCCGGCTTCCTGTGACCCTCCTGCTATCTGCCTGTACCTGACCATCGGCCTGTTTTCTGACTTCGCTATTGCCTGATCCTTTTGTGCCTCGCTGCCTGCCAGTTTACCCGACCCCGGCTTGTCTCACGATCCTGCCTGACCTTGGCTCTTGTTCACCTGCTGCTGCCTAGTGGTTCCAGTTTACCTGCTGTGCCTCCCGGTCCAGGTCATCTGCTGAGTTCCTGGTTCCTGTCTGCTCATCTGCTGGTTCCTGTCTGCTCATCTGCTGGTTCCTGTCTGCTCATCTGCTGGTTCCTGTTCACCTGCTGCTGCCTAGTGGTTCCAGTTTACCTGCTGTGCCTCCCGGTCCGGGTCATCTGCTGAGTTCCTGGTTCCTGTCTGCTCATCTGCTGGTTCCTGCCTGCTCATCTGCTGGTTCCTGTCTGCTCATCTGCTGGTTCCTGTTCACCTGCTGCTGCCCAGTGGTTCCAGTCTACCTGCTGTGCCTCCCGGTCCGGGTCATCTTCTGAGTTCCTGGTTCCTGTCTACTCACCTGCTGTAGTTCCTGGTTCCTGTCCACTCACCTGCTGGTTCCTGATCACCTGCGGTAGTTCTTGATCCTGCCAGGCACTCGTACCCCTTCCACCTCCGTGCTTCCTGTTATACCACCAGGGGCCGCCGGTGGGAGCCGTAAGGGAGGCCTCCCTCTGCTAACCGGGCTCGTCACCGTCAGGTACGTGACAGTAGCAGACAGCCATGTCTGAGCCCGAGCAGGGAGCCTCACCTATGGAGGAACTATGCCGACACCTGGCGGGACTGACCGAGGCCGTTAAGAGCCTCCAGCAAGGCTACACTCACCTGGAAGGACAAGTGCGGGCCCTCACCAACCCCGATGGAGCTCAAGGGGGTCCACGTGCCTCCACTTCTTCCGCCGGGGCAGGAGCTGCGCCCACGGTGGTCATGCTTCCCCCTGAACCCAGGGTCCCTACACCCGAAAGATTCTCCGGGGACCGGAGCAAGTTCAGGGCTTTCCGGAACTCTTGTGAGTTGTACTTTGCCTTACAGCCCCGCACCTTTTCCTTAGAAGCTACCAAGGTGGGCTTTGTAATTTCGCTGCTTTCCGGAGACCCACAGAACTGGGCCCACCGCCTGCTAGAACACAAAGATGCGTCCTTGGACAGCCTTACACTTTTTTTTGACGCCATTGCCCAATTGTACGAGGACCCTCAGCTCTCGGTCACTGCAGAGAACGCCCTGCGGACCCTTCAGCAGGGACGCAGAGCAGCGGAAGATTATGTAGCTGAATTCAGGCGCTGGAGCGCAGACACCAGCTGGAATGACGCTGCCCTCCGTCACCAGTTTCGCATAGGCCTTTCTGACCCATTGAAGGACGAACTGGCTAGGGTAGGAATACCAGAAAATTTGAACCTACTGATCGATCTGACAATTCAGATCGACCGACGCCTGAGGGAACGGAGGGTTGAGAGGGCCACGGGCTTCACCCGGCCGACCTGGATGCTTCCCCGGGTCCCCAGTCATCCGCACCCAGCTTCTGCAGCACCCTTGACCCCCTCGTACGATGCTCCTGAACCCATGCAGCTTGGGGTCCTCCGCCCTTCCCTTACTCCGGAGGAACGCCAACGCCGACGCGCGCACAACCTGTGCCTGTACTGCGGGGAGCCCGGTCACTTCGTTAGGAACTGTCCCCTGAAGTTCCGTAAGTGCTTGTCAGTATTCCCTGCTGTGATCAACCCTCAGACTAAATCCCCCTCTCACTTCGCTCTTTCTATCTCCCTGCAGCTCCCAGGAAGGACCCTGCAAGTCGTCACAATTATTGACTCTGGGGCTTGTAGTTGCTTCATGGACTCAACTTTTGCCCGTACTCAACTTATTCCTCTACTTCCCAAGACCCATGGACTACGGGTTCACCTGGCTGATGGGTCCCTTATGAAGTCGGGGCCCGTGGTCGAAGAGACGGCTCCCCTACCTGTCACTGTCTTCTCCTCTACCAGGGTGCACCGAGAATATCTACGGCTGGATATTATCTCCTCTCCACTGTTCCCCATAATTCTCGGTATGCCCTGGCTACAAGCCCATAATCCTACCATTAACTGGGTCACGGGGGTAATCACGTTTCCTTCCTCCTACTGCCAACGGTCCTGTGGCTCACACAAACCCCCTGGGCCTGCCACCTTAATGTGTACCGACACTGAGGCCGGAATACGTCAGGCCATCCCTGACGCTTACCTGGACTTTCTCGATGTGTTTAGTAAACAGGGGGCAGAGACACTACCACCCCACCGAGCCTACGACTGCCCCATTGACCTACTTCCCGGAGCAGCTATTCCTTTCGGTAGGATTTTCCCTTTAACGGAGGTGGAACAGGGGGCCCTGAAGGACTACATCGATGAGAACCTTTTAAAGGGGTTCATTCGCCCCTCTACGTCGCCAGCAGGCACAGGCATTTTCTTTGTAGAAAATAAGGACCATACCCTCAGGCCATGTGTGGACTACCGTAAACTAAATAAGGTCACCATTAAAAATCGTTATCCTCTTCCTCTGGTACCAGAGTTGTTCCAAAGATTGGGAGCTGCCGTTATTTTCACTAAGCTTGACCTCCGGGGAGCCTATAACCTGGTCCGAATCAAGGAGGGCGATGAGTGGAAAACCGCCTTCCGCTCCCGGTTCGGACATTTCGAATATTTAGTGATGCCCTTCGGGCTGTGCAATGCCCCTGCCACCTTCCAGTATTTAATTAATGATGTTCTTCGGGACTTTTTAGATCTCTTTGTGATTGCTTATTTAGATGACATACTAATCTTCTCTTCCTCCCTTGACTCTCATCACAGGCATGTCAGAAGTGTGTTAGACCGGCTTCGGCAGCATAAACTATATGCGAAGGCTGAGAAATGCGAGTTTGAGCGGGAGAGCATAGCATTTCTGGGATTAATCATCTCTGGCGAAGGCATCAGGATGGACCCACAGAAGATCACCGCAATCTTGGACTGGCCAGCGCCAGTGGATAAGAAGGGAATCCAACGGTTCGTTGGATTCGCCAACTTTTATCGTAAATTCATCCGGGGGTTCTCCGCCATCATTGCACCCATTACTCAGCTAACCAAGCAAGGTACCCGCTTCCACTGGTCCCCTGAGGCCCAAAAGGCCTTTGAGGATCTCAAAGGGCTCTTCACCTCTGCATCCATCTTAAAACACCCAGATTCCTCCCTACCATTTGTACTTGAGGTAGATGCTTCTGAGGTTGCAGTAGGGGCAATATTGTCACAGAGGCAAGGAACCAAGGCTTTGCTTCATCCGGTGGCTTTCTTTTCTCGCAAATTATCTGCGGCAGAAAAGAACTATGACGTGGGAGACCGGGAACTCTTGGCGATTAAGTCCGCCCTGGAAGAATGGAGGTACTTACTTGAAGGTGCTGCTCACCCGATCTTAGTATTCACCGACCATAAGAACTTAGAGTACCTGAAAACTGCAAAAAGACTAAAACCACGACAAGCCAGATGGGCCCTGTTTTTTTCCCGGTTCTCCTTCCATGTGACATACCGCCCCGGTGCCAAGAACACTAAACCTGACGCCTTGTCCTGAATGTTTCATGGATCCAAAAAACTCTCCTCACCCGATACAATCCTCGCTCCTGGGAATTTTCTCCTACTTCAGGAGGACCTACTCTCCCGGATCAGACAAGCCACCACTAGACAGGAACCCTCTCCTGAACTGGATCTGCAAACCAAGGGTGGATTACTCTGGCACCAAGACAGGATATTCATACCAGAAGAACTAAAGATAACCGTGCTAGAGCTCTGCCACGATCATGCCCTTGCTGGGCACTTTGGCGTGGCTAAGACCACTGAGTTGGTACAACGTACCTTCTGGTGGCCTCGACTACGCAAGGATTGCAGGAGGTTCGTGGAGTCCTGTACTACATGTACCCGGAATAAAGGGTCCAGATCCAAAGCCTGGGGACTACTGAAGCCCTTACCCGTTCCAGAGAGACCGTGGAAAATGCTTTCTATCGACTTCATAGTTGAACTCCCCCCGGCTGACAATCACACCACCATCTTTGTGATTGTGGACCGTCTGTCCAAGATGGCACATTTTGTTCCTATGAGAGGGACCCCCTCGGCCCCGGAAACTGCACAAATGTTCATTAAAGAAGTCGTCAGGCTCCACGGGGTACCTGCTAATATAGTCTCCGATCGGGGGGTACAATTTACCTCCCGGTTCTGGAGGTCCCTCTGCAAGACTCTGGGAATAGAGCTATCATTCTCTTCGGCTTACCACCCTCAAACCAACGGACAGACTGAGAGAACAAATCAGACCCTCAAGCAATATTTGCGTTGTTTCTCCTCCTTTGCTCAGAATGACTGGCTCTCCCTGCTTCCGCTAGCGGAGTTCTCCTACAATAACTCCATCCACTCCGCAACTAACCAGACCCCATTTTTTGCAAACTTCGGGTTTCACCCCACATTTCTGCCCAACTCTCTCCCTGAGTGCTGAGTGCCCGCAGTTCTGGAAAAAGTGAATTTCTTCTCCTCTAACAACCAGCTTCTACGCGAAGCCATGGCAAGAACTCAGGAGTATAACAAGACGGTCTACGACAGGAGGAGACGGGGTGAATTAGCGCTGGCACCGGGCGACCAAGTATGGCTTTCCACCATCAATCTAAGATTGGCTTGCCCGTCCAAGAAATTGGGCCCCAAGTTTCTAGGGCCTTTTCCTATCAAAAGGAAAATCAACGAGGTGGCCTACGAGCTGGAGCTCCCCGACTCCCTGAGGGTCCACCCTGTTTTCTTTCTCGTACATCACGGGACACAGAGCGACATAGTCATTACTAATGGGTTATATAGATACCTTCAGGTGCTGGCACTGGCAACTTCCAAAACCGGAAGTACCCTCCCCTATATAAGCCCCTCCCATCCGGGAGCACCTCAGTTTTTTGCCAGTGTCTAAGGTGTTGGCCAAGAAGTAACATGTGTTTTTCACTGAGCTTGCGTACAGGTTCTTTTGGGCCTCAGTAAGCTATTCCGGATCCGACCAAAAAAGCTTCATAGCTAAACGGTCGGTACCCGGGCCTTGCAAGAGAAGAGCAAGGTTTTGCCCGTAATGCCTCTCTTAGGAGGGCTGGACCCTGGGATCCAGAGCTCTGGTCATACCCACGACCAAGATGTTTTCTGTGCAGGGTGCTATACAGGTCCAGGGGAGTGGAATCCTTGGGAACCCGGTCCCTGAAGGTTTGATTACAATGCCTGCCGTGATAGGTGAAGTTTGGGCTTCTGTGGACCAAACAGAGTCCTGCGGCGAGGAAAAGGTAAGTGGGGGCCCTCGGGAACTTGGTTCTATTGAGGGACCCCAAGCCTATTTTGTCTTTCTGCCTGTTACCTAAGGTATTCCCGCTAATATTCTGTGTATGCCTGTTACTACTGAGAAAATGTAAAAATTTTAATAGTAGGCAAGAAAAAAAAAAAATGTAAGACCACGGTACCTGTGTTAGACACTAGAGGCCGCTATGGTTCTTTTTCTTGTAAAGTGGATTTTTTTCTTCCAAAATCAAATCCAGGCAGTTGGTAAGTTCTCTGCTGGGAAGCTGTCTCCTCTGCCCTGTTGCTGCGCTCATCCATCCCCGGGCCCTGCGGCAAGGACCCTGGCTCCCATCTAGCTCCTTATTTTTTTCAAAAAAGGCGCCGAAGGCGCACGTGCCCACGCCTCTATATATAGAGGCGATCTGGAAAAAGGGGGCGGAGCGGGTGGATGACTCTCGGTGTGCGCCGCGGCGCTACTGCGCATGTGCGGGCGTCCAGCGTGTTTTAAAGCACAATCATAGCTGGCTATTGAAGTGCACAGACAGAGCTAGCAACAGTATAAAGGCGCACAGAGGCGGTTGATGCAGGCATCCCCTAGAAAGGCACTTTAGTAGACACCAACTGTTATATAGCAGCAATTGTGCTAGACTATTCTCAGTAAAAGTGGTGTATTACGGCTGGAATACCTCAGCTTTAGGCTTAGGAATATGCCGTCCAGAAGCTCCGAAACTGAATCTTCCAGGAAGCGATGGGGGTCTCATCCGGCTCTGAGGATCTTGGGCATGCTTCTGCTGCACCAGTCTCCCCTGAAGTTCAGAGGTAAGTGACCGTAGAGACCCCGCAGGGGTACTTGGTACTGTGGCTGTCCTCAGTTCACCTGCTCCTGTGTATGTAACAGAGGAGGTTTTTTCCTCAGCTCTGGGAGGATTAGAGAAAGATTGTCAACATTGATCGCTGCCTCCCTGTCAGGGAAAGCACGCCCGATCTCCGTCTCCTCCTTCAGAGTGCCTGTTAGCAGAGCAACAGTCCCATACAGGGATCGACCTGCCTGAAGGGGATCAGGATGAGGTTGATTCTGTTATAGAGGAACCAACAGTGGGGGAACCTTTTCTCAGCATCTCAAGCTGAAAGATTATGGGTTCAGTCTCTGACTAACATGGTCCGATCAGCATTTAAAAATGCACCTTGCGGAACCATCAACCACTACTGTATCCTCGTTGAGGTTGCTAGAAGCCCCCAGACTGTCTGTTCTTTTTCCACTTCACCCTTTACTGAAAGGGCTCATTTACCAGGATTGGGAACATCCTGAGAAAATATTTATTCCCCCAAGAGATTTCCGGTGGTCTATCCCATGGAGGATAAGTTCATCAAAAAATGGAAGGTCCCTACAGTGGACGCAGCCATCTCTTGTGTGTATAAATCACTGACATGTCCAGTGGATAATGTCCAAATGTTCAAGAACCCAATAGATAAAAGATTGGAGTCCTTATGAAAATCTGCTTCTTTCTACAGCAAGCTTGGTGACATAACCAGCAGTGGGGTCTGCTGAGCAGGGAAGGATCAGTTGAAACAGGTCTTGAGGGACTTGACAGATCAGCAGGCCCTTGCCCTAGCTGATCTACCTAGAGCCTTAGGCTTTGCGGTTGACGCCATAAAGGATTCAGTCCATCAGGCCTCCCGCCTTACGCTGTCTATAGTACATATGCGTAGGCTTCTATGGCTCAAAAACTGGTCTGCTGAAGCTCCCTGTAAAAGAATGGCTGGTTAGCGTCCCATTTCATGGTGAACGCTTATTCAGGGAAAACCTGGATAAATATATCCAGAAAATTTCCAGCGGTAAAAATACACTCTTGCCGGTTAAAAACAGAGTTAGAGGTCCCTCTTTAAGAGGCCTGCTTCTCCAGTCCCTGGGGCATCGGCTGTGTAACAGTTCCGACGGCCTCCTCGGTCAATTCCCGGGGGTAAAAATCAGGGACAATCGCAGGGTAATGAGAAACCCTGGGTCAGGGGAGGTACAAAACCTCCCCCAAAGTTAAATTCATTGAAGGGTTGCCCCCACTCAGTCGGGTGGGGGGAGGATTCCAGTTGTTCGCAAGAGACCTGGCGGGACACGATCAAAACGGATAGGTGCTCTCCGCAGTATGTTTGGGATACAGTTTGGAGTTAAAAGACTCTCCTCCTTCCCATTATTGAGGTCAAACGTGCCAAGGGATCCCCGGAAGAGAGGATCCCTCCGGTTGGCACTAGAACAACTATTGCTCCAAGGAGTAATTATGGAGGTTCCCCTGGAAGAATGAGGGTTCGGGTTTTACTCAAACCTCTTTACAGTCCCGAAGCAAATGGGGACGGGAGGCCCATATTAATTCTAAAAGGGCTAGACAAATTCCTGTATATCAGGACTTTCCAATGGAGTCGATCCGATCGGTGGCCACTGCCCTACAAGGGGAGGATTGGTTAGCCGCGATCGACATCAAAGATGCTTATTTGCACATCCCCATCTTTCCAGTCCACCAAAAATTTCTACGCTTTGCAGTAGAAGGGCGCCATTTTCAGTTCAGAGCCTTACCCTTCGGTCTGGCCACAGCACCACGAGTGTTTACAAAAATTCTGGCCCTTTATTGGCCAATCTAAGAACACAAGGTGTAATGATAATGGCATATCTAGATGACTTGTTGCTGATAGACCACTCAGTGAAAAAACTAGACGTGGTCATTCACAAGATAATCAAGTATCTGGAATCTCACGGTTGGATTATCAACCGAGACAAGTCAGCCCTAAAAACCAGTCAAAAGTCTGGAATACTTGGGGCTAAGGTTGGATTCAGGCCAGAGAAAAATATTCTTGCCTCGAGGAAAGGTGTTGTCTTTGAAAGAGTTGATCCACTTAGTGGGTACAAAAAAGACAGCCGTCCATACGCCTGTGCATGAGGCTGCTGGGAAAAATGGTGGCATCATTCGAAGCAGTACCCTACGGTCAATTCCATTCAGGGAATTTGCAAGGGGCCATACTGTCAGCCTGGAACAAAAAAGTTCAGGCCCTAGACTTACAATGTCCTTGTCCCCTTCCGTTCGCAAGAGCCTCCGTTGGTGGTTGGTTCCCCAGAATCTGGAAAAAGGGAAATCCTTCAGTCCGATTTCTTGGAAGGTGGTCACTACAGATGCCAGCCTTATAGGCTGGGGAGCAGTACTGGAGCAATGGTCTCTCCAGGGCAGATGGTCGGATGCAGAAAAGGCCCTGCCCATCAATCTCTTAGAGATACGAGCAGCCCGGTATGCCCTAGTAGCATGGACATCCAAATTCCAAGGGTCCCCTGTCAGAATTCAATCAGACAAGGCCACAGCAGTGGCATTATTCAATCATCAGGGGGGCACCAGGAGTCGTGCAGCCCAGAGGGAAGTAAATTACATCCTGAAATGGGCAGAAAGATATGTCCCAGCCATATCCGCGGTATTCATTCCAGGAGTGGAGAATTGGAAGGCGGACTTGCTAAGTCGCCAACAATTATGCCCAGGGGAATGGTCCCTTCACCCCGAGGTTTTCTGGACAATATGTCAGCGGTGGGGAACACCGGATGTAGATCTTCTAGCATCCAGATTCAACGCAAAGGTGGACAGGTTTGTCTCTCGGACAAGGGATCCCCTAGCTTGCGGCTCGGATGCCCTAGTGTTCCCTTGGGATCAGTTCAAGCTGATATATGCATTCCCACCGCCACAATTGTTACCTCGATTACTCCGCAGAATCAGGGTAGAAAAGAAACCAGTGATTCTGGTGGCTCCAGCGTGGCCCCGAAGAGCATGGTACGCGGAGATTGTAAAATGTCAGTGGGGAGTCCTTGGACTCTCCCACGTCGTCCGGACCTGCTTTCGCAAGGACCGATATACCACCCTTCCTTACCAGCCCTAGGTTTGATGGCCTGGCTATTGAAGCCCACATTCTAAAAAAGAGAGGGCTCTCTAATCCTGTGGTATCTACCATGATCAATGCCAGGAAGCCGGTATCCAGGCCGATCTACTATAGAATCTGGAAGGCGTACATCGCGTGGTGTGAGGCCAAGAAATGGCATCCACATAAGTACGTAATAGGTAGGAGTCTGGACTTCCTACAGTGGGCTGTAGATAGGAAGCTTGCCTTGAGTACTATCAAAGGTCAGTTTTTGGCCTTGTCAATATTTTTTCAAAGGCCCTTGGCTTCGCATTCACTAGTCAAAGCCTTTAGATAAGGAGTGATGCGTATTAGTCCTCCGGTTAATATTCCCATATGTCCATGGGATCTAAACCTGGTTCTGTCGGTTCTACAGAAACAACCATTTGAACCATTACAGCATATTTCTTTGGTTCTTCTCACCAGGAAATTGATTTTTCTAGTAGCCATTTGTTCGGCTAAAAGAGTGTCGGAATTAGCAGCTATGTCCTGTAAGGAGCCATATCTGGTTATCCATAAGGACAGAGTAGTGTTACGTCCTCATCCAGCCTTTCTTCCTAAGGTGGTATTGAGGTTTCATTTGAACCAAGATGTGGTTCTTCCTTCTTTTTTCCCCAAACCTACTTCGGTAGAGGAAAAGTTATTGCATTCTTTGGATGTAGTAAGAGCAGTTAAAGCTTATCTAAAAGCCACTGCTCAGATTCGCAGAACGGATACTTTGTTTATTCTGCTGGAAGGCCCCAGAAAGGGTCAGGCAGCATCAAAATCTACTTTAGCCAAGTGGATTCGACAGGTCATAATGCAAGCCTATGGCTTGAGAAGGAGACCGCCTCCGTTCAAAGTTAGAGCGCACTCCACGAGAGCAGTTGGAACTTCATGGGCAGCGCATCACCAGGCCTCCCTGGCTCAAATCTGTAAGGCCGCAACATGGTCTTCAGTACACACGTTTACTAGGTTCTACCAGGTGGACGTTAGAAGTCAGGAGGATGTCGCCTTTGGGCGCAGTGTGTTGCAGGCCGCAAAAGATCCTCATGTCTGATAGCGCTCAGCTTATGTATGGTGTATCCCCCCCCTCGTTGGGCATTGCTTTAGGACATCCCATTAGTAATGACTATGTCGCTCTGTGTCCCGTGATGTACGAGAAAGAAAATAGGATTTTTATAACAGCTTACCTGTAAAATCCTTTTCTTGGAGTACATCACGGGACACAGAGCTCCCACCCCTCTTTAGGGACACTTATTGCTTTGCTACAAAACTGAGGTGCTCCCGGATGGGAGGGGCTTATATAGGGGAGGGTACTTCCGGTTTTGGAAGTTGCCAGTGCCAGCACCTGAAGGTATCTATATAACCCATTAGTAATGACTATGTCGCTCTGTGTCCCGTGATGTACTCCAAGAAAAGGATTTTACAGGTAAGCTGTTATAAAAATCCTATTTTTCATGTTTCTCTATTGAAACCGTCAGTCTCCAACCCATTCCCAGGTCGGACCCCGACTTGCCCTGATCCCGTCATCATAGACGGGGAACAGGAATTCGAGGTAGAAGCTATTTTAGACGCACGAAGAAGAAATAGCCAGAGTCAATTTTTAATAAAATGGAAGGGTTACGGACCAGAGGAGAACTCCTGGGAACCCGAAGAGAACATTCACGCCAAAGACCTGATACAAGCCTTCAGGAGGTCTCACCCCGAGAAGTTTGCTCCTAGGGGCATCCGGAGGCTGCCCCTTGGGGGGGGGGGCAATGTCATGGAAACCCTGTCAGGAACAGACGCCCTGGACTTCCTGGTTCCCGCCCCCGCAGGTGACGCCCGAAGGGCTATTTAAACTCCTCACTTGCAGACAGTCCCTGCTGTCTGCTCTACAGCGTTTATCCCAAGTGACCTGATCTGCCTTGTTTACCTGTATCTGACCCGGCTTCCTGTGACCCTCCTGCTATCTGCCTGTACCTGACCATCGGCCTGTTTTCTGACTTCGGTATTGCCTGATCCTTTTGTGCCTCGCTGCCTGCCAGTTTACCTGACCCCGGCTTGTCTGACGATCCTGCCTGACCTTGGCTCTTGTTCACCTGCTGCTGCCTAGTGGTTCCAGTTTACCTGCTGTGCCTCCCGGTCCGGGTCATCTGCTGAGTTACTGGTTCCTGTCTGCTCATCTGCTGGTTCCTGTCTGCTCATCTGCTGGTTCCTGTCTGCTCATCTGCTGGTTCCTGTTCACCTGCTGCTGCCCAGTGGTTCCAGTCTACCTGCTGTGCCTCCCGGTCCGGGTCATCTTCTGAGTTCCTGGTTCCTGTCTACTCACCTGCTGTAGTTCCTGGTTCCTGTCCACTCACCTGCTGGTTCCTGATCACCTGCGGTAGTTCTTGATCCTGCCAGGCACTCGTACCCCTTCCACCTCCGTGCTTCCTGTTATACCACCAGGGGCCGCCGGTGGGAGCCGTAAGGGAGGCCTCCCTCTGCTAACCGGGCTCGTCACCGTCAGGTATGTGACAGTCCCCATGTTGATGGGGACAAGGGCCTCATCCCCACAACCCTTGCCCGGTGGTTGTGGGGGTCTGCAGGCGGGGGGCTTATTGGAATCTGGAAGACCCCTTTAACAAAGGGGACCCCCAGATCCCGCTCCCCCCTATGTGAATTGGTAATGGGGTACATTGTACCCCTACCATTTCACAAAGAAAGTGTAAAAAATTGTAAAAAAATACACAGACACCATTGGGAAAGTCCTTTATTAAAAATAAATAAAATAAAAATAAAAAAAACCATTCCAGCGATGAAATCCAGTGTCCCACGGCGATCCCGATGTCCAGCGCTGTCCAGACGAAATGTCATTGGCTGAGCCTGAGCGGACCTGATGGGGAACTTCCTCTGCAGTGTATTAAATGAATAGACCCGCCCCTTCTAAAGTTCCCCATCAGGTCCGCTCAGTCAATGACGTAGGTGTAAGGCTGAGGACCTGATGTGGAACGTGAGAAGGGGCGGGTCTATTCATGTATTAAACTGTGGATGAAGTTCCTCATCAGGTGTGCTCCCTCGTATGTCAGACCCTGCCTACGTCATTGGATGAGCGGACCTGATGGGGAACTTCCTCCGCAGTATAATACATGAATAGACCCGCCCCTTGTGTTGAAGATTACATTGGTTGCGCTTGTTAATGGTAGGCGCGAAAGATTGCGCAAGTGCGCAACAGCGCTTCCTATGTAAATATGGTTTGGTGCATATAACTGCACCATAATTTTTTGATAAATGTTTTGAGTCCCGTTTTTTGTGCAATTGCTCCAATTTCTCCAATGCACCACAGACGCAGGTCTTTAGTAAATCACCCCCCATGTCTTTAAATAATCTTGTGAGATGAAATCCTATAAAAGTGCTCCACCACGTGCGGAATAAATGCAAATTCACTAACCATATATGGCCCCTCAGGACCAAACTCGATTTTCAAATGGGTACAGATACAAAAGAGGAATAGATACACAATCACCAGGAACTCCAGGCCCGATGTCCTCTCATAGCCAAAAGAAGCCACAAGCGGAATAAATTATTATTCTCATAGTGCAGTAATTTTATTTAGAATCAATGGATAAAAAAAACTTGGAAATAACATACTCACATTTATAAGATGCTTTAAGAAGCACCAGCATGTATAGCCTCAGTGGATGTTAACAGCCCCACCGCTCACAATGCAGAGCCGGCGTGAATTCCAATGGACAAGAAGTAAACCAGAAAAGACGTCAGGTCTCCACCAGAAGTGACAATGGTATTACCAGCGACGCAGCCTCAATGCATTTCTCATATAGTGCACCTACAGGTAAGCCTATATTAGGGCTTACCTGTAGGTGGCTGAAATATCTCCTAAACCTACATGGTTTAGGAGATATTTACAATGTCCCCGTACGCCAATGTCTTCTGTGCATGCGCCGATGTATTCGGTGTATGCGCATTTTAGAAAGGGCACGCTGTGCCGTTTCTAGAGGGGTCATGCCGTGACTGGCGGCTCCCGTGCGCATGCGCAGGAGTGACGTCACGCGACTCCGGCTAGTCACAGAGCTGGAGTCCACGGCCCCAGAAGGAAGAGGGGTGAAGAATGGACGTTTCCTGTACAGGCAACAGCAGTGACATCGCAGGCTTCAGTTTCAGGTAATTGACACATAATGGGCTACTATGCGATGCATAGTAGCCGATTATGCTTTACCTTTGCAGGGAAATAAAGAGGGAGTAAAACCCATCAGGTTTTACTTCCTCTTTAAAGGCTAATTTCACCTTTTGGAGCATGTTACACAGTACACCTGCATTTAGGGTGTAATGCGTAACATGCTTCAGCACCTCCAGCCGCAGCCCCCAATCCCCCCAAAAGAAAGATAACAGGGGGGAAAAAAAAGAAAAATAGGGGGAAACGGGGGGGGGGGGGGCACTTTGAAATGAACTATTAGATTCATTCCAGGATCCAAACCTAGAGCATCTCTTACAAGAAAGAACATGTCCTCTAAGAATACCAGGTTTTGCAAAAAAATTCTCATCTATGATATACAGAGGCTATAAGGTTTTCCATGTTTTCAATATCATTAATTTTGGCTAGCCAGAGAGAGACTTAGTGGGGGAGTGGCAGGAGAGCTAGGGTAATTAGTTGCTTCCACAGGGAAGCCTTAAGCCCTGTACACACGATCGGTTTTACCGATGAAAACAGTCCGATGGACAAACCGATCGTGTATGGGCCCCATCGGTCTTTTTTCCATCGGTGTTAAAAAATAGAACATGTTTTAAATGTATCCGATGGAAAAAAAAACGATAGCAAATTACTATCGTCTGTGGGCAACTCCATCGAATAAAAAACCCACGCATGCTCAGAATCAAGTCGACGCATGCTCAGAAGCATAGAACTTCATTTTTCTTGGCTCGTCTGAGTGTTTTACGTCACGGCGTTTGGGACGATAGATTTTTGACTGATGGTGTGTAGGCAAGACTGATGGAAGTCAGCTTCATCGGATTTCCGATGGAAAAATCCATCGGTTTAAAATCCATAGGAAATCCGATCGTGTGAACAGGGCTTTTGTAGTATTTAGAAAGTAGACTGTTAGTGAAGACTTACAGTATATCTGGCAAGCAGTTTTCCAACAATGTGCAGTAATTAGCTCATAGGTTAATGACCAAATCTACCAAAGTGAGCTGGTGTACTAGTTGTCTAACTGTCTCACAAAATGAGTGAACCTTTTGGCCAGCTTCAGTGAAAGTGCAAATGATGACAAATTAAAGGATGAGAGGTATGGAATACAGGACAATGGAACCAGAGAGTGCTTTTGCTCTATCCCCACCCATGGCTTTACCTTAGCCTGAGAACACAAGTAATGAGTGGAGGCGTGCGAAGAATGAAGAAGGGATTAATATGAGAAGGGTTTGAATTAGGTATAAAATCAGAGGTAAGATTTACATTTTAAAAGGTTTGATATGTTGATCCTTGTTAAATTTAAGGTTCTCCAGCTTTGTAAATCCACTGTGGATCTCTGCAGCTCCTCCAGAGTTATCATGGACCTCTTGACTGATTCTCTGATTAACCACTTCAGCCCCGGATGGTTTTACCCTCTTAATGACCAGAGCATTTTTTGCGATACGGCACTGCATTGATTTAACTGGCAATTGCACAGTCATGCAATGCTATAGCCAAACAAAATTGACATACTTTTTTTTCACTAATAGAGCTTTCTTTTGGTGGTATTTGATCACCTCTGTGGTTTTAATTTTTCGTGCTATAAACAGAAAAAGAGCAACAATTTTGAAAAAAAATTGTTTTACTTTCTGCTATAATACATATACAAAAACATATATATATATATATATATATAAAAAACTAATTTATTCATCAGTTTAGGCCAATATATATTCTTCTACATATTTTTGGTACAAAATTGCAATGAATAAGCACTTGATTCTCTCTAACTAACTTTGCATGCTCTCTAAACACTTTGAAAATTATGATTGTATATGTTCTATGTTTTATGATTTTTACAAATATTTTTAAACGGGACTGTGACATTGTGGCAGACAAATCTGACCCCAAATTACACTTTTTGGGGACCAGTGACATTATTAAATTGATCAGTGCTATAAAAATGCACTGATCAATGTAAAAATAACATTGGCAGAAAAGGGGTTAACACTAGGGGCGATCGAGGGGTTAAGTGTGTTCCCTCAGCGTGTTCTAACTGTAGGGGGGATGGGCCTACTGAAACATGACAGATCACTGCTCCTGATCACTAGGCAGAATGGGGAAATGCCATGTTTACATGTTTGTTTCGGGAACCATGGGCCAGCTCCCGCCGTGTGCACTCTATATCCTGCTTTTACGGACTGACGTACAGATACGTCAGTTTGCGCAGGAGAGCCATTCTGCCAATGTATATCCGCATGAGCCGGTCGGCAAGTGGCTAATGCTCTAATTTCCCGGCCTGTCAGTTTAGGTGGATGGCCATGACTTGGTAGGTTTGCAGATGTGCCCTACTCTTTCCATTTTCAGGTGATGGATTGAACAGTGCTCCGTGAGATGTTCAAAGCTTGGGATATTTATTTATAATCTAACCCTGATTTAAACTTTTCCAAAATTTTATCCCTGACCTGTCTGGTGTGTTCCTTGGCCTTCTTGATGTTGTTTGTATACCAAGGTTCTCCAATAAACCTTTGAGGGCTTCACAGAACAGCTGTATTTATACTGAGATGAAATTACACACAGGTGGACTTTATTTATTAATTAGGTACCTTCTGAAGGCAATTGGTGCCACTAGATTTTAGTTAGAGGTATCAGAGTAAAGGGGGCTGAATACAAATGCACGCCACACTTTTCATATATTTATTTGTAAAAAAAAATTGAAAACTATTTATCTTTTTCCTTCCACTTCACAATTAAGAGCCACCTTGTGTTGGTCTATCACATAAAATCCCACTAAAGTACATCTACGTTTTTGGTTGCAACATGACAAAATGTGGAAAATTTCAAGGGGTATGAATACTTTTATAAGGCACTGTGTATATATTTATATATATATATATATATATATATATATATATATATATGCACATACACACACTGCATATTTACACATACATACTAAGAGAAAAAAAAAAGAAGAGGAGGAAAAATAATAAATAAATAAACAATAGAAAGAAGAAAACAAAAGAGCTAGAGAAATGTTTTTTATTTTTTATTTTGAATAGCATAATGAAGATTTTTAAACAACAATAAGGATCATAATTTTTCATGGGACCAATCTCTGTTGTATGTTTGTCCACTGTTTAATCACACAATTTTTTTTTTTAAATTAAACAGATCACAAATAAGCCCACTCTTGCGCTCGAGTGTGACCAGCCAAAAAAGCTCTATACCCGTGCTGCAGTTTCAGTAAATCAAGGAAGGGTATTTGCAGCCGCCCCTTGAATTGCCAAAACAAGAACTGTGGACAATCTAAACAAAAAAACAACAGACCAGGGAAGTGCATGGCCTAGTAGTGCAAATAATTTCTTTATTAAAGTGGTTGGAAACCCTTATAACACACTTTATGCTACAGGTAAGCCTATAATAAGGCTTACCTGTAGCTACCCCGGATATCTCCTAAACCTGAACGATTTAAGAGATATCCCCTGTATTTGCACGTGCCAATGTAATCGGCACATGCGCACTGAAGCAATCGCAGCTCCGGCCAATCACATGTCACATGTCACCGGCTGGTGCTGTGTTGGGCACCGCTGCGGGGGCTTCGATCCCAGGTGAGTATTACATAATGAGCGAGTATGCTATGCATTCTCGCTCATTATGCCTATGTCTTGCAGGTGTTTTTTTTTTTTTTTTTTGCAAAGTGGGTTTACAACCACTTTAAGCAAAGATAAACAACACATAAGCACTCATATGCTCCCAGAATGTCACCAACCTCATTACAAAACTGTAAGAATCTACCTTCTGGATCCTCTGTATAGATTCTGATAGATGGAATATACTCAGGTAATGGCTCCTCTCCCTGTGTCTGTGTTAGGAGAGAGAAGTGTGGGGAGCATTAGCGGCTTGTGTATGACAGCCGCTGGCATTATAAAGGACCAGCAATAATTAGTACAGGCACCATATAAAAAATATCTCCAGTTGACAACAGCTAGTGAGAAATGCAGAGAAATACCGTATTTATCGGCGTATAACACGCACCCTAACTTTAAGAGGGAAGTTTCAGGAAAAAAACTTTCCACAGCCCCCTGCGTATAACACGCAGGCACAGTTTACCCTCCATTTTCAGGGTAAAAAAGTGAGTGTTATACGCCAATAAATACAGTAATTAAAATTAGAGAATTGTTTCGAACAAACACTATTACAGATTTATAATTTGTTCTGCAAGCTTGCGGAAGTGTTTTGTGATTTAATGATGGTTGTGTTTTAGATAAGCCTATTACTGTTACCACATGTTGACAATGAAAATGGTAACAGTTCCCACTGGATATAAAGGATCCCACTATAAACTGAACATGTATTAAGCAAATAGGATCAGTAATATTCGACTATGTTGCCTTACAACTCCACAGGTTTCAGTACTGTATAAAAGAGGTCATATAAAAAACGCAATAAAATTGATGAAGATATTCAACAATACAATGCAATAAGGAAAGCACAAAATGCACCATCCTTATGACACAGCATTGGCTTCTGTAAAGAAAATTCTGGTTCTGATTTCTATGCATTTCTAGACTCAGGTGTGTGTCATGCCTGTGCATTGTTTTTACAGTTCTTTGCATGTGAAAACTGCCTTCAAATAAAGTACATAAATATATCTACAGTATGCTATATTTAACAGCGCTGGAGCTACACGAAGGTACACAGAGATTTGAACTATACCACTAAAACTGACAGTTCAGTTTACTGTCAATTTTATGTGCAATATGTGCACCAAAAATATGAATAAAGCCTTAAAGTTGTTTAAATTACGAGAAATTGGAGTCCTGTTTTAAATTATTTTGAATTAGTCTTATCTATAAAAAAAAAAAATATATATTTTTTTTACATTTTTGTATTCTTCTACCTTTATTTCTATACTTATGAAATATTTTTTTTTGTGCTTATTTATTAATTGTTTTAATTGACTATATGGTTTCATTTACATTTTCTGGGACTAGCGTTTCTTAGTCTCTATTTTGACGCATATGTCTAACATCTATTTTATATAGATATCGCTATATTACTACTGTTTTTTTTTTTTTTTTTGCTGGATTGCTTCAGCTGACAGTTTTTTATTTTTAGGTTTAACACATTTCCAGTCTTATTGATAAGATAGCTGTATAAGTTTACTATTATAATATTTGTGAGTTCTCCGGTCTTGTTTCTCCCTTCGGAACCTCTTGCAGCCCTCTTTATACTCTCTGACTCCTGCTACCATTATGCAGGATTCGGATGGTGTTCATGGAACCCCTCGGAGATAATCTGTAATTTCTCAGAGATGTTCCTACGCCCTATTAGTACATCATCATTTAACCACTTAAGCCCCAGATCATTTGGTAGCTAAAGGACCAGAGGTGAATTCAGAATTTTGTACTGCACTGCTTTAACTGTAAATTGTGCGGACATGCAATGTTGTACCCAAACTAAATTTGCGTCCTTTTCTTCCCACAAATAGAGCTTTCTTTTAATGGTATTTGATTGCCTCTGCGATTTTTATTTTTTGCGATATAAACGGAAAAAGACCGAAAATTTGGAAAAAAATGATATTTTCTACTTTTTGTTATAAGAAAAATCGAATAAACTCAATTTTAGTCATACATTTAGGCCAAAATGTATTCAGCCACATGTCTTTAGTAAAAAAAATGTCAATAAGCGTATATTTATTGGTTTGCGCAAAAGTTATAGAGTTTACAAACTAGGGTACATTTTCTGGAATTTACACAGCTTTAAATTTATGACTGCCTATCTCATTTCTTGAGGTGCTAAAATGGCAGGGCAGTACAAAACCCCCCCAAATGACCCCATTTTAGAAAGTAGACACCCCAAGGAAATTGCTGAGAGACATGTTGAGCCCATTGAATATTTTTTATTTTTTGTCCCAAGTGATTGAATAATGACAAAAAAATAGAAATTACAAAAAGTTGTCACTAAATGATATATTGCTCACACATGCCATGGTTATATGTGGAATTGCACCCCAAAATACATTCTGCTGCTTCTCCTGAGTATGGGGATACCACATGTGTGGGACTTTTTAGGAGCCTAGCCACGTACGGGACCCCGGAAACCAAGCACCGCCTTCAGGATTTCTAAGGGCGCAAATTTTTGATTTCACTCCTCACTACCTATCACAGTTTTGAAGGACATAAAATGCCAAAATAGCACAAACCCCCCCCCAAATGACCCCATTTTAGAAAGTAGACACCCCAAGGAAATTGCTGAGAGGCCTGTTGAGCCCATTGAATATTTTTTTTTTGTTCCAAGTGATTGAATAATGACAAAAAAAAATAAAAAATAAAAAATTTAAAAACGTTGTCACTAAATGATATATTGCTCACACATGCCATTGTTATATGTGGAATTGCACCCCAAAATAAATTTTGCTGCTTCTCCTGAGTACGGGGATACCACATGTGTGGGACTTTTTAGGAGCCTAGCCTCGTACGGGACCCCGAAAACCAATCACCGCCTTCAGGATTTCTAGGCACAAATTTTTGATTTGACTCCTCACTACCTATCACAGTTTCGAAGGCCATAAAATGCCAAAATAGCACAAAACCCCCCCAAATGACCCCATTTTGGAAAGTAGACACCCCAAGCTGTTTGCTGAGAGGCATGGTGAGTATTTTACAGCTCTCATTTGTTTTTGAAAATGAAGAAAGAACATTTTTTTTTTTCAATTTTCAAAACTTTGTGACAAAAAGCGAGATCTGCAAAATACTCACAATACCTCTCAGCAAATAGCTTGGGGTGTCTACTTTCCAAAATGGGGTCATTTGGGGGGGTTTTGTGCCATCTGGGCATTCCATTACCTCCTAAACTGTGATAGGCAGTGAGAAGTGAAATCAAAAATTTACACCCTTAGAAAGCCTGAAGGCGGTGATTGGTTTTTGGGGTCCCGTACGCGGCTAGGCTCCCAAAAAGTCTCACACATGTGGTATCCCCGTACTCAGGAGAAGCAACAGAATGTATTTTGGGGTGTAATTCCACATATGCCCATGGCATGTTTGAGCAATATATCATTTAGTGACAACTTTGTGCAAAAAAAATAAAAAATTGTCTTTTTTCCGCAACTTGTGTCAACATATAAAATATTCCATGGACTCGACATGCCTCTCAGTATATAGCTTGGGGTGTCTACTTTCCAAAATGGGGTCATTTGGGGAGGTTTTGAACTGTTCTGGCATTTTATACATTAGGAAGCTTACATCCACTCTTCTAACCACTTGAAGACAAAGCCCTTTTTGACACTTTTTGTTTACATGAAACATATTTTTTTTTGCAAGAAAATTATGTTGAACCCCCAAACATTATATATATTTTTAAAGCAAAGGCCCTACAGAATAAAATGGTGGGTGTTGCATTTTTTTTTCTACACAGTATTTGCGCAGCGATTTTTCAAACGAATTTTTTGGGGAAAAAATACACTTTTTTAATTTTAATGCACTAAAACACACTATATTGCCCAAATGTTTGAAGAAATAAAAAAGATGATCTTAGGCCGAGTACATAGATTCAAACACGACATGCTTTAAAATTTCGCACAAACGCGCATTGGCGACAAACTACATACATTTTTAAAAGCCTTTAAAAGCCTTTACAGGTTACCCCATTAGATTTACAGAGGAGGTCTACTGCTAAAATTACTGCCCTCGATCTGACCTTCGCGGTGATACCTCACATGCATGGTGCAATTGCTGTTTACATATGACGCCAGACCGACGCTTGCGTTCGCCATTGGGCAAGAGCAGGGCAGGACAGGGGTGCTTTTTTTTTTTTTATTATTAATTTTGCTTTTTTATTTTATTTTTAAATTGTTCCTTCCATATTTATTTATTTTTTATCATTTTTATTGTTATCTCAGGGAATGTAAATATCCCCTATGATAGCAATAGGTAGTGACAGGTATTCTTTTTTTGAAAAAACTGGGGTCTAGACCCTAGATCTTTCCTCTGCCCTCAAAGCATCTGACCACACCAAGATCGGTGTGATAAAATGCTTTCCCAATTTCCCAATGGCACTTTTTATATCCGGGGGGGGACATTCCCTCCCACTGCTTGTAAAAGCAGTCCAGAGGCTAATTGGCCACTAGGATTGCTTTTACATGAAAGCCGGCCGCTGACTGAAAAGAATGATACCAAGATGATACCTAAACCCACAGGCATCAATCTGGTATAACCAATCAAAGTCCAGCAACATACCAGTACGTTGCTGGTCCTTGTTGGACATGTATTGTAATCTTTTTTTTTCATGCAGCCAGGTGGCTGAACGGAAAAAGAGATTGATCGGTGGGTATGCCCACCATTAGAATACCGCCCTTCATCCACCCACTTCTAATGATGGGCATACATGCACCATTTATATATGCCGAAGCATGGGGGCATCCTCCCGCAAAAAAGTTATGCCGCACACACATGGTCGGACTTTTCCACGGGCAAGCCTCCGTCTGAATTTTGATCGTATATACACGGCATTAGGAGCAAAATCACTCCTCCGCCCCTGCTGCCCCAATGCTTCGGCATATTTGCTTTTTTTTTTAACTGTGGTGGTGAAATCACCTCCTACAGCACTGGAGTCGCAGGGATCAGGCCTGTCTCTGCGAATGCTGCAGTTATGTTTGTTGTGTTTTGTAAGTGACAGTGATCGATCAATACTGCACTTGGGTGGCCTGGGCTGGACGGAGGGGCAAAACGCAGGTGCTAGCAGGTATCTGGGCTGATCCCGCTAACACTGCGTTTTTGGGAACCCTAAACTGCTGGGGACGCTAGTATAGATCTGATCAGATCAGATATTGATCTGTTCAAATACTATACCACTAAGGGAGGTGTATGCTTCACGCGTGGGTGTTAGCGTTACTGGCACTAACCTGACGCTGCCTGGGGTGTGACGCAGACCCTCTCTGACGCTAAAACCTAATTGATATCACCCGCCGGGCGATCAGGGGGTTAAACCTTTATTGGGTTATATACGGCGGGTGCCCTGACACTATAAAAAGCAAACTAACTAACCAGCGTCACCCGTAACACTTATATGATGATCACTGGTGAAAGGGTTAACTAGGGGCAATTAGGGGGTTAAAACCTTTATTAGATAATATATGGGGGTACCTGACGCTATAAAAACCTGCGGCGAACCTAAAAAAAATTACTGGCTACCGATCTGCATCACCGACGCTAAGACAGCGATCAGAAAAATGATCGCTTAGCGACAGTGGTGATCGGGGTGAAAGGGTTACCTGGGGGGCGATCAAGGGGGTTAAACATTTATTAGATAATTTATGGGGGTACCTGACGCTATAAAAACCTGCGGCGAACCTAAAAAAAAAATACTGGCTACTGATCTGCATCACCGACGCTAAGACAGCGATCAGAAAAATTATCGCTTAGCGACAGTGGTGATAGGGGGTGAAAGGGTTACCTGGGGGCGATCAAGGGGGTTAAACCTTTATTAGATAATTTATGGGGGTACCTGATGCTATAAAAACCTGCGGCGAACCTAAAAAAAATTACTGCCTACCGATCTGCATCATCGACGCTAAGACATCGATCAGAAAAATGATCGCTTAGCGACAGTGGTGATAGGGGGTGAAAGGGTTACCTGGGGGGGCGATCAAGGGGGTTAAACCTTTATTAGATCATTTATGGGGGTACCTGACGCTATAAAAACCTGCGGCGAACCTAAAAAAAATTACTGGCTACCGATCTGCATCACCGACGCTAAGACATCGATCAGAAAAATGATCGCTTAGCGACGGCGGTGCTAGGGGGTGAAAGGGTTATCTGGGGGGTGATCAAGGGGTTAAACCTTTATTAGGGGGGGTTAGGGGGCTACACTGGACCTAAAACTAAATGTAGTGACACTTTTACAGTCACAAATGTCACTGATTGCAGTGATCAGTAAATAAATGGTCACTGCAATCAGTGACACTGTGACTTGGGGCTGGGGGGGCGATTTATGTGCCTATGTGTGCTGGTGTTAGTGTAGTGTTTGTGCACTAACCTGTGTGTCTTCTCTTGTATGGCGCTCGGTATATGTGAGCGCCGCACAGGAGATGACATCACTTCCTCCTGCTTTCTCTGTCTGTGTGTACATTCGACAGACAGAGGGGGCATTTCTATTCGCCGGGAGCGATCGCGGGGGGTTGGCCGGAATCAAACGGCCGTCCCCTCATGTCGGATCGCTCCCCAACGAATTCCGACCGCTCACTGTACAGAAGGGGGGTCCGATCGGACCCCCCAACTGTACAAAGGCAATCACGTATGCTCTACGTGATTGTGCCTGTCGGTGCCATTGTGCCGACGTATATATACAGTGAGCGGTCGTTAAGTGGTTAATGACGTTCTCTACATTTATTAGGGCTACTCATTTATTTTATATTTTCTTCTTTTTTTCTTTTCCTTTTTTCACTTCTTTTTCTTTTCCGTCTCCCTTGGTGGGAGCTCCGGCTTCGGTCCTGGGTTTTATTAACCCTAATTTGATACTTACCTTTAACATGTCATGGCCCCCATAAACATTTTATCTTTAAACGTACAAGCCTTCAACGTCCCACAAAAAAGAACTAAGGCTATGCGTTCATTTTCAGCTAAAAAAGCTTGCATAATTTTTCTCCAAGAAACGCACTTTATTAATAAAGCCTCTCCTAAATTTCTTTCCACCTCCTACCCTCAATTCTACACGGCTTCAGCTACAACTAAACAACGTGGGACCTTGATCGGTTTCCACCGTTCAACGCCATTTACCCTTAATACACAACTATGCGACCCTGAAGGTCGATGTGTTTTATTAACAGGCTTTATTGCTGATACTGAAGTCACATTAGTATCATATTATGCCCCAAATAAGCGTCCTGAAGCATTTTTATCGCACCTTTTTCAGCTAATTGAAACACATAAATTCGGAACAGTGATATTATGTGGTGACTCTAATGCTACTGTTTTTCCTTTCTTTTTTAAGTCCACATCAGTTCCTAATTCTCCTACCCATAAATATTCCTTACAATCTCTACTTACTTCTTTTAACTTAGTGGATACCTGAGGGGAACTTAATCAAACTAACAGAAATTTCACACATTACTCTTACCCACACAAATCCTTCTCACGAATAGATCATGTCTTCATCCCCTCAAGCATGCTCCCTGAGGTAATATCTTCTAAAATATTCCCATTTCCATGGACAGACCACTGTGCTGTTACCGCTACAATAACCTCTCCGATACCCAGGTCGCATGATACAACATGGTGTATCAATGATTCCACCCTAACTCATCCCTTGCACCGTTTAGACATTGAATCAGCTCTCAATGAATATATCTCATTTACCGACACTGATGACATCTCTGCCCTTACATTATGGGAAGCCCATAAATCTGTAATTCGAGGCAAGTTAATACAACAAGCAAGATCTATTAAAAGAGATCATAAGATTTTGTTTGATAAACTTGAAGCAAATTTTATTGCTTGTCATTTTACTCACCAATCTACCCCTAATGCTATTAATAATACTAAATTGGAAAAAGCCTGACTGAGTTGGACCTTTTTTTGACAGACACGGCAGACAAACTCTTGCGTAAACGGCAACACACACAATACCTTAAAGCTAATAAACCAGATAACCCTATGGCCCGCAGCCTCAAAACAATTGACCGTCCACAAACATAATTCCGTCTTAAAACAACCAGAGATGCTTACACCAGTAATCCATTAAAAATCTTGGAAATTTTCCGATCTAATCTGGCTAAACTTTACGCCCCTAGCCTAAATTTTGATACAACTAAAGCAGACACTTTGTTTGCAGACATTAAGCTTCCCACTATGACACCTGAACAATATGAAGATTTAGAGTGTCCCATAACGTCCTTAGAAGTTCAAGTTGCTATTAAAGCTTTGAAGCCACACAAAAGACCGGGCCCTGATGGGTTTTCTGCCTTATACTATAAACAATTTGATTCCATTTTAATTCCTCTATTAACCAGGGCCTTCAATTCTTTACTTGCTGGCCACTCGTTTAAGACTGAAACACTAACCTCCATCATATCAATGATTCCTAAACCTAAAACTGACTCTACCTCTTGGACTAATTACCGTCCTATATCCCTTTTAAATTTAGACATGAAATTATTAGCTAAGATTTTGGCAACTAGATTAAACAGCATCATAGGTAAGCTTAAACACCGAGATCAAACAGGCTTTATGCCTCTGCGTCAAGCGGGAGATAATGTTAGAAGAACACTTTTGCTGATTCACGCTGCCAAAAAGAGACGTATTCTGACTTGCCTTTTATCATTAGATGTTAGGAAAGCGTTTGACTCAATCAGTTGGCCATACCTACAATATACTCTCCAAAAATGGGGTTTTGGAAATAATTTTTTAACTTGGGTTTCCTCATTATACAGTACTCCAAAAGCATATGTCAGATACCTGGGTTAGAAATCAGCTATGATGGATATTAGAATAGGTACTTGGCAGGGCTGCCCCCTATCCCTTCTGCTTTTCGCCCTACTTATTGACCTTTAGCTTGCTTAATCAGAGATAATCCCAATATCAAAGGAGTGGAATTAGGTGGGCACCACCATAAATTGAGTCTTTTTGCAGATGACATATTAATTTTTTTATCCCATCCTCACATGTCAGCCCCAAATCTATTGGATACTCTAGACAAATTTGCAAAGATTTCTGGGCTATTTGTTAATCATGCCAAGTCTAACGCGCTTCATGTCTCCTTATCACAATCCGAATTACAGCAAGCTCAAGCATCTCTACTTTTTTTTTTTTTTTTTTTAATAATTTGTTCTTTATTAGAGTTTCAAAGATACATACATGTTATAGCCATAACATCAATACAAACAGTAACAGATGTTCCAACTAGAGACAAGCTCTTTTGATAAGCATTATCTTATTACAGTAAACAATGAAATGCTAACGAGGGTGGGTAAACTTGGATAGCCGATTGAGAAGAGGTCCTAGATGGAGAAAGGGCGGGAAGGAGGGGGTAAGGGGTAGGGGTAGAAGGAAGGATGACAAAGAGGGCACCAACGAGCCTGAGATAGGGAGCAAGGTGAGTAATTAACATTTCAGTATAGTTATACTTGAACAGTGCATTTTGGGTGGTGTAACCATGTCGACCACATAACCATAAATTTCTCTAAGTGCAGGTTTTTCTTAGCTACAATTCGTTCCATTTCACACTGGATATTGAGATCAGCGACAGTGCCTGAAATGGAGGGGATTGTAGTAGTTTTCCATAATCTAGTAATGTTCAATTTGGCTGCATAGAGTAAGTGAAGGACTGCATATCTAGATTGTGGTGGAATTTTTTCTATGCCAATATGTAGCAGGGCCAGTGCAGGATCCGGGGACCAAGGCGCCCCAGCAATAGATGAGATCAGAGCGAATACTTGTTTCCAGAAGGAAGTCAAGGATTTGCAGTACCAAAGGGTATGTGCGATGGAGCCAATACTGCCGCAGCTTCTCCAGCAGGATGGAGAGTGACCCGGGTACATTTTAGATAAGCGATAGGGTGTTAAGTACCATCTATGGATAGTCTTTTGGTAGGATTCCCAGTGCTTGGAGCAGTGAGAAGCTTTAAAGGTTTCCGTAAATGCCCGTTGCCATTGGGTTTGGGTGAAGGGAGCATTCAATTCTTCAGCCCACTTAGCTAAGGAGTGTACTTGGGAGCAGGGTCGAGTGTCGCTAAGGCATGCGTACATCAGAGAGATACCCCTATTAGGGTAGGGGGTAGAGGAGTAGTATTGGTATATCGGTACAGGGATTTTTACTCTGGAGGGCAGTGTAGATGCTCTGAAGAAGTGGGAGATTCTCGTGTAAGTGAAGATCTCTGAACATGGGAGTTTAAACTTATTTTGGAGATATTTAAATGTGTGCATCTGGTCTTGGTTCATCATGTCATCAAAGGTTAAGATACCTGCGGAGTGCCATTGAGAGAGGTTCAAATCAGGAATGCAGGACGATAGAGCTCTCAGAGGTATCGGTATCGACCTACTAGGTGAGTTTTGGGGATATAAACTTAGAATTTTTTTCCATGCCAATATTGAGGCTGAGATCATGGGGTTATGCTTTGGCAGGGATGGAGAGCCTCCTGCAGTTGTTAGTAAGAGGTGGTCCAGTAGGGTGGCAGGCTGTGGGTATGAGGCTTCTATGGTGGACCATATTTTTTCCTGCGTAGGGTGCCACCAAAAGTAAAGTTGGTCCAAAATTGAGGCGTAGTAGTAGTTGCCTATATGGGGCAATCCTACTCCGCCGTGTCTGTGGGGCCTAGTGAGTATGTAGCTAGCACATCTAGGTGGTTTAGAGTTCCAAATATAGTTAGTTATTTGTCTCTGAATAGAGGTAAGGAGGGACCGAGGGAGGGGCAGGATAAGTGTCCGAAACAGGTATAGGAGCTTAGGTAGTACTATCATTTTGACGGTAGCAATACGGCCAAGAGTAGAGAGGCCTGTGCTGCGTAGAGATTTCAGTAGGGTGGGTAAATTTCGGTAGAAGGTTAGGTAATTCAAGTCAATCAGTCGTTTTGTGTTGGGGGTAATCTGAACTCCCAAGTATGGGATAGATGTATTCGCCCACATGTAGGGTATTTCGAATTTCAGCTGAGCTGCCATTTTTGGGGGGAGATGTATGGGAAGGATTGTGGATTTTGTGGTATTCAGTTTATAGTAAGATACAGAGCTAAATTGGTGTAGGGTATCCTGAATGGCTTGCAGGGATTGGGCGGGGTTAATGACCATCAGAACCACGTCGTCAGCAAATAGGCTAATTTTGTGGTCTACACCATTGCAGGGAATGCCTGATATGCATGGGTCTGATCTGATTTTAGAGGCCAAAGGTTCCATCAGGAGGGCAAAGATGAGCGGGGATAGGGGGCATCCCTGTCGAGTACCGTTAGAGATCTCAAAAGGGGGTGGAAAGGGTCCCTCCCGAGAGTATCTTAGCTGATGGGTTGGAGTATAAGGAGAGAATTACATCTTGGAACCACCCCGTAATACCAAATTTAGTCAGCACTTCTTGAAGAAATAACCAGTGGACTCTATCAAACGCCTTCTCTGTGTCAAGGGATAGTAGCAGAGAAGGCGTTTGAGAGCGCGCAGCATGGTGGATGAGGTTGAGTACTCTTCTGGTTGCGTCTGGGGCTTGTCTACCTGGGACAAATCCAGCCTGGTCCGGGTGTATTAACTCAGGTATAAACATCATCAATCTGTTAGCAATAACTTTGGCAAGTAGCTTGATGTCAGTGTTCAAGAGAGAGATCGGTCTGTAGTTAGAGGCAACAGAGGCATCCTTTCCAGGTTTTGGGATGGTAGTTATGATAGAATGTAACATATCTGTAGGCAAGGAGCCCGAGGAGCCAGCAGCATTGAAGAGGTCCGTCAGTCTAGGGGCTAAAATGTCAGCAAATTTTTTGTAAAACCCATTAGAGAAGCCATCTTCTCCTGGGGACTTATGCAGTGGGAGAGCTTTAATTGCTCTGAGGATTTCTTCCTTTGTGAATGGTTTAGATATATAGTCAAATTGGATCTCTGAGATTTTGGGCAGGTTAATTGGGGTAAGAAAGCTATGTATCTGCTCTGCTGTAGGCTGGGGAGTGAGAGGGTCGCGTTTGAGGTTATAAAGGGATGCATAGTAATCACTAAATGCATTAGCAATTTCTTGAGGGTTGGTTAAGAGTTGTTGTGAAATCGGGTGGTGGAGAGATAGAATTTTTGTTTTTGTGCGTTGGGCTTTGACTTGTTTTGCTAAAAGTGACCCGGCTCTGTTGCCTAATGCATAAAAAGAGGCCTTGGAGAATTTAAAGTTACGTTCGAATTTGTGGAGCAGGAGGGTAAGTAATTTCTGTCTCAGCTCTAGGAGTTGGATGGTTTGTGCAGGAGAGGGAGAGGATTTGTTTAGTTGTTCTAAGGAGGATATTTGGGACATAACCTCATCAATCTGCTGGGTCCTCTGGTGCCTCGCTCTTTTACTCAGCTTTATGAAAATTCCTCTTAGGTAAGCTTTGTAAGTTGACCAGAGTGTAAATTTATCAGTATCAGGCAGTTCATTATTATCAAAGAAGGATTGGTGCTCAGTTTCAATTTCCCTTTGGGGTCATCCAACAAGGAGGAGTTTAGTCTCCATAGTCTCGGAGGGCCAGGTCGTAGGTCTCCCAGGGTTATGGAGATTGGGGCGTGGTCTGACCACGAGATGAGACCAATGTCAGATTGCACAACGTTTTGAAGGGTCCATTTATCCACCAGGAAGGAATCAATGCGTGAATAGGATAACTGTGAGTGTGAGAAGTATGTGAAGTCTCGTTCCGAGCCATGTTGTGCTCTCCATACGTCAAAGAGATCTATGTCATGGAGTAGTGGGTTCAGAGCCTGTCGGTGTTGACTTTTATTAGTGGAGGTGTCCATGTGTGGATCGCCAACAATATTAAGGTCGCCACCCAGGACCACATTTCCTTGGCGCAGGCTTTCAACCTTCTTGTAGAGGCGTCGAAAAAAGCGGAGTTGCCTGGAGTTTGGGCCATAGGTATTCACCAGGGTGTATGTGGTGTGCGCGATGGTGCAAATGGTTATAAGGTAACGGCCCTGTGGATCAGCATAGGTGTGGAGGTGTTGGAACTGAAGGGTATCATGAATGGCCGTCAATATTACATTCTTCTTCTGTGGGCCGGATGCGAGATAAACGGTGCTATACCCTTTGATTTTGAAATTAGGGGTTTTTGATTCTGCAAAGTGTGTCTCCTGTATGAATACAATGTCCGCTTTCTGTTTGGATATTTCCCTTTGTAAGTTAGCATGTTTGTGCGGGCTGTTCAGGCCCTTCACGTTTAAGGAGGTAAGCTTTATAGGCATGCCAAGGCAGTTGGAGTGACTTTGAATGACAAGTCAGTGGTGGTGAGCGTGGGAAGACTCCTGCTGGGAGTGGCAAAGAACAGAAGATTATGGACGTAGGTGATCAGATCAGACTGTTCAGTAGAGAAGTGAGCTGAGGAGACGGGATCTGGTTCAGTTGGAGGCTGGTGGAGGGCAGGGAGGGGGAAGTAAAAAGAGTGATCCCGTGAACAATACGGGTTCAATGTGCAGAGTTACTGCTGATAATTTCCAAACAGGGGGGATTTCCTCCAGTGGTGTCCAGGAACTTGGAGCCAGTGGATCGAAAGGAAGGCTTGGAATAGGCAGTGATCCGCTATAGTCCGGCTATAAATAGATTGGGGTCATGTGCGAGGACAGGGTATATCAGGCGTCTTGAAGTGACCAGTCAGCTTCCATTTGGGAAGGTGGAGATGGGGGTGGTCGTGGACTTTCCTCAGGAATTATGCGCCATAGCCTCAGTAGTTGGAGGCCAGCCTGGAGTGTGCGCACAGTATGGGTTTTACTCTGGAACGTAACCATCAACTTGGTGGGAAACCCCCACTTGTATGGTATGTGGTGGTTCTGGAGTGCTTTTGTGATCGTGGATAGTTGCAGACGATTCTCCATCGTGGTTTTGGAGAGGTCAGTGTATAGTGCAATAGCAGTGAAAGGGTCAGGGAGGTTTGAGGCTCGCTTTGCGGCGAACATCACTCTTTCTTTAGCATTGTAGAAATGAATGCGCGCTAACACATCTCTAGCTTTTTCTGCTGGGAGATGAGACGGTTTTGGCAGCCTATGGGCACTATCTATTTCAAGATCTCTGTCGGTCAGTTCAGGTACCAGCGCTCGCATTAGGGATTGCAGGAATCGCACCAGTTCAGGTTGTTGAACCGATTCAGGTATGTTGCGGAATTTAATATTGTTCCTGCGAGAACGATCTTCGAGATCTGCGAGTTTAAGGTTGATCATCTGCATCTCATCTTCATGTACAGTGCATACTTCCACTATATCATTATGGGCAGTGAGGAGATCAGACATTTTGTTTTCAACGTGGTGGAGACTAGGCTTGTGCAATTCGTTTCGTAACGAATCGAAATTCGTCCGAATTTAGCAACTTTCGGACATTCGGAAGCATTCGAATTTCCGAACAAAGCAATTACGAATAAAACCGAATCCGAAATAAATTATACCGCAAAATAGCGAATGCCCGAATGTCTTCGGCATAATTCGTTATGAAAAAACTTACGAATGTACAAATCCATTGGAAACACAATAACACTCACTCTGCTCTGCTCTCTGCTTCTCCTTCACCTTGCTGAACTCCCTCTCAAAATGGTGTACAGGGGCGGAGGCTATAGCCGCATGTAAAAAACGAAAGTAAAATACGAGATTTCTAATCCATTCGAAGCACAATAACACTCTGCTCTGCTCTCTGCTTCTCCCTCACCGTGCTGAACCCTCTCAAAATGGTGTACAGGGGCGGAGGCTATAGCCGCATGTAAAAAACGAAAGTAAAATACGAGATTTCGAATCGTTACAAATAACCGCTTTGTATTTCGAAAAGTACAAATCCATTCGAAGCACATTAGGCATAATAGTCAGCGTCGTCGTGAGAGAGACACAGAAAATTACGAATCAACGAACCCAAAAAAAGTTACGAAAGTAGGAGTTGTGTCCAGAATCAACGAAAAACAACGTACTCTACCGAAAGTACGAATTATAAAGCAACAAAAAATTCAACGAAAAATGACGCTTGCAAAAATACGAATGAGTCCGAACACGAAAAATCCCGTCTAGCAAAATTATGAATGATTACGAATCAACAGGACCGGAAAGAAACGAACCGAAACGGAACAAATTTTTCCGTTGTGCACAAGCCTAGTGGAGACGCTGATCCTGATGGTGCACTACAGTAGCCAGCGAGGACACTGCAGCTGATAGGTCAGAGTACAGTGTCTGTTTAAGGGAGATTAGCATGTTCTTCATTGATTGCTCAGAAATGGGCTGGTCTGAGGCAGGGAAATTATCTATGGCTGATGGATGCTGTGTATTAGGAGGAGGCAAGGTGAAGGGTATACTGGGGCTTTGTGCTGGGATGTCATATTCTCGTCTGGGCTTAGACTTGACTGGAGAGGCTGAGGAAGGTGAGCGGGGTGGGGAGTACTCACAGTTTGTCAGTGTGGGTAGTCCTAGGCGTTGTTGTCCGCCGCCGCCAGCGTGAGGAGAGAGCTGATCTGCAGGGCTGTGTGTGTAGCCAGCGCCATCTTGCTCGCGGCCCGCTCCAGCCAGCTGAAAAAAGTCCGTCAGCTTTTGTGGCATGTTCAGCTGCTTTCTCCTCTTCAGCATCGTTCCTGGGCGTAACGAGACTAACTGTGGGGATGATCGGGTGTGTTTTAACCCGTTCCTCGCGCTGTGGAGTCGCTAATAGCCGGGTTTAGTGCGGAGCATTCAGATCAGGCAGCCATCCGTGCTGCTGGCAAGCCACGCCCCCCAGCATCTCTACCTTTTAATTGGGCGTTGCACCATATCTCATATCTCGGAGTCCAACTTACTTCTTCTCTACCTGAATTGTTTTCAGCTAATTATTTACACTTACTGAAATCAACCACTAGCCTGATGAAACAATGGTCCTCTCTTCCCTTGTCTTGGCTTGGGAGGATTAATGCCACCAAGATGTCAATCTTACCAAAGTTCCTTTACTTATTCAGAGTTCTTCCTATTCATATACCTCTTTACTTCCTGAGACTCACACAGAGGAGAGTGATGTCCTTTATATGGGGTTCTACTAAACCCTGTATACCTAGATCGACTCTTTATCTTGATAAACTGAAAGGTGGCTTAGGTATACCTAATTTTCTTTCCTACTATTTTGCAGCTCAATTAGCGCAACTTCCCAAGTACCATGCAACTACTGAGTCTCCTTTATGGGTAGCGATTGAATCTGTAGATATTGACCCCATCTCAGTGGCTAATATACTCTGGTTACTCCCTACAGACAGATCTAATTTCTCTAACCCCATAACTAAACATTCTCTAGCTATCTGGGATAAATTTAGAAATTTAAATTTACAATCTATACACAATCCTCTCCTTTCCTTTATTAGAAACCCTTCATTCTACCCTGCTTGAAAATTTCCCTTATCATTTGTAGTTTGGTCCTCAAGAAATTTGATTCGGTTTCATAATTTAGTCTCTTCTGATAACATTCTTACGTTCCCAACACTATGTGATAAATATGGGCTCCCTATAAAGGAGCTCTTCCGTTATCTACAAATTAAGAATTTTTATACACCCTTTATCAGAACGGGATCTATCCTTAACCAAATGACACAATTCGAACGCATCTGCAATAGTGATCCCCATATAAGAGGGCTGATCTCATTTCTATATAAACAGCTCAACTCTATACCTGACGATATTTTACCATCCTACACCAACAAATGGTCACATGACATGGATAGAACATTTTGTAAAAATGATTGGTGAAGAGTTTTTGGTAGCTGACCATATACTATCCCAAACTGCTTTGCACTGGAAAAAAACTTTAAAGTCCTAGCATGATGGTACTTAGTTCCAGCTAGGATAGCCAAATTTGTCCCTTCATACCCAAATTTATGTTTCAGAAGTTGTTCCTCACCTGGTACACACTTCCACATATGGTGGCAATGCCCGATTGTTCAATCCTTCTGGATGAAAATATTCAACATGGCTTCTACGGCCTTAGAAATGCCAATCACTCCTGATCCAGCATTGGCTCTTCTCAATCTCAAGCCTCCTGAATTGAACAAGTCTCAATTCCAATTACTTTTACACCTCACTACTGCAGCTAAGCAAACTATATTTCCAAAATGTCTGCTATTGAAGATAACAATATTACTACATACAATACGGTATGGAAACCATGGATTAAACACTTTCTGCCCCCAGATTTTGATCAATTATTGTTGATGCCTTGCTGAAATATTCTAATTATTCTTTCTTCATCTCTATAATCTAATGTTGCCTTGGCTTTGGCCGGACTACCACCTGGGGAGACATTCTCTATCTCTTTCCTTTCTATATATTTAATTTTTCCCCTGCTTCCTCTTTTTCTCTCTGCACGGCTTCTATTTTTCTATTTCTTGTTATTTCTTATTATTTCCTTAGTACTGATCATATGAACATACAACTTTATGTCCATTACATAATATACATACATACTTCTAATGTTTAATTATACCAATCACTTAGATTCATTACCCAATGCATGCTTTGATAGAAAGACCATTGATTGAGCATTGAGATTTTATAGCAATCTCCTTTTTTATTTCTTAGCAATAATACATCATTTACAATATAATACTTTACTATTCCTCATTATGCCCCCATCTGTTCACAGCATGTTCCCTTTTGGGGTGAACGGATGGTCTGGAGGCATGATATATTACTTATAGTATACCTTGATATTATTGCTCTAATCACTTTAATTCCTCTCTTTGTATTACCTTAATTGCTCATAGGTTATTAACCATTACTACTTTTTCTTTAACATGGATTGTTGGTGATTGTTGTACTTCATTTCAATTCTAATGCTTTCAAGTGTGTATTATTCATAATACATGTTATTTACATGTAAAATTTCAATAAAAATATTAAACAAGAAATGTTGTTTAAATTAAAGTGGCTGCCATTGATGACCTCTATATTTGAGATTGTTAGTTTCTTGGCTATCTTACTGATGTATTGAATTCTACATTTTCTTAAGCTTTTCTATCTGTAGTATAGAAGTACAGAGATAAAAGAATTCTGACATTGTTCAGCCAAAGAATGGTATGTTAATCAAGAAGCACTAAATCAAGAATATAAATAACTTGGCTATTGTAGATGTACCACATCCATATTATCCATTTACTACAAAAGAACACATTGTTGGACTTTACTGGTACCATAGAGGGACAACCACAAAAAGTTAATTTTATTACGAATCATTTTAAATAAATAAATCGCTATTGATTGATGTAAATCCCAATTGAACAATGTAAGCTATATCAACTATCAATGCATATTTAACTTTGCTGTATTGTCCAAGAGGTCAATGTGTTTCACATCTATAAGCTTCTTCGGGACTTTTTTCTCTTGGCAACAAGGAGAAATGGCCTAACCAAAAAAAGCACAAAAGGGGCAATATATGACAACATCATAACATATATAACATTCAATATAATCTGTGTCAACTTACACATTGCTTAAAGAATATAGCAAGAAGATGTTGGTGAGATATTGTGTGTCAACAGAAAGCTTGCATTGCTGGCAGAGCAGCAATTAACAGGCTATAGTGTTGATACTTGGTGATGAGAATGATTCTCAAACCTATATACAAATAGCAGGAGGTAAGGGGACTGTATATGGATGCAAAAAGTAAACAATGATTAAGTTCATATAAACACATATCCACATCCCCCCTAAAATCAATTTTACTTAGAAGTAGGTCACAAATGAAGCTTAATACATGTGAATGAGATCAGTATTATGTCATATCACAGAATATCTGTCTTCCATTAGAACCAAAAAATGGTGCACACATGAAAAATCAGCCTAAACTTAGGAACCACACAGTATAAACACGGGAAGTGCAATTTCAGACTGGGGTTCTCCAAAAAATGACCTGTAATCACAGCAGTCCCACAATCAATCCTGTTAAGGTAGATAAATATTCATCCAACATGGTCCCTAGATCTATCCACTGCCTTAATATGTATAGCAGATCCAACAATGCTGCATGCCAAACAACCTGAAAAAAAAATAACATGTAAGGTGCTGTGGCCCCCGCATATAAATTCTATATCTGTCATTTACTACTCCCAATATGCATGTACCTGAAACACACCTCCACATTTACATTCTACCATCAGTAACTGCAATGTTTATCCTCATGACACGTCACAGGAAGCACCCTCATGGCTAACAGAGGACAGAATTAGAAATAGACTTGAAAAACGTAACATCAATAAGTCACCGGGACAAGATGGCTTGCACCCGAGGGTCCTTAAAGTGGTTGTAAACCCCCCCAAAAAAATAAAAAAATAACCTGCAAAACAAAGGCATAATGAGCTAGTATGACTAGCATACTAGCTCATCATGAATTACTTACCTTAGATCAAAGCCCCCGCAGCGGTGCTCGGACACCTCCGCCACCGCGGCCATCTTGCCTCGATGTCCCTTCCATGTATCGCCGCTCCGGCGCTGTGATTGGCCCCGGAGCGGCGATGACGTCACACGCATGCGCGCTCGGGCCGACTAACTCCATTCAGAAATCCGGCTACTAAGCCGGCCCACTAGTGCACATGCGCGTGACATCAGCGGCACCGGTTTTAAAAGCAAATATCTCCTTAACCGTGTAGGTTAAGGAGATATTTCATGCACCTACAGGTAAGCCTTAATCTAGGCTTACCTGTAGGTGCATGTTGTGTAAGTGGGTTTACAACCACTTTAAGGAACTCAGTCAAGTAATTGCCAGACCATTGTTCTTAATTTTTTAGAACAGTCTAATGACTGGAATGGTACCAGCTGATTGGAAAAAAGTAAATGTAGCACCAATATTTAAAAAAGGGCAGAGATACATCCCTGAGAATTACAGACCAGTTTGCCTCACATCAGTTGTATGCAAGCTCTTGGAGGGTATGATAAGGGATACTATACAAGATTTTAGTAATGACGACGGTATCATTAGCAGTAATCGGCATGGATTCATGAAGAATTGTTCTTGCAAAACCAATCTATTAACCTTCTATGAGGAGGTGAGCTGCCTAGATAAAGGAAGGTCTGTAGACGTGGTGTATCTGGATTTTGCAAAAGCATTTGATACAGTTCCCCATAAATGTTTACTGTATAAAGTAAGGTCCATTGGCATGGACCATAGGGTGAGTACATGGATTGAAAACTGGCTACAGGGGCGAGTTCAGAGGGTAGTGATAAATGGGGAATACTCGGAATAGGCAGGGGTGGAAAGTGGGGTCCCCCCAGGGTTCTGTCCTTGGACCAATCCTTTTTAATTTATTCATAAACTACCTGGAGGATGGGATAAATAGTTAAATCTCTGTATTTTTGGATGATACTAAGCTAAGCAGGGCAATAACTTCTCTGCAGGATGTGGAAACCTTGCAAGAAGATCTGAACAGAAGAGAGATCTGAGTCCTTTACTACAGAAGTCTGGATGTTTATAGATTACCATTGTGTTATCACTTCACGCTGTTACCTTACAGCGGTAAGGTAAGGGTCCATTTTTCACGGAGGTTTATCCACACTGAAGATATACAGTGGGGCAAAAAATATTTAGTCAGCCACCAATTGTGCAAGTTCCCCCACTTAAAAAGATGAGAGAGCCCTGTATTTGTCATAAGCGTGCGCGCAGGGTGTGCCCAGGCACACCCTAATCACCCCTTGTGCTGTGATGTTATCGCTCTGTGTAGCAACAGGAACATGGGTAAGATCTCCCTTTTACCGGCTCTGCCATAAGAAAAGTGTTTATGCTCTTCTCTTTCACTGTGCCAGCAAGGAGATCAATGTGACAGGGTCATATATATATGTAGATACATACACATGCATGTGTGTTTGAGCTTAAGGGTGCACACCCTAATGCATTAGGCTGCGCACACCTATGGTATTTGTCATCATAGGTATACCTTAACTATGAGAGACAAAATGTGGAAACAAACCCAGACAATCACATTGTCTGATTTGGAAAGAATTTATTTGCAAATTATGGTGGAAAATAAGTATTTGGTCACCTACAAACGAGCAAGATTTTTGGCTCTCACAGACCTGTATCTTCTTCTTTAACCTCCCTGGCGGTATGATTCTGTCTGGAATTATGTTCCAAAAGTGGTACAATTATTTTGCATGGAAATTTGGTGTTATGTATTGTAGGCCTGCAATTCTTAGTAATTACTTACTTAAACCAGACCAAACAAGAGTCTAGTAGACATCCCGGGTATGATAAAGTTTGAAACACAAAATCATAAATTACAATATAATAAATAACTATAAATAATTATAACAAATAGTAATGTAATTATAATAAAAATTATTCAATAATGTAATCAAATCAAAAACACTGAATTTTGCTCAGTTGCAGAATTGTCGCTGTCATTAGATTTAGTGTTTGATGACGAATTTCCCCACAAATCACTATCGCTCAATTCTGCAAGTGATTCTAATTTATTATAGCTGTTTTCTAGCTGGTCTAAAACCACTTTTGACATAAAGGGACACTTTTTGGTTGCTATGGACAATCTTCAGTTTCCAGGCAGAAAGAACAGTTTTTATAATATAAAAGATGGCATGCAGGACACTGGACAGACCACTAGGGACAAAGGGGGTGTGTAACTCTTTGATACAGTACTGTAATCAGTAATATTACAGTATACTGTATGTATATGGTGTTTTTCACTTTTTGAATTTGGCGCCAAACTGTGCCCCGTGCGCCGCAACGTCGCAGGGAACAGAGCTTGGCACTCGGCAGTTGCCAACGCATACTCTTCCCTCGTCTCAATGTCATCAGTCACCCCTTCCCTAGACCCACCATGTCCTCCTGAGGAGTCCCCGAACTGTTTGAGCACAGTGTTGGGTACATGCTCCAGGAGGATGCCCAGCATTTTGAAAGCTCTTATGATGATACCCAGCTAGAGGAAGGCAGTAGCGTGAGCGCAGAGAGGGGGGATGCTCAAGGACAGCAATCTGGCAGTCATGTTCCACCTGCTGCAGCATACTGCCAGGTTTGCTCCAGTGGTGAAGAGGGAGGGGATGATGAGGTCACTGACTCCACGTGGGTGCCTGATCGGAGAGAGGAGGAGGAGGAGGCGGCACATCTACAACGAGGCAGGATGCCCTCCGGGGGCCAAGCTTGAGGGCAGCACACCAACTGAATCACACCGCAGAGCTCCGCCTGTGCAGGGCGCTGCCTCTGCGCGTTATTACAAAAGTTCTTTGGTGTGGGCCTTTTTTGAGACGAGTGCATCAGATCGCACCGCTGCTATTTGCAACATATGTCTCAAGCGTATCTTGCATGGCCAAAACATCAGCCGCTTCGGCACCACAAACATGACCAGACATATGTTGACCTGCCATGCAGCTCATTGGCAAGCGTACCTTAGAGACCCACACCAAAGAACAAAGCGGACCTCTCCTTGCTCCCCATCAGCTGGGATCTCCAACCCCACTATACCTTCAGTCCTCTCTGAAAGCTGCACTGAGAGGAATGAAGGTGTAGAATTAGGTGTATCACAGCCAAGTACTTGCGGGCACTCTGCTAGCAGTACACCGACGTACGATTGTAGCAGGCAAATTTCCCTGCCCCAGCTGCTGGACCGTCGAAAGAAGTTCACTCCCAGCCATCCACATGCCCAGCGGTTGAATGCTAGCTAGGCTAAATTGCTAGCACTTCAACTGCTGCCTTTTCAGTTGGTAGACTTGGCCCCCTTCCGTGAGTTTGTGCAATGTGCGGTTCCCTCAGTGGCAGGTTCCCAAACGCCATTTTTTCTCACGGAAGGCGATTCCGGCTCTCTACCGGCATGTGGAAGGCAATGTCTTGGCCTCGCTGGACAGGGCGGTCAGTGGTAAGGTGCATATTACCGCTGACTCATGGTCCAGCAGGCATGGACAGGGACGTTACCTATCTTTCACGGCCCATTGGGTCACTCTTTTGGCAGCTGGGAAGGATGCAGGACAAGGTGCAGTAGTGTTGGAGGTTGTTCCGCCACCACGCCTTCAAAATGCTACTACTGGTTGTGACACACCTCTCTCCTCCACCCCCTCCTCTTCTTCTTCCTCCATGGCCTCTTCGAGTGCTCTGTCCTCGGAACCAGCGGTGCTCCGTAGGCGTTCAAGGGGCTACGCAAGTACGCAGGCAAAAAGATGCCATGCCGTGCTTGCGCTGGTGTGTTTGGGGGACAGGAGCCACACTGGGGCAGAGGTTCTGTCAGCTCTGCAGGGGCAGGCCAAGAGGTGGTTGACGCCACGCCGGCTTAAGCCAGGAATGGAGGTTTGTGACAATGGCACCAACCTCCTCTCCGCCCTGCGACAGGGACAACTGACCCATATGCCCTGTATGGCTCACGTCCTTAACCTGGTGGTGCAGCGGTTCTTGGGCAGGTACCCAGGCTTACAGAATGTCCTGAGGCAGCCCAGGAAAGTCTGTGTGCATTTCCGCCGATCATATAATGCCAGTGCTCGGCTGGCTGAGCTGCAAAAGAAGTTGAACCTGCCCAAGAACCGCCTTATATGTGACATGCCCACCAGGTGGAACTCAACGTTGGATATGCTGCAGCGACTGCACACGCAGCAGAGGGCCATCAATGAGTACCTGTGCGACTACGGCACCAGTACAGGGTCAGGGGAGCTCGGAATTTTTTCACCACGCCAGTGGAGCATGATCAGGGATGCATGCACTGTCCTGTCACCATTTGAGGAGGCAACGAGGATGGTGAGCAGTGACAGTGCATGCATCAGTGACACTGTACCTCTTGTCCACCTGTTGGAGCATACGCTGCATGGAATAATGGACAGGGCACTTGAGGCAGAACAGAGGCAGGAAGAAGAGGACTTCATTGCCTCTCAATGCCCCCTTTATCCAGACAGTGTTCCTTCTCTCCCACCCATCACACAGGAAGAGGATGAGGAGGAGGATTGTGTCAGCATGGAGGTGGAGCCTGGCACTCAGCATCAGCAGCAACAGCAGTCTTTTAGGGATGATTTACAGTCCCAAGAAACCGGTGGACTTGTACATGGCTTGGAGGAAGTGGCTGCGGATAATGTCGTCCTTAGTGACCCAGAAGACTCCGGACCGAATGCCTCAGCTAACCTACGTTGCATGGCCTCCCTGATCCTGCAAAGCCTGCGGAAGGATCCTCGTATTCTTCCGATCAAGGAGAGGGACCATTACTGGCTGGCCACTCTCCTTGATCCACGGTACAAGGGTAAGGTTGCGGACCTTATCTTCCTGTCGCAGAGGGAGCAGAGGATGAGACATCTCCGGGAGGCCTTGCAGAAAGGTCTGTGCAACGCGTTCCCAGAGACTGGGAGGTTACAAACTGCTGGTCCTGGACGACGAGTTGCTGAGGCTTCGGTCAGTAGCAGAAGGAGCGGTGGGGAAGGTGGACGTCTGACCAATGCGTTCAGACAATTTTTTAGTCCGCAGCCCCAAGGTATGATCGGTTCCAGCAACCATCACCAGCGTCTGATATACATGGTGCAGGAATACCTAGGGGCAAGGTCAGACTTGGACACCTTTCCCACCAAAAATCCTCTGGCTTACTGGGTCTTGAGGATGGATCACTGGCCAGAGCTTGCACAGTATGCAATTGAGCTACTGGCCTGTCCTCCATCCAGCGTTCTTTCGGAATGCACATTCAGTGCTGCTGGAGGCTTTGTCACTGATCACAGGGTGCGCCTGTCCACCGACTCGGTTGATCGACTGACCTTCATAAAAATGAATCAGTCTTGGATCACCACCAGCTACCAGGCACCTGAAGCTGATATAACTGAATATTTTGTTTTTAAATGTCACATCCCTTCAAGACTGCCTATGCTGATGCTGAGTGACTGTCCTGTTATGTTGACTGACTATCCTCTTCCTCCTCAATGATCCTGATGATAGCTTGGAAGAACATTTTTGTTTCTGGGTGCCACCACCAGTGGCTAAGTCCAAATTTTTCAGCCCCTGTTTAACAGGGGCGTGTAATTACAATTTTTTATGCAATGCTTTGTAACAGGTCTCATTGCTGTGCTCAGAGTACAGTATCTGTGAGGGGTTGCAGTGTTGTGGCACTAGCACCAGTGCCTAAGGCCCAATTTTTCAGCCCCTGTTTAACAGGGACGTGTAATTAAAAAATGTTATGCAATGCTTTGCAACAGGTCTCATTGCTGTGCTCCAAGTACAGTATCTGTGATGGGTTGCAGTGTTGTGGCACCAGAACCAGTGCCTAAGGCACAATTTTTCAGCCCCTGTTTAACAGGGGCGTGTAATTACAAATCTTGATCTAATAATTCACAGCAGGGCCCATTCCTGCGCCCACCAAGAGTAACTGTGAGGGCTTACAGTGTTGAAGCACCAGCACCACCACCAAAGGCCCAATTTTTCCTACCACTGTTCAACAATGGCATGTAATTACAATTCCTGATATAATAGTTCACAGCAGGGCGTTCCAGCGCCCACCAAGAGTAGCTGTGAGGGCTTACAGTGTTGTGGCAACACCAACATCTAATGGGGCAAATTTCTGCAGAGTATATACGGCAGGCCCCTACTTTCAAACATCCAACTTACAAACGACTCCTACTTGCAAACAGAAGGAGAAAACAGGAAGTGAGAAGAAATCTACCCCTAGGAAGGGAAATTCTATCCTGTTAGATTTAATTTGGGAAAAAGGTATCTCCTCTCTACTGATGCTTTATCACCAATCCTTGTTTCAATAAAAACCCCACTTTTCCAAAAACATTTGTCATTGGGACGGAAAGTGAGGTGAAATGTTCTGAACAGGTGCACAGACAGCAAAACAAATGTTACAGGGGTGATAACCCTTCCCTATGTTTTCAAAAAAGCTTAAAAATAGATTTTTTGGCTGGAGCTACACTTAAACAATGTACCTGTTCAAAATTACAAACAGATTCTACTTAAGAACAAACCTACAGTCCCTGTCTTGTTTGCACCGCCTGTATACTGCTGTTCAGAGTATATAGGGCATTTTTTTATTTTGGGTGCGGAGTTCCCCTTAATATCCATGCAAGAACCAAAGGGGCTGGTAATGGGCTGGGGTGGGGGGGGGGGTGATGGGGTAGCCATGCCATCTTTCTCAAAGATTTCCATCCATATTGCCAGGACAAGACATGACATTAAAGCCGCAAGCAGTTTTAAATGGCTTTTTTTCCTTTAGAAACGTCATTTTGTGCAGGGACAGTTCTAAACACGGGAAACACATGCCACTTCACAGGCATACTTTAGACACCCCCAGGTACCATATTTAAAGGAATATTTCACTTTTTTTTTCACTTCATGCATCATTAAAATGACTGCTCCAGAAAAAACGTCAGTTTTTAAAACTTCTTTTTGCATTGATACATGTCCCCTGGGGCAGGACCCGGGTTCCCAAACATTTTGGTCCGTTCGTAGGTTATGGTGCGAACCGAACATGGGGGTGTTCGGCTCATCCCTAATTGCCAACAAAGGATATATAACAAAGTATTGAGATGAACTTTTGATATTGACCAAATACTTATTTTCCACCATAATTTGCAAATAAATTATTTCCAAATCAGACAATGTGATTGTCTGGATTTGTTTCCACATTTTGTCTCTCATAGTTGAGGTATACCTATGATGACAATTACAGGCCTCTCTCATCTTTTTAAGTGGGAGAACTTGCACAATTGGTGGCTGACTAAATACTTTTTTGACCCACTGTATATCACTAAAGTCACCTTATTTTGGTTTCTGCACGCAACACTTTTGGAAGCATCTGTTCTACGTTCTTTTGCTATTCATAAACATTGATGGATCAGGTCTATAGACCCTGTGATGCATAGTTACATAGTTAGTCAGGTTGAAAAAAGACACAAGTCCATCCAGTTCAACCGTAAAAAATAAAAATAAAAAAATAAAAATAAACATATATCGTACAATCCCATATACCCAATTCTATACCCACAGTTGATCCAGAGGAAGGCAAAAAAAACCAGAAGAGCATTATCCAATTTGCTACAGCAGGGGAAAAAATTCCTTCCTGATCCCCCGAGAGGCAATCGGATATTCCCTGGATCAACTTTACCTATAAATGTCAGTACCCAGTTATATTATGTACATTTAAGAAAGAATCCAGGCCCTTCTTAAAGCAATCTACTGAGCTGGCCAGAACCACCTCTGCAGGGAGTCTATTCCACATTTTCACAGCTCTTACTGTGAAAAAACCTTTCCGTATTTGGAGGTGAAATCTCTTTTCCTCTAGACGCAAAGAGTGCCCCCTTGTCCTTTGTGTTGACCGTAAAGTGAATAACTGAACACCAAGTTCACTATATGGACCCCTTATATATTTGTACATGTTGATCATATCCCCCCTTAATCTCCTCTTCTCAAGAGAGAATAAATTCAGTTCCTCTAATCTCTCCTCATAGCTGAGCTCCTCCATGCCTCTTATCAGTTTGGTTGCCCTTCTCTGCACTTTCTCCAGTTCCCCAATATCCTTTTTGAGAACTGGGGCCCAAAACTGAACTGCATATTCCAGATGAGGTCTTACTAATGATTTGAACAGGGGCAAAATGATATCTCTCTCTCTGGAGACCATACCTCTCTTAATACAAGAAAGGACTTTGCTCGCTTTGGAAACCGCAGCTTGGCATTGCATGCCATTATTGAGCTTATGATCTACCAAAACCCCCAGATCCTTCTCCACTACGGATCTCCCCAGTTGTACTCCCCCTAGTATGTATGATGCATTCATATTATTAGCCCCCAAGTGCATAACTTTACATTTATCAACATTAAACCTCATCTGCCACATAGTCGCCCAATTAGACAGAGCATTGAGGTCGGCTTGTAAATTGGCGACATCCTGTAAGGACGTTATTCCACTGCATAGCTTGGTGTCATCTGCAAAGACAGAAATGTTACTTTTGATCTCATACCCAATATCATTTATAAACATATTAAAAAGTAAGGGTCCCAGCACTGAACCTTGGGGTACACCACTGATAACCTTGGACCATTCAGAGTAAGAATCATTAACCACTACTCTCTGAATTCTGTCTTTTAGCCAGTTTTCTATCCATTTACAAACTGATATTTCCAATCCTGTAGACTTTACCTTACACATGAGCCGTGTGTGGGGAACTGTATCGAACGCTTTTGCAAAATCCAAGTATACCACGTCCACTGCCACCCCTCTGTCCAAGGTCTTACTTACCTCTTCATAAAAAGAAATCAGGTTTGTTTGACAACTTCTGTCTTTCATGAATCCATGCTGTCTGTTGCTTAAATAGTTTTTTTCCAGCAAGAACTCATCTATGTGGTCTTTTATTAATCTCTCCAGTATTTTCCCAACTATAGAAGTTAAACTAACAGGTCTATAGTTACTTGGTAAACACTTAATTCCCTTTTTAAATATAGGCACCACATTGGCCCTGCGCCAATCCAGTGGTACTATTCCTGTCATTAATGAGTCCCTAAAAATTAAATACAATGGCTTTGAAATTACAGAGCTCAATTCTTTTAGGATCCGTGGGTGTATGCCATCTGGTCCAGGTGCTTTATCCACCTTTATTCCATCTAAATATTTCTGGACCATATCACTTTTGAGCCATTGTGGATTTGGGGCTGTGTCACTACCACCCCCATTTTGGACATGAGCTCCCCCATGCTCCTTTGTATACACAGAACTGAAGAAAGTATTTAATAAATTAGCCTTCTCTTTGTCCCCAGTCACCCACTCTAGATTATTTTGTAAAGGGCCTACATGCTCAGACTTGACCTTTTTACTATTAATATATTTGAAGAATTTTTTGGGGTTTGTCCTACTATCTTTTGCAATCTGTCGTTCATTTTGAATTTTTGCATCCTTGATTTCCTTTTTACATATCCTGTTATATTCTTTGTAACATTTAAATGACACTAGTGTTCCCTCATTTTTATATTTTTTAAAAGCTCTTTTCTTATAGTTTATAGCTTTTTTAACTTTGTCAGTGAGCCACATAGGTTTTATTTTTAGCCTTTTAAACTTATTGCCCATGGGAATATACTTTGCAGTGAGTTCCCAAACAGTCTTTTTGAAGAATTCCCATTTCTGTTCTGTGCCCATTGATGCCAATATTCCTTCCCAGTCTAAGTCCTGGAGAGCAGCACTCATCCTTGGAAAATTTGCTCTCTTGAAATTAAGTGTTTTTATCTTTCCTGTATGTGATTTTTGCTTACAACTAACATCAAATGAAATCATGTTATGGTCACTGCTACCCAGGTGTTCCTTTATCTGAACATTAGTAATACGCTCTGCATGGTTTGAGATTACCAGGTCCAACAGAGCATCATTCCTAGTTGGGGCCTCAATAAACTGGACCATAAAATTGTCCTGCAATAGGTTTATACATTTTTGCCCTTTAACTGTCCCAGCAGTTCCATTACTCCAGTCAATTTCTGGGTAGTTAAAATCCCCCATTATTATCACCGTCCCAGCCCTTGCAGCCCTTTCCATCTGTGCAAGGAGCTGAGTCTCTAACTCCTCATTAACATTGGGTGGTCTATAACAAACTCCAATGATTAGCTTTGAACTACGCACATCTGTATGCAGTCCTACCCATAATGCTTCAGACTCATCACACTCTCCATCCACCAGGTCCTCTTTCACACTCGCTTTGAGATCACTTCTCACATAGAGACAGACCCCTCCACCCTTCCTTTTTACCCTGTCTTTCCGAAAGAGTGCATAGCCAGGAATATTAATAGCCCAGTCGTGTGAGGAATGAAGCCAAGTTTCAGCAATACCGATTACATCATAGCTCTCCTCATGCACCAGAGCTTCCAACTCACCTATTTTGCTTGGCAGACTTCTGGCGTTGGTGAACAGACACTTTAATGCATTAATATTATTTGACCGGTCACATACTATCCTCTTGGGTGTTCCCAGATTGCAACTAGGACTTGCTACTATACTTACCTTGGGTTTATGTTCTTTGGTTACCCTACCACTAATGCCCCTAATACTACCCTTTAGAATATGTTCCCCGCTGACTCTCACTATCTCTGGACCCTCCCCCCTGTCACCTAGTTTAAAAACCCCTCTAACTTTTTGGCCATCCTTATTCCCAGCTGATCTGCACCCTCCTCATTTAGGTGCAGTCCGCCCCTTCTATAGTACTGGTTATCGACTGAGAAGTCGGCCCAGTCCTCCAGGAACCCAAACCCCTCCTTACTACACCAGCTCTTCAGCCACTTGTTCACTTCCCTAATCTCCCTCTGCCTTTCTGGTGTGGCTCGATGTACCGGTAGTATTCCCGAGAATACTACCTTGGAGGTCCTTTTCCTCAATTTAGCTCCCAAGTCCCTAAAATCGTTCTTTAGGACACTCCATCTGCCTCTGACTTTGTCATTGGTGCCAACGTGCACCATGACAGCTGGGTCTTCCCCAGCCCCTCCCAGTAATCTGTCCACCAGATCCGTGATGTGCCGAACCCGAGCGCCCGGTAGACAACATACAGTTCGGCGCTTCAGGTCTTTGTTACAGATTGCCCTCTCTGTCCTTCTAAGAATTGAGTCCCCTACCACCAGAATCTGTCTTTCCTTTCCCTTCGCTTCCCCCCCACTCTCACTGGAGGAGTTCTTCCCCTGGCAGCTAGGAGAGTCCCTCAGCTCCAGCAGTGCTGGTCCCGGACTGGTTTCACCAATGTCACTCAATGGAGCATACTTATTGGGATGCTCCAGCCCTGGATCGGCCTCCCTGGCACTTCGCCCTCTACCCTTCCTGACTGTCACCCATCTACTATTTTCTAGTGCCTGCACCTCTTTGACTCCACCCACCTCTGTGCTGGCCCCTGCCATCACCTGCCGGGTACGTATCCAGCTCTCCTTTAGTGTGGAGGGACTTCCCAGTGCTGACAGTTGCTTCCCTAGATTCAGAACCTGGGCTTCCAGGGAAACAATGTGCTTACATTTTGCACAGCAGTAATCGCCCTCGATCAGATGATCAAGGAACGCATACATGCTGCAAGATGTACACCGAGTCGCCTCGCCACACCCGCTGGGCATCGTACCTATTAATTTAATGAGGATTCGAGATTATACCCTGTCCAAATTACCTAACACTAGCTTCCTGACCCAACTATTCAACAAGACAATACACAGGTACTCAACAAGACAATACACAGGTACTCAACAAGACAATACACAGGTACTCAACAAGACATTACACAGGTACTCAACAAGACAATACACAGGTACTCAACAAGACAATACACAGGTACTCAACAAGACAATACACAGGTACTCAACAAGACAATACACAGGTACTCAACAAGACAATACACAGGTACCACGCAGACCCACGTGCACCCACAGACCAACGGACCCGCGTGCACGATTGGGAACATTACATGTATGTTTCCAATTTATAACTACAAGGACTTTGTATGAGAACTTTTAACCCACTTCATTCCTTGATGCGGTTTATGCACTAGCACTTTATGATGTGCACTCGCAATCTGCTTTATTGATGTGGTTTATCTATATTGATGTACTTTATGTACCAGCACTTTATGATTTGCATTGTCACTTTTGCATATTTGTATTGATACGTATTGAGTATTGTTTTAGATCTGTTTTCTTGAATAGTCATCACTGTCACTGCCATTGGATTCACATGCACTTTGTATTACTTGACACTAAGTCACTGTTAGGTTGTATCTGTTTGTTGGCTTTATGTTGCACTATATGTTGAACTTTTCATATTATTGCCTAGAGCGCGACACCATTGTTTGATTTTATTTTGTGTACCTTTCTGGGTCAAGGTTGACCCTTTCGGTGCTCGCTGCAACTAGTGCCTACAGTTTTTGATATATTTAGTCAGTGCGGGAATACTTTTACCTTTAAACCTCATTTGTCATTTAAATATTGTAATGTGGAAAAATGTAAAATAATGCATTTGGGGGCAAAAATATGAATGCAATCTACTCACTGGGGGGAGAACCTCTGGGGGAATCTAGGATGGAAATGGACATGGAGGTCCTAGTAGATGACAGGCTCAGCAATGGCATACAATGCCAATCTGCTGCAAGCAAAGCAAATAGAATATTGGCACGCATTAACCCCTTAAGGACCGAGCCTCTTTCTGAGATTTGGTGTTTACAAGTTAAAAACAGTTTTTTTTTGCTAGAAAATTACTTAGAACCCCCAAACTTTATATATTTTTTTCTAACACCCTAGAGAATAAAATGGCGGTCGTTGCAATACTTTTTGTCACACTGTATTTGCGCATATTGTGAAATATAATGTTACGCCGAGTAAATTGATACCCAACATGTCACGCTTCAAAGTGCCCGCTCGTGGAATGGCGACAAACTTTTCCCCATAAAAATCTCCATAGGCAATGTTTATTTTTTTTTACAGTTTGCATGTTTTGAGTTACAGAGGAAGTCTAGGACTAGAATTATTGCTCTCGCTCTAACAATCATGGTGATACCTCACATGTGTGGTTTGAACACAGTTTTCATATGTAGGCACTGCTCACGTATGGGTTTGCTTCTGCGCGCGAGCTCGTCGGGACGAGGTGCTTTAAAAAAAAAAATCTATTTTTTTTGCCTTAATTTCTTTATTTTGACACTGTTTTAAAAAAAAAAAAAAAAAATTGGGTCACTTTTATTCCTATTACAAGGAATGTAAACATCCCTTGTAATAGAAAAGAAGCATGACAGGTCCTCTTACATATGAGAAAAAAAAATTATGTCATTCTAAAAAAAAAAATGTCCCTTTAAGAGCATTGGGCGGAAGTGACATTTTGACGTCGCTTCCGCCCTGCAGTGATATGGAGACAGGTGGGGGCCATCTTCCCCTCTCCATACCAAGCAAGGGGACAGCCGACGGCTCCGGTAAGCGTCGGAGGGCACCGGAGAGCGGCAGGAGGGGGACCCCTCTCCCACGGCCGATAAAAGTGATCTTGCGGTGTATCCGCCACAGAGACCACTTTTATCTTGTAGCGGACCGCCCACTGAAGAAGAGGATACCGGGGTTATGGTAGCTAGCATTAATGGTTAAAAAGGGGTTCAACTCTAGAGATAAAACGATAATTCTCCCACTCTACAAGACTCTGGTCAGACCGTACCTAGAGTATGCTGTCCAGTTCTGTGCACCAGTCCTCATGAAGGATGTGCTGGAACTGGAGAGAGTCTAGAGAAGAGCAACAAAACTAATAAAGGGACTGGAGGACATTAGTTATGAGGAAAGGTTACGAGTACTGAACTCGTTCTCTCTGAAGAAGAGACGCTTGAGAGGGGATATGATTTCAATGTACAAATACCATACTGGTGACCCCACAATAGGGATAAAACCTTTCCGCATAAGGGAATTTAGTAAGTCACGCAGCCATTCACTAAAACTAGAAGAAAAACGGTTTAACCTTAAACTGCGTAGAGGGTTCTTTACTGTAAGAGCGGTAAGGATGTGGAATTCCCTTACACAGGCAGTGGTTTCAGCAGTGAGCATTGCTAATTTAAAAAAAAAAATATTAGATAAGCAACTGAACGACCACAACATACAGGGATATAAAATGAAATACTGACATAAAATTACACACATAGGTTGGACTTGATGGACGTTTGTCTTTTTTCAACCTTGCCTACTATGTAACGATGTAACTTTATTGTATTTGTCACAAAACAACAGCTATCCACTTAGATAAGGGGGTATATGGTTAACAGTGCTAGCAGCCTTCATGAAGTAAGAACACCATAATAGTAGCAAAGGCACATGACCTCTGTTGTTTTTCCCCCATAACAAAAAACAAAAAATACAGTGCAGCAGAGTTTTGGGGGAACAGGGGGAGGATGAGCCTGGAGATAGGCCTCAAAGCAAACCTATGCTTGGTTTTTATTTGCATTCATTCCCTCTACCTAGCAGTATATATTTACATTTTCTTTGACCATCCACTGTTTCATTTAGCACAACAGCCTAACAAAATACCCAATAATGCTGGATATAGAACATTTTGTGACTCACTCCATGTGAATGTGTTGGGCAATTCAGCCCTAGGAATGAGTGAACTTGCCAAAGTTCAGGAAACAAGGTGCCTTGCAAGAGGGAAAAGGTTTTCCCCTCTCCCCCTGGCCTGGTATGATACCATAAGGGGTGAGTGATAAGGCATAAGCTTGCTGCCCTCTTTTTTTTTTTTTGCCACCCAGGCTACATGACTAGATAAAAGGCTGGAATGAACTATAAGGTGAATCCTATGCTGCTTTTTTTTTTTTCTGAGGGACAGTATGCATTAACTAGTATGAGGAAAAAAAATGTTTGGGGTTCCCTTAAACTTCATACCAGGGCCTCATGCAGTCTGGGTAGCCTAAAAAGGAGGGTAGCAAGTGTGCTCCTCCCATCCCCGCCTGCAGGAAGAATGGCATGCAAAGGAGGGCAGTGCATGCCAGGCATTTTGTCCACAAGTTTAAGAGGAAAAGGCCTCATCTCCCTATGACCATGACCAAATTTGCTCAATTACCTCATCCAGCTTTTGTTTACAAACAAAAGCTGACCAGGAATCTGCCAGTGCTACATCAGGAGTGCTACCACTTCTAAAGGGCAGATACCTGGCTGGTTTGTTTGCAAACAGCAGCTGGAGAAGTACACCTTCAAACTGGCCAGATAAGGTAATTTCACCAAACTGTGATCAGGTTCACCAAACTGCAATAAGGTTTGACTCTACCCTGAAGCTCATGCCTGATCAGCACTGTCACACAAGAAGTCAATAACACTAGGCGAGTCATGACAGCCACTTGTAGTTTCAACAGCAATTTCATTTCATTCACTGATGCTGAACAGGGCAATGGAACAATGGTTAGAATTTGGGCCTGTTAAGCTCTGAAATAAGGTGAATCTAGTGTTATGTCCTGTGTGGGCAAAGCACAGAGATGTTGTATAGCACTTTGATGCTATCTTACCCCAAAGACAGTCAGATCATGTCAGAATAACTGGCTACCCTCTAGTGGGGGGGTGGGCAACCCATCAATCGTGATCTACCTGTTGACCGTGGGAAGGTGAACAGTAGATCACCAATGAGACCGTGCCCCGCCGACCCACAAACGTTCCTGTGATTTGTAATGCATTTTGTGCATAGCGACATGGGTGATGTTTGGGAACTGTTCTGTGGGATGATATGTGCGGCTGATTCGCAGTGCGGGTCTAGTGCGTCTTTTTGACAGTGCGATGTGAATTTGTGCTCTATAGAGATCAATCGAAACCGTCAGAGGGCAACGTGTTTTTGGTTTCCCCTCTGCTATAGAGATGAATGCAGCCTCCCTCTCACATTAAGTTTTAACCGTGTCACTAAGCAAAGCTGCCTGTATGTGGGCAGCGGGACAACGGTATGAGAGGAATGTGAAGGGACAGACTATGCCCATCCACACAGGTTTCAGGCAAGAGGAGTCTGCTGAGTGGAGGAGCAATTAGGCATGACTACTGCACAGTAGTGAGCAGGGGTAGTCTTCTCTCATCCCCCTGTCCTCCATGTTCATGCTCCTCTGTGAGCTTGTCGCGCACTCCTTCTCCCTTGCTGCCTCCCCTTACCTCTATCTCCATGTCAGTCCCCCGTAGATCACTTCCCTCTTCTCTTGTTGCCCTGCCCCCGATCTGCTGTCAGTAATGGCGAGGGCCCTGGCAGGGGTAATGCTGTCCAGCTGGAGCCAGCCCAGAGATGCTACAATAGAGCAGCTCATCAAAAGTGAGGAGGTAGGAGCAGAACATGGGGGAGGAGGAGGGGGGAATGTGGAAGATGCTGAGAACATTCTACAGTCTGGGACACAGGGCTGGGGGACTTCTACACATTGATGGGGATTGAGGACATCCCATATGTGGGAGAGTGACAGAAGCAAGCATGGGGAAGGGGGTGAGTCCTGGACACGCTGGGAGGCTGCAGAGGAACCCCTGTATGATATGAATGGCCCCCAACACTGGAGTAGTGTCAGGGGTGGCAATAATGGCCCTATGCATGCTCCAAGGACCTGTGTTGCCTCCCTGTCACATTTGGTTTTACGCCTGGACAAGAAGGGCTGCAGGGGTAGCATATACAGGAACTGATTTCCTGTATTTTCTTGCTGCAGCTGCTGAAAGCTGGCTTCTCCTCCTCTCCCTCTCGCCGGCATTCAGCGGCTGCATGAGGAAAATACAATAAATCGTAACTGTACATGCTGTCCCCGCTGCCCTTCCTGTCCAGGCTACTCTTATTTGTGCTGCCCAGGCCCCCTGTGTGCTCCCCTCCCCTCACAGCATTGCCAGCTCCCCTTATTTTCTATTAAATGAGCTGCTACTTTCAAGAGGAACGGGATGGGAAGGAAAATCATATTTTTAAGCCCCTTCCTTTCCTGAGTGAAAACAGTGAGCGATTGGTACCAATCACCCCTGTGTCTATTCATAACTGAAGCATAGTAAAATGTGTTTACTATGCTTCAGTTTGTGAATGAACAGGAAGCCTTTAGAGCACTTCCCATTCATTAATTCTGGGCAAATGTCTCAATGTCTCAAAAGTGGGACATTAGAGGTTTATTTTGACCCCTAATATTTCACCAAATTCCCCCAACAGGGCTGCTAAAAAAAATTGTAAAAAGCAATAAAAAATAAAATAGTCAAAAAATTATCAAAAACGAAAAACTACTGACACTGCCCACTGCTCTAATGACTCCGTTCTCTGCCCTACTTACATCATCCACTGCCCTACTGACACCATCCACATGCCGTCAAATGCCCTACCACCAACGTCTGCCCTTCTGACACTGTCCCCTTTTAAGTTAGTGAAAGTATACATTTTTACAGTGATATTTATATTACTATATTTTTCTAAGTTTTCATTACTATTTAGTTAGGCCTTGCTAGTTACTTAAAAAAAAAAAAAGGGTGCCGAACTCTGGTGATCTTTGATCATGTTAGTGTTGTTCAGGTAGATCTCCGCCTCTCAAAGGTTGCCAACCCCTGCTCTAGTGTAAGCCTAAAGGTAGCTTTATTCTCAGCTACAAGGAACACATTTGAAAAAGTAAATGAAAACCTCTGTGTGTGGGCATTGATGCAGCTCCAAAAAAAAAAAAAAAACTGATAGGTCTATGTTAACTGATTTTATTTAGCATTGCTGTTGATTCTTAGTGTGGCTATATAGCTGTTTCAAAATGTACATTGCAATTAAAAAATATTAAATTTTATGTAATTTCTCAGAATAAGTTGATCTGCACAATGCTATTTTTCTTGTTTACGTATTAGCTAGCAAGAATTCTGTGATTAGCTGCCACTATATTTTCTCGTTCAGTTTGGCAAGTGAATTATGAGCACATGTCAATCCCTGGCCACCAGAAAATGTGAGCTTTTCAAAGGGGTGACAATTAACAAAGTCATTATTTCAGTAATTAAGAAAAGAACATTTCAATTATGCAACTGTTCCTGAGCACGTACATGTGACAAAGAAACACGGGGTTGATCTGCCAAGCAGATGGCTTCTTTGCAAAATGCCAGTGGAATGTTTCTCACACAAATATAGTACAACGTTTCTCAATTCATTGATTTAGTTCTGGAGCAACCTCACTTTTAAAAAAGTGAAGCTCAGATTGCTTCAAATGGACTCAAAAACTCTATATGACAGGTTAGTTAGCATTATATTTATAAAGATTTAATCAACTCTAGTTTTAGTTAGAAAGCTAAATACACAACTCTTGGCAGGGTTATATTTACACATCATATTGCCATCGAAACACCTAAATGATTATGTATTTTTTACAAGCTCCACATCTTATTATGTATTTATCGCAATATACTGTTGGAGGTATAAATTACATTTATAGATACATTTGTTTTTACCAGTACAGGCAGTCCCCGGGTTACGAACACGTTAAGGACTGTAGGTTTGTTCGTAAGTGAAATCTGTTTGTAAGTCGGAACACTGCTTGTACTGTAAGTGTAACTTTCGCCTGTGCAGGGATGTGGGATGCTCCGGCTTTCACCTGCAGGGCTGTGGCATGTTCCGGGCGCTTCTGGGGCTCTTCTGGCCATGCAGTACATGAAGTACTGCAGTGTGGAATGTGGCAAGATAGCTGCTCGGAGGTATCCAGGACCATCATGGAGCACAAGCAGCCTGCTATAAGTAAACGCTGAATTGGTGTGAAACGCGTCAGCTGTCCTGAGTTCTGCTGGTTTTTGTAGTGCCTGTTTTGCCTGAATAAATATACGTTGGATTGGAGTGTGACCATCCTTACTAATTTTCTTCATTTGCTACGTGCATTGCCGGCACCCTTGGTCCCTGAGAGAAGTACTTTCCTTATTTCATCTGCCTGAGCGGCAATTTCTGTTCTTGGCAAGATAGCTGCTCGGAGGTATCCAGGACCATCATGGAGCACAAGCAGCCGGAATTGAGGCCCGTTCGTAAGTAGGAGACTGCCTGTATAGACCAAGAACAATAGAAAGGTGATATGGATTTATGTTTCTTGAATTATAGTGACTATTTTGAGCTCCCCTAACAACCACTGCAACCTACATAGATTGTTAAATTTAGCCACACATGTTCAGAGGTAGCCAGAGAAGATTAACAGAACAAAGAAAATTATTACATTTGCAAATTTTAAGACTTGGTGCTGCTCCCCCTCTACCCTTATGCCCTAGGCACTGACCTACTAGTGCAGTGGTTCTCAACTCCTGTCCTCGGGACCCACTAACAGGCCAGATTTTAAGTATTACCTTGGTGAGATGCAGACTAGAATACTGCAATCCCTGAGCAGCAAATTATATCACCTGTGATGCATTTCAGTTATCTTTCAAACCTGGCCTGTTGGTGGGCCCTGAGGACTGGAGTTGAGAACCACTGTACTAGTGTCTTATAGTAAATACAGTCCTGGAGAAATGTGTTTATTGTAAGGTTATATCATTTAGTTTTAGTTTTATAATACTTCTAGATTAAAAAGGGCCCATTTACCAATGCTGTACATTTTCTTTTCTTTTCAAAACTCAGTCCCTTTGGTTTCAGAAGCTTTGAATATTAGGATCTTAGTACTGCACAGTTTAGTTCTTACCAAGAAAAGTTGCAACCATCAGAATCATATGATAAGGGGCTGCAGTCCAGCCCAAAAGTACCCTGAAAAGCCTGCTGATTGTTACATAAACCCCTAATTTATACAGTTTTGCAATAATGAATACACCAGTAATTGGTGTATTAATTATATATTAAATTGAAACAGTGTAAGCAGTGAGTTTGATCTGGATATAGCCTTTTGAAGTTCCCGTACAGTAAGACTGGAGTGTAAGAGGAAGAAGCAGCACAAGAAGACAGTCAGTAATGACAAGAAACATGCTGATAGAAAGAGAAAGCAAATCTTTTAATGGACAAATCATTTGTTTTGCTTTAAATTTTCCTTCTCTTTCCTCTTTGAAAAACCTGGCAGCATCTATTGGGAACAGCAATGTTCATTTTGCATGGACTATCTTTACCAAGAACAACCCATTAACTTTTATTTTACATGTGAAAAACAGTTAGCAGAATTATAGTTTGTTCAATAGAATGTAAAACTTCTTAAGGATAGATAAAAAATGAACTTTTGCATTTTTTATACCTCTAATGGTTAATTTGTTTTATTATGGAACATAACTGGTAACGTATGTGTTTACTGGAAACTTGATGTACCGTGCCATTGTCTGATGTCTGTCAGGTGGCCTTTAGCTGTGGATTAATTAACAATTCAAAATCAATGACTTAGCTTACATTCTCATACATTATTCCAACAATTAAATTTTTTGAGTTATGGATCTGTCTAGAACATTCTTGCTTTCTGTTCTCTTATTAGTGAGAATTAATAGGCAATAATTTTGTGGTTTATCAATGTCCACTTTGAAGAAAACTCCCAACAATGAATTGATTGTAAATTTAATGTGATCTTCTGAACCTAAGTATGATTAAATGAGACCATAGTAACATATTTTCTAGTGAAAGAGTTCATTGTTGCCAAGGTAATATTAATCATGAATACTAATTATCTTAGTTGATTATCTTATGTCAAATGACTATTATACTAGTGTGCACATTGCTCTTAACTGCCATTGACAGTTTCTCAGTAATAATAACTTTGGTTTGAATAATTAAATAGCCACTATCAATCCCCTTGTAAAAAAATACCACAGCACAAGCAAAAGCGGAATTGTAATATGTACTTCCTGTTCCACTTGCGTTTAGTGAGAAATGCTACCATAAAAACTTTTTTTATTTATTTTTTATTTTAACATTATTATTATTTTCTAAACACTGTTATATTTTGTTATCTAAGGAAAAATGCTTTGTTGCGCGAAATCAAAAAAGGAAAATAAAATAAAATACAGCAGCTGACACAATATTGATGGATACAATGGATAATAATGAAAATTGTGGTGTAGCGCTAAAAATAATGATAAAAAAGTTCATGTGTATCACTCCAATATATGGCAATTGGAATGTGGATCCAGTCCAAAAAAGTCCAGGAAGGAAGAGGAAATCAAGTGCAAAGGTAATGGGAGAGCCGCCACTAGCACCAAAACACACTGACCCTTACCGTCAGTACATAAAAATGCACATGTAGGATATTCCAAACCAATGAACAGATGGAACTCTCAATTCCCAAAGTGATTGATCTTTCAAAGAAAACTTCCACCAATTCTCCTTCTATGGACTTATTTAATCAAGGTGAGCTTGGAAATCAGCAAGGAATAAAACCACAGCGGCTCCAATGGCATGAAAACATGTGTGAGAAATGAAAGCAAAACACAGCTCATTGCGCAGACATCCCATCCAGCAATAATTTATTTTCGATGGTGTATAAATGCACTTATATGTAAAATATAAAAAGTAGGCATATAATTAGGAAAGCGACCCGCGCTTCCTACCAGTAAGATGGCTAATGCTGGATCCACATTCCAATTGCCATATATTGGGGTGATACACATGAACTTTTTTATCATTATTTTTAGCGCTACACCACAAAGGCACTGATCAGGCTGCATTTCATGGGACAGGTCAGGGTGAATTTTATGGGACTGGTAAGGCTGCATTAAATTGGCACAGGTCAGGCTGCATTTCATGGGCACTGGTAAATATTTTAGTACACCATTTGGTTTTAGAATATTTGTTTTCTTTTTTCCTCCTCTAAAACCTAGGTGTGTCTTATGGTCAGGTGCATCTTATGGAGAAAAAAATACTGTACATTAAATCCCCCAAAAATTATATATTTTCTGAATAGAGACACCCTAGAACATAAAATAGTGGTAGTTCAGATTTTTTTATATGGCACTCAATATTAGCACAACAGTTTATGAAGTACAACATTTCAGTAAAAAAATACACAAAAGTTGATTTTAGGGCTTATCAACACAATATATTTCCTTTTTTTTTTGTAAAATATAAAAGATGAGGTTGTGCCGAGTATTTAGCGCTAATATCAAAACCCTAAATCCTATTTTTCTGCTAAGTGCCTCACTTCTGGCCCCCAAACCTCAACACTTTCCTTTGGACACAATCGCAGCATTCCTTTAGAGTATGGATGGCCATCCCATAAATTTTGAAGGGCTTACCTCATGCCATATTGACACTTCTACTTCTCAAAACCATTTCATACATACTACCAGACCTACACCTACAATCCTCAATATAAGCAGGTATGCACACTGTCGGGGGCCTCTAATCCTTCTCTGACTTTGTTTTTTGCAAAACTCCAAGTCAAATATAGTCTAGCCCCAAAACGTTTTATGTATATCCCAGGATTCAATCTATGCTCACCAAGATTCATTGGATAACAAATGATAAGATACCGTACCCCTTATTACATTTCTATGAGACAAACAACAGATCAACCAAAGGCATTTCTTATATTTACAAACTCTTCTCGGAATCGCTTACGATATTCTCTCAGGAACAGATCTCAAACTGGACCACATTTATGTCTACTGTCCCTCCAAAGGAGCAATGGTACAAGGTACTATCCCTACCACTACGACTCTCCCACTGCACTGCACATTGGGAGTCATTACATAAACTCTTTCAGCAGTGGTACTATACTCCATCTAGACTTACCAAAATATATCCCAATACCTCTCATCTGTGTTGGAGAAATTGCGGCCTGCCAAGTACTCTATTCCACATATGGTGGACATCCATCATGAGATTTCTGGACTCAAACACTAGATATTCTTAACTCAATCATTCTCATGTCAACTAACCTATCTTCAGTGGTCTTCTCCTTGGGTTGGCCATTCCCACATGGCCTATTTATTTCCAAACCTTAGCCACTCACATCCTTATTGCTGTACGCTTAGCAATAGCTAGGAAATGGAAATCTCCAATCTCTGTGTCCCTACAAGATCTGACCGTGATCCTAAACAATCATTTAAAAATAGAATGCCTTTTTTCCAAAGCCAAACTATCCACTGAAAATGTTTACAGAAACTGGGAACCTTGGATTGAAGACCCTAGAAGCATAACTATGAAATGATACAATAAACCCTAAGTACTATAGCACTGCCCACACGCTATATGCATCCATACTCGTGTAGATCTTTTATACTCTACCAGAAACTATGTGTAGCGGGGTGTCATATTTAGGGGGAGCATCTGAGTGGTAACTAGGCTCAGATGCACAAATTGTTAGGTTTCATGGACCATTTCTGTCCCTGAGAGACAGTACTGATGTGCAGTTCCCTGTGGCCTATAGGTGGCGCTGTTGCCATAGGCCCGGGTTGAACCGTGGTACAGGGTTGTGCCTTTTCTTGTCCCCTCTCGGCAGCATTACCTGCTGTGCCTGTCGGGAGAGGATATAAAAGGGGGCGGCCATCTTCCAGAGGGGTCGGTTCCGCGCCCAGGCACCTTAGGCCTGGGTGTGTGTGTGTCGCCTCCGGGTGCCCTAGGCTCGGAGGCCTGGGCGGGCGTGTTGTCTCCGGGTGGCCTCGGCCCGGAGACGGAGCTGCTGTTTCCATCCCAGACACCTTCAGTCTGGGGTGAGGTACTTTGGCGAGGGCCTGGAACCCAGCAACCTTCGGCTGGGGTCCGCTAAGGATCTGCCTTGCGAGGGGACCCATATCCAGGATCGAGGAGGCCAGGGAAGTGACCCTTTCTGAAGACCCAGTGCAGAGGGGGCCTCTGGTAACTCTCCAGAGAGATGTTCTTATCCTAAAAAGGGGCCAAGTTATTTAAAGAAGGAAGTGCAGGTTCTTTCTGTCACAGTGGCAGTGACTCTACGCACACCAGGTCAGTGGCAGTGACCAACCTCATGGTCCGTGGCAGGGACCATGCGCCAAGCCTGTTCGTGCAAACCAGAACAGGAGAAACCCAAAAGTTACTTTGTGCCTGGACCTCCACCCACCTTATCTGACCCGTGTTTGTCTCAACCTGTCTGCTCTCAAAGAGACTATTTATTGCCCTTAAGAATAAATAAGAAGTTGGACTTTTCAGTTGGTGTGGACAGTTGCTTACTGGGGAGAACTAAGGACTTGTTTCTGGCTACCCTAGAAATGAGGTCAGCTCTGGAGGTTTTTAAACACTGGCTGCAGGCAGGCCCGAGAAACTAACACTGCTCAACCTCCCCATCCAGGAGGGTACGGGCTTGTGGTGCGGTGTGCCTCAGTTTTTTCCTGCGAAGGAGCCAAATAGAAGAAAAGTAGGTAAAGGGCTGGGGTGGGTGCGCTACATATGTATCTAAAGAACTACTAACCAATAGAATGGAACAAAGAGTGACATTAGTCCGCTAATACTGGTTTAAGCTTCGACTAAGTCTTATAATTAGGGTCTATTTGTTACCCATACGTTTTTAACCCAGTAATAACTGTTTTAACCAAAATTCATCACCCTACATGATAATGCACTAGAGACATACAGTATGCTTGTTTGTTTTCTAGTAATATGCTTTATAAACTTTGATCTGTTTTGAGAATGTAACTTTTCTTCTTTTGTGTCTTGTTTTTTTTTTTTTTTATCTCTTTGAAAATTAATAAAGAAAGAAAGTAAAAAAAAAATGTTTGTGCAGGATAGAGTTTCGGTCCAAACAGATTCCCATAATCTTTTCAGAATTTCCAAGTAACAATGTTGGTTGACCGTTGTACCATGTTCTATGAACGCATAGTGAACTATCTCGTTGTGATAAAAAAATACACCAGCATGAGCGCATGAGGGTTCATACTCTGTCCACATTTGCATTCGACCTTAGCATTTTTGGCTGCCCACTCTTTGTGTCATTGTGGACATTCAGAAACACTTGATTTCTTAATGGAATGTTCACTATACTGCTTGAACAAAGCTAAAGTTTCACTTGCACTTTTGGCAATTTTTACAAAAATTTGTTGTTACTCCTTTGCTCCAAACTCCCGTCACTGATTTTCATCAGCAACGCAATGCACACACTTTTTTTTTTTTTACTACTCTGTAAAGGGTCAACTGGTCTGCAACCAAGGCGAGTGCAAGTTAGAACATGCTCAAGTGTGAATGGCTGTGTGACTCATCACCATAGTGCTACTCCACGGGGATTCTGGGAATTAAATTGCCACACCTTGTATTTGTATTGAAAATGCAAACTGCAGTTTAGTATGTTCCAACCTTTCACAACTGCCAATGTTAACAAGAGAACAACTTTCTAACGTTATATGTAAAACTGTTTGTAGCAACTAAAAGTAAAGTATGATATAAAACACAATAAACAACTCTAAGTATGAATATAAACACAATAAACTACACTGCCGAAGGTCAATAAAAAACAAAGCCATTTATTGCAGTTGCAAATATGTTTAATTCTACAGTATCTCGAGTGATGGTAGAAAACAGATAAGGATTAGATGTATTTGAAAAAAAAAAAAATATATACACATATGCTTATCATACTTTTAAATGTCGAGATGTCCCTTTTTACCCAAAACCCTGGAGCAAACATACTGTATGTATAATTCCTCTTGTAAATTCATTAGCAATTCATTCGTTACTTACTTTAAAGAAAAATCTAATTTCCCTACAGCCAAAAATGCTTCTCTTTTAGTGGAAGGAGATCATATCCCTGGAGGATTCTGGATCTCTGATTACTATTTTACCTTATAAGGACAGAAGACATTTTAAGTTAATAAGTTTACACTACACTGCTAGAAATGTAATTAGGTACATCAAGATTTTTATCTTCTCTGTGGAACATTGAGCCAACAATATGTATACACAGTGTTTATTGTATGCACTCTCTGCATATAGAAAATTTGAATTTTCAAGACTGATCAGACTATGAAATTTCAATGCAGTTTGGCAGCAACTTATCAAACAGTATATGTTTAAAAACTGTTTAAAAACTATGATTATATTTCTTCAGATAAAGCTAAAGTGGAACTCATGTAAAAAAAAAAAATATTGTGCATATACTGTTTGTGACCTGTGTTACCTGCCGTAATGTTTATAATTCTATTTAGCTTTTTTTTAATGAGTCTGCATCCTTGATACACTGCATTGTCAAGAGAATAGTACCACTTGTTATATTACATTAAAGGAACCTCACCACCCTCAGACAGTGGACAATGAATAATGCTCATAACATCTATTTTAGCTGATAGTGTTCTGTTTCAAATGTCAATATATACAATGATGTATATCCTAGAGCCAGTCTGTGCAGACAGTAAAACCATTTGCTGTCTTTTAAACAGAAGAAGGAACAAAGGATCATACCGGGGAAACAAATAAACACATTGTTGTTCCACTAGTTCGACAATACAGTGCAACACAATGGCAAGAACAGTAAAGTACATAATATATAGTTTGGATATGGTTCTTACACTTCTAAATAAATAGTGATACCTTGGTAATAAGTAGAGTTGAGGGGACACCTGGATGTTCGGGTTCGACGGGTTCGGCCGAACTTCGGAAAAAAGTTTGGGTTCGGGACCGAACTTTAACCCGAACCCGAACCCCATTGAAGTCAATGGGGACCCGGACTTCTAAGGACTAAAAAGGCTCTAAAAAAGTAATGGAAAGGGCTAGAGGGCTGCAAATGGCAGCAAAATGTTGTTAAGAGCATGGCAAGTGCTCTGCAAACAAATAACTTAAAATAACATAAAAAAAATAAAAAAATAAAAAAATATGCTGGAGGCCCCCTTTTCAGCAGAAGAGGTACGGGAAGTCATTAAGAACCTCAGAAACTCAACGGCACGATGCCACACATATGGTGGGAATGCCCCAGAATACGCCCTTTCTGGAATAAATTATTCAATTTAATGGATAAGCTAGTGGGAAAATAAAATACTTTGAAATAAAAATGTAGCGGGGTGCTAAATTTAAGGGAAGTGTTTGAGTGGTAAATAGGCTCAAACACCCTAATTCTGTAGGATTCATGGACCATTTTGTCCTCGGAGGACAGTATTGGTGTGCAGTTCCCTGCGGCCTACAGGTGGCGCTGCCATGGTAGGCTAGGGTTGAACCGCCGATACAGTGCTGTGCCTTTTGTGTCCCCTCTTGGCAGTAGTTCAGCGGGGCGGGGAACCTGCTGTGCATTCCGGGAGAGCATATAAAAGGGGCAGACCTTTGGCCTGGGGGCTGATGTCCAGTGGGGTCCACGCCCAGGTGCCTTCGGCCTGGGTGCATGTGTTCCTGTTCCATCTCGGGTACCTTTAGCCCGGGGTGAGGTACTATCCTGGAGTTCCTGCTGCCCTGGGTATGGAGGCCTAGGTGCGGGAGTAAAGCCTGGAGTCCAGAGCCTTCGTCTGAAAGTCCGCTAAGGGTCGAGGAGTCTTAGGGTGCCGCCTCGTGTAGGGGACCATGTTCCAGGGAAGGGAGGATCATTCTGATGGACAGATGCGGGAGTCACGGTGAAGGAAGGGTCTGTTGACTCCCTGGAGAGATGTCTTCCCCTTGATATGGGCTAGGTTCGTAGAAGGAGAAGCTCAAGGTCATCTTGACTGTATCAGAGGCCTTATTCACCCGGCCCGTAGCAGGGGCCTTATACACCCTGGTCTGTGGCAGAGACCAAAGTTCTCCAGGTCCGTGGCAGGGGCCTTGTACACCCTGTCTGTGGCAGAGACCAACCTCAAGGTCTGTGGCAGAGACCGTGCACCTAAAACTGTTTGAGAAACCTAAGCAGTGAAGTGAATGTGCTACGTTTGTGCCTGGACCTCCTCCACACCTTAAGCTGTCCTGTTTCTTTGCTCTAACCTTTTCTATCCGAGTAGAGTTTATTTTGCCATGAGAGAATAAGAGTTGTAATTTCATCTGGTGTGGACATTGACTTTACTGGGAATTAAAGGACTTGCCTCTACCTACAGTAGAGGTGAGAATCATCCTCTGGAGGAGTTTTGACTCCGGCTGTGGACTCGGCCTGTCAAGTACACCGCTCAACCTCTTTATATAGGAGGGTACGGGCTGGTAGTGCGGTGTGCCTTTCTCCCTCCTGCGAGGAGCCAACAACATAAAGGCAGGTAAGGGGGAAAGGATCTGTGCGCTACAAAAAAATTAAATAAAAATTATAATCTTGACCTAGGAGGACGAGGTCCATATGGAGTAGGAGGTTGAGGTGGCGGTGGATGTGGCTGTGTAGGTGGAAGCGGCGGTGGAGGAGGACGAGGTAGCCAACACTGGTTCAAAAATACAACAATGGCTGGGTAAGGCCGGTGATGTGTCGAATTCTGTCCCCCGTCAAATAGTGTCCACCCTGTACTGCGCTTGATCAGTATGTAGGACAAGGGGATTTCGAAAATCTCCCAAGACGAACGGCGCCTGCGTGGTGAGTTCAGGTGAAGGCCACACCATCCGTGGTTCAAGCCGAGCCAAGTGAGGCCGTGCCTGAAGCGTGGCGATCGAACCGAGCCTGTGAGGGGCCCTGTTACTATGTGCTACCGTATGTACACTTGGATGGTGGGGCTTGAACCTGCACTCACAGCGCAGGCGCCGTTCATCTTCGGAGATTTTGTGAATCTCCTTGTCCTCTGTACTGCGCAAGCGCTGCGCCTTCGCAGTATGGGCCGGACAGTTTTTGTCACAACACCGGTATACATGTCTATTCTGCACAAGGTACGGACAAGTCCTGTGGGATCCATGCCTGGTTCATTTTAATGAACGTGAGGTTGTCCACATTGGCTCTGGACAGACGGCTGCGCTTGTCTGTGATAACGCCCCCTGCCGTGCTAAATACACGTTCAGATAATACACTGGCTGCAGGGCAGGCCAGCACCTCCAAGGCATAAAGGGCAAGCTCAGGCCATGTGCCCAATTTGGAGACCCAGAAGTTAAAAGGGGCAGACCCGTCATCCAGTACGTGTAGGCCTGTGGACACATACTGCTCAACCATGTTGGTGAAATGCTGCCTCCTGCTAAGACGTTCCATCTCAGCTGGTGGTGCTGGTTGTTGTGGCGTGCTGACAAAGCTTTTCCACATTTCAGCCATGCTAACCCTGCCTTCTGAGGTGCTGCCGGTGCCCCGGCTGCGTTGGCGACCTCTTCCTCCTCCTCTGCCTTCGCCTTGTGCTTCCACCGTACGCCCGCTGTCAGGTGGGAATGTCACCAGCAGCGCGTCTACCAGCGTGCGCTTGTACTCGCGCATCTTACGATCCCGCTCCAGTGAGGGAATTAAGGACGGTACGTTGTCCTTCTAATGGGGATCCAGCAGGGTGGCCACCCAGTAATCAGCACCAGTTAAAATGTGGGCAACTCGGCGGTCATTGCGGAAACACTGCAGCATGTAATCGCTCATGTGTGCCAGGCTGCCCAGAGGCAAAGAAAAGCTGTCCTCTGTGGGAGGTGTATCGTCTGTGTCCTCTGTATCCCCCCAGCCACGCACCAGTGATGGCAACGAGCTGGTCTGGGTGCCACCCTGCTGTGAAAATGGCTCCTCCTCCTCCTCTTCCTCCACCTCGTCATCCTCCAGAACTGTGCCCTTTCTGCCGGACAATTGTGTACCTGGTGTTTGTTGGTGCAGGAACCCACCCTCGTAGCCACTTGTGAAAGACTGCCCTGAAAGCCTTTGAAATGATCCCGCTTCCTCCTCCTCCTCCTCATCCTCCTGTGCCACATCCTCTTCCATCATCGCCCGAAGCGTTTTTTCAAGGAGGCATAGAACTGGGATAGTAACGCTAAGAACGGCGTCATTGGCACTGGACATGTTGGTGGAGTACTCGAAACAGCGCAACAAGGCACACAGGTCTCGCATGGAGGCCCAGTTATTGGTGGTGAAGTGGTGCTGTTCCGCAGAGCGACTCACGCGTGATTGCTGCAGCTGAAACTCCACTATCACTTGCTGCTGCTCGCACAGTCTGGCCAGCATGTGCAAGGTGGAGTTCCACCTTGTGGGCACGTCACATATGAGGCGGTGAGCGGGAAGGCCGAAGTTACGCTGCAGCGCTGACAGGCGAGCAGCAGCAGGGTGAGAACGCCGAAAGTGCGCACACACAGCCCACACTTTCTGCAGCAGCTCTGGCATATTGGGGTAATTTTTAAGGAAACTCTGGACCACCAAGTTCAGCACATGCGCCAGGCAAGGGATGTGCGTCAAACTGGCTAGGCCCAGAGCTGCTACGAGATTTCGCCCATTATCGCACACCACCAGGCTGGGCTTGAGGCTCACTGACAGCAACCACTCATTGGTCTGTTGTTCCATGTCCCTCCACAACTCCTGCGCGGTGTGGGGTTTTTCCCCTAAACAGGAAAGTTTTAAAACTGCCTGCTGTCGTTTACCCCTGGCTGTGCTGAAGTTGGTGGTGAAGGTGTTACGCTGACCGGATGAGGAGGCGGTAGAGGATGAGGAAGCGGAGTAGGAGGAGTTAGCAACAGGAGGCAAACTGAAGCGCCCTGCAATCCTCGGTGGTGGAAGGACATGCGCCAAACTGCTATCTGCCTCAGGCCCAGCCGCCACTGCATTTACCCAGTGTGCTGTTAGGGAGATATAACGTCCCTGACCGTGCTTACTGGTCCACGCATCCGTAGTTAGGTGGACCTTGCCACAGATGGCGTTGCGCAGTGCACACCTGATTTTGTCCCCCACTTGGTTGTGCAGGGAAGGGATGGCTCGTCTGGAAAAATAGTGGCGGCTGGGCACGACGTACTGTGAGACAGCCAATGCCATCAGGCTTTTAAAACTCTGCGTCTCCACCATACGGAATGACAGCATTTCAAAGGCCAGGAGTTTTGAAATGCTGGCATTCAGGGCCAGGGATCGCGGGTGGCTAGGGGGGTACTTCCTCTTCCGCTCCAATGTTTGGGAGATAGAGAGCTGAACGCTTCCATGGGACATTGTTGAGATGGTTGGTGACCCAGGTGGTAGTGTTGCTGGCAGATCCTCTGTTTGCGGGGTGGCAGGTGCCACTGTCACTACAGAGGTGGATGAAGAGGCCGAGACTGCAGCAGAAGAGGAAGCAGGAGGAGCCAGAGACCTTTCTTGGTTTTTGAGGTGTCTACTCCACTGCAGCTCGTGCTTTGCACTTAGATGCCTGGTCATGCAGGTTGTGCTCAGGTTGAGAACGTTTATGCCTCGCTTCAGCCTCTGATTGCACAGCCTGCAAACCACTCGTGTCTTGTCATCAGCACATTGTGTGAAGAACTGCCACGCTAGGGAACTCCTTGGACCTGGCTTTGGTGTGCTCGGTCCCTTGCTGCGTTGGGCAGTAGCAGACATACTGTCTAGGGGACGGACGCTCCGCTTTTGCACCCTGCTCCCTCTTCTGCTGTGCTGGTGGCTCTGTGCGACCACCGCCTCTTCCTCCAAACTACACTGATCACCTGCATAATGTTGATTCCATGTGGGATCGAGGACCTCATCATCCTCCACATCATCTTCCACCCAGTCTTCACCCCTGCCCTCCTTGTCTGTCTGCACAATTGCGAAAGCAGCAGCAGTTGGCACCTGTGTTTCGTCATCATCCGAGACGTACTGCGATGGTCCTCCTATGTACTCATCATGAAACATAAGTGGTTGGGAATCGGTGCACTCAATCTCTTCCACTTCTGGGGCAGGGCTAGGTGGATGGCCCTGGGAAACCCTGCTAACAGAGTCATCGAAAAGCAGAAGAGACTGCTGCATGATTTGGGGCTCAGACTGCTTGGCTGATTTGCAAGGGGGTGAGGTGAAAGACTGATGGACATGGGTTTCAGGTGCCAACTCTGATCTTTCATCAGAAGAGTGGGTGGGAGACAATGTGAAGGAACCCAAGGCACTGTCAGCAACCCAATCTACTATCGCCTGTACTTGTCCTGGCCTAAACATTCGTACAGCCTCATTAGGCGCGACAAAATACCGCCGCAGGCTCGGTCGCCTACTCGCACCTGAGGAAGGTGTTTCACTTGTGCGTGTATCTGGCACAGATCCACCACGTCCTCTCCCTGCAACAGGAGCTCCACCAGCAGCACCACGACCGGGGCCACCACGTCCCTTTGACCTTCTCCTCATATTTTCCAAATTTAGGATGTTGCCCTAAATGGGTGTTTTTGGAAGAGCAGAACACACCCACAGTACGTAACCGCTGAATCGCACAGCTACAGAACTGCAGAAAATGTTATTCAAATTTTTTTTTTTTTTTTAGTATAGCACAGTAGGAGAAAACTATATAGAAATTGTTTATTTCACACACCTCCAAATATGTATAACACACTGCAAACTATTTTTTGTGCCCCTAAATAGCGTTTTTTGGAAGAGCAGAACACACCCACAGTACGTAACTGCGGAATCGCACAGCTACAGAACTATAGAAAATGCTATTCAAAAAAAAATGTTGTTTTTTTAGTATAGCACAGTAGAAGAAAACTATATAGAAATTGTTTATTTCACACACCTCCAAATATGTATAACACACTGCAAACTATTTTTTGTGCCCCTAAACGGCGTTTTTTGGAAGAGCAGAACACACCCACAGTACGTAACCGCTGAATCGCACAGCTACAGAACTGCAGTAAATGCTATTCAAAAAAAATGTTGTTTTTTTAGTATAGCACAGTAGGAGAAAACTATATAGAAATTGTTTATTTCACACACCTCCAAATATGTATAACACACTGCAAACTATTTTTTGTGCCCCTAAATAGCGTTTTTTGGAAGAGCAGAACACACCCACAGTACGTAACTGCGGAATCGCACAGCTACAGAACTATAGAAAATGCTATTCAAAAAAAAATGTTGTTTTTTTAGTATAGCACAGTAGAAGAAAACTATATAGAAATTGTTTATTTCACACACCTCCAAATATGTATAACACACTGCAAACTATTTTTTGTGCCCCTAAACGGCGTTTTTTGGAAGAGCAGAACACACCCACAGTACGTAACCGCTGAATCGCACAGCTACAGAACTGCAGTAAATGCTATTCAAAAAAAATGTTGTTTTTTTAGTATAGCACAGTAGGAGAAAACTATATAGAAATTGTTTATTTCACACACCTCCAAATATGTATAACACACTGCAAACTATTTTTTGTGCCCCTAAACGGCGTTTTTTGGAAGAGCAGAACACACCCACAGTACGTAACCGCTGAATCGCACAGCTACAGAACTGCAGAAAATGCTATTAAAAAAAAAATAGTTTTTTTAGTATAGCACAGTAGGAGAAAACTATATAGAAATTGTTTATTTCACACACCTCCACATATGTATAACACACTGCAAACTATTTTTTGTGGCCCTGAATGGCTCTTTTTGCAAGCGTACATTAAAGTGCAATTTTTTATTTTTTTTGCCCTAAACGGGTCTTTTTTTGCACGAGCAAAATAAAATGCAAATTCTTTATTTTTTTTGCCCTATGGGTCTTTTGGAAAAGAGCACAATAAAGTGCCTTTTTTTTTTCCCCTAAAAGTTAGATTTTCTCTGACACTGGGCTCATGGCAGTGTAAAAAGACTGTGCACTGCAACACAAACAGGTAAACCTATGCAGATCGCTGATTTTAATCTCTGAATCTGGACTCCTATATAATATTCTCTCTCCCTGAAAGCACCAACAGGAACCTGGCCCTACACTACACTATCTCTCTATCTTTTCCCTCAGATTGCAGAATCAGGACTACCTCATGTATTTTACAATCTCTCCCTATTAGCAACAGCAGCAGCCAAGATCCTCTCCCTATCTATTCTGGCTATGATGGCCTCTAAGGGCACACCAGCTAATCAAAAGGTGATTGGCTGGCCCCTGAAGCATTTCTAAATGCGTAATTAGATTGCCGAACCCGAACCCGGACTTTTGCGCAAAGTCCGGGTTCGGGTTCGGGGAAAAGCTAAAGTTCGGTACGGACCCGAACTTTACAGTTCGGGTTCGCTCAACACTAGTAATAAGGCTTTTTAGTCTGGACTAGGGATGAGCCGAACACCCCCGGGTTCGGTTCGCACCAGAACCTTCGAACGGACCGAAAGTTCGCGCGAATTTTCGAACCCTATTCGTTATAATGGACGCGAACGTTCGAAATCAAAATTGCTAATTACAACGGCCAATATGCATGTTAATGTCATAAAACAGGTTTGGGGACCCGGGTCCTGCCCCAGGGGACATATATCAATGCAAAAAGAAATTTTAAAAACTAACGTTTTTTCGGGAGCAGTCATTTTAATGATGCATAAAGTGAAAAAAAAAAAAGTGAAATTTTCCTTTAAATATGGTACCTGGGGGATGTCTAAAGTATGCCTGTGAAGTGGCATGTGTTTCCCGTGTTTAGAACTGTCCTTGCACAAAATGACATTTGTAAAGGGAAAAAAGAAGCCATTTAAAACCACTTGCGGCTTTAATGTCATGTCTTGTCCTGGCCGCCATATGGCTGAAAATCCTTGAGAAAAATGGCATGGCTACCCCATCACCCCCCCCCCACCCCAGCCCCTTTGGGTCTTGTATGGATATTAAGGGGGACCCCGCACCCAAAATAAAACCCTATACCTACAACCCTATATACTCTGAACAGCAGTATATAGGTGGTGCAAACAAGACACGGACTGTAGGTTTGTTCTTAAGTAGAATCTGAACAGGTACATTATGAAGTGTAGCTCCATCCCAAAAAAAACTATTTTTAAGCTTTTTGGAGAACATAGTGAGGGGTTATCACCCCTGTAACATTTGCTGTCTTTGCACATCTGTTCAGAACATGTCACCTCACTTTCCGTCCCAATGACAAATGTTTTTGGAAAAGTGGGGTTTTAATTGAAACAAGGATTGGTGATAAAGCATCAGTAGAGAGGAGATACCTTTTTCCCAAATTAAATCTAACAGGATAGAATTTCCCTTCCTAGGGGTAGATTTCCTCTCACTTCCTGTTTTCTCTTGCCGTTTGCAAGTAGGAGTCGTTTGTAAGTTGGATGTTTGAAAGTAGGGGCCTGCCGTATATACTCTGCAGAAATTTGCCCTATTAGATGTTGGTGTAGCCACAAGACTGGTGGGCACAGGAATGGGCCCTGCTGTGAGTTAATAGATCAAGATTTGTACTTGCATGCACCTGTTGAACCGGGCAGAAAAATTGGGCCTTTGGTGGTGGTGGTGGTGGTGGTGGTGGACGGTGTTGCCACAAGACTGTAAGCCCTCACAGTTACTCTTGGTGGGTGCAGGAATGGGCCCTGCTGTGAGTTATTAGATCAAGATTTGTAATTGCATGCACCTGTTGAACAGGGCAGAAAAATTGGGCCTTTGGTGGTGGTGGTGGTGGTGGTGGTGGACGGTGTTGCCACAAGACTGTAAGCCCTCACAGTTACTCTTGGTGGGTGCAGGAATGGGCCCTGCTGTGAGTTATTAGATCAAGATTTGTAATTGCATGCACCTGTTGAACAGGGCAGAAAAATTGGGCCTTTGGTGGTGGTGGTGGTGGTGGACGGTGTTGCCACAAGACTGTAGGCCCTCATAGTTACTCTTGGTGGGCGCAGGAATGGGCCCTGCTGTGAACTATTAGATCAAGATTTGTAATTACACGCCCCTGTTAAACAGGGGCTGAAAAATTGTGCCTTAGGCATTGGTGCTGGTGCAACAACACTGCAACCCCTCACAGATACTGTACTTGGAGCGCAGCAGTCACACCTGTTGCGAAGCATCTTTTTAAAAAATTGTAATTACACGCCCCTGTTATACAGGGGCTGAAAAATTGTGCCTTAGGCACTGGTGCTGGTGCCACAACACTGCAACCTCTCACAGATACTGTACTCTGAGCACAGCAATGAGACCTGTTGCAAAGCATTGCCTAAAAATTGTAATTACATGCCCCAACAGGGGCTGAAAAATTGTGCCTTAGGCACTGGTGCTGGTGCCACAACACTGCAACCCCTCACAGATACTGTACTTGGAGCACAGCAGTCACACCTGTTGCGAAGCATCTTTTTAAAAAATTGTAATTACACGCCCCTGTTATACAGGGGCTGAAAAATTGTGCCTTAGGCACTGGTGCTGGTGCCACAACACTGCAACCCCTCACAGATACTGTACTCTGAGCACAGCAATGAGACCTGTTGCAAAGCATTGCCTAAAAATTGTAATTACACGCCCCAACAGGGGCTGAAAAATTGTGCCTTAGGCACTGGTGCTGGTGCCACAACACTGCAACCCCTCACAGATACTGTACTTGGAGCACAGCAGTCACACCTGTTGCGAAGCATCTTTTTAAAAAATTGTAATTACACGCCCCTGTTATACAGGGGCTGAAAAATTGTGCCTTAGGCACTGGTGTGGTGGCATGGATCATTGAGGAGGAGGAAGAGGATAGTCAGTGAACATAACAGGACAGTCACTCAGCATCAGCATAGGCAGTCTTGAAGGGATGTGACATTATAAATTATTCCGTTATATCCGCTTCAGGTGTCTGGTAGCTGGTGGTGATCCAAGACTGATTCATTTTTATGAAGGTCTGTCGATCAACCGAGTCGGTGGACAGGCGCACCCTATGATCGGTGACAAATCCTCCAGCAGCACTGAATGTGCGTTCTGAAAGAACGCTGGATGCAGGACAGGCCAGTAGCTCAATTGCATACTGTGCAAGCTCTGGCCAGTGATCCATCCTCAGAACCCAGTAAGCCAGAGGATTTTCGGTGGGAAAGGTGTCCAAGTCTGACCTTGCCCCTAGGTATTCCTGCACCATGTATATCAGACGCTGGCGATGGTTGCTGGAACCGATCATACCTTGGGGCTGCGGACTAAAAAATTGTCTGAAAGCATCGGTCAGACGTCCACCTTCCCCACCGCTCCTTCTGCTACTGACCGAAGCCTCAGCAACTCGTCGTCCAGGACCAGGAGTTTGTAACCTCCCAGTTTCTGGGAACGCGTTGCACAGACCTTTCTGCAAGGCCTCCCTGAGATGTCTCATCCTCTGCTCCCTCTGCGACGGCAAGATAAGGTCCGCAACCTTACCCTTGTACCGTGGATCAAGGAGAGTGGCCAGCCAGTAATGGTCCCTCTCCTTGATCCGAAGAACACGAGGATCCTTCCGCAGGCTTTGCAGGATCAGGGAGGCCATGCAGCGTAGGTTAGCTGAGGCATTCGGTCCGGAGTCTTCTGGGTCACTGAGGATGACATGATCGCCAGCCACCTCCTCCCAGCCACGTACAAGTCCACTGGTTTTTTGGGACTGTACATCATCCCTAAAAGACTGCTGCTGCTGATGCTGAGTGTCAGGCTCCACCTCCATGCTCACACAATCCTCCTCCTCCTCCTCATCCTCATCCTCTTCCTGTGTGATGGGTGGGACAGAAGGAACACTGTCTGGATAAAGGGGACCTTGAGAGGCAAGGAAGTCCTCCTCTTCCTGCCTCTGTTCTGCCTCAAGTGCCCTGTCCATTATCCCACGCAGCATATGCTCCAACAGGTGGACAAGAGGTACAGTGTCACTGATGCATGCACTGTCACTGCTCACCATCCTCGTGGCCTCCTCAAATGGTGAGAGGACAGTGCATGCATCCATGATCATGCTCCACTGGCGTGGGGAAAAAAAGCCAAGCTCCCCTGACCCTGTCCTGGTGCCGTAGTCGCAAAGGTACTCATTGATGGCCCTCTGCTGCGTGTGCAGTTGCTGCAGCATGGCCAACGTTGAGTTCCACCTGGTGGGCATGTCACATATTAGGCGGTTCTTGGGCAGGTTCAGCTCCTTTTGCAGCTCAGTCAGCCGAGCACTGGCATTATAAGATCGGCGGAAATGCACACAGACTTTCCTGGCCTGCCTCAGGACATCCTGTAAGCCTGGGAACCTGCCCAAGAACCGCTGCACCACCAGGTTGAGGACGTGAGCCATACAGGGCACATGGGTGAGCTGCCCCTGTCGCAGGGCGGAGAGGAGGTTGGTGCCATTGTCAGAAACGACCATTCCTGGCTTAAGCTGGCGTGGCGTCAACCACCTCTCGGCCTGCCCCTGCAGAGCTGCCAGAACCTCTGGCCCAGTGTGGCTCCTGTCCCCCAAACACACCAGCGCAAGCACGGCATGGCATCTTTTTGCCTGCGTACTCGCGTAGCCCCTTGTACGCCTACGGAGCACCGCTGGTTCCGAGGACAGAGCACTCGAAGAGGACATGGAGGAAGAAGAAGAGGAGGGGGTGGAGGAGAGAGGTGTGTCACAACCAGTAGTAGCATTTTGGAGGCGTGGTGGCGGAACAACCTCCAACACTACTGCACCTTGTCCTGCATCCCTCCCAGCTGCCAATAGAGTGACCCAATGGGCCGTGAAAGAAAGATAACGTCCCTGTCCATGCCTGCTGGACCATGAGTCAGCGGTAATATGCACCTTACCGCTGACCGCCCTGTCCAGCGAGGCATGGACATTGCCTTCCACATGCCGGTAGAGAGACGGAATCGCCTTCCGTGAGAAAAAGTGGCGTTTGGGAACCTGCCACTGAGGAACCGCACATTGAACAAACTCACGGAAGGGGGCTGAGTCTACCAACTGAAAAGGCAGCAGTTGAAGTGCTAGCAATTTAGCCAAGCTAGCATTCAACCGCTGGGCATGTGGATGGCTGGGAGTATACTTCTTTCGACGGTCCAGCAGCTGGGGCAGGGAAATTTGCCTGCTACAATCGGACGTCGGTGTACTGCAAGTACTTGGTTGTGACACATCTAATTCTACACCTTCAGTCCTCTCAGAGCAGCTTTCAGAGAGGACTGAAGATATAGTGGGGATGGAGATACCAGCTGATGAGGAGCAAGGAGAGGTCCGCTTTGTTCTTTGGTGTGGGTCTTTTATGTGTGCTTGCCAACGAGCTGCATGGCAGGTCGACATATGTCTGCTCATGCTTGTGGTGCCCAAGCGGCTGATGTTTTGGCCACGCGAGATACGCTTGAGACAAATATTGCAAATAGCAGTGGTGCGATCTGATGCACTCGTCTCAAAAAAGGCCCACACCAAAGAACTTTTGTGATAACGTGCAGAGGCAGCGCCCTGCACAGGCGGAGCTCTGCGGTGTGGTACAGTTGCTGTGCTGGCCTCTAGCTGGCCTCCAGGGGGCATCCTGCCTCGTTGGACATGTGACGCCGCATCCTCCTCCTCCTCCTCCTCTCTCCCTTCAGGCACCCACGTGGAGTCAGTGACCTCATCATCCCCTCCCTCTTCACCACTGGAGCAAACCTGGCAGTAAGCTGCAGCTGGTGGAACAGTACTGCCAGATTGCTGTCCTTCAGCATCCCCTCTCTCTGCGCGCACACTACAGACTTCCTCAAGCTGGGTATCATCATCCGAGCCTTCGAATCGTTGGGCATCCTCCAGGAGCATGTACCCAACACTGTGCTCAAACAGTTCGGGGGACTCCTCAGGAGGATATGGTGGGTCTAGGGAAGGGGTGGCTGATGATGCCATTGAGTACGCGTTGGCAGCTGCTCTGCCAGTACTCTGAGCCTGGGTGAGAGAGGATGAGGAGGATGAGGAGGGCTTGGTCATCCATTCTACCAAGCCTTCGGCATGATGCGGCTCCACATGTCCAGCTGCCGAAAACAAAGACAAGCGTGTCCCATGGCCACGTGCTGATGACGATGCACGACCACGTCCACGGCCAGCACTGTTGTCTCTAGAAACAGAGCCTGCATGCCCTGTGTTCTTGCCTCTGCACGCTCTGCCTCTCCTTGGCGTTCTTCCAGCCATTGTAGTCGGTAGTGTATATAGTATAAAAAATAGAGCTCCTATGTGTGCTCACAACACACTGTAGGTCCTATGGGTGCTGACACTAACACACTATAGGTACTATGTGTGCTGCTGACAAGAAAATATAGGAGCTCTGTTTGCTGCCACTAACACACTAGAAGTCCTATGGGTGCTGCTGAGAAGAAAATATAGGAGCTCTGTGTGATGCCACTAACACACTAGAAGTCCTATGGGTGCTGCTGAGAAGAAAATATAGGAACTCTGTGTGATGCCACTAACACACTAGAAGTTCTATTGGTGCTTCTGAGATGAAAATATAGGAGCTCTGTGTGATGCCACTAACACACTAGAAGTCCTATGGGTGCTGCTGAGAAGAAAATATAGGAGCTCTGTGTGATGCCACTAACACACTAGAAGTCCTATTGGTGCTTCTGAGATGAAAATATAGGAGCTCTGTGTGATGCCACTAACACACTAGAAGTCCTATGAGTGCTGCTGAGAAGAAAATATAGGAGCTCTGTGTGATGCCACTAACACACTAGAAGTCCTATTGGTGCTTCTGAGATGAACATATAGGAGTTCTGTGTGATGCCACTAACACACTAGAAGTCCTATGGGTGCTTCTGAGATGAAAATATAGGAGCTCTGTGTGATGCCACTAACACACTAGAAGTCCTATGGGTGCTGCTGAGAAGAAAATATAGGAGCTCTGTTTGCTGCCACTAACACACTAGAAGTCCTATGGGTGCTTCTGAGAAGAAAATATAGGAGCTCTGTGTGATGCCACTAACACACTAGAAGTCCTATGGGTGCTGCTGAGAAGAAAATATAGGAGCTCTGTGTGATGCCACTAACACACTAGAAGTCCTATGGGTGCTTCTGAGATGAAAATATAGGAGCTCTGTGTGATGCCACTAACACACTAGAAGTCCTATGGGTGCTTCTGAGATGAAAATATAGGAGCTCTGTTTGCTGCCACTAACACACTAGAAGTCCTATGGGTGCTGCTGAGAAGAAAATATAGGAGCTCTGTGTGATGCCACTAACACACTAGAAGTCCTATGGGTGCTTCTGAGAAGAAAATATAGGAGCTCTGTGTGATGCCACTAACACACTAGAAGTCCTATGGGTGCTGCTGAGAAGAAAATATAGGAGCTCTGTGTGATGCCACTAACACACTAGAAGTCCTATGGGTGCTTCTGAGATGAAAATATAGGAGCTCTGTGTGATGCCACTAACACACTAGAAGTCCTATGGGTGCTTCTGAGATGAAAATATAGGAGCTCTGTTTGCTGCCACTAACACACTAGAAGTCCTATGGGTGCTGCTGAGAAGAAAATATAGGAGCTCTGTGTGATGCCACTAACACACTAGAAGTCCTATGGGTGCTTCTGAGAAGAAAATATAGGAGCTCTGTGTGATGCCACTAACACACTAGAAGTCCTATGGGTGCTGCTGAGAAGAAAATATAGGAGCTCTGTGTGATGCCACTAACACACTAGAAGTCCTATGGGTGCTTCTGAGATGAAAATATAGGAACTCTGTGTGATGCCACTAACACACTAGAAGTCCTATGGGTGCTGCTGAGAAGAAAATATAGGAGCTCTGTGTGATGCCACTAACACACTAGAAGTCCTATGGGTGCTTCTGAGAAGAAAATATAGGAGCTCTGTGTGATGCCACTAACACACTAGAAGTCTTTGGGTGCTGCTGAGAAGAAAATATAGGAGCTCTGTGTGATGCCACTAACACACTAGAAGTCCTATGGGTGCTTCTGAGATGAAAATATAGCAGCTCTGTGTGATGCCACTAACACACTAGAAGTCCTATGGGTGCTGCTGAGAAGAAAATATAGGAGCTCTGTTTGCTGCCACTAACACACTAGAAGTCCTATGGGTGCTGCTGAGAAGAAAATATAGGAGCTCTGTGTGATGCCACTAACACACTAGAAGTCCTATGGGTGCTTCTGAGATGAAAATATAGCAGCTCTGTGTGATGCCACTAACACACTAGAAGTCCTATGGGTGCTGCTGAGAAGAAAATATAGGAGCTCTGTTTGCTGCCACTAACACACTAGAAGTCCTATGGGTGCTGCTGAGAAGAAAATATAGGAGCTCTGTGTGATGCCACTAACACACTAGAAGTCTTAAGGGTGCTTCTGAGATGAAAATATAGGAGCTCTGTGTGATGCCACTAACACACTAGAAGTCCTATGGGTGCTTCTGAGATGAAAATATAGGAGCTCTGTTTGCTGCCACTAACACACTAGAAGTCCTATGGGTGCTGCTGAGAAGAAAATATAGGAGCTCTGTTTGCTGCCACTAACACACTAGAAGTCCTATGGGTGCTGCTGAGAAGAAAATATAGGAGCTCTGTGTGATGCCACTAACACACTAGAAGTCCTATGGGTGCTGCTGAGAAGAAAATATAGGAGCTCTGTATGATGCCACTAACACACTAGAAGTCCTATGGGTGCTGCTGAGAAGAAAATATAGGAGCTCTGTGTGATGCCACTAACACACTAGAAGTCCTATGGGTGCTGCTGAGAAGAAAATATAGGAGCTCTGTGTGATGCCACTAACACACTAGAAGTCCTATGGGTGCTTCTGAGAAGAAAATATAGGAGCTCTGTGTGATGCCACTAACACACTAGAAGTCCTATGGGTGCTGCTGAGAAGAAAATATAGGAGCTCTGTGTGATGCCACTAACACACTAGAAGTCCTATGGGTGCTTCTGAGATGAAAATATAGGAACTCTGTGTGATGCCACTAACACACTAGAAGTCCTATGGGTGCTGCTGAGAAGAAAATATAGGAGCTCTGTGTGATGCCACTAACACACTAGAAGTCCTATGGGTGCTTCTGAGAAGAAAATATAGGAGCTCTGTGTGATGCCACTAACACACTAGAAGTCTTTGGGTGCTGCTGAGAAGAAAATATAGGAGCTCTGTGTGATGCCACTAACACACTAGAAGTCCTATTGGTGCTTCTGAGATGAAAATATAGGAGCTCTGTGTGATGCCACTAACACACTAGAAGTCCTATGGGTGCTGCTGAGAAGAAAATATAGGAGCTCTCTGTGATGCCACTAACACACTAGAAGTCCTATTGGTGCTTCTGAGATGAAAATATAGGAGCTCTGTGTGATGCCACTAACACACTAGAAGTCCTATGGGTGCTGCTGAGAAGAAAATATAGGAGCTCTGTGTGATGCCACTAACACACTAGAAGTCCTATGGGTGCTGCTGAGAAGAAAATATAGGAGCTCTGTTTGCTGCCACTAACACACTAGAAGTCCTATGGGTGCTGCTGAGAAGAAAATATAGGAGCTCTGTGTGATGCCACTAACACACTAGAAGTCTTATGGGTGCTTCTGAGATGAAAATATAGGAGCTCTGTGTGATGCCACTAACACACTAGAAGTCCTATGGGTGCTTCTGAGATGAAAATATAGGAGCTCTGTTTGCTGCCACTAACACACTAGAAGTCCTATGGGTGCTGCTGAGAAGAAAATATAGGAGCTCTGTTTGCTGCCACTAACACACTAGAAGTCCTATGGGTGCTGCTGAGAAGAAAATATAGGAGCTCTGTGTGATGCCACTAACACACTAGAAGTCCTATGGGTGCTGCTGAGAAGAAAATATAGGAGCTCTGTATGATGCCACTAACACACTAGAAGTCCTATGGGTGCTGCTGAGAAGAAAATATAGGAGCTCTGTGTGATGCCACTAACACACTAGAAGTCCTATGGGTGCTGCTGAGAAGAAAATATAGGAGCTCTGTTTGCTGCCACTAACACACTAGAAGTCCTATGGGTGCTGCTGAGAAGAAAATATAGGAGCTCTGTGTGATGCCACTAACACACTAGAAGTCCTATGGGTGCTTCTGAGAAGAAAATATAGGAGCTCTTTTTGCTGCCACTAACACACTAGAAGTCCTATGGGTGCTGCTGAGAAGAAAATATAGGAGCTCTGTGTGATGCCACTAACACACTAGAAGTCCTATGGGTGCTGCTGAGAAGAAAATATAGGAGCTCTGTGTGATGCCACTAACACACTAGAAGTCCTATGGGTGCTTCTGAGATGAAAATATAGGAGCTCTGTGTGATGCCACTAACACACTAGAAGTCCTATGGGTGCTGCTGAGAAGAAAATATAGGAGCTCTGTGTGATGCCACTAACACACTAGAAGTCCTATTGGTGCTTCTGAGATGAAAATATAGGAGCTCTGTGTGATGCCACTAACACACTAGAAGTCCTATGGGTGCTGCTGAGAAGAAAATATAGGAGCTCTCTGTGATGCCACTAACACACTAGAAGTCCTATTGGTGCTTCTGAGATGAAAATATAGGAGCTCTGTGTGATGCCACTAACACACTAGAAATCCTATGGGTGCTGCTGAGAAGAAAATATAGGAGCTCTGTGTGATGCCACTAACACACCAGAAGTCCTATGGGTGCTGCTGAGATGAAAATATAGGAGCTCTGTGTGATGCCGCTAACACACTAGAAGTCCTATGGGTGCTTCTGAGATGAAAATATAGGAGCTCTGTTTGCTGCCACTAACACACTAGAAGTCCTATGGGTGCTGCTGAGAAGTGATGCCACTAACACACTAGAAGTCCTATGGGTGCTTCTGAGAAGAAAATATAGGAGCTCTGTGTGATGCCACTAACACACTAGAAGTCCTATGGGTGCTTCTGAGAAGAAAATATAGGAGCTCTGTGTGATGCCACTAACACACTAGAAGTCCTATGGGTGCTTCTGAGATGAAAATATAGGAGCTCTGTTTGCTGCCACTAACACACTAGAAGTCCTATGGGTGCTGCTGAGAAGAAAATATAGGAGCTCTGTGTGATGCCACTAACACACTAGAAGTCCTATGGGTGCTTCTGAGAAGAAAATATAGGAGCTCTGTGTGATGCCACTAACACACTAGAAGTCCTATGGGTGCTTCTGAGATGAAAATATAGGAGCTCTGTTTGCTGCCACTAACACACTAGAAGTCCTATGGGTGCTGCTGAGAAGAAAATATAGGAGCTCTGTTTGCTGCCACTATCACACTAGAAGTCCTATGGGTGCTGCTGAGAAGAAAATATAGGAGCTCTGTGTGATGCCACTAACACACTAGAAGTCCTATGGGTGCTTCTGAGAAGAAAATATAGGAGCTCTGTGTGATGCCACTAACACACTAGAAGTCCTATGGGTGCTTCTGAGATGAAAATATAGGAACTCTGTGTGATGCCACTAACACACTAGAAGTCCTATGGGTGCTGCTGAGAAGAAAATATAGGAGCTCTGTTTGCTGCCACTAACACACTAGAAGTCCTATGGGTGCTGCTGAGAAGAAAATATAGGAGCTCTGTGTGATGCCACTAACACACTAGAAGTCCTATGGGTGCTTCTGAGATGAAAATATAGGAGCTCTGTGTGAAGCCACTAACACACTAGAAGTCCTATGGGTGCTGCTGAGAAGAAAATATAGGAGCTCTGTTTGCTGCCACTAACACACTAGAAGTCCTATGGGTGCTGCTGAGAAGAAAATATAGGAGCTCTGTTTGCTGCCACTAACACACTAGAAGTCCTATGGGTGCTGTTGGGGTGCAATGCTGTGCTAACAGCACTGCGGTTGGTACTACTGCAATACTGTACTAACAGTAAGCATGCACCAGACTAATCCCCAGCAGCAGCTAATAACACACTAACTGTGCAATCAGCAGCAATGAACGATCAATGACTTAGGTAGCAATGTTTTAGCAAAGAAATAGCCAATGGTTTAGCAAAGAAGAGCAAATCTTTCAGTATCAAGCAAAGACAGAATCAGCAGACTGATCTCTCCTAAAGCCGGAACTCATGTGACCGGGGCCGACGGCGTGGCAGCCTTTTAAATGGTGGGGCGTGTACTAAAGCCCCTGAGCTGTAATTGGCTACAGGCGTCCTGCCTGTAGCCAATTATTGCTCTCCGAGTTTCGGGCGCTGTGATTGGCCAAGCATGCGGGGTCACAGTGCATGCTTGGCCAATCATCAGCCAGCAATGCACTGCGCCGGCCGCGCCGGCCGCAATGCATTGCGGGGCCGCTCGCATCACACGAATGTGATGCGAACGGCCCAAATAGTTCTGGGCTCGCCGAGCGAGCGAACGCCCGGTGCTCGATTCGAACGTGGGTTCGAATCGAGCACCGGGCCCATCCCTAGTCTGGACATATGAATTTTAGAACTCTGCACTAAGGATGCAACACTTTGTCACTTTTTTTCACTTAATGATTTATAATTTGGAGCACTGGTCACTTTATATGAACTTTCAGGATTGTTAAATTCATATTGTCATTTTAATCGCATAAAGATTTTTGCAGCACTGGTCACTTTACATTAAATACTAATTACTGCTATTTTGTATTATTTGTGAAATTCTGGTCACTTTTCTCTTGCTATAAGCACACTTAATTTCAATTCATTATCACTGCATATGTTTTTTGGCACATTGTGCATACATTATTTGGATTTCAACATGTTTTGGGTATATAAGCAAAATCCACTTTTACATTAAAACATAATTTTCTGACCCTACCTTGGTAGTTAGTCTTAGTGGAGGCAGCAACTACAGAACATACGTATCATCACAATTTAACTGTTCATAGTGTGGAAACATACAACACACTACCATACCTTGGTATGTGTGTGCATATTTGTATTTAACTATTTACTATTTTTATTACTACTGCTGCATTAAATTTCGGGATTTTAACAATGAATATGATTACAGTCTACATTTAGACATTTATCCATCATATCATACCATCATGGAGGTGTGTGATTGGCCCCAAATGTATTCTGCAGCAGGACCCCAAACATACAGACAATGTCATTAGGAACTATCTTCAGCATATAGAAGAACAAGGAGTCCTGTAAGTAATGGTTTGACCCCCACAGAGCCCTGATCTCAACATCATTAAGTCTTTCTGGGATTATATGAAGAAACTGAAGGAATTGAGGCACCCTACATCCTACATCCACAGAAGATCTGTGGTTAGTTCTCCAAGATGTTTGAAACAACCTACATGCCAAATGCCTTCACAAACTGTGTGCAAGTGTACCTAGAAGAATTGATGCTGTTTTGAAGGCAAAGGGTGGTCACACCAAGTAACAAAGAGAAAAAGCGGCACATCCAGAGATGAAGAAAAATGTGTTGGTTTATTGTAGAGTCAAAGGTTTAAAAAACATGACACATGAGGGATCCACACTGTTCAGCAGACGCATTTCACACAAAGTGCTTAATCATTGCTTTTTTGTGTGAAACGCTTCTGCTGAACAGAGTGGCAGGCACCCAGTCTTGTTGCCACAGTAGTATCAAGAGATCTTTCATCTGCAGACAGCCTTAGAGCGGTGTACACTCTACTTCCCTTTTCCTTTGGTCACACCAAGTATTGATTTGATTTGGGTTTCTTCTCTGTTCATTTATTTTCCATTTTGTTAATTGATAAAACACTTCTATTTCAAAAACCATTCCTTATTTACAGAATTTTTTCACACCTGCCTAAAACTTTTGAACAGTACCTATATGGAACTGTGTGTGTATATATATATATATATATATATATATATATAATCAACTGTATATTTATCATACACTTTAAACATATGCTCTCTAAATTTAACAGCAGTACTCATCTCCCCTAAATGCTTAGACAATGGTTTTTGGACAACATATTGCAAAAGGAGAGAGGAAATAATGTTCTCTACAAAACAAATGAAACAGAATCAAGGACACTGGCAATATCTGAAAGAAGAAAAACTTCTGAAATGGAAGAAATTGAAACAAACACATAAATAACATCTCAAAGCGAAAAAGACATTCCTTCTGAAATAGTAGTAATAAGAAACAAGCAAATACACAACAAGTAAAAGAGAAAAGGACAATGTGTTCTAAAAAAGTATGAAGAGAACCAAAACGGAACTTTCAGATTCATACCTCAAACGCAGAGGAAAAGTTTCAAAAGAAAATAAAACACACTTCTTCCAATCCCATACTATGCCTTAAAACAGAACACCAGCCCCCAAAAAAAAAAACCAGATAAAAAAGAATAGTTAATTAAAACATAAAAACAAAACCAGTTTTTGCTGCAATGTTTTCATTCAATCCAGAGATTTTCTTTCCAAAACTTTTTTGCTGCTAGAGGTCCTCAGTCTGACTGACACACTTCCTCTGAGCCCAGGCCAGAATGGACCCAACCCCAGCTTGTGAAATGCCAGTTAAAGAAAAAGTGAAGAACATAACTCTCTGTTACTCTGCCTTCCCTTCCCAGCAGCATGCTTTTTTTTAGCACATTAACTGATTGGATTTTTGTGCTTGCTTCCTTCTCTTTGACTTCAGCAATCCTGTACAAGGACTGAAAGTGGCTGATACCA